>OZ010799.1:292560189-293906789 GCA_963932465.1 Maratus speciosus
CTACAACCTGATTTTTTTGGTGCTCCCAATTTTGGTACGCATTTTTTGTTAAGCTGATAATTTAAATCTTTTACAGCATTTTACTGATTATAATCAATATTTTGAACTTCAGGGGTAGAACAAGGTTCAAACAAAAAATATTTATCTAAATATTAGATTTTTAAAATTTGTTTTATTTTTAATCTTATTTTACTTTAAAAGTTCAAAATATTGATTATAATCAATACAATTTCGAAACAGATTTAAAATATAAGCTTTACAAATATTGCACATCAAATTTGTGGGTACTAAAATCGTAAGGGGGGGGGGGGCACGGCCTAGTATGCCCATTCTTTAATCAAGAAGTTCTTTTGCAAAAAATGCAACCCTGCATTATTGTTATCTAAATTCAGATGTACGGTATTCGGTAGTATCCGTTGTGGAGGTTAATGGACATTCCCGAATAGCTATTCTGAAACACCTATTTAGCGAATACTTTTTTAATCCGCATGGCATACATATTTGTATATTTTTACCTCACAAAAGGAGACATCTCCGATTATCGGACAAATTCAACGGCAAGGGCTATTGAGGGCTTTTAAAGTATGTGGATAAATATATATATTTCTTATAATCTTGTCCTACTCTACTTCATATAATTTAAAAATAGATTTTTTAAAAATTTATATTGCCACATAGGCAATTTTACATATATATCAGATGATAATCACAACAGCTATTTAACTATGAATAAATAAATAAATATTGTACTTTATCCCTTTGCACTCGGGGGCTCCGGAGCGGAGCCATTTAAAATTTATCTTCAAACTCGAGGGCTCCGCTATGGAGACAATGCAAATAATTTTGTGATACCTGTCTAGAAAAGCCAAGATTACATGGTATCACAAAATTATTTGCATTGTCTCCGTAGCAGAGACCTCGAGTTTGAAGACAAATTTTAAATGGCTCCGCTCCGGAGCCCTCGTTGCGTTAGATTTTTATGTTTCATAATGAATGAGTTCGAAACATTTTTTTATATATTCTACGGAAGGTAAAACTTGTGTAATTTAAATTAAGGAGAGGGAGCAGAAAAATTGCCAACAATGCAAGAAATGTTATTTAAATAAATGAATAACCATAAAGAGGAATTATATATCTAAAATATTATGCCCCAGTATTAATCTTTCCGAATTTTGCTGGGAGATTGATAAACTTAAGGAATTTTAAATTTAAATGTTGCATTTAGATTTCCATTTAGTGCTTTTGAATATTTTCGGATATAAAAAAGTGAATGTTCAGAATGTGTGAGTTTAAATTTTCTGGGCACAGCTACAAATGCAAAACATTTAAATATTTTTCACTTAAAAATTTAAGTTAATTGGAACTTTTTGAACGAACTTTCTGAAATGAAATAATTTAATTGCTTAAATAGAGAATTTATCGCTACTAACGCCGCCCCCTGATATGTTATGGAATTATCCCCCAAAAGTGCTAAGATAAAAAAAAAAAAAAAGCAATTTAAAAAATTACAACGACCATTTGGAAAATGATTTTTTCAAAGACTAAAATGTAAGACATAAAAAATAGCACGGAGTTGATCATACATTAAGTATGCCTTGAATTAAACATTAATAATGTTATTACACGTAAAAATTCCAAGCGACAGAAATCGCCTGCGACTCGTATTTGGTGTGAAATATTTATATGTATTCATTCCTGTCCTATTTATCTTTTTTGTTATTTTTAATCGACTTATTCCACTTTTCTTTTGCACGTGAAAATCTTACAAATTAAAATTAACTCTTTGACAGAAACTGTTATTCATTTTCTTTCATTTTCATTAGTTATTATCCACCTGAAACTTGCGTATTATCCAAGCATTTCATTGGCTGTTCGGGAAAAGGCTTTTCCGTCGTCAGATTTCCAAGAAATCTGATGACACATTTTAAATGAAATTTCATTCTTAAACTTCTAAACATCCCGCAATGTTACTTTTTACATCGTCGTGTAGAGTAAAAAATGTACTTTTAAATGCAATTTGTTTGAAAGCTGTATCTCAATTTGTTTCTGAGTTATTAATTTTTTTTTTGTAGTTTTTATTACTTTTTTGTCATAGTGGCAACACTCTGTTGTCCATCTCTGTTCAAACTAAAGGGAAATACAGATTACTGTACAGACCAATTACAAAACGAATAAAATGCGGATTAAACCAATAAAAACCTTCAGATATGCTTTTCATTTCCTACCCTGACGAGAACAATAACCATTTTTCCAAATGGTTAAAAAAAAAAAACAGATTTTTTTAATCGACAATCTTGAAGATTAAAAATTATCACGTATAAAAGTTATTTGATAATTACAAATGGGACGTCTCATTCCGAATCACAAATGCAGCATATATCCTGGATGCAAGATGTGGCAAGTATCTGTTTAATCTTGGACAGATTTCCCAGCCAGTAAATCGGAAATTAGGAACAAATACGGCTGACACCTATAATAATACACATTAATAGATTATATGTTTCAACATTATTCACTAAATATTTAATGAAAAATCTTTAGAAAGAACGTTATATTTCGACTTGTTATTCTCTCTATCTCATAAAACCATTAAAAAAAACAAATTTACCTTTTTTTCCGAATATAATTTTTATTTGAAGATATAAATCGCTGTAACTTCCTCTACTACACCTTTTTATAATAATTTAGAGTATATAGTAGAATGTTAATAGCTCTGCCATATGTCCAATAGCTGACATAGAGTGAATAAGTCAACTAACCCGGTGGCGCATCTAACATGTAATTACCCTATTCTGTTTTAAAATAAGTGAAAACAATCGTAATGAAATCTATTTTGAACGCTTTTTTTATAATTCATTGACAGAATAGTACGATATTGCTCTACTGTTTAATTATAGTGAACAATGTAAAATCAGTGAATAAAATCTTATCAATATTCAAATCATCGAAAACATTTCTTAAATAAGTATATTTCTATTTAAAAGATTTATTTACATTGAATGAAAGAATATAAATACTCTGGATAAATACAATTATTCGGTATTTATGTGTTGGTTTGCATATAAACCTTAGTATAGGAGTAAAAATAAATAATATAAATCTGTCTAATCTCATTTCTCCTCTTCCCAAGCCGTTGTCCCGACAATCTCCAAGAGTTAATGATAATTTGTTTTTAATTATTGAAATTATCTGTGCGAGACTTTTTATCTTCTTATAAATCGAAGGAAGTTAAAATATCAGTAGCACATTTGTAGTTTAAAAGTGATGCTGTAACAAAGGTTAAATTGTAAAGTTACAAAGAATCTTAAACTGCAGAGTGATTTATTAAGAGATCGAAAAATTCTACAGATAATTTATTTCTACATACTTCTGACAGACGAAAGCATACAATGTTGTCTCACCAAATGGTATAAAAGTAGTTAAGTTTAAAATCGTATTAGGAATTGAGATATTGAACACAGCCACTTGATTTAAATTACATAATTAAAAATTGGAATTTTCTGATCCCCTCGGTTGCAAATTGCATATAAAAAATTAGTTTAACATTCGATTTCTGATATTTTGAACAATGTGTTTAGCAACAAATATGTATTACAAAAACATTAAAATACATTTCATTAAATTGTTTATTGTGGTTAATAATAGTTTATTATAGTTACTAATTGTTCTGATACTCAAAAATGTATAAAGTAGAATTGCAAACAGATTAAGTGGTAAGACATAATAAAATAACAAGAAAATGAAAACAGTAGTTTAATGTAATGCAGAAGGATATTACTTTAAATGTAGTATTCAAGAAAAACATTCTTAAACAAAAGATCGATTACGGAAAATGCAATGATAACAAATGTAAATATATGAAAACTGCTATTTTACCGAAAAGGTAAGATGCGAGGGGAAATGCTGAGATTAAATTTATGGGAACACAGATTAAAATTCTTTACCGCACTTGTGCTGTTTATGATGTATTTCCCAAAATGTTTAAATAAATCGATAGAAAAAAAATAAATAGGTAAATTTTCAAAGATTCATAAAAGTCAATTTTCTATATAGTAGCTCAGTTTTACTCAAAAAAGATTCCTGCATGTTAATGCACTTAAAAAAATACTGAATGAAACATTTTACAGAAATAATTACTTAAAATATAACAGGGAATAAAACATTTTTCAAATATTCGATAATTGAAGGATTTTGATAAAAATCTAATGATGATAATAAAAAAAAAATAATTAATTAAAAAGCACTTCTGCTGTTTAAAAAAAATTTTTTTTTCTAAATTAAAATTATTAAAAAAAATTAAATTATTGTACATATTATTCAAACAATGTTAACATAAGCTTTTTAAAATTTGAATAGTTTGACTTTATTCAAACAAGAATCATGTTACCGTATTTTTCTAAAGAACATTAGGAAAAGGCATGTTGGTGTATTATGTGACACAGAAATTAAATAAACACCACTTCTACTGCTTGTGAATTAAAAAAAAAATAAATGGAAAAATATTTTTCAAATTATTTTACAAATTAGTCAAAAAGTTCCTTCAAATAAAAAGCATGTATGTTAGTGTATTATTAATGTAAGTAATAATAATAAAATATAAGATATAACATAAGAAATACAAGATATAATATAAGAAATATAAGATAATATAAGAAAGAGAAAGGTAAGTATAAGAAATATGCTATTTTACCGAAAAGGTAGTGATTGATTGCAATATAAATTGCTGAGAAGTGATTTATGGGAATACGTATTTAAATTCTTTACAGCAATTCTGTTGTTTAATAAGTGCAATATTACATTTTTTATATGCAGAACAACGTGGATTGTAACAAAAAATTACGGTAAAAACTTCAAAATAAACTTAATTAAATAGTTTATTATGGTGAATAATAGTTTGTGAAAGTTAGCAACCATTATAGATACTAAAAAATTTCAAAAGTAATATTGTAAATAAATGAAGTGGTAAGACACAATAAAAGAACACAAGGATATTACTTTAAATGTTGTATTCAAGAAAAACATTATTTAACTAACGATCGATGACGGAAAAATGCAATGTTGATAGAGCTAAATAAATCACACATGGTATTTCACCGAAAAGTTTGTGATTGCTCGTCGTGGGAACTGCCAACATGTGATATATGGAATGATGCTTTACTGCACTTTAAATAATTCTTTACTGCACTTTATTTTTTATGATGTATTTTGCAAAACTTTTAAATAAAACAATAGAAAAAAAAATAAATGCATTCACTCGTAAAGCTTCGTAAAAGTAAAGTTTCTGTATAGTAATAAACGCAGTTTTACTCCAACAAGAGTTCTGCCAGTTAATATATGTTTCAAAAGTAGAAAAAAAAATGTTTCAACATTTTACAGAGAGACATTTTAAGTAAAATGTAACTGCGAAAAAGCCATTCTTCAAATATTCCGTAAGTCAAGAATTTTCATAAAAAATATAATGGTAAAAAAAAAAAAAATAATAAATAATGCAATTTAACAAATTACAACGACCATTCGGAAAAGGAATTTTTCAAAGACTAAAATTTAAGACATAAAAAAATCGCACGGAATTGATCATACACTACGTACGCCATGAATTAAACATTAATAGTGTTATTACACGTAAAAATTGCAAGATTTCCTGAAACTTACCTATTATCCACCTGAAACTTACGTATTATCCAAGCAGTTCATTGGCTGTTCGGGAAAAGGCTTTTCCATCGTCAGATTTCCAAGAAATCTGATGACCCATTTTAAATGAAATTTCATTCTTAAACTTCTAAACATCCCACAATATTACTTTTTACACCATCGTACAGAGAAAAAATGTACTTTTAAATGCAGTTTGTTTGAAAGCTGTATCTCAATTTGTTTCTGAGTTTTTTTTTTTTTTTTTTTGTAGTTTTTATTACTTTTTTGTCATAGTGGCAACAGAAGTATTCATCTCTGTTGAAAGTAAAGGGGAATACAGATTACTGTATAGACCTATTAGAAAACGAAAAAAATGCGGATTAAACCAATAAAATGCTTCAGATATGCTTTTGCTCAACTATCCTGACGAGGACAATAACCATTTTTCCAAATGGTTAATAAAAGGCACTTCTGCTGTTTGTCAGAAAAAAAAATCATTTAAATAAGAAATGTATTTCAAATTGTTATACATGTTAGTCAAAAAGTGTCAAAGTAAACTTCCATTGTCAATATCCTAAATTTATTCAAATATAAATCATGTATGTTAATATATTTTTCTAAAGAAATGGAGAGAACCCTTTTTAATGTCATATGTGTTAGAGAAATGCATTACTTTTACTGAGGCATCAGAAAAGAATTAACTTTACGATCTGAAGACCGATTAGAGTAGATACAATGAAGATTGATCAAAGAAAAATCTGTTGAAGAAATCAAATATCGCATTTCATTGAAATGCTTAGGATTGATCATTATGGAATTGAAGACTCATGATGCATTAATTAAGAGAATTAAATTCCTCTCTAGATCTTACCTGTAGCTCAGAGATTTTATTAGAAAAACAGACAAAAAAAAAAAAAAAAAGAAAGAAAGGCTGAGTAATTCTTTTAAATAAGATATTTTCGAAATATTTATTTACAAAACATTTATTATCAATTCTCGTTAAACCATAATAAAATGAAGTTATCGGAAAGTGACGAATTCATTTTTATATAAAAGATGTCTCCTATAACATGTCCTGTGACTTCATTAGCTCAAATTATATTTGTAAAACTGTTTCTCTTTTTTTATTTATTGAATGTATTAAAGTGTAATTAACGCGTATTTAAATATAAGTTTTAGAAAAAATAGGAGCAATTAAAAAAAATGAATATATATATATATATATATATATCGAAATACTAATATTGTAATGAATTTCTATTTATATTAATCAATTGCATTTATCATGGTATTTCAAAATGGATTAACTGCAACCATTAGGTATTAATATCTGTGTTAACTTAACTGCAAAAATAACCTTAAAATTATAGCGGTAATGGATAACATGTGCTGGTGTGTATTTGGATTAAATAAAAATGGGGTTATTTTAGGTAAGCTGAGTAATATTACTATATTTCATTGATATAAAGGAATTATTTAAAAGGTTGTATTGATTTTTCCATTTCATGGCATTTAATATTATTCTGTATTCATCTTTCATCTATTCTTTTGATGCTGTAGTCGTTTGGGTACAGGGGAAAAATTTTCTGCTTTTAGCTTTTTTCTCTACAGAAAACAACTATTTTTCTTATATATTTGAGTTCTGTACCCTTTATAACGTAATTCAATATATAAGCTCTTCAATTATTTTTATCGGTATCCATTTTTTTCTTTTTTTTCTTCCATGTTAATACACGTAAGATAGTACTTTTAGTATCCAGGTTATGTGTGTTGGGGGTAACCGTATTTGTTAATTTCATTTCATTCATAATATAACGGTTTTTGTTGGTGGTCGGTAATGTTTACTTAGTGGTTATATATATATATATATATATAATCATTAATTAAACATAACCTACCACCAACAAAAACCGTAATATTATGAATTAAAGCTGTAAGTATATATAAAAAAAATGCCAAATAATTTATTATAAGAATTATTATGGAAGAAAAAAGAAGAAAGTGGACACCGACAATGAATGGAAAAGCTATATATATATATATATATATATATATATACAAAATATTATGTTTAATATTTAATCGCGATGTTTTAAGCTTGACATAAAATAGTAGTCCATCAGTCATCTAAAACTATACCTTTAACCTCTTCTATTAACTCACCCGGGCACTTAATAAAAAGGCAGACAATACCTAAATTAATTTTATAGCACAGCTTTGTTCCGACATTTAACATAAAAGAAATAATAACAAACAAACAAGCAAAATATTGCAAAATATAGATATTGAACCGTTTTAGTGTATGAAAAGAAATTTGATCACTGAACTACTATATTTATTAATATGTATTTATATGGTAAGTAAAATAAAACCGAATTAAAGAGAGTATTTTTAAAATTTTGCTCTGATATATATTTATTGTAAGCCAATTGATATATTTTAGCGATTTCGGTATGGCAGAGTTTTTTTCTGTGGTAACCCTTTGTTGTTGTCCACATAAATTTTTAATGACATTGTTGTCAATATCATTCACTTTAACATGTCTCTGACGACGCCGTGCTAATATTTTTGATTTGAACTTGTAAAACATTTACGTGCGATAGGAAGACTATTTAAAATGTGTAGCAGACTGAATACATTAGCAACATATTCAAATTTCTCGATTATTGATTAAATTTTATTAAAGTTAGAGAAAAGAAAAAAAGACAAAGTAAAGCAAAAAAATTACAACATTTGGACACATATTAGCAAAAAATACTTGCAAATTGTATAACCTCCATTGCTGGTAGTCAGTTAAAAACATAACAACAAAACCATGACTACCAATAGCAGCAACATAAAAGAACAACAACAACAAAAAACCACGAACAAAATACAAAAGATGTATAACCTCCTGTGTTGGTAGTACATAAAACATGCTACTTTTCCTCAGCTGTCGAAAAGTTCACAGCAGTTTTGGAATATCAGAAAAAGTACATATGAAATTAGATAACTGTGATGTTCGTGATATACATCGAAGATATATCATGAATGTGGTATTTTAATGAGGAAGGTGTTCTGTAAATAAATTTTCAACTGTATAATATTTTAAAATTTTTATCTAAGCTTGTACTATTAGTGTTTTATTTTTTTTTTTAAGTAGAAAATATTAAACAAGGTACCCCTTTCTAATACAATGCTTACCACGTTGTAAAACTTACATCAATAGAATTAAAAACTATTGACTTTTTCTGAAATTTATGAACAGTTTCAAAGTATGAATTGGAAATTAAACTATACTTAAAAAAAGAAAAATCTCATAAATAATGTAATTTTAGCAAATTGTTACAATTTTAAAATATCCTAGCAAATATTTAAAAATATTGTTCCAAAAATAATGTTTAAAAGAATATATTGTGATTGTATTGAAATAAAGGTTTTAGTGATAATTTTCAAATTGTCACACTCTGCCACACTTTAATATTATTAACAAAAATACCTTTTATTTTCTATTAGCATCTTTTTCCATGGAAATAAATGGTTAGATAAGTTAATTTTAATTTTTAATCAAAAACTGAAGTTTCTTCCATTCGAAATTTAAATGTGCGTTTGAAATACTCCTTATTAAAGAATTAAACGCCTTGTTTTGTCTTTTCCTGCAAATGCAAATATGATTTAAGATAAATTTCACCAAAATAGATATTTGGAGATAAATTTTACATGCATATCCCGCTTCTTTCCGCAAAAGAGTGCCAATTCTAAGTACACATTCAGAATTTAATCAGAAAATTGACCGTCTTAGTGTAAAAGAATCTATCAAACAAAAAGAAAGCTAGAAAGGGAATTTTTGTTATTGTCAAAAGTTATCTAGAAAGACATTTTGTTAATTAAGTAATTCAAAGTCGGTTGCACTTGCTTCTGAAAAATGTATTTATTTATTAAGGATTGGTTGAAAGTATTAAATTGATAATAAGTTTTCTAAAGATAATACGATAGACAGTATATGAAAATGAACAAATTAATGAAATAAGAAATCTAAAGATATATTTTAAGAAAATGTCATCATAAATCAAATGTATAGGTTTATATTCAGTGGTAACATTTTCTTGTGATTTATAGTAAAATGAGAGAAGTTATTTCCCTTTTTCTATTAATGAAAAATTTAAGTTTTTGTTTAAGAGTGGTGTTTTATTTAGAATGGAAACCCTCTTGATCTAATACTTTGAAGCTTATAATTACAAGTAAAGTGAAGGTTTTAGTTTTAAGCAAATAAAATAACAAATTTTCCAAATAAAATTTCAGTAACTGCTTCCTCATTTGGATACATTTATTGTATTTTTCCCCGTATTCTGAGAAATCGTATACTTCTGATTCGCGTTCCAAAAAAAAAAAAAACATGTATTTTAATTTTAAAAGTTTAAAAAAAACTTACCACAATGTGTCAAAAGAACATCCTTTTTCTGAATTTAAATTTCGCGAGTTCCAAAATTAAAACTAAATATGAGAGGATTTTCATAAACGTCAAGTTAAGGTTGTTCATAAAGTTCATAAAGACTGTTCTCAAATCCAAAGGAACTATTTTCTGACATATTTTTTAATTAATTTTTGTTTGGAAACTTATGAAATTGGCAGGAGTTCTTATTTAAAAACTATGTAATCGAAAGATAGTTTCCATTATTTGGCAAAGGTATAAGATCTTTCTGTTAATAATTTGAGCAGAATTTCGGACGCAACACCGCGATAAAGGAGTAAAACCGGCCGCCACGTGACCGCAATTACTCATAACTCTATAAGTAATTTATTTATCAAAAATGGAAAACTCATTTCAATTCCATAATAGTCAGGCCTACAAATTTTAAGCATTTACGTTTACTGAATCAGAAAATGAGTCAGAAAGTTTTGCGTTGTTGAGCAGGGAAATAGAGAATCACCTTAAGCATTATTGCGGGTTAATATTTTGTAATCGCGTTGCATGCCAGATATTCGATTAAAACATAAGTCATTATATAGTGTTTTAAATGACAGTGCATGCCGTAATAGGTGTGAGGCACACTCATTAAAATACGAATACGCCAACTAGCGAACAGCCCGATTAATGAAGACTAATCCAGCAGTACTTAAAGAGATAAAAAATAGTTCTGCCTTTTTCATTCAGTTAATAAGACTGATCTTTCATAATTAAGTTCACATATTATATAACTTTCCCCTATAGTTATATGACTAAGCAACGGAAAAAAATATGTTACGCACTAAAATCTTCCCTGAAAAACTAATAGTGCAAGTCGCATGGAAATCCGTTCTGAATTATTCAAGTTATATTCAACTGGAACGAAATTTCCATTTGAATTTTATATACTTATTAGATTATTTTGAGTAGTTTGATTTCATATCTGTTAAATTCGTGTTTTATTTTATTTCATTTTTGGTGTTTTAATTTCGTTTGCCAATTTAGTTATTGAATATTACAAGAAAACAAACAAATTCTGGATTTTTTACAATGTTTGTGAACAACTGGGTTAATATTTTTTAATTGGGTTACAAGCATATTTAAAAAATATTCATGCTTAAAAATTACTTTAAAATTAATAAAAAATCTGTAAATTGAGATAAACATTACAAACAAATGTTATTGAAAGTAGTTTTGTTTTCTATAAGACGTTGGAACAATCGAATGTGCGATGTTTGGAGGTTAAATTGCAGTAAAAGGGAAATTTATTATTGTGTTAAGTTATTGCCACCAAAAATATGATATCGGCGTTACTCATAGACACGTCTTTTTTTTATACTATTGCATTAAGAGTAAACGGGTTCATCTTTCGTAATCGGGTTGCACGCCTTTAAAAATATTGAAAATTACTTTAAAATCCATTAAAATCAGAAAATTGAGATACAATTTTCAAACAAATTTCATTTGAAAGAATAATTTTCTATTCGACATTGTAAAAAATGAAATTATGTAATGTTTAGAAGTTAGAAAAATTGCAGTAAAGGCACAATTTATGGGCACTGACATAGTGTTTTTACTATATAATGTAGATATACCGGGTGTCCCAAAAAGGACTGACTGATTTTAAAATTCAATAACTTGCAAACGGTGACAGATATTAAAAAAATTCTTGCAGGAGGGTTATGCATAAGGTCAAAAGTTTTATTACAGTGATTTTCAATTTTAGTTCGATTTACAAACAATAGATGGCGCTGTAAGCAATAGTCGCTAAATTCAGGCTCGATTTTTGGTACTTCGTGGCCCGGATAATACATTTCCATCTCCTTTTTCTGCATGGAACAAGATAAAGGACCGAAAATCGAGCCTGTATTTAGCGACTATTGCTTACAGCGCCATCTATTGTTTGTAAATAGAACTAAAATTGAAAATCCCTGTAATAAAACTTTTGACCTTATGCATAACCCTCCTGCAAGAATTTTTTTAATATCTGTCACCGTTTGCTAGTTATTGAATTTTAAAATCAGTCAGTCCTTTTTGGGACACCCGGTATATTATACAAACGAGAATTTCACTAAATGCTGCGCGATTTGGTGGATTTTTTTTTCGTATTGTCAGGAAAAATCATACATTTTTCTCTTACACCCGCCAAGGGAAACGCGCATTCTGTTATTAAAGCTCATGGATTTTTATATGTTAAGGAGACACGAATGTCATGTTTTCTGATTGTCTTTTTAACACTTTGTGGATGGGAATGCACAAATTTTAGTTATTGTGGTTGCCGTATTATTTTGTTTTAATTTATTTTACCTGGAAGCCTCCTTATAATTGACACGGGCTAAGCCGGGTAGTTCAGGTAGTATTGTATAAAGCAAGGAGTGAACGAAAATGAGTATCAGACGAAGACGGTTACGATTATCGTCTTCACGCGTTTCGTGCAACTAATGGTGCGCATATATTAATATTTATTTATTGATAAAAGAAAATTCCGATATATGTTGTACTACAATCCATTTATATGTCTGTTCATTTGCATTTTATCACAACAAAGAAACCACCGAAGATGGTACGGGTGATAGTATTTGGAGCGCCAGAAGCCCCGATGAAGTTGAAAATGGACAATAAATCAGAAAACCAAGACAAGCAAAAAGAAAATGATGAAGCAATTCAAAACTATGAAGAAAACATAATCCCAGCTCTTAATAAATGTCTGCGAAAGGATAATGTCTCCTTCAAGCTGCTGAAAGTGATGAAAGGAAGAAGGGGAGAAGCAACTTCACATCTAGTTCTTCAAATGCATGAAAGGGACGCATTGCAACTGCAATCGCTGAAACCGTGCTTTGGTTTTAACAGATGTACAGTAAAGCCATATATTCTAATACCACGTTGCTTCAACTGTCAAAAACTAGGCCACGTATCAAGAGACTGTACAAATGAACTAACTTGTGCTTATTGCTCAGAGAAACACCATGTAAACGAATGTACGGCGAAGGAACCAAAGTGTATCAACTGCATACAGGAAAACAGAAGTAGAGAAACTCCAGGAAAGGACATTCCAACAAATCACACATGTTTCGATGGACGCTGCCCGACATATATTAAACAACAACGAGAAGCAGTAGCACAAAGGACACTAAGATTGCATAAAATTCTGTGCAATACAATCTAACCTACAGAACAGTAAGTCCAACACGGCAGCATTTATCCGTTTCATAATTCAGGAAAAATTCTCACTGGCATGCGTCCAGGATGCCCACCTCTTTAACAAACCCCCATCTTCTCTCCCAGTTGATGTTCCCTGTTACAGCTCTAGCTCCAACAATAGCCATATAATAATTTTAGATCAAAATCTAAAGCACTGTATCCCGGCAAAAAAACGATCATTCCATCTTTGTAAACCTAGAACTAGAAAATTTTATTCTGAGCATAGGCAGCCTGTACAGCCCTGTACGTTCAGATATTGAGGTGGATGTACAAGACTGACTGCGCTCCGCACGCCAGAGTGAGTACCAGCTAGTCCTGGGTGACTTCAATGCACACGACCAGCTTTGGGGCTATACTCGTGACGATGACAGAGGACGGCTACTCGTAGATTCTTTATTAGCAAATAACTTGATTGTCTTAAACTCACCACCCTGTACACCAACCTGTGAGTCCGGCAAAAGGGAAGGGCGTCTTGACCTCTCAATTTGCATACAACCACTATTCAGCTACTTTCGAAGATGGGATGTCTTCCCTGAGCTTTTCGGTGACCATCGGTCTATCGTAACAGATCTTTTGCTTCCAATCCCGATCCTTCCAAAACGTCGCTTCAGAACAAAAAATGTCCCATTCAACAAATTCATAGGCATGGTTGAAAACTCATCCTACTTAAATTCCGTAATTTTTTCTTCAGTAGACACACGTCAGGCCTTTGACCTGACTTACAAATCTTTTCAAAATATTATTCAAAATAGTGCAAAAGCATCCTTTAAACTTAAACCTCCATTCAGACAGGTCAAGTTCTCTTCGTGGACAACGGACCTTCGTTCTCAAAGAAATAAAGAAAAAGCACTTTATACAAGAGCAAATAAGACGAACTTAGACTCAGTAGAATATCAAATTTACAAAAGAGAGCGTGCCAAATATCAGAAATTGATTCAAAGAGTGAAGAAGGACGCCTGGGTAAATTTTTGTAAGAAACAAACTGACCCATTTGGCAAATCTAAAAAACTGGCTTTTCAGGACTTTCAAGACTGTCAGATTAGCTATCTGCCGGACTCGTCATTCCCAGCTTCCAGGTTATCTTCTTTGTTTACACTGACAGAAAAAATTTTTGGTGCATCACTGGGATCACCAGCTCAGCCAAATATGGCAACCTCACAACAAACTCACGCAGACCAGCCTAACTTTACAATAAAAGAACTGTGAAATGCAATCTATAGCTTTAACCAAAACAAAGCTCCAGGTCCCGACGGAATAGACCATCGGATGATTAGATCTCTCTTTTCTAAAATACCATTAACTCTTCTAGACATGTATAACAGTGCACTTCGTTTAAACTATTTCCCGGAGACCTGGAAGGTTGGCGAGCTCGTCTACTTCAGGAAGGAAGGTAGACCAGCAAATGAACACACCTCTTATAGACCAATAACGCTACTCCCGATATTTGGCAAAATCTATGAAAAAATGTTCTTAAGACGAATTAATCATTCACTAACTCAAAGCAACGCATTAACAGGCCTACAACACGGTTTTACTCAATTAAAATCGACCGAAACAGCACTAGAACAGGCATTATCTTACATAGATATTAACAAATCTAATAAAAATTATACATCTTTTATTTCGCTAGATTTTATGGGGGCTTTTGATAATCTCCCATGGGACCTAGCACTACAGGCACTACACCATTTAAACTTATCACCTCAGCTAATTAATGTAATTGCTTCCTTCCTGTCGGGCAGGCGGGCTCTGGTGGACTGGCAGCTGCCAGATCTTTTGTATTTTTTCTCAAGGGGTTGTCCTCAGGGCTCCTGTCTGGGGCCATTTTTATGGTTGGCTCTCCTCGAGACTCTGCTGCGGACTTTTCTGCGTGAGTTCTGTGCGATAGTCGCATACGCGGATGATGGTTTACTTATAGTCTGCGGCCCAACAAGAGCGTTACTTGAACAACGAGGGAACAGAGTACTAGAGTTTATTCAAAACTGGGCGAAAATTCACAAAATAACAATTTCTTTCGAGACGTCGCGCTTTATAACGTTTGGTAAACCGAAAATTCTCCAACGGGGCCCACTCTTTAAACTACATGGTAAAAATATAAAGTCAGAAAAAACAATTAATTATCTGGGAATCAAAATTGATCAACACCTCTCATTCTTACCCCACCTGGCATCAAAACGTCAAGAAATAATAAAAATCACGCAAAATTTATACAAATTCTCCTCAGTATCAGGTCGTCTTCCAACATACTTCTTTAAAGTCTGGTACTCATCCATCCTACAGCGGCAACTGGCGTACCATGTGCAGTCTGGTTTCCGCGAATGCGGAAGTCGCATGGAGTTCGCCATATTCTAGCGGCTCAGAGAAGGGCACTTCTCCTGATCTCCAGAGCCTATAGGAACACTTCTACCGCAGCACTTCAGGTCCTCACGGGTCTACCTCCATTGGACATACAATTAGAAGCGGAGGCTGAGTTCGCTCGGATCACTCGCCTGGGTGCTTCTAATATTTCTTATTTTGCCCCAATGTACTCAAACAAAATGTTCACAGTATCAGATCTCTTCACTTTCAAACGGTATTAGTATTTGTGCAACAAAAGATTTTAACGGATCAACACACATCTTTACAGACGGGTCTAAAACAGAAGTAGGAACTGCGGCAGCTTTTTGTGTTTATAGGTAAAGCTCACACTTTTTTCCTGGCGCGCAAGGCTTGATCCGGGAAACTCTGTCTTCCAGCCAGAGCTCTTTGCTATGAAGGAGGCAATTCGTTGGGCAGAAGAGGACTCTGACACCCAATACTTAATTTCATCAGACAGTTTATCAGGTTTAATGGCCCTTTCAAAATTTGATAACAATAATCACTTAGTTCTAGACATAACCTTACTCCTTTAGTCCTCAGAAAAATTTTCAGAGGAAAATGTTCTAAAAGTCAAGGGATTACTTTTTTATTGTCTTCACTTTTTTTCTTACAGTGAATAGTATATTTCTGTAACATTGTGAGATATTTTCCCCACAACACTGAAACAGAATACTTGGTCTATTTGCTGACACAAAAAATGGCGGCTGTTGTAGGGGGATTTTTTTCAGTGTTTTTGTGGTCGATTGAATTTCCACTTCGGTATTTTATAAAAGTATTTTTACCTTATTTAAACACTAAATAGTAAGAGGAAGGCAATTTTTTTTATAATATACTGGTACTCAAATTCAAAGGACACTTTAAATGTTTAAAAAATTTCCCCTACGACAGCCGTCATTTTTGTCTCAGAGCGTACTCCTAGTAGTCAGGAGGCTATGAAATTTCTGAAGCTTGTGGAAAAAATGGGAAATCTTTTACAAGATTGTGAGAAAATTGGAGTAATTATAATTTCAAATTTAAGCGATATTCACAGCAAATATTTTTCGATTTTATTAAAAGTTTTTAAAATATCCCGTTTTAGGAAATGAAATTTGATAAAATATGAATATTTATTAATAAATTGCAATTTTTTTGAAAACATTAATAATTGTTTAAAACAATTTTAATATTTTTAATACTAGTGTATTCTTTGTAAAAAAAATTATTATTTTGCTATAAATAATTCCGTTAAATGTCAATAAATGCAATATTACTAAAACATCAATAAAATATTATTCTTAAGTTGTTCTCTAATTTAAGGTTTATAAGAATATCTCAATAAAATAACGGGTTGGCATTCTGTCATCCAGGTTATATGAAGAACACCACCACCATTCCACCCCACCTTACAGTGTTAGGCAAGATACGACAATTTATTAAATTCTTTTCAAGTAACTGCGCTTTCATTCTTGTACAATGACAAAAAAAAAGTAAAGAAATCTTCAAAATGTAATTAGCTAAATTCTTTTCTTTTTAAAATTTTAATATCACGCGGCAGATGGTACATCAAGTTATTAACTTTTGTTCCAATAAAAAATATGAATATACATCCATCTTGTTATTTTTATTTCACGTTCTTCTCCCTCTGGTGGGAGCATAAGAGGCAGAATAGCGGGAAAGATAATAATGAGTGTTTTGTCTTGTATTTCTCTGAGGAGGTACATAAGTGTAATCAAGAAGATTGGGAAATGTGATATTCTGCTTCACGAAGCTTCAATGATGGTATCGTAAATATGAGATGCACAGTACATATGAGGAAGTTTTACAATATTAATATTAAGCGATTACAAAAACCTCAGAAAGGAAAGTAAATTGATCTAAAGATATGAATAAATATTTGTTTTAATGATGGAGGTTTAAAGATATCGCTTTACTGTTGTATTATCAAGAAATTGATTAATAAAAGCTTTCTCTATAACGATAAATATAAAAGTCTGTCTATGTTTGTCTAGGTTTGTCTACATCATTGGGCAGAAATTGCTTAAGTTGTTACCTGTCAATAACGCAGACGGTAAGACTTGTTAAACATAAAACAAAAAATTGTCATAAAGATTGAGATAAGAATTTGTCAACGAAGTTTTATGATATAGTAAATTTTAGATCGCAGCGACTATTTTACTTTAAAAAGACATTTTAATCATTAAGCGTTGCTTGTTTTATCATAAAAGAATATAAAATTTGTGTAAATATAGAACTAAATATTTAATTTGAAACCCACCCATTAAAAACGTATAACTTTTTCTTTCATCAAAATGTCGTTCAATATAAAAGATAGTCAAGAAATTTAAAACAAAACGACTGTATGTTTGTGTCTCTCTATCTACGATAATATGGAAATCGTTTGATTTAACCGATTTCAACTGTTAATTAGTTGTTAAACTTAAAAAGAGTGAGCCTTACACTTCAGTTAATAGGCGTTATTTCCAAAATTAAAAGAAGGGACATAAACTCATTTACGTCCCTTATTCATCTATTACTATTTTACTAACATCTTAACGGCTACTTTTTTAGTTTCAAAACATTAATGATATAATATTTTTAATAGACATATTTTTTTTCATTTATATATTATATGTAGTAATTATATATATGTATAAAACATAAGTATTATATTAATAAAAAATAATGCTGAAAAATAATGGAAAATTTATAATATTTCTTAAAGCACAATGAAAACATTTTGAAATAAGTTTAAAAACTAAAAACTAAACATTTTACAGTGAAATTAAAAAAAAAAGAAAGTTTTTGTTGTGTTATCTATAAAAAAAATACTTTAAGTCATTTAAGTAAGAATTTTCACGTGTGCGTCCGCTTGTATTTTTTTAAATCATATATATACTTATATATAAATATATATTTTAGATTTAAAAAGAAGTTTACAAGCTCCAATAATCGTCTAATTGAAGCAAAATATATTTTAATGGAAGTCTGTATCCCCTCAATTAAATAATTAGTAAAACTCAGGAAAATATTTATAGTTCTACTAATTGTTGAATTTAGTTTTTTTTATATAGCATTTACTGCACGTTTAAAACCAGAAATGCTTGGCAAAATATATAAATCATTTAGTAAGTAGATAAATTTAAGCAACTGTTTTTTAATAATAAATAACATTTTCAGATTATTTGCTTTGTAATTTTTCAAGACATTGAAGAGTTTTTAATATTTAAAAAATCCGGTAATAATTTATCATTTGACATTTATTTACTTTTCAATGTTATTCCATTTACAGCCACTTAAGTCCACTTAATATTGCTATCTTCCCATTTGTGTGGTAGGATGAAAGTTTTGACCTGTTCAATCTAATTTAAAAATTGGACCAGAAGCTGTACATTTGCAGTTGAAAATAAGTTTCATGGTTAAGTAGTTTTTTAATGATTTCATGATTAATTACATGATCATGAGTAATTAAATTATGATTCCATGATTAATTGAATTTTTAAACGAAAAATCTTGTTTCGTTTTAATAAAAGTATATGTGAAGTCCTCAAGATTTAAGAAACTTTGTAAATTGTAAAATTTTATTAAATGATTAAACTATCTTCGACTATAGGGCAATGCACATCGTGTAACTTGCTATTTTCTAAATTAATTCGAAGAGGAAAAGAGATTTATTCATTAGTTTATTTTAATCACTTCATGTTTTGTATATGATTTTTTATATAAACAGCTAATAGAAAACATACTGAGATTGATTTTGTAGAACACAATGCGAACTATAATTTTTAATTTTTTTCTTAAATTTATCAGATTTGCAATTTTGGCTTACGTACATATATACCGTAAATGCATGGATATATGGAATATACTTTATTACTTTTTATTCAGCTGCACTGATTAGTAATGATATCAAACGAATCGAATGTTTCCAACTGAGTGAAAAGGTGTCAGATGAACCCAAAATCTTCTAATTAAATTTCCAACTCTCTACCTATTGAGGTACATGGACCGAAAACTGCTGGACACATTTCACACACATAACATTTTTAAGAACAGCATCTAGTCTGTAATGCAGACAGCTCAAAAGAATACATCAGATATCATGGAGCTCCATTAAACGGTGGGCACGTAGATACATTTTTTTATTTTAACTCAAATCCTACTGATGGATAAAGATATTATATGATTGACATTTTACTAACTGAGTTAAAATAAGTAAGCAGAGAGAGCATTGATAATTTTTGACTGAGGTCTTGGGTTCGACCCTCGTTCTGGTTACTTTTTAATACCTTTGTAATAGTCATATTGACGAAATATCGGTGTTGTATTTTGACTTTTATTTTGAAATTATACAACATTTCTGTGCTCGTCTTATCTGCAAAGACAAATTTAAATCTTATTGTTATTATTATTATTATTATTACTATTATTACGATTTTTCTTCTTCTTCTTCTTTATCTTCTTCTGATTAATATTACTATTATTGCATATTATTATTTTTAACTCAATCATATTGGTTGTAAAGAAATCAGTGTAATATGTTGAAATAAATATTTACAATTTTTATGGGAGGATATATACTACAGTCGGACCTCTATTTAACGAAGTCGCTAAATCCCGAAAAAAAAGTTCGTTATGTGGAAAATTCGTTTAATAGAAATGAACTTTTTAAATACTTTAAACTACGCAAAACAGATTTTTAATTCATAAACACTAAACATTATTAAAAACTTAACTAATCACACTTTTTTTGTAAATCGTATTTAATTTTTTTTATTATTATTCATTTTACCCATCAAAAAGAAATCTGTAAGGACAACAAGAATATTTAAAAAATATATTGCCCGAAAATACACTGTATTTTCAGTTTTAAGAAAATATTTACATTAAAATTAATGAATTTTAATGACATTATCGTATTTACTATGACAAGTAATTTTAAGCCTTGTATTCCTACATGCGTCCTTAAATTTAATTACTGAAACTTATTTACTACGGAACAGCCCTTTTGAGTGTGAAAGGAGGATATTGAAAATTTGCATTCACTGGATGAAATGCAAAGAATGACAGAGATTTTACTGCTCTCGTTGAGTTTGGCGCCTGGAAAAACTAATTCAAGGTTATTGAGCATTATAAAATGTGTAAAGGAAAGAATAAGTTTAACCCTTTGAGCTCTGCCGGGTGAATTTTCACCCACATAAAATCAAAATCTTTTAATTTCCTTCAAAAACTCTCCATTTTAAAAGCAAAAACTGGGTTTTGTAGATTTTACTTGTCTTCTTAAAATCTAGATGGCAGCACTATTCTCTGCAAATATCTAGTAGGTTTTTATTGCGACCTTAAAAACACTCCAATTTTGAAGGTTTAGAAATTTTGTATTTTTCAAGCATTATATAGAAATATTTTTCAAAGGAGATAACATTTTTTTCTCTTGGACACATCAAACATTTAATAATAATTACATGCACATCACTAAACTGAAAATTTAAATAATTACAGGGGACAGAAATAAGTAATGGTAGAATTTTCTACCAGCAGAGCTCTAAGGACTACAAAAATGTGCTTTGTCACTAGATGGCAGCACTAAAATTACATACCAGACAGTGTTTCAGAACCAAAATTTAGATGCTTATAACTATATTTCAAGGAATTTAAATTTGTGTTTAATTCAGCAGATTGACGAGTTTATTATGTTTTAAATATTTCTAAACAAAAATTAAATATTTTTAACATCTGTTTCATCTATAAATTTGATTAGTTTATATTTTTATATTATGATTTAAAAAATTTTAAATTTTGAATTTTCTCATTTAATAAATTTTTAAAATATTTTAATAGACTTAGAATTTGTTTAAACAATGTAACTGCTTAAAATATGTTAAAATTTCAGCAATTATAGTAATTTTAGAATAACTTTGCGGTATCATTTCTTGTATTAGCGTATTGAAATGAATGCTCTAGAGCTCTGATGGTGGAAAAACTTCCCATGTCCCCCAGCCTAAAGGGGGTATTTTAAAAAATTTTTAATCACATGGTTCAATTTCAGACAGTCCCCTAATCACATTTTAAGTGTTTTTCTAGCATATTTTTAAAATTTTAATAACCCGGAGCTCAAAGGGTTAAAGTGTCCGGAAATATTTTGAGGAATAGGGAGAAAAAAAAAGGTTATATCAGAAGAAAAAGTTCGTTAAACAGAGAATACGCTTCGCTATTTGGAGGTTATTTTATGAAAAAATTCGCAAAATGTTGTAGGTTCCTGGGAAAAGTTCGCAAAATAGAGAAATTTGCAAAATAAAGGTTCGTTAAATAGAGGTCCGACTGTATATTTTTTCCAGAACACTTCACACATATTTTATTCTGAAATCACACTTGAAAAACTAATTAAATAATGCTAATTTTTGTATGAAACGGTGCATTTGTGCGCAATGAAAAATACAATTACTGTTTTTATATCCCCATTCAATAGTTTTGAAGCCGTTACTTGCCAAACTTTCAATTACGTATAAATACCCTTGAAAAAGCACTTAAATGTAGATCTAGTTGGATTTTTTTGTAATATTAAAACATAAAAATATGAGTCACATAAGCGAAAACACCAAAATAGGGGAGGAAATTAATCATTTCTTGTCGAATATCTAAAAAGCGCAAACACAGCAGAAATACCTTGAAAGAGACTTTTGTTCAGAATAAGAGCACTTGTTTCTTGTTTTAAGGGGCGCGGGAGATAAATTGATTTCTAGAACCTTTTAACATTTTTTAGAAATAAAATTCTACTCACACAAAATCCAACACAGTTAATAGATACTTGAATTACTGCCGCCTCTTTTTCATCGTAAGATTTGAGATTTCAAATAGTGGGGTTTCACTCAGAAATCACATCATTAAAAAGAATTCAAAATGTTTTACATTTTTGAAGCTGTTGTGATACTTTCAAGTGATTAGAAATGACGGAGGAGTTAAGGAATCATAGATTTTTCAAAATAGCTTTTTTTAAAACCAGTAGAATGGGAAATTGTTTAATAAAGCTGCTTTTGATCTTATTAAATTTCACGAAGAGAAAGGATTACCGTATTCACTCGTGTTGGATTTTTGTTCTTCTTTCTTTAAGCAAAACATAGACTATATATGCATTAAAACCTATTTTTTTCTTCGTTTTTTTGTCTAAATCATACTCACGTGGTAATTAAGTACTTTAAACAACTGCTTAAAAGCTTTTGAATATATATGTATACCTGTAGGATTTGAAATTAGCTAGTATCATTTATTTCTGTTATGAAGTACGTAATCAAATCAACTAAGTCTGTAATATTTATAATTGTCTATGATTTGAACGCATGAAATATCAAGGTGAAACTCACGGATCAAGAAAACGACGACTTACGACTTTGAAAATCAGAAAAGGGTCTGACTCTTATTTTTCATCATTCATGAAGCATTGGCATGGAAACAGTCAATAAAGCAATTGGCTGTATTAGGCCTAATTAAAATGTTCTATAGATATTATATAAACTAATGTTATAAGTAGTAATCCTGGTATATTTGAAAAAGCTAAGTTATAAAGCATTGTAAAATTAAATGTCTTCAAGGAATTAAATTCTAGTTAGTATGATTTCAGCATTCTGTTCATTCTGTTATTATTCGAATGTCTCAATAAATTGACATATTGCACATCAGATTACAACGTATTTTTTATCGCAAGTCAAATTAGTAGAAAGAGCGTTCGAAACATTTCCGTACACTGTAAAAAAACCACTGAAAATTTGCCAGCACAACTCGATCACAGTTGAATGTACTGTATATTTCTTTGGTTTCCTGACTGTTTAAACATGAAAAATACAGTAGTTGCGTAAAATTAACAGTACAATGTACTGAAAATTTTGGACGCATTTGGACCACAGCACAAACTACTGGCGTCCAAATTGCCAGTACATTGTGCTGTTAATTTTACGCAACTACTGTATTTTCCAGTTTAAATAGTCAGGAAACCAAAGAAAGATACAGTACATTCAACTGTGATCGAGTTTGTGCGCGAGATGAACAGTACTTTGTACTGTAAAAATGTCGTTTTTTTTTTTTTTACAGTGTAGGACAAAAAGTATCATACACCAGTTTTACACATATATCTTTTAAAAATGTAGGAGAACCTGCAGCAGACATAAAGGAATGTTAACTGCTTATAAAAGTGAGAAAGCTTAAAATACTAAGTATGGAAAGTCTCCAATTTGAAATACTCACTATTGCCAGACTTTAAAGAGAGAAATGTATTTCCAAATTCATATCATTAGTAAGATATTTAAATTTATTTCTTTAGTTTAGAAAATTTGAGATCTTATGACAATTTAAAAAAAAAAAAAACTAAAAAAAACTGTAAAATATACAATAAATGACTTTTCCATAGCAGTAAGTCAGGTAACGTAAAATGCATTCTATACTCATAAGTACTAGATCATTGTTAAACAACAACTAAAATGTTCATATGAGTACAAACATCACAACTAAGGCTCTCCATTGACTGATGTGATTTTAAGAGGAATTTCAAAACTTTTTTACAATACCTTATTTTTTTAAAGCAACTGATATGCATTAAATGTGTTTTACGACCTATAGAGGTAAATAGAGAAGATTGTGAATTCTATTCTTGCTGTATGATTATGTAAATCAAGTGAATTTAAAATATTTCAATTTAGAAGAATGATCTCATTTGACCGCAATAATTACTGCATTTGTACAAAGAATATATTAATGTATATGTTTCACGTGCTATTTATAATTAACAACATATGTTTTTAAACTGAAAAATTCAATGAACTTTAAAACAGATAATTTATACACAAATTTAGTAAATATTATGTGATTTATCATATATTTATGTAGAAGATTAAGTGCAATCTATGGATGAATCCATATTTTGTTCAATAAAACAGAAAACAGACATGTGTATAGACAAAATTCACCGAAATATATCTATATCTAATTGTATTTAAGGTATTTACTTATTTCGCTTAAACTTTGAGTGACTTTTACGATTAGAAAGTAAATACATATAACCTTTGGATTTTTTTTTATATTTATTGATATTTCACTTATATATTAAATTTTTTGTGTAAGAAAATGAATAAATGTCTTGTGTGACTGCAGGTGCGCGCCATGGACTCCAAATCGGGCGAAAGTTTTTCTCCGATCACAAGCCTTTCAAATAAATTAGGTAACCATAAGGCATGAAATTTTCTGAAACTTACACAAAGTTTAGTTTTAAAAACTAATTTGAAAAATGGCTGAAAATATGAACAATAATGGTCACATTTTTCGATTTTTTTTCCCTTTCGCGAGCTTTGAAAAATATCAATGGTCAACATATTTGAACTTTTACTCTGTCCTTAAACAGAAATTAGTTGCTTTTTATGCGGCTTTTTGTGCTGATTCCGAATCTAGTTTTAGATTTACTCCAGCACGTCAAGTTTGAGAGATATTTGCATATTTCAATTTATTCAAATTTAGTAAATTTCATACAATTATTTGCAAATTTAAGGTATAAAGCAATATCAGACAGGATTTCTTGTTTTATGTTATGATTACTACCTAATTTACTTCACAAAAACGTTGTTCTGAGAATATACTGACATGTGACTGTGAAATATTGTACCTAATTTGCATATTTTTCATATTTTTCTAATAATGTTTCTTGACGTTCAAATATTTCCTCTGCACGAGTACGCTAATATGTTTCTAAAACAGTTTTTTGAGCTGATTTTAAATCTTGTATCTGTTTTCTTCTATCTTGTCTAGTTTTTGAAAAGAGTCAAATTTTAATTTTTGGTCAAAAAAGCCAGAAATAGATTTTTATGATACTTTGTATAATAAACTTCAAATACTTAGGATAGATTCTACTACTTATTTTTTTTAGATTATATAAATTTTTGTTTATGTCTCTGATATGAATCTGACCTTTTTCACATTCTTGTCAAAGAATTACACACACCTAAAAAGCATCTTATATCAAACCTGTCTTAATGCCGTGCAAAATTAGATTTTAATCTTACTCAAAAACTAGACATGACATAAGAAAACAGACTGCAGATTTGAAATCAGCATAAAACTCTAGTCTATAAAAACAATACGTCAATTCTGTGGCAACTATTTTAAAGTTGATAGTGATGTAAACATTACACCATTGAAAAATAGGCAAATTAGGCTTAATAACTGATAAATAAATGTTAAGAATATGCAAATCGTGACATTTATCTGAAGCAAATAATCAAGTAGTCATTATCTAGAAAACGTAAATACACGTGACATGTATTGTATCTAAACTTTGCATAAAATAGCACAAAAAAGCTTAAATTTGCATAAATTTAAATATGCAAATTTCTCAAAACCTCGACCACCTAGAGATACACGGAAAGCATATTCGGAATCAGCTCCAAAAACTGGTCTAGAATCAATTAATTTTAGTTTTAGGACAAAACCATTGTTGTACAGTGTATTTATTCAATAAAAATTACATTTTCCGGTGCTATAAGTTCAAGGAAAAACGATCAGTTTTCTTTTATATAAAAAATAAAGATGATCTGTTCAATAGTTATCTAGAAAAAGGGTCACCTACTTTGAAAAAGTGGGTTTCGAAAGAAACAAGTTTAAAAGTTTACAATAGCATTACGTTCAATGAGCGGCGTTAGATTCAAAGATCAAAGAATGCTGTAACGAATTTAAATATCACGAAAAACACTTTAGGACAACAATCTACGCATTTGAGGGATGCAGGAAATGAAAAATAATAAAAATTTTAAAATTTGAACCAAGGGTGTAGGACCCCCTCCTTTAAACTTCATTACGTTTGATTTGTCCGCAAGAGAAATATTATTAAAAGAATTTTGAGAGGGCTTTTTTTATTTATTTACAAAGACGAAAAAAAAAATTAAAGTTATCTATATATTTAGTTATAGACAGAGTTGTACATTATATTTGTGCACAAAATAAATATTAAAGAAATAACATAATGTGGGACAAGAATTGGTATGTTTTACGAAGACTCTGAAGATTTTAAATTTCATTTTCATTCAAAAGTTACTTTAAAATAAAATCACGTAACGATATCTACATAAATGTTGATGGAAAAAAGATGATCTTTACAAAAGTAAGATCATCTTCGATGAAAGTATTTTGTCGTATCTCGTTGTGAACAATCGATATGGAGTCTTCAAATAAACAGACATGCAATATTTTTTTTTCATATCTAGAAAAAAGAATGCCTTAAAAAAGTAATTTTCTTCTGTAGCAGATTTTAAACGTTAACACCATAAGAAGATTAAAAAAATCAAACAAAGATATTAAAGCGGAAGGGACGGGAAAAGATAATAAACTATTTGCTAAAAAGAATTTCTAGTCATTCAATGATTTTTCGTATTTTCTTTTTTTTTTTTTTCTATCTAAGCAAAAGGCTAAGATTTGCAATATTTCTAAAGCGAAGTATGCTTATAATTGGAGCTGGAGATGATCATTTAGTGTGTTCTAAATATTAGTCTCTAAATTTTGACGCAAAAAATGTTGTTGTATTTTATTTTTATAAATTACTTTCGATAAAGAATCCATAAGCTTTAGATACTAGATAATAAATATTTTTTGTAAAATGAAAAACGATATAACATGTACAGTTTGGAGGATTAGCTTAAAAAAATTAAGCCGATTGAATATGCAATTAGTGTAGAAGCTGATTAATTGGTGAGTTCTGATTATTAGTCTTCAAAACTTTGGCACTAAAAAAGTGTAACTTCTTTCGTTATATATTATTTTTATAAATTCCATTTAATAAAGAACACAGCATCTTTGGAAACATAATAAATTAGTTTTTATAAATGAAAAACTTTGAAATGTATGCGGTTTATAGAATTTGATTTGTAAATTTTCTGAAATTGAGCATGTAATTATTTTAGAAACTGATTATTTGATGTGTAATATAAACTTCTTAGTATATATCTCATAATTTACACGGGTAACTTAAAAGTAGCTAAATTTTAAATCTACACAATTTTTGAAGCGATTTTGTTTTAAAAATTGCATAGACAAAGAGTAAAAATTTACCTGATTGTGAGGAAACAGTCATATGATTAACAATTACTAACCAATTTCCTTACAATAACCGTAAGATACTTATTTGCATTGATCTGTAAATTACAAGAATGGATTCAAAAAATAAGTTACAAGGGTAATAAAAAATTATTTATTAACAATAGAAGAAAAACAAACACTACTCTTCATTTATTAACAATAGTAGACAAATAAAATCATCTTTCCACATAATCACCAAATCTATTTAGGCATTTAGGTGAACGCAGGAATAACTTGTTTCGCCTGGCTCGGTAGAAATCACGATCCTGTTTATTGAGCCAGTTTTGGGCAGATGTTTTTACTTCAATGTCTGACAAGAACCTTGTTCCAGATAAATTTTTCTTTCACTTTCAGAAACAAGAAATAGTCACAAGGTACCAAATCTGTGCTGTATGGGGTGTAAATCCAGAATTCACGTTCGAAGTTTTGGAGAAATTCTTGAGTGTGGCGAGAATAATGGGGCTGAAGTTATCATGCAGGCGGATGATACCGTCATTCAACATACCAGGGCATTTGCGTTGGAAGACTTCATATAACCTTGCTAATGTCGCACAAACGAGAACTCTTTTCTAAACGTCTTGCCTTTTATATCGCTCCGACGCGACGCGTCTGCGCACTTACACAATATACCCCGCATAACAGCTGTAATACACTAGTGTCGTACTAGTCTCCACTCTGGCAAAATTATTCACTCCGCAGTAATTACTTTTCAAGTACTGCTGCTTGCAAACACTTTTTTGGATCCACCCTCAGACATTGATGTCACAATGGCTTAAATATTCTTCAAGAAAAATGCTTTCAACTTATTTACAACATGTAGCGATTTTTTAAAGTACGAGTTTTGCTTTTTTACATATGTAGAGACTAAATAAAACATTTATACTATTTCTGAAATATTAGGCAAGCATTAACTTGTTGTTAGAAAAAAGAGCAAAAACGAGCTATCTAAAAAGCAAGTGATATTTCTGCAACATAATTTGTTTGCTCCAACTCTCTTTTCTATAAAAATCACTTTTATGAACTATACTTTTCTCTCTACGCGATCAAAATCCATGTTATCCCTCATAGTTCTTCGAAAAACATGCTTTTTAAAGATCTATACATATTTGCCTCTTTTGTGTGGGTGACCTGATTTAAAAAGCAACAAAATAAACTATATTAAAATATTTATTTAAAAAAAAATCCATTATTTCATCAAGATAATAACAATGTCTGATCAAGAAAAATTTTGCAATTTAAACTTTCGAAATCATTGTGATTTTAATGTTTCCTATCGCACTAAATCCATTTTAACCTCTTCAGACCTGAAGATAAAATAACACTACGAATGCACATTTATTGCTTTTGCACAAACAAAAAGACACCCTAGATGACAGAAGAATCCCTTTTTCTAAAATGAGAACTTTAGGGGACGGGTCATTTAGGTTCACATACAGGGAACTAAATTAACTAACCTCCTTAAAATATAAATTTAATGATTAAAAACATAAATTCACGCAATAAAAAATTGAAGGAGTTTAAGCAAGTGAAGGATTTGCAAATACTCAAAACTTTTTACTGTAAAGCGTTTAAGTTAAATAATTTTGAAAAATGTTTTACTTTATTGGCTACACTTTCTTGAAGGCATTTTGAAAACTCAGATCAAAATAACATTTATATATTAGGAAATAAGCATCAATGCTGCCACTGATTGGATTTGTCCCAAAGCCAAAAACATTCAGTTACTTAAATGTAAAGTCAAAATGTAAAAAAAAAAAAATCAAACAGATTTGTTTTAATGAGGAAAAGAATAGAAGTGCACATTTGTGTACATCGGGTCTGAAGAGGTTATAGCCATTTTTAAATTTATATCAGTGTAATGATGCATCCAAACAGTGCGAATTTGTAGTGCTGTATTATTAATAATTAATAAAATTCACTAATTTATTTCTTTAATTCATTTGAACACGAAACATCTTAACGTGTAAACTGATTCAGTTTTTTTTTTTTTTTTTTTTTTTTTTTTTTTAATATAAATATTATTGTCATGTCTAGGTTTTGAGAAACATGCTAAAAAGTTAAAAATAAATAACGACAAATAAATTATAATAATAAATAAATTCTTAAAGCAAATGAAAATTATTTAAAGGATTACTTTATAATAATTTCATTTGCTTAAATAAATTCGTAATTTCGACAGGTAATGCACTCGCACAATTGATTATTTCAGTTTATGTTCATATTTCAACATTCATATGCTAAAAATATCTAGACAATAAATTAAAATTTAAAATATTTATACCATGTGCTGAATGTTCACCATTTATTAGGAATATATTGGAAATGTCAAAAATGTAAATGTGTTTTATTATTTACACGAGGTTGGCTTCTAAAATGATACAAATACTCACGAGTAAAAGAAGGAAAACAAATACTATTTAAAAATAATGTTTAGAGATAAAAAAAATAATAATACATCAGATCATATTACTAATTTCACTAAAATATTCATATATAAAATACACAATTTTGGGATAAAGTGACCCTGAGCAGTATAACAGCAAATAATTAGTTTCAGTTACCTATTTAAGAGGCCGAAGGCTACAGATTTCACAAAAGAGAAAATTAAATTAAAATAAAGTTAAGTTGAAATCGAAAAATATGTTCTTTATTAAAATTTCTAGAATATTAAAATTTCAAAAGCCGCGAATATATTAAGTATTTACTAGAAATAATAACTTCGATCGACAACCAACAGCGCCAGCCACATGTAACCAATTTTCAGACTAATACAAAATTTGGAAGATTGGTGTCAAAACAAAATATGTCGATAAGACAAATTAAACATTATATGCTTGTCGATGTGTCAAAAGACATAATACTTGGACGCATATGAGATATGACGCAATACTTATGCAAGGACTTGAAAAAGTGACTTACAAAACGCGCTTAAACCTTTATCTACTGACGGTACTTATAAGTACCATTAAAAGAACTCGTTATAAAATCCATTTAATGCATCGATTAGTTGTAATACAGCTTAGAATGATTTATAGGTAGATACATTACTTTATCTTGTTCCAAAAACATTATTGGTTGCAAAAAACAAAAATATTTTTAAAAGGATGATTTCTTTTGTCTTTGCATCTTTTCAGTTTTCTTGGCGTTGAGGGGGAGGGGATTTTTTCAGTCCTGAAATATTTCTATATTTCTATTGTAAGAACATTATATTTGTACATTTCCTAATTCTACAAAATACTAAGAAAAATATTAAAAATAAAAGATTTGAGAGGGTTTAAAAATTTTGCACAAAATCACTGTAAATTAAAATTTAATTAATCCTTCTAAATTCTTCAATCCTTCTAAGATCTTTCTAAATTTTATTAAATGATTATATAAATCGTCTAATGTAGTGAAACAATTCACTAAAAATGCTTTAGAAGATAAAATTTTCATGAATTCATAATTCAGTACATATGACCTCAGGAATCAGCCACGCACTTTCTTTAGAAGACGATAAGGCTGTAATAGATGATGGTTTGATGTATGTGGGTGAGTACTTTTGTTTTAATGCTCAAACCTCCCTGATAGGAACGTTTAGCCATTGAAGCCAATAATTTTTTCTTTTCTCCATCAGTGGTCAGGCCAGTGGCTGTGTGGACTGAAAGCCCAGGTCGCAAAGAAATGTGCGGCTAAAGACATTATTCAGTCACTAAAAGAAATTAAATATGAATGGTTCTATTGGTTGGAATTGTTATTGGTATGGCCTCAGGAATCAGCCACGCACTTTCTTTAGTATACGATAGGGCTGTAGGAGATGCTGGTTTGATGCATGTGGGTGGGTAATTTTGTTTTAATGTTCAAACCTCCCTGATAGGGACGTCTAGCCATTGAAGTCAATTAGTCTTTCTTTTCTCCATCAGTGTTCAGTCCTGTGGCTGTATGGACTGAAAGCACAGGTCGCAAAGAAATGTGCGGCTAAAGACATTATTCAGTCACTAAAAGAAATTAAATATGAATGGTTCTATTGGTTGGAATTATTATTGGTATGACTTCAGGAAACAGCCACGTACATTCTTTAGTAGACGATAAGGTTGTAAGAGATGATGGTTTGATGTATGTGGGTGAGTAATTTTGTTTTAATGCTCAAATCTCTCTGATAGGAACGTTTAGCCATTGAAGCCAATTATTTTTTCTTTTCTCCATCAGTGGTAAGGCCAGTGGCTGTGTGGACTGAAAGCCCAGGTCGCAAAGAAATGTGCGGCTAAAGACATTATTCAGTCACTAAAAGAAATTAAATATGAATGGTTCTATTAGTTGGAATTGTTATTGGTATGGCCTCAGGAATCAGCCACGCACTTTCTTTAGTATACGATAAGGCTGTAGGAGATGCTGGTTTGATGCATGTGGGTGGGTAATTTTGTTTTAATGCTCAAACCTCCCTGCTAGGGAAGTCTAGTCATTGAAGTCAATTAGTCTTTCTTTTCTCCATCAGTGTTCAGTCCTGTGGCTGTATGGACTGAAAGCCCAGTTCGCACAGACATGTGCGGCTAAAGACATTATTCAGTCAGTAAAAGAAATTAAATATGAATGGTTCTATTGGTTGGAATTATTATTGGTATGACTTCAGGAATCAGCCACGTACATTCTTTAGTAGACGATAAGGCTGTAAGAGATGATGGTTTGATGTATGTGGGTGAGTAATTTTGTTTTAATGCTCCAACCTCTCTGATTGGAATGTTTAGCCATTGAAGTCAATTAGTTTTTCTTTTCTCCATCAGTCGTCAGTCCACTGGCTGTGTGGACTGAAAGCACAAGTCGCAAAGAAATGTGCGGCTAAAGACATTATTCAGTCACTAAAAGAAATTAAATATGGATGGTTCTATTTGTTATAATTGTTATTGGTATGGCCTCAGGAATCAGCCACGCACTTTCTTTAGTAGACGATAAGGCTATAAGAGATGATGGTTTGATGTATGTGGGTGAGTAATTTTTTTTAACGATCCTCCCTGATAGGATCGTTTAGCCATTGAAGTCAATTAGATTTTGTTTTCTCCATCAGTAGTCAGTCCAGTGGTCAGTCACAATTGGTGTCTGTTCTCCGTAGGACACACAATTCAACAAAGTATCAAGAGTCACTTGAGCAATATCTACTTTCATTTGATATCTTGTTGTATTTAGAATGGAGATTTCAGAGCGACCACAACTCATATAATACAAAACATTTTCTATTCGCCCAAAATATTGATGTGTTATTTTGTCCTGCTATAAGTCCAGACTCAAACTCAACTGCGAATTTTTGTGTTATCCTAACTCGTGAGGTAAACAACAATTGAAAGCAATATGACTGTACTAAAGAGCAAAAAGAAGTCCTTGAATGATCACAGTATTCTTTAGTTATCTTTTGGAAATAGTATTTCCAAAATTGACTGATTCTTTGAATTCACACTAGATTAATTTTAACAAAATTAATCTAATTGGTAAATAAATCATATTAGATGTAAATTTCCAACTAGGCGAAAAATGTCCGGACCAGGATTCGAACCAGGAATATCCTGGCTGAAGCCGCCAGTGATCTACCATTTGAGCTCTCCTGGACGAATCTAGTGGAACTTTATCACCCAGCTAACCTGAATGATTATAGTATCTGGTCTGAAACCTGGTTCAGCTCAACAGAATAAATCTCAGTTAATGGATCTCCAGAAATCGCTGGATACGAAATTACACTAGATTAATTTTAACTAGTTAAAATTAATGTAGTGTAATTTCGTATCCAGACCAGATGCTATAATCATTAAGGTTAGCTGGGTGGGAAAGTTCCACCAGATTCGTCTGGGATAGCTCAGATGGTACAGCACTGGCGGCTTCAGCCAGGAGATTCCTGCTTCGAATCCTGGTCCGGACATTTTTCGCCCAGTTGGAAATTTACATCTAATACCTTTGAATTTATTCTAACCCAGATATTATAATTAAAAATGTTAAATGGTGTTTATTTTGTTAAAACTTTTGAGAAATTTTATAGTGATTTTTTTAAAATATTTTTATTAGAGTTATTATAACACATCCATTTTTTCTATTTTGATGTGTTTTATAATAATAATTTTTGAGAATTTAATAAGTAAATAATACTTTTTTTTTAAATAACTAAACATTCTTTAACGTCTCATATACAAAATTTTTAAATTAGAAATATATTATAATTCATCAGACATATAAGTTACATAAATACATATACAATCAAAAATTCAAACATTTCTGGCTAAGTTTTAGCCCCTCATCAGTGCAATAACATGCAAATGACCAAAAAACTATATATCATGTTTACAGTTAATACACTGTAAAAAAAAAAAAAAAAAAAAATAATAATAATAAATAAAAAAAAAATCTGTCAAGTTGAAAGGAAAAAACTGTGAATTTTGGCGCCGTTGGAAAGCCGTTTAATTTACAAAAAATATCTGTAATTTTTCATTAAAACAGTTCTTTCTGTAAAAAAAAAAAAAAAAAAAAAAAAAAAAAAAAAAAAAAAAAACATAATTATTTTCTATAAAAATTACAAATTTTAGTATTTTTTACAGAAAAAAAATCTGTTTTTCTTTAAACCCATTTTTCTCTGTCAAAAATATAATTTTTTTCTGTAAAAATTACAGAATTTATTTACAGAATTATTAACAGCTGAAATCAAATAAAGTATAAAGACCATATCAAAGAAATGCGGTGTATTCAGGTGGAACTGCACAGGATTCATTAATCGGCGAAATTTTCTTATGGGTAAACACACCTTCCAGAAAAACCCTACTGTTAACGTTAATGTAACTAACTAGATCTGATAACTGTCATATTTGCGAAGTCTGGACTATGGTTGTTATACAAAGAATGCTGTACAAGTTTAGACTGTACTCTTTCAGATTTGTAGGTACGTTTATGCTCGGCAAAGCGAATGTCGCATGTATGACCAGTTTCGCCAATATGTACCGACTCGATCTTTACACGGGATACTGTAAATTGAACCGATTCTAAGTAAGGGTGGGTTGGGATAGATTTAGACTTACAATGTAAATTTTTCTAAACGTTTTGTGGCTTGAATTCTGTACTGATATTATATAGGTTAAAACTTAGTCCGAAACGTTTATATTTTTAATTGTATATGTATTTATGTAATTTTTACTTGTATGTCTAATGAATTGTAATATATTTCTGATTTTTAAATACTTCTTTTCTTTATTTTTGTATTGTTACTTAATAAACGACATTTTCTCCTTGTGTCTCAAATTCAATTGTAAATCAAATGATGGAAGGGAAAAACTGCAGACATAAGGTAAAGAAAACTTCTGTTGCAAAAAAAAAAAAAAAAAAAAAAAAAAAAAAAAAGTCTAATGATTCAGAATCTAAAAAGAAAAATCAAGACAGTGATGGTTGGTTTTGCCTAGTTTGTAGGAAAAATGAAATAGTAGAAATGATTCAGTGTTCAGATTGCGAAATATGGTTCTGTGTTGTGTACGCTGAAGTAAAAAAATGAACAGAAGAAATTAATCTGTAAGCCTTGCATCACTTCTTGCATGATATTCAAGTAACTGGCAATCAGTTCCATAATTTCTATTCTTAAATACATATAACTTTGATTTATATTTTGAATACATTTTGATTAAAAACAGTTACTCTTACTTTCAGACATTTGAATTTATTATATACCATTGCTGTTGTTTTATTTGATCGCAAACTTTTCTTTTAATAAAATTATTTGTATTCCCTACTCAGTAAAATTGCCTAATATTGTTTGGTCCAATTTAGGAGACTGGGGGTTCAACTTAGGCGACAAGTCGCTGAATTTGGACTACTTTTCACAAAATTTTCAAATTAAAATAAAACATAAGATTTTCGAAAAACGCATATTTCGTCAAAAGATCGCAGAAAACATGAATTTCGTCAAAAAGCTGCACATTATTATCATAGGATCCTGAAAACAATGCGAATTTTGTGAAAGAATCGCGAGAAAAATGCGAAATTCATCAAAGGGCATAATAAAATGCAAAATTTTGTCAAAAAATCACAAGAAAAATACGAAATTCGTCAAGACGGCGCGAAAAAAAAACACAAAATTTGTCAAACGATCAAGGGAAAACACATATTTCATGAATAGATTGTGGAAAAATGCACATTTCGTCAAAAGGATCGTGGAAAATGTGAATTTCATTAAATAATCGCAGAAAAATCATGAATTTTATCAGACGATTGCAGAAAAAAATGCTAATTTCATCAAAAGGCTGCAAAAACGCAAATTTCATCATGTGAAATTTGTCAAAAGTCTGCAAAAAAATCCCACTAATTTTGTCAACAAATTGAAAAAGAATCACTAATTTTGTCAAATGATCACGGGAAAAATGTGAATTTCGTGAACCCAGAAGCAAAATTTTCTATGTCAGTCTGCAGCGTACTAAAATTTATCTGCGACCCAATAGTGGTAGACTAAGCCTACTAAAACAACAATATCCCATAAAATAAGAAAATTTAGCCTTTATAAAGAAAATATAATGAAATTATGAAACAAATACCATAAATCTAGAGACTTAAAAGTAAATTTCTGCTTTTTTCTAAGCCCAGCCTTTCTTGTTAAGCTAGTGGATTAATCTGCAAGGTTTAAAATAATCTGCAGCGCCCGCTGCCATGCTAGACAGTTTCTGCTACTGGGTTCATGAACAGGCCATGAAAAAACACTAATTTCGTCAAAGTATTGCAGAAAAAAATGAGAATTTCGTAAAAGGGTGTTAACGAGTGCAAAAAAGTCACTGGATTCGTCAAAGAATTGCGAAAAAAATGCGAATTTCATCAAAAGGACGTGAAAAACATGAATTTTGTCAAACGATCATGGAAAAATGCATATTTCATGAATGGCTTGCGTAAAAAAATGCACATTTCGTCACAGGATCGTGGAAAATGTGAATTTTGTTAAATAATCTCAGAAAAATCATGAATTTTATCTGAGGATCGCAGAAAAAATGCGAATTCCATCAAAAGGCTGCACAAACGCGAATTTCATCATAGGATCCTGTAAAAAATGCACATTTTGTCAAAGAATCACAAGGAAAATGTGAAATTTGTCAAAAGTCTAGGAAAAAACTCTAATTTTGTCAACGAATTGCAAAATAAATCCCTAATTTCTTCAAAGGATCGCGAAAAAAATGCGAATTTTGTAAAAAGGCCATCTAAAAACACCAATTTCATGAAAGTATTGCAGAAAAAATGAGAAAGTGTTGTTGAAAAAAATCCAGTTATTTTTGCACGTGCGACCGTAAAAGTTATTATTTTTTTTGAGTATATCTGAAGTCATTAAATTCATTGATCGTCTGTGGGAAAAATCTGCAAAATTCATCCATCTACCACATAAAAAATACCTGTGAGTTTCACCAATCGGTCACAAATAATAAACGCAGAATTCACCAAGCGTTAAAAATTCAATGTATTGTTAAATTCATCAATAAGTTGTGGGAAAATGTTTTTTGAAATTTGGCATTCATTCGTGGAAAAAAATCTTGAAATTTGACAGTCGATCGTTGAGAAAAAAAATCTTTCAATTCTTCAGTGGGGGACTTTAAAATATTGTGAAATTTGTAAATCCATCGCACAAAACAATCATGATATTCATCAGTCAATCGTGCGAAAAATTCACAACATTCTTCAGTTGGTTGCGGAGGGGGGGGGGGGGTGAAATTTATCTATAGGTCAGTGTAAAAAACACATGATTTTCACCAATGGTTGCAGAAAAAGTCTCAAAATTTGCCTATTGGTAGAAGAAAATTATCTTCAAATTCATTAGTCAGTCACATGAAAAAACTGTAAATTTTGTTTGTCGATGGGTGAAAAATTGCGAAATGATACCAGTTTTTAGAAAATATCTCAAAATTCTACTATTAAAAGGAATTCTAAACAAATAACAAACCAGTTCAAAATACGTTTTTTGAACAAGGTGCAAAGTGGTTATGAGGTACAAACCCTTTATAAAAATACTTTGCCCTTTTTTAAAAACTCCCGCCCGGACATGCATGGGAATCCTCATTGATTGTGGTTTCTTTTAACGATTTTAATATTCCTATAAGGCTACATTTTATAGAAATTGCAACAGTTTTAGTCAAAGCAGTAAAATGAGTTTTTCTTCACAAAACGTTAAATTTTCCTTAGATAAAAATTTCATAATTTAAAGTTAATAAATAATTGTTATCTTGATATTTTGTGTAATAAAATAGCATGTAATAATGCCGGGGTTCCTTTGTGAGTTGGAGCAGCAAGGCAATGGATGGTACCTTTAATGTTGTTACCACATCCCGGCAGCCCTTTTTATTTCTTTTTTGCACCCGGCGGCATTTTTAAACCCTTCAGATTCGCCCGGCTGCCCTTTTTAACACTTCCTATGCGTCCCGGAGAAATTCAATTGATACCGAGAAAATATCGCTAATTCTAGGGACTCAAACCAAAATATTTTTTGTGAACAAGGTACAAATGTGCTTTTTTGAAAAAAAATGTGCCCTGTTTTTAGAATAGTGTCCCCTTTTTGAAAAATGTACCCTTTTTGAAAAATTCCTGCCCGGAGACGCTTTTTTTCTAGATTCAACACTAATATTAGTTGCATTTTTAAAACTATTGAAAAAGGCATGCCTTCAAAGTTTAAAATAATTTTGTAGGTTAATTTAAATTTTAAAAATTTATATGACTTAAATCAAAATAAGCTGATTTTTTTCATACTCTGCTTCAAAGTTTGCTTTCTACGACCATATTGGCCAATGAATGTGTTCAGAATATAGCAGTCTACTGGTTATTTACCAGATAAAAAAACATTTCCGATTTATGTTGAATTTTTTTTTACTTTATTTTGATTGTCACATTAAAATGAGCTTTTCTGTGCTTTCTAATATGCCGTTATTTATAAATATTGTATTTACATGATTCATAAATAATGACATAGTAGGAAATGTTAGTATGGCAGCAATCAAAAATGTGAACCAATCGCATCAGTTTTCAGGTTGCCATATTTTAGTTTGGGTTGGGTTGCATGGGAATGTTTATGCGTGCCAAAACAAAATCACAATATTGGGTATTTTGCTTGTTTTGGGATTCTGTTGAAGATCTCTATAATGAAATTATCCATATAATTTATTTCTGAGATGTAAACAATGGATTTTACAGTTACAAATCTCCTGTATTTCACATTCATTATTGTTGAAATATCAGCTATTACCGGAAACACTAAATTTTACACATTCTGATGTTTAACACCTTATTTTGAAATTCTGTAATGAAAACATTGTTGCAATAAAAGACCTTTATAATGCAATTCTCTGAATAACAAACAGCTTCTTTAATGTAAACAATGAATTTTACACTTAAATAGACCCTGCGATCAATTATAATCAGTAGTAGCTCATGACAGGTTTTTCTTGCAGCACTTTGCCCCACCAGTGGCTGAGAGGTTCTGCTCTCGAAGCTGATAGACGGGAGGTGCTGGGTTCGAACCCAATCGCGCCCGTCGGCCTAATCTTTCGGAGTTTTAGTGGAACCGTGGATTTTCAAGCTTTAATACGGGTTATGTTCCCTTAGAAAGACCCCCACGAAGGGCACCCCCCTGGGCATATATCCCTCGTGCCGTCATAATTGGCCGTCATAAATACAACCAATCTTGCAGCACTAAAATGCATGCCTTCCAAAAGTTTTGTTTTTTTACTAAATTTTTGCCTTATTTATTGAAAGAAAGTTCTGCCAAAAATAAGGCAACGATTTCATTATTAATAAAAATAGTGAAAAGGGAATAAATTTGCCAACAATGCATTTATTGTCCCTAAAACTGTCAGTAACGAGCTACCACTGTTTATAATTATTTTGCTCAGGCATATTTTGCTCATGCTTTAAGGTAATTTAATAGTGTGAGATCTATACCTATTATGTAAAATTTTATAATTTGCACAATTTCTGGTTCCAAGGAATGTAATTCAAAGCATGTATACGAGGTAAATTTAATGATGTATGAAATATGATCTAAATAATGCAAAATTCAATAGTACACACTTCTCATCCCAAGGTGTGCTTTATAAAGATCTTCTACTATATTCATATGAATTTAAATTTCCCCTAACAAAAAACCTTAAAGATTTAATATCTGTGACTGCTCTGAAGAGGGCATTATTACAGCTTTATATTTTTTTCATTCTGTAGCTCAAATTACTCAGCATAGAATTTACCAATCCAAACGTTGCCATCTTGATTTTTTCCCCACTGTCTTTTATGCTGAAATTGGTTTTTTACTTTATTTTGTTTGTCACATCAAAATGAGTTCTCCTGCATTTTCTAATATGCCGTTATTTATAAATTTTGTATTTACCATGATTCGTAAATATTGACATAGTAGAAAATGTCAGTCTGGTAGCAATCAAAAAAGTTAACCAATCGGCTCAGTTTTTAGGTTGCACTATTTTAGTTTTGTTTGGGTTGCATGGGAATGCTGATGCAAGCCAAAAAAAATCTCAATATTGGGTATTTTGCTTGTACTGGGATTCTGCTGAAGATCTTTATAATGCAATTATTTATATAATTTATTTCTGATATGTAAACAATGGATTTTGCAGTTACAAATCACCTGTATTTCACATACATATTGTTAAAATATCTGCTATTTTCCGAAACACTAAATTTTACACATTTTGATGTTTAACACCTTATTTTGGAATTCTGTAATGAAAACATTGTTACAGTAAAAGACCTTTAATATGCAATTCTCTGTATAATAGATGGTTTCTTTAATGTAAACAATGAATTTTACACTCAAGACGAGTCTGCACTCTATTTTGTAGAAATATTGCTACCCTCTAGAGGGCTAAATTTCAAACATTATTTCATCTTTATCTTCATAATTCTTATTTTTTTAATGAAAAAATTGCTAGCATTAAATTAAAAAAAATTGAAATAAGTAATACAATGATTTGTCCAGAGGTATTTTTGATCGTGTTTATAAAGCAACATTTTGTTTGCATTTTAAAACTTCATCAAAATAGTTGTAACTTTTCTAATAAATATGTTACATATAATATATGGTAGTAATAATCAGTATATCTGATGAAAATACAAGTAATTTTTTTAAATAAAATATTTAATGATTTTTTTTATCCCTGTTACTGTATTTGATTAATAGTAGTTCAAGAGCCACAATTTGATATTGTAAAATCCTTAAAAGCACTCTGCAAGCAGTCCTTGTTCATGTTCAATCACAAAAGCCTGCCACTAAAAAATTTTAATGCAGAAGATGTAATGTATTTCTCAGATATAAACAATGAATTTTGCAGTTAAGAAGCACATGTATTTTACGAATATTGCTATTTCTTGGAACACTAAATATGATACATTGTCGCCTTTAACACATTATTTAGGAGTAATGAAAACGTTGTTATTATATTAAATTTTTTTGTAAATGAGTGTTATAATCAGTAGCAGATCATGACAGGTTTTTCTTGCAGCACTAAAATGCATGCTTTCCAAAATTTTTTGTTTTTTGTTTGTTTGTTTTGTTAAATAAAATTTTGCCTTATTTAATGGAAGAAAATTCTGCTAAAAATAAGGCAAAGATTTCATTATTATAAATAGTGAAAAAGAATAAATTTTCCAGCCATGCATTTAGTGTTCCCAAAACTGTCAGTCATGTGTTACCACTGTTTATAATGATCTTGCCCAGGCATATTTGGATGTTATATTTAAAGGTAATATCTTTAAGGAAACTTAATTATTAGTGGTCTATAACTATTATGTAAAATTTTATAATTTGCACATTTTCTGGTTCCAAGGAATGTAATTTAAAGCATGTATACGAAGTAAATTTAATGATAAAAGAACTGGACAATTACACCGTAAAAAGTTATATATAAACTATAAAAAATATCATTCGTTTACTACACGGTGTACAAAACTTTTGCAAAGTCAAAAACAAACTTATACAAACATTAAATTAAAGTTAAAATATCAACGTTTCGGTCATCCTTCCGTGACCTTCTTCACGAACGTTGTCATATATCTTCTAAATATAACGAACCTTTTAAATTCAAGACGGTTTTGCTCTAATTTTAGAAGATATACGACAACGTTCCTGAAGAAGGTCACCGAAGGATGACCAAAACGCTGATATTTTAACTTTATTTTAATGTTTGTATAAGTTTGTTTTTGACTTTGCAACAGTTTTGTACACCGTGCAGTAAACTAATGATATTTTTTCAAGTTTATATGGAAATTTATTGATGTATGAAATATGATCTATATAATGCAAAATTCTATAATACGCACAACTTCTCATACCAAGGTGTGCATTATAAAGATCTTCTACTGTATTCATATGTAGTTCACACATCAAAAACCTTAAAGATTTAGTATCTGTAAGAGGACATTGTTACAACTTTATATTTTTTTCATTCTATAGCACAAATTACTCATCTTAGAATTTGCCAATCAAAACATTGCCATCTTGATTTTTTTTCACTGTATTTATGTATCTCAGAAGTCATTAAGATTTTTTTATATTGTAAATCCTAAAGGTTATAATAGCAAAAAAGCATCTTTAACCCCTTGGGGATGAGCGACCGGTATACTTGGCCACTTAAGGTGTTCAGAATCCTCCATTAATATCACCACTTATTTTTAATTGTAAAGTTCACCTTCTTTAATCGGAGCATTTCTGTGATTCAATTACAGAAAATGTTCTGTTTTTAAAAACCTGTAGTAAAAGGTTAAAAATTAACCAAAGCGCTCTTGTCGCGAAGGGGTTAAATATCTTGAATTAAAGTGAACTTTAATAAACCTTGGCTTTAATTGCCAGTACTCTTCCAATTGAGCTATCTGTACGACAGCCCAGACAACACAATATTCGCTCAGAACAACTATTATCATGACATCAATTGATTGTGTGAAAAATAATTAAAAGTGCACATGGTTGTATATTTTATTATTAAGCAACAGGCTTTTCAGATCCGTTTTTCTAAAAAGCTTTAAATATTAAAATCTCTAGGCTGGGGTGGGAAAGTGGTAATTTTGAGGAATAGGAGGATAATTTATATAGGAGAATTTTCCGTATAAAAATAAAGATTTAATTTTTTTTTTTATGCTGAGGAGTAGGGAGAGAAAGAAGAAGTGAAATGTACAGTCGTGGAAAAAAAGTGAACACCCCCCTTAACAAATTATTGTAGACGAAAGTTATTGGTACCGAATGATTGGAAATAAAGTCTATTTTTAAATAATGTATATAAAATTTGCTTAGGGGGCCATCTACATATTAAAACAAATCCAAACTTCATTTTTTTCAATGGCAATACCCAATTTTAACCAGATATTTCAAATCTTCGGTTCAAACTTTGCCTAGGCACCAAATTTCAAGTCATTTGAATAAAAAGTTCTTGAATTATAAACATTCAAAATTTAGTGCTTCTAATGTTAAATTACATTTTCATATTTTTATTCATATCTCCTGAAATTATGCTCCTAATGTGCTAATTTTTTGTGTAGCAGTATTACTAATATACCCAAACATAAATACGTTGAATTTGCAATTTTTATAATTTTATGATATGAATTATGAAATTAATATTCGAAGAAATTATGAATTGTAACCTACAATTTTTTTGATGGATTTGGATTTATTAACAATTTAAACGATTTGTTTTAAAATTAAATTTAAATTATTTTTGTTTTGGCTAAGATATATTCACACATCTAAATAATAGTTTTAATTTTCCAATATACTTTAAATATGTCACTGTCACTGAATTTATATAATGTATATCAATGTATTTATTTGAATAAATTGATTTATCTTTTGTCCAATGCTATTAAAAATTTAAAATTAGATTTACGTAAATAATTATATTTCCGTCTTTGTATCCAAACTAAGTGAAATGTATTCAAATGGATACTACAGTGTATAGTGTTAAAATGAATCTTTGAGAAAAATGAGAAAGTTATGTAAAACTTTTAAGAAAACTATACACCCTATTTTTTCTATTTTGTGTGAAAGTAAATCCAATGAAATAGAAAACAGGTTCTAAAAAATGACACTAATATATCTCTGTTACTACAAAAAATAGAAAAAAAAAAAACCCAATTTTTCCCAGTATTATATTCTGAACTTTAGAAAGAGAAAATGTTTCTCACATGACATTTTTCCTTCACTCGGAACGACAAGCTACTGTTTCTTTTGCAGATTGAAGTTTCTGCATTAAATATATCATAAATTAAAAGAAGAACCTATAAAAAAACAACAGAAAGTACCCAATATACTCTTTTATAAACATGAGAACGTGGAATTAGAAAGTGAAAGAAATTTTATTTTTTATTGCTTAACTTTTCTTGAGTAAGATAGCATTTGTAAAGCGTGGAAACATTAAGAGGTCATAGTTTAAAGGGGCTGCTCACAAATACAGTCACATGCTGTACTTAAATACTAAAAGAATTTTTTTCTAGGAAGATTTTGAGACTGAATATTTAATTAGAATGGAGGTAAAGAGAAAGAAAAAACTATTAGTTTATTTAACATGAAAATGTTTTCTAGAGAATGGATAGAGTCCGAAAATTCTGGGTTAAGAGAACTGATTAATACTGTTTAGAAACAACTCAAAAACGTTTCCGAAAATCATTGGCAACAAAAGATGTTTTGCTTTTATTGATGATTCTTTTACTCTCGGGAATAAAATAATATTAATTTTAATGTTAATACTGTTACTTTATCTCCTATTTCTGTAAAATGAGTTTATTTAACATGAAAATGTTTTCTAGAGAATGGATAGCGTCCAAAAATTCTGCGTTAAGAGAACTGATTAACCCATTAACCGCCAAAACTATAAGGTTGAACTTTTTAACTGAATGTTGTTTGCCACCCTACGAACTCTGAAAGATAATTTTTGCTTTATGTGATCGTAAAATTTTATGTCTCTAAGTAAGGCCAATTTTTTACTTCAAAAATAGTGGTGGGTATATAAATAACTTAAACATGTGCATCTATTTGGACCGTTGCATGAACGCAACATAATCGGGTAATGGGTTAATACTGTTTAGAAAGAACTCGAAAACGTCTCCGAAAATCATTGGCAACAAAAGATATTTTGCTTTTATTGATGATTCTTTTACTCTCGGGAATAAAATAATATTAATTTTAATGTTAATGTTAATGCTGTTAATTTATCTCCTATTTCTGTAAAATTAGTTTATTTAACATGAAAATGTTTTCTAGAGAATGGATAGCGTCCGAAAATTCTGGATTAAGATAACTGATTAATACTGTTTAGAAACAACTCGAAAACGTTTCCGGAAATCATTGGCAACAAAAGCTGTTTTGCTTTTATTGGTGATTCTTTTACTCTCGGGAATAAAATAATATTAATTTTAATGTTAATGTTAATGATGTTAATTTATCTCCTATTTCTGTAAAATTAGTTTATTTAACATGAAAATGTTTTCAAGAGAATGGATAGCGTCCGAAAATTCTGGGTTAAGGGAACTGATTAATACTGTTTAGAAGCAACTCGAAAACGTTTCCGAAAATCATTGGCAACAAAAGATGTTTTGCTTTTATTGATGATTCTTTTACTCTCGGGGATAAAATAATTTTAATTTTAATGTTAATGTTAATGCTGTTAATTTATCTCCTATTTCTGTAAAATTAGTTTATTTAATATGAAAATGTTTTCTAGAGAATGGATAGCGTCCGAAAATTCTGGGTTAAGAGAACTGATTAATACTGTTTAGAAGCAACTCGAAAACGTTTCCGAAAATCATTGGCAACAAAAGATGTTTTGCTTTTATTGATGATTCTTTTACTATTGGGGATAAAATAATATTAAATTTAATGTTAATGCTGTTAATTTATCTCCTATTTCTGTAAAATTAGTTTATTTAACATGAAAATGTTTTCTAGAGAAATAGCGTCCGAAAATTCTGGGTTAAGATAACTGATTAATACTGTTTAGAAACAACTCGAAAACGTTTCCGGAAATCATTGGCAACAAAAGATGTTTTGCTTTTATCGATGATTCTTTTACTCTCGGGGATAAAATAATTTTAATTTTAATGTTAATGTTAATGCTGTTAATTTATCTCCTATTTCTGTAAAATTAGTTTATTTAACATGAAAATGTTTTCTAGAGAATGGATAGCGTCCAAAAATTCTGGGTTAAGAGAACTGATTAATGCTATTTAGAAGCAACTCGAAAACGTTTCCGAAAATCATTGGCAAAAAAAGATGTTTTTCCTTTTATTGATGATTCTTTTACTATTGGGGATAAAATAATATTAAATTTAATGTTAATGCTGTTAATTTATCTCCTATTTCTGTAAAATTAGTTTATTTAACATGAAAATGTTTTCTAGAGAATGGATAGCGTCCGAAAATTCTGCGTTAAGAGACCTGATTAATACTGTTTAGAAACAACTCGAAAACGTTTTCCCAAAATCATTGCCAACAAAAGATGTTTTTCTTTTATTGATGATTCTTTTATTCTAAGGGAATAAATTGGTTTCAGAAGTTTCTAAAAATAAAGAAAGCTTTTCAGAATCATTAATTCGAAAGGGGGTATTGTACATTTTAGTCCGTGGTTATAGTATATTTGGCTAAAGTGGGAAGCATATGCCCTTTTTCAATTCCTACTATTAGTTCACACTCTCGCTATATTTATTTATTTATATACTAGCAAACCCCGCGGCTTTGCTCGCGTAATATTTGAAATATGCCAAGTGATATTTATATGAATAATTTTCATTAAAAGGTACTAACTAAATTTTTATTTTATTAAAAGGTACTTATTAATTTTAGGAATAATTAAAAAAATTACTATTTAAAACCCAGTTTGATTAAACATCATTGTTACACTGCATAATTCAGAAATGAGACTTAAATTAATAAAACGAAATAAAACTAAATAAATAATAATTTAGAGATTTTTTTGAAACTTTTATGCTCAATTAATACGCTCATTTCAGTATTCATTTGAAGTTTTGAATTTTTTAGAAACTATCTTCTTACATCTTAAAATTAACCATTATGTCAAATTCCAAGTGCTACCACCTCTCTCAACATAAAGGGCTATGTTGAAATAGGAACTGTCACCATTAATTTGCCAACATTAATTTTGAAATTGGTTTGTTATTTCCTAATATTACACTGAAACGTAATTTAGAAAGCTTTTAAAGGCCTTTTTTAGAGCGTTTGTTGTTTCTGTGTATCCCAGGTGGTAGAATCATCGGCATAAAATATAGCCTGTGTAGGATCAGAGACTGTTACCATTGATTCGCAACTATTACTTTTATATTTGGTTTATATTCCCTGAAATCGCGTAGAAATCGTAATTTAGGACTTTTTTAGAAAGCTTTTCGCACCTCCCCTTCACTTCACCCCTTTTTAATTCGAATTTATTTTCGACAGTCCTTCGAGGGCATTTATATTTTATAAGTAACTACCATGCCATATTTAAAGTTTCTAGCCTTTTCAGTATCACAGAATTCGCAATTTAGAAAGTTTTTAGCTACAGCAACCCTCTGGTGGTAGTGGCACAGACATAAAATATAGCTTATGTTTGAGCAGGTTCTAACATCAACAATTTGTTATCATTATTTTTTTAATCGGTTTGGTATTTGATAAGATTACATAAAAATTGTAATTTATAACGCTATTCGCTCACTTCATCTTTTTAAAATTGAAATTTTCATTCGACAATTCATAGAAATCAGTTGCATCATGTAGGTAAATAACATGCCATACTTCAAAGTGTTAGACCATTCAGTTATGCAAAAAATGCAAATTAGAACATGTTTTGCCTTTTCAACCCTCAGATGGTAGTGACAGCAACATAAAATATAACCTATGTTATAGCAGGGACTGTCACCATTGATTTGCAACCATTACTTTTGAAATAGCTTTGGAATTTCCTGAGATTGAGTAGAAATCGCAATTTAGAACGTTTTTAGAACGTTTTTTGCGCATTTTCACCCCTTTTTAAATTTCCAATTTTTTCGAAACTGTTCTTAAAGATCATTTATATCTAATACATATGTACCTTGCCTAATTTTAAGTTGCTAACCCCTACCGATCACAAAAATCGAAATTTGGAACGCTTTTTTGCTCCTGCAACGTCTAGGTGATAGTGATACCGACTTAAAATAGCGTCTATGTTAGAGCAGAGGCTGTCAGCATCAATTTCTTAACATAACTTTTGAAATCAATTTGATTCTTCCTGAGATATTGGTGACAAATCGGCATTTAGAACGTTTTTAGAACGCTTTTCGCTCATTTTGCTCCTACATCTCCTCTGGGTTAGTAGAAACATATATAAAATATAGCCTATCTTGGAGCAAGATCGGTCACCATCATTTTAACACCATTATATTTGAAATCGGTTCAGTATTTCCTGAGATTGCATAGAAATTGAATTTAGAACGTTTTTTACAACGCTTTTTGCGCATTTTGACACCCCTTTTAAATTTCGATTTTTTTTAGGAAATGTCCTTAGAGATCATTGATATCTTATAACTAACTACCATTCTAAATTTCACGATTCAAGGCCCTTCCGTCACGCAAAAACCGCAATTTAGAACGAGGCAATTTAGGAATTTTCTCCTGCAGCCCCTTTGGGGTAGTGGCACCGACATAAAACATAGCCTATGTTGGAGCAAGGATTTTCACCATCATTTTGACGCCATTATTTTTTAAATCGGTTTGGTATTTCCTAAGATTGTGTAGAAACTACCATTTAGAACGTTTTTTAGAACGCTTTTCGCGCATTTTCACCCCTTTTAAATTTCGAATTGTTTAAGAACTGTTCTTAGGAATCCTTTATATCTAATAAGTAGCTGATACTTAAAATTTCATATTTCTAGGCCCATCAGTAACACATAAATCGCATTTTTAGAGCGTTTTTTGCTCCTACACCCCCTTTGGGGTAGTGGCACCGACATAAAACATAGCCTATCTTGGAGCAAACGTTGTCACTATCATTTTCACACCAATATTTTTTAAATCGGTTTGGTATTTCCTGAGAGTATGTAGAAACTACCATTTAGAACGTTTTCAGAACTGTTCTTAGACATCATTTATATCTTTAAGTAACTAATATTCCAAATTTCATATTTCTAGGTCCTTCAGTAACGCAAAAATCGCATTTTTAGAACGTTTTTTGCTCCTGCACCCCCTTTGGGGTAGTGGCACCGACATAAAATATAGCCTATGTTCTAAGTTAGACTAACACCATCATTTTGATACCATTACTTTTGAAATCGGTTTGGTATTTCCTGAGATTATGTAGAAACTACAATTTAGAATGTTTTTTTAGAACGCTTTTTGTGCATTTTCACCCCTTTCAAATCTCGAATTGTTTAAGAACTGTTCTTAGACACCATTTACATTTTATAAGTAACTAATATTCCAAATTTCATATTTCTAGGTCCTTCAGTAACGCAAAAATCTATTTTTAGAACGTTTTTTGCTCCTGCACCCCCTTTGGGGTAGTGGCACCGACATAAAATATAGCCTATGTTCTAAGTTAGACTAACACCATCATTTTGATACCATTACTTTTGAAATCGGTTTGGTATTTCCTGAGATTATGTAGAAACTACCATTTAGAACGTTTTTTAGAACGCTTTTTGTGCATTTTCACCCCTTTCAAATCTCGAATTGTTTAAGAACTGTTCTTAGACACCATTTATATCTTATAAGTAACTAATGTTCCAAATTTCATATTTCTAGGCCCTTCAGTAATGCAAAAATCGCATTTTTAGAAAGTTTTTTGCTCCTGCACCCCTTTGGGGTAGTGACACCGATATAAAACATAGCCTATCTTGGAGCAAGCATTGTCACCATCTTTTTCATATCAATATTTTTTAAATCGGTTTGGTATTTCCTAAGATTATGTAGAAACTACCATTTAGAACGTTTTTTAGAACACTTTTTGTGCATTTTCAACCCTTTTAAATTTCGAATTGTTTAAGAATTTTTTTTAGACATCATTTATATCTTATAAGTAACTAATATTCAAAATTTCATATTTCTAAGCCCTTCAGTAACGCTAAAATCGCATTTTTAGAACGTTTTTTGCTCCTACACCCCCTTTGGGGTAGTGGCATCGACATAAGATATAGCCTATGTTCTAAGTTGGACTAACACCATCATTTTGATACCATTACTTTTGGAATCGGTTCGGTAGTTCCAGAGCTTATCTCCGACAAATAAACAATTTTTTCCTATTTATAATAGGAGTATAGATGATGTTCAAATTTTCAATCGTTAATAAAATACTTATTATTTCATCCTATCAAGTTGGAATAAGTTGTTTTAAACTTGTACTGGATGGCAATTGATGTTAATACAGTTTTTTCAAATATTAATTCATTAATTAAATTTTAATTATTTAATTTTTGTTTTATATGGGAGACAAAATGGCGACCATTGTTTATTGAACAGCGTTTAATGCATCTTCATATCTATAAGGGGGTTACCAAGCGGGTACCCTGTTCTGTCGCCAAGTACAGCCGAGTTTGTCGCCAAATTTGGCGACCAAAATGAGTCACCAAGAGTGACGCCAACTTGGCGATATCTGTAATATTTCGCCAAATTCTCATAGACTTCCATTGTAAACAAACTTGCTTATAGAAAATCAACAAATTGAGATATTTTAATGCAACAAAAACTAATATTAGCTTAAGGGATTATTTTAAATTTTACTTTGAAGACCTAAGTAGGAATTGACTTTAAAAACAAAACCTTTATATTACTTGTTTTTTATAATTTTATACTATACCATAATTGATTATTAAGGGAAAATAAAGTTTTTCTTTAACTTGTAAAGCAACCACATTTTGCCCAAGTGATATATTCTGAAATTTAGAAATAAAAAAAGGATTTCCCCCATTCACATTTTCCCTTCACTCGACACGACAAGCTACTGATTCTTTTGAAGTGTGAAGTTACTGCATTAAATATATAATAAATTAAAAGAAGAGCCTATTAAAAACGAGAGAAAGAACCAAATATACTCTTTTATAAGAGTGAGAACGATTAATACATAGGTGAAATAAATTTCATTTTTTGTGGATTAAATTTTATTTTCCAAGATGGCATCTGTATAGTAGAGGGTGGAAATATTAAGAGGTCAGAGTTCAAAGGGAGCTGTTCACAAACATATTTACTTACGGTACTTATATAATAAAATAATTATCTCATTTATGAAGAGTATGATACGGAACGTTTATTTGTAATGAATATAAATGAAAATAAATAATAATAATTTTCCACGCAAAACGTTTGCCTCTTGTGTGTTTATTTGTTGGGCATTATTTTTACAGGTGTTAAATGACACATTTTAATAGATTTCGATTTATGGTTTCTCATTTGTAATTTTTAGATTGAAATAATTACAAATCATTTTTAATACAACGAAGACCTTTTTACATGCTTATTATATAAAAAAAAACTACAAGCAAAATAAACATAAATCAAAACTAAGAACATCAAAAAATAGAATTAAAGTTAAATTAGCTATATACTTAGAATTAAAATTTAACCACATCCCTCGTGCCTTGTTTACGAGTAACGCTCGTGATATATTTAGAAGTTATGTTTAACTTACAACGAGTTACACTCGTGATTGATTCACAAGACATAGTTTATTCAGCGATAATATTGCCAAGTCCAGTGTAACAAAAAGCGGAAAAGGAACACAAAAATATCTCGACAGCGGCTTTGAAGTCGGGGCATCGTAAGAAAGCATATCCTGCCTATAGCAGAATACTGTCTTAAACGTTAAAATTTCATTATCATAAAGTAGAAATATCACACAATTACACCTGCGAAGACGAAAGCCTGCTAAAAACGGATTTTTCCTCTGTTAGCACGGATTCCGTATTAGCAAGTTTTATTATACTAAATAAACACAACAATCTTATAAAGTAAATCTCGTGAAAACGGAATAGCTGAAACAAACTTCCAATTTACCAGGTGTAATTGTATAGCATTTTTATTGTAGGTACAATGGAATTTTTACGTTCTGAACAGAATTCAGTTATGAACAGGTTACCTTTATACAGAGTTTACAAAACAAAGTACTGTAAAACTTGTGAAAACAGAATCATTAGAAATCGCAAAGTATTCCGTTTTAGAGAAATTTCCTTCTAGGCAGTTTGGTTTCAAAGCATTCCTTTGGATGGGACAATAAAAAAATTTCATTATAGGTAAGTTGTCTCTTCACAGGTTTAACTGTATTACGTTCCAGCCGACTACCGAAGACTATCGAATAGCATGGTATTAAAAGGAATGGAATAGTATTTGTGCGGCATGAAAAATCGGCACTTTTAGCGTCCCGCGCAGTGGTTACGCGGGGCAAGTCTTGGAGTTCGTGAAAATCGGAACACCCCGCGCAACACAACGCAGCGTTCGCTGCGTATAACGTTTTCACTTCCTACCGCTATTTCAAATGAAAAATCTTTGTGGTAGGTTCCTTTGACATTTGTAATAGGCATCCACAAAAAAGATTATTATTTTTTTAAATTATGACAGTTTTACTGTAAAAGCCCGAAGTTTGGTGGTGTATACTGCTAAATTCTAATCATTTACCAAGTGAGTTATTTAAAGCCCAAAAGTTGATTTTAAATTGTTCAATTTCGTGTTTTAACAAACCATATATATAAATACTAGAAGTCACCGACTCCTTTTGGTAGAAGTCTTACATTAATGATGATTTTGGACAGGGTCCAGTTAATATTGCACTTCCTTGCGCAGATACATGGTACATTTAACTAATTTTCTAATTACTTTTATGTATTTAACCCTCCTTATCCTCCAAAAAAACATAAAACATTCTGTGCATAATATAACAATTTTTAAACAAAATAAAGAAAACGCAAAATATATTATCTCAAAGACAAACTGATTCTATCTTATAGCCGTTAATATCTCTCTAAATTTCCCCGAAGCTTTGGATGCAAATGGCACGAACACGGAGATGCAACCGCAGTTAAATGGAAATAGTATACCTTTATTTCGGACTTTTACCAAAAATATTCGGTAAATTCCAGCATTTACAGAAATGTTTAAAAAAAAAAAACCCGAAATGCAAACTTTTAAAAGTTTGTTTCGGGCTTTTACCGACTAACTTCGGTAAATGCTAGGATTTCCCGGTAAAATATAGTAATTTACAAGACTTCGGGCATTTAGAGTAACAGTAGTACGGTAATAAAATTTTAGGAACGCTACGAGACCTGGTTTGCTTTACGCAAGTCTCGCTCGTCATTGATACACAAGTGGTTAAATAACATATATGATTGCACAAATGTTTATACTAGTGAAATAAAAGACTAATTGCGAAGTGTTTTAATTTTTGTAGTATTATGCAATTAATGACTAATAAGGGAGTATAAATGTTTTCTTATACCTTAAAAAGTCCCTACTTTTGTTCTGGTGCTAAAAGATTCTGAATAAGAAATAAATTAGTAGACAGAACTAAAGTAGTTTTATTTTCGTTACAGTTTTTGTTTTTTCACAATGTTAAGTTACTGTATAAAATGTGTGCTACTTTAAAAGAAAGTTTTAAGTAAAACAACAGTAAGTATAAATGTAAAAATGATAGTTTTAAAAAATATATTTACAAAATTTGGCGTTGGAATTGAACCCGGTAATGGGAAATGTTTCGCTTTTCTTATTCTTGTAGAAAGCGCAAAAGATTGAATTTATTTAAAAAATTATAATTTTGCTGTACATATTTTTTTCGATATGGAAATAGGGAAGAAATTATAAAATTATTTAAAGTATTTTTTTTTTCATCTAAATACTTGTCAAAACATAAACATAATTTATTTAAACGCTGATACAAAAATTTCGGCTGCTGTAGGCGGATTTTGTTCACCGTTTGCACGGTCTCTCTTTTTTTAAATATCAGTATATTTTAAATTTATTCTTCGCCATATTTTCTTGAAATTGATTAAGGCGAATTGTACTTTTAAAAACCTCTGGTATCGAAATTAAAGGGACCGTACAAACGGTGAAAAACATCCGCCTACGACAGCAGCAGTTTTTTGCGCAAGTGCGTAGGCCTAGTATTTAGATGGAGATGGTTCAGACAGCGGTGAAGCCAGGTATTTACTCACTTTAATTCTATACTAAAATAATTATTCCTCTGCGAACGAAATGAAAAAGATAAATATTTTACCGGGATGTAGTCTGGCCATATGAAATTTCTTCTTGATCTTTTTTTTATTATTATACAAACTTTAATAAATAAAATAATACAAAATCATAACTTATTTTTAAAAATATCATCGAATATTACACTAGAAATAATGTGTCGTTATACTTCAATAATGAATGATTCAGTATTTCTCCTAATTTAGAAAGAGGGAAACGGCGGAGGTTGTGATTTGATACGAATATTCTGCTGAATGCGAATTTTATATTGCTCGAAAATTTGAAAGTAGCTTCTTCTTATCGTATTTTTTGAAAGTGAATATTAACAATATGGGAAATATATTTTAGTAAAGAGCAAATCAAAATTTCTCAGCATTTAAAAGATAGGTAGCTGTATGTTTGATTCTAAATTCATTTTCTAGTTTCAGAAATGTGAAATGCCTTCTTCTTTTTATAATGTGTTTTACATCCTCCGTGAAAAATTAGTTTTGCATTCACATCTTGTGTTGCATGAATAAAATGTACCATGTATTAAAAGAAGATGCTTTTAAAAACAACAACAAAACTGAAAACATATATCACCAAACCACCGTGATTTAAAAATTAGGAGTAAAACAGTAATTCTTGAAAACAATGAGAAGAAGAATTATGAGTTGAGGGAGTTCTTATATTTTGTGACTTAACTTTTCTTTTCTACGATGACATCTGTTGAGCGTAAAAATGTTAGGAGGTAAAAGTGCAGCGGGTATTTACTGACAAAAACAATTATTTATGGAACTGGTATTCAACAATAATTTAAATCTGGAAGGAGAGGAAATTGTGGGTACAACGGCAACGAAGATAAATTGTAAAAGTAATTTTTCTGTTGCCAAGAAAAACCATTATTTAAGATACGAAGGTGTATGAATTTTCTTACAGACGCAAATTTTGTGGTGTATCTTCTTGTCATCACTATTTATATCCATTGTATATGAGCAGCTTTAGTTTCTTTCGCGGTATATGGTGTATGAATAAAATATAAAACATACGAAGATAAGATAATTTAAAACAAAAAAATTTAAATAATGCATTAGGCGTAGATTATGAAACAGTTTCCAACCAATATTTTTACGAAATTTTATTTTTTTATACATTGAAATGGGATATCTAAATAAGCAATTTAAAAAGCACATAACTCTGTAAAAATCCTTTTTCATCAATAGTTGTCCTTATCAGATAATTTATGCCAGTTCTTTGGAGCAGCCCTGTATATGTCAATTTAATTTATACACCACACATTAGACTATAAACTAGAATAAAATTATGTAAAGCAATCATATTCGATATTTTCAATTTAGATCTGCATTCCTTCGTATATATCGAAAAGGAAAAGGAAAAATTGTAAAAATTCGAATGTTATATGGCAAATGTTTCCGTTTATGTATAAAGTACTTGCCAAATCGGGTCATGACAGTGTGAGTAGAAAATTTGATTTCTGTAAATGTTTTTTCTGTTATTTGAAATAAAATTTTGTTCTTAAGGCTCGCTTTTAGTAGAAATACCTACTGATTTCTTTTATTTTAGTGAAAGATCTGTGAAAAAATTAGAGACATGATACCATGTACAATTTTGTCAACGTTCTGGTTATAACACAAGAAAAGTGAAAATGAGACTTCTCCGAATTTTGCACTTAAAGCCGTATTAAAGCATGGACTAAATGGGCCTATTCCCTGAGGTCTGAATTTTAAGATCCCAGTCTGGGGAAGCAATTTTAATAAAGCGGTTTTCATCACATAAAGCTCATTTATACAATAGTTTTTAAAGGATTGCAGGAGAGTTTTAAAAAGATTAGATTACCTTTCTGTTGTTTAGAACAAAATTTATTTCCTAAAGTACGCTTTAGAAAAAAAATGGTTTCTGTAATTTTATTTAAATACCCGTATAAACTTTTAGAAACCTAATCAGTATTGTTGTCAACTTTTTAAAAAAATATATAAAGAATTTTTAAATGAGAAAATCAAGAATTCAGCACACACGGTCTGATTACAAGTCATGGACCAACAGGGCGTTGGCTCCTGGGTCCTTGATTTAGAAGCCCACGAATTTGATAGGTAATTTTCAAAAAGCTGATTAACGTATTTCATAAATCAGATTAAGTTAATTAAAAAAAAATCGGTCTTGTATTAATTAAAATCCACGTTTTGTACATTTAAAGTATGATAACATTAAAAAAATACATATATATAACAGAATATGAATTTATATAAAGATATCCGTATTCTAAGGCAAAGGAAATGTTTGATTATTGATAGCAGTTATGATAACAAACCCTCGATCCCAACATACCGAACATATAACAACCGGATACCACGTTCTGAGTTTGATCGGGATTTAGCATAAATAATTTATTTGTGTAAGAATTTTTTGCTTTTCTTCCACTGCAGTTGCATAATATTCCCTTCAAATATTCTTGCTAAAAGCATTTCTCTTACAGTAAAATGATTAGGGCGAGCATGAAATTTTCCCCTCTTGTATATCTTTCACTCTCTAAAAAATATATATATATATATATATAAGCTGAAAAGTATGTGGCATTTCTCATTAGCAAATAAAAAAATCTCATGTTGTCATCATTAAATTAAAAATAATTCTTTATATATTGTTTGCAGATGGTTTTAAATGTTGTTTTAATGCATTTCGAAACATTTTCTATTATTGAATGACACTCTTTAAAACATTTGCTGAGAGATTTTCTTTTACATGAAAATACTTATGTGAAAAAAGATGGATAAATCATACATCAAGCACAAATTATGAAACTCTTTCTACCACTTCAAGGATACTGTTATGAAACTCCACCGATCAATAATGTAACACACGATATCTCAAGTAAAGGATTTAGAAAAAAGTACACCAATAAAAACATACTTTCAGAAATAACCATCCATAGAGGGCAGTGTATCCAGTACTTTGCTTAGTACTGTATATTAATTTATTTATATTGTACAACCATGCTTTGTAAACTAAATATAGTTCCGCTGGAAAATGCATAACTCAATTTACTCAATTAGAAATTTAAGAAATTAGAAAACGTACAAAACTTTAATCGTACTTTCAAAAATAACAATCCGTAGACGGCATGCAATGTATCCAGTTCTTTGCGTAGAATGCGTATATGAATTTATTTATATTTTACAAACACTCTCAGTATACTAAATATAATTCAGCTGAGAAATGCGTAACTCAATTTGAAAACACCTTTAAGCAATTACCGCTCAGACACATACTTTTGGCTAACGAATTCTTATGTATAGCCAAGTATAGGATCTATGTAATATATACAGATTATGTAACACACAAAAGATTATTTAAACTTTAAAACGCATACCAAACATACAAACGCATTCCAGAATTTATCGCTCATAGGCTGAACTGTAAACGAATTCTTTTATCAACTATAAATGTTTTGCCTCCATAGTATACAAAAAGCATATTCCAGTGCACCTCAGAAATTCATATCAATTTTATTATGATTTGCACAGTATAACATCATTAAAATTTACCTCAAGCGATGCTTTTGTCTTGGTGATCACAATGTAACGTGATTCTCTTGAGTGTCTCTATCAACGAAGTATAATTGCTCCACACTCCATATTCAATAATAAACATGCAATAGTGAACCTCAATGACATACATCGATTACATAGCTATTCAAGTATATCTACGAGAATTAGAACACGGACAGGGGACAGACAGATTGAAAAGTAAACCGAATTCATCAAAACATTTCAACTATGTTTTAAGTTTTAAGGGGTCTCAGGACTCTTAAAATTGGAAAAAATGAAAAAAAAAGACCATTTTCAACATTTAATATCTTAAAATCTATTTAATTTTAAGACACAATTTTAATTGGAATAAAATATATAGGTATGTTCTTTCATTTCATGTATTTAAAAAATTATAAGATTCAGAATTAGCATTTACAAGGGGCTCCAAACTGTTAGACATTTTTCGAGAAAAAAATCGGCATAACAGCTTACGCGCACGATTACAAAATAAGTGTTGCAACTAGAACGAAAATTTTTGGTTTCACTTATACTTCAGATTGTAATAATTACCCTGAATCTAAATAAATTTGTATTTAAAGCTTTTTAGGTGCGTTCGTAATTATATAAATACGTAGCACCTATAGTCGTCGTTCAGTCCGTCCGTCTGTCCGTCTGTCCGCATGTAACAGAGCAAAAACTACCCAACCGATTGGTCTGAAATTTCAAATATATGATTGTTGCAAAATTTTGTCGAGCCATTTCAAATTTTATGAAAATCGGATGTATAGTTAAATTACAGGGACAGTCAAAAGTTTTTCTTTACATTACGGCCAATGAGAAAAATTATTGCAAGTGGATTTTAATGATATTAGAGCCTTCCGAATGATCTGAAATTTTAAAGATATAATTGTTGCAAAATTTTGTCGAGCCATTTGAAATTTTATGAAAATCGGATGTATAGTTAAATTACAGGGACAGTCAAAAGTTTTTCTTTACATTACGGCCAATGGGAAAAATTATTGCAAGTGGATTTTAATGATTTTAGAGCCTTCCGAATGGTCTGAAATTTTAAAGATATAATTGTTGCAAAACTTTGTTGAGCTATTTCAAATTTTAGGAAAATCGGATGTATAGTTTAATTACAGGGACAGTCAAAAGTGTTCCGTTACATTACGGGGAATGGGAAAAAATATTGAAAGTGCATTTTAATGATGTATCAGACTATGCACTTCATGAAGTGCAAAAAATTATACATTCAGTATAATATGGGGTGCAAAAAATGATTATAAAACTAGTTATAGTACGAACGCACCTCATTTGCCACGTTTGACGAGCAATTTCCAACTTGTTTATATTTTTAACACAAAGTTGTATTTAGCTAATGCAAATTTAAGAAAATTTCAGCAGTATAATCACCTAAACAAAATATTGTTTTGAACAATAAAAAGGAAATTTTAGGTTCAGTTGATACAGACTAACATGAAACATATGTTTTGAAAATTGCATGAAAAAATATTTACAAGTTTTTGAGATATCGTTCGCGTTATGCCCAAAAACGTCATTTCGAGAAAAATGGCTTCAAAATTTCCGAAACGACGCTTCAGCTATTGAACGTGTATAAATGTAAAAGCCATAACTTCAGTTCTAATAGGAATTTCAAGGAAACAATTATATCAAAATGTACAGAAAACATAGGAGTTTCACATCTAAAAAAATTAAAATTTCGAAAATTTTAAAGCTTTAAGAGTCCTGAGACCCCTTGAGAAAACACGGAATTTCCTAAAAAGGATAAAATTTATTTTATTCAATAGGCAAGATAACTTGAAAAAATATAATCACAGAAAAATTTAAGACATTTCCTTAAAAAACACAGAAACTCTATTGGCAAGTAGTTTGGTAGTATAATTTTCGTACTTCTATGAACATCCTCCGTGAAAGTTATAATTTAACTACATTACAGAATAGTTATGTGGTGACATTTTAAATCGATTTTAGTATTTTTGGCACATTTAGAAAATCATTTTAATTGAAAAATTAAAACATTCGGAAAACACACACTTATACACAAAGACAAATTTCGCAGTAAATCTGATAGTCGATAGAAATTTTACTGATTAATTTTTAGAGTGTCAGTGAAAATAGGACCTCTGTGCTCTCACTATCTTTCTTTAACTAGAAAGCACAGAATTTTATTTAAATAAATGCACAACATGTGACAAAGAACACAAAGATAATAAAAGTATTACTAAAAAGCCTACATTGTCTTTTTTTTCTCTCTCTCTTAAATTTTTTCGTTTTTATTTACATTAGGGTCAATTTCAGAAAACTGGACAATTTCATTCCAAAATTTTTATTTTTTTAATTAATGTACCAACTACCACATACAATTATATACTATGATGCATGTTTTGTCATTTAAATGCTGTAGTGTTTTTAGATCAAGGGTGTATATTTTATGCGTAGGATAAACTTTTATGGACGAAAGTGTCTTTTAACATCGTCTCAGTCCCCATTATTTTTTATTTTATTTTTTATTAAAATTTTGTCAATATACAACTAACTTTGCTTCAAAGGAAATGAGAAGAACTGGGTCTAACTAATAATAGTAAAAAAAACTAAATGTAGACATTATTAAGTGTTACTAAGTTCGTGGAAGTTCCATAGTGGCATAACACTGCAAATTTTTTATTCTATTTTTATAAGTTTTATTGAAATATATTCCAAAAATGAAATAACTTTATTTTATTATTTCAATTTTTGTTACTGCACTATAAATTAACCATTTTTCGATTATATTTTCAACAGAATATTTTTTGTACTAGACATTTTTTGGGAGGGGCCTGAAATTATGTATCGGGGCTGAAATGATGCATCCAGGACTGAAATGATAAGTCATGATTTACACGTAAACTTTATTGAATAAAATATTGCTTAAATATTTTTAACATAGGAATGCTAATGCATTTTAACAATAATAATGTCACTACATCATCAAATAGTCAAATGTTTTATATTCGGGTACATTGTAATGCCTTGAAGATATAGGATATGGTGCAACATTCAGTTCATTCAGACGATGTCTGTTACATTCACAATATTCACATTTTGCCTGTGAGCTCGATTTGGCAATAGAAATAATTATGCCAACGCACCTAGTATCTGTTCAGCTAAATGTGTGTTTAGAGGGACTGAGATGATGGTAATCATCAGGGACACATATATTTTTTACAATATGTTACTATACAATCTGTACTAATAAAGGATGATTATATTTCCCCGTACTGTATATATATATATATATGTATAAATATATAATAGCAAATTTTAATAACATTTATAGACATTTTTACAGCATACATTCAATATGGAATATTTGTACCTGTGGACAGGGACTTAAATGCTGATTTATTTTGTTTAAAGTATAAAATTAATTATTTATACATCATTATATGTCCATTTATCATTGGTAATTGTTATAACGAATGTTACAATATATTACATTTTTCGGTTTTTGGTTTTAGTACAGTTAATGAAATATTATTGGCAGTGGACGCAAATTGTCCAATTTTAAGATATTGATCAATAAGAAGGCACATTGAACTGAAAATAAGAGACAAATTAATTACGTAATAAAATGGAGTAATTAACACGTTCCGGCGTGCATCACCGGTGGGTCACGCTCGACGGTCCCATCGGGGGCGTGCATCACCGGTGGGTCACGTTTGTCTGTCGCATCGGGCGGCGTGCATCACCAGTGGGTCACACTCGATTGTTCGAAAGAAGGCGTAAACTACAGGTGGGTCGCGCTCGATTATGCTACCGACGGCGTGCACTACAGGTGGGTCTCGCTCGACTATGCTATGGACGGCGTGCACTACAGGTGGGTCACACTTGAATATTCGAAAATTCAGTAGTAAAAACAATTAATTATTGTAAACTTAATACATTTACAAAACGAGAATTCTCGTTTTCATTCAAAAAATATCATTGACTAAGGGCGTGGTTTCTACCTAACAGAAATGCATTTATAACAAGTTGTCCATATTTCTTTAGATTGTAAGACATTTTATATTGAATTCGTACACTTGTAGTCAGTTAAATCATATCTCTAAGTAATTTGCTTACTCCTTACGAACTTTCAGACATTCAGAATCAACTCTGCTTGATATATTCGACGAGTTCAATTCAATAAATATGAGAGGGACGGGTCATTACATACAGTGTCTGAATAAGCCACAGTACCGCGCCGCCAGATGAAGCAAAACATGAATTCGAGCGTCATCTCACAGCGTGGAACATGAATATCTGCGCCGGTATGAACATGTTAAAGAACATTCTTCGTACTTCACTTCTATGAAACAAGTTTGTTATTATTGTTGCATTTTGATACTATGAATGAATCTTTCATGCATAACCGCATCCGATGCTCGATCTAATGAAGCAGCGATATGAAATAATTAGTTTTCAAATAATACAATTTTCTTCGATTTTCTAGAGTTCGTAGAAAATATTTTGTCCATTCACATAAATATCTATTTTTTTATATATACATACGATACATATATGTAAGGATAGAGCATAATAGTTTATCTGTTAAACATACAATAAATGGCGTGCCGTTAAATATGAATTAGTTATCTACAGTAAATAGTGATGTTGTTGGATGCCAATAATAGTCCAGTCAAAAAAGGTGGATAAAAGTGCAATCCTCGTAATGAAAGACAGCAAGCTGAAAATTTGCAAACATCAGAGCTTTTTAAAAAGTTTAAATTAAGAGTTTTATTTTCTCATATACGATGAAATCCCCATAACTAAAATGTACTCTGCGCCACAGTAAACGAACCACAAATACTACACATATTTCCCATGCACAAGCACTTCATTTTGAACACCGCGTATTCTATCGTTAACCTAAATATTATACATACAGTAATGCCAGACGGCAAGACAGACAAACCAAATTCATAAAAGGTTTTGAAGTATAATGGAAAGTTTAAAAAACAAAAATTGTACAAAAGTCATTTTCATAAGAAGATACATTTATTAAAGTTAAAAAAAGAAAAACACAAGTTTAATAAATTAAGAATAAATTGTGGTTTACTTTAACAAAGGGTGAAAAAGTTATGAATATTTAGAACGCCTTATAGATCAGTTGTTGAAATGAAAAATTCTAGACTATTTCTTTTCTTCTTAATTAAGAAAGACTTAAGAAAAATGAGTTTAAAACTTTAAGCTTCTTTATATAAACGCATAACGAACATCTCTTTTGCAAATTTTACAGTGCCTGATATTTTTGTTTTTTTAAAGAACAATAAAAAAAGTATCCTTTATTTAAAAAAAAAAAAATTGTATTCCAATTAATAAGAAACTGAAATTTTATTTCTTTAAAAGAACATGAAAGCAATACCTGCATTTACATAAAATTTCGTGAATTGTTGTTTTTTAATTACATTAACTAATCTATAAACAGTTAAAACTTTTTAAATTTTAGTTGGGATTATAACAAAAATTTGAAAATAACTTGTTTTATTACTTAAAAATTAACATATAAAAGTAAATTTAATCAGGAACTATTAGAATGTTGCAAATGTTGCAAAATCTTTAAAAAACTGTTTAACAAATGTGTGAACAGTGTGTTATCATTCCAATTTAAATGTTTGAAGTTGCTGTCTCTTTTTTTTTTTTTTTTTTTTTTTTTTTTGGTAGTATCTTGCACAAAACGAAGCGAAAACGAGTTATAATTATGTTTTCGTAAGACAAACTTATAATATTTATGAAATGTTTAAACCTTTTTAACATTTTTCAACATAGTTGAAACATGTTTGAGAGTTCGGAATGTGTCCGTTTGACTCTCCGTGCTCTGATTCATTTAAATATACTAGGATTGCATTGCAATTCATATAGTATATTAATGAGAATTACCATGGCATGTTTTACATTGAAAACGAAGTGTTGAGAATTCATAGTTCGTTTACAGCTGCAGTCAAAAAATTCCGTTATATTAATGTTGTATTGGGTAAAATGGTTTGAAGCGTATTTTAATGATGAAACACTGTTTGAAATATATTGATATTCGCATGCATCATTGAGGTGCAGAATTGGGCAAATTTGTAATTACAATTATCTGCAATGTAATTGCATTTTAATTGTATGTAATTGATTATAGTTAAAATTACATGCAGTAAACAATTTTTGAACCATTGTTGCCGGAAATTCTCTCATACCATTATTTGAAGAAATTTCTATGTTTGAATGTGTGTGGCTATAATAAATTAAAAGCAATTAACTTGTAATTTCACTGCGGATAATTGGAAATACAAATCTGGTCAACTCTGCTGAGGTGAAGTATAAGATGCGTACAATAGAATATGGTGTGCATAACCTTTATCGTTGATTTCAAGGGACACACAAAATAATTCCTTTACTGTCTATGAGTCGTGCTTGTTGGAAGTTCGTCTTTAATTGTGATATAAATGTGATGCGTCTTTAAATTTATCTATTCTTTTGCGTATTACTTAGCGTATAAATTCTATAAATCATACAGTGCTCCACAAGATAATTCAAGTACATTTCTGTTTATTGCCAGAAAATGCTGAAGGGGAATTTTGAACTGCGGTTTGCTTTTCTCACTTGAAATACGTTTTTGCAGGCTATATAGTTTATGTACAAATTTGCAGATTCGACTTTTACCTTATTAAATATAGAAGTTTCCTTGCAGTATTCTGAAGAAGGCCTTGGATACTGTTTCATAATATGTGTCTGGCGCATGATTTTCCTTTCTGGTTTAATGTTTTATCTAACATTCGTGATACGTTTATTTTCTGTAATCGAGACGATTTTGTTACATTTAATCTTTGTAAAATATCCCATAATTTATGATTAGTTCATTAATCTTATTAATCAACTAGCTGACCCGTCAGGCGTTGCCAGTGCCCGTGGTTATATTCTTAAATGAACCTTAAATTTGTATAATTTTATATCTCAATTCGGTTTACCTTGAAATACGTGCACGCTCAATGCGTAAAAAATCGATTAAAAACCAACAACTGACATTTAGATGTAAAAAGGGTCGAAATAGCTGCAACCCGAAACAAGGGGGGGGGGGGCGCTGGGTGATATGTTTCTATGTTTCCGACGACTGCGTAATTTTCGTGTAACAATATTGATATTTAAGTGTATAAATCGCTGCTTTACACGTAACTTTTTTTTTTTTTTTTTTTTTTTTTTTTTTTTTTTTTTTTTTTTTTTTTTTTTTTTTTTTTACATCGAGATCCTGATTGAATTCTTTTTAAACTTTGAAATTGATTATTACGACCTTAAATCCGACTATACCTGAACCAAAACGATACTCGATCCTTAGCTAAAAGGTTAAGTATACAGAATTTAAATTTCAGAGCTATTGTATATAATAAATTGTATCTCTCTATTCTAAAAAAGTCCTTCCGGCCAGTGCCGGGAGGAAGAGGTAGCTTTCATATTCCTTATTTTTAAAAAGCCAACTTATATTATTCAAACACACGAAGCTCAATTAAGTGGAAACCGAATGTAGGAGATTCAATACTAAATTTTATCAATACTAAATCATTATGAATGAGAATTTCGCGAAATTAGTGAGCTTTATCCAAGCTGCTTTTATTTAAAATCATTTATATTTGGCTGCCAAATTCGGCGATTTCTTAAAGTGCCTGCCATTTTAAGACAACATGGTAGATGAGGCTAACCAGTGAACTTGGTCGAGACCTTAGTAATTGCTGTGCACATGATCACTCATATCGGAATCGGTTGATATATACGAGTGCTGTCGCAGGCAAAAAATCAGATTTTTCAAAATGTCACCAACTTTAGGAATTGAAACTACTATATCTGAGCCATTTTTTAAGATAAAGGCAAACAAAAAATGCTCCTGAATCCTTATACAAGGTCAAATACTTAAGAAAGAAACCTTTTTCAATTTCTAATTTTTTTGCACCTCACTTTAAATATAATTTTTTTTTAATTTAATGGCCGCCATTTTGAAACAAGATGGCTGATGAAGCTGGCCAGCGAACTTGGTCGAGATATTGATGTATACTATCCACATGCCTTCTTCCATCGAAATAGGCGAATACGTGTGGTATCGCGTGACAAATATAAGATCGTTTCAAAGTGTTAGCCATGATAGAAATTCAAAGTGCTATAATTCAACCACTTTTTAAGATATAAACAAAAGAACGAATTTTCAGAAACAAAAACTGCTCCAGAATCTTTGTATCAAGGCCAAACACATAAAAAAAATGCTTTTTCATTTTCCAATTTTTTAATACCTCATTTTAAATTTTAAATTTAATTTATTTTTAAATGGCAACCCTTTTGAAACAAGATGGCGAATGAAGCTGGCCAACGAACTCGGTCGAGACATTGGTCTGTACTATGTACAGACCAAGTTACATTCAAATCGGTTCATAAATACGCCTGTTATCGCGTGACAAAAAATCCCTGCCGGCTCGGGCCTACAGGCGGAGGTAGATTTCGATGTTAAGTACTAAATTCTCCAACAAAACTTAAATCAAGATTAGAGATAAAACCCAGTTTCTTCACAAAGAGCGAGCTGTAGGGAGCTAAACTTCTTGTGAAAATTGTAATATACACGAATACACACACACATATATATGGAATAGGTTTAAAAAATGGCTACAAAAAATTCAGAGAACCTTAAAGTGTTAAAATGTGTTAATATTTCCATAGTCGGGTTTTTATCATGTTTTAATACGTTTCTTCAAACTTACATGGCGTTACATATTCACCAGCTGAGGTCCATTATATTTCCAATATGACGCAATATACATATTTTTTTAATTCGTCAAACTATTTATTTTGAGTTTTCATGCTGAAATCTTGCTCTAGGAAACTTATGACGTAATATTCAATTTGTTTTCAATTTGTCAAACTATTTAATTTTACACGTGAAAATTTTGCAAAAGAAAAGTAATTGTTGTGGTGAGAATTTTATTATTTGTTTTTTTTTTTTTTTTAATTGTTGGCAACTGCTATAACGAAAAACTTTTATTTTAGGTAGATTTCGTAAGAAATACTACCTATTGCAGTCGTTACCATGGTGCGACTTTTGAAAAATTCCTTCATAACTTTTCATTACATGACCCCAGGAACCCAAAACCACCCCCACCTAAAAAGTTTATATATATATATAGTATATACATATATATATATATATATATATATATATGTATGTATGTACTAAATTTTGTCCGCACGATAAAAGTCGCAATTATGCACGGAACGTCTTCAAACTTGCCAACAACTTTAAGATGGCTAATTTCTCGGCGGGGATTGAAAATGAGCAAAATCGGTCCAAGGGAATGGGAATGGGGAAGGTTTAAAATTTTGAATACCGTCTTAACATGATTCTGATAAAACCAGCTTTTACACAACAATGGCAGGAAAAAATAAATATTTTTCGTTATAGCTGTTGCCAACAATTAAAAAAAAACAATACAATTCTCACCACAACAATTGTTTTTCTAATGCAATGTTTTCACGTGAAAAATTAAATTAGATAAACAGTTTGACGAATTGAAAACAAATTGAATATTACGTCATATGTTTTCTAGAGCAAGATTTCTGCATGGAAATTCAAAATGAAATAAATAGTTTGAAGAATTAAAAAAACAACAAAATATTGCGTCGTATTGAAAATGTAATGGACCACAGCTGGTGAATATGTAACGTCATTGAGTTTGAAGAAACGTATTAAAACATGATAAAAACTCGAGTATGGAAATATTAACATATTTTAACACTTTGAGGTTCTCTGAATTTGATTTAGCCATTTTTAAACCTGTTCCATATACATGCGTGTGTGTATATTAGAATTTTCACAAAATGTTTAGCTCCCTAGAGCTCATTCTTAGCGAAGGAACTGGGTTTATCTTTAATCTTGATTTAAGTTTTGTTGGTGAATTTAGTACTTAACTTCGAAATCTACCTCCGCCTGTAGGCCCGAGCCGGCAGGGATTTTTTTTTTAGACTGACTCTTTTCTAATTTTTGAATATGTCCAAACCTTGATCTCGTGATTGTGAATTTTCATTACTCGTGCTTTCAAATTATGGATAATAAAAATACCAGAGCATCAGTTAATTTGTTTATCATGTACGTCATAAAGAAAATAAAGTATGTTTAAATTTAAATCCTACAAATATATATATATATATATATGTATGTATGTATGTATGTACTAAATTTTGTCCGTACGATAAAAGTCGCAATTATGCACGGATGGTCTTCAAACTCGCCAACAACTTTGAGATGGCTAAGATCTCGGCGGGGATTGAAAATGGGCAAAATCGGCCCAAAGGAATGGAAATGGGGAGGGTTCAAAATTTTGAATACCGTCTTAACATGATTCTGATAAAACCGGCTCTTTCAGAACAATGACAGAAAAAAATAAATATTTTTCGTTATAGCAGTTGCCAACAATTAAAAAAAGCAATAAAATTTTTACCACAACAATTGCTTTTCTATTGCAATTTTTTCACGTGAAAATTAAATTAAATAAACAGTTTGACAAATTGAAAACAAATTGAATATTACGTCATAAGTTTTCTAGGGCAAGATTTCCGCATGAAAACTCAAAATGAAATAAATAGTTTGACGAATTAAAAAAAACAATCAAAATATTGCGTCATATTAGAAATATAATGGACCTCAGCAGGTGAATATGTAACGTCATGTGAGTTTGAAGAAACGTATAAAACGTGATAAAAACCCGACTATGGAAATATTAACATATTTTAACACTTTGAGGTTCTCTGAATTTGCTTTAGCCATTTTTAAACCTATTCCATATACATGCGTGCGTGTATTCGTGTATATTAGAATTTTCACAAAATGTTTAGCTCCCTAGAGCTCATTCTTAGTGAAGGAACTGGGTTTATCTCTAATCTTGATTTAAGTTTTGTTTGTGAATTTAGCACTTAACTTCGAAATCTACCTCCGCCTGTAGGCCCAAGCCGGCAGGGATTTTTTTTTTCCTGCCATTGTTGTGTAAGAGCTGGTTTTATCAGAATCATGTTAAGACAGTATTCAAAATTTTGAACCCTCCCCATTTCCACCCTCTTTTGCCGATTTCGCCCATTTTCAATCCCCGCCGAGATATTAGCCATCTCAAATTTGTTGGCGAGTTTGAGGATGATTCCTGCATAATTTTGACTTTTATCGTGCGGACAAAATTTAGTACATACATGCATATATATATATATATATATATATAAACTTTTTAGGTGGGGGTGGTTTTGGGTTCCTGGGGTCCTATAATGAAAAGTTATGAAGGAATTATTCAAAAGTCGCACCATGGTAACGACTGCAATAGGTAGTATTTCTTACGAAATCTACCTAAAATCAGGTCGTTTTAAAATGTCATCCACAATAGAAATTCAAAATGTTATAACTCAGCCATTTGTTTAGATGTAGACGAAACAAAACCTGTTCCGGAATCTTTGTATTAAGGTCAAACACATACAAAAAAATCTTTTTCATTTTCCAATTTTTTGGTATCTCATTTTAAATGTAATTTTGTTTTAATTTTTTTAAATGGCCACCATTTTGAAACAAGATGGCGAATGAAGCTGGTCAACGAACTCGGTTGAGTTATTTGTATGTACTATGTACACACCAAGGTACATCCAAATCGGCTCATAAATACGTTTATTATCACGTGGCAAAAATCAGGACGTTTCAAAATGTCAGCCACGCTAGAAATTCAAAATGCTATAACTCAGCCATTTTTTAAGATATAGACGAAACAAAAACTGCTCCCGAATCGTTTTATCAAGATGAAACACATAAGAAAAAAATATTTTTTCAATTTTCAATTTTTTGCTACCACATTTCAAATTTAAATTTTTCTTAAAATTTTAAATGGTCGCCATTTTTAAACAGGATGGCGGATGAAGCTGGCCAACGAACTCGTTCGAGACATTGGTCTGTACTATGTATAAACGAAGTTACATCCAAATCGGTTCATAAATACGCCTTTTATCGCGTGACAAAATTCAGGACGTTTCAAAATGTCAGCTTCGCTAGAAATTCAAAATGCTATAACTCAGCCATTTTTTAAGATATAGACGAAACAAAAACTGCTACGGAGTCTTTGTATAAAGGTCAAATACATAAGAAAAAAATATTTTGCCATTTTCAATTTTTTGGTACCACATTTCAAATTTTAAATTTTTTAAAACATTTTAAATGGCCGCCATTTTGAAACAAAATGTCGGATGAAGCTGGCCAACGAACTCGGTCGAGACATTGGTATGTACTATGTACACACCGAATTACATCCAAATCGGTTCATAAATACGAGAGTTACAGTGTGACATAGGTCAGATATATATATATATATATATATATATATATTGATATATATATATATATATATATATCAATTTTGAACGGAGGGTGGTTTCGGGGTCTGGGGGTCATGATCGATGAAAATATACCAAAATTTTTTGAAATCGCTTTCCTCCGAACGGCTGCAATAGGTAGCTTTTTGTAAAGAAAGCTACCTAATGCTATAACTCAGCCATTTTTTAAGATATAGATAAAACAAAAACTGCTCCCGAATCTTTTTATCGAGGTCAAACACATAAGAAAAAAATATTTTTTCAATTTTCAATTTTTTGGTACCATATTTCAAATTTAAATTTTTCTTAAAATTTTAAATGGCCGCCATTTTTAAACAAAATGGCGGATGAAGCTGGCCAACGAACTCGGTCGAGACATTGGTCTGTACTATCTATAAACGAAGTTACATCCAAATCGGTTCATAAATACGCCTTTTATCGCGTGACAAATTTCAGGACGTTTCAAAATGTCAGCTTCGCTAGAAATTCAAAATGCTATAACTCAGCCATTTTTTAAGATATAGACGAAACAAAAACTGCTACGGAGTCTTTGTATAAAGGTCAAATACATAAGAAAAAAATATTTTTCCATTTTCAATTTTTTGGTACCACATTTCAAATTTAAAATTTTTTTTAAATTTTTAAATGGCCGCCATTTTGAAACAAAATGGCGGATGAAGCTGGCCAACGAACTCGGTCGAGACATTGGTATGTACTATGTACACACCGAATTACATCTAAATCGGTTCATAAATACGAGAGTTACAGTGTGACATAGGTCAGATATATATATATATATATATATATATATATATATATATATATATATCAATTTTGAACGGAGGGTGGTTTCGGGGTCTGGGGGTCATGATCGATGAAAATATACCAAAATTTTTTGAAATCGCTTTCCTCCGAACGGCTGCAATAGGTAGCTTTTTGTAAAGAAAGCTACCTAAAAAAGTAACTACCGCTGTCACCACCGCCGCCACCGCCGGTTTTGACTTTTTTGTGACCGGAGGTCTTTCTTCGTTAATATTAAGAAAAATAATGCATACAAAAATATGAAAATCGGTGGTTTTATACAGAAATGTTTGATAAACACGCTGATGCAGACAGTTTTCAAATCGAAGAATTATTTTAAGAGATATTTAATGCTAAAGTTGGACAAAATCGTTCCACTAAAAGAGTTTTATAGCAGCAAAAACTATACATGACAGTGTAATCATTTTTACATCATTTTATGCGTTAGAATTTGCTGGAGTGCAGATTGTATTTCTTTTTTTAATTTGGCTAATTTTTTGAGGTTTTATTTCTATTTTAAATTCAAATTTTCAGCTTTTCTAGAAATATTTTTTACAGATTTTAGAAAGTCATATTAATTTAAACTGTTGCCAACAGTATAAACAGCGAAAACAATAATGTTTGCTTCAAAAAGAAAAAAAAAATATTTATACGTGTAATAAATTAAAAATATATTTACACGTGGCTATTATAAACAGAAAAAAACGTTTGGAATTAGAATTAAATAATTATGTACAAAAAGCAGGAACTTATTAAAAATTACGTCATAAAAACTATAATTACACGTGAATTTTAAGAGAGAAAGGAATTTGTAAAATAATAAATTTATTAACATGCGTTAGAAGTCTTAAATAGGAGAAATTACGTCATATTTACGTCACATTACAGTTATTACATAAAATGAACACAAAATAATATTGCAAAACGGTTTAAATTTAGAAATTGCACTAGACATTTATTTGATATTTTGAGAGGATACTTTTCAACTATTTTTGTTAGGAAAGCGCAAATAATATTTCATTTCTAACACAAGCATTTTCACGTGAATATTAAAAAGAGAAAGAATAGTTTGGTCAAAATTACGTCAGATTAAAAACGATTAATTTAAAATGTCTCATTTAAAAGAACTTTCTTTTCGCTTTGTTAAAAAATACCAGGAGACAAAGACTCTGTTTACTTAATTCCTTTTATATTAGCTTATTTTGAAATGTTGTTACATGTGTCTACGTCATCAAGTTATTTTTATTTCGACGTTTTATTTGTATTTTTATTAATGTTATACTAATTTATTTGTTCTTTCGTTATTTAAAATAAAAATTATGTCAATTTGTATAATTTGGCGAGTGGTTTGGCGATTTATATAATTTGGCGAAATTGGTCGACGGGACAATCAAGTAGTACCGCAGCGGATTTGGCGTTAAAATTTTCCAATCAAAGAGAAATGAATAGAAATTCGTTTATAGGGAGATAAACCACTGATTTTTAAAATATAATTCAATCTTTCGAAGTCTTTTTAAAGCCAATCAAATTAGCGTGCATTTAGCGTCTGCGGTGTTTGGACGGGGGTTGGCGAGCGTAGCTCGTAGGGGGCCGAGCCCCCTAGTGTTTTAAATAAAAATATGTGTAATGGTAATGCTAATTATTAATTCTTGGCAAAAACGGAAAATGACTTAGGGAAATGAATTTTTTTCAAAGTGTTAATTTTGGTATTTTTTAACTATTTCGCAGTCATGCAAGGAGAATTGAAAGTATATGATGTTTTGTGTTTTGTGTTTATTATTTTTTTATTTTATTTTATTTTATTTTTTTTTATTTATTTTTTTTTTTTTTGCGTATTTTGTTTTTCGGTGCCAATGAATAATTTTGAAATATGCCGGAAAAACGGAGGGAGAGGCGGAGGTCACCCGGTATTTTAAATGTTAAAAAAAAATAATAGTCGTGATCGTCCAAACTGTTTGAACATTTTAAGAGTTAAAAACATAATATTTTATTAGCGTGTTTGAAACAATCCAGAAAAAAATATTGATATTTAGTGGCAAAATTGCTCGCAAAAAGACTTATTTTTTATTAATGTCCTTGTTGTCTGAACTCTTTGAGCTTTTCAGAAGTCATAAATATGATGGTTATGCACCTTGGAAAAAAAAATCGTAAAAGAATATGGCTATCCAGTTTAAAAAGGAATGCGTTTTCTTCTTGTTCTTCAGCACAGTTCCGTTAGCATAACAAACAAAAAGTAGTTCTAAGCGTCCGATTTCACTATTTTTTTAATATGTTACAGTTATAACTGTACTCAAACATTCTTTTAAAAAAAAAATTTAAAGTGAAAAAAATATGCATGTGTAGTAGTAAAAGGTTGAGCCGATGTCGGGCGAAACCGGAAAGATTTAAGTGTTTTCGTCGAATTTTTACCCCGCTGGCAAGAAGGGTTATGTGTTTCACGCGTATCTGGATATGTGGATTTCTTTATACCCTCGAAACATCCGAACGGCTGGATGAATTTTAATGAATGGGGTCTATATCGATTCATCTTAACCGTCCGATGGTTATAGGCTAGGTTTTGGTTTTATAAATTCAAAATGGTGTCCTTAAAATACAAAATGGCGGTAGAGATGAAAAAAATTGAAACGAAAGAGACGAAGTAGAGACAAAAACCTACAGAGTGGCATATCATTGGATAGGTGTTTCAGAATGAAGACTATGTTTCATTGACTATTTTACAGTCAGAAACTCCGTTTAAATATTACAGAACCTGGAAGTTGTGTAGGTAGAATCTCTAGCTTTGCTGCAACTTTAATTTTCATAGATATGTATAGGCCTCATCAAAACAGTGTTCATAGATAGGAACTAATAATTGAACACAACTTAAAAGTCACCAATTCAAGTAAATAAATAAAAAAAGGTATGTAATACAAAAAATAGTTTCACATTGATGAGAAACAATTAATTAGTTCGGTTTTTACGCAGTCGGGTTTTTTGATTTTTTAAATTTTATTTTTACTTGTTCACACATTGTATTTCATAAAAAAAACCTCTATTCGTCCGAACGTTTCGGTTTTAGTAGGCGATGTAAATCTGGTCTGCAGAGATGTTCTGAAAAATTGTGTCGAAATACGAACCTTTAGACACTTTTACCGTACAAAAATTGTCGCCGTAGGGCTCAAAATTAGATACGTTGCAAATCTTTTCGAATTGGTTAAAATTCATATTTTTGAAAACCGATTGCTCTTTCCAATAGAAGGTTTCCGTAGCTTTGCATATGTATATTTTGATTAACCGGTATCTCCAAAATCACGGCCACGGGGAGCGATGCCGTATAGGAGGAAAAGAGAACTGCAAAAACCAGCCATTTTGAAATTCTTATCTTTTTTTTTTTTTCAGAGGGTTAACTTAGGCTCCGTTTTAAACTTTTGTAAGCAGTTTGGCCGATGAAGATAAAAAATAAATAACAATAAAACATTCTTTACGTTCTTCATTTTCAACGCGCTATGAAAATCGGGTTCAAGACATGCGCGAGCTCTCGGAAAGAAAGAGAGGTGTTTTTGATCAGAGTTCTTTCTGATTTTTAATTAACAGCTCAGCTAATTGTGAGAAATTTAACATTCAGAGTCTCAGGTGCACCAGAAGAGGCATTGGACAACCTCACTTAAATTTTCAACCTTGTACGCGCCGTTGATTTTCGTAGCCATCGCACACACACACACACACACATAGAGAGAGCGAAACTTTCCTTTATTTCTGTATAGGTTTTCTTTATTATAGTATAGGTTTTATTTATTATAGTATAGATTTTGTTTATTATAGTATATTGTATATCATTTCCTTTATTACAGTTTAGTATAGTCTTAGTTCATTAATCTTATCTTCCATCATGCTTTCTTACAAAAACTTAAAATATATATATAACTTTTCGGTAGTCATTCAGTATCAGTCAAAATGATCAGATATACTTATAATAAAATAATATTTAATAATAAGCTTTAGCACTTTTCAGATGCAATAATTTTTTTATAAAGAGGGGAAAAACAGCACTGTGAGCTGCTAGAAATAAAGAAAGTAAATGAAAAATAAATGCATGAAAGTTTAGAATTATTTTCATAAAAGGAAAAAGTTTGCAAAATAAAAAAACACATTATTAAGAACATGAGATAAAAATAAACAGAGAGGAGTTTAAAATTATCTTAAGTATTCTAATCCATTTTCAGAAGAGTTGTTGAAATATAATCTTCAGGTTTAAAGTTTTTTTTTTCTTTTGAAAGAATTATGAATAACAAGTTTAAAACGTATAGCTTCTTTAAATTTTTGCTTAAATAAGAATGTCAACTGTTCAAGAACGTGATGTCTTTATATTCTATAAGAAACTCAAAAGACACTTGTAGAAATTAAAAATTACTTTCATTTTGCTGATAATGTAAAATGAAAAATTTATTTATTTTTAAAATCTTTCACGTAAAACAATCGACTTTTTTTCCGAAATTATCAGCATTGTAATTATTACATTGTAATTTCGTTAATTTACGTGTAATTAAGTGATACTTTCAAAGAATTTTCTTTGGATGACATGAAAAAAAATCTTTTTTTAATTATAATTTAGTTGAGAAATTACATATTTAAACAATCAGGAGAGATTTCAAATATAAATGATAATTTTATAACAAAATATACATTAAGATAATTTGTTAATAATCATCTGGATTATTCCTCCAGAAATAGACAGCTCGAAAAACTTTTGAAACGGTGGAAAAAAATACAGTTCTAATTGAAGAGCAGAGTGGATGAATATGTTATGCTACATTTTCTAAAATTTTTTTTAATCATTTGGTTGAAAGCGTTATGAGGTATCCTATCACATGGTGAAGCTAAAATACTAATATTCTATTTAGTCTTGAAGATTTATAACATTATTCATTAATATTTAATAATTTAATATTTAGTAATGTCAATAATATTAATTATTTTTAATATTTGAAAATTAAATGTGAATAAGTTTTTTCTGAGAGAGTTTAGTAACATGCTTGTTAATATCTTAAACGCATGGTATCAAACAGAAATTAAATCATTAAAATTTACAGCAAAAACTTTCACTTCAAATTTCTTCAAATGTAATTTTTGTTACGTAACATGTTCTTCCACTTAGCTCTTCAGTTAATATAAATAATATATATATATATATATATATATACATATAAATAATTCGTAAGTTTTTCTGAATTATCGGTGGTTTATTTTATCTTACGGAGAATCTACAGCCATTTGGCAAATAATCAGAGTAATCGGCCTATTAATGTGAAAATTATCTAATATAAATATTTCAGAAATAGAACATATTTTTACAGCAGATATTTCTGTATGATTTTTAAATTTGCATTACATCTTACTTCGTAATACAAATTGCGCGTTTCCATGGTTAAAATGACACAAAAGTGACAAAACATTTTGAGTTATTAAACATAAATCTTTTATAAATTCAAAAGTTATATATATATTTATACATTTATAATTATAATTTTACATAATTAACAGCATTTTGTGATCTTTACATTCTCATAAATAAAACCAAGTAAGTTTAACTGAATAATTTTAAACAGTGAATAAAATAACAGTTGGTAATGTGTATGTATAAACTTAACACACTGAAATTTATATTCGAATCGCTTGCCTGGTTATAATTATTACATTGTGAGTAGTTGAACTTCCGTTGTTGTTTTGGATTGAAATAACCAAAGTTTAAAAAATATCGTAAATTTAATCCTGCGAGAATAAACAGGAATAAAATAAGTAGTATTAATGATTAATTACATCGATAGTTGTGAATAAATCTTATTGCGCAATAGGTTGTTTGTATGTTTTTTCTTCTAAATAATATATATATAAATTTATTTAGCTTAAACGTGTGATAAAAATATAAAGTCGATTAGTTTATCTCTTCAAAATATACGTTTAAACGCTAACGATTAATGTGGGTATATATACCAGCAAAAATAAACCGAATTCTATGTATATCAGACTCTTCCGAAGATACAAAAAACATGAGAATAATTAAATTACATTAGAACACACGTTTTTTATGCTTTATTTTTGTTAAAATATAATAGTAGTGATAAACGATGCCAGCTGTTATTTTCAAATTTCATTAAAAAGTAAAGTATAAGTGGTGTTGCTGGCGCTTTCATTCAAATTCCACTCTCAGTCTTTTCTGTTAACTATGTGTTACAAATGGCATAAAAAGATCTCAACACATCACAAATCTATTTAAACGTAATGCTTTTGAAGAATATATTTTTGGGGTCAATCCATTTCAAGTGGTCCAGAACTGGTTGCTCGACCATTTTTAAAAAAAATCTGAAATTTTTTGTACAACAACCCTAACATGATGGAAGTTCAAAATTACTATTATTTTAATTTTATTAATTTTTGTTTCTGCATGGCGGCCATCTTTGTTTCATCGTCTGTAGCAAATTTCTCACAAGAAGTGTTTACGGAATTGTAAATAATTCATCGTTTATTTCTCCAATTCAAGTGCGGATTAAAGCAATTTGAACAGTTTACATTGGGCTATAAATTTGGTAGTAGAGTAGTTTCCGAAACTAACTGCTTATTGGTGAAATTTAAGCATAAAGTTTCTGTTTTTTTTTGTTTTTTTTTCAAAATTTGTCCATTTACAAGAGGAAATTTTTCTGGCAAGGAAGACTGTCAGCATGACATAATTTTTTTTTTTACAAATAGGCCAAAAGTACTTGTACTCAAACGCGAAGTTTCAGATCTGGGACTTGCTTTCTCTTCGCTAAAAAAAATTCTAATTTTTCAAAAATGTCAAAAATCGCACTTTAGGGGCTTTGATATCTCTGATGGGGCACGAGATAAAAATCTGACGTACTGGTTTCTGAGAGTATTGTATGGTAGTGTTATGCACATGAAATTTAAGGATGGAGATTTGATTACAAGCTGAGATATGGCAAGGGCAACATGTCAAAACGATACTACCAATCTATAGTTTTAATGTAGTCACAGGTAAATATTTATCTCAGAGTATCATTTAAATTAATTTTTTTGATTATCTATAAATAATAGTAACAGAAAATAAAGCCTTTTGCAAAGCTTAGAAATTAATAAAAAAAATAATTATACCTACGGCCTAAACTTTGTATGGTTTCATTAATTTTTGTTGTAATTTTAGTAACTAAAAGAAACCTCAGAATTTTTACATAAAGAAAAAAATATTTTTATACAAGACCTGAGACAAATGCAGAATAGGGAAAGAGAAAAGCTGTTAATGTTGACATACTTGTTGAGACATGATCAAACGTGTCAAAACACATTCCTGCTTGTTGGTTTCAAAACCACAATTTTAATGCTGCTTGCCAGTCCCTGAAACTTGTTCCTACCATAAGTACTTTCATATAAAGGAACATTATACGATGTTACCATGCATCAGCCTGAAGTAATTTTCAGAAAGTAAAGATATCCAAAACTCTTTCAAATTTATACGGCAGAAAAGCATTTCATGCATTATTTTTGCATCAAAAGTAAGCTAGGAATTATTAATGAAGTGAGACTTGCACATAGTGATTTCAAAGTTTATTTTTGTGAGCCAGCAAGGCCAAGAACTTCAATCAAGTTATCAAGAGACTTTGTTCCTACAAATTAAATTTTGAGAAAGATCAAAATTTTTTAACCAACAAGCAAGAATGTGTTTTGACATGTTTGATCATGTCTCAACAAGTATGACAACATTAACAGCTTTTCTCTTTACCTATTCTGTTTTTGTCTCAGGTCTTGTATAAAAATATTTTTTTTTTCCTTTATGTAAAAGAGCTGAGGTTTCTTTTCGCTACTAAAATTACTTACAAAAAATACTGAAACCATACAAAATTTATGGCCTTAGGCTTAATTATTTTTTTAATTAATTGCCAAGCTTTGCAAAGGCCTTTATTTTCTGTTACTATTATTTAAAGATAATCAAAAACATAAATTTAAATGACACTCTGAGATAAATGCTTAGCTTTGACTACAACAAAACAATAGTTTGGCTGTATTGTTTTGACATGTTTCCCTTGCAATATCTCAGCTAGTAGTCAAATCTCCATCCTGAAATTTCTTGTGCATAACACTACCATACAATACTCTCAGAAACCAGAACTTCAGATTTTTATCTCGTGTCACCACCAGAGATATTAAAGCCTCAAAAGTGCGATTTTTGACATTTTTGAAAAATTTGGAATTTTTTTAGCGAAGAGAAAGCAAGTCCCAGATCTGAAACTTGGTGTGTGAGTACAAGTACTCTCGGCCTATCTATAAAAAAATTATGTCATGCTGACAGTTTTCCTTGCTAGAAAAATTTCCTCTTATAAACGGACAAATTTTGGAAAAAAACTGAAAATTTATGCTTAAATTTCACCAATAAGCAGTTAGTTTCGGAAACTACTCTATTACCAAATTTTTAGTCCAATGTATTCTGTACAAATTGCTTTAATCCGCACTTGAATTGGAGAAATAAACGATGAATTATTTACAATTCCGTAAATCCTTCTTGTGAGAAAATTGCTGCTGACGATGAAACAAAGATGGCCGCCATGCACAAACAAAAATTTATAAAATTAAAATAATAGTCATTTTGAACTTCCATCACGTTAGGGTTGTTGCACAAAAATTTTCAGATTTTTTAAAAATGGTCAATCAAGGAATATCTGTTTTTCTGGACCACTTGAAATGGTTTGACCAATAGATAATATTTCAATTTCTACAAAACATGTTACTTTTGATTTAAAAGCTTGGTATTCAATCTTTTTTTAAACTTTATAATATATGTATTTATTTAATAAAATATCAAATATACCCCAGATTTTTTTTTCATTTTATCTAAATAAATAAGCATAGGTCGCCGTATTCATACGAAAATAATAACGAATTCTTCAAATTTCCATACGAACAGACAATTATGGCAACAAATTTTGCTCTTTAAGTAAATTTTTCTTTAACATACTAAACAGGAAGTCATTTGGCAGATAATTTTAGGACTTACGAAGATTTAAACTTCGGAATTTAATTTTAAATTAGTTTGTTATTGTTGCAAAACAGAGTGCAGTGTGGGTAGTTTTTTTATAAATCTATTTCAATAAAAAATTTGCGCACTGAGGTGTAAGTTTGGAATTTTATGTTTGAAGCATTTAAAAATCTATATTTAATTTAATTAATTTTTCAACTACTTTTCAGCAGTGAAACTACGCTTGAAATTATTGAATATTAAAGCAGTGAATTATCACTTTGGTAACAAGACGTAAACCTACATAGTGAAAAATGTCCAAGCCGGGAATCGAAGCCATGCCCCTGGAATAGCGCTCCAGTGCTCTACCACTAAGCCACGAGGACGATGCCCAGCTTGGCATCTCTCACACATATATGTCGGTAAGGCTGCAATCGCAGCTACTAGATGGAAAGGTGTTAATAAGCACACAATCTTGTGGCGAAACATGAGACGCAAATAAACCCAGCACCGGTGAACACATATTTAATTTTAATTAACTTTTCAATTAATTTTCAGCAGTGACATTACGCTCGAAATTTTTGAATACATAATACGGGATTTATCACATTGCTAACGAAGCGTAGAATCAAAAATCGGTGATAAAACCAGCATCGGTGACCGATGCAGTGTTTATTTGCGTCTCATGTTTCGCCACAAGATTGTGTGCTCACGAAGACCTTTCCATATAGTAGCTGCGGTTTCAGCCTTACCGACATATATGTGTGAGAGATGCCAAGCTGGGCATCGTCCTCGTAGCTTAGTGGTAGAGTACTGGAGTGCTATTCCAGGGGCCCGGGTTCGATTCCCGGCTTGGACATTTTTCAATATGTCGGTTTACTTCTTGTTAGCAAAGTGATAATTCACTACTTTAATATTCAAATCTATATTTGTTTTAAAAAATCGCAAATTACAATTCACAATTTTCTCGAAAATTTATTTCCATTTTTTATATATATGGGGCATTCTCAGAATCCTTTAACTTTCGGGAATAAAAATCTGGTGAAATTAATCTTGCTAAAATAACAATTCAATCTAATTTGATCTTAATGATTCAAAATAAAGAAAAACTGGTCAGCAGCGATTTTTTTTTTTATTTAACTGCGGTGTATGTTAAACTTGCGAGTTTAATTTTCCTTACCATTTTTTCACTAAACCTTTTTATTTTCTTCTAAATTTGTACTTATAATGAATTTGCATAGTACCCACAGGACTTTCAAATAAGAAATAATAACAATGTAGTATTTTTAGTACAAAATTTTAGTATAACATTGTCTTAAAGGGGTGTTAAAGAAGGGACAGTAATGTAAAAAAAGGGGGGAAGGTAGAGGAAAAAAGGGACGAAATAGGAAAAAAAGGGACGGTAAGGAGGGAATGGTAACGAAAATTACCACCAATTTTAGACAAATCATCTTAAGACTAAGTGGTAGCGTTCATTGATTTTTAGAAACAGTTATTTACATTGGATTAAATAAAAAAAATAATAATCTACTTCGAAAATTGCAGGAATAAACCTTGGGGACAGTAAGACTACCAATAAAGCCACGATGCTTGAAATTGATATTTAAATGCTGATTTAAATTCTGCAGTAAATTACCTGCCGAAGACTTTTAGACAGTTATTCTCTAGCATACTTCTGAATGAGAAAAAACTTGAAAATAATTCTGTGGCTGCATCTGAAGTGATTTTCTGAATAATTTTTGAAGAGGGACTATAAGGAATCTAAAATCCAGGGACCGAGTTTAAAAAATAATAAGAACCCTAAAAATGGGTGCAGATTAATTTTTTGCGACATATTTATATAAAACAATATTTCCAGTTCTGAAAAAAAAAATTACATTGAATTATTTTTATTGCAACAATTTTATATACATAGCTCCAAACTTAAAATTCATCATCAGGGACACGGGACGGTATAGGATTTCCTGGTATTTGGACGCCCAACATCGTCCAAACCTTAATTATCTCGCTAATATTGTTATGTAATCATGCAATAGGATGTTCCCCAATATATGAAATAAAAAAAAAAACACGAGAACTTGTACTGAAATAAAAATTATTAGTCAGGGACATAAAAGTCAAAAAATTGTGAGAATGTCCCATATATTAATTAGCTATTTATCACTGTAGACCATAATATAAAGGAATTCCTTTGTGTCTCCCAGAAAACCAACTATGAATGTTACGCACTCCATTTTCAACAGGGTAGGTCATTGTACTGTATTATAGAAAATTTGAAGTAACAAATATGCAACTCCTATAAGATCATTCCACCATGAACTTCTCAGTTATATTTATAAAACTACCCGCATTGCAATACTTCAATAACATATACTGATTGATTTAACATATACACTGAAAATACAAGTGTATTTACGCAAATCATAAAAACACTTTTCTAATATTTTGGGAACTGTTAAAAAAAACGTTAACTATTATAACACAATAGGGAATGAGACATAAAATACCGTAATGTTAATTTTCCCCACTGAATATGTTGGCACATTATCACCCCTCAGAAAACCTATTTATTCTTACTTATTTACCAGTAAATATTACGGAAACAAACAATAACCTTTAGCATCTCTGATAAATTAGGATTAAATAACTGCACTTGTTATTCCAGTCTATTGCACTTTAAGTTATGCTTCCTAAACGAGACAAACAACACTTTTGCGGACACCGTTAACATATACTGATTGATTTAATATATACACTGAAAATACAATTGTATTTACGCAAGTCATAAAAACTTTTGTAATATTTTGGGAACTGTTAAAAAAAACTTAAACATTTATAACGCAATAGGGAATGAGACATAAAATACCGTAATGTTAATTTTCCCCGCTAAATAAGGTGGCACATTATCGCACCTCAGAAACCCTATTTCTTCTTACTTATCTACCAATAAATCTTACGGAAACAAATAGACAAAACTTTAGCATATCTGATGAATTAGGACTTTATAACTGCACTTTTTATTCCAGTCTATTACACTTCATGTATGCTTCCCAAACGAGACAAACGACACTTTTGCAGACACCAAAAATACGCGATTCCAGAAACTGCGAGATTGAATCTGCTAGTACCGAATACGTTACGAAAACCATTGACTAAAGTTCCTTAATGTCTGAGTTAGGCAGCGAAATTTTTTATAAATCGGTAGATTTTGCTTAAAACCTATGGGTATTACTTTTATTCAGAAAATGCTCTTTGAGACCAAGTGATTCTTATAACCACTTAGGCAGTCCTTACGCAGCGTCGCCAGTTGGCAACTTTTTTTAAATTCAAATTTCTTGATTGGCACTACTTTTTTTAATCGTAAAATTCACCATATATAAGGACAGATTAATTAAGGCGAAAACAAGGGAAATTTTACCATGGTTTCAATCAAGAAATCTAAATTTTAAAAAAGTAGCCGACTGGCAGCATTGCCCTTACGTTTGTCAGCTTTTTTCAGGCTTTTTAAGATAATGCTAACATATATATTGAAAACAGTAAATAGGAAAGTTCATTACATTGTGGATATTCGCTTTTCTAAAACACCTATTTTTTACTAGCATTTTCTTAAAGTGTTTGTTAGAAACATGACTGTCGAAATCCTTTTAGTTTTACCAGATATAAAATCATTGTAAAAACAGTGCGTGACAATCATAAACAATCATATATATATATTTTAAAACAGGTCATTCGAAAAAAAGTTTTATTCGACATATTAAGTTTCATGATATTTTTTTCCCATTTACGGAATAATCTGATTTTGTATCTTTACGCTTCCACCTAATGGAATCTTCCTATTCTCCTGTGCTAATTAGATTTCTCCTATTTATATTGCCTCTTGATTTTTCCATGAACCATGTGCGGATTTACACCTGATAGCGGCCAACTTTATATCATTCTAAACAGATGTGACACGTTAATTTTATCAGTTTTATGAGGTTCTTAAGCAATGCCAATAAATCTTAATTATTAGACGATTTTTTGTGGTTTATTATTTTACTACTTCGATGATTTGTGCTTTTGTTACTTGTCCAATGTTTCTTTGTTGTTGTTTTTTTCCTTTTTTTTTTTGGTGTTTGTGTGTATGTGTGTGTTGGGTGGGTCTTAAAAAGATAATGAAAAAATATATTATAAAAACAATTTTTATCCAATTGAATAATTAATCATTGTGCCTGAATAAGATTATATTACAAAGAATAATTTATATTTATTTAAATTTGCTTTTGGTCATTTATATGAAAAAAAAAACCCACCAATCTTTGAAAGCACTATGGATAGAAAAATGTCAAAAGAAGTTCATACTTATCTTTAAAAAAAATTAAATCTTCATTAGAGAAATTATACTAATATACAGTTGAAATAATGGTCTTCATAAATACTTGGTCTGCTATACTGCAATTATTTTATCAAAAAATCAATGTTTTTGTATTTCATCTTATTTATAACCATGCACGTTTTCCTCTTCAATTCATATTTTTTGTATTTCTTTTACTATCAGTAGCTTCATATAAATCAAACCATATTCCTAAAAATATTTTAATGAGAGAACATTATGCTTTAAATGTTTTCTTCTTTTTTATTTAAAGCAAAATGCCATTCCTAAATGCAAGGGATTAAATTAAATTAATGACAACCGACGAGAATAATATTTTCATATTTAGCATCAGTTATATCGAATAAAGTTCTTATAACGACAGCCAAACATTTATATTTTAAGCCCAAAATTAAATCTATAATTTTTATAAATGATACCGATATTTATTCTGTCTTATATAATGTACTAATTTAATTACTTAATTTTTTTTTTTTTTTTGCGGAAATTCCTTGCACTATCTTATTTACTGCGAAATGAGTTCAAAGAAAATATACCGAAAATCGAGGTAGTATTTTGCATTTCAAAAAATTTGCCTTATATTAACTTTTACACACATCAAGAAAAATAAATAAATAATAAAATGAAATATTAAAATAAGAAGAAACCACGAAGTCTGAATTTTTCAAATATGCTTTACACGGCTTAGATTAAAATGATATATTTAAAAATAATGGAGATGCAGATTTTTAAAATTCTCTACATTTAAATTGTTGTGTCGACAAATTGTAAAAATGTAATTGTAAAAATGACATTTTCCGTAAATTTACTGGACTAATTTACTGTAAAGTACCGTAAATTTACAATTTTTTTTTTTTTTTTTTTTTTTACAGTATACAGCACCTCAGGGCCCAGGGTCAAGTAAATAGAGTTGGGCACTGCAGGCCCTGAACCTTCATGGATTGTGTAGCCACAATTTAAGATTTTTTTTTATGTCAATTAAGAAAAATCTTTTTAACGAATTATAGTCATTTGATGATTAGTTGTCTTAATGTGAATAATTAAAGGCACTAAATATTGTTATGTTTAATGCCATTTTTTTCACACAAAATCTTTTCCTGAAGATTATTTATATTGTAAATGCTGTTGAAAAATACCACAAAACATTTTCATACGAAATACTGGTATCTAAAATGCGGACCATTTGAGTGTCTGAATGCTTTATTATGCAAGTAGTCCTGTTATTAATTCTTAAAAGGCAAAAAACTGGATGATCTGAATCGGTTCGGCTTTAGCTAATAGTTATAGGATTGATACTTTAAAAAAAAATTCATGCATGTTTTTAAAATGCAGTTTTTTAATAGTTAATGACTGTCACTGAAATTAAATGTCAATACTCACTTCGTCTTTTACCTTTACAATATGACTTCATTGGATTAAATAAAGTAATTTGAGAGTCTACATAAGCACACAAACATATCCAATATTATTGATAAATTATGAAAAAATAACCAAACAAATTATTATGATTGAAAGATTTAAAAGTGAGTTGAGAGAGAAATTGAAAGTTATTTCATTGATGGTAATCATATAAACAACTAGAGAAATGAATAGTAGCAAAAAATACAAAAGAAAAAACTCTATGGAAACATATAAAGCAAGCCGCTCTGTAAAGTTGTATCAAAATTTCATAGTCATCATAAAAGTTTTTTATGTAAGACAAATGCTGTGTGAATGAGTTCATATCTCTTATATGACTAGATAAATGAAGTTAAATTGAGGATTCTGTGGAGTATGAATTAGAAGGAGAGAGGGAGAGATGCATTGTTGGCAGAAATTACAAAAAATTAATAGAAGGAAAATTCGTTTTTCCTGCCAATTTGAAAGAAAGTACAGATTTTTGCTTTACAAATCATAAAAAAATCTCGAAAAATATCCAAAACAGACTGTTTTTGATTTTGGGGGAGAATTCACCAAGCGAAAATTTAAGAAACTATCTCTTTCTATCAAGTCTTCCTTTTTAACACAGTCTGTTGAGACTTTCGATTTGCTTTTCTTTTGTTTCGACATACTAAGATAAACTGTTTAATTAAGAGATTTTAAAGTTCTTGTAATTTTTTATGCGTCACGTTTAACTTCTTATTGAAATAATGTATATAAATTCTTTGTTTGTATTGTTAAGCTTTTATCTACTGACGGTATTTGTAAGTACCATTAAAATAACTTGTTATAAAATTCATTTAATGCACCGATTAGTAGTAATACAATTTAGAATGGGCTATAGATGCATTACTTTATCTTGTTCCAAAAGCATTATGGGTTATACAAAACAAAAATATTTTTTAAAGAATTCAAAAAATCACTCTTTAAAAAATATTTTTTAACCTTTTTATTTATATTTTTATTAATTTTATTTTATTTTTATATATTATTTAACCTTTGCATCTTTTCAGCTTTGTTAGCGCTGCGAGGTGGGGGGGGGGGGTATTTTTCAATTCAGAAATATTTCTATATTTATATTGTAAGAACATTCATTATATTTGTACATTTCCTAATTCTACAAAATACCGAGAAAAATATTTAAAATAAAGGATTTGAGTGGGGTTATAAATATTGCACAAAATCCCTATAAATTCACATTTAATTAATCCTTTTAAATCTTTCAATCTTTAAAATGCCTAAAAAATGTATTAAGTGATTATATATGTGAGTTGTGGTTTTAGAGTTCCCATAACACTCTAATCCCAGCAACAGGATACGGTCAGCACTTTCCATGAGAAACTTGTAACCTCAGAACAGCAGATGGAATTGAAATTGCTGATGGGCAGTTTTGCATCAACTGAGCTTGGGAACATAACAGCCCAAGTTCAGATTTCATTTCGAAGTGGCTGAGATTGGACGGATCTTTCTAGCTCTAGACGAGGGCAGAAGTTGATATGAAGTCTCAGATGCTGCGCGCAGAGCCGCAAAACCCCCCTACCCTCGCGTAACTTTGTAAATATAGTATTAACTTGATGTGTAACTTATAATCCAGAACCATTAAACTCCTTTTATTCATTAATTATGGCCTTATTCTTCTATCATATATATATATCTTCTAATGCAGTTTCAAAAATTAACAAAAAATGCTTTAGAAGATTAAAGCATTCAAATTTCCATAAATTCATAATTCAGGGCATAAAGGGTTAAATTAATAATGCATGATTTTCAAAAACTACTAAACTGAACGGGCTCAGTTTAAGGAAACAACTAACGTTTCAATCAGATCTTATTACTAACTGAAATCTCTTAACTAAATTTATAGCAAATATGCTCTTGTCTTGTTTATTATACAGCGGTTGGAAGATTTTTAAATACATATAAGTAAATCTGTTTGGAGTTGAAGAGGTGTTAATATCGCTGCCAACGTTAGACACCAGACGCGATGCTTCAAACTCTCTTGGCTGTCATGTGATGAAGTTGGCTGGTTAACTTGTCATACTGCTACATGACCAACGTAGGCTGAAAAGAAGCCGAGATTAAAATAAGACTGAAGCCTGTCTATTTCGTTTGTTTCAGTTAATAGCTTAAAAGCATTAGATACCCGCTTGTGCCAAATTTGAAAATTGCTGATTTATAAAACTATTATTTTCAGTTATAATTTATCACATTTACTCAAAATTACAGCATGCTAAACATTACAGAATAAATAGACTACGTATAAGACGCAACATATACACTAATATCCTGTTATATGCATATTGAACACTTTGTGTGTGCTTTAATAGTTTTTAAAAAATATTGAATTTAAAAAAAATTCTGTTTTATTTACATAACGAAAAAATAGATTAAATTTAAAATGTAATTATAATATTATTAAACTCAACTTTTAAAATATTTAATTTAATAAAAGGTTATATTTTTACGAATGTTTGCTAAAATCTTTTATTTTCCTTTTTATGTGTCTGTTAATTAAACCTTTAACATTATTAATTGACTAAAAATAAGAAAAAAATCTTTAAAAATCATCCCTTAAATTTAATTAAAAAATATTTGACTAAAATAAAAAGTAATGTAAAATTCACACTCTCATTCATTGTCTGTGTATTTAATTAAGAGAGTTTTAATTTTATTCCATGTTTATCCGGTGTTTATCATATATATTATTTAATGTAATTGTTTCGTATAATTTTCAGGAATTTTCAATTTACTTTGCGGATTTTTTTTAATAAACGTAAAAGGATTTAAGTATTTTAATTAGTTTTTTATGCTTTATTTTATAAACATATTCATTCAGTTTTAAACTGAAAGGAAACAGATTTATTAATAAATATGTTTTATTTAATCGTATACCTATTGTATTTTGTATTTTTATTTTTTAGCGCACGATTAATTTATTTTTTGTATACCGCCTAATCTATTTTAAAAATACTGATACTTTTTCAGCAGTTCCCATAAAAATGGTTTATAAATGTCGGCTGTTTCACTATAACTGTCGTCTGTTGTTTTGAAACTCTTGATTCCCTATTAAAATATCTATTTGAAAACTGATGAAAAATTATATTTAATGGAAGTTATATACTTATTAAAATAACATATTCATCTTGCTAACATAAAAGATTGTCAATATAAAATAATATTTGGTAAAAATTGATAATTTTTCGAACTCGCTACATTTGACAGGGAATAAAATTTAAAAAAAAATACACTATCAAGTACATTGGTCATAATAAGATTTCTACATTGTATACATGATATAACAATTTTTCCTATATATTTAGATTCCATTTTTCAGACCTTTTGTCATAATGTAAAAATGCCATATGGAAACTTTTAGCTGCAATAGTCCTTATAATCGAATCTTGAAGCCTTTGATGAACATCAAATGAGATGGTTAAATTATACTAAAATATATCCTATATTGTAGAAAGAGACAGATGTTTTTTAACATACAAAAATCTAATATAACCACAAACGAAAATATACAATAATCACTTCCGAGTTACCCATGCTTCCAAAAAGCCTACTTTATGTTTCGAATTCTCATAAACCAATACATTTTCAAAATTTTAAGAAGCATTTATGAAAACAAAGTTTCTTCTACTGCAAATGATTTTCCGAAATGTTTTCGAATTGTTCTTTACCTTCAGTATCGACTTATAGTATTCAATTAATACTGTAATTAAACATTTCCAGCAGCGTAGTTGATTTTATACTTGCAAAAATAACAAAATAATACTAGTTTAAAAAAAAAAAAAATTAAGGGGAAAACGTGAGACTTAATTGACGTTGGCAAATGATAAAAGACCCTGATTAAGAAAAATACGTATCAATTGAGATGAAATAATAAAGGTCCTACCTGTGATATCTATAAGAGCAGCTGGGATTTTCCTTACACCTGAAAAATATTTTTATTGGTATCAATTGCGATGAGTTGAAAAGTAACTTCAATGCCGTAAATGATTTTCCGCTGAGATTCAACTTGTGAATAAACTTTTATTTTCTTGATTACTGGAAAAATAAAATAGATCAGATTAAATATTTAAATTGTATACATGGTAAGATTTATAACAGTTCTTTAAACTGTTTTTAAGTTCTTGAATAGAGTGAATCATGGTTCTGAAGAGCTTCTTTCAGAACACAAAAGATTCCGAGAATAAATAGAACGCATGTCCGACAGGCATGGAGATTTTGTAGAAAGTGAACGTTCTTGGGGCTGCTAAACTGAAATCAGGATACTTCATTACGTAGAACAAAGCTTCCTGTTGAAATAAGCAGTTTTTCTATTGTATGAAATAAAGTTTAATTAAATGTCTAATTTCAGAGCTGTCGGGTGCTGTCACATACGAACAGTTATCTCAACCAGTCTTGAAGGATTGAGAAATGGAACAGTTTTTGGTGTCTCCAACTAGTGCAGCAAAGAAGAAGTTTTTATGAAACTCTGATTGTTATTGATTGAAAAGAGTTTTGTTAAGATATGCTGTATATTGTCTGGCATGTGTTCACAAACAGGTGTATTTTAATATAATTTCACAACGTATATATTGTAGTATATTTTACATTCACAAACACACATTGTAGCATATGTCACAAAACGTTTTACGTTGCAATGTAATTCACAAACATTATTTTCGCGAGTGGAAAAAATATTTATTATAGATTCTCACACAAAACTGATTGTAGGAAAGATGAATTTTAACAAGTTTTAATTTTACTTTTAATGCAGTGAATTTACCCTTTTTAAAAAAATTGTTGTTGATTATGAAAATTTTTACTTAAGAATTTTTGGCATCTGAAATCTTATATTCGGGATTAATGTAAATGGTTAATTCAGTCTTTCCCATAAGTTTAATCAAAATAAGAAAATGTCGTTTATTACACAACAATATAAAATTTAATAAACACATATTTTTCACTTATTATACTTTGAAAAATTATTAAAATAAATCATTTTAAAATGCATAAATTTGTACATTATCTTAACGTTAATAGCAAATCATAAATGTCTGTAACTATACAGTGTCTCAAAACTTAAGACATAATGGATAAAAATACATAATTCAACAATTTTACGTGATGCTATTTTTTAAAAATGTTTCCCTAGTTTCGGATAACATCATATAATCCTGTTTCCATTGTATCAATTATATTTTGAAGTATTCTCTTTGACTTAGAATAGAATGCTTTTGTAAAGGCCACTTTTAGTTCTTAATTAGAGCAATGCTGATTTCTGGTCTCTTGTAATGCACATGTTAAAACACCTTAAAGGTTTTCAGTTGGATTAAAATCCGGTTTTAAAGCTGGTCAATCTAAAACGTTAACATTGCGGGTAGAATGCCGCTGATTTTTTTAAACTATGTGAGTTGTGTATCGAACCAATTTCTTGCAGTATTCTGCAATCAGGATCCATAAGTTTTCACCAAATGGAAGTAGATGTTGTTTTTATATCTCAGGATACATTGTTGAATTCTCTTTCCCATTGACAAATGCCAGGCCAGGTTCGCAAATGAAACCAATTTCACCCCAAAATATAAGTGACTTACGGCATCGTCGACTATTAAGCAAGTGCATGGATTTTTACTGAGGCATGCCAGTAACAATTTCAGCCAGCAGGATCATCCAGATTACACCTCTTTCTGAATAATGTGGTGATCCATTTGTCCCCATGTGACGTGTACTTCCCAGACTAATCCATTCTGGCCTGTTTATGGTGTGATTTTATGCAAGGTTCGAAAGACATTTTGAAAAATCAAAGTTCTCGCGTTCTCATATGCGTCTACGTTTTGTGTTCGTTGAGACATTGACATCGACATTATTGTTTATTTGTTTTACGGATATATTTTGTTTCGACACCAATCTTCTAATTTATCTATAAATTTGAACACTTGTTACATGTCGCCTCCCGCGTCTCAGTTTCTGCTCCAAATTGCTATTTCAAGCAAATGATGTGTATAAGCTTTGTTTGGGAACGTTTACTACTCCAGAAGTTTCAATAACTTTCTTATGCTTTTTGTTTCAGCTTAAATATATTTAAAATTTCTCCTTCCAATTTTATTAGTATATTTCGATGCGTACCTAAACTTTTGAGACAGACTGTACCCAATAAAATCTACACGGAATCGTTTTCAAAAATCAGTAGATGCAGATATTTTTTTTTAATGATCCTTTAAAAAAATATATTGGTCTCTGAGATTTATAGGTGAAAGTAACGTTTCTAAAAATCGTGTGTAACTCAATAGTGGTTAATGTATATATTTTTTTTTTTGTATATTATACTTTCCTATATTCAAAAACATCCTAACTTTTATTTACATTTAGTCCAGGCAATAGGGAATTTTACCAAGCAAAATTAATGGTAGTACTAGAAATCGGCTTTCTAGATGTTTTTTGGGTTTATGAATCCGAATTTGTAACTTCCCACCAAAATTTCCCCCGCTAACCTCGCCAAATTTTGGAAAAAAGCCCCCCAAAAATGGTTTTTATTAAAAAAATCAATTTTTTTTATTGTTTTAGAGAAAAAGTATCTAGAAATGCAGAAAGTAGACAAAATTTCCAACAAATTAGATATATGACATTATGACTTAGGATGAAGGGGAAGGGGGATCTGCCTCGGAACATGAGCGCGGTGCTGCGTAAACTAAGTTGTGCAATTCCACTTAACCACTCACACATTTACATTAGCACACCCATCTCCCCTCCGAACTTTCTCTATAAGGTTTACTTTAAGATTTTTGGGTCGCTGAATCCGAATTTTAAACTTTCCCCCAAAATCCCCCCCGAACCCCCCCACCCCCCCAAATAGTTAATTTCAACTTGATTTTTTTAATAAAAAACTTTTTTTTGGGGGGGAGGGGCTTTTTACTAAAATTTGGGGGAGGGGGGTGCCGGGGAAAATTTTGGTGGGAAGTTACAAATTCGGATTCAGCGACCCAAAAAACATAAAGTAAGCCGATTTCCAGAACTACCATTAATTTTGCTAGGTAGAGTCCCTATACGGTCTCTATTGCCTGGACTAATTGTAGAAGCACATCATTTATTAAAATCGTTATAGTGTATTTTAATACAGTTATATCATTCAGTTCAGGTGGATAATTATCGATTGCTTTTGAAATTCTATGTCTTATTCTGTTCTTCTTATTAAGCCTTTGGATTCCATGTCCTACGTTGTGTACGTCAAGATTTTATTGTAGATAAATATCTCATGTGGTTTCCGTACGTCATTTACCATTCCTAGCGAAAAACTCTTGATTTGTTTTCTAGAAAAAATATCCAAGCTTATGATTTAAGGCAGCGTTTTTATATTACAAATCATTTTCCTCATACTTATATAACATTTATGTACAAAAAGAACAACGTTTGTGGATAACTTCGTCAGATGTTTTCTAAATTCTACTAAATGATTTCATATCTAATGCACTTTTTAAGACCAATCACTGGTAACATCATTGAATTGTTATAGATAAAAGAAGGTAAAACTAAAATATATATAGTGTCGTTACTTATAAGACGTTTTGCCTTACAATGATATTTCACAGTATCAGTTAAAAAAAGTTGTAACGCATTTTAACTAGCAGTAAATACTAAATCAGGATTTTTGGCTGATTTAGACGAGTTACCGTATTACCTTGCTTACATAAAATGAACACAAAATTTACATAACATTTACACACAATTTATATAAAACTACACATTTTACGTTTCAATTATATTTAACTGCATAGCTTAAGAAACAAATTAACACAATTTAACTATCAGTAAATACTAAATCAGGATTTGGGGCTGATTTAAATGAGTTACTGTAATGACAATACTTTGTTTACATAAAAAACTTTTGGTGTACAACAAATTCAAAACTTATTAAACCACTTAAATTTGAAGCATTTTTATTTTATTGATGTCACTTTACATAACCCAGTTGATTTTATTAGCGCATATAATTTGTTTTTAATTTAGAAAGACCGAATACATAAAAGAATTTCTTTATAGTAATTTCCCCTTTAAAAAATGATAGGATTTTCAGAGAAACAAAGTAAAATACATTCTTTCGGAATTTTCGGTGTGGTTTCGGAATTGTCGAATAAAAAATAAATTATTGAAATGCAGGCATATGCGCTTAATGATGTGAATGTCTTATTATCGACAGATATGACTATATTATCATTCCAAGCACGATGTTCAGAATTTTAATGTTTGAAGTGTGATAATATTTTAAATGTTTTTAAGTTTTTAACTTATTAAAATAATTTTGCATACTGGTTTTAAAACTTTAAAACTTTAATCCATAATATCTGTATGGCGGAATTTCCCGAATATCTGTGTTTCGATGGTGTAGGTTTTTAATAGTTTAGACTGCTTAGTTCGTAACCACAAATATATTCTCCTTATTTAATGAGAGATAAACTCAGTCGTATGATTAGCTCATATATGCGTCCATATTAGAATTTTTTTTTAAATTATTATTCAGATATGATAATGATATGACTCAATAATGAAAATGCCGGAATAAGAATTTTTATACTTTATGTAATCCAGAAACGTATGACATTAAACAAAGCAAAAATTTCTATTCAGAATTCCTGGTATGAAGTGAGATTTTTTTTTTTTTTTTTTTTTTTTTTTTTTTTTTTTTTTTTTTGTAAGAAATGTCTGTAATGCGAACTAATTATTCAAATGGGTTAAAAGAGAAGAATATCAATATTTCAGAAAAGTGGTAAGAATTAATAAATTTAAATTAAAAGAAAATTAATCGAAGAAATGCGTTAATATGTTTTTTAAATAATTTTCCCATTAACATGGTGCTAATTTTCTGTGATTGAACATTTGGCAATTCTTTATATATTACATTACATTGTTACTTCAAAAACCTTTTAATATTTAACACTTTTTGTCACTGTGGAATTTAAGTAATTGTGTAATAACGGAGATTCTTATAGAAAAAATCACTTAATACTTAATACTGTGTAGTCAGTATAGATGTTTTAATAAATTTAATTAATGACTGTACTTTTTTTTTACTTCTGCACTTTTCTATTCTTACAGCCATTATTAAATATTTCTTTTATCATAAATTACGCAATTTAGTTTAAAAAGAAGCTTCTACGGAACAGTGGCTATATTGATATCTCCAACAGGAAAACTTCTTTTAACTTCACAGGAAATTAATGTCGGGTTTAATTTTTAATACAGAAACTAAACAGTACTAAAGTGGTGTAAAGCATTACCTTTGATTTTGTATACAGAATTGTTTACTGCTTTTATAGAAAGAAATTCTTTTATTTTTTATACATGTTTAATTGAGTGGTTCAAAATGTACGCTTACCTTTCATGTACTTTATTATTATATTGAGAAACAATTACTTGTAACTTTCCATTAAATTTCTAGTTTCCACCAATTTTAAAATAACATTTTCATATTCAGTGAATCGTAACCAATAAAAATTACGTTAAAAGATAGCTTTAGAACATAAAAACTATTTAATGCTCGAAAATGAGAATCTCTGTACATTATCTGACTCTTCAGTAGAATATACTGATTTTTAATTCGATCCAGCAAAAAAACAGTAATATCTTATATAATATTTTCATGCAATATCTCAATATAATGACAGTACTTTACGGATTCTTTACGGATACACATTTTCTCTCACCGCAAGTTAAGACCCTTGTTAACCAATACTAAAATTTAAATAGTGCAATATTCATTATCTAATATACATAAATAATATAAATTGTTGACCAGCGTTGTTAGAAACCGTTGGTAAGATTAATGTTTAGATTTTTTTTTATTTTTTTTTCAATATGTTTGAGTGCACTTATTTATCTGCATACGTTATTTCTAATGATTAAATTTACTATAGAATGAAAACAAACTTCAATGTAATTCAATTGTTATAAATTTCTGTAGAGTCCCGCTATTCCGAACTAATTGGGACATTGGGACCGAACAATGTTCGGTTTAGCGGGAATTCGGAATAGGCGGATTTCATTAATAATAATCAACGTATTGATTTGTTAAAACGTAAATTACGTGCGGGGACAGCCGCGTCAGTTCTATATAGCGTTGATCGGCTTGTGTTTAGTAGTCAGAGTGAAAGTGGGAAAGGAAGGGTAGTGAACTTCGACTACTCATGACCCAAAACCACGTATTCCTCTCCCTCCCGCGTTTCAAGAACTACTACCAGGGTTACTGCATTTCCGCTGCCACAGAGTACTGGCGCATAGATTCCATGTTTTCGCCAACATTATGCAAATGAATTTGAAACTCGCCTCCCGGTCAGTGTTTACTGTAGCTGAGATTCATGAACTGTGTGCGCATATTGAAAATTTATTCTAAAAAATTGTGATTCCGAGTGTATTGAGTTACTTCTTTACCGAGTCACTGTGTTTTTTTTATCTATGTTTGCAGTCCTAGAAGCAAACTGTTAAACATTAAAAATAGCAAGTATGCGAAGTCGTTCTCCGTGGCCTTTAAAAGAAAATGTTGAAGTGTTAAAAAGGATGGACAAGGGAGAAAGTGCTACTGAATTATCACTCGGATATGGTATCGAAGAAAAAACGACTAGTGACTGGGAAAACAATCGTCATAAAATTGAGCAGTTTCGTTCTGCTTCAAGTGCAAAAACTCTTGAAAAACGGCAAATGAACGAATGTGTCTTCATATGAAAAACTTGATCAGGCTTTATTCTTGTTGTTCACTCAAGAAAGACAGAAAAGAATCCCCATTTCTGGTCCTTTGATAAAAGAAATGTTGCTTAAACTGAACAAGCTTATGATTGGTACTCATCATTTTCAGGTATCTGTGGTTTTTCGGATCGTTGGAAGAAAAGACATGGAAATAGACAGCTCACTATTGTTGAGGAGAAACTGTCAGCTAACAAAGAAGCAGCTGCGAATTACATAAAAGAATTTAAAGATCTCGTTGCTTCCCAAAACTGATCACCGCAGCAAATTTACAACGCAGATGAAATCGGACTGAATTTTAAGGCTTTGCCTACCAAAAGTCTTGCTTCGCAAGAAGATAAATCTGCCCCAGTGCATAAAATGAACAAACAACGTCTGACTGTTTTAGCTTGAAGCAACGTCTCGGCAACATCAAACTTCAGCTGATGGTAATAGGCAAATCGGCGAAACCACGAGCGTTCAAAAACATTAACGTCAACTCACTGTCTGCGTATTATGATAATTAAAAGAATCTTGGATGGAGGACTTGGTTGGACTTGTTTAAGGGCTGGTTATGGCATCAGTTTGTCCCTAAAGTGACTGCGTTCAATAGAGAAAATGGAATGCATAATCGTGCTCTGTTCATTATAGATTTTGCTCAGTACCATCCAGAAGAAACGGAACATTTTTTGTGGGGACATCAAAGTAGTTTTCTGCCACAGAATTTTATTTCATTTCTTCTGCCTATGGAACAGGGTGTGTTGCAGGACATTAAACAAATATGCAGAAATGTGCTGCTTCGCACCTTATTTGAAGAACGTGAAAATGAACTCACAATCATGCTAAAACTTAAGAAAATTACAATACAAAAATCATGGAAAAATCTCTGGCCTACATTGGAATTAGTTCAAACAACTTTTACACCAGTGAAAGACTGTCACCTTCTTCCAATAGTCAAGAAAATCTCTATCTGTGAAGACGTGTATGAAAGTTGTGTTGAGAAGTAGAGTGATATTGACGACAATGGCCACCAGGAGTATGGTGACGAAGACATCGTAGCAATGGTGCAGGACTCCTCAGCTGAGATCCGCTCGGAGGAGGAGGTGAACGCTCAAACTGAACTCATGTCACACAGAGACGCGGCAAATGCTCTGGACCTCGCCTTACCCGACGTCGAAGAACACGCTTCATCAACACCAAATGATGTTATGTTCACCCGGCGATGTCGGAACATTGGATCCTGAAGTCGATTCAGTGCTTTTCGTAGAACAAAATCATTGACTTTAGTTCTTTAGTGTGTGTAAATTAGTTATTTTTGTGTTTAGCAGTGATTATAAAGAATTCTACAGAATTGTATAAATGGAGCCAGCATCTACTCTCAGTAACCAGCTTTCATTCCAATTCTGTTTCAAGCATCTTCATCAAGATTAGTTTCTATGTATGTCTCTATTTAACTTCTTTGTATAACAATAACTGTACGTTTTTACATGAATGTATTTTTAATTTTTCCTGTTTTTAAGTTTAAAAAAACGGTATTTTTTCTGAACTGTGTTCGGAATAGGCGGAATTTCGGAATTCCGGAGTTCGGAATAGCGGGACTCTAATATACATTTTTAAAAATAATTCACTTAAAAGAGTATGAATTGCGATTTCAAAGCGATTTTATTAAAACAACAGTTTTATTATATTTTTATACAATAACCATTTCCAAGTTACCCATAATTTTGAAAAAAAAGCCTTTATCTTTAGAAACCTCGGAACCAATATATTTTCAAAATTTAAAGAGGCATTTATAAGAACAAAACATCATTATTATTTTTTTCTCTAAATCTACTAATGATATTTTAAAAAGTTTCCGAGTAGGTGTATTTATTGCATTAATCTTTTTTCTGATACTGGATATATCGGTTTCAGTATGCTATCTATTTTCATGCAAACATTTTGAATGGCGTAAATGAATTTATATAAGCAACAAAAATAATTTTTATGTTAATGTTAACGCTGTTAATTTATCACGTTTGTCTGTTAAACATGGAATTTTTTACTTGACAATTGATAACATACGAAAAATTTATATTCCGTGATCAGAAAAGTAAAATTAAAGCACCAAACAGAGTACTCGTAAACGTTTCTGAAAATAAGCTGAAAAAAATTGTTTTAATTAATTCTTTTTTAAATTACAAAAATATGTAGTCTTCCGAAGTTTCAGGGTATAAAGGTCGGTTTTCAGAAATGTAGGTATTTCGGATGATGATATTATATAATATTGTCCGTAGTTCTATTATATCTACCAGATGATTAAACATTAGTATTTTTTACAGTGTATTTTTTTTTATCTATAAAAATCTCGCAACAGTAAAATTTCAATTACTAATTGCATCATTTTCCTGTATCCAATTAGCACATGAAAAAAAAGGTGTATATGTCGTAGGCTAATTGAGAAATCAGGCTCTTTGCAAAAAGCCGGGCTAATTGGAGAATCATCTTTCTTTTTCCAATTAGCCTGACATTTTTCAGGCTTATTGCAAAGAGCCTAGACACAGATAGACTAATTGAAAAATGACCACTTATTTCCCAATCAGGATTATTTTTAGGCTTATTAATTCATAACCCAACCCGAGCCCGAAAAATAAATTATAACAGACCGCACCCCGATCCTAGCAAGACAAAATAATTTTAGTCTAGACTAAAACCGACCCGAACCTAAAAATTCCATTTGAAAAAAAAAAAAAAAAAAAACGGAATCTGAACCGAATCAAATCTGAACCCGACAAAAATATCCCAATGAACCATAACCGATCCGAGCAAGACAAAATTGCTTCTGGAGACATGCAACCTAACCAGAACCTAAAAATTCAGTTTGAAAACCCCCGAAATCTGACGCGAACAAAATCAGAACCCGACAAAATTATTCCAAAGAACCATAAACGGATCCGAGAAACACAAAATAATTTTCGTGGGCATGTTACCCTACATGAACCTACCCCAACAGCAAGAGATATCGGCTAAATTTCGGCCTGTAATAAGAATTGTCGGCAAATGAACAGTAATCAAATAGAGATATTAACGCGATGTTTTCTCGACAATAATTGACGATTCTCTAGTTATAGGTCAAATGCTAACGTCGGTAAAATATCGAATTGATGTAAGAAAGAAATTGATTGGCATATACTGGAAATATAAAATCGGCCGATCCGGTTAGACGACCAAAATTGAATAATTTTACTGGGAGCGTATTATTTTGCCTAGACGGTAACTCTACCCCCCGTAGTGAAATGTTTCACGTGACAGAAACAACCAATATCTTTCGAGATCTTTATCTCCAATCCCCTCCATATCCTGTATTTACGTTTCAAGGACAGAACAGACCACACTTTTAAGCGAACAAACGAAGGGAATAGAAATCAAAAATATTTCCGAAGAATTGTTTCTTGGTGAGAATAAATTCCTTATGCACAAATCAAACAAATCAATAAACCTTAATCTGTTTAAAGTTTGCGAATTCTCCACGATAATTGAACAATAGACAATAATCGAAATCTAACAACTTTTTAAAAAATTCTAATTTTCTCTTCTTTTTTTTTGTTTAGTTACGTATAGTCATTCATACTTAAAAATATATTTTGATAAGTATTAAACTTAAACTGATTAATAAATTAAATGAATTAAACTGATATATTTGCTAAATGTTGACAATAAGACTTGCCTCTTTATTTATATAAATATGAGAAAATGTCTTAAATTAATAACTATAAACTATTTTATCTACCTGTATTTTTTAAATTATGAATTTAAAAATTCCGAGTAAATAAAGGAATTTCTTTAGAAGTTTATTATATAAAATTTTTGTAATAAAGAAAATACAACTCTAGAACTGTAATAAAATGAAAGATGATCGACTAGAATGACACATAAAAAAATTTAAGAAAGTTTTTGAGATTTTTTCCTAAATGTTATGATTTAAATTGTCTTACAGAGTTGTAAATAATCTGTTTTGTTCCAGATAATGAAAAATCTAATTTTATAATATTTTTAAAAGTAAAAAAAAAAAAAAAAAAAAAAAAAAAAAAAAAAAAAAATGGAATAAAGTATTTATTAAAATAATTATTTAGATTTTGAAAGAATATATTTTTTATAAATGAACCATAATAAAAAGAGAAGTGTTAAAGAATGTGATTTTTACAGTTGGGAAACAATGTTAAGTGAGAATAATTTTTATTGTAAGATGCATATATTGTATAATTAATTTAAATGTTTGAAAGTCCGTTTTAATTCAAATGATATATTTTGCTAAATGGCAGTATTTTCCACTATAAAATGCAAAAATATTTACCTATATCGGATGTAACTAACTAAAATGTAAGAAATTTAGTATTGTTTAAAATCTAAATATTGCTGTTAAATGATGTTACAATAAACATTACAAACAATTATAATTACAATTAATATTTCTCTCTAAGAGGCAAAAATATTTATACATTAAGAGTATTAATAATAGGTAAGAACGTAATTTTTACCTTAAAAGATAATTTTGTTTGCTTCTTACACTAAAAAATTAATTGCAATTAAAAATTTAATTGTAATTAAGTATAATTTTTATATCAGATGCCTTTAACAGCAATTTTTAAACTTTAAACAAAAACATTTTTTTTTTTTTTTTTTTACTTTTTAATTGGTTATGTAATCGACGTGTAAATATTTTTGTATTTTTGCATAATTGTAATGCGGATTAATAATATTTATCCCTTGAATTTAAACGAGCTTTCTTACTTTTAAATACTATTTTTGCACCTTACAAATTTTGCTGTATGATATCACTAACTAATCGGCAAAATATCATATAATATTAAAATACTGTCGGCAAAAGATTACCTAGTGACTAAATGATCGAAAACAAATAGGCAAAAGCTTCAAAACTGATTCAATGACAATCGGGATGCGGTGCTCCTTATCTGCTTTGCCGGGCGGACAAAAAGCCTTTCCTGCCGAACTCATGGGGTGACATCGTTCGGGCGAAACATAGTCAAATTGGGACATTCGGCGGAAGCTCGGCCAGGGATTATTTGCTGCTTGGGTAAAAATTCCATTTGAAAAAAAAAAAAAAAAAAAAAAAAAAACCCGGAATCTGAACCGAACCAAATTTGAACAAGACAAACTTTATTCCACTGAACTATAACCGATCCGAGAAAGACAAAATAACTTCCATGGACACGCTACCCGATCCGAACCTACAAGTTTTGTTTGAAAATACCCGAAATTTGACCCGAATGAAATATGATAACCGACAAAAATATTCTAAAGAAACTTAACCCGATCCTAGCAAGATAAAATAATTTCCGTCCACATGCAACCCGATCCGAACCTGAAATTTCTACTTGAAGTTAACCCGAAACCCGACCAGAACCCGAAATAAAAATATATCAGGCCGTACCCCTATCCGAGCAATGCAAATTAATTTTCGTGTACAGGCAGTACGACTAGAATCTGAAAATTCCATTTGAAATCAACCGGAAACCCAACCTGAACCCGATATGAAAACGACAAAAAAATTTCAAAGAAACGTAACCCGATCCGATCAATACAAGAAAATTCCTTCGACATGCAACCGGATTCGAACCTAAAAGTTCCATTTGAAGTGAACCCGAAAACCTGCCATAACCCGGTTTCCGTTCTAGTTTCAGATTGAGTTCAACTAAAACTTTCAAGTTCGGATCGGATTGCCTGTGAACGGAAATTATTTATTCTTGCTCGGATCGGTTTATAGTTCTTTGGAATATTTTTTCGGGTTAAAATTTGGTTCGGGGCGGGTTGCAGGTGGACTTGAAATTAAATTTTTTAGGTTCTGGTCGTGTTGCGTGTCCACGGAAATTAATTTGTCTTGCTCCGATCCGGTTATGGTTCTTTAGAATATTTTTGTCGGGTTCAGATTTTATTTGGGTTTATTTCAAATGGAATTTTTAGGTTCGGGACGGTTTACGGTCCACGGAAATTATTTTGTCTTGCTCGTATAGGATTATGGATCTTTGGAATATATTGCAGGGTTCAAACTTCGTTTTTTTTAATGATATTTTCAGTTCGGGTTGGGTTGTGTGTCCACGGAAATTATTTTATCTTGCTCGGATCCATTTATGGTCATTATGATCCATTTAAATGTCGTTTTTTTTTCAAATGAAATTTTAGGTTCGTGTTGGGGTGCGTGGCCACGGACATTATTTTGTCTATCGGGTTGTCTGTGAACGGAAATTATTTTGTCTTGCTCCGATCGGGTTATGGTTCTTTGGAATATTTTTGTCGGGTTAAGATTTGGTCCGAATCGGGTTTCAGGTGGACTTCAAATGGAATTTTTAGGTTCTGATAGTGTTGCGCGTGTCAACGGAAATTATTTTGTCTTGCTCGTATCGGATTACCGATCTTTGGAATATATTGCCGGGTTCAAACGTCGTTTTTTTTTAATGATATTTTCAGTTCGGTTTGGGTTGCGTGTCCACGGAAATTATTTTATCTTGCTCGGATCCATTTATGGTCATTTGGAATAATAATGTCGGGTTCAGATTTTGTTCGTGTCAGATTTCGGGTTTTTTTTTCAAATTGAATTTTTAGTGAAAATCAAATTTCAAAGTAATTGCTTAAGAGGCGCAAAAGCCAACACAGTGAAAAAGATTCCAGGACGGGATTCGAACCCGGGCAATCAGTATAGCGCACTGACGTTCTACCGACTGAACCACATGGAACGATACCCAGCCTAGAAAATTTCTCACTATTACATGTTGGCAAGGCTAGAAACGCAACACAAGCATTCTTTCCATGTATTAATATTGAATTTTTAGGTTCTGGTTGGGTTGCATGTCCCCAGAAGCAATTTTGTCTTACTCGGATCGGCTATGGTTCATTGGAATATTTTTTTTCGAGTTCAGATTCCGAGTTTTTTTCATGTAGAAATTTTGATTGCATGTCCTCAGAAATTATATGTCTATAACACTCTGTTGAAAATCCAAAGCATCTGGCACCGCAATATAAGATTAGAAAGCTTCTATTTATAATTTATATCGCATATTTTGCAATCAGAATGTTTAATAGTTCAATTAGGGACATTTTTGTATGATTAAATAATGCAATAAAGTCTGTGAAAAATATAGTAAAATTATGCTTGCCCTGCAAAACTTGCTACTGGATATTAACAAAACTTTTCAGTGTTTAAATAAACAAAATAGTCCAATATTTCATAAACTAATAATTTTCCATAAAATGTTATTGGAATTTAACACAATTATATTTACCTTTCTCTTTGTAATGATAAATACAAACATTAAAACCCAAAATAACATAAACATACTAAACGCAGTTCTCTGCTGTCGAGTTAATATTCCGAAAAATCCTATGTCCCGAGGGTGTTTTATTGACAAATTATTATGCGTTCAAAACGTTTTATCATTTCAGAATTGAATTCACTTTGTGGAAATGAAGAAGACGTTTAAAGTTGTATAAATATTGGTATTAGAAAATATTTTCTTAAAAAACAGAAATATTTCATGCTCTCTATAACAAGCAAACCATTTGAAAGTTCTGAAAAGTAATTAGAATAAAATTTATAAAAGGACTTTGATTAATTTTTTAAACTTGTATTCACACACACACATATATATATATAGGGTGTTTCAAAAGTGACCAGTATATTTGAAAAATGAATAAAAACTAAACGAACAGCGATAGAAATACACCGTTTGTTGCAATATGCTTGGAGCAACAGTAAAATTTCAGACAGACAAAAAAAAAAAAAAAAAAAAAAAAAAAAAAAAAAAAAAAAAAAAAGGTTAAAATTTTCAACAACAGATGGCGTTGAAGGCGATTTGAAGGAAGCGGCGTGCATTGACCTCCCTATTCGCCAGACATGAACCCCTGTGACTTCTTTCTGTGGGGACACTTGAAAGACCAGGTGTACCGCCACAATCCAGAAACAATTGAACAACTGAAGCAGTACATCTCTTCTGCATGTGAAGCCATCCCGCCTGACACGTTTACAAAGGTTTCTGGTAATTTCGTTCACAGACTACGCCATATTATTGCTGCGCATGGTGGATATGTGGAAAATATTGTGGTTTAGATTTTTCCAGACTGCAGCGCCATCTGTTGTTGAGAATTGTAACTAATTTCGAAAAAAAAAATTGTCTGCCTGAAAATTTACTGTTGTCCCAAGCATATTGCAACAAATGGTGTATTTCTATCGCTGCCCGTTTAATTTTTATTGATTTTTCAAGTATACCGGTCATTTTTGAAACACCCTGTATATATATATATATATATATATAAAGGGTAAGTAATATAAGGTATATAGTAATAAGGTAAGTAGTATAAGGGGTAAAAAGTAATATTTAACATTATTATTTCTTAAAACTTACACACTTATCATGTCTTAAGTATTAGTTTGAAACTTTACGATTTATATTTTATCGTGAACATGGAATATTTTTAAATTTATTATTAACTTATAAATGAAGTATATATCTGCGCATAAACAGCTGAATGCTTTATGAAAAATAAAATTTTTGAGAAATAATTAATTGAAACTCAGCAATAAAAATTGATCCTTATAATTATCTACTCCCCTGATGAAAGATATATTCTTTTTAAATTTTGTTGATCCTCCAAAAAACAATTTAATTAAGTTTTCATAATGTCTGTTTGTATTTAATATTTTTCAGCCAAAGTTATTTTTGACTATCTTTATGAATAAAAAGACTAAAAATAGGAATTAATTAACCAATATAATAAACAAATTGAAGTTTATAGCGATATTATTTTTTATCGTTTTAGACAGTTGCTTTTAATTTTCTGTATGCATTAAAGGAGGAACAAATTAATTTGTCTAATGTGGCGTTTGATGTAGTTTCATTATATTCATTAAATAAAAATGTTTTAAGAAAGATCCTTGAATCTAATTAATTTTGGCTGAATTCGTTAATAAAAATAATTGATAAATTCCTTTGATTACCTTTATATCATTCATTAAACTAACAGAAAATATCTTTCAATAAAGCAAATGTATGTATGAAATAAATTTTAATTAACCTTCTAACAATATAGGAATCTGCAAGCTGTTAAAAGTTATATTACATCTAAATTTTGAGTAAAGACAATACTGAAAAAGGAAGTACATTGAGGATAGCGAATTGAAGTGGCATTTATATACCAGAAAAGCGTTTGAAGAACAGAAAGTTGAAAAATAAACAAGATATATCATATACTAGGTGCCCACAAAGTTGTTTTATAATTTAGAGATTTTAATATAAACACAAATCAACAGATACATGTATGGAAAGTAGTACGATATTAGTAGTATATATTGAAGCATTTTTTCCCGTTTGCATCAATAAATAATACTTTATACGTGCACCGGTGAATCACGAAACAGCACAAGGCGATAAATAGTCCACTCCTTGCCATACTTATGCCATTAATAAATTGATAAACGTAAGCATAAAACACTTTGAAATACTCTCAGTATTGTTTCAAATTCGGGAAAAAAATTTAATTTTATATTTAAACAATTCACAGATTTTACATAAATTTTACATAGATAAAAAAAAATGTATGCAATGTAAACATATGGGAAAATTTTAATTTTAATAATGTCTTAAAAAACACATAATAAATAGAGGAAAGCAAACACTGAAGCGTAGCATACACATTTCTCTTCTTTCTCAGTATTCCGAATCCAAAATTCTTTTAAAAAGTCTGTAATATTACTTTGTATAGCTTTTTTATAAAACATACACTAATCATTAAAATTTTCGCACTTTTGTAAGTATCCGTACAAATTCATCTTTCGCACTTTTGTAAGTATCCGTACAAATTCATCTTTCGCACTTTTGTAAGTATCCGAACAAATTCATCTGTAACATTTTCGTGAAACTGGAACTTAAATAAACTGAAACCTTCTTATTGTGTCGAAGGCTTTAAGCATTTCTACTTTTGAAGGTCTTTCGATTTCTTCTTCATTATCATCTCCATCCCTCTTTCTTCACTACATTTTATTACACTTTGCAGTATGCCATCGTTATTAGGATATTCAGTTGTCACAATCACAATGTCTTCATCAAAGTTGAGAAAGTTAGAGAGTTCTGCACCTTTTTCAAGACGTCCCAAGTCTTTCAGTTGCTGCCATTTTCCTTTCCGATCTGACAAACAGGTATCATTAAAAAACATGAATTTCAGTATAAGTTTTGCAGCCGGCTTTCACAAAACAAATGTATACCGTCAATGAAGTCAAGTAACATTCATAAGCTTTCATTTGCTGTGTTATAAAGGTTCCCAAACTAATGTTTTCATTACATTGGATATTTTCTATTGCGATAATAACTTTTTACAAGATTCTTTTTCGATAATGTACTTTAAGATTTTTTATTATTCCTTCGTTTAATGGCGGAAGTTTAGAAGTTGTATTGGCAGGAGTAAAATAACTTTAATGTTCTTCAATTTGCTTTTGAAGCACAGTCTTGTGGATGTGCAGGTCTTTGGCCTATAAGCAGCGCAATTTTGCGATGTTTGTTTTTCAGTTGATTATCCCATTTTAATAACCACTTTACAAAAATTTCTTAAGTCATCTATGACTTCTTATTGAAATCATATTCCACTTATAAAGGTTTTGTACCATTGAAGCGTTAGGATGTTAAACCCTATAATTTAGGCATGAGTTCTGTTATTTTGTAAATATGAAATTCTTGTTGTAAAATGCTCCTTTTATTTTACTTATGTAATCTAACGATTCATATATCTCTTTTCTTTTCTGTCATTAGAAGGCTTATCGTGTTTCCATGGAAATAGGCTTTGAAAGTATATAGACATTCTAAGACGTTCTATGATGTTCTTTGTAGTTGAGTGTTGATTGTGCTTTATAACAGTGATGTCTGCCGTTATTTCTTTATAAATGTATATATAATATGTGAAAGGTGTTGCTGCATTATTTATTTGGTGATCATTCGTCTTTATTTTTCTACAAGCAGACCTGCGTTACTGAGAAAAGTAAGCATGAACTTTATTTGTTTAAACAAGTATAATATATAATCTATATTCTGTCACTGTTTATTTTAAATGAAAGTTTGCCAAAATGCTTACAATTCTAATGTTTATTGAAAATCTCCAAAAATGTACTGGATAATAAGATGTACGAAAATTGGAACTTACCCCATTTTAGATGTCATCTATTTAGTAACCCACCTTTTTATTGGAGTATACGATATTAATATATTCGCTTTTTTATTCCTTATCGTCTGGTAGTCGATATAATTATTTTTATTTGATCCATGGCTAATGCTATATCCAGGGTTTATAATAGGGTCTCAAGTAGTCACAGTCCTCGTGTATAAATATAAAAAGATAATATTAAGTTATCTAAAACAAATTAACCATTTTTCACTGCTAATATTTAATTAAGTAAAATATAGCAGATATGAGGGGCGTGTACATTTGGTTCCTTCCTCTACTGGATTACATTTAGAAGTGAAGAGAAAATTACATCGAGGAAAAAAAAAGTTATTTATTGGTTTTTGAGGCTTAGCCAATTATGGCGTGTTGTTGCATCATCTCGGTACTCCCAAGGATACATGTCGATGAAGTAGAAATATTTATAGTTGTTTCATACTGTTTGTGAAACGAAAGAAAATTAGTTTATTTATTTCCATCAGTTTATTTATCCTGGATATTTATATCCGTCACAAAGAATCTCGTTTTTTTACTTTTCTCGTCATGTACACACATAAGAAAATCGCAATAATTTCATTCTGATGGTAGCATTTGTCATCTTTAAAAAAAAGTTTGGTAAAGATTTTAAAAAGATCCCGTTTCCTTTGCATAAATGTGTCTTTTGCTGGATACTCTTCCAAACGTTTTGAAGCTTCTTTTTTCAATTTTTCACACACCTCTTCTGAATCATCTGTGCTTTCTACTGATACGTAATATGGTGACGCTTTTTAAATTTATCCAACCACCCTACACTAGCTTTAAAATTTGAGTGTTCTAATTCTTTAGCAAAATCCAACGATTTCTGTTCTATCATTGGACTGCAGACTGGCAATTCTTTCCCCAAATCATCTTACCCCTTTTGAAATAGCTATCGACGTCTTCGTACGTACACAGCTGAAATCTTTTCCTATCCACATTCTTACTAGTACATTGAACTTTAAAATTTGAAGGGGAGTTTCTTTGAACCTATAGCGGCAAAGCTGTTGTCTCGACTGATAAAAAAAAAAACAAGAAAATATTAAAGAAGGACACAAAAGGGGAGGTAGAAACGACAAAATGTTTTAGAAACAGAAGAGTCTTCTTACTAGTAATTGCCTGTTCCGCGATTGCACAACGATTTTTAAAAATGGCTGAGAGCCTCTTACTGCTAAAGTGTACTTAACAGCCACATTTTTCCTTTAATTAATTTATCCTCATCTAAAAGATTTAATTTATCCGAAAGGCGAAAGCACATTATTTTTGACATTTTGGACTAGTTAACATACACAACGGGGGCAACAAAAACGTGTAAAGTAGGAATACAATAAACTAAACTGTGGAATGTGTGAACCTTTTGTGTTTGTGTAAATAACTTCTCCCAGAAGTCGGGTACTTCTATTGGTTATCGGTATGAGGGAAGGTTTTTTCCTTTAATTAATTTATCCTCATCTAAAGGATTTAATTTATCCGAAAGGCGCAAGCACATTATTTTTGACATTTTGGACTAGTTAACATACACTTCGGGGGCAACAAAAACGTGTAAAGTAAAAAAACAATAGACTAAACTGTGGAATGTGTGAACCTTTTGTGTTTGTGTAAATGACTTCTCCCAGAAGTCGGGTTCTTCTATTTGTTATCGGTATGGGGGAAGGTTAGCATTGTAACTGTCTGACTCTGATATTTTTGCTTCAATTTATCTGGCGCCATTGCGTCACATCATCATTTGCATTTAGTGCAAAAAGACGATTTTGACCCCCCCCCCCCCCCCCCAATGTCCGCGCCAGAGTGTCTGTGTGAGAGAGTGGCGAGAGCAAGGGTTTTTATTAGTATGAAAAATTCGTTTTTTTAGTACCAAGAAGAATGAAAATAGTTAAATAAATTATTTAATTTCCTTGCAAGCCGTTGAAATACATTCATCGCAACATCAGCCTTTCCGTTTGAATGCTCTATACACACGAAAGTGAAATAAACTTCGTTATATAGAATATATTTTTCGTAATTTGGAAATTAATTTACATGTTAATGGTAGTCAAAGTCAAGGTTCAGCAGAAAATTTTCGCTGAGTAGATAACTTCTTTAAATACTTTCAGTTACAAAAACGGTTTAAATTCGGTAAAGAATTATTTTTAAAAAGATTTGGGTCAAGAAAAACATTTCTTAAAAAATTATCAAATTTAAATTTTTATACGGTCCCCCGGTCCTATAAGTTATATCTGGTAAAATTTTCCTGTTACACTGACAAGTAAGACAAAAAAAAAAAAATACCGTTATTCTACGATTAAAATTGACGGAGTAATAGCTGTTTAAAGTTGGAGCATATTTTTTACTGCAAATTAGGGGTCATTCACAAATATAGTAGAGATATAATTTCTTCAGATATATTAAACAAATAAGGAAAATCATGCGTTAAGCATAGATTATGAAAAACTTTCCAACACTTCCTGAATGCTTTAACAAAACTTCGTTATTTAGGGAAATAATGTATATAAGTGAACTAAGTAAACATTTTAGAAAACACATAAAACATTTGAAAAACTGATTTCAGCTGTTACCGTCCATAGCAAATATGTATTCCAATTCTTTTGAACAGCCCTACATTTGATCTGTAGGTTGATATATATACTATATAATGGAGAAATTTAATTTAGCAAGAAAACACATAACAGTTTGAAATTTCTCTTTCAGCAATTTATACTAATAGATTTAAACATACTGGTATAATTTTGTAAAACTCTGCAGTTAACCTAATACCTTTATTACACGCCACTATTTAGCTAAAGTTTAATTCAAAGTAAAACACTCTTAAAACTACCGGAATCACATTTCCAAAAATTATCATTTATAGACGGCCATGTATCCAGTTCTTTGCGTGACCCTGTATGTCATTTTATATACGTTTTACAAACATTTCTTAAGTAAATCAAATGCGGTTCAGCGTAAAAATGCCTAACTCATTTAAAAATCAGCTTTAAGCAATTTGCAATCATACCCAGTAAACATTCGAATACTTTTAGCCCTGTATATCAATTACAGCATTTATACACACCATATACAATGCATAAATATAATGAAACATAAAAGCACATAACATAATTAAAAATGCATTTCCAGCAATCATCGCTACTTTACAGTACTTCGGGTACAATGTAGTATCTGAAATCTTTTGTGTGTCCCTGTAAATACTCTGCATTTCGTATTATCCATGATATAAGTTATAGTAAACCTTAGCGACGTATATCTATTTCATTATACATGTAATAGTTTAACATAATTAAAATACGCCGGAAAAAATTCCCTCCTCTTTTATATCATTATGTAAAGGAATTCTTTTGTGCGGCCCTGTAAATGAATAATAACTATTTTTTTGGGCCGTATATTGTACAGAAAATGCATATTTTAGTCAACTTGATAAATGCTTATCAATCTTATTATGTTAGAAAGCATGTACCATCATTAAAAATCATTTTAAACAATTTTTTCCCATAGGCCGTAAAGTAACGGAAAACTTTTGACTGTCCCTGTAAATGAACTAAACATGCTACAAACTTCATTTGCAACAGGTTTCGTGCTATGGTAGAGGTCACTAACATCCAAAAATTTCAGATCGATCCGAGTATATTTACGGGAGTTAGAGCGCGTACAGACGGACAGACGGACAGAAAGACAGACAAACCGAAGTCATAAACACTTTTCAACTTTTTTGGAAAGTGTTAAAAATGGTTCAGAGTAAAATTAACATTGCAATATAAATTTGAAATCTTTAATCATTCTGACATATTAATGCAAAATATACAATTTGTAGTAAACATATAAGAAGGGGAAAAAACAGACTTTTTGATAAATTAAATGATGAAAATTAACAGCCGTAATTCTTCACAAAATGATACATATTTTAAAATGTTATTAGATTACACTAGCCATCAAAAGCTGGATTATGTCATGTTTTTTAGCTTTTGATAATTGATTTTCATGTATTCAGTAGCACTGAATACGAAATTGACCTTTATTGTTTACCATCACGTAAAGATTTTTTGAAATCGTAAATAAATAAAAAAAAAGAACGGAAATTTGATACTATAAAATACATGTGATGGTTGTATTTTTAGCTTTTGAAAATTGATTTTTATACATATTTTTTTAGCGCTGAATCCAAAAATGACCTTCCTTTTAAACCATCACGTCAGGATTTTTCTCCAATCGCAAATTTCAAAGTTCAAAGTTAAAATTGATCCCCCTTCCCCTCCCAACCTCATCGGACCCCTGAGCAGTTTGGCTGTAAGAAACCTAGTATACACTGAGGTGACAAAAGTCATGGGATACCCCGCTAATAGCGTGTCGGTCCTCCGTTTAACCGGAAAAGTACAGCAACACGACGTGGCTTGGACTTCACGAGTCGTTGAATGTCCTCTGGAGAAATATTTTGCCCTGCAGCCTCTATAGACGTCCATAATTCCGAAAGTGTTGCCGGTGGAGGATTTTGTGCACGAACTGATCTCTCGATTATGTCCCATAATTGTTTGATGAGATTCATGTCGGGCGATTGCGGTGGCCATATCATTCGTTGGAATTGTCCAGAATGTTCTTCAAACCAATCGCGAACAGTTATGGCCAAGTGACATGGAGCATTGTCATCCTGGAAAAGTCCATCCTTGTTTGAGTACATGAAGTCAATGTATGGTTGCAAATGGTCTCCCAGTAGCTGAACGTAATCATTTTCTGCTAATGATCGCTTCAATTTCACCAGCGGATCCAGTCCATTCCATGTAAACACAGTCCACACCATTATGGAGCCACCACCAGCTTACACAGTGCTTTGTTTACAACTTGGGTCCATGTCATCATGGGGTCTGCGCCGCACTCGTACCCTTCCATCAGCTCTTACCAATTGAAATCGTGACTCATCTGACCAAGCCACTCTTTTCCAATCGTCTACGATCTAACTGATATGATCACGAGCACAGGAGCACCGCTGTGAGCAATGTCGTGATTTTAGTAATGGCCCCCGTGTCGATCTTTCGCTGGCATAGCCCATAAAAGCCAAATTTCGCCGGACTGTCCTAACGCACATGCCCGTCGGACGTCCCACATTTATTCCTGCGGTTATTCCATGCAGTGGTGCTTGTATGTTCACAATGACAAGTCTATGCTGACGTCGCTGGTCGCAGTCATTAAATGCCAGCGGTCGACCACTGGTTGTCCATGATGGGAAGTTATACCTGAATTTAGTATTCTTGGTACACTCATGACACTGTGGATCTCGGAATGTTGAATTCCGTAACGATTTCCAAAATGTACTGTTCCATGCCTCTAGCTCCAACTAGCATATCTCGTTCGACATCCATTAATTCTCGTCGTGTGGTCATAATCACATAAACTACCTTCTCACACGAAGCATCTGAACAGAAATGAAATTCCTGCCCAGGCACTCACAATTTATACAATTTTAAAGCGACACTACTGCCATATATATATTTGTATATTGCTATACCATGACTTTTGTCACCTCAGTGTAAGCCAAAAAATTTAATAAAGAATTGAATTAAATAAAATTAAACTTAATAAAGAAGTCTTACATCTATTTTATAGTATCAGATTTTTCGCTATTTTTGCCCTTGAAATTTACGATTTGCGAAATATCCTGACATAATGGTTAAAAGTGAAGGTAATTTTTTTTATCGTTAAAAATACATAAAACGTAATTATAAAAGTTAAAAAACACAACCATCGCAGATTTATGTTATCTAATCTAAAACTGTTTCTTAAACTTGCTGACAGTTATCTATCCGAATTTTTATAAAGTGCTGCTTGTAATATGCATGATTCATGATATACTTTAAAATGATGAAAGATATGATGTGCAAATTTTTTTTTTTCTTTTTTAAGAAAAAGAAAAGTAAAGAATTCAAAACATAATTTTACATTACTGTTAAAAGAAAATAGATACTTACGCATTATCCGTTCTTTGAAGAAAAAACTACTCCAACAATGCCGTCAATAATACTAATTACAGTACCACTTATTTTTCGACAATCATACAGATTAGTATTTATACTGTATCGTTTATTTTTTATTACAGTTTATAATATTCGTTTTCTATTCATTACAGTTTATTTATATTACTTTATTTTATTTCTATATTTACTATTTTCAACAATTTTATGCATTAAAAACGTTAAATTCCAGTTTTTAACGCGATTGGCAAAGATTGAAAGGGAATTTCATTTGACAACATTTTTTTGACAATCTTAACATCACGGATAATAAGTAAGTACCAAAAAATCCAAAGATTCAAGTTCACTTTTTCAATTATGCGTAAATGCAGGCATTTTGATTAATACATAAAATTATGAAGTTCATAAACCGCTGAAATTTATTCTAAACGAGGTGTAATATGTTCGTTTAGCGGAAAAAAACTTCAAATTAACTTTAATGATTGATGTAAAGAATAAAAGAAAACTATTCGATATTATACACCAACCTTGAAATAAATCTGGCAAAAACTAACAATATTAAAAAAATAGAGACTCATATGCATTTCAAAACCCTACATAGCTAAATAAGAAAAACAAGAATAAATATTCATGCAAAAAAAAAAAGCATAAAGTACTAAAATAAAAAAAAAGAACAAATATGATGAAAGAATGGCAATAGCAACCAGGAATATAATAGCAATAACGCGCTATATTACGAATAAACTATTTATAAATTATCAATTTTGGAACAACGTCAAAAACGCCAGAATATGTAAACATTCAGCAGACTAGTTTCGATAGCATTTAGAGTACAGTCCTTAGTGCAGAGAATAACGGAAACTTGCTAATTTGTATAGGAGATAAACGGATTCAAGGGAGAAGTTCATTGACCAATATGAAAACAGGAAAATACGGGTACCAGCCAATAGGAGAATAGAAAAGTTAATGCAACAAAAGGTGTGTAAAATGCTATTGTATTTATGAAGAAGAAGATTTTATGTAATAGTTCCAACAGTCTGATAAAGGAGGAATAGCGAATTAACAATTAACAATATTGTCAAAATTTTTATAGATGTGAAATGCTTCAAGAAAGTTAATTTAGTGTATAAAAGTTTGTTTAGAGAAGATTTTAGCTGAATTGAAATCAACAGAGTGGTTCATCTCCCAGTAATGTTTAGCAGTTGAAGATTTACTGGTTTCCTGTTTTTGGATATATTGTTAGTGTTCTTTAATACGAAATTTTAAAACCCGTTTGGTTTGTCCAATTTAGTATAGTCCGCACTGACAATTAATATTATAGATAACCCCGTGAGTCGGATAACTCAATAGTATCTTTGAGTTTGGAGAGGTTAAGATTATTCGCAGGAGTAAAAATTATTCTGAAATCATCCTGCCAAAGATTTTTGGCGATAGGAATGATGGATTTAGGAAAGAAAGGTGACACAATGCTAATACTGGAAATAGAAGAGGACTGATTTGAACTAGAGGAACGAGGGTACTGTAATTTACATAAAGAAGTATCAATAACAGAAGGGTTGTAACCTCTGCCAATCGCAATGATTTTAAGATATTGAATTTCACTATTAAGTGAGTGAGAGATAAGAAAAGCATGTATGACACGATTTATGAAAGTAAAAAAGGCAGCCATTTTCTTGTTGGGAGGGTGACAAAAGAGAGCATGGATGGGGGGGGGGGGGTTGAATTTAACGAGCTTAGGCTTTAATTATTACTTTCAATTTAACGATCCGTAAGTCCCCAACACGGTTAATCTTTTGAAAACCACTATTTTTAAATAACTATCTCGTTTTCAGATTTATCTTGGAAATTATGCAGAAAGCTACCCAGGGGGGTACCATTCGTGCAATGCGCCAACTGGAAAGATTTTTTAACTGCTCGCGCATTACGTCTCGTGGCGGACATAATCGCCTCGCTTCGCTCGTTTCAATAGTAATCTGTAGGCTGTTTTGCGTTGGAATATTGTTTCTGTAAAATAGTTTAATTATTCTATTATTTTAACAGACTTTTTGGAAACAACCTAGGGAATGCGCTATATCAACGTTTTCTAATAACTCTCGGAGAACACGAATACAGATTTAATAATACAGTACAGTCTCAAATCCGGAATTTTTCAAAGTCCGGGCATTTTGTTAACTGGCGATTATTATTCTGGAAAATCGCAACGAAAAACACTAATATCGCAGAGGACAAATTTTACTATATTAGGCTGCAATTTTAAAACCGAATTTCTTTTACGAACGTCAAAAAATTCTGCAGAATGCGAAAATCTCTAAAAATTGCAGATAAGAATCGCGAGAAATCCCAAATAAACTTTAATGAAAGGGGAAAAAAAAGAGGACAACATTTACTATATTGGACTAAAAGATTAAAACCGGATTTCTTTCACAAATGCAGACAGATCGCCATAAAATGCAAAAAAAAGTTCAAAACTCGCAGAGGAGAAAATTTATTACATTTGGCTAAAAGAGTTCCTTTTATAAATCTCAAAACTCTAAAAATCGCATTAAAAAATCCGCGAAAAAGGCAAAAATGGCTGCACGAACTCCCAATAAACTTCATTGAAAAAATAACAAGATTTACTTACTATGTTGCGCAAAAAATAAAGTCGGATTCCTTTTACTCATATGGAAAAATCGCCGCAAAATTTTAAAAAACGTCAAAAATTGCATAAATAATTTAAAAAAATTCTTTTGTTATTGTGATTTTTTTTTCCCTTTAAAAAAAAAAAAATCCTCTAATAAAATATTTGCTTTAGCATTATCTTTGTTTACTTTCTTTTATCTAGAATAGAAGAAAATATTGTATTCGGAATTTTGTTAGACTTCAGGTTTTCGACGGTTTTTCACGGTTTAAGGGTCAGAGATCCCGAAAAACATGTTTTTATCTCTCTGTCCGGATATATGTGTGTCTCATTATATCATCGGAAAGTATACGAAGTTATGCATAAAACTGAACCAAATTTCATACAGGTGTTTTGCTGTGATGGTGCTGTAATAGCAATTTTTGTGCCATTTCCAATATTAAATCATCGAAAAGTATATGAAATTATGCATAGAATTGAACAAAATTCCTATGTGTGTGTTTGACTATGGCCAGCAGGTTCAGGTTGAATTTGGGGATATTCCGCCGGGAGGGGTCGCTGTAATAGCGATTTTTGTGCCGTTTTCATTATTGTTTCATGGGCAACCATACAAAGTTAGGAATAGATTTTAACCAAACTTCATACATATATTTTTTACTATTGACGCCAGGTCCCAGTTGAAAATAGGATATGTAGCCTCTGGAAGGGTGACGAACGATTTTTACGCGATTTTCTCGATTTTCCATAGTTCTGTTGTACATCGGCTGCTAATGCAGCAACATGTACTTCGTATCTAGCAAACTCGGCGATTCTCAAGCAGATGACGTACATTAGAACAACGATAATATTGAATTTATTAAATATTATTTTCGAGATTAATTCGTTTTTACTCTGGTTAATAAAATGAAGGAGAAATTTAAGATGAAAATTAATGTAGGGTTTAAATAATAACCTATAAGCAGAGCTTAATTTGCGCCGAAATTCAGTTCCGCTACTTTTTTGTTTTTAGTGGAAATTTAAATATTGGTCTGAATATGAATTCACTGGCGCTCAATCCGAAGTTTAACGGAGTGTTTCTAAAAAAAAATCAAATCCTAAATTTTATTTTTCTTTCCCTCCCATCTAAATTCTTTTCTGTTCTTTTCTACCAAAGCGCTTACGTATGTGACATAGTGTGTCCTGTGTAGGGTTTTTATTTCAATGGTTTCAGCACGGTGATGAGGAATGTCAGAATTAGTCGCAACTGTTTCTGCCGTTTTTACTCGCCGCTTTTTGTTCGTGTTTTTAAAATATTCTCTCTGATTAACTTTCTAACTCCGCGCGGTGCTTAATTTGCTCTGAATATCACAGGAGCGCAGCTCCAGTACTTCTTTATTTTTATATTAACATAGATGCATATTATATAATATTAACATATTAGTCAAAACAGACCAGAGTTTATACTGTGCACCAAAACAAAGAAGTCCGTGACGAGTAGGATTTTCTGAAATTCCCCACACCTGATTTTAATGTTTTTGCTCTGTTCATTTATTAGAATTTATTATATATTAATGCCTAAAGATATGTCAAAAATATAAAATTTCTTTTTGAGGAAGACGAAATTACTTTAAAATTTGCAAATAGTGTATGAAATATAAATATGCGTGTGTGGGGGGAGGAAGGGGGGGTTATACACTTTGCTGTTGTTACTGCCGAATATTAGAGCTCCGGTACTTTTTTTTTTTTGCTAGAAACTAAGCTCTATGTATATATATATGTATATATATATATATATATATATATATATATATATTGTTACAGATATTTGAATCATATTGATTTTGATCCTGAATAAGCATAGTGACATTCGAAATTTTTTGAAAACTTATATCTAGTAGTCGGACAATGGATTATTGTTAAAAGTTTTGATGTGTGAGTTTTGTTTAATTTATTCTGTTTGATAATTCTAGTCTTTATATTATTGCTGCTGTGTCATCATATTCATATAATTTATCCATTCATTTCATTTTACAATAGTTTAAAAGTTTTCATTTGTACTTTTCCGCAATAAAAATTTAATTTTTTTTTGCGAATTTACTGAAGTATTTGAATGTAAACAAATGTATCGCGATATTATTTAACCATTATATATTTTATATTTAATTAACTTCAATCAATGTTTGAACAAATTGTTTTGAGGAAAGTAATTTCGTTCAATTTACTTTCGAGGACCTGCTTTTTAAAAAATTATTTACTTAATATTCCGTTCTTTTACTCATCTATTTACTTTCTTACGGCCGGTCAAACTCCGATCTTGTCCGACAGGTGACGTTTCAGCCCTGCTGTACTCTGATTGGCTATCCTTCAAATGGAACAACCTTATGTAGAAGAACTTTGAAGCTACCCATAATTACATTTCCGTTGGCGATGTTCTAAAAACTTATCTCAACATTTTTTCTTAGGAATAACTTGTATTGAAACATGGAATCGGAGCATTATATTCTGATATCACAAAATATAATACAGTAAATCCTTTGATTAGCGTACGCCTCGGGAGCGCAAAATTTGTTAGTTTTTTGGAGGTATCCGAACAGATGTATTAAGAGGTAAATATGTACAGATATATTGAAAAATTGTTTATTAAATAGAGGTGTCCTTCATTCGGATAAATCAGGTATGTAGTTCGAAATATTATAAATACACTGCAAACGATTTTTTCATATAGACCGTAATGTAACGGCGTTTATAACTGACGCCCCTGTAAACTAACTATAAATGCTACGGATTTTTTGCAATAAACATGCCATTCTAAACCTTAATAACATATCACTTAGATGTCAAATTGACAATATTAACGTTAGTTATAACGCGGACAGACATTCAGATAGACATTGATATACACTTATCTAATATGTTGGAAAGTGTTAAAAACGCTTGCATAATAAATCAAAGAACCATTTTCCTTTCAAATAATCTGCTTTTCATTAGGTATTTTGTTTAATATCAATTCCTTTAATTAAAACTTACACTTATACTAAATTAACTGAAAAATATTTTGAAGTTAATTGTTTTTAATCTTACAAAATAGCTATAGTTTTTATCGCTTTAAGTAAATCTAGCCACTAAATCTTAATAAAATTACGTGAAGGAAAACAGTTTATTTATGTTTTATTTTCCGCTAAAGCAAAAAAAGCATGATAAAAATCAAGTGACTGGGAATAGTTCAATTATAAGGTTAGTTGGGGTAACTGAACCCACAAGATAACTGGGTCATAGGGTATTTTATAAAAAACTGTTGATGTTTTTTTAAACTTTAGCTTTTGCGAAGAATGCACCTTAATTTCTACTTCCTAAAACAATGTGTGTCAACTCAATCATAACTCTCACTTTGCTGTGACAGGTTGTCAAAAATTTTAGTTTCTTTTTTTAAAAACAACTTTAATATGGTTGAACTTCCGCGGCTTTCTATTAAAATACAGCAAGTACTTTTATTAAACAATCTTTATTTTTAATGATTAGGCAAATAACTACATTAATATTATTAGGTATCTATACATATTTACTTCATGTTTCAAATAAAAGCCCGGTGTCCCAGTTACCTTATAAATTTTTCAAGCTTGGGATAACTGGATCATGCTGGATCCTGTTACCCCAATAGTTATGAATCATTTTTTTTTTTTTAGTTTCTCTTACTACGGGAAATAAACTTCTCCATCGTTTTTTGCTCACAATAAAGAAGATTATAGAATAGCTTATTAAAATTACGTAATAAAATTTAAAAAAAAGCATATTGGATGGTATCAAACCAAATTTCTTGACCACTTGAGAGGCGGTGATGCCGTTATGGCATCACACAATTTTAATCCCTAATTACCACATTGGCACCGGAATTTTATAATGAAAATTTCACCTTTATTAAGTACGCGAAAATATACTTCTACTTGTTTAAAATAGATTCTCTTGTAAATACCGGTGTCATTAAATTATTTCAACATTTTACGAATGCAAGTACCTTGCCCCTTAAAGCGAGATAGTCAAACCTTGAAATTGTAACAGGGGTCGCATTCTATAGGGAAACTTTTATTGTTCCTACCGCTATTTTGAAAATAATATCTTCATCGCACTGTTCTTTACAATGTGTTAAATAAAATAATCATTAAGGTTTCTGGTAGGAACAATAAAATTTTCCCTATATAATGCGACTCCTGGATACAGATAAAGTACTTAAGTACTTACGTAGCCACTTGTTCATAGATTTACCTTGCTATTTTTTCCTTAAAATACCCATGTGACTTTTGTACTTATTATCTATAGTAAAGTACATAAGTACAAAATACCCATGTGACTTTTATACTTATTACCTATACTAAAGTACAAAAGTACTTACTTAATATTTATGTTTTCGGTATAAATAAATCTAATATTTTCATTTTTAGTGCTTTTTTTAGACACATTGACAGCAAAGGTTTCCCTTTCAACGCTCTTTAGTTGATATATAATTTACCGGATCTAAATTTTTTTAAGTTGTTTGCACTTTTTCAAACATGACCTGATATCCCATATGAATACAAATAAACGCGTGTGGAAAAATATAGACCCTCCTGGACCACGTACCACGTACCACATTTTTATGGGGCAACTGTACCCATGAGGAAAGAAAGATGAAATATGCATATTTTTATATTTTTAAATATTAAAATGTAATTTTGAGCATTTCTGTCTGATAGAGGAAACCTAACTGAACACGTTTACAGAAATTCAGACTTTAATTCAAATGAACATTAGCTTTTTGAAGCTAATTGTCAGAAGCTACAGAATCACATTGTAAAATCATGGCCCAGTTGCCTCAACTAACCTTACATTTAAAACCACAAAAACAAATTATCCCAAAATATCGCTGAAATTTCTTAGGCTTTTGAAGAAAGGTATATTTATAATAATTAAAATAAAAAAGAGAAATGCCATTTAAAAATAAAACGAAGCGTTAAATTAACTTCGTTCAACAAAACACATATTGAAATAAATGAATAAATAAATAAATCTGCTGTAGAAAGAGAATATGGAGAATATAATAAGAAATGCTTTCAACACAATTCCTATTATCTATTACCTTCAGTGTCATGCACTTTATTAGAAAACAAGATTAATTAATCTTTTAAAGCATTAGCAGCAAAACATTAGGAAAATAATCATGTTTAATGTTGTGAGATATATTTATTCATTGCTATTAGACCGAATCTACACACTGCTTAATCTTAATAAAAGTTACGTGCAAGAAAGCAAATTGATTTATTTCTGACTACCTCGAGGGAACAGTAAAGAGCACACACCTAAAGATTATCACATTCCACACAATTACGATGCTTTTAATTGTCTTTTTCTTGTAATTTTGTGTCGTTTCAAATGATTTTCTTCTTCTATTAATCTACCAAAAAAAGACACATGTTTCATAAAGTAGAACAAGTAATATAAAAACGTTGTTTTTAAAGTCAATTCCTATTTTGGACATCAAAGAAAAATTTAACATAATCCCTTAAGCTAATATTAGTTTTTGTTGCATTAAAATATCTCAATTCGTTGATTTTCTATAAGCAAGTAGGCTTAAAATGGAAGTCTATGGGAATTTGGCAAAATATTAGATATATCGCAAATTTGGCGACAAACTTGGCGGTATTTGGCGACAGAAAAGTGTCCCCCCTATGGTAACCCCACTTATAGATATGAAGATGCATTAAATGCTTCAATAACCCATGGCCGCCATTTTGTCTCCCATATAAAACTAAAATTATTATTTAAAATTTAATTAATTAATTAATATTTGAAAAATCTGTATTAACATCAATTGTCATCCAGTTTAAAAAAAAATTTAAGAAAAAAGTTAAAAATTTATTTCAACTTGATAGGATGAATAATAAGTATTTTATTAACGATTGAAAATTTGAACAAGATATATAAATAAAAATAGGGAGAGTGTGAACTAATAGTAGGAATTGGAAAATATAATATAACTACAACTGAGAATATACAACAAGCTCTTCCGAGTTGCCTAGAAATCCGAAAAACGTTTTTAATATTTAGAAATTTGAAACCACAGAAATGAATAATTTTTCAACATTTCAAGAGGCATTTATAAAGTCAAAGTTTCTTTTGCTGTCACTGATTTTCGGTAACGTTTCCGAATAGTTTTATAGTGTATTAATTAGTAATATAACCTGTAATATAAGATTTTCAGATGCTATCGATTGTCAAGAAACTTTTGAAAATATATTGACCCATGATAAAATAACTGTATTAAATTAAGATTAAATTACTCTTGAGCGTTTAAATTCAGTTACACAGCTGAAAACATTTGAGTGAGAATTGATATCATCCAAAAAATCGATATTCCGTTTTGAATTAACTGGGTGATACACTTTAAAAACTAATCGGGAAAGTTTCCAGAAATTAGTGCCAGCAAATGAAACATTATTTGTATATTTTATGCATCTTTAAATATTGAAAATACCGGGTGAGCAAAAAGTCTGTATAAACTTTAAAAAATCATAAAAATCGAAAAAAATAACCGAAATGAAAAACTGTTTGCTGGATTATCATCTATAAGTCCCGGGAAATTTTTAAAGACCGAAATAAAAAATAACTCAAAATACAGCCGACAGATGGTGGTGGTTCGTACGATGGTGGAAATATGCAAATGAAATGGTTATAAGAACTTACGCCCCTAATCCAGAACTAGTTCACATAAAATAACTTCACCTACAAAGGTTTATGCTTCATACTCAGCATCCTTGATCAAGTACATGGCTCACAAAGTTTGAACTAGTTCTGGATTAGGAGAGCAAGTTCTTATAACCGTTTCATTTGCATATTTCCACCTAAATCGCACAAACCAGCGCCATCTGTCGGCTGTTTTTTGAGTTATTTTTTATTTCTGTCTTAAAAATATTCCCGCGGCCTATAGATGCTAATCCTGCAAACGGTTTTTCATTTCGGTTAATTTTCGGTTTTTATGATTTTTTAAAGTTTATACGGACTTTTTGTTCACTCGGTATAATATTTTCATATGTTTCTAAACATAAAGAACGCATTTCGAAATTGTAGATAAATCGGATAAGGTTATGAATTATTTTCGTACGTGTATATATTAAAATTTCGTAAACAACATTAATTTTATTCTCTCTTTTTTTTTTTTTTTTTTTTTTTTTTTTTTTTTTTTTTTTTTTTTGCTGCGTAGTAAGAGAATACGGCGATGATTGTAAGAAATGCTTTTAGTATGAATCCTATTCTATATTACATTTTATGATATGCACTTTATTAGAAAATGAGAGTAATAAATCTTTTAAAGCATTAACGATAAAATATTACCAATGTTATCCTATTTAATCCCATAAGATAAATTTTATGAAAGATTTATTTATCGGTATTAGGCCGAATCTAGACACCTGTGAATCTTAATAAAAGTTATGTACAAGAAAACGAATTCTTTACTCCTGACTATTCCTGGGAGAACGGTAAAGAGCACGATGAATTTCTGTAAGGTTTATATCCATGGATTAACGCCTTTCATACAGTTACGATGCATTCTTTTTTTCTTCATGCATTTTTATGACGTTTCTATATGATTTATTTTTCTTTTAGTTACATAAACTTGATCGAAAGAGAAATTTTTATTATCTTCGCAAAATATAACATAACCACAAATGAAATTACGCAAAAAGCTCTTCCGAGTTATTCCCAAATTCGAAAAGCATTCTTTTTCTTTAGAAACCATAGGAACCAATATGTTTTAGAGATTTTACTTATTTAAAAAAAAATATCTTAAAACTATCTAGTTAAAGAGTTTTCTTAGTAATTAAAATTGCTTGCTCATTCAAACAAATGAGACTGTTATGTGGTTAAATATAACTGTAATGAGACGTTAAAGAGAGCTGATACACTAAAACCTATGAAATGGAATCCCGTCCTTAAGATACACTAACCAGAATACGACATTCACAATTTAAAATAAAGCCGATGACAGCGTATACTTAAAATTTCTCACATGGATTTCAATATTTTAAAAGTTTCTTTTTTTGCATAATATACCTCGGGTAGCATTTGTTTTAGTTTAGGGAATATTTCAAAACATGGAGGCACCGTAAAAAAAGGGTAAAACGTCTAAATCATGTCTTCTGATTAACCCATGAATCTGAAAAGCATACTTTATTTTTTTAAAAACTTACTGTATATTCAAGATTTTAAGAAGCATTTATAAAACCAAAGTTTATTTTGCTACCCCTCATTTTCGGTAACGACTTCAAGTAGTTTTTATAAAGTATCAATCAGTTTTTCAACCCAAAATATAGGTTTTTTGGATGCTATAAGTTCACAAGAAACATTTTCATATTAAATAAACATATTTTGGTGCTAATGAATGATAAAATAACAGCAATAAATTAACATTAAAATTTATATAATTTTGCTATTTTTTCATCTATAAATTTAAAACTGTTCAATGAAAATTAATAGCATCCTAAAAACCTGCACTCTGTTCTGGGAAAACTTATCAATTCGAGATAAAAGTGTTCCGAAACGTTTCCAAAAAATAATTGTCAGTAAAGGAAACTTTTATAAATTCTTTGAATCTCAAAAATGTTTTGGTTTTTGAAGTTTTGTAAGATAAGGAACATATTTTGGATTCTATTCTGCACTTTCTATAAGAAAATATTGTAAGTAGAAATCCTGTAATATTATACGCATAATATTGATTAAGTTGTTTATAATTAAAGAGTTTGGGTGAACGAGGTACATAAGCAACATTTGGCTTGTTACAAGAAAATCGGTTTTAAAGGTTTTGGAAAAATTCTGAAATTAGGTATGTTTTTTTTTGATGGATGATTTCATATTATAATAGTGTAACAGATAACTGCGCATCATATCGTTACTTGAAAAAATAAAAATATATATATTTTGTAAAAAAAATAATAATAATAATTAGCGAATGTTTATAAAAATGCGGCTTAAAACCTTCTCCATTCAAATTAACGTATATGTTTTGTCGATTTAAAAACATCACGGTTTATTACAAGTTAAGCATTCACACCTATTATTATCGATTGTCTTATTTCAACAAGTTTATATTCACAAATTAACAAAAACTCTAAACCCTTTGGTTTCAATGTAAAATATCTGGAACAAGCTGGATTATTTCTATAAATCGACATCTAAATTTAAGTTACTATCTCCATTTACAAATTCTCGTCATCTTGGTCTGCAGTTACTATAATATTCCTCTCTCCAGATGCCTTCAAAATAGCTAAGCAGAATCTCTAACTGATAAGAATTACAAATTGAAACAGTTTACTTAAATTGGCAGTTTGAAGCAGTTTTTATTAAACTTTTTCTATTTTTTGCTATTAAGATGCACAGGTTAATTGTATTTTCTGCTCAAGGAGTTCAGAACTCTATTGGACTGAAAACATATATTTTTCCTCTTTTTGCAACTTTAACTTCTCTGAAAATGTGCAATTTCGTAGGAAAAAATGACACATGCTACGATGCGAATCAATACAAATTTTCAACGACATTTTTAAAAATAATAAGGGCATGTATCACAATCTGAATTTAATGAATTTCTATAGACGAAATGCGAATCATGACATATTTAATGTGAACCAGTGATGTACCGACCATGTTACTTCATTATTTGAATATCTGCATAGGTCGCCGAAACTAATAAAAAGCGTGCTGAAAAATGAAAATTATTATATTAAGTAGTGAAGGTCTCATGCCACAGTAAAAATACAGCAACAAGTTTTTAAGCCATAGTGTTAATTACGTATCAATACATCCCTTTCCGAGGAAAAATTAGAACTGTAACTTGCTGGAGACTTCTCTGTTCTTTATACAAACGCCGAAATCAATGTCATTTTCACTTTCACTACTATTTTAATAATTTGTATACGCTTTTCGGATTTACACGAGATGTGTTGTTTTTTGCCCATTGTAGATTTTGTTGACTGAAAATAAGCAAAATATTTCATTTGCAAACAACAACTTTGAGGAATTCTCTGGACATGTTCTCATGAAGATATCTAGATTTTCATGAAATTGTAACTTATGTACCTTGTTCTTTTGAACGCTTCAACTACTACATCATCCATATATAAACAAAAAAAAATCGAGCAAATCCAGTTGACTTTCCGAAGACGTTTGTTCGTGTCTTAAAACAACAACAAAAAAAACTTAAAAAAATTGGGAATAGGTTAGATTTGAACACATGATTACCCTTTTTGAAAGTGGAGGCTTTATCTCTGCGTTACATATATTTGATTACATCGCCGCAATATTTGTCCTTTTCACTTTATGAGATTTCCATTCTGAATTTTTTTCGATAAAATCGTTTGCAAAATTGTTTGAAAATGGTTTAAAATTGGAATAAGTACATACTTCGTCAACCGATTTGTACTAAAAAGTGGGCAGTTCTACTGATAGTAGTTTATAATATATTCTCCGGAAGTATAATTTTAGAACTGTCGTGTTCACTCACACTCACGCACTCACACACGCACAAGTAAATAAATCATGTTTACAGATATATACTTACATTATGTGTTCGTAAAGTAAAATGTTAATTGTTAGACAAATAGATATTCCGGTGTATACTTGAATTCTGTAAAGAAAAAAATAAGAAAGGGATAAAATTATTGTAAATGTTTTCATGGTCAGGTATATAAATATGTCTGTTACTTCTAAGTCTATATGCGAAGACATGATTATTATTTTTTGCGTTGTTTGACACAAATATATATGATAATAATTCTACACAATGAATGTTCTGCATCGGTAAAGGAAACAATAAAACTTTCAACCGCTTATATTTATGAAATAACTTTGAATACACAAAGATTACTTCGCACGATATTGCAACTCGAAAGAAAAAACGATTTGAAGGGATTCTTTCAGACGACTCTTATTTACTAATATAACTAACGCATGTAGGTAATGGGCAGTTTTTTATAATAAAAAATATCAAGTTAAGTATAACTCAACATCTTTGCATGCAGTTATTTAAGGTAGTAATGAGACAGACAAAAAATACAATTCATTGCTTCTAATTCAGTTGTTTTCTTTATGTTACTTTCCCATTGAAAACACCTTCATCCACGATTTTCATAAAGTTGAATACAAAAAATTTAAAGTTTTATTATTTTGTTGTGATACTTTTAAATTATACTAATATGAACGCAATTTCAATTTATTATCTTAATATTATTCTGAAACTTTCAGTTTTCTGGAAATAATTTTTTATACTTTGGGAATACTTACTTCTTTCAAAAGACATTGTAAAAAAATTAAAGCAATTCCTTTTTTTAAGATATTGAATGAAGACGGTTTCAATTTACATATACAAGCAAAGAGATACCATTTACTATATGCTTTGCACAATAGACTTCATAGCTGAATTTGAGATTAATTCATATAGAATAATATGAATGCGTTGTAATAATCATTTTAGCATCTATACTAATAAAAGAACAAATCGCTCTGTGTGTGTGTCTGCGGTGGGTAACAAAATCTACCGCATGTAGAAATCTGAAAATTTAGGAGTGATTAGTCGAAGACAAGTCCTGATGCACCTCAGACTCAGATTGTTAAATTTTTAAGGAGCGGGGCACCTAGGTCCCTTTAACTTTTTATGCACTAAATTGTTAATAAGATGCTTCTTTTATATCCGATTTTCTTTGTTTTTGGGTAAATTCTCCGTTCAGTTTCTGCATTTTATTTAAGACCCTGGCACCCTTGGGTCCGGTACAGGGCCCCTTAAAGTTTTAGTGCACTAAATTGTTAATAAATTGCTTTCTCTTTATTCGATCTTCATTTTTGTGATAATTTCTCCATTTAGTTATTTTTCTGTTTCTACATTCAGTTACGCCCATAGGCACGTCAAGGGTCCCGTAGGGTCCGGTAAAGGGTCCGTTGAACTTTTTGTGTGCCATGCATTTTTCACCCCTTAATTTTCTCACCTTTTCAGTGCGTAATTTTAAAGTTGAGTCTTGAAATCTTCTCCCTAGGCCAACACCCACATATTTTTATTAAGGTTCTAGGGCCCTTTATTAATCATTTCCCTAATTTTTTGTGCTTTTCTTTCAAATTATATCCTAATGATTAATTCATACGCTGTACTTAATTTTGACTAATTGAAGATCTAAAACGTTAAGTACTAAAACGTTTTAACATGTTTTCATGTTAGGATACTGTTCTCAACTACCAATTGGCCCCTTTTGAGCCCCCTATTATAGCTCCTTTGAAAATGGTCTTGAGAACTTCTTGACAACTTCTTAGGTTCTCCAGCTACTACATGAACGACAAAAAAAGTTTCAGACTTCAGATACGACCAATTTTGAATATTAATCACATTCTTGGGTCCTTGGTGAAGCTTCTTTAAAAACGACCGGAATAATCCTCTTTAACATAGTTCTAGCGTCCTCTAATTACTTCAAAAACTACTAAAAAAGTATCTTTATAGTAAACTACATGCCCCTAAATCCTTGACCCCTTGGGTACAGGTACAGAGCCCCTTGAAGTTTTTGCACCATAAATTGCTAATAGATTGCCCCTCTTAATCCGATCTTCATTTTTGGAAACATTTTGTCATTTAGTTATTCTCATGTTTCTATATTCCAGTTAAATTCCTGGGGCACCTTACGGTCCTGCAGGGCCCGATCCGGGGTCCCTTGAACTTTTCGTTTGGCATGCACCACCTAATTTTCTCACCTTCTCATTGCATAGTTTTAATATTGAATCTTGGACATTTCTCCCTAGACCAACACCTCCATATTTGTATTGGGGTCCTAGGGCCCATTTTTTAGCATTTACCCCATTTTTTCGTGTTTGTTTAAACTATTATTCTATTGACTAATTCATACCATATGCATAATTTTGACTAATTGAAGATCTAAAACGCTAAGTACTAATACATCTAAACATGTTTTCGAGTTAGGGGCCTTTTCTCATCTATCAGTTGGCCCCTTTGGAGCCCCCTATTATAGCTCCTTTAAAAATGCTCCGATTCACTAGCTTTTTTATAACATCTTCTTAAATTCCCTAGCTACTACATAAACGATAAAAAAAATAAAAATTTAAATTTAAAAAAAATATATATTCAGACTTCAGCTACCACCAATTTTGAATATTAATCGCTTTCTTGGGGCCTTGGTGAAGGTTCTTTATAAAAGATCCGAATTCCTTGCAATTTTCTTTAACATAGCTCTAGCGTCCTCTAATTACTTTAAAAACTACTAAAAAGTATCCCTATACCAAACTACACGCCCCTTAAGTCCCTGGCCCCTTGGGTTCCGGTACAGGACCCCTTGTAGCTTTTGCACCATAAATTGCTAATAGTTTGCCCCTCTTAATCCTATCTTCATTTTTGGAAGTATTTTCCATTTAGTTATTCTCCTGTTTCTATATTCAAGTTAAATTCCTGGGGCACCGTAGGGACCTGTAGGGCTCGATCCAGGACCCTTGAACTTTTTGTTTGCCATGCATTTTTCACCACCTAATTTTTTCACCTTCTCATTCCATAGTTTTAAAATTGAGTCTTAGACTCTTCTCCCTAGACCAACACCTTCATAATTGTATTGGGCCCCTAGTGTCCATTTTTAAGCATTTACCCCATTTTTTTACGTATTTCTTTAAAATATTATTCTACTGAGTAATTCATACCTTATGCTTAATTTTGACTAATTGAAGATCTAAAACGCTAAGTACTAAAACATTTAAACATGTTTTCGAGTTAGGAACCTGTTCTGATCTATTAGTTGTCCCCTTTGGAGCCCCCTATTACAGCTCCTTTAAAAATAGTCCGATTCACTAGCTTTTTTTCTAACAACTTCTTAAATTCCCCAGCTATTACGTAAACGAAAAAAAAAAATCAGACTTCAGCTACCACCAATTTTGAATATTAATCGCTTTATTGGGACCTTGGTGAAGCTTTTTTAAAAATGATCCGAATTCCTTGAAATTTTCTTTAACGTAGTTCTAGCGTCCTCTGATTACATTAAAAACTACTAAAAAGTATCTTTATACCAAACTTCATGCCACTTAAGTCTCTCCTCCCTTGAGGCCTGGTACAGGGTCCCTTGAAGCTTTTACACCATAAATTATTAATAAATTGTCCCTCTTAATCCGATCTTCATTTTTGGAACCAAATTTTCCATTTAGTTATTCTCCTGTTTCTATATTTCAGTTAAACCCCTGGGGCACCCTAGTGTCCTGTAGGTCCTGATCTGGTGCCTTTTGAACTTTTTGTGTGCCATACATTTTTCATCCCCTAATTTTCTCACCTTCTCATTGCATAATTTTAAAATTGAGTCTTGGACTCTTCTCTTTAGACCAACACCCACATATATTTATTGGTGTTCTAGGGCCTTTGATTAAGCATTTACCCCATTTTTGTGCATTTCTTTAAAATACTATTCTAATGATTAATTCATACCCTATGCTTAATTTTGACTAATTGAAGATCTAAAACACTAAGTACTAAACCATTTAAACATATTTTGATTTTAGGGCCCTGCTCTCAACTATCAGTTGGACTCTTTTGGTCCCCCTGTTATAACTCCCTTAAATATGGTCCGATTCAGGAACTTTTTTTTCTAATATGTTCTTAGGTTCTCTAACTACTACATGAACGACAAAAAAATTGTAGACTTCAGCTACCACTAATTTTGAACATTAATCGCCATCTTGGGGCCTTTGTTGCAGCTCCTTTAAAAACTATCCTATTATATAGCAATTTTCTTTAACATAGATTTAGCGTCTTCGAGCTACTTTAAAACCACTAAAAAATTTCTTATACCCAAGTACATTCCAGTTAAGACCCTGGCGTCCAGGGCCCTGTCTTCTTTATACCTCAGCTACCATCTTTTCCGAACGTTAATCTTCTTTTTCAGCATCAACTTACGTCTACTTACTACAGCCGTAAATTAAAAATCGCGTTGCTTTAAAGGTAACTTTAGGTAAGGGATTTCACCCATTTACTAAATATCGTGTTAATGCTAACAGTAATTCATAAAATTTGCAAGGGAAGGGGCATCTTTCCCCGCTTGGGGGCGCATTCTTTCCCCGGATTTAAGGGACCGATTTCAACGGGTTTTGCTTCTTTCGTCTTAGATTACGATTCAGCTACTTTCTGTATTATGAAATTTTTATCTTAGACTTTAGTCACCAATATTTTTTAACATTAATGGTGCATTCTTTTTTTTCTATGGGCTTGATTCCTACAAGCTTTGGCTCACTCAACTTGGTTTTCGATAATCTCCGGCACGTGTGGGGCATTTCCGGTAAATGGTGCCATAGGTAGCGGGGACTCAGTTTACAGGTTCGTTTGAAAGAAGTTTGTTGGGAATACACTAGACGCTGCGGAAGACAATGGGAGCCTCCGAAATTAGGTTCTTTTAAAAGAATTTCCAACGGTATAAAATTGTACAAACTTGAGTTTTGTTTAAGGTTATTATTTACAAACCACGGGCAACCCCCGGCGGGTCTGCTAGTTCTATATAAATCTATTCAAAGCCAATCACTCTTTAATGTGCATGAAATTCGATTTCTTTCAGTCAGCGAAAAGACTGTTAAGTCATTTTTTAAAACTGTTCTAAATAATCATAAAAATAATCTACATTTAAGCAAAAAATAAATAAAAATCCCCTTAGATAATAAAGGAGACAATTTGAATTTTGCATGAAAACATTAAAACTATTAATGCTCCTGTAAAAAGTAAGATATTTTAAATTAATTAAATATTTGCTAATGAGAATGGTGGTTATATTAGATAATTAAATTCTTTTAAGATACTGTATGATGACAGTATGACTTTCCATATAAATACAGAATAACTATGCATTTAATTATGACCTATGATTGAAAGTCAGTCTTCACGTAATATACATTATGGTTATTTTGCGAGCTCTATTCATTGAGTGATGCTGATGCGTTGTAATTGGCATCTTAGTATTCTATCTAAAGCTATTAAAAAAAACTTTAATGTTAAATACACATGGAATTAAAAAAATTCATATTGAATTGTTTTGTTAATTTCAAAGTTATTCGAATAATCTTAAAATATTCAACATCTACGCGCACATATACAGAGTGTCCGGTCTCAACGGTGTCCAATGGCTAATTCCTAAACCATTAGTCATAGACATATAGTTCCAATTACAAGAATGTTTTAAATCAGGTAAAGAAATATTTTAAAAGCGATTTGGGTCAATAAAAACATTTCTTAAAAAATTACGAAATTTAAATTTTTATACGGCACCTCGGTCCTATAAGTTATATTTAGTAAAATTTTCCCATTACACTGACAAGTGAGACAAAAAAAGTCCCATTCATATAACGCTAAAATTGAGCGAGTTATGAAACTTTAAAAATGCATGACTTATGCCACTTTTCTGCTCTGAAAACAAATGAGTCACATATCAAGTGCTTAAAGTATTCGAAGATCTTATTTCATTTATATCTGCGCTTTAAAAAAAATCGTACAAGTGTTAAGATTAAGTTAACATTTATTAAGTTTCACATTGGCTAAAATAACATATGTTTTATTTTGTCAGGATTTCAGACTGTTTCTTTTATGATTTCTTTTAATAAAAATTATGTTATTTTTATAAGTTTTTATGTTACTTCAACGGTCGTATGTATGCTTTTCCAGTTCAAAATTTAACTCGAAATTTAACTCACTTTTAAATATCCGATCGATATTACAGTTTACATACTGGCGCAAATCCAATAACAATCTAATATTATTATGATTTTCGGTGGATACCATTTATACCTATTTTACAGGATAACACAGAAAAATTCGGATAGCCTACCGCCAAGAAATTTAAGAAAAAGTTTTAGATTATATAATACAAGACTGCGATTATTGTTTTTTTTTTTTTTACTTTTGTGTAATTTTTAGCACTGAATTCGAAACTTATATTAATTTTTAACCATCATGTCAAGATATTTCGCAAATCATAAATTGTCAAAATTAAAGAATAACAAAAATCGGATACTATAACGTACAGGAGGTGGTTGTGTTTTTTAACTTTTGATAATTGATTTTTACGTACTTTTTAGCACTGAATCTGAAAATGACCTTCATTTTTAACCATCACGTTAGAATTTTTTTTGCAAATCGTAAATGTGTAGGTTAAAATATAGCAAAAATCTCATACTATAAAACATACGTAAAACTTTTTTTGTTTTATTTTATTTTAATTTATTTTATTTTATTCAATAATTTATTCGATATTTTTGCTTATCCTGGGATTCTTACAGCTACATAGCTGAGTGGACCGATGAAATTTGGGAGTAGACTCAATTTTAACTTTGAACTTTTTATCTTTGAAATTTACAAAAAATCCTGATGTGATGGTTAAAAATGAAAGTCAATTTCGGATTCAGCGGTACAGAATACACAAGAATCTATTATTAAAAGCTAAAAAGCATGACCTAACCCAACTTTTGCGGGCTAGTATAATCTAATAATATTTTAAAATACGTATCATTTTGTAAAGAATTGAGGCTGTTAATTTAGCATAATTTTATTTAACAAAAATTCTGTTTTTTCTTTCTTCTTAAATGTTTATTACGAATTGTATATTTTGCATTAATATGTCAGAATGATTAAAGATTTCAAATTTATACTGCAATGTTAATTTTACTCTCAATCATTTTTAATATATCTGAAGAAATTATATTTCGACTAAATTTGTGAATGACCCCCAATTTGCAGCAAAAAATATGCTCCAACTTTAAAAAGCTATTACTCGATCAATTTTAATCGTATAATAACGGGACTTTTTGTGTATTACTTGTCAGTATAAAAGGAAAATTTTACTAAATATAACTGATAGGACCGGGGGACCGTATAAAAATTTAAATTTCGTAATTTTTTAAGGAATGTTTTTATTAACCCAAATCGCTTTATAATATTTCTGTACATGATTTTAAACATTTTTGTAATTGGAACTATATGTCTATGACTAACGGTTTAGGAATTAGCCATTGGACACCGTTGAGACCGGACACCCTGTATAATTAAACAGGTGTAAGACATTTAGCATGACTTTCTAATCATCTAAAGTTTATCATATTTATAACGTTTAAACCTACAAAGTAATATGATTCATTATGTTGCAATATTTATATCTATATACACTACAATTAATATTATAAATATTTTTAAAATAAATAACAAAATTAAATTTCTTTTTTCCCTATAAACTTGGAAGATCTTGAAAAATACAAATGCATCACAATGGGTTATAAAGCATCTAGTTTAACAATAAATAGGTTTGAATTTTTAAATCCCTAAAAGTAAAATAATAGTAAGCCATAATTTCCTTTTACATTTGTATGACGAAAGTGAATGTTAGAAACTGCAATGTATTGAATGTGTAAAATTCCTTACTAGTAAGTAACGCACATTTTAATTCATTAGCTGTTAATGATTTTGAGTCACGTAAAATTTTAATTTAAAACATTAAAATGCAAAAAACCTTATTAACCAGACTTAAAAAAATTATTTCCGTATTACAATATCCCAAATTTTAAAACATTTTTCTTGTAATGTTCCAAAATGATTAATTTTGTAGCACTGATGTTTTATCGAATAAATTTAAATTTCAGTGAAAAATATAAAACAAAATTTGGGAGTAATTAAAATTTTCATTATTAGTTTAATGAAATAGCAATGAACGCAGACGATTTCTAAAATACTACTGATTCCAAGATAAACAAGTTTGAAATTACTCGTCAAACGTGGCAAATGAGGTGCGTTCGTACTATAACTAGTTTTAAAATTATTTTTTGCACCCCATATTGTACTGAATGTATATTTGTTTGCACTTCATAAGTGCATAGTCTGTAAAATCATTAAAATGCACTTGCAATAATTCTTTTCCTATTCCCCGTAATGCAGCTGAACACTTTTGACTGTCCCTGTAATTAAACTTTAGATCCAATTTTCATATAATTTGAAATGGCTGGACAAAATTTTGCAACAATTATGTATTTAAAATTTCAGACCACGCGGAAGGCTTTAACATCAATAAAATGCACTTGCAATAATTTTTTCCCATTGGTCGTAATGTAACGGAAAAATTTTGACTGCCCCTGTAACTAAACTATACCTCTGATGTTCATAAAATTTGAAATGGCTGGACAAAATATTGCTACAATTATGTATTTAAATTTTCAGACCATTCGGTTGGGTAGTTTTTGCTCTGTTACATGTGGACGGACAGACAGACGGACGGACGGACGGACTAAACGACGACTATAGGTGTTGCGTATTTATATAATTACGAACGCACCTAAAAAAAAACCAAAAAAAAAAAAACCAATGTGAATTTTACGAATATCCTGAAGACAAATTCCAGTAGCGCCAGTAGTCTATTGGTTGTTAAAAACATAAAAGGCAAACCTCGTATTAATGAGATTTCAAAGCTCGAAATATTGACTTTTAAGATGCTATCAATTCTCTAAGGAACATTTTCAGCAAGTAGCAGAATTTATGCATGTAAAAGTAATAAAATACTGCTACTTTTAACAGCAATGTTAATTCTGTTAATTTGGCACCTTTGTTTGTCGAACATGTTTGCCGAACAATGACAACTTGTTGAACATAAATTACTTGAGAGTTAATAACATCCGGAAAAACTGATATTTCGTTTTGAATATACTCATTAATCTCTATAATAATAGCCTAAGTTATGCCACTGTCATCAATATTTCCTGGTTGACCGCTTCACTTTTTATATGCCAAACAGCCAATTTGGTAATTTAATGTTAGCCGGGCGCAGGTGATAAATCGGCAAATATTGTTCCATCGCCGTCATATCATCAGTAGGGTGGAGCGAAAATTTTTTTTTTTTAAATCAAAAACGGGTAGGTGCCAAAAGTTGCCTTTATACTAGTACATAATCTGTGTGCAATATTACCGCTGAAAAAAAAAATGGCTTGAGTCTGCGCTTTTGGTCCAAAAGTCGAAATTTTGGGTAAAATTTGACATTTTTTTCAAAAATTAAAAAAAAAATCTATAGAGATGTTTATTATTTAAAAGTGTTATTTAAACCTTTATTATTAATGACTTAACATAATTAAACGAAAAAACTATATCTTTGTTCTGTATAACTGGAACAAAACTGTCAACTTTTGGTGAAAAAAAGGCGTTTACACTCTGTTGTGTCATACAACTAATTGTTGTTTGGAATACAGCTCTTACCTAGCTGCTTTCAAAACTACCCAGGAGGTACCACGTGGAGGTGGCTGCATTTCATGTCACAACAGTGCATAGCTCGACCACCCTACCATCTGAACTCAATTTTTTATTTATACATTGAATTGTGATTTTTTATCAAAGACTGGCATAAGTTTTCTCTGTATCAACCTGGTACATCTCTTCTTTGGATCCACAGACTTTGAATGCTGCTGCTGTGATCTCATTTACGTATTTTTCTACTGTTTGTGTAAGAGAAGACAAACAGTGTAATGCAGTGCGGATGATATTAATGTAATCTATTCAGCCTTCTATTATTTTCACCAAGATTGCACACGATAAATGCATATTGATTAGAGGTTCTGTTACCACAATACTTTTCCGATGAGTTAGATTTATATAATTATCCGCTTCAAAGTTGATTGTCGATATTTCCGTTTTGCGTATGCCATCATTTACTCTCATTTTTCGACTATTATGTGCTGAGCAGCTAGCTGTTTAATGTGATGGCAATTGTCAGATAGCATTGAAATAAGAATTTCCTCTGTGTATGCAAAGCAACCATTGTCCTAAATAACCTTTTTTTCAGTATTTTTTTTCCGTTTTGTGTGTTGTTTAGTATCCAAGTTGTTTTTGTGTAGCCAATTTCCCATGAGTTTTTATATCCCTTCTTTAGCTGTGGATTACATTTGATTGTAAACTATTCTGGAGCCAAACTTGGATAACATAGTACTTTTTGAGTGAACGTAGAGACTCTGGTGGGCAATGAGTGCTCATTTGAAGGCGGATAATTCTGTTAGTCGTTGTCATCCATTCTGCGAGGGGCATGTTTAGAATGAACCATTACAATTGATCATATGTCTCCTCCAAGTCCAGTTAATTTCCTCTGCATCATTTATTAGATAAAATCGATGGCAAAAATTAGATTCTAACCCACAGGGATGCGCCGGACCAATAGGAAAATCTTTGTCCACGTGCTTATTCCCTTCTTATTTCAATTTTTGAAGCCATAGAGAGTACTTTTTAAACATTATTTCCTGAAATCAAGAAAAGGGTACTCAGTACATACCAGAAATACCTGATAGATATCTGCAAAGTTATTTCATCAAGATATTGCTCAGAAGAACTAGCGAATAGGAACCCAAGAAACTTGTCCTACGCAAGATGGCCCACAACGGCGCATAAAATTATTCGTCTTTATATAAGCACTGAACTGATTGACCATCAGAGTCTGGTTCACTCACAAAATATGTAATTCAAGTTTATGCCACATGATGGCTTACACCAAATAAAATTCACATCTAAAAAATTGATATAAAAACTCATGGGAATTTACTCGGCTACAAAACATCACATCGGCAAAAAACAAATACTAAAAAAAATTATTTAGGACAATGGTAGCTTTTCACATCGAGAGCAAATTCTTATTGCAATTTTGATGACGATCGCCATCACATTAAACAACAAGCTTATCAGTATATAAAAAATTCAAGAGGTAGAGTAAATGATACTCAAAGATGAAGTACCTAAATGTTGTAAAATGTTGTAGGAACGGAACTCCCAATCACTATGCAGTAACTGGATGTAATTTTGGTGAAGATACTGGAGGGCTGAATAGATTCCATTAATTACACTGCATTACTCTGCTTGCCTTATCATACACAAGCAGTAGAAATATACGTGAAGAAGTGTCACAGCAGCACCCAACGTCTGTGGATACAAAGAAGAGATGGATTAGGTTGATACATAGGAATCTTATGTCAGTCTTTGATAAAAAATCACAATTCAATATATAAATAAAACATTGTGCTCAGATGGAAGGGTGGTCAAGCTATGCACTGTTGTGTCATGAATTGCAGCCACTCCCACTTGATACCCCCTTGGTAGATTTCAAAGCAACTACGTAAGAGCTGTATTCCAAATAACAATTAGTTGTATGACACAACAGAGTGGAAACGCCTTTTTTTCACCAAAAGTTGTCAGTTTTGATCCAGTTATACAGAACAAACATATAGTTTTATCGTTTAAATATATTAAGTCATTAATAATAAAGGTTTAAATAACACTTTTAAATAATAACCATGTCTATGGAATTTTTTTTAAATTTTTGAAATAATGTCAAATTTTACCCAAAATTTCGACTTTTGGACCAAAAGCGCAGACTCAAGCCATTTTTTTTCAGCGGTAACATTGCACGCAGATGATGTATAAAGGCAACTTTTGGCACGTACCCGTTTTTGATTTTCAAAAAAATATTTTTTTTCGCTCCAGCCTAATCATCAGTATTTTAATAGTCCATCTCATGCGACTGTCTTAAACAGTTTTTAGCGAGGTAAATTAAAACAAAGCTTTGATGTTAAAATTAAATGTCATAGTTTATGATATTATTTATTACTTTTTTTAAGAAATAAGAGAAAATTGAGAGTCATAAATTTTAAGTATTTCCGTTTAAATTAAAGTTATGTATTTTAAATAAAATGAGTGAAAGTATTATATTTTAAATGAAATAAGAAAAAATACGACGGTTACAATGTTTGGCGATTTATCACCTGCACTCGGCAAACATAAAAATACCGAGTTCGTGATTTCTGTATCAGAATGTTCCGATTTGGCGAAGGATTGAGCAAGTAAATTAAATTATGAATAAAAGTAACATGATACAATGCTTAGCATAGATTTAATGGCGACCAAACTGGTTGCCAAGGGCGGCTAGTGCATTGTAACAACTGCATGGAAACGTTTCTTTTTTATTTTCTTTTTTCGAAGCGGGTAGTAAAATAGCCTTTTCTAACTGAAATGCTTCATTAAATGTCGGAAATATATTAGTTTCTGAAGATAAATGAATGTTTTTGAAATCATAGATAACTTGTTAGAGGTTGTATAATATTTTCGTACAATTGCGATAAATTCAGAAACATTTTATGGTTCTTTTTTAATATAGATTTTGGATCTATGTGCCCAACTTTTACACGTAAGTGAAAAAGAAGCCAGACAACACAGCTTAAAATTATATCCGACTAATAAAAAAATTTCAAACTATTTAACTGGATAAAAACTTATAATATCTTGAATACAGGGCTCGCACCGTTTCAAAAATTTTCGCACTTTGCTACCAGTATTTTAAATAAGAATTATTCGTGAGAAATCTACCACGAATCTATAATAGAATTACAGAACAAAGATTAACGTTTTAATTTAGTGGTAGAAAAGGGTGAAAATTTTAGGAACGGTGCGAACCCTGATAACAGGTATCACTAAACATTCAATTAGGGGGGGGGGCTTTATCGCAGAGAATGTAGAAATAATACGTTAATTAAAGTAAAGGATGATCCTAATTGAAGTCTCCCTTTTTGAAACGTTCAGAGGAGACAACTGATTGATGTAACGCCTCCAAATTTGGGAGTACATGCATTTGAATCTATGGTCTAATGGAAGCATTATAGCCTTTAAAATTAATATATGATCATAATTAATTTTATCGTTTATTTTCTGTTCTTTTTACTAAATTAAAATGAGTAGTATTTATGTGTAATCAGCCCAAAGAACTGCATTGTTAGTGCATTCATGTTAAATGTATAAGATATTACAGTCCAGGCAATAAAGACCGTATAGGGACTCTACCTAGCAAAATTAATGGTAGTACCGGAAATTGGCTTTCTAGATGTTTTTTAGGTCGCTGAATCCAAATTTGTAACTTTCCACCAACATTTTCCCCGGCAACCCCCCCCCCCCCAAATTTCGGTAAAAAGCCCCCCAAAAAGGTTTTTTATTAAAAAAAAATCCTTTTTTAATTAAATTAAAAAAAAAACATTTAAAAAAAATCATTTTTTTTATTATTTTAGGAGAAAAGTATCTAGAAATTCAGAAAGTAGACAAAATTTCCAACAAATTAGATATATGACATTATGACTTATATGAAGGGGAAGGGGGATCTGCCTTGGAACATCGCCGCAGTGCTGCGTGGACTAAGTCACGCAATTCCACTTAACCACTCACATGTTTACATTAGCACTCTCATCTTCCCTCCGAACTTTCTCTATAAGGTTTACTTTAAGTTTTTTGGGTCACTGAATTCGAATTTTTAACTTACCTCCAAAATTTTCCCCCCCGACCCCCCCCCCCAAAATAGTTGTTTTTAACTTAAATTTCTTATTGTTTCAGAGGAAAAGCATTACAAAATTCAGAAACTAGACAAAATTTCCAACAAATAGAATATATGACATTATGACGTAGGACAAACGGGGAGAGAGGAGACTGCCTCGGAACATCCCCCGCGCGCTTTTCTCAAAAACTAAATTTTTCAAAAAATCAATTTTTGGGGGTGTTGCCGGGTGAAATTTTGGTGGGAAGTTACAAATTCGGATTCAGCGACCCAAAAAAAAATTAAGTGAGTCGAAATCCAGAACTAGTATTAATTTTGCCAGATAAAATCCCCTATTGCCTGGACTTCATAATTTAGCGCAAGTAGTGCCGCAGTGGATGTTCAGAGGCAGCCCTCACCCTCCCCGTTCATCCTAATTCATAATATCATATATCCTATTTGTTGCACATTTTGTCTAGTTTCTGAATTTCGTAATGCTTTTTCCCTAAAATAATAAGAAATTTAGGATAAAAACAACTATTTGGGGTGGGGTTCGGGGGGGGGGGGGTATTTTTAAGGAAAAGTTAAAAATTCGGATCAGCGACCCAAAAATCTTAAAGTAAACGTTATAGAGAAAGTTCGGAAAGGAGATGGGAGGGCGAATGTAAACGTGTGAGTGGTTAAGTGGAATTGCGCAACTTACTTTACGCAGCACCGCGCGCATGTTCCGATGCAGATCTCCCTTCCCCTTCATCCTAAGTCATAATGTCATGCATCTAATTTGTTGGAAATTTTGTCTACTTTCTGAATTTCTAGATACTTTTTCTCTAAAACAATAAAAAAATGATTTTTTTTAATAAAAACCTTTTTTGGGGAGCTTTTTACCAAAGTGTGGGGAGGTTGCTGGGTAAATTTTGGTGGGAAGTTAGAAATTCGGGTTCAGCGACCCAAAAAACATCTAGAAAGCCGATTTCCAGTACTACCATTAATTTTGCTAGGTAAAATTCCATTTTGCCTGGACTATTAGAAATAATTAAGAATTTTTATCTAGGTGTAATGGAATCATTATAGCCTTTAAAATTAATATATATAAAGATAATTAATTTTATCATTTATTTTCTGTTCTTTTTACTAGATTAAAATGAGTAGTATTTATGTATAATCAGCCCAAACAACTGCATTGTTAGTGCATTCATTTTAAATGCATAAGTTATTAGAAATAATTAAGAATTTTTATCTAGATCTAATGAAATCATTATAGCCTTTAAAATTAATATATAAAGATAATTAATTTTATCGCTTATTTTCTGTCTTTTTAAAGAGTAAAATTAACAGTATTTATGTATAATCAGCCCAAACAACTGCATTGTTAGTGGATTCATTTTAAATGTATAAGTTATTAGAAATAATTAACAATTAATTTAAGACATAACATTCCAGCTATTAGTACTTTGTTTTATCCCCCTCTCTATATAAATCCATTTGTATTCGCTTAGAAAAAAAAAAAAGGATGCAATGCCAATTATAAATAAATAAAAAAAATACATTAAAATGTTGAACAAACTGGTGCCATAGAATAAAGGCCAAAAACATTCTACCCCCCCACCCCCCCTAAAATTAAGAAATGCGCTAGGTCTTTCGACAGAACATTTTTTTTTTTTTTTCGCCAGGCACAAAAAAGACATGCTAGAACTTTGAAAAACTGGAATAATACTGAAAGACTCATGTCTTGCTCCCGTTTACAGCATTATAAAAATGTTTACAGCTTCCGTAGTACTAAATTTTTTCTGGTTAAACTGGCTAAAAAAAATTAAGTATTTCCTAATACAAAATAATATCGATTGTATTGTTTATATAGTAGCCTAATTATATTTCGTAAAGATTATATTCATAAAATACATTTATAATGAAACACCAATATTGGTTTAATATTGGATTTATATTGGAAATACAAGGATTAGCAATAAGTAAGTTTACAACTTCAGAGGTTTCCAGAATCCGTTCTATTGGTCCGAATGACATGAAATTTGAACTACAGATAAATCAAATGAGGCTCTTGACATTCATTAAATAAAAAGTACAAAAATTGGCCCATAGATGGTGCTGTAGTACATATAAACACATTTAATATGCATAATAAATGTTAAATAATACATGTTAATGCTGAAAAGAAAGGGGGACATATTGAGCAGCTTTAATACTACTTTTTTGTATTATTTAACATTTTTGAAGCATATTAAATGTTTTGTGTGTTTTACAGCGCCACCTATCGACTGTTTTTTGTCTATTTTTATTTAATAGATGTAAAGCGCATCATTTGAATTAACTGTAGTTCAAATTTTATCTCATTTTGACCAATAAACGCATGCTAGAGCCCCCGGAAGTGGGAAACTTATTTCTTGCTAACCCTGTATTTGCCATGAAAATTACTACAGAAAATATTAGTGCTAGAAAGGAAATAGGTGAGAATACTAGAAATGATATACTTTACATTCGGAATATTGGAAAAAATGGCGAGGTGTTTTTTCGAAATATCGGTGCAATGTTGTAAACATCCCAGTGTTGCGGTAGTATTTTGTTCTATTATTGGTAATTATGCTCAGGATATTCACAATTCAAATACAGTCGGATCAACGTTGCTCTACAACATGGATACATTTAACCCTTTCGGGACGAGTGATGCATATATACATCGCCAAATGTTGCATGTGTAATTTGTTTTGAGCACCATTAATAAATAAATGCAACATTTGACTTTTTTAATTAGACATTTCTTCGGTATTTAACAAGAAAAAGGAACTGTTTAAAAAAAGCGGTGACAATAAAATAAAATTTGTGTAAGGGATGAAAAGGTTAAACTAGACTAAAATACGCACAAAGGATAAAGAAAAACGTCTTTGTAATTTTGGGTGCATTTTACGCTTTACTTTGCAAACTCAATCGATATTTCTTCTCCTGAACAATTCTTATACCTGTAATGCTTATTTTTTTTTATCAGCATTTAATTCACCATTAAGTTTCGTTATCTTCACAAACAAACACCATAAAATTAAATTTAGTTTTATGGATTAATTATTAATTGCTCTTAATGAGATATCGTCTCTTATCATGTAAAACATATGCTTTAGATTTTCATATCGCATGCGTATTAATGACTAAATTAACTCATTTAACAAATCTTTAAGCTTGACTAAGCTTTTAGTTATGCTAAAAATTTAATTAAATACTTGTATGAAAAATTCTGAAGAACTAATTGAAGTGTTGAAAGAATTTTCACTTCTTTTTTTTTTTTTTTTTTTTTTTTTTTTTTTTTTTTTTTTTTGTCTTTTGAATAATTGTTTAATGGGATACATTTATCTTCATCTTCATCTTAAGAATAATTTTCTTTTTATAAAAAATAAGATTAAAATTATATGTTTAACAGTAGTAGAAGAGGACTGCTGCTAATATTTGAATATTAATAAAGCAAAAGAATATAAATAACGGAAAGAAATCACTGAATTGTCTTTTAATTATGGAAGTATTTATTGGTTACATTTTCAGAAATTTTGAAAGCAGTTGCACTCATATTGAGAATTTAAAAAGATTTTTTAAACAAAAGCTATAAAAAACTAACTAATGCATTGTATTCAGTTGATAAAAATTTAGCTTATCTAAAATATGTTTATTTTAAAATAATGAATGAATGTATGCATGGTCTTATTTTTTTCTAATACCACTAAAATTTAGTAGATTTTTTTGTTTATATAATCGGGGATTTTGCATATTTAGTACGAAAAACCAGGGGAAAAGTTGAACTTATGTGTATGTGTTCATATTATTATGCATAATGTATTGTTAAGCTTAGTTATAAAATATCTCCGACTACCCCTAAAAATGCAGTATTAGATAGTTAAACATATAAATGTGTTTTTGGAAGCGTGAATGAAATTGAATGTTTATTAACCGCGTTACCCATATTTTTTAATGGTTCCGTTTTACCTTTTATCGTAGATTGAAAGCCTTGGAAATTTTAAGCATTTAAACTACTGTTTATATATATATATATATATATATGTTTTAAGTGTTTATATTTTTTATAACCCGTCCAAAACCTTTTTCGGGTGGTTGTGTTTTATTACCAAGTGTTGGGTGAAAATTTTTATATGCTGTGGTTCTTAAATTAAGGATGTCTGTGGAAAAGTGTCCGTCTTTGATAATGACAAATACATTGTGATAATTTTCTTTTATAAAAGCTTTGAAATAAATAACAAAGTAAGTTTGTTTTATGATTCAATTTTCGTCGAAACGGGAAAAATATTCCTGATTTTTAACTTCTATTGAGAAGGTTATTCAGACGTGTGCGCAATACAGATTAAGGAAAAATAAATAAATTTTTCAAAGAAATGATGAAAACGATGCAATGTCGAGAATGTTTCCTTAATTTAATTAACTTTTGCTAAAATAGCGACATTATTATTTCTTATATTACATACTGCATGAAGAAATTTTAAGTGAAAGAGAATCTATGATAAACTTTAACTACCTGCATAGTTACAACCGATAACCGACAGATAAGTGCCTAGGGGTGTGCGAGCATATAAATATTTAATTAAAAAATATCAAATTCTGTAAATGTTTTGTGGTACTTTTTTGGCTAAATAATAATTCTTAATAATTCTTTTATTATCAGTAATATGTATTATTGTTAGAAATTCTTTATATTATCTTTAACCGAATAATATAGGTATATTCAATAATATAAATTTAATTTAAAGATATCCATAATTAAGTAAATTAAAGTAAAACTGCATTCTGCTGACGATCAACTTAAATATTCTTGTTGGACATTCTTTGCAGAGGACAACTTAAATACTCTTGTTGGACATTCTTTGAAATGCCGCAAGTATTTTTTGCTTAAACAGCAGTGTTGCCAAATCAGGTGGATTTTTTTTAAAAATCCGAATTCATACCAAAAATTTTAAATAGTATTTTTCTTTTCATTTAATAATTTTATGAATATTATTTGAGAATGCTGACAATGCCTACTTAACATTTACGGTATCAATTCGAAAGTGTAGAGTAAAAAATCTGCTAGATTTGGTAAAACTGAAAAGGAGATGCCCGATAAATTTTATCAGTTAAGTAGATCAAGTGTTCTATTTGCAAACTTATAATCTCAATAGAGTAAGATATTTTTTACAATGCTATATTTTAATCAAATGTTTCTTTTTCTATATTTAGTATCCTTTAATCTCTTCATCAGTGCCCTAAATTTTAATTATACATACACTGTAGAATTCAAACTCAATTTCCTACATCTGGATTATAGCTACTTGGCTGTTAAAAAATACGTTCGTTTAAGGGAAATACCATTGATTTATGGATATATTCTTGAAGAGCTATGAAATTCTTTGCTTTACAGCCTCAGGGAGAAGCGCAAAGGCTAATTTTGAGCGTTGCGCAAACCGGACTTTTATACTGAACGTCGTTAGATAATATAAATTATGCATTTTAAAGCATCTTGTAAATAAAAAAAAATAAACAGAGTGATCATAAATAATTTTATAACCCGAACAAATTTATAACTCGAATTTTAATTTTACAACTGAGTGAAAATATGTTTAGGTCAGGATTTGAAAGAGGAACCATGCATGTATTTACCCATTAAAAATAATTGTGTAAAAATTAATAAAATTTGAAGCTCTCCTGAAAGGAACGAGCACAAGTTAAATCATCTCAGCTGATATCGTATTTAAATAATAGAGAAATTGGTGTACTGATCTAAACAAGCTATTTTTAAATCAAATGTTTAATTATATATTTTTTATTATTAAAAATGCATGAATATTTTGATACTCCTGGCGAAAATGGCTATAAATTATTCTCTCTCAAACTTATACAACTGTTTATTTGTTATTTTCTTTTCCTCTGTGCATGTGATTTCTTTTACATATAATAGTTTTTCATCGATAATCTACAATTATTCATAACCTCTAAAAAACCCATCAAAACGTAAAGAAGTTTACGGTATATTTTACACATTTTAATATCTCATGAAGGTCATTTTTAGCTATTTATATATATTTTACATCATACGAGCATTTTAAAAATTATTTTCCATTTTAAACAGCATCATAAAGGTGTTTCACTTTTTGATTATAAGAAACATCATAGGGTAACTTGAGGTGAGATACCGTATCAGGTAGTTTTTATATCCGCAGATGATGTAGGGAAACGCTTGTAGGGAAGAGCGTTACCTAGTGATACTTTTGATTCCATTTGCGTTCTTAAAAAAATAAATAAATAAATAAATAAAAAAATAAGTGGTACTTTTAGGTAGCTTTCATTACAAAAAGCTACCTATTGCAGCCGTTCGGAGGAAAGCGATTTCAAAAAATTTTGGTATATTTTCATCGATCATGACCCCCAGACACCGAAACCACCCTCCGTTCAAAAGTTGTTTTATATATATGCTGATATATATATATATATATATATATATATATATCAGATATATATATATATATATATATATATATATCTGACCTTTGTCATACTGTAACTCTCGAATTTATGAACCGATTTGGATGTAATTCGGTATGTACATAGTACATACCAATGTCTCGACCGAGTTCTTTGGCCAGCTTCATCCGCCATTTTGTCTCAAAATGGCGGCCATTTAAAAAATTTTAAAAATTTTTTAATTTGAAATGTGGTACCAAAGAATTGAAAATGGAAAAATATTTTTTTTTATGTATTTGACCTTTATACAAAGATTCCGGAGCAGTTTTTGTTTTGTCTATATCTTAAAAAATGGCTGAGTTATAGCATTTTCAATTTCTAGCGTGGCTGACATTTTGAAACGTCCTGAATTTTGTCACGCGATAAAAGGCGTATTTATGAACCGATTTGGATGTAACTTCGTTTATACATAGTACATACCAATGTCTCGACCGAGTTCGTTGGCCAGCTTCATCCGCTATCTTGTTTAAAAATGGCAGCCATTTAAATTTTTAAGAAAAATTTAAATTTGAAATGTGGTACCAAAAAATTTAAAATTGAAAAAATATTTTTTTCTTATGTATTTGACCTTGATACAAAGATTCGGGAGCAGTTTTTGTTTCGTCTATATCTTAAAAAATGGCTGAGTTATAGCATTTTGAATTTCTAGCGTAGCTGATATTTTGAAACGTCCTGATATTTGTCACGTGATAACAGACGTATTTATGAATCGATTTCGATGTACCTTGGTGTGTACATAGTACATACGAATATCTCGACCGAGTTCGTTGGCCAGCTTCATCCGCCATCTTGTTTCAAAATGGCGGCCATTTAAGAAAATTTAAAACATTTTAAATTTAAAATGAGATACCAAAAAATTAGAAAATGAAAAAGATTTTTTTTGTATGTATTTGACCTTAATACAAAGATTCCGGAACAGTTTTTGTTTCGTCCATATCTAAAAAAATGGCTGAGTTATAGTATTTTGAATTTCTATTCTGGCTGACATTTTAAAACGACCTGAATTTTGTCACGCGATAACAAGCGTATTTATGAACAATTTGGATGTTACTTGGTCTGTACATAGTACATACCAATGTCTCGACCGAGTTCGTTGGCCAGCTTCATTCGCCATCTTGTTTCAAAAGGGTTGCCATTTAAAAAAAATTAAATTTAAAATTTAAAATGAGGTATTAAAAAATTGGAAAATGAAAAAGATTTTTTTTTGTGTTTGGCGTTGATACAAAGATTCCGGAGCAGATTTTGTTTCTGAAAATTTGTTCTTTTGTTTATATTTTAAAAAATGGTTGGATTATAGCACTTTGAATTTCTAGTATGGCTAACATTTTGAAACGATCTTGTATTTGTCACGCGATAACACACGTATTCGCCTATTTCCATGTAAGAAGGCATGTGGATAGTATACATCAACATCTCAGCCAAATATAAGTTACTTTAAATAAAAGCAGCTTGGATAAAGCTGACTAATTTCGCGAAATTCTCATTCATAATGATTTAGTATTGATAAAAATTAGTATTGAATCTCCTATATTCGGTTTTCACTAAATTGAGCTTCTTGTGTTTGAATAATATAAGTTGGCATTTTTAAAATAAGGAATTTGAAAGCTACCTCTTCCTCCCGGCACTGGCCGGAAGGACTTTTTTATTGCTATTTCGTCTTAACACTTCTGGTAAGTTCCAAAATCTTTTACGTGACTTCTTTATTTGCCTGTATAAGTCATAGTTTAAACACCAGAGAAATAAATCTGAAGTTTTTAGAGAGTACTGGTACCTGGCATTTCTATAAAGCATAAATAGTGGTCGGTTCGCGCTTCTTCGCCTCAATGGGGGGGGGGGGGAGGGGGCAGCGGCGTCTTGCTTTATGTTGATTTGAATACTTTGGGGTGAGTCGACGAAAATTTTTGGGGGTAAGATGCCAGTTCTTTTCCCTTGGTGTAAGATGCCGGTTATTTTCCATTGCGGTCAAATGCCAGGTTGTTTCTTCATTGTTTAAATTACTCTTGGCTATTAAGTAACTTGTCAACAATTTTAGTCAGATAATTTATTAGTCAAGACAGTAGTCAAGTAGTTTAACAGTCACCAATAAGCAAAGCCGCCTAAAGACTACAAGCCAAACACAAGGTTTCGTGACGGTCACTTCGCGGGGCTTACGCCAGCAGAGAAGAGCACAGACTTATTTAAAACATATCAATACTTTCCTCTACATTCCAACTTAATTATCACAGCATACGGTAAAAAATTATATACGTACTTGTAGTTTAAAGACGCTAATTAAGCGCTTTTCAGTCAATTTCGATTACTCCTCAACAGTAAAAATAAAAATACTATATTTATGAAATAATATCACTGTGTCAATAAAAATGTGCCTCAGTGTTAAAGTTAAGAGTATATAAAAGAAAATTGGATCGTTAATAAGGAAAAAAACCACCAAGTATTACATTTATTTTAGTGAACAGTTTTTATTATATTTATTCTACTTTGAAATTTAGAAACAATATCAATTATCTACTTTCTATATATTCAAAAACAAGACATTAATATACATATACATATATAAATTTTCAGTTTAAACGCATATTAATTGAATTATTTTGCTTTCAATTATTTCACTTTCAAAAATAAATAAATACTAATAAGTGTGCAATCAAAACCCACATTTAAAATTAAGTTAAAGTGAAAGCAAAGTGAATGTCAAATAAAACAAATTCAACTTGTGTTCTATTTTTATTATTTATTGTGGCCTGAAATTATACAGGAAATATTCTATTAAATATTTAGTGATTTTAAACCTTCACATAACAAATTTAGTATAAATAAATAGTAAAATTAAAGCATATATGAAAATAAATATTAATACAGATAAATTTTTCGTACCTACTGCAAACTTTACTTATCAGAAATGGGTAATTTTCGCATAAAGTCCATTAGAATTGAGAAACATAAAACTCTCATAATAAAACAAAACAAGGTCATGAAATGGAAAATTATTATTGTTATTTTAATTTTGTGTTAGTTTAACATATTATGCAAGGTACAAGCAATATATTTTTTAAAGTGTACTGAAACATGACACAGGAAAAAAAAAAAAAAAGAAGAAGAAAGAAAACACTTTCATCAATCCAAATTACAATTTTCCTAACTTATGTTCATTTTCCTCGGATATTTGAGATTTAACTGCTAAAAAACATAGAGAAACCCAAATCCTTCCTCGAAAATATTTAATTTCCAAAAATAATGTTGTGTGGGTTGTTTAAATGATTGTTCACATGTTTTAAGATTAAAATAATCAATATATGAGATGAAAAGTATAAAGGGCCATGACTAGATCGAAAAGTAAATTTATAATTATAGAAAAATTATTTTATTTATTGTTATTTTTAATTAAACATTAAAATGTATATAAAAACACACACAGTTTTTCCGAAGAGGTTGGGAGGGGGGGGGGGTCGCCAACATCTGTTTTGCATAAGGGCGCTGACAAGCCTTGCAAATCTTATGAATTAATTGTTTACAGTGGTTGCAAAAATAGAGATTCAAACACATTGTCCCCATATCTCCAGTTTTCACGTATAAGCATGGTTTATGTAACAAATATTATAAAAGGAATTTTTATCAAGATATTAAGAGTTTAAGATTAAAACACAACAATAAATTGGTACGTATACAGGGCTGCCACCGGCGAGTATTTTCCTATTCTATTCGCACTTCTTTTATTTTTCTATTTTAAAAAAAGAAAAAAAAAATGTAGTATATTTCTCTTGCAAATGTTGTCAAACTGTATGTCAAAGAAAAATACATAAATTTTGTATTAAATTAAATCCCAATCAATTCTGCATACAAAATAATTAGTTATTATTCACACGATAAATGTTTTCTAATAAATAGACGTTTATTAAAAGTCACTTTAATGAGAGAAAACAGAACATATTAAAAAGGGAGGAAGGTGTGACAAGTTAGAAATTACTAAATAATTAGGCTTGTAACTGAGACTTTTAGCTGAACATTTTTGAGCATGATTAGTACCCAAAGAACTCAGTCTGACATAAGTTTCAGCTGTCTGGTGCCAATAGTTCCGAGTAAATAAAATTCAGAAGTTTTAACCGAAATTTTTGAATAGCAAGAAAGGTAATGTTGCAAATAGCTATTACCAAAATGTAAAATTTAAACAATAATATTTGTACTGTACTATAGACAAAATTTCATCAGTTTTCAGTGATAAATTCCCGAGTAATAATGATTTTAAAGTTTTTTTAAAAATTAATTTGTTTAAATTAAAAGACCTAACTAAATTTTCCACTTGAAAATATAATAGTTGAGGTAGAAAAATAAGTCGCATAGGACATTAAAATTTTAAACTGAATTGGCCATATAGCTTCCAAATTATAAGGAGAAATGTGTTGGCCCCAACAGAACTGTCTAGCTCTAGCACATATTAAAATGAAGCTATTTTTATATATTTATAAAGAATATAATTAAACAATGAAAACTTTATTAATTAATAACTTTTGAGATAATTCACCGATTCACACCATTCAAGCACCAATTTTTAGCAAATTACGAGAGACAGGTAATGATATAAGTCTCGATACGATTTAGTGACTTTTGCCACTTTAAATTACTGCTGTTTTTGAAATGAAACAGAAGTACAATTATATCGTTTTGTTTTGGAGGCACGCACACGGAATTATTGACAATACGATACTTGTATTTAATAGTTAATTTATTTTAAAGAAGTTAAAAATAAAAGATATTCTGAACACAAAACATAGAACTAGTACTATTAAAATATAAGTAGTTAATTTGAAAATAAAACTTACCTTCAAAAGAATATGTTCTATTCTTTTAAGTAAACAGCACGTGCATACGTTACATTTTAATTCTAAACAACCAGACACAAGTTTCAAATGCTTGGCATTGGCGCCAGCCCCGGGTCGTGACGTCACATATGTGGGGGAATGAAATCGTGTCTGGCTTGATAGTCTTGAGAAGGCTTTGCCAATAAGACAGTCGCGATTTTAATCAACTGATTAATAAAACACATTGTTTAAAATTATAAATTTTCTAAATGTTTAAAATGACATAATGAAATATTAAAATCTAAGGTATATATAATGTGAAAGGTTTCTATATGTATTCTGCCTTATAAATAAACTTTATTGCCTTTATAAATGATTGTTTAATAATTATTAATTTTAATCATTGTTAAAAAATTATGTTAAATGCAGTTATAAATAATTTTAATAAATGTAAATATCGGTAGTATTTAATATAGCTTTAGATAACTAGGGGTTTCTGCCCCCTACGAGTTATTCTCGACACTGCAGATTCTAAAAACACGCTAATTCGATCTGCTTTGAAAAGATTACGGAAGTTTAAATCATAATTAAACAACTAGTGGCGATCTCCTGTAATCAGGTTTCCATTCATTTCCCTTTGGCTGAGATATTTTAAGCCAGAATCAATTGCTGTCGAGACAGCTAACTGCTACTTTCGCGGTTGATTAAATAAAATCAACCCAGAAATTTAAAGTTAGCTTGTATAAAATGACTAAGTAAATAATTTTATAAGGACGCTATAAGATATTTATTTTAAATTAGACATTTTAAATGTATCGTTTTAAATATAACGTAATTTTCACGAAAGTTTTTTTTTTTTTTTCTCATTCTAATATTCAAATAAAAATAATTTTAAATGCTTAAAAGCCAAACTAAATCGGTGTGACAATAGAACTGCGAATTTCCGGGTGTCTCAAGCCATTCTTAAAAGGTATTAGATAAGAAGTCAAAGTGTAGAAAGACAGAATCTTCATCTGACGGTGATATGGATGATGATTAAATTCCCTCCGAAGATTCAGAACAAGAGGATTTTTTTTAATTGAATGAGAATAAATTTTCAGTGTGTCTAGCAGAGTGCGATAAATCCTCGGGAAATTGTGATGGGATCAAGTGCATTCAGGGAAACAGTTGGCTATATAAAAGCTGCTGAAAGTTCCTAAACAAATGTGCAGTTTGTGGCAGACCTGAGATATTTCTAAAAAGAACAAAGGGACATATGAAAAACATTAACAAAAAAGCTTGACTCAAAAGAACTTTATCACAGTGGCTTTACCGTAGTTAAATTTGTTATAATGTTTAAAAATAGGCATACTTAAGAGTCATAATTCTTTCAAATGCTAAATAGAATATAATGTTTTATTAAATATTACACAACCATATATATTAACCTAACATAAATAATTATATAACAAATAAATATTAGTTTGTTATTTTATTATATTGCCAACGTTTGTTACATTCATATTTTTGTAATTTCTTAATATTAAGTAATTTAACAACTTTAGTAAAGTCTTAAATATTAAATTTACTTTTATTCGTTCCAGTATGTTTTATATACTTAAAAAATATATTGTTTACTTTGAAACTCCATAAGGCATCTTATCCTTAGATAGTTGGCCATATTCCGAAGGTTGGCAAGATGCCGAAATGCAAGTGTTTACAAAAAAAAAAAAAAAAAAAAAAAAACGGTGCTTTGTATAACATCTGTAAAATGAAATAAGTTTTCAAACCATACATAAGAGTCTAAAATTTAACAAGAAATTAATGAATAACAAATATAAACAACAGGCGATTTTCAAAACAATTATGTCAAAAACTACCGCATCATCAACCAATATATCCTATCCGTTTCTATAATAATACTTATTTTAGCATCTATCTGTAATAAAAATTATCATGACCGGTTCGAGTTCCATGATATTCATGTAGGAAAAACACCAGATCGGATTAAAGTAGTGAGGTCTAAGCAGTGATATGATTAACTAAGTTTAGTAGGTACATTGGACGAATACATTAACAACACACACACACATAATATAACTTAATAACACTCTTCAAAATTACATATTATTTCACAGCAGCTTTTCGAACACCACGCATCCAAGATTTCATCATCTCTCTCCCTGACTGTTGCCATTCCGAATTTCCTCAAAAGTCTTTTGACCACGGAGTATAGGCGAGTTGCACACATTCCCTCCAGTTTCTGCATGTTCGACGATGTCCCTCACTGTGAAACTACTCTTAAAAGTCCTAACACAAGTTTTACTTATAAAGTCCTATCAAATGTCCTATTTAAAAGTCCTATTTAAGAAAAAAGCTCTTTTTAAAAGTCCTTTACCTACCATCGAGAGCATTTACTTAAACTACTTAAGCTTTATAAATTCTTATACACCATATACTAAAAACACACATATTACGAATGCACATTATACAACATATAATAATGAAATAATACAAAATATATACATATATAGATTTTTTTTATACTCATAAATCGGAGATAAAGCATCTGCCACTACATTAGAACTTCCTGGATTATGAGCATATAGAAACCTGATAGCGAGATAGTGCCAACGACCATCTTTGTAATCGAGCTTTCTTAGGAGTTCCCTCTGTTAAGAATTTTAGGGGATTATGATCCGTATGTAATATTATGGTGGTTGCATAAGTCCACATTTCGAATCTCCCAAGTGCCCATATTACAGCATATGCTTCTCTTTCAATTGTGCTCCACTTTGATTCAGTTGGAGTAAGCTTTTGACTGGCAAAGGTTATGGGCTTTCATGGCGTCTTTGTCTCTTTGCATTAAACAGGCACCAATACCCGGTATGGAAGCATCGGTGTTTATTTCGAATGGTTTGGACATGTCTGGGGTATAAAGGTTTGTAACTTCACATAAGCTTTCCTTTAAATTATTGAACGACTTTTCAGCATCTTTTGGCCATGGAATATCATTTGGAACAGTTTTTTTGGTCAGATCTGCCAAAATCTTTGCAAGGTACAAGTCCTTAATGAAACTATAACTTCTTTACCCTCAATGACAATTTTGTATTTGCTTTCTTGTTTAATCTTCTCAACAGAATCAATATCGTACTTTATACCTTCTTTCTCAATTTTTAGACATAATAAAATTTTCTTCAGCTTTTACTACAATACAACTTAAGGTAAAATTGAATACATTTTTCTTTCATTCTTTTAATAGAATTTGAAGAAATTTGATTCAATAGAATCTTTCATTTCTCTTTCTTTCATGGAAATTTTTGTTACTAGATTTTTTTCTTTAAAACAATGCTTTCCATAAATTTTTCCCTCATATTTTTAGTACCAATTATTTTTGTACTTAAGATCTTCCTCAAATTCTTCCATTTGACTTCATAAACACGATTAACACGCTCCTGAGTCTTTGAATTAGTTTCAATTTCATCTTCTTCATCAATATTCTCTTCAGAATATTTGACAATATTAAAACCTTCATCAAAGCCAGACATTCTTTCAATTGTTTCAAATTCATCCATAATTTCTTGCTCAATCATAGATCATCTTTTTTCTTTTTTAATTTCGTAATACTTAATAAACTCTTCAAATGTTATTTCTGGAAAATTTTCACCAAGAACATTTTTGTCAGACTGTTTCTCTTTCATTAAACTTTCAAGTATTTCAGTTGTTTTTGATTTTACATTTTCTTCTACATTTTGCATTCTTATTTCATTTTCAAGCTTACTATTTTTCATGTCAAAGGTTGCACACCCCAATCGTTTCAAAAGTTCTTTTGTCAGTTTTGAAGCAAAATTCCCTCCATTGTTCAATGCAATAATTCTAGGAATTCCAGTTTTAACAAAAATTTCAATAAACGCTTCACAAGCTGCTTTTGCTGTCAAAGATTTAATAGGGATTGCTTCCGGCCAACGACTATGTTGATCCATAATAGCCAGAACATACCGATGGCCCCGAGAGGACTTCGGCTCAATTGGTCCTAAAATACCTGCATTTACTACTTGAAATGGGAGTTCTGGTCTTCCGACCGCTTCAATAGGTGTTCTGTCTATTACTTTTGTTTTTCTGCGCATTTGACAATCATCACAAGCTGCGCATAGTTGTTTTACTTCTTTTGGCATTCCTTCCAACCAAAATGATATAGCAATTTTATTTCTTGTTTTCTTAGCAGCTAAGTGTCCACCAGTTGGTGTTTCATGTGCTAATTTCAAAATTTCTTGTCTTCTACAGGCAGGTACAACAAGTTGAACATAATTTTGTCCTCCAACCTTACCTCTATGATACAACAAATCGGATTCTACTCAATAATTATTTTTCTGCAGCTTTGCATCTTCAAAGCATTTTTCTAATGTAGAACATGCCAATTGCTTCTTTTTCAACAGTTGCGCTTGTGAAACGGAACAAATTTCCTCCTGGTCCACGTTACCAACATTTTCCGGCAAAACAGTTGCCACGACCAGGGTATAAATCAGTTCCAAATCTGAAGCTTCGTTGTCTTCATCTTCATTATTTAGATTTGTTTCCAGTTTTCCTTCTGGACACCTTCCCTCCACATTGAATACAGGTTTTTCTTTATTTTCTTCAACCGGGGTGATATCTACCTCGTCACCTAAATACAAATTCTGCTGTTCTTTTAATAGAGCGAAAACCTTGGGAGTGATCAAAGCTTCTTCGTGTAATCCTTCCACTACCGCAACCTGTACTCGTACATACGAATAACCCCGTTTTCCGTCCAAAGAATGAGCGGAACGGAAACAAGCTTTGCTTCTACAGGACTCCCAATTGCAGGTCTCAAGAATACTATTACACATTACTGTAAATGCTCTTCCGGCATCACCGACTACCGCAGCACTGTAATCTCCGCACCACTATCGATGATTCCCTGAAATTTCTGGTTACCGATCCCTAGATCTACCTTAAGGAGTCTCCCATCTGTTTCTTCAACCGGAATATTCACATTCAAACAAATTGCATTTAGACCCTTCTTCTCAAGATCGCTTTTGGAAGTTTTTCCTACATCTTGTTTTACTGTATTCAATATGGTACAATACTTCTTCACATGCCCTGCCTTACCATATGCGAAACAGGCATATTTTGTGCGAAATTCTCTTTTTTCTCGTTGCACTCCGAGAGATATTTCAGTTTTGTGTTCAAATTTCGGTTTACCATCTCTCATATCTTTTTTTTTAGATTCCGAACTGTAATTATTCCAACTTTGTTTTCGAGAGTTAGATAAATTTTTCTTTGGAAATTCTTTTCTTTTAAAGCTGTCGGTAATGCTCTCGTAATCATCAAGTTTTTCTGCTAATTCTAACGGTGTCGTAAGTGTGAGCCAATTTTCCAAGAAATGTTCTCTTATTTCTACAGGCACACGAAATTATAATTGTTCGGTTAATATTAAGCCTTTTAATTGGTGGAAAGTGTTAATATTTAATTCTGTGATCCATTCCGTAAAATAACTTAAAAACGTAAAATAACTTAAAAACTCTTGTGTATAATTCCTTCATGATTTTTCATGTTTTTTGTGATGTCTTTAAAAACATTGTTTGAATTTTTCACTGTTTAAATTTAACTCGCTTTAAGATAAGAGTTTTCACAAAATCGTAATTAATTGCATTTTCCGGGGGTTCTCTAGCTAGCATGTTTGCAATTTCCACTGGTAAAACTAAAATAGGTAAGCTACCCAGTCTCTCTTTGGTACTTCTGCAATTTCCGCTCTTCTTTCAAAATTTAGCAAAAATAATCCCATCTCATCACGTTTTTGAACAAACTTCGGGGGCTAATTGAATTTTTGGAGCTATCTCAACTTTTGATTCATTTCTTTATTCCGGAAATTTCTGTAATTGTTCCAGTCTTTTCATTTCCAATTCATGTTCTTTCGCTTCCCTAGCTATTCGCTCCTGCCTTTCTTTTTGCCGTATTTTTTCTCCCCTTTCTTCTTGACGTCTCGCTTCTTGACCTATTCTTTCTTCCCTCCCCATTTCTTCTTTCTTTTTCCTATCCTCAATTACAGAACTCAAACATCCCTCAACAAACTCTTCTTCGTAGTCTTCAACTTCTAGGATAGCTTTTTTCAGATCTATAATTTTTAAATTTATCGACATCCTGAACTCCAATTTCAATCGCTACTTTCTGTAAATCTTCTGTTCTACTACTTTTGCTTAAAAACGCCATGTTTGAAAAACCAAATAAAAAACATCGAAGCAATCAACAATACCCAAATAGTGTCTTTGCCCGAATTGGAACTTTCCCTAAGAACGCCTTAAACCAAATTTAATTTAAACCTGAACATTCTTTTGTGCATAATCCCTCAAATTGAATGAAATTTATTTTATCTAAATACTTATATTAGTATTACTGACTAAATTAAAACACATTTGCCCAATAATAATATATCCAGAAAACTTTTTTTTCAATAATTAAAATATACATTTACAAATATGTCAAGTTAAAAAAATAAATAAAACATTTGTGCTCTAACAAAATAAGAATTTGTCAATGCTTTGCGTATTAATTTTTAAATACATCATTCAAAAATAGATACAGACAGAAACATGTTTTTTTTTTTCTTTTAACACTTGTATTTCTTATTAAATTATATTCCAAATACGAACCAAATATTTATAAAACACAATCTTAAATTAACTCCTTTTAGTTATCCAAGATATGAAATCTTTCTTTTATCTTGATCTGCAACTCAAATCAAATCTCTTCTTGCATTTCACTTTGTAAATCAAAAATAAAATAACAACAAAAGAAAACAAACAAATGCTACGAATTTATCCATTGCCATTTTCACTGAACAGAGATTACTCAACTTTTATTTCATATTTCCATTTGTTTTTTTTCCTCCAAACGATAATTCACTTAGCTAACACTTCTTTTTTTTTAAGAAAGTTTATTCTTAACGAATAAATAACTTCACCAATGTCTATTATGAAATTTTAATACAAATGAAACTCATTTTTATGCTTCATTTTCTTTCTTTTTTTTAACACAATAACTAGAGGATATTTATTAAATAACAAAATTTAAACATTCACGCTAAATATAATTACTTATAAACACAGTTCTATCTGAACATTCGATAAATTTAACAATCGGAATAATTAATTATGCATTCATATTATGAAATATGCAATAAAAGTATAATTCTTAAGCCTTACAAACAGCGCAGCATCAATAATTATTTATTTTTCAAACGTAATTACTGAATAAAATACCATATTTATTCCATTAATTGAATAAACATTAACCCGTTGTTTCGAAACATAATGTAAAACATTTACTCTTTAACCCTAGAACTACCGGAAATTTTACTCAAGTTTTATAAAAACATTCTACACCAGAATTTTTACATAAAACTATTTAATTTGTTTATTTAACTTATTATTGTCTGATTTATACATTTAGTTTGTTTTGAAGAAATTTCTGGTTTGAATAAATATTTTGAATGTACATGTCGGGTCCATTGGACCCTTCTGGTAGACAGAGGGTTAAATAACCATTTTAATAATATACATTTAAATTAGGCTCTGGATAGGAAAAAAAATACCTTTATGATAGCCAGACCAGCCATCGAATACTCTTTGATGAATTACTATCGCGACAACTTTATTCACTTAGATTAGGGCACAACTTTCTTGCTTTCACCAAAATATTATACGATGACATTTTATGCTGGAGTAACACTTAAATTGATTTTTAACAACTGAAGAACATCATCCTACCGGCTGCGCTATTATCATGACCGGTTCGAGTTCCATGATATTCATGAAGAAAGAACACCAGATCGATTAAAGTAGTGAGGTCTAAGCAGTAATATGATTGACTAAGTTTAATAGGTACATTGGACGAATACATTAACAACACACACACACACATAATATAACTTAATAACACTCTTCAAAATTACATATTATTTCACAGTAGCTTTTCGAACACCACGCATCCAAGATTTCATCATCTCTCTCCCTGACTGTTACCATTGCGAGTTTCCTCAAAAGTCTTTTGACCACGGAGTATAGACGACTTTCACACAAATATATACAGTAATTACTTTAGATCTTTTCGTAAGACTTACATATTTCAACACCAATTTATTCATGGAAAACTAATGCAGAAGATCAATGAGGTACCTATTTCCGATACTCATCACACGTTACCTTAATAGACCATATTAGGTTATTTCCCTTCTCGTACATTATAGAGAGTTAAAGAAAGTAATATTCCCTTGGACACATTTCAACATATTAGTGTATTAACAACACTCATAAATATTTTTATTGTGTACATTCGTGTACACTCAGCTGTCTAAAAAGTTTATAGATTTCTATAAAAGTATAGTAATTTCTTTTGTAATATTTTTACTTTCTTTTACATGGTTTTAGGATAAGTTTGGAAGAAATAATTCTTATACATACAAATACCCATGCATACTTTTTTTGTACATTCATATTAATATAGCTATTAAACAGTTTTCTGCATTTATTAAGACGTATTGCGAAATATTTATAATATTTTTAATTGAATTTAGATAAAATTTTGGGATAAGGTTGGAGGAACTATTCCATGCACTCAAATATTTCATACATACTTTTATTCTGTGTATCTAAATACACATACACATATCTAAAATTTTATGAGATTCTTTAGACGTATTCCAAAATATTTGTAATGTTTTACTTTCATTTGCATAGACATTTTGGAATAGGTTTTGAATAGCTAATCAAACTGGGCTTCTAGTAGATCTCGAATGTTTGCATTATTAGTCACATGCGTACATGAAATCTTAATTCGTATCCATGCAGCAGGGATAGTCATGTATAGCTTTAAAATCCCAACATATCCGTAGCAGACAATTTAAAATTCTCTGTGAATTGTATTATTAATTTTTTAGATAAAAAATGCTCAGTGCTTTAAATGCTAATTTTACGAAGAGCCAAATAATGGGAAAAAATTACGACACGTGATTTAATAAAAAATGACATTTCTTACTTTATATATTTTTAGAGTTATATTGTAGATTTTTTTACATTGCTTCTGAGAATGTGTCAGATGAATGAACCTCTAAAATTATCATTTTTCAGAAAACTAGACTAAAGATTTTCAATGAATATTTATAATCAGATGTTGCCTCTAAAAAGTGAGATAATTATAACAAACATTTGTGTAACCAACACGTTAGAAGAGTTTGGTAATCTATATAATAAAGCAATTATATGTCCGTGAATAACGCTGACGTTATACCACCGGTGGGAACAAAGAAAACAATTGATTTCGCTTTTTCTGCTAATTTATTTACTTCTAAACCTAGCATAATTTTAAATTTTACATCATCAAATAGGGAAATATATGTAAATACAAATTCAATTGACTGGATACTTTATCTTAACTTACCGATTTGTTGTAAATTTTTAGACAAGTTTAATGCATGATTTTTTTTCAGCTGATCAGTTCGTTTATTTGCGTGCAAAAATGTAACTTTTTGCACTAAAAATAATCATAAATAGTTCAGCGTTTGTTTCCAAGAAATATTCCGTAGTAAAATTAACACTTAAAAATATATAAATAATTAATAAAGAAAATAATATAAATAAAATGCACATTTAACAGATCTGTAATTGAACTACATACTTTAACACTGATATCATCAGATTAAAAAATGTTGCTATAAGTAGTAAAATCTTTGGCTGTTTGTTCAACTATTAATTGAGGGTAATGTACAGTATTGCTTTAAATAAAATATCGCTTTTAATATAAACTAGTACATTACATAAAAAAGTATATAGTAGTTAATGTTTTTAATATTAACATGTTTTTAGTGTTGTTTATGGGTAATCTAAAATGTATATTAAATATGTAAAATTTATTAGAAATTTCAATAAAAAATATTATTCTCACCTATGTCCTTTAAAACTAGAATCCTGAGTTGTATTATCTGGTTAATATTAACGTAGAAATTGTTTGTATATACATATATTTTAATATGGGCGAACGTTTTCTATATTTCTTGTTTATGTATTTCGTAAGTATTTTCTCGATTCTACACAAACAGAATGAATGAGATGTATACAGAATGTATCTCATAGAGTTTAAAAACGATTATTAAAAACCAGTACATAGTAAGATATATCAAACATATATTTTTTTAATTAATGCATATATACATAATATATATAATTTTGGAAATCAATTTAATTTTATATTTTGGTTACATAAATATGAAAATATCTATTTCAGACTACCCATTACTATGAAGAAAACTCATAATGATAGAGCAAAATTAAATTTAATTACATCAAGCTGTTAAAAAATTACAAATATTTTTTTTGTAATTATATCATTGACATGCTTTTAATGCAGATGAGGTTGAGATGAAAATGTAAAATAAAGTAACAATTAAAAAATACTAACGAAACAAAAACAGAACATCTATCTTCAAAAGTGTATGATTTCTTCTCTATTATAAAAAACTTATGATTTTAGTGAATCTCTTTGTAAATAAGAAAAATAGAAATAACCAGTTACCTTAGTATAGCTCTAAATTTTTAATACTTACTTGAAAGGTTATAAAAGTGATTCAGAACTTGTTATTATTATACAGGGATGCAATTAACCTTCAGATAGCTTAGCTATTTTAAAAATGGCAAATTATTTATATATTTTCTTTCACTAAATTTAATTTTGTTTTATTGACATAACTTGGGTATGCATACTAAAAAGTATTAATTGATGTACATATTAAAAAAATTACAGAAATATATTTCAAGACGATTTACATGTCAAAGTACCTTTTCGGATTTTCATAAAAATATATCATCCATCTGCAGAGGACAGGGCAGAAGTATACGTAATTTTTCTTTATAAAATGTCAAAATATTTATAAAATAAGTACTAGAAAATAAATTGTTGAATTTTACTCCATAAAATACCCACGGAAAAATCATATATAAGAGCAATTTTAACATGAAAAATAATACTTCGCAACATTTTTATGAATGCTTTCATTTAAATTTGCCAGTGTTCCACATTTATAGCATTGATACTTGTTTTAAAATATCACTCCCGCATTTCCAAAAAAATAAAAATAAATAAATAAATACTCAAAAAAAAATCTCATATTGTGAACAGAGTTTATAATGAGTTTCATGAATGAATGCTTTAAAAAAGAAACAAAAGTCTGTATACATAATAAATTTTAAAATTGATGTAAACAATAATTTTGACAACCAGAAAAAGCATCCGAAATATTCATTAATGTAGTACAGTGACTGCCTGTAGTACAGTGAAATGAAGCTTGTACAGCAAGTTGTACAGTGCCATGAATGCCTCACATTGATGCACATAGCTGTAATTTTTAAAATAGCTAAGTTATGTAAAGTTTCTTTGCATCTGTCTTTAACTTTCATAATTTCTGAATAAATTTTACAATCCTTCCAATAAGCATTAATATTTTTAAACTATGTTTATGGTAATTGTTTATTCCGTTATTGGAACTGCACTTTTAAGCTATTAAATTAACGTTGTAATTTTTCAATTGTCAATATGTCGTCAATATTTCGTCAGAAGGTAAAGTTCCATAATGAAGGGTCAATAAAGTTTATTATTGTAAATATTCCCCTTTCTATAGAAACAAAGAAAATGTTATTTCGTTTCTGTTATAATAACATGTCTCTTTTTTTTTACAAATATTCTTTATTCTGCAATATAATACATGAAATATATTTTTATTATACAAAAACATCAAAACTAAAATACCCAAGAGATCCCAAAAAGTTTTCCAAGTAACAGCTGACGAAATCTTGCTTTCAATTAGAAATTTAAAGTATTTAAGTAAAAGTTTTACAGGATATTTCTTCAAATGCATAATATATAAACGGTGAAGTGCGAGCATTACTCCCGCACAGAGGGTTCCGTAGAATAAATATATAAATTTGTAATTGTAAAAAAAAAAAAAAAAAAAAAAAAAAAAAAAAAAAAAAAAAACGTATGGATAATATGGAACCTAAATAATATCAAATATAGCTATTCGTATAACTCTTTTTTTAATATTATACTAATCTGTTATCTGTTTATGATGAACTTAATTCAGTACTGACAATAAAAGCAGTGCATAGTTAAACTTCATTTTGCATTTCATGAAACTAAATTCAGCGTAGTAATAACCTTTATTTCTACAGTGTAGCTAAAACAAAACCTTTGTTCAAAGTTTAAATTTGACATTGTGCTAAGCGCGCTTCGAATTGAAGTCTCAAAGTTGCAACGCCGCCTTGGTCAGTGCCGCGTTTTTCCAGATAGATGTTTAATTAACTTTTAAAGTCACTCGAGGCGTATTGAGAGATACAATCTATGCAAACTGCCGCGAATCCCACAGTATTTATGCGATTCATTCTAATTAAATCTTTCGAGGGCGATGCCCTTAAAAAACGGACACCTAATTTTAATTCCAAAACAGACAAACGACACGATGAATATTTAATTAAAATTTTCCTTTTATCATGTACGTGAAAATAAGCAAGTTCGCATTTCTAACAAATTCGTTTATAAATTCTGATGTCAGTTCATTATTTCATAAGTTTATAAATAGAATTACTCCGTGCCCGAAAGGATTAAGTGGTCGCAGGACTCTTAAAGCTTCAAAATTTAAGTAATTTTATTTTTTTTAGATGTTAAACTCCTATCTTTTCTGAATATTTTGATACAATTGTTTCCTTGAAATTCCCATTAGAACAGAAGTTTTGGCTTTTAGAATTATACCCGCTCAAGAGCTGAAGCGGCGTTTCCGAAACTTTAAAGTCACTATTTTCCAAATGGCGTTTTTTGGGCATAACGCGCAGGATACCTCAAAAACTTCTGAATATTTTTTCATGAAATTTTCAAAGCATATATTTCATGTTAGTCTGTATAAACTGAACCTAAAATTTGCTTTTTATTGTTCAAAAAAATATTTTTTAAGGTGATTTTACTGTTGAAATTTTAAAAATTTTGTATTAGCAAAATTTAATGCAACATTGCATTAAAAATATAAATATGCTTTAAATACAAATTAATACAAACATTTAAGTTCAGGGAAATTATTACAATCTGAAGTATAAGTAAGCACCAAAATTTTCATTCTAGTTGCAATATTTATTTTGTAATCCTGCGCGTAAACTGTTATGCCAATTTTTTGTTCGACAAATGTCTAACAGTTTCGAGCCCCCTATAAATACTAATTCCGTATCTTGCAATTTTTTAAATACATGAAACGAAAGAATATCTTTCATTCCAATTAAAATTGTGTTTTAAAATCATATACATTTTAAGACATTAAATGTTGAAATTGGTCTTTTTTCCATTTTTTCCGCTTTTTAGAATCCTGAGACCCCTTCAACTAGTACGTTTTGAACAATTTGACGTTTATTGCTTTTATACTGTTGCTGGACATTAAGTTACAGATATATATCATTAAAAATTGTGAACCAGGCATAGAGTACGCCGCCCCTGTCCTTGTGTATGTCCAAATTGACCGTACATTTAAGGGTTAATATCTCGGCTAATTACGGATGATGTTTTTCGAAAATCATTATCAACAATGTTTTTATTCTTCTGTAACGATAGGTATATTCAGCGATGCTCAAGAATTTTTCTGAATGCGCGTAAATCGAAATTTGTGTATAACAGAAAAATGCTAATTACTCAAAAACTATGTGACTTAGGGTAATCGCTATAATTTTTCGGTAAGGTTTATCATAACGTCTACTACCTCTAATTTTTTTCATAATTTTAGTTTCAGTAGATTTGGAATTAGATGGGGGGGGGGGGCATATTTTTGCGTTACATTTTCAGCAATATCTTCGAAAATATAATACCGAAAATTAAAAGGAATGTATTTTTGAGTTCAGCGTTACAAAAGCTTTCACAAGATACCCCACATGATATACAAAGAAAATATTTTTTTTCAAGTAGCATAATTAGCCCCTCTACTTTTGTACTTAATGTATTTATGAATGTTTATTAATCTGAAAATATATGGGTGAAAGGTCTTTATTACTTCCCCGAATTTGAACTTTCCACGTTCCATAGTTTACGAGTGAAAGGGCTGTGTCAGACAGACAGACAGACAGACAGATGGACAGACACAGAAGTGATCTTATAATGGTTCCGTTTTTACTTTTTAAGTACGGAACCCTAATAAGAGAAAAAAATGATTATGATAAGGAATGCTCTTAAGAAATTTTAAATCAGGTGGAATTCTAAATTAAAGGAATATTGAAATGTATTGGAAGCAGTTGTAAGATATTTTAGAAATCAGATTTCTATAATTTCCTTGAATCTGGTTATTAACTGAATATAATGAAAATACTTATAGTTATATCAGAAATGTCCTTATTTACAGTAATATAAATAATAATAATGACTAAATAAAAATAAATAATGAATCCTTATATCCAGGAACAACAAACTCATAAAATTTTACTTGCACCGCATAAAAAAATTTGAATTTAACAAATAATCATCAGTTCTTCTTTAAAGCTTAATGAAAGGAAGTGAATCGACAGCAGGTCACTTGTGTTTCGAACAAGCAAAGCATGTGGCGAGTTCAATGTATAGTCTTATGGTAATAAATATCAATAAAGTGTAAGATTGGAAGCTTACACTTATCCAATAATACTAACACTAATCCAATTTATCTCTTCCTCTAGTTAGTACACAGAAATCTATATTTCTTTTCTACTGTTATGTAATGTATCGTTTCTTGTAAATATTCCTTAGAAACATGATAATTTTCAGTATAATCTGAATACAATATTCTTAAAAGAATTAGCGCAAAATCAATTAAATATTATATAGAGCATATTAAATGATAAAATCACTGGAACTGCTCAAAAATATTGACGTGTCTGGAATGCATTTTTCAATATTCGTAGAGTTTTTAAGATATTTCATTTTCCAATAGTTAATGATATATCACATTTCCATAAACACTTTCTATTCATACAAATAATTGTTTAATATAATACAGTTGTATTACGAAACAACATAAACTTAATAAAAAATATATTGTAGCATTTTAATTTTTTTTTTCTTCAACAAGATAAAATGTTTTTTATCTATTTCCAAGATATATTAATAAAGACATGGGTAATTGAATCGTGCTTCTAACAAAAGTAGATTGTAGCGAAAGCAATATGTCGTTCTGATAAATATAATGACAATGAAAAAATAATATTATAGTATAAAATCAGTCGTTTTACTGCGTAGAGAAGAATATTTATCCCTTTAGAATGCCAGAATAGTATCTCATTAATTCCAAATATTCTTTATGATTCGTATTAAATATGTTTAAAGTCGAAAAGTACAGCAAGATATATGTAAAATTTTTACTTTTTTGAACAGAAAATAATCTTATTTTAAACTAGAAAAATTACGTATATAAATTTATCATTTAAATAATTATTGTACTTTAAAACGCTTATAAAAAGAGTTTTATAGTTCTAAACAAATACATGAAAGTTAATCAAGTCGTATTTAAAACGTTTTCAATATTATTAGTATTTGATAGGAATTTATATTTATGTAAGATATAAATATTCAAGGTGCCCCTGAACTGATGTGCCAGAGTGTAAGGGAAAGTAAAGTACACATAAAGAAGCAATTTTGGTGGGATTTTGAAAATTTGGATTGTTTTTGGAAATTTGAAAAACGATATGGGATCGGAAAGGAAAAGTGTTGGCGAAAATAAGAAACGCTGAGGAAATTAAAACAAGATTTTTTTTAACGTAACAGTTACACAGTAAGTGTTCAACTATGCCACCACAAGCATTAATACAAGCCTGGCAGTGTCTAACTGAAGTGATTGACGTACCATTTCGAAGCTTCTATTGTTCTCATCTACGAGACACTAATTGACACTGAATAAGACTTCATTGCAACTCTTTCTGTCTCTGCTGCAACTGCTTGTGTATCCCACATCCCTGTATCAATATAGCTTCTTCAGGTGTACTTTACATTTCCTTACGTTTTGTCCCATGAGCTTAGGGACACCCTGTATTACCACAGATCAATAGACCTTTCACATAAAACTGAGTTTTGTATTAAGAAAGGTTTATATAAAGTAAAAATGTTATTCCTAATACTCATAAACGCAATAAACTAAGTCATTGAAGCCTATACGTATCCTAAAATCATAAAAGACTGGCTTCTTTTATATGTTGCTTCGGAATCACAGTTTTTGACCTACATCAGTTAAAAATAGATGAATATAAAAAATTAATAAAAAGATCTGCAACTAAGACGTATAATATCAGCATAAAACGATAGCAAGCAATTGAAACTTCTACCAATAGAACCAAGTTGTGAGATAAATTTATCTGTTTACAGGTATAACAAGAGTTAGTAGAGTTTATTATTCCAAATTATGTCCCCACTCTACTGAAATAAAGGAAACTATATTCTCTTTCTTGCAAGTATTCCTTATTCTTCAATATAATATTTGGAATAAATTTTTATCTTCCAAAAATAGAAGTTTGCACGAGAAAATTCTAAGATTATTTTGAAGTAATGACAAACGAAATTTTGTTTCTAAAAAGAAATTTGGATCACCTTAATGGAAATTTAACAGGATATTTCTATAAATCTATAGTATATAAGAACTAAATTTTACTATGTTAAAGAATGCTCGTTAAAAATTCTGTATCGGATGTAATTCTGAATTAAAAGATTATTGAAATTAATTGGTAGATATTTTCCGATATTTTAGAAATCAGATTTCTATAAAAATTTTCTTTGAATCTGTTAAATTAACTGAACATTTTTAAAATAATTATGGTTGCATTTGAAACATGCGTATTTGTAGAAAAATAATAAATAATAATAACTTAACAAAAATAAATGCTGGATCCTTATAATAAGCTGCAACAAGAGCAAAAACGTTCACTTCGATTAGAAATTTTTCTTTTTCAATTTAACAAATAACAATCAGTTTCTCCTCTGAGACATAATGTAACGGCATAAAAGAAGTCACTTGTACTTCTAACAAGTAAAGCATGTGGCGAGAACAATGTATCGTCTTATAGAAATAAAGGTTTTCCATAACGTGCAACGTTGTAACACACCATTTTTTCTAGTACGTACAAATAATATTATATTTGTATTCTACTTTTATATAGTACCTTTTTTCTGAGAAATATTCTTCAGAATCTTCATAAATTTCATTAAAATTCATTTAGCGTATCCTAAAAAATAATATCTATTAAATTTTATACTGAATCGAATGACAAAATTGCATAGAATAGCTCTAAAATGTTGAAACTCTTTTGGAAGGTATTAATGAATATTCTTGAAAAGATTTCATGGTATATACTTTAATTAGATATACGATTTCTATAAACAGTTACATTGAAAAGTATTATTTATTATTTTTTTAACCCTTAACTAAAAAAGTATCGTCTGTGAGATGGTTGCGTCTACACATCTATATTTTACACAAAAATGAACGCGTCCCCAAGCTTATCACGAAATCTAATCCTTACGCTATTGCTCCTCTATCTTCCCCAACAATTTGAAACACCTACGCATTTTTGGTTATTGAAAGAAAAATTATTCTATTTTCAACGCAGTCTGTGAGACGGCGCGTTTCCGTTTATGTAATTTCTTGCTCTGGGATATTGAAATGGAGGGGCGGTCAAAGCTATGGTGATAAAGACTTTGAAGAATAAGAAATTGTATTGCGATGGTTTGGTGCAGTAGAAATTCACATAAGCGATGTTGAGAGTATTTCTGATGATGAATATATAAATTCTGATCACGAAAGTGAGTCAACGTAATCAAAAAATGTATAAAAATAGCAGGGATTTAGAACATGCTGCAATATTTACCATTATACGTTTTGTTACATTCGCTCTTTAATATTTTTTTCTAATTCATTTTGTACCGAAATATATAAAAATATTAGTATTTATTTAATTATTAAGTCAAAAAGTATTATCTTGAACAATAATGTGCAATTTTAAAATATTATCTGTCTCCGACATACAATTTTTTTTTACGCTATTATATTAAAAGCTTGTTCCTGTTAATGCATTACTATTAAAGATTAAGAGTTTAAGTTCCCTATTTGGTAAATTATTAAAAGTTATTTACTAGGGAATTTTATAGGAATTTTTTTTTAATTTAGCAGTCTCACAGACGGCACGTTTTTGTTTGTGCACGGGATCTTCAGGTTACCTGTTAAAGGTTAATAGAATATAGATATATGTAAGTTTACTGATATAAGAAATACCATGCACTTAATAAAAATAAATGTTATACCGTTTTAATTATATATTAATTTCTGCGTTGCTTCTACAGAAAACATTCCCTCTATTAACATACAAAAATAGAAAAATCTATCCTATAATACAATGTTTAAATGAATTAATAAGGGCCAGACCAAGTCAACATTTCTTCTAACAACGGAAGCTTATGGCAAAATCAATTTATCGTATTATAAATGTAATGAGAATGCATGAAAAGTATTATTGCAACAAATAATTTTTCTTAACACTAGAACACCTGGAAATTGTACTCAAGTATCATAAAAATATTTAACACCAGAATTTTTATTTAAAATTATTTCACTGATTTATTTAACGTAAATCTACGTTGGTTAAATTTAACTTATTTTATGAAAGAATTTTTGGGCCCAGTTGACATTTTGTCATATGGTCGGATCGACTCCTTCCGGGCGTTCTAGTGTTAATGTGCAGAAAGTGATATGTATTCTTTTTTAATTGCTGTGTAGTATCTTGCTATTTCCAAATACTCCTTATTTCTTGAAATCACATGTGTAATAAGTTATCCTCAAAATACAAGAAGATTATGCACTGTTAAAAATAAGGTTGTACTACCCCTATTCATCAGTGGCTCTATACTCAGATCTGAACAAAAATATATTTACTTTTATTAATGAGCACATGTAAACAAAGCTACCTCGGTTTGTATAAATATCTTTATTTCTTTTTATCATATCTGCCACTCAAATGATATCACTATAAGATAAATATATATTATTTTTCTTTTATAAAAACTACAATATAACAGCAATTAAAACAATTAAACAAGCAACAACAGCAATTAGACAGCAAAATAACTCCACAACAGCTTGACAGATTAAAAAAAAATATTGAGTATAATAGTTTTAAAATAAATGAATGAAACCAATTTACCATTATAACGTATTTCCAAACGACAATAGTTCTCTTGAAACCGAAAAGAAATATTGACATTTATTTGGTATTCAGTTTTGAATGTTTTGAGACTTCTTGACCCTCTAGCTGCGCAGCCCGAGCTATGCTCGGGCATGCATTTTCCAGTCAAATTAATACTATTTGGTTGTTGCCACCAGTTATTTTTTAGCGAAAACATTGTCTGATTTAATCAGGACATTTTCCCCGATTACGATTGTCAAAAATATCTGCATCAAAGAACCGGTGATAAACGAGTAAAAATTCTGTCTCACAGCGAAGAATTATTTACGCAGGGAGAGGGTTAATATATTTCACGTTGTACCGGGTGTCCCAAAACTGACCGACGATTTTAAAATTCAATAACTTGCAAACAGTGACGGATATTATAACAATTCTTGCCGGAGTGTTATGTATGATGTCAGGAGTTTCTTTACTATGATTCTTTATTTTAGTTCGATTTTCAAACGATAGATGGCACTTAGAAATCCCTGATGTCAGGAGTTTGTATACTGCGATTCTCAGTTTTAGTTACAAATAGCATCGATAGATGTCAATAACCTAAATCCAGGCTCGATTTTTCGTCCTCTCTCTCCTTCCATGCAAAAAATAGGAGATTAAAATGTAATGAATGGATCCCGAAGTACCAAAAAATGGGGTCTGAATTGAGCGCCTATTGCTCTCAGCGCCATCTATTATTTAAAAGTTAAACTAAATTAAAGAATCAAAGTAAAACAATCTCCTGACATCATACATAACACTCCTGCGAGCCCTTTTTTAATATCTGTCACCGTTTGCATATTATTGAATTTTAAAATCATCGGTAATTATTGGGACACAAGGTAGGGGAGGTGGGGGATGAATGGGACATTTTCACAAAAATATTTTTTTATATTTTTTTATTTAATTTACTATCAATATTATATATCACATTTCATACATTAGGTATTTGCCAATATATATGAACAATATTTATTCTAGATTATGATTTATTCATAAAAATATTATGAAATACAAAACGTTCCTCCCTGTCCCAATCATCCCCACAGCAGGGATGAATGGGACACTAATAGGGATGGATGGGAAACAAAGATTTTCCTCCCTGTATTCAATTTTACCAAATTAAAATTTATAATTATAACCTTATATGAAAATTATATTTGTAATATATGATTTTACAGCACGAATCGATATGGGGTTTTTTTAATAACTTTTCAATAAATGTATCGTAGAAACATGCAGAACGGAAATTATTGTGTCGATCAGAAAGTCATGTCGTGATGGGAAAATCAATTCGTACCGGAAAATTCTGCCCGATAATTATTAGACATTAGATATCGGAATCAATGTCTAATAATTAAATGACTGAATTTTCCGGTACGAATTGATTTTCCCAACACGACTCGACTTTCCGATTGACCCAATATGTTAGAGTTGGGGATTTATTTGTGCAACATTTCAAAATTCAATATAATTTCCCCCATTTGATCAATACACTTATACTATTTTTATCAATTTTATCTATTTTGATTAAGTTTTAGTACCAATTTTTTGATAATCCATTAATAATTATTACAATACAATAAGTAACACTCAGAAATTTTAAACAATAACAACTCATATAATATTATTTAATACTATTAATTGACGCAAATTATTGATTTATCATCCTATATAATACTATTTAATTAATAAATAAAGTTTTCAACATCTCTAGGGAGGAGTGAGAATGCCCCATTCATCCCCATTTTAAATGTCCCAATTATCCCCATGATGCATAATATCCCTTCTCAGCCATTTTACCTCAAAAATTATTTTGTCACAATGGTTACTATTCATTCATTTTAATTATTGATATTGAACCTTAAAATAAATAACTACAACATAGCTTAATTTTTTTATATTGTATAAGATCTTCACATCTTCAAATGTAAAAAAAAAACTTACTTTTAAGCAGAGATTTCAGAAAATGCAACTTTGAAGGAAAATACAAACAGCAATGTGGTCCTACTTTTAGTTCTGAAGCACACTGTGGTAGAGGTATATGGGGTTAGGAAGCAATTTAAAATAAATGTTTTTTGCCTGAAATATTGAGAATGTCCCATCCATCCCTTGTCCCATACATCCCCTAGCTCCCCTATTTATTACCAGGACTCTTCAAATCTTTTCAAAACATGTGGTCTATTTATCTTCGAGAAATATTGAGAAATATTTGGAGTTCCGTTGTGTACGTTCAACGAATTTTTATCAGGTTTCAAGTTGAACGTATTAACTGATTTCTGCAAGTGTTTTCCAGAAATGTAGACTATCTATTATTAGAATAAATATACCAAGACAGTCTAAATAATTGAACACCGTAGCTCGATTTAAAAAATGTTAAATTATCAAAATATCGCTACGATAAGCCTCTCTAACATTTCCTTTCCAGATAATGAAGGATAATCATATAACATAAATTGGATATAACCAGATGTAATCATTAGTTATCCTTTAAGACATTATACTTCAATATCAAACAAGAGAAAGTTAATTGTGCTTCTAACAAAAGAAGTGCTTGTCCAGAACAATTTAGTCACTTACTGAAATAATGAAGGTCGAGATCTTGTTTTTATTAGAATATCAATAAAATTAAATACCTTAGCTTGATTTTACTAAGGTTAAATTATCAAAATATCTTTAGGATAGGTCTTTTTAATATTTCCTTACAAAATAATGAAAGATATATGTATTATATTGCATAAAATAGATATAAACAGAAATGATCTTCAGTTCTCCTCCAAGATAATGTATCAATACCAAACAAGATAAAGTTAATTGTGCTTCTAACAAAAGACGTATGTTTCAAGTAGAATTCATCTCTGTACAGGGATAATGAGAAGCGATATGTTGCATTACTTTAGCTCATTTCTTTGTCTTCTTAAGTAACAGAGTATATTATATTTCTTTATCGTTACTATAAGTGTCCCATTAGATACAAATATGATTTATTTCTTGGAAATAGATATGAAATAATTTCCTATCAGACGAGACTTATATCAGAAATCGCTCGGAAAATTTAAATATAATTACGATTTTATTGTAAATTTTAAAGAAAATTTTAGAAAATTTACATTGCTTTTCTTTAAACTAATATGTAGAAAGGTAATAAAACTTATTCTGACATGAAACGTTATTTACAGAAATATCTTAAATCGATGCATTTAATAAAACAATATTTAACTATAGAATTGTGAATACTGATATAATACATTTTCTAGAAGATTTAAAATATGCAGTAACTATTATTTTAACTATTTTAAATTGCTGTTCTACACCAATGCGAAAGGAATAAAAGTCAAATGACATTAAATATCGGGAACAGATTAGAATACTGCAATGAGATATCAAGATGAAAGAATTTTTCTGCAAATTTAAAATGAATATAAATACAACGGGATACGCGGAATTAGAATACATATTATGAGAGAATGAAAGATTGTTTTGCAGTACATGAAAGCGGATATAGCCCACACAAAAACTACTTATTCACTAATATAAAATTCAAACGTAAATTCTATGAATCGATAAGAAACAAGGGGAAATGCATGGTGCTGTTAACAGAAGAAACATGTCATTGTATTAATTTATCGTCTTATAGGAATTCTGGGATTTACAAAACTGCATCACTTTAAGTCATCCATTCTTAAGTAAGAAGTCAATAGCTTTTCATACGATTCAAATATATCGATTGCTTTCATTGAAAGTAGTCATGTAGTATTTTTCCTCAAGATATATAAAATTAGATTATTATAGACTTTTCAAGGAATATTTCGAAACAGAAGAAAAAGCGAAATTTGAAGAATTTCAGTAAAAATATAATACGGCATTTTTCGAAACAGATTATTGGCAAGAAATAAAACTGAATTATGCTAACGATGGCTATTACTACATCAACCAAAATATTAGAATTTTACATTAAGGAAATGTTCATAATTTCTATAGTGTGTTTTTCGATATTTTAAAGAGTTTACTAATGTCATACTTGTTTACTACTCTTCCGTTCAATTATAACAAAGGATACTTGTTAATGAACTTGTTTTGAATATTTCAAACTTTTTACATTATTTAAAATAATTCAAATCTTTTTTAGTATCTTAATTGCATAGATTTAGAATTATCTGCTTAAGGACTAAAATTCATTACAAATATTTGGATAAAAAGAAATATTAACCTTCTCGCTGCGTAATTGAAAAAAAAGGTTAAAAAATGCGCATTTATTTTATTACATATTTCAAATCTACATATATTTTCGAGTTAAAATATGTAACAATTTTTTTTTGTAAAAGAGTTCTTTTTTTTTAATATAGAATTAGATCACAAAAAAGATCGTGGAAATTATGGGATGCGCAAAATTTGCTACTTTTACGTTGACCGAGGAAATTGCGGGATGTGCAGCGAGAGAGTTCAAAAAAAGGATGGTATAAATAGAGATAATATGTTTGCGTATAAACGCAGATGTCAAAAATAAAATTAATAATAAACAAATAAACATCCGTAAAATAAAAATGATAAGTTGTATAAAGTAAAATATCATACAAGAATGTAGCTTAAACGAAGCAAACTTATTTCAAGGGAAAACGAAAATAAATAAATAAACTTTAAAATGTGAGAAATTAGGAAAATTTAATAGGCAAATGTTGTAAGTATAAAATATTAAATATCAAATTATCTTAAAGATAACCCTGTTTTTTATTTCCCTTTAAAAGATTGACAAATATCTACTTTTCTGTTAATTTTGTACACTTAGATTCGGCTAGGTTTGGCATTCATCCTCATATATTCTGAAGAATCAGAATCTTGAAGCAGCAGACAATTCGTCTTACCAGATATTTTTATTTGATGAAGTACTACAATTTCATTCGATGACAACTAATTTATTGTTTTTTCGGAATGAAAATCATTATCTACAATCTCTCTCAAATAACTTGTTTACAACATGAACATTTAAAAAAAAAAACTAAACTTGAAATTCTTGAATTCTTCTTCCTACCTGTGAATTTCATAGCAAAAGTGTCAAATAGCTTCCGTAATTTAGGATTTATTTTTCTATTAATCATTCGTTGACAATCATACTTCAGCCCACGAACGTCCGATGTTATATTCCTCTCTTTTAAACACTAAAAATTTTCTTTTTAATTCTGACATGTACGCCTGAAAAATTTAAAAGTTAATTTCCATAAATTAAAGACATCGATAATATTCAATTTTGGGCCAAGTGCCGCAAATGCGTCGGACGACCGCTGCGGCTTCAAAAGTCTGCCAAACGTTATTTATTCTAATTAGTATAAATCCAGTTTAAAGAATACATTTAATATTTTAAAGAATACGATTTAATTGATATGCCCTTATAATTAGGACCACATTAAAATTGCATTTTTTTCTTAAAATTCTCTATAAAATATTTATCTCAACAATTTATATTTCATACATTTATGATTATATGTCATACATTTTCATATAGAATTACCTGAACTTACTTGCAGATATCTTGTAATTAGCATTAAAAAATTACGACCGTTTTAGCCAGGTGTTTAGTAATAACACGTTCTACTTAATGATGTATCCTTACTTCGGTTATTATGGAAATTCCTTATAAGAAATATTATGATACAAGATTATAAAAAAATCACTTACAAAAGAAATTAATTGAAATGAAAATAAAATGTAATAAAAGTGTGAGAAAATGTAGAAAATTAACACATGTTAGTAAAATGCAGTGTTCTATTTTGCAAATATGTATTATAAAAATACCTTTCCACTTTTCTTCTGTTAAATTTATCTACAAGAAATTGTCTAATACTTTATCTCATATGAACAATTCAACTTGACGACATAATGTATCAATCCGAAACAAAAGGAAGTCAATTGTACTTCTAACAAGAGAACCAAATGGTGAGATCCATTTATCATCTTACAGAAATAACGGTGATCGATACGTTGTATTACGTTATTTCCTCAGTTCATCCAGTTAAATAATTGATAATACTATATTCGTTTTCCATCTATCCGTAGCATCCGCTTGTATAGCATAGAAATATCCTTTATTTCCTGAAACCATATATAGGATAAGATTCAACCAGACATATAAAATGACATTACATCCGAAATTGACTTGGAAATTTTAATATTACAGCGACTCATATCGAGTATTACAAATATAACTTTAAAAGATATTTCTATATTTATATTTAATGCAGTATTTCATTAAATGAATTTATAGAAAACAATAAAATTTTGTTGAATTAACGCATGCTTTTAAGTAAAATATTAAATAACTCGAATCTATGCATTTATCATTTTTGCTGCCCAAAATTATTGTATTGAATTTTTAATATATCAAAAATTGTACAAGGTCTAAAATTATCCGTCGCATAGACTGTGAAACTTTTATAGTATTTATCAGATTATTTTATCAAAATGCACAGATTGACGCACCAATCTATCTATACTAATCCATATCTATACTAATCTATACTCCTATTATAAAGAGGGAAAAATTGTTTATTTGTCGGAGGTAAGCTCTGGAACTACCGAACCGATTCCAAAAGTAATGGTATCAAAATGATGGTGTTAGTCCAACTTAGAACATAGGCTATAACGTATATCGGTGCCACTACCCCAAAGGGGGTGTAGGAGCAAAAAACGTTCTAAAAATGCGATTTTAGCGTTACTGAAGGGCCTAGAAATATGAAATTTTAAATATTAGTTACTTATAAGATGTAAATGATGTCTAAGAACAGTTCTTAAACAAATCGAAATTTAAAAGGGGTGAAAATGCACAAAACGCGTTCTAAAAAACGTTCTAAATGGTAGTTTCTACACAATCTCAGGAAATACCAAACCGATTTAAAAAATATTGGTGTCAAAATGATGGAGACAACGCTTGCTCCAAGATAGGCTATGTTTTATGTCGGTGTCACTGCCCAAAGGGGGTGCAGGAGCAAAAAACTTTCTAAAAATGCGATTTATGTGTTACTGAAGGGCCTAGAAATATGAAATTTGAAGTATTAGCTACTTATTAGATATAAAGGATTTCTAAGAACAGTTCTTAAAGAATTCGAAATTTGAAAGGGGTGAAAAGGCGCGAAAATCGTTCTAAAAAAACGTTCTAAATGGTGGTTTCTACACAATCTCATGAAATACCAAACCGATTTAAAAAATAACGGTGTCAAAATAAGGGTGTCAAAAAGACGGTGGCAAACTTTGCTCCAACATAGGCTATATTTTATATCTGTCTCCACTACCCCAGAGGGGATGCAGGAGCAAAATGCGCGAAAATCGTTCTAAAAACGTTCTAAATGCCGATTTGTCGGCAATATCTCAGGAAGACTGAATCTAAATTTCAAACGTAATGGTAGGAAATTGATGCTGACAGCCCCTGCTCTAACATAGACGCTATTTTATGTCGGTATCACTATCACCAAGACGTTGCAGGAGCAAAAAAGCGTTCTAAATTTCGATTTTTGTGATCGGAAGGGGCTGGTAACTTAAAATTGGGGAAGGTGCATATTTATTAGATATAAATGATATTTTAAGAACAGTTTCGAAAAAATTGGAAATTTAAAAAGTGGTGAAAATGCGCTAAAAGCGTTCTAAAAACGTTCTAAATTGCGATTTTTACTCAATCTAAGGAAATACCAAAGCTATTTCAAAAGTAATGTTTGCAAATCAATGGTGACAGTCCCTGCTATAACATAGGTTATATTTTATGTTGCTGTCACTACCATCTGAGGGTTGCAAAAACAAAACATGTTCTAATTTGCGTTTTTTGCACAACTGAGGGGTCTAACATTTTGAAGTATGGCATGGTATTTACTTACAAGATGCAACTGTTTCTAAGAACAGTCGAAAGAAAATTCCAAATTTAAAAAAATGAAGTGAGTGAAAAGCGTTATAAATTACAATTCTTAAGCAAACTTATAAATTACCAAACCGATTAAAAAAATAATGATGAAAACTTTTGGTGATAGAACCTGCTCAAACACAAGCTATATTTATGTCTGTTCCACTACCACCAAAGGGTTGCAGGAGCTAAAAACTTTCTAAATTGCGATTTCTGTGATACTGAAAAGGCCAGAAACTTTAAATATGACATGGTAGTTACTTATAAAATAGAAATGCCCTCGAAGGAACGCGAAAATAAATTCGAATTAAAAAGGGGTGAAGCGAAAGGGAAGTGTAAAAAGCATTTAAAAAAATTCTAAATTACGATTCTATGCAATTTCAGGGAATATAAACCGATTATAAAAGTAATAGTTGCGAATCAATGGTAACAGTCTCTGATCCTACACAGGCTATATTTTATGCTGGTGATTCTACCGCCTGAGGTTCACAGGAACAGCAAACGTTGAAAAAAAGGGCTTTAAAAGCTTTTTAAATTACGTTTCTGTGGAATATTAGGAAATAACAAGCCGATTTCAAAATTAATGTTGGCAAATTAATGGTGACAGTTCCTGTTTCAACATAGCCCTTTATGTTGAGAGAGGTGGTAGGACTTGGAATTTGACATGATAGTTAATATTAAGATGTAACAAGAGGGTTTCTAAAAATTTCAAAACTTCAAATGAATACTGAAATGAGCGTATTAATTGAGCATAAAAATTTAGAAATATTTTCTAAATTATCATTTATTTAGTTTTATTTTATTTTATTAATTTAAGTCTCATTTCTGCCTAATGCAGTGTAATAATGATGTTTAATCAAACTGTGTTTTAAATAGTAATTTTTGAATTATTCCTAAAAGGAATAAGTACCTTTTAATTAAAAAAAACCTTTTAATAAAATAAAATGTTACCTTTTAATAAAATAAAAATTTAGTTAGTAACTTTTAATAAAAATTAGACATACAAATATCACTTGGCATATTTCAAATATTACGCGAGCAAAGCCGCGGGGTTTGCTAGTCATCATATCATACTCCTATTATAAAGAGGTAAAAATTGTTTATTTGTCGGAGATAAGCTCAGGAACTACCGAACCGATTCCAAAATTAATGGTATCAAAATGATCGTGTTTGCCCAACTTAGAACATAGGCTATATCTTATGTCGGTGCCACTACCCCAAAAGGGGTGCAGGAGCAAAAAACGTTCTAAAAATGCGATTTTTGCGTTACGGAAGGGCCTAGAAATATGAAATTTGGAATATTGGTTACTTATAAGATATAAATGGTGTCTAAGAACAGTTCTTAAACAATTCGAAATTTAAAAGGCGTGAAAATGCACAAAAAGCGTTCTAAAAAACGTTCTAAATGGTAGTTTCTACATAATCTCATGAAATACCAAACCGATTCCAAAATTAATGGTATCAAAATGATGGTGTTAGTCCAACTTAGAACGTAGGCGATATCTTATGTCGGTGCCACTACCCCAGAGGGGGTGCAGGAGCAAAAAACGTTCTAAAAATGCCATTTTTGCGTTACTGAAGGGCCTAGAAATATGAAATTTGGAATATTGGTTACTTATAAGATATAAATGGTGTCTAAGAACAGTTCTTAAACAATTCGAAATTTAAAAGGGGTGAAAATGCACAAAAAGCGTTCTAAAAAACGTTCTAAATGGTAGTTTCTACATAATCTCAGGAAATACTAAACCGATTCCAAAATTAATGGTATCAAAATGATGGTGTTAGTCCAACTTAGAACATAGGCTATATTTTATGTCGGTGCCACTACCCCAAAGGGGGTGCAGGAGCAAAAAACGTTCTAAAAATGCGATTTTTGCGTTACTGAAGGACCTAGAAATATGAAATTTGGAATATTAGTTACTTATAAGATATAAATGGTGTCTAAGAACAGTTCTTAAACAATTCGAAATTTAAAAGGGGTGAAAATGCACAAAAAGCGTTCTAAAAAACGTTCTAAATGGTAGTTTCTACATAATCTCAGGAAACACCAAACCGATTTAAAAATTTTGGTGTCAAAATGACAGTGACAACGCTTGCTCCAAGATAGGCTATGTTTTATGTCCGTGCCACTACCCCAAAGGGGGTGTAGGAGCAAAAAACGTTCTAAAAATGCGATTTATGTGTTACTGAAGGGCCTAGAAATATGAAATTTGAAGTATCAGCTACTTATTAGATATAAATGATGTCTAAGATCAGTTCTTAAACAATTCGAAATTTAAAACGGGTGAAAATGCGCGAAAAGCGTTCTAGAAAATGTTCTAAATGGTAGTTTCTACACAATCTCAGGAAATACCAAACCGATTTAAAAAGTAATGGCGTCAAAATAATGGTGAAAATCCTTGCTCTAACATAGGCTATGTTTTATGTCGGTGCCACTACCCCAAATGGGGTGCAGGAGAAAAACGTTCTAAATTGCGGTTTTTGCGTGACGGAAGGGCCTTGAATCGTGAAATTTAGAATGGTAGTTAGTTATAAGATATCAATAATCTTTAAGGACGTTTCCTAAAAAAATAGAAATTAAAAAGGGGGGTCAAAATGCGCAAAAAGCGTTGTAAAAAACGTTCTAAATTGCAATTTCTATGCATTCTCAGGAAATACTGAACCGATTTCAAATATAATGGTGATAAAATGTTGGTGACAGATCTTGCTCCAAGATAGGCTATATTTTATGTATGTTTCTACTAACCCAGAGGAGATGCAGGAGCAAAATGAGCTAAAAGCGTTCTAAAAACGTTCTAAAAGCCGATTTGTCACCAATATCTCAGGAAGAATCAAACTGATTTCAAAAGTAACATTAAGACATTGATGCTGACTGCCTCTGATCTAACATAGACGCTATTTTATGTCGTTATCACTATCACCAAGACGTTGCAGGAGCAAAAAAGCGTTCTAAATTTCGATTTTTGTGATCGGTAGGGGCTAGCAACTTAAAATTAGGCAAGGTACATATTTATTAGACATAAATGATCTTTAAGAACAGTTTCGAAAAAATTGGAAATTTAAAAAGGAGTGAAAATGCGCGAAAAGCGTCCTAAAAACGTTCTAAATTGCGATTTCTACTCAATCTAAGGAAATACCAAAGCTATTTCAAAAGTAATGGTTGCAAATAAATGGTAACAGTCCCTGCTATAACATAGGTTATATTCTATGCAATTTCAGGGAATATAACCCGATTATAAAAGTAATAGTTGCGAATCAATGGTAACAGTCTCTGATCCCACACAGGCTATATTTTATGCCGGTGATTCTACCACCTGGGGTTCACAAGAACAACAAACATTCTAAAAAATGGCTTTAAAAGCTTTTTAAATTACGTTTCTGTGGAATATTAGGAAATAACAAACCGATTTCAGAATTAATGTTCGCAAATTAATGGTGACAGTTCCTGTTTCCACATAGCCCTTTATGTTGAGAGAGGTGGTAGGACTTGGAATTTGACAGGATGGTTAATTTTAAGATGTAAGAAGATGGGTTCTAAAAAATTCAAAACTTCAAATGAATACTGAAATGAGCGTATTAATTGAGCATAAAAGTTTAAAAATATTTTTTTAAATTATCATTTATTTAGTTTTACTTCTTTTTATTAATTTAAGTCCCATTTCTGCCTAATGCAGTGTAATAATGATGTTTAATCAAACTGTGTTTTAAATAGTAATTTTTGAATTATTCCTAAAAGTAATAAGTACCTTTTAATAATAAAAAAAAAACTTTTAATAAAATAAAATATTACCTTTTAATAAAATAAAAATTTAGTTAGTATCTTTTGATAAAAATTAGACATATAAATATCACTTGGCATATTTGAAATATTACGCGAGCAAAGCCGCGGGGTTTGCTAGTAATATTATAAAGAGGTAAAAATTGTTTATTTGTAGGAGGTAAGCTCTAGAACTACCGAACCGATTCTAAAAGTAATGTTATCAAAATGATGGTGTTAGTCCAACTTAGAACATAAACTATATCTTATGTCCGTGCCACTGGCCAAAAAGGGGTGCAGGAGCAAAAAACGTTCTAAAAATGCGATTTTTGTGTTACTGAAGGGCCTAGAAACATGAAATTTGGCATGGTAGTTACTTATTAGATATAAATGATTTCTAAGAACACGCCTTAAAAAATTCGAAATTTAAAAAAAGCGAAAATGCACAAAAAGCGTTCTAAAAAACGTTCTAAATGGCGATTTTTACGCAATCTCAAGAAATACTCAACCGATTTCAAAAATAATGGTGTCAAAATGATGGTGACAACCCTTGCTCAAACATAGGCTGCATTTTATGTCGGTGCCACTACCAATAAAGGGGGTGCAGGAGCAAAAAAAGTTCGAAAATGCGATTTTTGTGTTACTGAAGGGCCATGATACATAGAATTTGGCATGGTAGTTACTTATTAGATATAAATTATTTCTAAGAACATTTCTTAAAAAAAATCGAAATTTAAAAGGGGTGAAAATGCGCAAAAAGCGTTCTAAAAAACGTTCTAAATGTCGATTTTAGGCAATCTCAAGAAGTACCAAACCGATTTAAAAAATAATGGTGTCAAAATGATGATGACAACCCTTGCTCAAACATAGGCTACATTTTTTGTCGGTGCCATTACCCCCAAAAGGGGTGCAGGAGCAAGGAAACGTTCGAAAATTCGATTTTTGCGCTACTGAAGGGCCTAGGAACATGAAATTTGAAATGGTAGTTACTTATAAGATATAAATGATCTCTAAGAACATTTCTTAAAAAATTCAAAATTTAAAAGGGGTGAAAATGCGCGAAAAGAGTTCTAAAAAACGTTCTAAATAGCGATTTCTACGCAATGTCAGAAAGTACCCAACCTATTTCAAAAGTAGTGGTTGGAAGTTGATGTTGGCAACCCTTGCTCCAATATAGGATCTACTTCATGTCGGCGTCACTACCACCTTGCGGCTGCATTTTAAAAAAAATTTCTAAATTGTGATTTTAATGATACTGAAGATGCTACCAACTGGAAATTTGGCATGGTAATTACTTATGAGATGTAAATGCTCTCTGAGAAGAATTCCTTAAAAATTTGAAATTTATATGGGGTGGAAATAAACAAAAATTGTTCTAAAAATGTTCTAAATACGATTTGTACGCAATCTCAGGAAATATAAACCGATTTCAGAAGTAATAGTTTCAAATTGATGGTGACTGTCCCTGCTTCAACATAGCCTATATTTTACGTTGTTGTCACTAACACCTGGGGGTTACAGGAGCAAAAAATGTTCGAAATTGCGTTTTTTGTGTTACTGAGGGGGTCTAACATTTTAAATTTGGAATGGTAATTACTTCAAAGATGCAAATGCCTTCTAAGAATTGTCGAAAGAAAATTCCAAATTTAAAAGGATGAAGTGAGCGAAAAGCGTTCTATAAGCGTTCTAAATTGCGATTTTTATGCAATCGTATGAAATGCGAAACCGATTTCAAACATAATGGTTGCAAATTGATGGTGATAGAACCTGCTCAAACATAAGCTATGTCTTATGTCTGTGCCACAACCCCTAGAGGGTTGCACAGGAAATAAAAACTTCCTAAATTGCGATTTCTGCGGTACTGAAGAGGCTAGAAACTTTAAATATAGCACGGTAGTTACTTATAAAATATAAATGTCCTCTAAGAACTGTCGAAAATAAATTCGAAATTAAAAAGGGATGAAGTGAAGGGAAGGAGCGAAAAGCATTCTAAAAGAGCCCTAAATTACGATTTCTATGGAATCTCAAGAAATAATAAACCGATTACAGAAGTTATTGCTTGCGAGTCAAGAGTGAAAATCCATGGTCCTATACGGGCTATATTTTGTGCCGGTGTCACTACCACCTGGTTGGCAGGAACAACAAGAAAGCCTTTAAAATCATCTAAATTCCGTTTTCTATAGAACATTAGGAAATACCAACTGATTTCAAGGTTAATCTTGGCAAATTAATGGTGACAGTCTGTGTCTAAACATTTTTCGAGACATTCTATTTCATCTCTGTTTCGGCATTTTATGTTTGTGCCACTAACACCAGAGATGTGTCAGATTATTATACAAAAAGCTTGGAATTTAATATGAGGTTAATCTTAATGTGTAAATGTGTTAGGATGGTTTCTAAAAAATTCAAAACTTCAAATGAATACTGAAATGAGCGTATGAAATGAGCATAAAAGTCTCAAAATTCTTTCTAAATTATTATTTATTTCGAATCAGTTTTAGTTCTTCTTATCAATTAAAATCTCATTTCTGTCTATTGCACTTTAATAATGAAATTTATTCAAACTATGGCATAATTTGTAATTTTTGAATTATTCCAAAAAGTGATCTTCTAATAAAAAATAATCATGGAAATGTCACTTGGCATATTTCAACTATTACGCGAGCAAAGCCGCGGGGTTTGCTAGTAATTAACTAAAGGAAATTTATATGAAATGAAGTAAATTATAGATCTAGATTATGACATACTAAAGTGACATTTATATAAAATCAAGTCTCAGCAAAATAAAAATTAACTGAAATTAAACAAAACATATAAATGTTTCATACTATTCGTTAACTCCATAGTTTGATTTCTGAAATTCTCAATATGATACTATATTATGGGGAATTGTCTTTTACATTTAGATTTATAATGTTGACGAATATTTTCAATACCTGCCAACTTTTACCAATTTTTATGACTATTTCGGATTTACATTATGCCATTTAAACGCAGAAATTCTGAAATTACAGAAGACTAAAATTACTATGCAAAACAACGGTAATGAAAATGAATAAAAGTTGAGCTCTATGTATTTCGTATTACATCAAAATTGATGTTTAATTAAATAAGTCAAAAACAATGGTTTCGAAGATTTTTTAGTCCATGTTCCAGTTAAATATATCTAAGCCTAAATGCTCCCCCCCCCCTTCCATAATGTGATAATCAATTCATATTATTTGCATGTTATTTCCGTTTTATTCTGAGGGATAAAAATAAATATGAAAGCAGGTTTTCATAAACAATGTTTGTGCCAAAGGAAAACATAAACAATGAACGAAAGTCAATAAAGTTAATTTTGCAGTACTATAAACGTGTTTATAGCAATAATTTCGCGTTATAAAAAGTAGTAAAATAAAATATGTTTCAAAATATGTAATAGGTTATTGAAAAGCATAAATAATAAATAATTTTTTAACAATCCACTTGCAAAAGATACTTTGATATTTTTGTGTTTCTATACAATATGATAAATGTATCTATTATACAAGAATTCAATTTATGCATAACGTTTGCCACTAAAATATAATATGACAAAATAGTATAATATAGAATGAACTTTTTAAATTACTATATATTTGATCTATAATAATTTTTTTATTCATAAGCTTTCACTTATTTACTGTCATCAGCTGATCTTTATGCTAATTTTGATTTTGATTTTAAAAAGATATACATCAGGACACAATATTTATATACTATGTGTCCTTAAAAACCATAAAATGTTTACTGAGCTACAGATTTGGAAAAATTTGTTTTGAAAAAACAATTGTTTTAAAAAATACCTCTTCATTTTATAAACACACGCATAGTAAAACTTTATGCAAACTTAAACGTTTAAAGATAAAAGAAAATTTCAAAAGAAAACACTGCCATGGAAAGCAAAATTTTAATATACATAAAGCTGAATAAAAATCCACCTTTGTAATTTTTCATTTCACATTATCACAAACTACTTTTATCAAAAGTAGTTTAAAAACCGACTTGAATGCTAGTGATGATATAGAATGCATTTCTTTTTCTGGAAACTGAAATAGTTTTTAAAGAAAAACTTTATAGATTTCGCAATCATTTGGAATCATTTGTTTTTAGAAAACAATCGTTATAAAAAATACCTCTGCATTTGCTAAAGACACGCATAATAACACTTTATATAAACTTAAACGTTTAAAGATTACTTTCAAAAGAAAATACTGATGTGAAAAGCAAAATTTTAACTTAGATAAAATTGAATAAAAATTCATGTTTATCATTTTTCATTTCGCATTTACTTTTATCAAAAGAAGTTTAAAAACCGACTTGAATGCAAGTGATGACATAGAGTGCCTTTCTTTTCTCGAAATTGAAATAGTTTTTAAAGAAACATTTTATAGATAACGCTGTAAACGTCACAGGGCAGTTAAGTGATGGAAAATCGAAAAGTCAGAAAAAAAAAAAAACGAAACGTAAATATCTTGAGGATGCAAAACTTTTATTTCCCTAAAAACAGATAAGAATGTAACAAAAGTTCAACACGAGTTTCTGTTTCCAAGAGGCAGCAGTTTTCAATACATATAAAAAATGACTTTTGGCGTATGTCCAGGAGTAAGAAAGTATTTTACGGATATGAATATTCGAGAAAACATTGCTGACTTAAGATAGATTTACCAAGTTTGTCGTGTTGTATTTTTCTTTACGTGTATTTATGTCAATAAAAACAAGCATGAAATCATGCATTTTTTATTATTTATAGTATCTTCTTTGCATTTTTTATATATTTAATAACATTACAATACTGACACAATATCGATTAAATCTTAACGTATTATAACAACAATATTGAAAACTATTTTTTTTTAAATATTAAAACAAAAATGTATTTTGTATGCATGATTAGTTGAGAAAACCTTGCTCACTTAAGATAATTTTACTCTCTTTGTCATTTTGTATTTTTCTTTATACGTATTTAGTCAATAAAAACAAGCGAGAAGTCACGCATGCTTTATTTATAGTATTTTCTTTGCATTTTTTATATATTTAATAACATCACAATACTGGTACAATATCGATTAAATCTTAACGTATTAAAACAACAATCTTGAAAACTATTTTTTTTTAAATATTAAAACAAAAATGTATTTTGTATGCATGATTAGTTGAGAAAACATTGCTCACTTAAGATAATTTTACTCTGTTTCTCATTTTGTATTTTTCTTTATACGTATTTAGTCAATAAAAACAAGCGAGAAGTCATGCTTGTTTTATTTATAGTATCTTCTTTGCATTTTTTATATATTTAATAACATCACAATACTGGTACAATATCGATTAAATCTTAACGTATTATAACAACAATATTGAAAACTATTTTTTTTTTTATATTAAAACAAAAATGTATTTTGTATGCATGATTAGTTGAGAAAACCTTGCTCACTTAAGATAATTTTACTCTGTTTGTCATTATTTTCTTTATACGTATTTAGTCAATAAAAACAAGCGAGAAGTCATGCATGTTTTATTTATAGTATCTTCTTTGCATTTTTTATATATTTAATAACATCACAATACTGGTACAATATCGATTAAATCTTAACGTATTATAACAACAATATTGAAAACTATTTTTTTTTAATATTAAAACAAAAATGTATTTTATATGCATGATTAGTTGAGAAAACCTTGCTCATTCAAGATAATTTTACTCTGTTTGTCATTATTTTCTTTATACGTATTTAGTCAATAAAAACAAGCGAGAAGTCATGCTTGTTTTATTTATAGTATCTTCTTTGCATTTTTTATATATTTAATAACATCACAGTACTGGTACAATATCGATTAAATCTTAACGTATTATAACAACAATATTGAAAACTATTTTTTTTTAATATTAAAACAAAAATGTATTTTATATGCATGATTAGTTGAGAAAACCTTGCTCACTTAAGATAATTTTACTCTGTTTGTCATTTTGTATTTTTCTTTATACGTCTTTAGTGAATAAAAACAAGCGAAAAGTCATGCATGTTTTATTATTTATGCTTTATTCTTTGTATTTTTTTAATTTATTTACTAATACCACTATGCTTGTACAATATTGATTAGATCTTAACGTTTTACAGCAACAATAGTCAGGTGTCTGCTCAGGATTTCCTTACGGGGTCCTGTTGTTGTGAACTTTCTTTTATATTTTTGAAAAAATCTAATCACAATTCATGAATTTGAATTTATCTTTATATATAGGTTCTTGCTTATATTTTTAACATGTGGACAAACCCCTTCGCACACACACACACACACACACAAAAAAAAAACAGCGTACCAAAATTACAATAATACATCCAACTGCACGTACAATTCATTAGTTTTTAATTGATATTTTTTTACAGTGTTTCTAAATTTTTACGAATTTTGATCTAAAAATACGAGTTTAGAAAACAATTTCTTAAATTTATCACATTCAGCTGTGTTTTACTGTATTTCAACTAATTCCGTTTTTCCTTTCGGGTATATTGAATCCATCTGATAGGCGGATGTTTAACAAGGTTTGTATGCATTAAAAAAAATGTATGTGATAGATACTTTGATGACTTCAACTTTTTTGTAAAAAGTTATTTTTATTTTAAAATGATTACATTTGTGGAACTTTAAGTTTGTAGACGGAAATGTTCTATTTTTAAGAGTTTTGTTTTAAGTTGGCATTTTTTGTGATTAATTAAAAAAATGTGAAAGGTCCTTTAAAGGACGTACGTTATACCAAAACAGATCCCTGGGATTTATATCTTTTTTTAATATTGGGGTATTTCATGTTTGGAAAAATAAAATCCGCATTATTGACGAACATTTGAAGAACGTTCATCAAATGTTCGTCAATAATACGGATTTTATTTACGATATGCGGATTTATATACGGATTGCAATAATGTACATTATCGCAATAATATTTAATAAAATGTTGCCAAAATTCGTGTATTTCGATTTTGGGAATATAATGTATGCCAATAGTGATCGTAAGTCGAATGTTGACAATTTAGAAAAAAAAAATATTCCAATTTCCAAGTAAATGCAAATGTTGGAAAAATACTGAACTTAATTTAAAAAAAGGGTTTAACATAACACTACTCTTTAAAGTACAAAGTTTTTAAATTATAAATTGACACAATCACATGGAAATACATTGAGTACGTTGAATATTTCTTCTATCATTCTTTTATTTTCAATTATGCCTTTTTCCTGTTGTTTATTTAGACGTCTAATAGTTTATGATCCAATTTATTGCTTTTACTCTTAAATTTGATAATTTTGAAATATGATAATAATGCTGCTTCAATATACTAACATCATACAATAACCTTGAAAATTTTCATTAGTAATGTTTTGTACGTGTCTTTGCATTATTGATATTGGATTTGAAATAGTTTACATGTCAACTTTATTTTTAAAAAAGTAAAATGGGTGGAATTCTCTGTGCGTGCGACTATTTTGGTAGTTAAAACCTAAGCATGTAACACATATTGATTGAATTTCAAACATCCGTGAGTGACTGATTACTTACTTTAATAAATTTTACGTACATTTTAGAAACATTTCTTTGGCAAAATCAACAGCTTTCAAAATTTTCTTTGAAGTTGTAAAAAGATAATCAATTTACTTAAAAAATAATTTTCTTAATTTTATTTCAATAAAGCAAAATAATTTTTATTGAAGAAAAACAAATTAAAACGTTAACGATTTTTTAAAAGTAATATATATTTCAAACATATTCTTTTAATTATAAGTATTGAAATCGCTTGAATAGTTCTCGAGAATTACTTACGTCGATGACAGTTCTTTTACAAATGCTTTTTTTCATTTGCAAAATTGAATTCCTATAGCAATTTTTAATTAATTTATTTCTTCCAGAACGATCCATTTATACTTTAGTTACTGTGAAAACTATTTAAAAAACATTAAATTAATTTATTTCTTCCAGAACGATCCATTTATACTTTAGTTACTGTGAAAACTATTTAAAAAATATTAAATTAATTTATTTCTTACAGAACGATCCAGTTATACTTTAGTTACTGTGAAAACTATTTAAAAAATATTAGATTAATTTATTTCTTCCAGAACGATCCACTTATACTTTAGTTACTGTGAAAACTATTTAAAAAACATTAAATTAATTTATTTCTTCCAGAACGATCCATTTATACTTTAGTTACTGAGAAAACTATTTAAAAAACATTAAATCGCTTTAATAGTTTCCTTAAACAAATTACATAGCTATCAGTCTTTACGACCCCTTAAGACGGCATGAGTCTTTAATTCTGCAAAAACTTCATTCAGTATATTATTGTTTGCACATGTTAACTTAAACAGGATAAAGAAAGTTCTATAATTACGCAGGTTATGACTAAAAATAAGTGAGGTATTCTCTATGTAAATAATTATTAAAATTATACTTATAAGTAATTTTTTGGAACATTATTAATATTTAACTCGGTAACATACGCATCTCATCAAAAAAAATTAACTGATTTTTCTACTTTTTTTTAAATAAAAGTTTGTTCATTTTAATAATTCATAAAACTTGATTTAAAAAAATCGTTCTATTTTATAAATATATATAGACAGACATTATGATGTTTACTGATATATGTAAGTTAATTTTCTGCAACAGTTGAAAAAAAAAATAATAATAAAAATTGTCTGTAATGGAATAAACAATTCTTTAATCTATATTAAAGTACACTATTAGTTTCATTTGCATTTGGAAAAAAATCTCAGAGGAAGCTCTGTAAACATGGAACGCTGTATGTCACGCAAGGCCCTGGAAAATAGTCCAGAAAGCGCAATTTACAATAAGAAACATTGAAAAATTGTATTTTGAAAGTAGGATATTTTTTGCACAAATGAATTGGCATTATTAAAATGTTGATAAAAGTTATGTTAAAAAATCATTTTTGCAATAAAAGAGCCCTGAATGTTTAAGTCGTGAAACACTTAAATAACTCAGCATTTTAATATAAAAATTTCAATATTCATATAGAGCTTAGGTGGGCGAGAATATTAGTATACATTTTATTCTATTTACAATGCAACAATTTACAACTGTTATTTTTTTCTTTGCATTTCAAAACAAAATGTTTCTATGCATAGTAGGATTCTAAGCGATTTCCTTAAATTTATAACAATGAATTACAGAGCGTATTCATAAATAACATTAACTCAGAAAAAAAAGTATTTGGATTTCCAAAATTGTTAAGAAATTGTTGTAACTTCATTTTGGCAGGAATTCAAACATTTATAACAAATCTTCCGAATTCGTGACGAAATTCGTTACACGCTCTTAACATGCAATGCATTTTAACATGCAATAGACAAAAATACGGTAGTCATATTACTATTACTTTTTGTATTTCGTGAACCCAAACATTATTGCGTAAGAATTGTAATTTATAGTGAATCCAATTTTTTTCAAACCGAATGATTTTATTTAATTATTTATTATTATTTAAAAATCCGTATAACTTATAAGACTGGAAGGGGAGGGGGGGGGGTTAAAAAGTCAGGTAAATGAAACACCCAGTACCCAATCTTGTCCTTCGCTCTAAATTACAGAGGGATTTACAATCATATCGATGATTATAAAATTTAAAAAAATACTAATGACAGATTAGCTGAAATACTTACGCTTTTTACAAAAGGCAAAAAAAAGTGTTCTTTTATATATACAGGGCTCACAGTATGTAGGAGTGATTTTATAGTTCCGACCAGTAGTATAGTTTCTAAAGTAAAACAATTGTCTAACTTTTCTTTTGTGAATAATGCCGCTAATCTTTAATTTCAAGTCATTATAGAAATTTATATGAAATTGCTATAAAGCATGCAAACAAAGCTTTATTTTCCTTTTGTATTTGAATTTCAATCTTATAATCCTATCTTTGTTTATAAAAACGTAATTTTAATGTTTTGAATCATTTTGTATTTTATATATCCATTTCGTAAGTTCATTTTAAATTTTTTCAATATTTATATTTTATAAATTTTATGTTTGTTTTAACACAATTTTTTTACAAAATTTTTAGAGAACATTTTGACTTTTTATATGTGATTACAACACATTTTTTTTTTTTTTTATTAAACAGAAAATTCCCTACAGAACACAGTCGTAAATGAGTAAAACGTTTTACTATGAAAGAAAAAATATAAAAGTATTTCAAGTTTGAAACCTATATTTCTATAGAAACGAACAATGAAACAAGACTGATCTGACGAACTTTTCATTTTAAAGGCATTCTATATATATTTTTTTTAATTTTATTTTGACAAGGTGTCAAGACAGGTATATATGAGGATATGTAAAACATAAGTTGGACTTTTCTTCATACAGATTTTATTTTGGATGCATAAATCTTTCTCTAGACAACAATTTTTCAGAATACCGCAAGTAAATTGCTTATTATTAAGCATCTCCATCTTTGATAAATGATCTCAGTATTTCATTAATCTTAAATACTTTTTAGTAAATTGTGTAAAAATGTAGTTTTAAACAGAGTAAAAAAACTCATATGCATATTTAGTTTTTGTTCATGCACTGTAGAAAAAAAAAACTGTAAAATTACTAAAGTGTTTCTAGAAAACTGAGATTCCTAGAACTTTTTATGTAACGGCAACAACAAAAATTCCTGTAACAGCGTCTGTTACAGGAATTTTTCTAGTCGCTGTTACAAAAAAAGCTGGCGAAATTAAACTTGCTAAAATAACATTTTAATCTGATAGACGAATACCTTAATGATTCAAAATAAAGAAAAAATGGTCAGCAGCGAAATTTTTTTCTTATTTAACTGAGATTTATGTTAAACTTCTGTTATGGAAAATTAAACTTTGCGAGATTAATTTTCCTTACCATTTTACCACTAAAACTTTTTATTTTTTTTTTCGAAATTTTTACTTATAATGAATTTGCGTAGTACCCACAGGACATTCAAATAAAAAATAATAACAATGTAGTAGTTTTAGTACAAAATTTTGGTATAACATTGTCTTAAAAGGGTATTAAAGAAGAGACGGTAAGGTAAAAAAAGGGGACGGAATAGGGAAAAAGGGACGAAATGTAAAAAAAAAAAGTGGCGGTAAGGATGGAACGGTAAGGAAAATTACCACCTATTTTAGGCAAATCATGCTAAGACCAACTGATAGCCACAATGTTCATTGATTTTTAGAAACAGTTCTTAACATTGAATCAATTTTTTTTTTTTTTTTTTTTTTTTTTTTTTTTAATTTACCTCGAAAAGTGTTAGAATAAACCTTCGGGTCGTTAAGACTACCAATAAAGCCACGATCTTGAAATTGATATTTAAATGCTGGTTTAAATTCTGCAGTAAATTTCCTGTCAAAGAATTTTAGACATTATTTCTCTAGCGTACTTCTGCATGAGAAAAAACTTGAAAAAATTTCTGTGGCTGCATCTGAAGTGATTTTCTGTATAAGGTTAGCAAGAGGGACGGTGAGGATGAAAAACACAGGGACATACTTCAAGAAATAATATCAACCGTAAAAATGTGTGCAGGTTATTTTTTTGCTACATATTGATATAAAACAATTGTCCCAGTTTCGGAAAAAAATTACATAAATTACTTTTATTGAAACAATTTTATACAGACAGCTCCAAACTTAAAAATCATCATCAAGGACATGTGACGGTATAGGAGTTTTCCTAGTATTTGGACTCTCAACATTGTCCAAAACTTATTTATCTCGTTAATATTGTTATGCAATCATACAATGGGATGTTCCCCAGTATATGAAATAAAAAAAACACAGAAAAGTGTATTAAAATAAAAATTATTATTCAGGGACATGAAAGTCAAAAGATTGTGAGAATGCCCCATACGCAGATATGAAAAACTTGAAACGAGCGTTTCTGATACAGCTTTTATTATTTCATGCTTAATGCTTTCTCCTGAGAAAAATGTTTCGAAAGGTGAGAAGTAAATTGTTTATTATTAAGCACCTCCATCTTTGATAAATGATCTCAATATTCCATTAATCTTAAGTAATAAATAGCTAAAAATTTAGTTTTAAAAAGATTACAAAGTCGAAAAGACTACGTTAAACGTAACAAAGGTGGTGAGTTCGTACAATAACTAGTTTTATAAATATTTAGATCTTGGTGCAATAGCTGATGCACTCTTATGCCAAAGGGCATAAATACAAAATACATTACAATTATACGTATTAAATTCAATAATATGGAAATGGTATGACTCCATCTTAAATAGGACGTAATCACCACGGTAACCTAGAATCATAACCTGCGATGCGATATCATTGAATTAATTACATATGATAGGATTTAATAGAATGAAGAAAACTTTTATTAATAACTTCTTAAGTTTCTATTCGATTTCCATAATATTTGAAATGGCTCGAGGAAATTCTGCAACCACTGTATATATTAAATTTTATATCATTTGGTTAGGTACTTTTCGTGCTGTTATATGCGGAAAGACGGTCAGATAGACAGATGGTCGGAGCAGACGACGACTATTGGTGCTACGTATTAATATAATGAGGAACGCACCTAGAAGGACTGATATCCACTTTTAGCATTTATTCATGTCGCCAGTTTACTACTTTTATGCATTTCTTAAAATCTCTTTCTGACTACATTTTTTTTTTTTTTTTTTTTTTTTTTTTTTTTAAATCAAATATTAAAAAATATGATGGTGTTGTTACCTCGAGACAAGATTTACTCCAATGTTTAATGAATGTTTAGGTTATCAAGAAGTTTGAATTTATGGTGATTTCACTTCAAGTTTAAACAAATCACTTTAAATAATATACAATATTGTAACAATTTCGAAATTAACACAAATACGATATGTTGAATTTTATAGAGGTTTTTTTTTTTTTTTTTTTTTTTGGCTAAAAGGAATTTAGTATTTAAATTATTGCATGGATTAAAGGAAATATTTTCTTTGCATAAATGTAATTATACAATTATTTTCAAAGATAATTATAACAACTCATTTTTTATAATACAGACGTTTGAGTAAGAATATAAAATTTCTATATTAAGCTTGACTTAAATATTTAATATCTCATCGCAAGATATCTGTATGAAATACGTACATATATATAACTCGAATAGCACATTAATGTGGATTTAACCAATTTAAAATCAAAAATTGTATTAAAATGCTGCATTTATTGCCTTAAAAAAATAAGGGCATTCTCACAATCTTTTGACTTTCGGGAATAAAAATCTTATGAAATTAAACTTGCTAAAATAACATTTTAATCTGATAGACGAATACCTTAATGATTCAAAATAAAGAAAAAATGGTCAGCACTGAAAATTTTTTTATTTAACTGAGGTTTCAGTTAAACTTGCGAGTTTAATTTTTCTTACCATTTTACAACTTATTTTCTTCTAAATTTTTACTTATAATGAATTTGCATAGTACCCACAAGACATTCAAATAAGAATGCAGTACTTTTAATACAGAATTTTTGTATAACATTGCTTTAAAAGGGTGTTAAAGAAGGGACGGTAAGGATGGAGCGGTAAAAAAATTACCACTTATGTTTAGGCAAATCTTGTTAAGACTAAGTAATAGCCACAATGTTCATTGATTTTTAGAAACAGTTGAAAAAATTGGATTAAAATATTTTCTTTTTAATTTACCTCAAAAAGTGCAGGAATAAACCTTGGGGACGGTAAGACTACCAATAAAGCCACGATCTTGAAATTGATATTTAAATGATGATTTAAATTCTGTAGTAAATTTCCTGTCAAAGAATTTTAGACCTTCTTTCGATAGCATAACTCTGCATGAGAAAAAAACTTGAAGAAAAAATCTGTGGCTGCATCTGAATTGATTTTCTGTATAAGTTTAGTAAGAGGGACGGTAAGGATCAAAAACAAAGGGACAGAGTTAAAAAAATAATATCAACCGTAAAAATGTGTGCAGGTTAATTTTTTGCTACATATTTATATAAAACAATCGTCCCAGTTTCCAAAAAAAATTACGTCAAATTACTTTTATTGAAACAATTTTATACAGACAGCTCCAAACTCAAAAATGAGCATCAGGGACACGGGACGGTATAGGAGTTTTCCTGGTATTTGTACCCCCAACATCATCCAAAACTTATTTATCTCGTTAATATTGTTATGCGATCATGAAATTGGATGTTTTCCAGTATATGAAATAATAAAAAACACAAAAAAATGTATTTAAAAAATTTTATTCAGGGACATAAAAGTCAAAAGATTTGTGAGAATGCCCCATAACTATTTTTGTGAACGGAAGTACTCGGTATGCGATATTAACGTTTTACTGTTTTAAAACTGATTTTATATGTAATAACACATTTTTACATATTGTGACATCTTTTTAAAGAAAATAATTACATCTTTTTTCTAAGATTATTGAATAATTTGGCTTTTCATATATGTTATTATAAAACAGATGAAAAGTACGTCAGTTACTGGAATCTCTAAATGATTAACTGACACCAGAATTTACAAACATTTTTATTTGATTATATGTAAAATATTTGCTTCATGTACATTATAAAAGCAAAAACATTATTAGAAAAGGCTTTCCGACATCTATTCCAGCAAAGGGGGAATTGCTGGCTAGCACCAAGATAGGTGCTGGCAATGATGGAGAAGTGCTGGCTAATGGTCTACCACTGCATGACCACTGCTGGACAGCTTCAGTCAACTTTGCTGTTGGAAATCATCAGATAAAATTCTTGTGGGCTTCCATTTTACCTCATGCGCTGGTCCACCACTACCTGGAAGTGCATGAACTTTTGCAGTATTATTGCTGGGAACCCTTACGCTAGGTGGCGTTGCGAATATCAAAGAAATTGAGTATTTGAACGCAAACCTGAAATGAATATCTTAACACAATTTAAGCTGTGAAGCTAATTTTTTTTTAAACTGCAAATAATATAGCACCACTGCCACCAACAAAATAAATAACTAAATTAAAAAATAATTAAATTCTTTATTTCAACGCACTTGTTTTTCTTCTTAAATCTGATTTTACTATGTTACAAAATATTTCGGTTTCCATAATTTACACAGTTGAGACGCAATAATAAAAAAAGACGTATAAAATACATAGCATTTCTATACAATACAATTTCTATACCAGTTTAATGATTTGGAACGTAAATCACCAAAGAAACAAACTTTAAATAGTGTAATGATAGAGCTTGAAAACTACGAGCGGTCGTAGAATACGCTGAATGTATTGTTCCTGTCCGATCACTAAAACCAAACAGCACCGAGCGCGGTTAGTACTTGGGAGGGTGACTACATGGAAACCGCGGCAAGTTCAAATATTTCTATAGACATTTCTGTTATAGACACTTTTACAGATATTTCTATAGCCCTTGGTGAAACTAGCTTATAGAAAACAATGCCATAATTGTATAATACTTTTTTTATAGAATTCTATAAGAAATTTCTGTAAGGGAAAGTGCTGGGCCAGCAAAGGAATAGCAGTAGGATAAGTACTAGCACTGCAGGAAAAGTGCTGGATTAAAGTAATGTGATAGCATACCAATGCTGGCCTGCTGTTTGCCATCACTGATGGGTCAGCTGCATTCCGCACGGACACTTTTGTACTGATTTAAGGAATGGCATAATTGCACTTTACCGCTTATGGCAGTGTTGGCTGCCATCTTTTTTCAACTTTATGGCCCACTGTTTCTTTCTTTGCTGGTATATTATAAAAGCAAAAATTTATTCGAAAATTCTGATGCCATTGTACCATTTAGAGATTAAAATTAATCCCCAATTATATCTATAGTATTGAAGTTCCGTTTAAGGTGTTAAGTGAAAAGGTAGTCAGGAAATCTACCTCAAGTAAATAGGAAAACTTGAATTCATATAATAATGTAAAGTCTAAAAAACGTATATTTTTTAAAGCAAAAAAAGGCAGTAGACTGAATTGACAATGCTTTTATTTTGAATGTTTCTTCAATATTATTTTTTCTATCTGAAAAACAATTGGCAAGTTTTCAAGACTGGCTGATATACGGATATCCTTTATTAATCTAAAGAATTAGTATCTAAAGCTTAAATTTCATGTACAGAAACCTTTTTGAGAGATGGCAGGCAAATTGCACGTACTTATTTATATGTACTGTTTAAAATAAATTAATAATGTTTCTTTAAATACATACTATTTTGGCAGCAGAACATACTAGATTTAAAAGAATATATTTTTAACTTTATGTTAAAAAATAAATATATGAAGTAAAAATAAAAATAAGATAATCATTCTTCTTCTTATTACTATTAAGTGTGGAAAGGAATAGTAGGAATAGTATATATTTGCAGCTACATTTTTATTAGTAATGCGTTTAAATTACTCAGCTCATTTGGAAAAATTAACTTTTTATCTGTTGAGTAATAAATAATTTCCGAATTGCGCTAGTATTAAATCTTTAAGAAAATCACCTGAATCTATTTCTAAAGCAGTGTTGTTTGTCAATAGAAAATAATAATATTATAATTGACATAGGAAATTATAAAACAAGTAAAAATAGAATATTAAATTGATGGTTGAGGTATTTTTATTTATTATAAGCCATTGGCTTACTACAACATTTACAACAAGTTTTGCTCAACTAAGAAAAAAATGCAATAAATGTTGATGGGATGAAAATTTCACGTCTGATATGATAAAAGCTTCAATCTGGTAACCCTGTACGTTCAATTTTTTTAGTAGTAAGAGAATTTCAATCTAAGTCCACACTCATGTTTCTTATTTTAGATATAATGGTTGGGATCGGCGAACATGCGAGAGGAGACAGTGAATTAGAAAAGGATGATATTTTAAAAGTGTTTATAAAGAATATTGATGTAAATGAAACATCACAATAAAATTATATCTTCCAGTTAGAGCGTAGAGCGTAATGTCGAATAAATTAAGACATGTTATTTCCTCCCGGATCAATATCCGTAAGCTGATAGTTATTATGATCATGTATGTTATACAAAAAATGAACTAGAAACATGCCAAGGGAAAACGCGTCAGCTGGTGCATTTAAATAAGTGATAGGTGCTGCTGTCTGGCTCCTGCGTTACACCCTTCAGGGCATCAATTCGACAACTTTTCCAACGAGATATAGCCAGCTGACATGTTTATTTATTTAAAATAGGATATATACTGTCAGCTGATAAATTTTCAATTGAGAGGTAATCACTGAATATATATATATATATATATATATATATTATGTTTGTATGACCAGCTGCCGTATTATGCAGCACTTTATAATCAGCTGACTTTTTTTCTACAAGATATTGGGTTGACTATCATTTCCTAAATTTTCAATCGGGAGAAAAAAAAACATTTTTTTTTTTTTTACGTGCGTGGCAGGCTACCGCTGCTCAACCCACCCACGGAACCGCAGCTGACGTTCACGGAGCTTCATGATAGCTCTGATGCATTTTACAAGTTATGGGGCGAGAGGAACTTGGTCATGAAAATTTGTCGCTGGCTTGCGGACTATAAATATCAATGAAATAAGAAATAAGTTTATTGCTAGCTAGATTGCGCTATTTATATTATTCTTATAATTAATTAACTGACATGTAGCATATAATGTTCGTGTGTTTATATTGTTAAAAAAATTAATAAAATAAAACAATTATTTGTAGATTATGTAAGTTCAATCTGTTTTGGACGTTTAAATGCAGTATACACTACAATAGTAGTAGATTTTGCACACTATTTTGCTTGCATATTGACGAACTTTTTTGCAATAGGCAAACAAAACGATCAGAAGTGAAATAAATGGATAAAATAGAAGATAAATCCAAAAATATTTTAACTTTAGTAATGTTTTTCTTAAAATATTTTCTTTTACTAAAGCGAACATTTTTGTATATGTATATAAATATATATGCATACATATCGAATATTTTAATATTCTAAACATTCTGTAAAATATCAATAACCACTATTGGACTATGCGCGCGGACATTTTTTCTAGATTAAATAAAAGTGTAGAAATTGCAAAAAAGGCATCGGCGTTTGTTACGTTTAAAGGCTTCTTTACATAAATTATCTAACCAAAATATTTATTTTTAAATCGCTTTGAAAATTGCTTAATGATTTTGTCACTAGATAGACCAATAGAACACAATAAATCATAACTAATAACCTTTTTATTAACTTATAAACAATAACAAAGAATTTCTTATTAATTCTAGACATTTAAATAAAACAATCCATTTTAAAAGATCGAAGATGTTCGTAAATAACCAATATTATAAAGTCACTAATTATTACTGTTTATTTTAGTCAAGGATTCAAAAAACAACCTTTTCTCATCGGACAAGACGTGCACATTTACAGACATTAAAGACTATAGATCTTAAAAGATAACAGGTGTGTGTCGAATATTGTGAATGTACACGTAATATAAGCCCTTTATTCACGTTCTAGATCTAGAGGTCAATGCATTACAACACATTTCTTTTACACCACTGTTGAACTCTTTCCAGAGCTAAAAAAAGAACAAATATTACATAGATACGATGTGTCTCTTGCAATCACACAATGCATTTTCTCACTTCGATACAGTTATTGTAATTATTACTGAAAAAAATATATATATCAGAAATATTATTTAAAAAATTTGTAATTCTACAAAAACTACTTGAAAACATGAAATGTAGGAGAAATAATTTTGAACTACAGATATTTGGGGGGAAAATCTTCTGCTAGATACATTCCTAACGCGAAAAGTTTAAAGAGGCATTGCCTGTTATTTGTCACGCACTCTTTGAAATATGCATGATATCGATATTTACATGATTTTAAATATCAAAGTCAAGATATGTGTTGCATATTACAGAGAAGGTGAAAAAGAAATTGTGATAGTTTTTCGTAATTATGTTAATAAATGAGTTAAAAAACATTCACATTACAGAATTTAATCTTAAATTTCAACATTTTTTCCAGTATAAAATGATGGAAATTGTAAGTGTCTAATGAGGGATTTATATATTCAATTTAAAAAATGTAATCATACTTAACTAAACTCGAATTTATTTTAATGAATAGAAAATGCAATTCATTATAAAGTTATCTTACAGTTAGATAACGTAACCAGCAAATCTTTATACAGAAAACTTTCAGATTTATTTGAGAAAACGAAAAGTGCCAGTTAATTAGTAGGATTTCCAGAATAAATGCACATTTCTGAGCATTTTTCTTCCTATTGCTTGAATGAAACTAGCACGAGTAGGATTATGAATTATTTCGGGATAAGAGCAAAAACGTGTGTCAGATGCAGCCACGATTGAAAGGATGATCGCTAAATATTACGAATAAGCAGCAAACTGTGCGATACGTCCATAAAAATATAAGATATTGCTTCAAATGATTATGTTTTTTATCATTATGATCCATTTCAAACAAAAAAAATATTAAAAACTACCATCTGAGATAAACAGAAATTAAACACTTGTTAATGTAATTTTGATATGAATATAAATGTTACAGGTTTATTTTTAAATATCAATAATAATTAAAGTAATACATGATAAGCACATTAACATATGGAAGTTATTTCCCTTTTTAGGTGCGTTCGTAATTATATAAATACGTAGCACCTATAGTCGTCGTTCAGTCCGTCCGTCCGTCTGTCTGTCTGTCCGCATGTAACAGAGCAAAAACTACCCAACCGAATGGCCTGAATTTTTTTATGTATGATTGTTGAAAAATTTTGTCGAGCCATTTCAAATTTTATGAAAATTGGATGCATAGTTTAATGACAGGGACATTCAAAAGTTTTTCTTTACATTACGGCCAATGGGAAAAATTATTGCAAATGCATTTTAATGATGTTACAGCCTTCTAAATGGTCTGAAAATTTAAATATATAATTGTTGCAAAATTTTGTCGAGCCATTTCAAATTTTATGAAAATAGGATGTATAGTTTAATTACAGGGACGGTCAAAAGTTTTCCGTTACATTACGGGGAATGTGAAAAAAATATTGCAAGTGCATTTTAATGATGTTATAGACTATGCACTTATGAAGTTAAAAAATTTATACATTCAGTACAATATGGGGTACAAAAAATAATTATAAAACTAGTTATAGTACGAACGCATCTCATTTGCCACGTTTGACGAGCAATTTCCGACTTGTTTAAAGTTAAAAACATATTAACAACTTATTCCGTTTCTTTAAATTTCAAGTGTTTAAAAGAAGAACGTTTTTTCTTTTGTCTTGTTAAATAAAAGCTGCATTAAAATTCAAAAACATATGTAATGCTAATTCTTATTTAAATACTTGGAAAATAACTTTTTTTAAAAAAATCTTTTAGCGAAAATAGAAATAATCCCAACTCATTGTTTAAAAGAATTACAGAAACTTCTTAAGCGTAGCATTTTTATAACTCTCTAAATAATGGATATGCACAAAAATACAGTTGGAAAAAACTAGTACAAAATTCTAACTAGTAAATTATTATATGTAACATAAAGAGTACTTCAAAAGAGTTACCTAGAAAAAAAGAAGAATATTAATTTTTTAAAGAAAGTCCAATCAAATTTTATGCATAAATATGCGTGTGAAACAAAAAGAAGAACATTTTGCAATATTTTCGTTTACGCAATTTGCATTTATAAATAACATTCTTTCTTATTTATAAGATTTTTTAAAGGGAATTAATTTTTTTTAAATAAAATATATAAGAATAGCTATATATATTTCATAGTTATTTATTTTATATATAGTAGATGATCCGAACCGGTATCCCGTGTTACAAAATGTAAGGTAACAGCATTTATGTATATTAATATATCTTTTAATTTAGATTGCCCACTAACAACATGAAAAGTATTTTCATTTTATAAATATCAACAATGCATTAAAACAAAGTTTTGAAATTTATTAAAAGCGGTATTTTAGTATCAGTTAATAAGTGGAGAAATGGCCAAATATTTCGTTATTTACAACAGTCCTTTTTAAGTATGATCATTCACGTTGTTTAGCCATGTAGTTCGTGTACAAATCTGTTAAATTTGTATGTTGTTTATATTATTGATAAAATTTTAACAATATTAGGGAATATCAGCCGGAAACAAATGATGAACTACTTATATTAACTTACGTGCAAACGGATTTATTTTCCATAATTGACTGCGCTTGCTAGAGATAGATAAAAAAAACCATGCTTGAAAATTATTTAAAAAACATTAAAAAATGAGAAAATTGCGATACCATTTTCACACAAATTTAAATGCAGTTTTGATACAAATTACATTTGGCACTGCTTTTTTTCTCTATTCGACGGTGTAGAAATTTTAAATCTGCGATGTTTAGAGGTTTAAGAAGTACAGTAAAAGCGAAATTTAGTCGAATGATGTTCACAACATCAAAATGACGTTACCGTTACAGACGGACAGGTTTGTCCTTTATAAAATAAAGTAAAGTAAACGAAACTAGGGATATTTCATAGGATCTGAAAACTGAAAGATTAAAAATGCATTCCAAACCATAATTTGGTTTAAATAGAAAATAAAATATACGATCCCATCTACCCTTAACCCAAAAACTTTATGATCCTATTTACACCAAAAAATGCTATTTCTTGAATAGTTAGGATCTTGTAGATCATGGAAGGTATGTAGACAAATTTCACCAAGATGAATACACTGAGATGAAGCCAAACTACGTGGAAACTACTGTTGCCAGGTCGAGTGTCACAAAAAGTCGGTATTTAAAACGAAAATCTTCTCCTGTGCCTTCAATTCCGTGTAAGCAAGTTTGTTTACATATCACATTTTCCGAGATAATTAAAAAAAAAAATTTAAACCATGTAGCATAAAGTGATTCTGTCTTTTTTAAAACTCATTTTATTTCCTTTAATAAATATTTCAATATAAAACAATGTGGATCAAGCATGCCATACGTGGAGAACATTGACCAATTATTTTCTCATGATTAAAATCGACTATTTTTATAGTTTCATATCAGTGGCGTGGCGTCCGGTCATCGCTGGATGCGGCGATGACCAAGCAATATTTTAAAACTCTTAATAAGCTTTTAAAACTCTACGATCCAGTTTTAGCAGAACATTTGGAGTTCATGTATAAGTGAAGGTAAGATTTAAAGTTTTTTTTTTTGAACATTCAACCATTGAATTTTAGAGTTAATTAATTTTTCACCACAAACTTAAATAATTGCGATGACCACCGAAAATTTTCACGCCACGCCACTGTTTCATATATACTACACTAATGTGGCAAATTTATTTTGATAACTGATTGTATAACGAATAAAATGGTGTATGAAACTTAATTCTAGGTTCAATATCTAAAAAATAAAAAATCATTTTGCAAAAAAATTGGTCAACCCTCCCCAGTCTCCCCTATATGTGCTATGGTATATGAATTAAATACCCCTTTTTGTATGTGATTAACGTAAGTTTTTACGCACTTCACTATGTTAAAAAAATATAATTTAAAAATAAAATATCCAAACAAGCTTTTACTGCATGTATTGATTTTATGGAACAGTTTGATTAAAATTTTCTTTCTTCCATTAGATTTATTGATAAGTTTGAACACAGTCGAAATGCAAATTAAATGGAATTGAATTCCTATAATAAATTTTCCGGTTAATATACGAAACATCATCTACATAGAAAATTAATTAAAGAGGCTGGTGTCCCAAAGTATATTTATGTGCATGAGATGAGTGTAGTATAGAAATTTGGCAATATATGACCTTGTCTAATTATATGACATCCTTTTTTCATTTTTTATTAATTAATATAAATGGAAAAAAAATGTAATGCATACAAAAAGTTTATACAACATGAACAAAATAGAGTATTTTTATAGATATTGAAACAACTCTTTTTTTATTACTATTTAAAATGAAAAGATTTTAAATAATGATCCATAACAAATATATGTTTGTGTCATCAACCAACTGCATTAGGTTCGTTTAAAAATATTAAATTAGAGTAGGCCGGAGCGTAACACGCCAGGTGTACGCTGCCAAAGACATTAAGACACCAGCTCCAGGTTTATTTGCTTGGATTCTCATGTAAAAACATAAAATCCTTCAAATGTGACGGTGTATGCTGCCAAAAGAAGTGGCGCACATAGCATTAGGTTCGTTTAAAAATACTTTCTGTTAAAAATATAAACTCATTGAATTCTAATTTTAGTATCAATTTAATGTAATTATCATGTGTCAGGGCAATTTCACGTGCGTCAGCTCGTATTTCATAAAACAGAATATTGATTTTATGTTAGTATTTAAATTACTTAATAAAAAATAAATTTAAATTTTTTCTTGTATAATGGAGGGTCACAAATGGACAACCTGTTATGTGTATTGTGTATAATTTACAAAATATAATTAAAATTTTACGATGGAAACGTATGATGAAATGATCACAACTCAATTCGAACTTTACAGGGATTACCTAAAAGTGTCATCAAATCTAAAATTATAATTTACGTAGTTCAGAACTCAATTGTTTCTACACCTGGTGTCTTAGCTTTGTCGTAATAAACTTCATTCGATTTTATAATGTAAAATTTCTGCTCTAAATCTCGTTTACACATTGAAACCAATGCATTCCGTTTCACCCATCATTCAATTTTTTGCGCGAAATTTTTTTGTTTTATTACATCACTTGTTTTCGGAACTCCAGTCAGTAAGTATTCCGACAAGAGCGTTGATTTGCTGACAGCTGCAATCAATAACTTATAACAACAAATTAAACTTGTCAATTATGAGAAACCTACTTTCTTCAATTAAAACGCCTTCCCCTCCGAAAAAACATCGCTTGTGTTTGATCAGCATTTCACACACACACACACACACACACACACACATATATATATATATATATATAATTGTGCATGTGTGTGCGCGCACTTACATGTATGCATATATATTTTTAGTTTGTTTTCCACTGGATAAAAATAAGTAAATAAAAATAAGCCCCTTTTTAAAATTCAAAATTTAAATTAATTTTTAAATCAGGAAACCCAACTTATTTTTTATAGAGTCTTAAAGCAAATAAATAAAAATATTTTCTTCATCATAAAAATATTTGACACTAATTGATATTTATGAAACAGAGTTGGAAAAGAAATTACCCTTTGTTGACATAAGACCATCATCATAAAACATATTAAACTATATTAAAATACTTATAAAACTAATAACTCTCTCATGGACACGGAAATAAAGCATCATTATATTTATAGCATAAACAAACTGGGGTTTTCAGGATATGCTAGATAGTATAAGAATCAAATTGTAAACAACAAAGGATTAATTTCAAATCTATAAATCAAAGTAAATATGTTAGTTTAATTAGTGTCAAAGTGGAAAATTGATAACAGATAAATCATAATTAGCTTTTGTCTGGTTGACATTTCATATTATGAGTACCTCATAAATAATATTTAACATTTAAATTAGAAATAGCTCTTGTTGTGCAATCATAAGTCAAGACTTTTGTCTCCATATAAAAAGCAGATATAAAAAGATAATGCACCAATCATGAAAGAAAATGCCTCCCACTTGGATACTTCTGCCCTCTGCTGGAAAAAGTTAAACTAGCTGAGAAAAAGCGGGGTGCAGAGGGAAGGAGAAGTTACATTATGATGCATTCCTCTGTTGAATATCAGGAATAATTTAGAGAGCTTTGGTTCTTACCATCTTCCAAGTCACTGGACCTGACTTGAGATGATATCATGTATTATTACAGTAAAGGTTCAGCACAAACTGCCTCATCTTCTTGCAAGGCCATGACTACTACACTAACATAATATAAAGTACAAGCGGAATCATTTCATATATATATATATATATAATTGTGCATGCGTGTGTGTGCGCTTACATGCATGCATGTATATTTTTATTTTGTGTTCCACATAAAATTTTGTACCTCAACAAAAATAAACATAAATAACTAGCTCTTTAGAAAATATAAGTATCATGTTTGCATCCTTTAGGGTTTATTTTCGAAAATATTTACTATATTGAATTATGTGTAAAAAGGATAAAATCTTTTTGGGAACATTTAAGAAAAAGAAAAGACATTAATAAGAACATTTCATTCAATGATATAGTTAAATTAAAATTATTTTTCAATATATACTTCATTTTTAATTCTAATGATACAAAAAATGTATACTTGCTACACATAAAGGAATTTTAACACATATAATAATAAGCTAGATTAATATGTTTTTAATTAAAAACTATACAAAGTTCAGTGAGGTTCCTCTGCCTCCTTCTTCATTCAGAAAAATAACATTTTCAAATGAAATAATCTTGAAATTAGACAGTAATTTATTAAAAAAAAACTTAATAGATTTTTTTTTTCATTTAAAGTTACAAAAGAAGAAAATGTATATAATATAATAGAAAGATGGTCATAATTTAAACTTTCTTTCTGTTTAGGAGGGTCAGATAGGGTGACAATTCAGTTTAAATATTGTATATTTTACTCGAATTTTAACCTGAATTTCCGTTTGCAACTTTAATAATATAGGAGATTTTGTAATAGTAATGCGAACAAGCATATTTTACTTACATTTAAATTATATGACATCATGACAATTAATAGAAATCTGTTAGAAATAATAATCTCTTCAGAAATAGATAAAACTTATATTCTGTAAACTTTCATTCTGTACATTTCTAGTGGAATTGTTACCACAATGGGAAATAGATAAGGCACTTTTATCAACGTTTATTTTGGAATCATTTCCAAATTGATAACAAATAGCCCTATTATGTTTCTTACCGCAGATATCGCACATTTTGGTATTTTCACATTCTTTAATTCTGTGTTTACACTGTAAACATAAAAAGCACCTTCCCTGCTTTTTTAGTATTTCTTTCTTCTGATCTATGATTAAATAATTACACACTTCACTATTATGATCAACACCATTACAAAATAAACACGAATTGTTATTTACTGAAGTCATTAATTCAGTAGCTGGAACACCATTTTCTTTATATCCTTTCGTATTATATTGATATCGCGGCTTACATTTCAATTGTTTATCTGTAAATTTTGGTCTATATTCAAATTTATTATCATTAGAAAATGATTTCTTACCATCTAAGTCATGGATAGTTGATACCCGTTCTCTACATTCAACTTCATTTTTAAGAAAACTCATAAGTTTATCTATGTCCCACATTTCTCCGTCTTGTAGATTTCTATTAAATTCCAAGGTCAAATCTGGGGGTATTAAATTCAGTAAAATTGGGCAAAGTATCCCACTGTATGCATCAGGTTTTACATCTAACGACTCTAAGTTTCGAATTTGAACTAGATATTTACCGTATAAATTTCTTAATCCACCTGTGTCAGAAGAACTTTTCAAACCTTTCATATTTAATAAATTGTTTAAGTAAGCGTGTACGAGAATGTCATGTCTACCATACCTTTGCTTCAAAAGCGATACGGCAAGTGCATAATTATTTTAAGTTAATCCAAAACCATTAATCGTGTTTGCAGCTGCTCCTGCAACCAAACTTTTCAAATACGTAACTTTTTCGATTTCTGTTAGACTTGGGTTTTTATCTATCGCTAACTCAAACTGGTTCCAAAATTCTAAAAATTTGTCGTGTTCCCCAAAATATCGGTTTATTTGTAGCTTTGGTAATTTTACTCTTTTTAGTTCAGTAGCAGCATGACATGTTCGCACTGAATCAATGTTATTACTATGTGTAATATCTGCATTCGAAGATAAACTTTTAATTTTAAAGTTTAATTTATTTCTGTAACTTATTATTTTCTGGTCATATTCATCAATATTCAATATTTCATTTTCGACATTTTTCGCCTTTATTAGGCTTAAAATGTTATTATCATGATCCTTAATAGTCTTACATTTTACGTTTAATTTATCGACTAATTCTACTAAATTTTCTAGAGAATATTCATTACTAGCTAAATACTGTTCAATTTCTTCAAATAATCAATTTAATAGCGTTCGATGCGTATCACGCATTTTTCGATCATTTTAAAGCAATAAAATATAATTAAAAAAATCAACACTCACCAGTTCCAAAACGTAACAAAACAAAAATATTACGCAGTAATCTTTTCACATCTAGACTTCCCGGCCGATGCACCACAAATAATCAATTTCTTTTCTACATAATCTAAACATTCATTTCAAAACAAATCTAGCGTCAACGGTGGTTCAGCGTATCTTATTTCTACGAATAATCAACATTCTTTAAGGCACAAAACAAACATTTAATTACAAAACGGAACATACAAATCTATGAAGTTACATTCGATACATCACATCTAAAGAATTCTAACAACAACAAAAATATTAATTCATTTCAGTTCAAAAGTGGACCGTTCAAAGAGAGGATGCGCTGGTTAATTAACTGTTTTGAGAATTGGCCGGAACAATGCTCTTTATTGTATTTTTATGATACATATCTTACGAAGGTTTCGTTGCAATAACGGGGTCCGCTTAATACGGCGTATATACTTTAGAATTTTATAACTGTATAGATGCGCCTTAGATGCCGTGTATCATAATGAAAGCATAAAAAGGAAGAATAATAATTAAGATTTCCATAATAATTAACAAAGATGAAGACGATATTATATGAATGAACGATATACGATTTCCAATGCTTTGTGGGAATTCAAACAAATTAGGGTAGACAGTAGCATATGTCCTCAGTTTACATTTTATTATTTCATTATGTTTTGTGCTAGTTATCATACTTTTAATGCTCTTTATTGTATTTTTATGATACATAGCTTAAAAACTTTTCGTTGCAAAAATGGGGGTCCGCTTAATACGGTGTGTATACGTTAGAATAAAAAAAAATTAGTCTCAAACCGGAGATGGGTGTAAAGCAACATAGTGTTGGTCGATTGTATATAATATAATATTACTAGCCGCCCTTGGCGACCAGTTTGGTCTCTCTTAAAATGTATGTTAGGGAAAGCATGCTAAGCATTGTATCATATTAGTTTTATTCATAATTTAATTTATTTGGTCTCCTTTAAATATAATTAATATAATCCCTTAAGCTAATATTAGTTTTTGTTGCATCAAAATATCTAAATTTGTTGATTTACTGTAAGCAAGTGAAACCTATTGGTTTACAATGGAAGTCTATGGGAATTTTGTGAAATATTAGAGATATCGTCAAGTTGGCGTAACCAAGTTTGCGCGACCAAAATTAGTCCCCAAATTTGGCGATAAATTGTCAAGTTGGCGACGATCTTGGCGGTATTTGGCGATAAATTGTCAAGTTGGCGACGATCTTGGTGGTATTTGGCGACAAAACAGGGTCCTCCCTATGTAACCCTCCTTACAGGATTGGGGATGAATTTAATGCTGTTCAATAACCAATGAGATGCGTTTCATTCGAGCGCTCCATTAAACAACAAATAATCGCGATTTCTGTGCCACGTACGATAGCATAATATAAATATATATATAGATATCATCAAAAGAAATCGAATAAAACGTAGTATTTCGTTATCATTAATTTATAATATATTGACAAAAGAATAATATTTATTTTAAATTTACTTGTATTATAAAATTCAATGAACTTGTCTCAAATGAGATTTTTTTAAAAACATATTTATGGTTTCCCCTGTGAAGAAACAACAAAAATGAGAAAAAAATTGCATATAGCTTTTTCGACAACTGCAAATTTTTCAAATATTTAAATAATTTAATAATTCTATAATTTATGGATACCATTCAGAAATAAACACTATTCAAATGGTACTATTTTTTTATATGTTTATTTCCAGCGGAATTAGAAAATAGTTTTTTTTTAGAACTGTATATTAGAGTGGTCCGAAAAAAATAAAATATTTATAATCGAAACGTAATGCCGCGAAAAATAAGCCTTTTGTAATAAAACATAATTTCGTACAATTTTACACCAATCGGTTAATACCTTTTACTGTCGCTAAGGAGTCAAAGTTCCAAAAAATGTCAAAAAACATGGTTTTTACAATTTTGTTTTAAATTATGCAAACATACCAATACAATTTCTAATAGAACTCAATAGCTATAGGAATATATTAGAAATATCCTGCTAAAGGTTCATTATTATGAAATCATGTCTTTTACTGCCGCAAAAAACCACATTTTAAAAAATAAACTGTCAAGTGCGAGTATTACTCACGCTTATAGGGTTCCGTATAACAAATATAGTAATTATGAATTGTATTATTAAAACAATCGTTAGTAAAGAAAAATAAGACTTCGTAAAAACTATACAATGTAGGGTTTGGTATAGCTGTATATATACTAGAAAAGTATGAATGGGTATACCGTAAAAGTTCAAAGAGATATGAAGCCAAAATAATATCAAATATTGCTATTCTGTATAACTCTTATTTAAATCTTATCCTAATCTGTTCATGATGAGTTTAATTCGGCACTGACAATAAAAGTAGTGCATATTTAAACTTCATTTGGCATTTCATTAAACTAAATTCAGCGTCGTAATAATCATTTCTTTTTACAGTGTATCTAAAACAAAACCCTTGTTCAAAGTTTAAACTTGGCATTTTGCTAAGAGTGCTTCAAAAGGAGGTAGCAAAGTAGCAACGTCGCTTTGGTCTGTGCAACGTTTTTCCATATAGGTTTTCAGTTAACCTTTAAAGGCACAGTAGGTGTATTGAGAGAGCCACTCAATGTAAACTAGTCGCGAATCCTATAGTATTTATGTGATTAATCCTCATTAAATTAGTCTGTTTTTAACAATTTGACGTTTATTGCATTTATACTGCTACTGGGAATAGCATTACACAAATATATCCTTAAAATTTGCTATCTAGGCTTTAAAAGTGATGGAGCATAGAGTACGCCGTCCTAGTCATTATGTATGTCCAAACCGTCCGTGTCTTTAACGGTTAATATCTTGGCTAATTACCGACGATTTTTTATGAAATTCATCATCAACAATGCTTTTATACTTCTGCTACGATAGGTACCTCTAGCGCTGCTCAACACTTTTGCTGAATGTCCGTAAGTCGAAATTTGTGTGCAATGGAAAAATGCAATTTTCTGAAAAACTATGTGACCTTGGGCAATCGCTATACTTTTCCTGCAAGGTTTAAAGTAACGTCTACTACCTCTAATTTTTTCAGAATTTTAGTTTCAGTAGATTCGGAATTAGATGGGGGGCGGACATATTTTTGCACTACATTTTCGACCATAACTTTGAAAATACAATACCGAAAATTTAAATAAATGCATTTTTTAGTTCAGCGTTACGAGAGCTTTCACACGATACCCCACACGATATACAAAGAAAAGATTTATTTTTTCATGTAAGTTAATTAGCCCCTCTACATTTTTCCTAAATATATTTATGAATATTTATTAACTTGTAAATATGTGGTTCAATAGTCTTTATTATTTCCCCCAATTTGAACTTTCCACGTTCCATAGTTTATGTGTAAAGTGGCTGTGACAGACAGACAGACACAGGAGTGATCTTATAATGGTTCCGTTTTCATTTTTTAAGTACAGAACCCTAAAAATGGAAAAATTTCAGCTTTTCGTTTTTCCTGAATTTTTATAATTTTAATAACATATCTAGAATGAAATAAATTTACTTTATATTTATTGATATGTTATAAATATCTAGTAATTTTGATAACTATTTGAAATGATTGGAAAAAAAAAAAGTGATCACTCATTTTTCTTGGCGATCGCTTCATGTATTGCTGTTTTACTACATGACAGTAAGAGATATAAGTTCATGCAACACAAGTCACAAAAATTACATAAACTGAACAAAGTATTTTATAAACTAAAATACAGAGATGCCTAGCTGAATCGGGTTAAATAAACTTAAAATGACGCAGTATTTAATGTAAAGGAATTTTATAATGTGATTTGCATTCAAATGAAGCCATTATTCCTCTAGAGGCCACAGTTGATCTGATGTAATCCGTCCTCTGTTTCGGTCCACAATCTTTAGCAGCTGCTTCAGTAACTAATCTGACGCAACTATCTACTGATTTAGTGTGATAAGGGAACTTATAACAACTGATATCGTTAATCGAACCTTCCAAACTTATCAGAATTGTGAGATTGTCATTCGATAGAGAAAGCGTAACGGACGGTTTCGTTAGTTTTCAATATTACCAGTCGATTAAACCGATACAATTTTTAACTTCAAAGTTCAGGTCTGAAATGACGAAATGCCGGATTGCACTATTTGAGTTCACGTAACTTCTTGTTTTGGCAATTCTTTTCATGACTAGAATACTGGTGCTCTCTCCCTCATCTGCTAGAATTTCATGAGGATACCTTATTGATTTGCGAAATAGGTGTTTCGTTAAATTACAGGAAATTTAATAATTAGTAGATGTCCTGGCATGTAACAGAAATTATTAACTATAGTCCGCAGATTCTGGACACCATGGAAACATCTAGGATCCATTTTAATTGTGAAACAACCCATGTAGTACACTTTCAGTATGTACTCAGCTAGCATGACAAGTTTAGAAGAGGGATTATCTGTTTCAACATAGAGACTAAAAATTCGATTAACAGTTGTGATTTGCCTTGTCTTTGGCAAGAAAAGTAAATTAAATACTCCCCTGTTAAAGCAGCTTTCAATATTTCAACATGTATACTTCTGCTCAGTTGACAAATGTCTTTACCAACAGCTAGGAGATCAGATTTTATTGGCTTAAACATTGCCATTGGTAATGATTCGCAAATGGCAAAGGATTTACCAATTGGGTCACAATCACAATATGACCGAGGACCCGTGAAGTTTTTTTAACAAAATGTCCGAAAAGATATCTTAGCGTAAGCTAATTTAAGTGAGGGCAAGAAAGCCACAGAAGTTGGTTTTTTAAACTTGTTCTCAAGCAAATGTATAGCACCACCTATGCTACGTGTGTTAAAGACAGTTCCATCACGTTCGATAGCAATTATTTTTGCAGTTGTCATTTATTTTTTCTTCAAAAAATAAACGTACAATGTCGTTACATATAGAAGTCGTCTTGTCAGACGATGAGGCCAAATGACCAAGTTAATGGGGAACTGGCTCAAGTATCAAAGAGATATGTTCTTCTTTGACTACGCGAAGATGAAACTTTGCTCCTTCTTTATCCTAGCAGAAAGTGCTATCTTTTAGGGCCCTCGAACTATAGAGCAAAGGGAATCTATTCCAAAAATAACTAACCAAATGAAATGTAGCTTTCTAGCAGCGATAAAAAAGATTAAGTGCAGGCATCTGCAAGTGTTTCTATCAGAAAAATGTGTTTCTGATATAATTACACTGATCATGACAAACAATCTGCGTCAATTTAAGAACAGGAAATGCCCTTTTCAGTCTACTAGAAACATAAAAAATCTAGAAATGTTATGAAAATTATAAAAATTCTAAAAACGAAAAGTTTAAGTTTTAAACTTTTTTTTTAGGAAATTTGCTCTTTTTGCGGTAGTAAAATATATTATATTACAATAATAAAATTGCACTGTTACATTAGTAATATATTGGCGTATCTATTGAGTTCTATTAGAAATTGTACTGCTATATGTGAATAATATAAAATAAAAATCTGAAAATACCATGTTTTTTGCTACTTTTTGGAAATTTGACCCACTTGCCGCGGTAAAATATATTAATATATAATATTTTACAAATATATAATGTATACATAATATATAATATATAATATAATATTTATAATATGTAATATAATATATAATATGATATTTACAATATGTAATATAATATATAATATAATATTTTACAAATTTATTTTTTATTACAAAAGGCAACTTTTCCGTGCTATTACGCTCCGATTATAAACATTTTGATTTTTTCGACCCACCCTACTGTACATAGTAAATATATATACGCTAAGAATAAATATAGAATGTCCGTGAAATATATTAATAAAATGTATTTTGATATGTAATAAATGATTTGTAATAAATGTATTTTGAATATTCAAAATGTATACAAATATTTCGCATATGTGTTCATATTTTCAATTTCTATGTTTCTTATCTATATTTAATTTTTTAAACACATATTTCGCGCATTCTTTCATAATAAAATTTTACTATTCAATTCTTTTGAAATTGTTTGAACGCCGTTTCTAATACTTTTTAAAAGTTGCTTAATTATGAAGTTTACTAAATTGAACTTCGGCTGAAAGAGAATAGTTAGTTTCGTTCAGCGAATATTTGAGAAAAGAATGTTGTATAATGAAAGTTCACTTTCCTAAATTAAGAATATTTTTACTGACTTTTAGTCAGAACGGCGAATTTCATAGAAAATCTAAATGTTTTAGTTAAAAACATGCTCGATTTTCAATTCACGGACGCTGTTAAATTAAATTTCTCGTCACCGGCATGAGCAGTATCAATGATCCTGATAGCACGTAGTATGGGCCGCAAATCAGTGGAGCAATGTAATGTTCTTTGAGAATCCATGTTTAGTTTACAGAGTGACAGTCGACATGCCATATGGAGAGACCCCGCGATATAAATAAACATTTATAGGTGAATTTCACCAACAGAAGAGAGCTGGCATACCCGTTTGGTGTGGTACTATGATCAATGGACGTACGAATGTAAAATATATATGTTACAAACGATAGTTTTTAATGATTTTCTAAAATGCACCATTTTAGAAGGTGCTTTGATTTTATATAATTATGTATAATTATATATATAAACACATTAATATCTAACAAAATATAAGGCATTCCTTTGAAAGTTTTTTCTTAATTTAAAGCTTATTTCAAAAAGAAAATATTTTTACATTAATCTACATTGAATCAATTTTAATTGACATTTAAGGTATAGAACTATTAATTGCAGGTCGGATTCCTTTTCCTACAGAAATTCTTACAAAAAATTCCAAATGGTAATTTTTTATTTAATTAATGACAATCATTTCATTATTACATAAAGTGAAAATTGTTCTTTCGCAATTTCAAGTATGAATTCGGGATTTCTAAATAACAAAATAGGCTAAATTGCCAAGCCTGATCAGGTGAGAAACAAAATTTAATTTATTTTAAGCGAAGATATTCAGTTTTAACCTCCTGAGGCCTCGCATCCATTCTATTGGACATTTTTATTTTTTATGTAAAATACTTAATTTCAGTTGGAACTTGTAAATACTTGCTGCCCATTGTACTAGATATTCTAGTGCTGCTATCTGTACGCCTATATAACTAAATATGCATTTTGATCATTTGAAAGTAGCAGGAAACAAGAGAAAGACTGTTGGAGGTAAGCAGACAGTTTTAACGCTAATTTTATATATTTTTAAAAAGTATTTTTATATTAATGCTACAGATATCTAATTTTAAGTGTTGTATCAATAAATTGACATCGCAGTTTAAGTAATATAATGTATATTTTAGAGAATAAACAATTTTTATTTTAATGTCCATTCTATTGGACGTTGGGTCTTCATCAGTTGTTTTTATTCATATTAGACTCTTTTTGTATACTGAAGAGAGGCATTAGTTTTTACTTAAAATTCAACACAGTATTGAACCAAATAATAGATACAGAAGTATATTATGTATTTTCTTAAATAAATAAAAAAAAATTTAAATATTATCCTAAAACTGTATAATTTTACTGATAAAATTCTTGTTCTAAATCCGTACATTGTTAAATTTTTGGTTTCAGTGAAATATATATATATATATATTGCAGCATTTGATAAATACCCAGACAACCACAGTCGTCCTTCGGACGCTCTACAATGATCCTAAAAATCCTGTAGTCGTCATATCCTATAAAACTATCCTGTGAATGTCCGCAGAATACTAAAGAACGGACCAATTGAAACCGTCCAGCTGCAACCGTCCTCAAAATGACCGGAGGATATTCCAAGACGGATCTCGAGAATGCAACCGTGAAACCAGCCAACCCACTTACCAGAAATGGCGTTTATTTTGATTCTTTTGATTCCTCCGTCGATGTTTAGATGAGATCTGTCGCTGGTCATGGCAAATTCAAATATGAAGAAAGTGAATGTGGATGTAAGGTAAGAATTTTCTTTCATTTTGTAATGCATTTCTTTATAACTATTCTGTCTATATATTTATATTATGTTAGAAAAACTTTTACTTTATTAAGATGAAATTTAAAAAAGAAATTAGGCCTAGTCATCGCACGATTAAAACGTGGAATAGAAGGAAAAAAATGTCAGCAATTCTTGTCGGTTGAATTAAAACTACAATATATGTTAAAGTTAAAACAGACAGAATTAAATGAATTGTATTCTTAATTCCAAAATAAACAGTAAGCGTAAAGATTTTTTATAGACACATCAATTTAAGCTGACATTTTAAATTCATTCTTTAACCACTTAAAAATAAATTTGAAAAATAGCCGCGTTTTTCGACACCCCTTTTTCGCTATTTGTTCACATTAATTTAATATTTATCAATGTTTATTTAGGTTCTAAACAGGGTAGGTAACTTGAACTTCTTATTACGATATTTTTTTTTAAATTTCTATGCAGGTGTTTTTGCATATCAAAACATTAAATACATTTAAGGCTTTTCTTGAAAAAAAAAATATTTCAGAAAATTAATATTACTTCTAGAAAAAATAAATAATACTTCTGAAAATTACCATTACTACTTGACATAAAAAAATACTTCTGAAAATTAATATTACTTCTTGAAAAAAAATTAATAATACTTCTGAATAGTGTGAATTTCTTGGTGCATTAACAAAGTCATTTTTATATGCGCATAAAATTTGCAGGCATTAATATTCAAGTGCTATAGAATTAAAGGAATAACTTGAGTATTCGCCCTGAGTCCGCTATCTATTTTTTTTTCATTTATAACCACTTTAAGCTTAATTTTCGAAAATTCAAAGATTAAAAATAACAACAACAAAACAATCCAAATGGAAAAATTTTAAACAGAAATCGGCATTCTAAACCTCATTTGTAAAAAGAAAAATAGGGAGGGGGAATTTGTAAATAGCAGACAGCAAATATACATAAATTTTAAAACAGTAGAATAAAGGAAATATTCATTTTTAAAAGTATATATATTTCAAATTTACAAGCAAAAAAGATTCGGATATTAACTTAAAAAATTTACAAATGAAGAAATTTAAAATCGGCAAAAAAAAATCTTGCCCATCTCCAGGCGAATACTCAAGGGTAACTGAATTGAATTAGCATTGCCGATTTTACTATAAATGCATTATTATATTACATCTAGTAATCCATGGAAAGCTTATTTGATTTATATGTTCATTTCTCTCGAAACATAGCATGATTTCAGCTTAATTATTAAGATGCTACATGCCGCAGAATGATATACATTTTAAAAGCAACGTTAAAAATGCCAGAATAAACAAAAATTCGCAAAAAATTTTTGTTTATTCTGGCATTTTTAACGTTGCTTTTAAAATGTATATGATTTCAGATTGTCTTGATAATGCATGTCAATGATGAATTCAGAGGGTGGACCAGCGGGGATATTCCTCTCCCTCTCCTGAAAATTCAAGAAAAATGCTGATTTCTATAATTCTGCCAGGCTGTTTTTTAAAAGAAATGTGAACACTATTTTATATGGTTTTCTTTGTAGAAAATATGTTTTTGGTAGTTATCTCGTAGATATACCAATATTTCTTTTTGGTGCAAAAATCATAATGTTTTGTCTGGTATGACAACACGGCAAAACAGATAGTGTGTTTTTTATTAAATTAAACTTTGTGTCTGTTTTATAAAACTATTTGTATTTAAAAAAAAAATGTGTAATGTTTTATTTATTATAGAGTAAATGTGTGTGCCTTACAATAAAAAAAAATGTTTTTTTTTTTTTTTTTTTTTTTTTTTTTTTTTTTTTTTTTTTTTTTGCAATAACGTAAATGTGTGTTTATATATATATATAAATGTGTGTGTTTTATATTAAAGTGCATGTGTGTGTGTTTTCATTATAAAATAAACTGATTCAAAATATAATAAAACTAACATGTAGTTTTCGCATAGTATGCCCAAAAAGTATTTCAGACCAGGGTTTTCTTGCCAAAATGGCTCAAAAAAAAAAAAAAAGTATTAACCTTGGTGTGGCTGCAGCATCTGTTCAATTTTGTTTTAGTATTTTTGATGTAGCAAGGCTGTTTAAAAGATTCAGATAATAAATCAATTTGAAAATGTTTACAATGATGTAGCAGGTCACTTTAAAAATTTAAGATGATTTGGATTATCAATTTTCTATTAATTACATGTTGTAAACAAAATATTTTTTGCTTTATTTTGTTCGATACATAAAAATATTCAATCCTGTGTTTTTATGTACAGGTCAGTAAAAAAATAAAGCACTCCATTGTTGCTCAACACTTTGTGTTGTTACATTTCAATTAAATTAAAAAAATTAAATATTTTTCTTTAATGTAATTATGAAATTTTAGATAAACTTCATGTTGACTCTAGAGAAAAAAAAAAGGGGGGGGGGGGTTCTCGGATTGGAATTTTTTAAAAAATGGCACTTGTGTCGCAAAAAATATTTTTGAATTTGTTTGTTTAGACTCCTTTTTATCAGTGGATTTTTGCTATATTTTCCCGCAGTTGAGTGAATTTTGCTAATTTTCTCCTTATTGATTCATGAGTTTCAGGATTTATTCCGTGCAATCAGTTGTTGAATTTTGCATTTTTTTCTGCAACTGGCTGAAAATTCTCATGATTTTCTCTCACGATTGACTGTTGAATTTCATGTTTTTTCCTGTGATTGATTAACAAATTTTGCTGTATTTCAAAGCATATTCCTGAACATTTTTTTTTTTTTTTTTCCCAGCGATCGACTTGCGAATTTAAGTTTCTTTTGAAAACTGAAAGGCAATTTTTTTATCCAACCGATTGATGAATTTTATGATATTTTATCTCTACCAATTAGTGAAATTTGCCTTTTTTTGTCCTTTGCTATCGATTTGCAAAACTTTTGGGGCTTTTTTTTGTTGTTGTTGTTTTTTTTTCATATAATCGGTACTTGAATTTCACAATTTCCCCATGGCAGATCGATGAAGCAATTGATGAACTCCAGATTTTTCCTCATGATTTACAGGCAAAACTTGCAGTTTTTTTTCCATGTGATTGAATGGCGAAATAAGCGATTATATTATTTTTTCATGACAGACTGAAGAATTTTGCAATTTTTTTTCTCTAACTAAATTAATCTGTCAAATTTCTTTTTTCCCCCTCCGACATGACCGATTGACAAATTTTGCAGCACTTCCCCACAAACAAATGCTGAAATTTATATAACATTTCCTGTAAATAATGGACATATTTCATGAGTTATCCCCCCCCCCTCCCCTCACAGCTAAGAAAAGAAATGAGTCGAAAGGGTGCATCATAAATGTCAGCAAGGGACACAGGGTGTATAAAATAATTAAAAGGGCTGCCAGATGCATACACTGTGTAAAAAAGGCTGTCCTGTGGCCACATAAATGAGTTAAAAAGAGCTGCCAGGTGTTGCGCCCTGCAAAATTGGCCTAGGGTCCACACTAGAATTGCATTTATAACATTTTAAAATATCTTTATTTAAAACTGTACCGTAAAATCCTGTTATTTTTCTTCTCCCTAAGAAAGAAATGACGAAAAATTGTAAAATAATCTGGGGGGTGCTTGCACAAGATTTTTTCACGACATTTGTGGGGGGTTTGGGGGATATTTGGTGAAACTTTCAGGAGTTTTTTTCGCAACTCTCTGACAAAAATCTTGTTTTTTCCGTAATACTTTGACGAAATTCTTTTTTTTTTTTTCGTAACCCTTTGATGAAATGTGCGGGTTTTTTTTTTTTTTTTTCAATCCTTTGTTGAAATGTATCTATTTTGATGAAATGTGTGTTTTTTACTTGATTCTTTGACTGAATTTCTTTTTTCTGCAATCTTTTGACGAAATTTGCATTTTTCCAAGATCTTTTGATGAAATTCATGTTTTTTCTGTGGTCGTTTGACAAATTTGGCTTTTTTCGCAATCTTTAGACAAAATGTGCATTCCTAAGACAAAATTGGCAATTTTTTCTGTGAACGATTGATGAAATTTATTTTTTCTGTGATTGTTTGTCGAAATTCACATTTTATTATGTCCGAATTGTTGGACTATGGACTGATGCCTGATTTTTTTTATTTTCTCAACCGAATGCTTAATTTTTCAGAAAATTCGGAACAGAATAATCCCTGTGTTGGGAATGTCATGTTTAGAATTCACGCCCCTTTCTGATGTGGCGAAAAAATAAAATACTTGGTATTGATTCTGACATTGACATGCAGGGTGGAACTTTTTTGGAAGTAGGTGATGCTTTCTTGGGATTTTTTTTTTTTTTTTTTTTTTTGGTACTTCTTAGTTATCTTGTCGACCAATTTCGCCAAATTATATACATTGACATATTTTTTTTTAAATAACGAAAGAACAAATAAATTAGTAAAACATTAATAAATAAACAAATAAAATGCCAAATTAATGGTTTTATTGGCCATTATTGACATTTAATCTTACAATTAATTAATGAATGGCAACCATTATTGGCATTTAATCTTACAATTTGGCAACAGTAATTTGGTCGACGGGATAACTAAGAAGTATCTTTTTTTTTAACAAAAGGTGGAGGAAGAGGGCGCTATAGAGAAAAGTGGATAAACGGGATATTATGGTGTACCAAAAAACCATGATAAGTACCTGTAGTTTTAGCTATAATATTTTACACAATTTTAAATGTATACAGTAGTTTCAAAAACCATCTCTGTATAAAACTTTGTTTTTGAAATTGTACTTTGACACCATAATTATTATTAAAGTTATTCTTTTATTTTAGATACCTTGGAAATAATTAGTGAAATATCTATATACAAATCGAGCTGCATGCTGTCAAAAAAAATCATCAAAAATTCTCCCCAACAGTGGTAAGTTTAACTGATTTTTTTGTTGTTGTTGTTGTTGTTTCTTCTAAAAAATATAAGATCATGTGAGCATGTATTTATTATAATATTTAAATCATTATATTTTATTATTATTTAATACAGTATAATATTTTTCTTTGAATAGTAATAGTTTTGGTTTCAAACATAATTATGAATTGTGTCAGTTTGGGATATTTTGATATTTAAAAAAAGAAAGTTTGCTTTGTTATGAAAACTGTTTTTTTTCCGATAATTTTAAAAATGTTTCTGTTGTCAGAAATTCAACCTAAGTTTAGAGAACAGACTTAATTTTAAAATATAGTCCGTCCCGCTTAATTGCATACAGTTGGTTCCACTGAATTGTATGCATTTAAGCGAGGACATTAATTAATGTTATCAGCAAACGCTATCATTTGATTATATGCCACAGATATGATAAATATTAATGGAGAATAATTATTTACCTAATAAATTAAAAACTACTGTATTAATAACTTTAATAAATAATTTATTATTACTCTATATATAAAAGTATATGTAATAAAGTATAAGGTATTATAACACTATTTACAGTACATGGTTTAATTTTTCATTATAATTTATGTGAAAATTAAAATGAAAGTTAAATAGAAAATTTTTGTTTTTAAATCATATCTTTGAAAATAAAAGTTTCTGCATAAATTCTTTTTTATTTTTCAATTATTTGTTAATTTATTTCTCTTTTTTTCTTTTGCCTACACAAAAAATCCTTTAGGATTTTTTTTTTTTTCTTATCTTGACATTGCATTTCTCCACTTCCAGCGCTAAATATTGATCTTTTATTGGTCTACTTTCCCCCGATTCCAGAATTTTTCAAAAAATACCCCCAGCATCTTGAGTCACTATATGTACGACAAGCTTTAAAAGAAAAACACAATTTTCCAAATTCAACACTCTCATAAGTTGCCAGAATTAAGATAAGTCATCTTACACGACTATTTCTGCTCTTTGATTGTAAATATAACAAACCATTGTTACAAAAAAAAAAAAAAATCTTCCTTTTTTTCCATTCACCACTATAACATGAATTCATAAAATCAGGATTACTATTAGTAGATTGGCGATATTTATGCAATTAACCGGGGATTGTTATGCGATAAAACGAGTACATGTAAAATTAGCCTTATGGGGAACGTCTCTGTTCCACGGCATTCTATGCATATAAGCAGGGTATGCAATTATCCATTACCTGATTAAGTGGGGCCGACTGTATTTTATAATTTAAACATTATGAAATGTTTTTTTTCCTGGTATTTTTCACATGAATTTGAGTACTGCAGTATTATTTATGGATATCCCAAATTAACTTATGTATAGAAAATTACAATATCATACCAGCCAAAAAGCAATGACTATTAAAATGCTTATGTCAAAAATTTTTTTCAGTCGTGTGACTATTGAAATTTTCTATTATACATTTTACCTGCCAAATACATTTAATTCAACTTGTATTCTTTTTCAGCTCGAATAAATCTTTATTTTATGTTGGAAATTTTTTATGTTATGACCAGGGGTGTAAAAGTGTAGGTGCCCAACGTGTCTCTCACCTATAAATTTTATTAGTTTTCTTCGTTTACATTTTATTAGCATTCTTACAAAAAATTTAGACGAAAAATAATGAATAACATTTATTGATGAGAGACTGCCCGCTGGTGCTTAGATTTTTACACCCCTGGTTATGGCTATGAGCTTTATTTTGAATGTAAACATTCTGAAACATATTTTGATTTTTAATATTTAAACTCTAGGTGCGTTTCTATTCTATCAACACCATTGTACCAAGCATGATAGTTGGTGCCAAATAGAAAAAAAAAAACTGTTGGTATAAAAGTGATCATTTAAAAAATATACTGTTTCAAACTTTCACACTATTTTACTATATCAACACAAATATATACTTACAATAAAAGAACAAATGAATATTATACAATAAAGTAAAACTAGGTTTTTAATTCAGTCATGAAGTTATAAGTGTCTCTTAGCATTGTTTGTAGCAAACATTTGATTTTTATATATATATATAAAGACGTCACACGGTATCAATGCGATAAAATTGTAAACAATGACATATATTGCTTTTGTTTAGCATTTTGCGATGATCTATATTATCTTAATAGACTGGGTATGATATTCAGCACCAACAAAATTGTATCTAATTAGACTGTGAAATGTTCATAGTCGGTATCTCCAGGGGTCAATGCAGTTTTTTTTTTTTTTTTTTTTTTTTTTTTTTTTTTTTTTTTTATGAGGCCTATTTTATGAAAAGTAAAAGTTGCTTTCGTGAAATTTAATTTTTTTTTGTGAAAAATAACATTTTTTAATGAAAAATGAAATCTAGTTACATAAATTTGAACCAATAATTTAATAATAATAGCTTATTTAAGTCCTTATGCTAAAGTTTTTCTTTCTGGCAAACTTTTTTTGTTTGTAAATTATAACCCAAGAAAATGGCATGGTTTGCAATAAAAAATCTGTTGCATGGATAGGATTGTGATATCAGCATACATTTTGGCAAGGTGTTTGTAGGGATCTGTCCAGACTTTTCTGACAGGGTCCTGTTTTTGTGAAACTGAAGTTTTTCTTATTTTTGTGAAATTCTACTCATAATTTTGTGAATTTTAAATTATCGATGTCTTCATGTTCTATCCTTCTTGTATAAAAAGCTAAGTAATAAGCTCTTTGGTGAGTTCAACTGCTTACTTACAGGCCTGATTTTATTTTTAAATAACTAAATTTGTGGAAAAGTTCAATTTGAAAGCGAAAACATTCTATGAAATCTCCATTTAAGAGACATATAATTTTGTGAAAGGTCCTGTTTTAAGATAAATAATTTTGTGAAGGGTCCTGTAAAGGACCTAAAATTTTCCTAAACATATCCCTGGTTTGTATAACAGAAAAGTATGAAACTCATTTAGTATTATTTAAGATATTTGTTATAGTTTTTTATGTTTATGAAAAAATATAATAGAATAACACCCCACCTGTCTTTTGGTTTATATAATAGCACCTCTCTGGCCCCTCTTTCAAAAAATTAGCACACATCTTGCTGCTCATCCAAAAAATTTGCACGCTTCTTGTCTCTCAGTTGACAAAATCTTCCCTTTCTCTTTTTGGCATTAAAACAATTGTTTGCATAATAAAAACTGAAGTGCCCTAAGCAATCCGTAAAATTCCGTAAAGATTTTAATTCATTATATGTTGGTGATCAGTATATTGGTACATTATAGTAGACACAATTCATTAATGATTCATTAAATTAAAAATAGATAATCCTGCTTTATTTTGTATAATGTCAGTGTAATGTATTGATGCTCAATTTATTAATTTTATTTTTAATAAATGGAGAAAAGTGATGAATTGTAATTATATAATGGTTATATATATTATATATACACATCGAGAATTTTTTTCCCAATGAAAGTAGTTATTTTTAGTTTCATTCGTTCCCCATTTTTAGTTTCAAAGTTATTGCACCATCCCTTACCCAACATGCCAAAACAAATTTCTGACTAAGGGCTTCTTCCATTTTAAAAACTGTTTTAGGTCTGTTTTGTTTAATTTTCTGAACTGTGTGTAGGGGGAAGTTACTGCGCTGCTGGTTGGATTAGCAGTTACCTTCTCTTTTCTTGCAGTGTGTGACATGCCTTATGTGGCTTCTCCTTGTGTCTGGCTGGGGTCGAGAGCTGTGATCTTTCATGGCTTTGATCTCGGCCTGTGGTCTAGAGGAGCGATTGGGCCGCCCGTTCTACTCTTGTAGGCCTCTAAAAAGGATATCTTGAACTTTCGTTCGGTACCTGCCTGGAAGGTGTTTTGTTACATTCCCCTCGAGGCATAATGCCTAGTGACAGTCTAGGATGCATGTAGCTTTCGGCTTTATGGAGTGATGGTTCTGCCCTGTTTGATGTGTTAAGTGAGGTAGCTCTTGTGCTTGACACTTATAGCACTTGAGGGGTACCCTCGAGGTATAATGTTAGCAATTCATGGTGAGAAGTTTCTGAACATGGAGTACTTGTTGGTTTGATGGTATCTGTTGTTCACCAGTGGGAGGCCCACTGGCTTTAGCCTACTTGACAGCGTCTTATTTATTTTGTGACACAGCCACCCTTGTGCAGATGTTTCCTTGACTCTCGGACTCGTCAAAATATTCCATGTGCAATAAATTATCAGGCTGCAGCAGAGACTACGTTGTGTTGTGGCCTTCTGTCTTCTTCGCTTAGCTGTTTTGAATGGCAGGTTGATGCCGTGGTGATTAGGCGTCAGTTGATGCCTTTTGGGACAGGTTGCTACGTGATCCCCTAGAAAGGAGGACCGTATGTATCGCTTGGCTCTGGTTCAGGGAACTTTGGTTTTTACATTCCTTAATCGGGAAGGTCTGTGTGTGTGGGGGGGGGGGGGGACAGGCAAACTAAACTTTACCCTGGGCACAGTTTTCTCTTTGCATGGTCCTGTTTCTTGTAATTACCATAATTTTTCATTATTAAAAATGGTATTCTCATCAGTTATAAATATTAACTCTCTTTTGATACAAAATGAGACAGGTGCTTCATGTTGATGTTTGACATAAAATAAGATGTGCAATTATGCTGCTTTGTACTTTTTAATAGTTTTTTCAAGCATTTCCTAGGGCTTAAAATAATAAAATTCCTAAAAATAACTGTAAATTTTACAAAAAGATCTCTTGAAGAAACAAACAATAAGAAATTATTGTATATCTTGTGTATATATATATTGATGTATTCCTTTTGAATGAATGTGATGCACCAATAAAGTTTAGTAGAAATGTATATTTTGTCTTTTCTTCATTATAGATGTGTGCAGCGTAAAAATTATTTTGTGACAAGTGCAGGCAGGAGAAACTGGAAAGTTGGATTGTTGTTTAAAAAAAGTTTTGAAACTATATTTTGTAATGTGGAAGGTTGTAAAAAATATTTGTTTTGTATTTTACTGTGAAAGTTTAAAATAAATATTTTTTGTATTTTGCTGTGAAAATTGTAAATAAATACTTGTTTTGCTTTTAATGTGACTGTTTTATTGTGTAATTCGTAACTTTAAGCTTTTTAATATAGGAATTATTTTAATAATTAATAAACAAAATAATTCAACAGCGATTATCATTTTTTCGTACTATCATTCTTAACACTGCAGAATATATTTTATAAGTATTTCTTTTTGTCTTTTATTTTTTTTTCCTTTACTGGTCTTAAATTAAATTAGGAGTAAACTTTGACTTTTTATTTTGAATAACATTTTCAGGTATTCTTTTTTGATAATTTTTACGTAAAGATTAAACTTTTCTTTGTCAAATAATTTAAGTTTACTGTTTTATATTCAGCATTTAGTGTAATATGTGCAATCATTTAAAATGCAATTAAAATATAGAAGTTCTTATTCATTAAATTAATAACAAAGGATGAAAAGAGTATCTTAACTTTTCTGCAGTTTGTGTTAATTCTTCATGTTCATAAAAGGCGTTTACTGAGCTATTACCAATTGTATAAAGTTAAATGTATCCATGGCACTATCATATTTTGTTAAAGTAAGGTAATGTATTTAAAGGTAAGTAAAACATTAAAGTTGTATTTTACAGCCAAATTATCACAACAGTAAAATGTGCTTTGGTCACTAAATATAAAATGGCATACTTTTTGTACTTTATTTATTTGACTTCAAAAATATTAAGATGTCTTATGCAGTAGCTTTTTTCTATTAAAAAAAATGTAAAACAATCATCGGAGCAACAAAATTATACTTTTTAATTTCATGTGGCACTTCATCACAGGACAATCAAATGCATAACATTTGTTACAGATACTGGGTGTTCCTAAAGTGCATAGTGGATCAGGTAGTCCCATGCTTTTTTTAGTAAGTAAATCAAATAATTGCAAAATGAATAAAATTGTCATTGAAAAAATGGTTCTTATGGCAATAATAGTAAATTAGAAAAATGTCCAACTCCAGATATTAAAAAAATATCTGCAAGACAACATCTTAAATAGTGATGAAGCTATGATGGAAAATTTTTAAATTGCACCATTTTGGATAATATTTGTTTAAATTAAGAATAAAGTATGTAAAACTATTATTGTATGCAAGTAAGGAATTTTACCAAATTTCTTAAATATTCTTGAATATTATCAAAAATATGTAAGATATATTACTATCTTCAATTTGCATTTTTGAAATTCCTATATTGTCACTGAAAACATTTTTTACTTAATAAATTGTATAAACTAAGATATCTTGAAGATTGATTTTTTTTTTTAAAGAAAGGTTTACTGAATAATCTTTTTACAGGCTATATAATTTATTAAATAATTATGTTATAATTGATTATAATAATTAAAAGTGACAAGACATCAATGAATTGCCATAACTTTCAAAAATGCAAATTGTAGGCAGTAACATTCATTAAGCCATCCAGAGGTTATCGAGCCATCATAAAAAAGTCATCCACAGGATGTTGAGAGGTGTGACATTTCTATAGCCAGGGGATGTCCTATTACTGTCTGCGAGACGACTGCATCCATCCACGGGATATCAGCTTATCCTGAATATGACATTATTTGGATGATTTTAGGATGTCATTAGGACCATCCAGAGGATATCATACAAGTGTCCTATAATCGTCCAAAAGGTGTCATGAAATGACATACGTAGGATGTTGACAGGTGGGACATTTCGAAACCCAGGGGATGTCCTAAAACAGTCGGCAGGACCAATTCATCGGTCCGCAGGATATCAGCTTGTCCTGAATATGACATCTTTCGGATGTTCTTAGGATGTGTTTGTGTTGTCTGGGTATAGCTAATTAAGCTTTCATATTTTATTCTTATTCATTGTAACAATTTTTGGTATTATTTTTCTGTTAGTATGGTATTTATAATTGAAAATATAAATTTAATCATATTTAATTACCAAAATTTTTTTTTAAGAAAATATAATTATAGATAGTATAAGATTTTAAATAATCTCATTTTGACTTCTTTTTAAATTTCTTCTTGGCACTTACTTGCCAATTGTGGTAGCTCTGCCACTAATTATTATAGTTATTCTAACAATCAAATGACTGTGTTGAGAACAGTTAAAATAAAAAACAAAATGTTATTAAAATTTGTTTGAAAATTACTGAATTGATCAACACGTTTCTTAGTTAACGTACACTTGCTCTATTTGATGATTTAAAAATTGAATGTATGTGACATTTGGAAGTGACGTATAAACGATAAAAACCAACTTCTGATGTCAGCAAAGTTTGTAGTGGCAGAAATAGGAACTTGATGCTAAAAATCTGGTTTTTGAAGCCTATGTAACGATCTTATCTTACTTGATAAGTATAAAATAGAATAATGTTGTGTGCATGAAATGCAACTTGTATTTTCATATTCGTTTAACTATAAAAAACAATTGCAAGCTTTTTATATTATTTTACTCTTAGTATGTTGTTTATAAATAAATTAGTTAATTTAATCGAAGTTAAACAAAAATAAAAATTTAAAGAAAATATAACTGAAGATAATAATTTAAGATTATAAATAAACTGAGTTTTATATCTTTTTAATTTCCTTTTGGTATCCAAATGTCAATTGTGATAACCGTGCCACTAACTATTTATAATTTTTTTTAGAAAAAAAAAAAAAACTTTTAATGGTGTAATAGATTTGCTTAACTCTTTTTAAAAAAGTCACTAAACTGATTTATACTTTTCAAATAAATTTCATCCAAAAATACTTTTTCTCTTTGATAATGAAAAAATAAAACTGTACAATATTCACAGGTGATGTACGAACGATAAAAGCACATTTATAATGAAAGAAAATTTTTAAACAGAAATAAAAATTTAAAGAAAATGTAACTGAAGATAATAATTTAAGATTATAAATCAACTGTGTTTTATTTCTTTTTAATTTCCCTTTGGCATCCAAATGTCAATTGTGATAACCGTGCCACTAATTATTTATAATTGTTAAAAAACTTTTAATGATATAATAGATTTTTCTTATTCCTTTAAAAAACACTATTTAAAAAGTGACTAAATTGGTTTATACTTTTCAAACAAATCCAAAAATATTTTTTTCTGTTTGATAATGAAAAAAATTAATTTGTGCAATATTTAAAGGTAATGTATGAACGATAAAAACACATTTATAATGAATGAAAATTTTGCAATCAAGAATTTTTCATTCAGAATCATGTAATTCAATAATATGGTTTTTACAGGACTAAGACCCAATGTCCATTATATTGGTCTCGCCAAATCTCTATATATTTTTTAGTTTTAAAAATAAATGAATATATATAAAGTTTTCTAGCCCCATAAAGAGCCTTAATGCTAAAAATGGTAAAATTTGTGCGAAAAATGCGAGTTTGGGTCTCAAGAGTATAAATGAAACTTTTACGGCTGATATCAATTTAAAAAAATCGTTTTGTCCGAGACTATTTTCAGAAACAATATAACATTAAAACACAATTTATATACAGTACGGCACTGAATTATTCCTGCTACTTACCAACCAAATCCTTCATTTTTAATGAAAAGCAACAGATATTACTTCATTCTTCACAATCCGCTTACTATTTAAGATAGAGTAGCCACGCTCATTATCGTAGAATAACGCTAATTAGTACAATCTAGAAGTAATAAATGAGTTTTACTTTTTCCCAAACCAACAAACAAGATATTCAACAAAGAGTTGTAGAAAAGTTAACGAGATGATTGCAGGTTAACGTTGTCGCACTTCAGATATCCTCACTTACTGAAAAATTATTAGTTTAGTCTTTTTTTTTTTTTTTACAGAAACTACGCTTCTACCAAATTTTAAAATATATACCATGTTTGATTGGTAAGTTTTTTATATATAATTGTTTTTTTTTTTTGCGAATTTTACTCGAGTGTATGCACAAACTATTTATTTATGGTAGATATTTAACAGATGCCTTCGTGTAGTCGCCCGGTGGCGTGGTCAGTAAGCGGAGACTGCTGTCACCCCGAGGGCCCGGGCTCGTGTCCCTGGGTAAGACATGGATGTAATTGTGAATGTCCCATTGTAGTAATATAACATATGTAATGGAAAATAAAAATTGTTGTGACTTGTTGTTGTTTCTATGTATAATAAGGATCATTCGAGGCGACAGCCATTGAAGCTATAGGCCCCAAAGCATTCTCCACTTCGGTGGATTTCAAATGTTCAAATGTCAAATGTACCTTCGTGTAGCAAAAATAAAATAAATCAAAATGCCGCTAGACTGCGTGCATATTTACAATCAAAATATTGCATATAGAATAGAAAAAGCTCATCAAGATCAGTAAAAAATTATTAGATATAGGTTGAGTTTAGTTTTATTAACCTTGTTATAATACTTATAATGATAATAAAGGCAAGAATCTTATTATAAAAATAACTTAATCGAGAATATCATTATTGTTATTGTTACTACAAATAAATAGATAAAAATACAACTTCCTCTCTTTGTGTGAACTACAATAATATCTTTCAATGAAACTTTCATTTCACTTAATACATTCTAGAGAGCAATTTTCTTATTTTTATTGTTGTTGTACTTACAATTACTTTATCTCTGAAAGATTTAAATTTGCATTTTGCATGGATTCATTTTGTATATATATAAATATGTATATATATAAACATTTTCAAGGAGATTTATATGTGCAACGTACATATTTATGAATACAAAGCATACAGTACTGAAAACGATTGTTCATGCTACTTACTAGCAAAATCGTTCATTTTTAATGAAAATCCACAGATAAAATGAGTGAAAATCCACCTTCATTCTTCACCGCATCCTTACTACTTTATAGGAAGTAGCAGAATAATACTAATTAGTACAATCTGGGTATAATAAATGTGTTTTCTTTTTAACAAAGCAAGAATACAAGATATTTAACAAGGAAATCTAAGAAAGTTAACTAGCTAGTTACAAGTTCACGAGTCGTACTTTTTATTTTTGTTGTGTATAGTTTTTGCAAACATTTCATTTGTTTGTACAGATTTATTTTTACGGATAACTTCTTGTATCACAAATTGAATAATCTAAAATTCCACTCATTTGTGTGCATATTTACAGTAAACATCATCGCATAGAAGTAGAAAGGGATGATCTAAGACCAGTAAAAAATCATTAAAATATCAGAAAAGTTAAGTATTTTTAACCTCGTCCTAATATTCCTAATAATTATACAGCCAAAAAAATTATTATGAAAAATAACATAATAAAACATGTTATTATTGTTTGTCAAATACATATTTGTTATTATTGAAAACTAAATTAATATCTTTAAATGAAACTTTCATCACACAAAATAATTTTAAGAGAAATTTGCTTTTTTGTTATTGTTCTCACAATCGATTGGGAAAAATGGATTTTCCATGCACGGCATTTTATATATATTTATATATTTCAGGATACATTTATACATATATGGAACGTATTTTTAAGGAACTTCTCTTTTAATAATTACAGCTCACAAAGAAACATTACCCTACCATTTTATATGGAAAAATATACGTTTCATAATCAATTTTGCATTTTTTTTCGTATTAATACATTATATATATTGGTCTTAGTTTCCTAAAACATATATTGTATAAAAATTATATCCTTTACAGAAATAATGCCGTGAGGTTTAATAACATTCAAAATATGAATTTATCTTCATTTTATTTTTAATAACCTTCATTAAAGACGAAAAATGTGTTGTTTCCAGGAATTTCAAAATGTCAAGATGTCAGCATTGAATGGAAATTGTGGTAATTGAGACAAGTTTCTGAAAGTGCTATTCTCATTAAAATCCGAATTTGAGTGTAAATGAACTCCTAACTGTAAAACACTGAAACAGTGAACTAAAAAAATATTCCGAGTTTGACAATTAAAAGACACGTATTTATTATTTTAATGTCTTGACTTCCAAAGTCTAGAAAATGTTTTTTTCTGCGATAACAAAGGGTTTTTCTTTGAAGCGAAAAAAAAAAAAAATAATAATTAAAAAACATATTAAACTGTACAAATAGCTTAACTTTAATATTTACAAAGAGTTTCTTGTAAATTTGATTCATAAATATCTCATTTATGACGATATTAAAAAAAAAAATCTCATTTTACATTTCTTTCTTAAAAAAAAAAAAACTTAATAATTAAAATAAAATTTAAGTTACAGTTTTCAGTTTAATTTGGAGCTATAAAAATATGTAAAATAAGTAAATCATTTATTAAATAACTTGTAAATTCCGAAATAGAAAGTCGCACACATCAGATAAACGTTAATGTTTAGATCAAGTTAAATAATGCTATAAAATGAGATAAAATATCTTTATTAGACTGACGATCGTTTCATCGCACAAACGGCGACATTTCCAAAATCATTCATGATAGAAAATATTTTCACATAATTTAAAAAAACAATAACATGATAAACAATGTCACGAGACATCATGCATAATTAAAAACATTGCAAACATAAAATTAAATTAAAATTAAATTGGCTATAAGCGAGCGTGGAATAATTTTCACATAATTTAAAAACAATAACATGGCAAATAATGTCACGAGACATCATGCATAATGAAAAACTTTGGAAAACATAAAATAAAATAAAAATTAAATTGGCTATTGGCGATCGTGGATTAATTTTTACTTTTGTTAATAAAATTACATAGCATCTCTTTCCAAATTTTAGGTAAATCAAAGGATACTGAATCATTGCAAATATTCCCGTTGCATGAAGATATCTCTATTTATTCCCAGATTATGGATGGTAAATAAAATCTTGATGAATAAATTAACCTGCTATTTTTAAAATTATTTTTTAAAAGTTCTTCGCTGCATAAGCTTACCAAAGCTGTGGTTATCCTGTTGTATTTGATGACTGCTATATGTTTTTTGGTTCTAGTTTTAAGTTTTTTGCTTATCATACCTATATAAAAATGTATAGTTCCATCTTCTTTGGTGAAAAGTATTTCGTATATTCCTGATAACTAGTTTGACTCAATTGGATCTATTTTCTTGTATTTGATGTCTGCTATATGTTCTTTGATTCTAATTTTAAGTTTTCTGCTTATCATACCCGTAAGGCATGGTGACGTCACGGCGACGTGGTTGTGAAGTCACACTGTGATTTTGTGACCGTCGATGTGACGTCACGTGACGTCGATGTGACGTCATAGTGACTAGAATGCGAGGTCGTTATGGCCGTTTTAGAGGTCGTTTGTGACGTCACATTGTGACCACTCTGTGAAGTCACGGTGTGACAAATTTGTGAAAAGTGTGTCATTTGTGACTATTTTGGCATTAACTTTGTGACTAACCTGTGACGACAGCGACAATGCTTTGACGTCACACTGTGACTAATTTGTGAAATATGTGTCATTTGTGACGAACTTGTCATAAACAATGTGATGATTTCAAATGAAAATCAAATTTCAAATTAATTGCTTAAAAGGGCAAAGGCCAACATAGAGAAAAAGATTCCAAGCCGGGACTCGAATCCGGGCCATCAGTGTAGCGCACTGACATTCTACCGACTAAAACACATGGAACGAGACCCAGCCTGGAAAATTTCTTACTAGTACATGTTGGCAAGGCTACAAACGCAGCACAAGATGGAATATTTATCGTGAGCCGCCAACATCGGGTAAACACGAAACTTAATTAAATCCAGCATCGATTCAAACTATATAAATACTTGGAAATTTTTCCATAGAGAACCATTCGCCTTGCATACAATATTTCAAATAAAAATCAAATTTCAAATTAATTGCTTAAAATGCAATTTTAATTTGAAATTTGATTTTCATTTGAAATATTGTATGCAAGGCGAATGTTTCTCTCTGGAAAAATTTTCAAGTATTCATATAGTTTGAATCGCTGCTGGATTTAATTAAGTTTCGTGTTTGCCCCATGTCGGTGGCTCATGATAAATATTCCATCTTGTGCTGCGTTTGTAGCTTTGCCAACATGTACTAGTAAGAAATTTTCCAGGCTGGGTCTCGTTCCATGTGGTTTAGTCAGTAGAATGTCAGTGCGCTATACTGATGGCCCGGATTCAAGTACCGTTATGGAATTTTTTTCACTATGTTGGCTTTTGCGCCTTTTAAGCAATCAATTTGAAATTTGATTTCCATTTGAAATATTGTTTGCAAGGCGAATGTTTCTCTCTGGAAAAATTTCCAAGCATTAATACTGTGATGATTCTTGTTATAAACACTGTGATGAATTTTAAAATAAAATTTTGTTTGAAATATACAATATTATCTTTTTACCGTACTTTTTAGCAATGTATCGCTATTTTGGAGTCCTATTCTTCTAAAATACTTTTAATTTTTACACTGAAAAAAACAATGCTTATCAACTGGCATCCTTTTTTATTAAGTTCTAAGCTTGATCTTGAGTTCAAGCTTTATATTAAGAATGTTTTGTGTGTTGTGATTTGTTATTATTTTATTAAATACGAACATGGAGTCTAACGGATATTAATACATTTCCTATTTAAAGAAGAATAAGATAAGCCATATTTATTTAAATTTTTTATTCCCGTGTATATTGTATTTTGTTAATATGAGCTAAATAGATTTGGTATGATTTATAGGAAATGACTGATCTGGGAAATAGAAAAAACAAGTAAGAAAAATCATGCGTTAAGCATAGATTATAAAGCACTTTCCAACGCTTCCTGAATGCTTTAACTAGACATCGTAATTTAAGGAAATAACGTAAATAAGATAACTAAGCAAATATTTTAGAAAACGCATAAAACATTTGAAAAACTGATTTCAGCAGTTACCGTTCATAGCCAAATATGTTTTCCAATTCTTTTGAATAGCCCTGTATTTAATCTGTAGGTTGATATATACTAGTATATAATGTGAAAATTTAGTTTAGCAAGAAAATGCATAACAGGTTGAAATTCTCATTCAAAAATTTATACTAATATATAAAAACATACTTGAATACTTTTGTACAACCCTGTAGTTTACCTAGAATCTTTATTACACGCCACTATTTAGTTAAAATTTAATTCAAATTAAAACACTCTTAAAACTGCTGAAATCACATTTCCAGAAATTTTAATTTATAGACGGCCATATATCCACTTCCTTGCGTGACCCTGTGTATCATTTTATCCATATTCTACAAACATTTCTTAGTAAATTAAATGCAGTTCAACATAAAAATCCATAACTCATCTAAAAAACACCTTTAAGCAATTTGCGCCCGTACCCCTTAACTCTTACGTATACTTTTGTGTAGCCTTGTATATGAATTATAGCTTTTATATACACCATATACTATGCATAAATATAGTAGATCATAAAATCGCATATTATAATTAAAAATGCATTTCCAGCAATTATCGCTAATGAACAGTACAATATCAACTTTTATAAATATCATAAATTATAAATATTTTTTTATAAATATTATAAATATCAAATTTTAAAAAGTATAGTAAAGCAGTTTAATCTATAAACTTGTTATCAGGCATGAAAAACACTTTATTTCAATGCTTAATTGTCATATTTTATTTTTTAATGCGAAGTATCGAACGTGTATCGAAAACGTAGAAAATGAGTTTACAATCGAAGAAAATTTAATAACTGATTCTGAATGTCTACAATTAAATGTTTGATTAAAATCACGAACAGCAAAAACGTGCTTACATACAATTTAAAAAAATAAATATACCAATTTGAAAAACACTATATAATTAGTATTTATAATTGTACTATTAAACAACAACAAAGTACAATAGATGAATTAAATGTATTATTAGATTTAACAATTTCTCAAAAATCTCTCCATATGTTACAAGGAATTCCTATTATTTTATAATTTGGCAAATGTTAAATCTGAAAACATTGATATGAAGATTTAGGATTTTAAATAATAATTTAAAATATTATTAGCAATGAAAAAAAGTCTTTCAAAAGTTTCACTACTATAGTATGTAAAACGGCATTTCCCATTCAGTATAATGTTAATTTCTAATCTGAAAAACAATCCCAGAACAGTCTCTTTCTATAGGTATAATATAAAACTATTTAACTCATCTCACCAAATATACAAAACAGGAACAAACAATTTAAATTAAATAAGACTTACTTTTTGAGCTCCATAAATTAATTATTAATATCCGTGTGTATCCGAAAATGGCGACGTCTTTTTCTTCCATTAAAAAAAGCACACGCAAAAGCTTACATTTTAGACTAGTAAACCAGACCGCATCTGTTAGAACAAAAAGTTCTCTGTTTATCCTGCGGTATCGTGGCAGACGATTTGGGGCAGGTGTGAGTTTATTTCCTTTTATATAAACAGATATGGAACTTATATGTGCAATCATTTTATGAGGCTGTCTGTATTTAAATTTTTGTATTTGAAGAATTTTCCAATGTATTTTACCTTTTCTTTTTTTTATGAGACTGTCTGTATTTAAATTTTTGTATTTGAAGAATTTTCCAATGTATTTTACCTTTTCTTTTTATCAGTTTTAACCCCCCCCCCTCCCTTTTTCTAAGTAAAGATTGTTTCACACAAATACAAAATATCTTCCTAAAAAATAAAAAGATATAAATAAATATCGAGGACGAAAAAAATTTCTTTGTCAATCGTCATTCTTTTCATGTTAATTTCCTGTAAAATAAAACAATTCGTAAAATAACTTTTTTTTAGAGTCATATCTCTAAAGCACAAATTTGAAATACGAACAATGAAATACGAACTTTTCTTTTTTTTATGAGACTGTCTGTATTTAAATTTTTGTATTTGAAGAATTTTCCAATGTATTTTACCTTTTCTTTTTATCAGTTTTAACCCCCCCCCCCCCCTCCCTTTTTCTAAGTAAAGTTTGTTTCACACAAATACAAAATATCTTCCTAAAAAATAAAAAGATATAAATAAATATCGAGGATAAAAAAAATTTCTTTGTCAATCGTCATTCTTTTCATGTTAATTTCCTGTAAAATAAAACAATTCGTAAAATAACTTTTTTTTAGAGTCATATCTCTAAAACACAAATTTGAAATACGAATAATAAATTATATCATGGGTTTTGCATACATTTTGTATTATTTTTATTTATTCGGAAAATGCTAATTTTATTTTAAAAGTCTGAAAGAAGTAGAATTTTTTTTAAAAATAGTTACTTAAAATAGGTACACTAACAGGAAAAAATATGACTTGAATGCAAATTATAAAGCAAGAAATGTATGTATGACTAAACTCTGAAGACTCTTTCTACGTGCTCATTAAAAGCTGCAGACTTAACTATAATAGAAATTTTTTAGTTTGAAGCCACAAAAGTGTTTCGAATACCAGTGGTCGGTAAAAATAAATTAAAAATTTTCCTTCCTGCAAACTAAATATGTAAAGTGTATATATTTAATATTCCTAATTCTAAATATGTTATCCAAATTGCTCCAGCACGTACCATTTTTCCGAGAAACACTTTTATAATAATAAGAATAAGAGAAGGATTATTATATTAAATTGCAATACTAGATAAAATTGAAATCAGGAAAAAAGTATACTTTCACACTCTTAGATATCAAATTGATAAAATATAGCATGGAAATCTAGTTTGTTGATACTTGTACCGTGCATTTTTCTTTATATGCCCCCCCCCCCCCACCATCTTTTCGTGTCTGAATTTACTACTTGCTACCCACTAATATATTTTCATTCCTTATGCCGCTGTAACGCGGGCCTTTTTAAAACATTTCTCTTCATTTTCAAAGATTTTTGAAGTTCATATTTTTCTCACACTGTGACTTACAATATGGGTTACAATTTTTTACAATTTATTACATTTTTTTTTGTGAGTGTGTCGTGACCTACGTTACATGCAGTGACATAACAATTCTTTTTATTGCCAGAAAAATAAAATTTTACAGTAACAACATGTTTTGAAGATTTTTTGTAATTTTTTAAAGTTTTCTAAGAAGTTCACATCTCATTCACAATGTGACATCACTGAGTGGTGGCATTTCGGTCAGAGATGTGACGTGACCACAGTGACTCACAGTGACGTCACACCGACGTCACTGTGACCATGCATGCTATGAGGGTACCTATATAAAACTGTACTGTTCCATTATCAGGAGTATACGAAATACCTTTCACCACAGAAGATGGAAAAATACAGTTTTATAAGGTATGACAAGCAGAAAACTTAAAACTAGAATCAAAGAAGAATATAGCAGACATCAAATACAAGAAGAAAATAGATCCAATTGAGTCAAACCAGTTATCAGGAGTATAGTAAATACCTTTCACCAAAGAAGTGGAAGAATACAGTTTTAGATAGGTATGACAAGCAGAAAACTTAAAACTAGAATCAAAGAACATATAGCAGACATCAAATACAACAGGAGAAACACAGTTTTGACCAGATTATGCGGCAAAGCACCTTTACAGATAGATTTTAAAAATAGCAGGTTAATTTATTCATCAAGATTTTACTTACCATCCATAATCCGGGAATCAATAGAGATATTTTTACGCAATGAGAATATTTGCAATGAATCAGTGTCCCTTGATTTACCTAAAATTTGGAAAGAGATGCTATGTAATTTTAGTAACAATAGTAAAAAGTCCTTCCGGCCAGTGCCGGTAGGAAGAGGTAGCTTTCATATTCCTTATTTTTAAAAAGCCAACTTATATTATTCAAACATACGAAGCTCAATTAAGTGGAAACCGAATGTAGGAGATTCAATACTAAATTTTATCAATACTAAATCATTATGAATGAGAATTTCGCGAAATTAGTCAGCTTTATCCAAGCTGCTTTTATTTAAAGTCACTTATATTTGGCTGCCAAATTCGGCGATTTCTTAAAGTGCCTGCCATTTTAAGACAACATGGTAGATGAGGCTAACCAGTGGACTTTTTCGAGACCTTAGTAATTGCTGTGCACATGCTCACTCATATCGGAATCGGTTGATATATACGAGTGCTGTCGCAGGCAAAAAATCAGATTTTTCAAAATGTCACCCACTTTAGAAATTGAAACTGCTATATCTGAGCCATTTTTTAAGATAAAGACAAACAAAAAATTCTCCTGAATCCTTATATCAAGGTGAAATATTTAAGAAAGAAACCTTTTTCAATTTCTAATTTTTTTGCACCTCACTTTAAATGTAATTTTTTTTTAATTTAATGGCCGCCATTTTGAAACAAGATGGCTGATGAAGCTGGCCAGCGAACTTGGTCGAGATATTGATGTATACTATCCACATGCCTTCTTCCATCGAAATAGGCGAATACGTGTGGTATCGCAAGGTAATCGTTTCAAAGTGTTAGCCATGATAGAAATTCAAAGTGCTGTAATTCAACCACTTTTTAAGATATAAACAAAAGAACAAATTTTCAGAAACAAAAACTGCTCCAGAATCTTTGTATCAAGGCCAAACACATAAAAAAATCTTTTTCATTTTCTAATTTTTTAATACCTCATTTTAAATTTTAAATTACATTTTTTTAAAAAAATGGTAACCCTTTTGAAACAAGATGGCGAATGAAGCTGGCCAACAAACTCGGTCGAGACATTGGTATGTACTATGCACAGACCAAGTTACATTCAAATCGGTTCATAAATACGCCTGTTATCGCGTGACAAAAATCAGGTCGATTTAAAATGTCAGCCACAATAGAAATTCAAAATGTTATAACTCAGCCATTTTTTTAGATGTAGACGAAACAAAACCTGTTCCGGAATCTTTGTATTAAGGTCAAACACATACAAAGAAAATCTTTTTCATTTTCCAATTTTTTGGTATCTCCTTTTAAATTTATTTTTTTTTTAATTTTTTTAAATGGCCACCATTTTGAAACAAGATGGCGAATGAAGCTGGTCAACGAACTCGGTTGAGTTATTTGTATGTACTATGCACACACCAAGGTACATCCAAATCGGTTCATAAATACGTCTGTTATCACGTGGCAAAAATCAGGACGTTTCAAAATGTCAGCCACGCTAGAAATTCAAAATGCTATAACTCAGCCATTTTTTAAGATATATACGAAACAAAAACTGCTCCCGAATCTTTTTATCAAGGTCAAACACATAAAAAAAAAATATTTTTTCAATTTTCAATTTTTTGCTACCACATTTCAAATATTTTTTTTCTTAAAATTTTAAATGGCCGCCATTTTTAAACAAGATGGCGGATGAAGCTGGCCAACGAACTCTTTCGAGACATTGGTCTGCACTATGTATAAACGAAGTTACATCCAAATCGGTTCATAAATACGCCTTTTATCGCGTGAGAAAATTCAGGACGTTTCAAAATGTCAGATTCGCTAGAAATTCAAAATGCTATACTTCAGCCATTTTTTAAGATATAGACGAAACAAAAACTGCTACGGAGTCTCTGTATAAAGGTCAAATACATAAGAAAAAAATATTTTTACATTTTCAATTTTTTGGTACCACATTTCAAATTTTAATGTTTTTTAAAAATTTTAAATGGCCGCCATTTTGAAACAAAATGGCTGATGAAGATGGCCAACGAACTCGGTCGAGACATTGGTATGTACTATGTACACACTGAATTAAATCCAAATCGGTTCATAAATACGAGAGTTACAGTGTGACATAGGTCAGATATATATATATATCAATTTTGAACGGAGGGTGGTTTCGGGGTCTGGGGGTCATGATCGATGAAAATATACCAAAATTTTTTGAAATCGCTTTCCTCCGAACGGCTGCAATAGGTAGCTTTTTGTAAAGAAAGCTACCTAAAATTAATCCACGCTCGCAAATAGCCAAGATAATTTTAATTTTAGTTTTATGTTTTGCAATGTTTTTCATTATGCATAATGTCTCGTGACATTGTTTATCATATTATTGTATTTTAAATTATGTGGAAATATTTTCTATCATGAATGATTTTCAAAATGTCGCCGTTTGTGCGAGGAAAATATCGTCAGTCTAATAAAGATATTTTATCACATTTTATAGCATTATTTAACTTGATCTCTTTATAACTGATTATTATACATGTTGTTAATGTTTAGATTGATTTATATAGAATAAATTAAATTAACTACACACACAATTTAATTTTAAAAGTTTCGTTTTGTAAGGATTTCCTAGAAATCTGACAAAGGTACATTTGGGGAAGAATATAAACTTGGTACAATTTGATATAAACATATTTAATTACATAAAATTCAACAAGAAAACATTTATTTCACTTCGAATGTTTAATAAATTTGCTTTAAAAGAAATTTTCAATCTTATTATAATTTTAATATATATTTTTTTAAATTCAAATTTTAAAACGAAATTTTAAAATGCTCCATGCGTTATAATTTTTGAGATATTTTCTAGTTTCGTATTTTAATGACTTAAATCTCTATTACAATCAAATCTCTAACAATTTTAATGGAAGCAGCATTTAAAAGTATACTCAAAAACTAATGTTAAGGGGACCTTAGACCTTTATCCGAGCGGAAATTGACACAAAAATCGAAAAATATTTTTGTGTATATTATTGTTCTCCAGCTCTGAGCCATTTGCGAGAAACCACTTGCAGATACGATAATTTTTCGCAAAGTTACAAGCATTTGAATTTTGTACACAAACAATTTAAGGGAACAATTTAAGGAATAGTAAACACAAACAATAATAAGGATAATAAGGTGCCCTATTATCGTCCCCCAGTCACTTTTAGGCCCTAGGACGTTTTAATTTTCAGTGAAAATTACGAAATTTGGATTTTACATAGACTAACTACCCACGCACATAGAACCATAGGCAAATATCGTACAAAAAATTTTTAACAGTGCGATTTTTTTTTTTTTTTTTTAAGTATCTAAAAAATGCAAAAGAAAAAAAAATGTTCTAAATTCATTCCTACCAAAAAATCCAATACGCCGTGGCTTAACTTATAGCTAAATCAAAATTTATTTCTAAATGTGTTAACTGAATTTAGATTAAATTAAGGCACAAAGAAATGTACTAATTATCAGTGACAGAATAACATAACGAAACATTAGCCATCCAAACATGAGGAAAAAATTGTCATGAAAAAGCATTCCTAATTTCGTACCCTGGACAAAAATAAGAACTGAAAGGGGTGCGAAATTGGGACCACGCTACATCCCAATATGGCGGAGCTTCAGTTCTCGTATGATGAACTGAGCGTCCTAAAACTCACTGTATGCTACTGTCAGCGTCTTACATATGTAAAATATATGCAATGAATAAGAAATAAATACTTACAGTACAGTAAGTAGCGGTCAACGAACGACGTAATAAGTACTCAGGTCTTCTAAAAATAGGAAATTCGGCGTCTTTAATTTATGTATGCGTCTTGGCTAACGAAACTTTCAATACTGGCCCCTTTTATCTTCTGTCCCCTGTGCCTTACGTCATAAGTGGTGCCACTTTCGCAGAAGCTGAGAAGTTATGGGGTGCGAAATTGGGATAGGAGACGAAATATGGGAACTTTACCCTATACTTTAAATCTATTTTTCTCAAAACTGATTTTCCAACTATTTTAGATTTTTAAAAAGCTCCATTCGTCATATTATTTGATCAAAATTCATGAAATTAATAAGGACGAATCCTAATATTGCTTACTAAGAAACTGTGCATACATTTTAAAATTCGACTTCATTAAGATAATAAAATTTGATTTTAGCTCATTAAAGGGCAAAATTTCGATGAACATCGATATCGAATTCAGAAAAAAATCTCTAAAAAATTAAGTTTTCAAAGGATTAAAAAATCGATGGACAGATCTGTTTGAAATAAAGTTTTAAGTGATTTAAATACCAAAGCTAGGAAATGTTTTAAAAATTATTGCACATGGAGCATTTTAAAATTTAGTTTTAAAATTTGATTTTTTTTTTAAATATTAAAATTATAATAAGATTAAAAATGTCTTTTAAAGTGATTTATATACTAATGGTGAAATGTATATTTCCACACAATTTTATATCTCAATGATGAAAATTAAAGATTTTTTTTTTCTTTACATCCACCGTCCCCCTTAAGTTAAAAGAAAGTTTAACTAAAAAGAAATAAATTAAAGTTAAAATTTTATTGGAGTGACATTTTCTTTGTATTTTCAGGATGCTGATTTCAAGATAGAGGAACATTTTCCACTATGTAAATCAGACAATATAAATTCTGTAAGTTTATACAATATAAATTAATTTTAAATGCAAGATATTAGTATATTTTTGCATTTTTCTATTTATTTGGAAAAGACCAGACATCTAGACCTTTAGGTAGCTTTCATTACAAAAAGCTACATATTGCAGCCATTCGGAGGAAAACAATTCCGAAAAATGTTGGTATATTTTCACCGATCATGATCCCCAGACCCCGAAACCACCCTCCGTTCAAATGTGATATATATATATATATATATATATATATATATATATATATATATATATATATATATATATATGTATATATATATGATGTTTGTCATACTGAAACTCTCGTATTTATGAACCGATTTGGATATAATTTTTTGTGTACATAGTACATACCAATGTCTCGACCGAGTTCCTTTGCCGGCATTATCCGCCATCTTGTTTAAAAATGGCGGACATTTAAAATTTTTTAAATATTTTAAAATTAAAAATGAGGCACAAAAAACTTAGAAATTGAAAAAGATTTTTTTCTTATGTGTTTGAGCTTGATAGAAAGATTCCGGAGAATTTTTTGTTTTGTCTATATCTTAAAAAATGGCTGAGTTATAGCACTTTGAATTTCTAGCATGGCTGACATTTTGAAACGATGTGATTTTTGTCACGCGATAATACGCTTATTTATATACCGATTTGAATATGACAAGGCATGTGCATAGTACATAGCAATGTCTTGACAAAGTTCGCTGTCCAGCTTCATCCGCCATCTTGTTTCAAAATCGCGGCCATTTAAAACATGTAAAAAAAATTAAAATTTAAAATGAGGTACAAAAAATTAGAATTTTAAAAAGATTTTTTTTCTTATGTGTTTCAGCTTGATACAAATATTCCGGAGAATTTTTTGTTTCGTTTATACCTTAAAAAACGGTTGAGTTATAGCACTTTGAAATTCTAGTGTGGTTGACATTTTGTAACGATCTGATATTTGTGATGTGATAACACGCGTATATATGAACGGATTTGGATATAACTTGGTGTGTACACAGTACATACCAATGTCTCGACCGAGTACGTTTGCGAACTTTATCCGTCATCGTGTTTCAAAATGGCTGCCATTTAAAAATTTAAAAAAAGTTTTTAATTTAATATCAGGTACAAAAAAATTAGAAATAGAAAAATATTTTTTCTTATGTGTTTGAACTTGATACAAAGATTTCGGAGCATTTTACGTTTTGTCTATAACTTAAAAAATGGCTGAGTTATAGCACTTTTAAATTATAGCATGTCTGACATTTTGAAACGATCTGATGTTTGTCACGCGATATCACGCGTATTTATGAACCGATTAGTATGTGACAAGGCATGTGCATACTACATAGAAATCTCTCGGCCAAGAATTTTTTGCTAACTTCATCCGTCAGCTTGTTTCAAAATGGCGGCCATTTAAAAATTAAAAAACAAATTAAATTTAAAATGAGGTGCAAAAAAATTAAAAATTGGAAAAGATTTTTTTTTCTTATGTGTTTGAGCTTGATACAATGACTCCGGAGCATTTTTTGTTTTGTCTTTTTCTAAAAAAATGGCTGAGATATAGCAGTGTGAATTTCTAATTAAAAATCTAATTTTTTGCCTGCAACAGCCCTCGTTTATATATCAATCGATTTAGATGTGAGTGAGCATGTGTACAGGAATTACTAAGGTTTCGACCAAGTTCATTGGTTAGCTTTGTTGCAGCTATTATGTTGTTTTAAAATGGCGGGCACTTCAAGATATCACACAATTTGGCGACCAAATATGAATCACTTTAAATAAAACCAGCTTTGATAACGCCGACTAATTTCGCGAAATTATTATTCATATCTAGTATTGACAAAAATTAGTATTTAATCTTCTATAATCGGGTTCCACTAATTTGAGCTCAGTGTTTTTGAATAATATGAACTGGCTTTCAAAAAATAAGGAATATGAAAGCTACCTCTTCCTCTCGGCTCTGGCAGGAAGGACGTTTTATATTGTTTTTGATCATTTGAAACATTAATATCTAAGTAATTCGAACAATAATTCTAAAAGAAAGAGATCCGATAATTTATCTCGAATAACATTCATACAAAAGTGCCTTTCCGACACTAAACATTGAAGGATAATGCTTAAATATTTGTGCTGAATCAGACAATTAAACTTTGAAGATTTCACAAAAACACTGACAAGAATAATATTGTTTACTTACTGATTTATGAGAATAGAAAATTTTAAAAGCTGAATTACACACAGTTTAAATATTATTGGTCGGCAATTTTATTTATTATTAAAAAACATATAAAAATAAATTATATTTTATTAATTTTAAAAGAAACAGAGTCAGAATTACGGAGACAGAAATAGCCAAAAGTAAAAAACTTCCTTAAATTATAATGAGAAAATTATTTCTGGTTAAAGAAGTTAGCATTGTGTAGTCTCTATGAGTGTATAAAAATATTTGAAACACTAGCATATGACTCCAATAGTTGTTATTTTAAAGATTAATTAAATATAATCAGTAGCATCAGTATAAAAAATCGAATATAACTGCAGTGTATAGCACACCTGTAAGTATGCAGAGATGCCCTTTGTTTTATATTGTTTTCTTTAAAATATAATTAAACACGCAAATGAGGTTTTGATAACATTCTTAAATTTGAAAAGAAATACAATCTAAGTCTCATGGCGTAATGTTTAAGACAAGAACGAAAAATCTGAATCAGGCATATATTCCGTAAAAAATTCCAACACTAACATAATATTTTAAAGATATAATGGAAGAAGATACTTAAATGAACAATTAAAATAAAATGTACTGCAAATTATTTTTCGCATATACAATAATTTAGAGGACTACTTTTGCGTATCTCTGTAAACGAATTATAAATGTAGGACATGTATTTTTCAATAGCGAGCATTCTGTATCGAACCTCATAAACAGCTGAAAATTACGCGAATTCGAGAATATTTACGCGAGATAGAGGATGGACAGACAGACAAATTCAATACATGATCATTTTCCAACTATGGAAGGTGTTATACAATATGTTAAAACGTTATCAAAACATCTTTATTTCTGTTACAATTTTTAAACGATGAATTACGGGCGATAAATAGGAAATCTGAATTTTTAATTCGTGAATTTTAATTCGTGAATTTTAATTCACGTTGCTAACAAGGTGTATGAACAGTGAAAAGTTATCCAGGCCATGGTTAGAAACTGGGTCATTGGTTCAGCGCGCCAACACTCTGCGAACTGAGTTACCAGGATATATGCAGCCTGGTACTTCTCATTCTTATGTTGGTAAGGTTGCAACTGCAGCACAATAAGGAATAACTTCATGAACCACAACCCTGCGTAACTGATGCGGTACTTAGGCTCATTATTAAAGCAGGGTTGTGGTTCATGAAGTTATTCTATGTTGTGCTGCAGTTACAACCTTACCAACATAAGAGTTAGAAGTGTCAGGCTAGATAGTATATCATGATAGCTCAGTTGGCAGAGCATTGGTGCGATGAACTAATGACACAGATTCCAAGTTTGGCATAAATAATTTTCCTTCTGTTGGTCCTGCCTTGTTAGCAATGTCAATTAAAATTCATGAATTAAAAATTTAGATTTTTATTTTTATTTTTTGAAGTCATTAAATGAAAAATATTTTATGGAGGTCAGAATCACTTCTTTTAAAAAAGATCGGCACACACTCTACCATTTGTAATTTAAATGTTTCCAAATTTTTTTAATAAACTGCTGTAGGTAAACTTTAAGTATTAATCCTATATAAGCTGCAAAAGTTATTGTAAAATCTGGTGGGTTTTTTATTCAATAACTTCAAATTAGCAACAGAATATTTTTAATACTAAGTTTCTTTTATTTTATTCACGAAATAGGTATCACTATAGTAACAAACTAGTTGGTAACAAACTAGTGCCAATCCCAAAACTTTCTTCTATCTTATACATCTTAATATTTCAAAAACTAGTTACACATGTTAATACTTCAATATTATTAGTTCATTACTATACCAACTTTGATTTTCATCTTAAATTTCTGCTTCAGTCAATTAAATGAACTAAAAACGAGTTAATCTATATTATGTTATTTGTTAAAATTAATAGTTTTTCCTTATTCTGTTGTTATTAGATGTTTGTGAATAGCCAGCTTAGCAGGAAGTGAGTTCCCGCCTTTGCACGAGCCTCTTATGGACAATAGAACTACGAAAAATCAAGAAAAGTATACAAAAATTGCTATCACAGACGCCCCATTACCGCTCGATATTTCCAAATTTAAGGAGGACCTGTTGACCAAAGCAAAAAACGTGCACACAAAATTTGGTTCAGTTGTATGCATAATTTTATACACTTTTCAATTGTACAATAAAGAAAATGGTACAGACATCGTAATTATAGCGCCCTCTTCCAGCGGAATTTTTCCAAATTCAGGGAGGACCTTCATGCCATGACCAAAAATAAACACAAAAAAATTGGCTCAATTCTATGCATAACTTCATACACTTTTCGATGCTACAATATGCAAAATTGCTATTACAGTGCCCCTAGAGGCAAATTTTTTCCAAATTCAGGGAGGTGCTGCTTGTCATAGCTATAAACGTAAAATAAACATTTGGTTCAATTCTATGCATAACTTCATACACTTTTGGATGATACAATATTCAAAATCGCACAAAAATCGCTGTTACAGCTCTCCCTACCGGCGAATGTTTTCCAAATTCAGGGAGGATCTGCTTACCAAAGCCAAAAACTTAAAATAAAAATTTGGTTCAATTCTATGCATAACTTCATACACTTTTGGATAGTACAATAGTCAAAAAAACACAAAACTCGCTGTTACAGCACCACCTACCGACGATTTTTTTTTCAAATTCACGGAGGACCTACTTGCCATATCCAAAAACTTAAAATAAAAATTTGGTTCAATTCTATGCATAACTTCATATACTTTTGAATGGTACAATATTCAAAATCGCACAACAATCGCTATTACAGCGCCCTCTATTGGCGATTTTTTTCCAAATTCAGGGAGGACCTACCTGCCATATCCAAAAACTTAAAATAAAAATTTGGTTCAGTTCTATGCATATCGTCATATAATTTTGGATGGTACAATATTCAAAATCGCTGTTACAGCATCTCCTACCGGCGAATTTTTTTCCAAATTCAGGGAGGACTTACCTGTCATATACAAAAACTTAAAATAAAAATTTGGTTCAATTCTATGCATAACTTCATATACTTTTGGATATTACAATATTCAAAATGGCACAAAAATTGCTATTACAGCGCCCCCTACCGGCGAATTTTTTCCAAATTCAGGGAGGATCTGCTTGACATAGCCAAAAACTTAAAATAAAAATTTGGTTCAATTCTATGCATAACTTCATACACTTTCTAATGGTACAATGGCAACAGACAGACGGACACACGGACAAACAGACATTTTCTATAAACATGTTTTTTGGGATCTCTGACCCCTAAAACATGTAAATCCGTCGAAAAACCGGAAGTCGAAAAAAATTTCGATTACAATACTTTCTTCTATTGAAGATAGAAGAAAGTAAAAATGACTCTCACGAGTCATCAATAACAAGTCATCTACCTATATAGTGTAAATAAATTATTCATTATGAAGTATTTTAAAATCGAATATAGGCATTCTTAAATTTCCAAATTCTTCAAGGCTGCTTTCCAATTCATTTCAAATCTAATTTATTCCGATTGGATTCATTGGATTAGAAATTTATAATTATAAATATTCTATCCGTTTAGGTGAAAAGTTATTTATTATGTATTGAAATATATACAGTCGGAAATCTATTTAACGAACCTCTATTTTGCGAACTTTTCCTTGGAACCAAGAACATTTTGCAAATTTCTTCGTAAAATAACCTCCAAATAGCGAAGTTCATTGTCTATTTAACGAACTTTTTCTTGTGATCAATTTTTTTTCTCCCCATTTCTCAAAATATTTCTGGACATTTCAAACTTATTCTTTCTTTAAACACATTTTATGATGTTCAATGGCCTTGAACAGGTTTTACCAGGCGCCTTCTTTGTCAGCAGTGAGAATTTGGTAAGTACGGAGGACGAAGACGATAATCCCTTACAGTAACTTAAATTTAAAAATAAATGTGGATACAGTGAGAAAAAAAGAAGATATTAACCATGATGTGCTGATTGATGATTGTAAAAAAAAAAAAAAAAAAAAAAAAAAAAAAAAAAATTGATTTCTTGTGATCAAATTTTTTTTCTCCCCATTTCTCAAAATATTTCTGGACATTTCAAATTTATTCTTTGTTTAAACACATTTTATGATGTTCAATGGGCTTGAACACGTTTAAAACTTAATTCTGAACACTTAATTCTGAAACACTTAATTCTTGAACACTTAATTCTGAAATTCAGACCTCGGGAACACAATCCGAATTGGATATTTTCGACAGTGTGAAAAATAAAAAAAGTCCTTCCGGCCAGTGCCGGGAGGAAGAGGTAGCTTTCATATTCCTTATTTTAAAAAAGCCAACTTATATTATTCAAACACACGAAGCTCAATTTAGTGGAAACCGAATGTAGGAGATTCAATACTAATTTTTATCAATACTAAATCATTATGAATGAGAATTTCGCGAAATTAGTCAGCTTTATCCAAGCTGCTTTTATTTAAAGTCACTTATATTTGGCTGCCAAATTCGGCGATTTCTTAAAGTGCCTGCCATTTTAAGACAACATGGTAGCTGAGGCTAACCAGTGGACTTTTCGAGACCTTAGTAATTGCTGTGCACATGCTCACTCATATCGGAATCGGTTGATATATATACAAGTGCTGTCGCAGGCAAAAAATCAGATTTTTCAAAATGTCACCCACGTTAGAAATTGAAACTGCTATATCTGAGCCATTTTTTAAGATAAAGACAAACAAAAAATGCTCCTGAATCCTTATATAAAGGTCCAATACTTAAGAAAGAAACCTTTTTCAATTTCTAATTTTTTTGCACCTCACTTTAAATATATATATATTTTTTAATTTAATGGCCGCCATTTTGAAACAAGATGGCTGATGAATCTGGCCAGCGAACTTGGTCGAGGTGTTGATGTATACTATCCACATGCCTTCTTCCATCGAAATAGGCGAATACGTGTGGTATCGCAAGGTAATCGTTTCAAAGTGTTAGCCATGATAGAAATTCAAAGTGCTATAATTCAACCACTTTTTCAGATATAAACAAAAGAACAAATTTTCAGAAACAAAAACTGCTTCAGAATCATTGTATCAAGGCCAAACACATAAAAAAAATCTTTTTCATATTCCAATTTTTAATACCTCATTTTAAATTTTAAATTACATTTTTTTTAAAAATGGCAACCTTTTTGAAACAAGATGGCGAATAAAGCTGGCCAACGAACTCGGTCGAGACATTGGTATGTACTATGTACAGACCAAGTTACATTCAAATCGGTTCATAAATACGCCTGTTATCGCGTGACAAAAATCAGGTCGTTTTAAAATGTCAGTCACAATAGAAATTCAAAATGTTATAACTGAGCCATTTTTTTAGATATAGACGAAACAAAACCTGTTCCGGAATCTTTGTATTAAGGTCAAACACATACAAAAAAAACTCTTTTTCATTTTCCAATTTTTTGGTATCTCATTTTAAATTAAATTTTTTTTTAATTTCTTTAAATGGCCGCCATTTTGAAACAAGATGGCGGATGAAGCTGGCCAACGAACTCGGTTGAGTTATTTGTATGTACTATGTACACACCAAGGTACATCCAAATCGGTTCATAAATACGTCTGTTATCACGTGGAAAATATCAGGGCGTTTCAAAATGTCAGCCACACTAGAAATTCAAAATGCTATAACTCAGCCATTTTTTAAGATATAGACGAAACAAAAACTGCTCCCGAATATTTTTATCGAGGTCAAACACAAAAGAAAAAAATATTTTTTTCAATTTTCAATTTTTTGGTACCACATTTCAAATTTAAATTTTTCTTAAAATTTTAAATGGCCGCCATTTTTAAACAAAATGGCGGATGAAGCTGGCCAACGAACTCGGTCGAGACATTGGTCTGTACTATGTATAAACGAAGTTACATCCAAATCGGTTCATAAATATGCCTTTTATCGCGTGACAAAATTCAGGAAGTTTCAAAATGTCAGCCACACTAGAAATTCAAAATGCTATAACTCAGCCATTTTTTAAGATATAGACGAAACAAAAACTGCTCCCGAATATTTTTATCGAGGTCAAACACAAAAGAAAAAAATATTTTTTTCAATTTTCAATTTTTTGGTACCACATTTCAAATTTAAATTTTTCTTAAAATTTTAAATGGCCGTCATTTTTAAACAAAATGGCGGATGAAGCTGGCCAACGAACTCGGTCGAGACATTGGTCTGTACTATGTATAAACGAAGTTACATCCAAATCGGTTCATAAATACGCCTTTTATCGCGTGACAAATTTCAGGACGTTTCAAAATGTCAGCGTCGCTAGAAATTCAAAATGCTATAACTCAGCCATTTTTTAAGATATAGACGAAACAAAAACTGCTACGGATTCTTTGTATAAAGGTCAAATACATAAGAAAAAATATTTTTCAATTTTCAATTTTTTGGTACCACATTTCAAATTTTAAATTTTTTAAAAAATTTTAAATGGCCGCCATTTTGAAACAAAATGGCGGATGAAGCTGGCCAACGATTCAACAGCTGCATCATTAATGTTCGAAAATGTTGGTAACTGAAGTTTAAGATAAAGTTTCATAATACAGAAAGTAGCTGAATTGTAATCTAACTTAAATGAACCTATTCCCGTTGAAATCGGGCCCCTAGAACCCGAGGAAAGAATACACCCCTAAGCGGTGGAAGGTTGCACCCCCACCCCCCTCTCTGTAAATTTCACGGACTACTTTTAAAATTAACGCAATATTATTTAATAAACGGATGAAATCCCGGGCGGCAAACAACTTAGCTACGCTACTCCATCTAACGAAAATTTTCATATGAATTCGACATTCGTTTTATTCGATGTTAGCATAAATTAGAGGCCCCGATGTAATTATGAGCACGCTAGAGGGCGAAGCCAGCTAGTTTAATAAAATGTTAATATTATCACGCTTATATGTATCACGCTTATATGTATCACGCTTATATGTATGTATATATATATATATATATATATATATATATATATATATATATATATATATATATATATATCACGCCTCGATAACTCGACATCCTCATAAATAAGTGTATTTAGTTAATATTACTATTTATACATTTGCTCTAAAAACTGGATAACTTGAAGATTCATTAATCTGTTTTATTATATATCGAATACAAGTTATACGGTTAAACCTTGATGAATCCTCAAGCTTATAAATCTATGTTTTTATTTAAACAATTATTATTGGTCATTGCAGTTAAAACCTTGATAACTCTATATCCTCATAAAGCAGTGCTCCTATGCAATAGAATCTAATTAATTTTCTTAACATCCGCAATTAAATCAAAATAACAAGTTAACCTAAACGATCTCTCTAAATGAAAAACCTAGTTACTTCGCCATCTCTTTAAATTTATATTTCAATCAGTTTGATATAAATTCTGTATGATTTCCAAAAAACCTCGAAAAGTCGTCATCCTTAATCATCTGTGATTTTATTAAGTCGAGTGTCATTAATGAATTATATATATCCAATCTTGATAACGACATTCTCAGAAATTTCTCTTTTTGCGCATCGAATTTATTTAATTTATATATTAAAAGATCAGTGATTCGCCAGCCTTATAAACCTTTGTTTTTGTTGAAAGAAGTAATATTTATTTGTTACTGATATGGGGGCACTATAATATCGATAGCTCATCAATTTCATAAATCAGTGCTTTTACTCAATCATCATTAATATTTTATACATATGCATTAAAACCTCAATAACTCGTCAGCTACTAAGAGTGTGTTTGTATTTAACTGTAGAATAAGTTTTCAGCGAGATCGGATTTAACGACAACCCAGTTTTTAGTGGGGGAAATTGAATTGAACGTATACCAATGAAAGAAAGCTTCGCTCTGTCTGTGTGTATGTGAGTGTGTAAGTGTCTGTGTGTCTGCGTTTGATGACTAGCAAAATCTACCGCACGTAGAAGTCTGAACATTTAGGTGAGAACAGCCCAAGACATGTCCTGATGCACCTGACAATCAGATTTTTCTTTTTTTAAGGTCGGGGCCCCTGTGCCTCTAAGTTTTTATGCTCTAAATTGTTAATAACTTACTCCCTTTATATCCGATCTTCTTCGTTCTTGGGGCCAATTCCCTATTTAGTTATTCCCTCATTTCTACATTCCAGTTAAGACCCTGGCAGCCTGGGACCCGGTACAGCACCCCTTAAAGTTTTTGCGCTCTAAATTGTTAATAAATTGCTTCCTTTTAATCCGATCTTCATTTTTGGTATCCTTTTTTCATTTAGTTATTCTCCCATTTCTACACCCTAGTTAAGACCCTTGCTCCATTCTCCCCCCTAGGGTCCCGTAGGTCTCTTGAATTTTTTGTGCGCCATGCATTTTTCACCCTCTAATTTTCTCACCTTCTCAGTGCATAATTTTAAAACTGAGTATTGGACACTTCTCCCAGGACCAACTCTCTCATATTTTATTTGGGCCCTAGGACAATCATTTAAGCATTTACCCAATTTTTGGCGCATTTCTTTAAATTATTATTCTAAGGAATAATTCATAACTCTATGGCTAATTTTGAATAATTGAAGATCTAAGACCTTTTAACATATTTTCATGTTAAGGCCCTGCTCTTAACTATCAGTTGGCCTCTTTTGGGCCCTTTATTGTAGCTCCCTTAAAAATGACCCGATTCATTAGCTTTTTTTCTAACAACTTCTTAAGTCTTGTAGCAACTCCATGAACGACAAAAAAATTTCTGACTTCAGCTACCACCAATTTTAAATATTAATCTTCTTCTTGGGGCCTTTATTGTAGCTTCTTAAAAAACGATCTTACTCTATTACAATTTTCTGCTTCATAGTTCTTGCGTCCTCCAGCCACTTTAAAACTATTAAAACTTTTTCCTTTACTCAATTACATTCCAGTTAATATCCTGCCCCCTGGGCCCTGTCCTTCTTTATATCCAAGCTACCACCCTTTTCGAATATTAATCTCCTTTTTCGGCAACAGCTTACGTTTACTCACTACATCCGTAAATTAAAAATAAAAATCGCGTTACGTTAACCTTTAAATGCGCGATTTTTTATTTTGCTTCGAAAAAATTATATATGATTCTCTCTTATTATATATGATTCTCTCTTATTACTCAGGAAAAATAATGAAAAAAAAATCAGAAATACATTTTTCATATAATACGGCAGAGCATATTTTGAGGAATTTTCACTGGGCGACAAACGGTTTAGTCTGTTGTACCAATGTTCATAAGTCAAACTTTACCCCTGATAAAAGCAAACCAAATAATAAGAATATTGACTGGCTGACAAAATTTTGCATCTTATTAGTTATGTCTATTGTACTTCTCCTGCTGCTGGTTAGTAAACTACAAAATCGTCATTGAAACATGTAAACCACCTTATTTATAGTTAGGTAAAATTAAAGAGGCTACATTTTCGTTTCATACAAGTTTTTAATTGTTATGTTATTAATGGACCAAACATAACATCTAACCTACCAAATTCGTATGCCTAATTAAAACTTTATCTAAAAAAATTATCATTTAAATTCACGTTAAAATATTGCTTACCTTTTATTAGTTTGTACACTTTGCTTTTGTTCATAACCATAATATATCAGACTAATTAGGTAATTGGAGCAAAGAATAAATTCTGAAATTCAAAAACAAATTTGACTTGAATCATTAAATAGTTCGTGAAATAGTACCTTAACTATAGTTTTAGACCCAATGTTGAACTAATCAAGAAAACATACTTTCCTCTTGATGGATGAAAATCATCAAATTTAAAAATAATATAAAATTATTATGTTAAGTTTTATAACATGTTTCCAAAATGTAAACTGAATAATAATTGTAGTGGTTAAACATATTTTGACTTTTACAAATTACTATATTTTGCAAAGACTGAAACTAAACAAGGAATCAGATTTTATTTTTTATGTTTTAAAAAATCAAACTGTACCAATAAAATATTTCCAAAATGCTACAATAACAGTTACAATGGTGTCAAATTTTAATACAAAGGACTGTCCAGAGTTGTATAACATAGACGCACGCCGTGCGCGGAAAAATTTCCGCAAAATTCGGAACTTTGCTGAAATTTTTAAAAAGGAAAACGTAAGTTTTGTTCTTGTAACATTTTTTTTAAATATATAAAAATTAAAAATATTCCCCAATTTTTTGTACGATTTATTTATTATTTGGCAGGGGTGATCAGGCATTCGGTCCCGAAAATTAAAAAAAAAAATCAGCCATCAGTCCGAAAATTCAGACATACAAAATTATCACTGAAAAATATTGCGAATTTCAACAAATGGTTGTATAACGAAAAAACAATTTTATCAATCGTACTCAGAAAAAATCAACAATTTCTTCAACACTTCGAAACACATCGAACACATCGAAACATTAAAAAAGGCGAATTTCGCCAAAGTACCGCGGAAAAACGCGAATTTCGTCAAAAGGATCGTAAAAAAGGGATAATTTCGTCAAAGAATAGCAAAATTTTATGTATAATTTATTTACTGTTTGCCAGGGGTGACTCTGTTCCGAAAATTTAAGGCATTCGGCTCCAAAAATTAAAAAAAAAAAAAAAAAAAAAAAACAGCCATCAGTCCGAAAATTCAAACATAAAAAATTATCACTGAAAAATATTGCGAATTTCAACAAATAGCAGTCGAAAAAAAAACATTTTTGTCAATCGTTCGCAGGAAAAATCACCAATTTCCTCATTAAGCATCGAGAAAAAAACGCGAATTTCGTCAAAGGACCGCGGAAAAAAGCGAATTTCTTTAAAGAATCGTAAAAAAGATAATTTTGTCAAAGAAGCTCAGAAAAAACGCAAATTTCGTGAAAGGAGCGCAGGAAAATAAAACACATTTCGCAAAAACGTACTGGAAAAAGGCCAAATTCTGTCAAAGGATCGCGAAAAAACGCAAATTTCGTAAAAGAACCGCGGAAAAAAGCTAATTCCGACAAAGGATCGCAAAAAACAACACGAATTTCATCAAAAGGCCGCGGAAAAGCTCAAATTTCGTCAAAGGAGCGGAGGAAAAAAACGAATTTCGTAAAAGCATAGCGGAAAAAGCGCGAATTTCGTTAAAGTATTGCGGGAAAAAAAACGGATTTCGTCAAAGGGTCGCGGTAAAAACTCATCGGTCTCTTTAATGATGATATCTATGAGTGGACCGTGGATCTCTCCCTACAAAATGTGATTCAGTTGTTTCAGAAGCAATGTCACATTATTTCTGTGAACAGAGTAACTAGCATTTTGTACGAAGAGGTCACAATATTAAGGATTGGGCTGTTTCTAAAAGCATTGACAAAATAATTGATAAGAATTCACCCTTCTTACCATGGATTTTTAGGTTTATTATTTTTTAACCAAAATAATTATTCTTTAATTCATATTAATTAATTTTAATTTAAATGGTAATTATTTTAAAACTGCTGTTTTTAATTAATATCGTCAAAATAATAAAACACGTTATTTTATTAAATGTTAAATTAATTTGCAGAAAGTTTTTGACCCAATATTTATTAGCACAGAAAGTTTTTGGCTTTATACAGGTCTGAGACTGTCTTATGCAAATAGTAGAATTAAGCAAGAGAAAAGGATTTTGTTCATGTATTAAAATTTTTAAATTTTATTAATTATTTATAATGTTTTCAAAATCCTAAAATAATAATTATATTCGTTAAGTTATTTTACAAGTAACTGCCTTTAGAAAAGCATTTTTTGACAAACTCATGTTTCTCATAGGTTTCTTTATCTGGAAGTGTTCTACTTTTACTTTGCTCTTTAGGAACCTTGCAATAACAGGTCTTGGATCATAAAAAGTTGTTCCAATTCCATTACGAGAAATGAACATCCTTGAGTTTAAGACTTCTCTTTATACTAGTTCCGACTGTTTTTTTGGATTTAAGCGTTGTATGTATGGACAGTGCCATCGCTAAGACTTTTTATTTGTGGAGAAGAGAACCTTAAATTGCCAAGTCAAATTTCAGTATTTGCCAACTCGTTTTATAATTTTGCCAACTTACAGTTAGAAAATGTAATATAGTTCTTATTTGTTAAAAGTTTAATAATATTCCCAATTAGTTTTGTAATTTTTACCAAGTCTATCAGAAATAGAAAATACATTATAGTTTTTATTAAAGTTAAAAAAAAAATTGCCAACTAAGTTTGTAAATTTGCCAAGTGTAATAACATTCGCGAATGTTTGGAAGGGGGAAAGCTCCCCCCCCCGTCCCCCCTTAGCGAGGCCCCTGTGTATGGACACAACTCCATGTGCCAACAACTTTGTGTGCCAACAGTGTGTGGTGTCAAAGAAACATATGACAGCATCAATTTGTTTAAAACAGAGTGAGGTTGAGATGCCTTAAAGTAGAAATAGTCTTGCTGTCGATGAGAAGGACGCAGATTTTCAGCTGCGCACAAAGCCATCACATCATCATTAAAATAGGCGACTTCGTCTTTACCAAAAACCTTCTCAATATCAAGGTGGGCTGCACTAGCAACCTCTGTTGGTCTTCGTGAATTTAACAAAGCATCTATCCTATAGGAGATGCTCACTTCACCCTCTCCCAATCTTTGAGAAACAAATTACTTACAACTCAATATAGTTTATTTTCTTACTGCAGACCCGCATTTCTTGGTAGAAACTAACAAGTTGTTTTTACATCTGAGAGGATTTTCTTCAATTTACTAATCACTTTTAGATTCCTAAGTGCCTTCATTTATTTCCATCAACTTTTCTTTGTATCACTCAGGACTTACCCATATTTGATAAGCGTAATACCCATCCTTGATAAGCGTAATACCCATCTTTGATAAGCGTCAAAGAATTTGTAAAAAATTTTCTTTGACAAATTCTATATCAATTCTTTATCAGGCAGTGTAATGAAAGACCTTTGACTGTCTGTCTCCAGTTTTTTAAAGTGTATCAGAACATCTAGCATTAGGAAAGGCAGATGTTGTTCACTTTTTAAAAAATGTATTTATAATCGAATGAACCCGCGAGTAGAAGTTTATTCAGTTTTTGATGGATAGGGTTGATGGTTCACAATGTTTTTGCGTGAGAGGGAAATTGTGCCGTACTGCTTTTGCCAAGTTTTTTAAGTGTTTCAAAAACTCTACTTCAAAATATGCAGAGAAATAACAAGCACTTTGATTTTCTGTTCCAGATATTTCTTCAAGCGCTTTAACGCGTAGAGCAGAAACTCGATAAAATGTTGCTTGATGATTCAAGCGCTTTAAAACGTAGAGCAGAAACTCGATAAAATGATTCCAACTCCGGCACAGTTAAGTCGGACCTGAGCAAAGCATCAAACGCAAAGTTAGTTTTTACCCAAGTACCGTTTCATAAGAAAACAGAGACCGCTGTATTTTCCTTTACCCACTTACAGTTAAGCCTGTCAACTTATTTTTTTGCGATATCCTCAGTGCAAGAGTTATCTAATACAACCTTGACAAAATCCACGAGGTCTGCTGCTCCTTGCTTACTGAATTTACATTGTCCTAGAAAAACTCATTGTATGTCCTGTTCTTTTGAAAAAAAATCGTGCTCTAACAAATTTCTTAACAACTCCATATTTTTCAACAGAACCATCTACTCGGATAGCAAAACAAACAGCATTTTGTAACTGTGATAAGGTGCTTTATTTTACTGCTATGACATCTGTGGCCATCGTTATCATCTTCTGAGTCAAAGAGTCTGCTTATGTTATTCGCCAGTTTAAAAATAAGTTGCCGGCACCATACCCTGTCACTGGGCGACAATATCGCGGTACTAGGCGACACCTTGTGTCGCCTACTTTATATGTTATTTTATGCTCTGTAATACGAAACTCTTTTCTTCTGTTGCGCATCTGCAATACAAATAATAACTACTGTTGCGTGGCTGTTTTACGCCAAAATATTGCAAATCAGTAAATATTTTAATACCTATGTCTCCAAATACCTTATTTTATATAATTATTTATTTTATGAAAGTTTATCTTAGACTTCAGTTAACGACATTTTCGAACATTAATGATGCATTCGTTTTTCCGGTTCTATGGGCTTGATTACTACGAAGTTTGGCTCACTATTAGACTTTTTTTTTCAATTGTCTAAGATACGTGCGGAGCACTTCCGGCACATGTTGTGTTAGGTAGCGAGGACCCAGATTACAGGTTCGTTCGGAAAGACATTTGTTGGAAACATACGAGACGCTGTGGAATGCAATGGAACAACCGAAACTAGGTTCATTTAAAAGATTTTCAAAGGATATAAAATCATACAAACTTGAGTTTTATTTAAGGTTATTATGAAGGGCCAGGTAAACGCCGGGTGGGTCAGCTAGTGTGATATAAAATTGCATTGTATAAAATCTGGTTGTAACGTAGAGAATTAAAAAAAAGCAAGCAAAAAATTCATACCGCACAGTTTGTTTTTTATTTTTAATTCGATATAGATTTCGTTATTCATATGTCTAACTGTTTTATACGTTTAATATAATATGTTGAAACATCACAAAGAGATTATTATTTGTTAAAAAAAACCTTGTTTATATGACTTACCTTTTTCTACATAAACAAATTGCAGTAGTAATCCTTATCTCAGTTCATAAAATATATATATATATATTTTTAATTCCAATTGCAAATATCCGTTTATTTTTCAAAAACAAAATCATGAAAATTCAACAAACTGTTGTATCGGAACATTATTTGTGCTATAAAATTTATCAAATAATGATATTTTTGTGCAAAATGAAAAAAAAAAAAATAGTTAAAATTCTCACCGATAAGCGAAGTTTTAGGAGCCTCATTATAAAAATGTATGACAAATAAGCAGATTATGGATTCTTAAAATAGTCTCACACTAAAAAATTAAATTTGATTGTTTAGTATCTGAATGAAAATAGCTGTACATTTTGTGCTTGTAAGAAATAAAAATGGTTTTATATGAATGCGTTAGAAAATAGCCAATTTGGATTTGAGAAAATCATTTAAAAAAAAAAGAAAGAAATGAAAGAGAAAAAAATCACTCCCGGCTCGGCCTACAGGCACAGGTAGATTTCGAAGTTAAGTACTAATTTCACCAAAAAGGCTAAATCAAGAATAGAGATAAACACAGTTTGACAATTTTTTCTGGTCGCTTTGGACGAGTTTTTAATTTCATTTTTCTAAACTGGTTTTATCAGAATCATGTTAAGGCTGTATTCTCAACTACACTGCTCAACAAGGTTGATATTTTCTGACACAATGACGTACAGATTTTTTAACGTAATTGTATAAAATTGGCAGACCTACTACAAGGGATTTTTCTCCCTTCGTTCAGTGTTTTTTTTTTCCTTTTGTTGGGAAATTTGGTTCAAACTGTGACAGTATTTTCTGAAACATCTATTGTGTTTACAAAAAAAAACGGAAAATGTCTTTCAATTACATAGTTTCCTTATAACAACACCTTCCAATTTCATGCGTTTCCGAAGAAAAGGGAATTAAAACTTATGTCATAAAGTTGCCCCTATGGATTTGAGAACAGCCTTAATACGATATTTTTTTTCTTGAACCTCCTTTTTTTATGTAAGAGTCGGTTTTATCAAAATCTTGCGAATATAAAAGTTGTAGATAATATTAAGAAGATTTATAATAAATTTAAGCGGATTTGATATCTTGTGAATTGACGAAGTTATGATTTTTTTCTTTGTAAGCCTCTCCCTTTTCTCTGTAAGAGTTGGTACTATCAAAAACTTGTCAATATAAAAGTTGTAGGTCAGATTAAGAAGATTTATAATAAATTTAAGTGGATTTTATATCTTGTGAATTGACGAAGCTATGAATTTTTTTTTTCTTAAAACTCTATTTTCATTGCCCCTTGAGCCCATTTTTAATGATATCAAAAATCTGTTATGCATAATTTTTTGGACCTTTTCCTAGAAGTAATAATAACTTTAAACTGATTTGATATGCATTATAATTAAGAAGTTATTGTTTTTTTTTTTCTGTTTTCACAAAATCCTTCCCTATTTCCATACCCTTGGGTCGATTTTGCCCATTAACGAACTTTACCGAGATTTTCTGCCCCTTGATTGTATGGTATGGCCTTGATCAGTTTGGAAGAGGTTTGTGCAGAGTTATGGAAGTTATCGTGTCCATAAAAAAGTGATATATATGGATAGATAGTTAGATAAAGTTTTGAACTGGGGGTGGTTTGGTGTTCTATGGTTTCATGATCGGCGTAGATCTGCAAAAATGTTGGTAAAATGTAATATGTAGTATTTCTTATTACGAAATCTACCTAAAAATGTATTACCCTGATTTTATTCCTCTAAATATCTACAATATTCTGCTTAATACTTTACGAAATTCGTTAGATCCCTAGCTGAGGCTGGATACATTCTACGACTAAAAATGCAAACTTTATTAACAAGAATGAAAAAAATAATATTAAATAAGAACCAATTTTATTAATATAAAGGATAACTTAGCTTCAAATTTAAAGAAAAATTCTATATGCTTACCATATATATCTAATTCGATAAATGCTTTTCTTAAATTTTGAATATCAAATTAAATTAGAATTATTTGAAAAAAATATTTTTAATTTTCTCAACATATATTTTTTAACTTTAGAGTATTATTGATTACAAAGAAATCGTTATTGAAAAATTAAGTTAATACAAATATAGGAATAAGGATGATACGTAAAAAGTTCTCAATAAACTTGAAAATTGGTGAAACAATTAAAATTATACATCACGTTTAAAACAAAATGTTATTAGCCTGCGGTACGGTATGCTATTTCTTTCTCCCAGCTTATTTTGTGTCCAAAAAATAACGTTACCTTACAGAGGCTAGCCGTAAAAGAAAGCATTACGATTAAATACTGTTTAGCAATTTTTTAAACTTCTAAGCATCGCACATTTTCAATTTTTATACCGTCGTATTGGAGAAAAAAAGTTCTTTTAAATACGTTTTGTTTGAAAACTGTATCTCCATTTATTTTTGAAATATTATTTTTTTTTGGAGTTTTTAATTCATTATTTGCTTAATATTGGCCACGGAAGAACTCGATTTCTGTAGAAAGTAAAGGAAGAATAGTTTTAAAATAGCAATTATGTATTTTTGTTGCCATTTTTTCGTAACAACCGAAAGAAAATGTAATTAAAATACGCGCTAATTTGAAAAAAAAAAATATATATAAACGAATGATTTTTGTTAAAACAATGGAGCTATTATATACTATATTTAATTGTAAGTATCTATAAATCATTAAATCGCCTTTTTTTTTTTTTTTTTTTTTTTTTTTTTTTTTTTTTTTTTTTGAATGACGGAATATTTTTTTGCATTTGTGCATTATTTCGCGATAGTGATGTGCTATGCATGCTTTACTGTACATATTTAAAAGTAGATCGTAAATGTGGAATTCTTAAGCGGATGCGAATGACGTCATTTTACATAAATAAAACATGTGCTTTAAGTCTTAAAATTGAAATATGTTTTGTACTGCAGTAGAGCCCCGCTTAACCGAGTTATTTTCTTCTGATGGATTGGTGGCTTCTATTATTATGAAACAGCCATTATAAATGAGGTGTTAGGGGAAGATGAAAAAGCAGTCCTCAAAAAAAAAAAAAAAAAAAAAAAAAAAAAAAAAAAAAAAGCCATTTTTTCCCCCATTCCGACAGAAAATCAGAGCTCAAACTTTTTACGGCTGCTCTTTAATCGTCACCTAACACTCAGTCGTCACCTAACCTAAGCCATCAGTCCATCAGAAGAAAATGAAGTAATGGAAATGCCGGGGGCGACACTAAATTCTCAAAAAGCAGTTTTCCTGTTCTCTAGTTTAATATTATTCTATTAAATTTTCAGTTCATTTGTAAACGGAGGTGTATATGATCCAGCAATGGCATTCATTATACAAATAATAGTTACTCCAAAATAATTTTTTACATTCCGTGTTTAAATGTTTAAATTTCTGAATTAAATCAGAAAGAGAGAGAGTCCTAATTTTTTTAAAAATCATTAACAGTGTTGAATTCATGGAGTGACCCGGGGGAGACATTCTCCCCAGAGAATAAATGTCCTCATGGATGATTTGAGATTTTGTGTTTTCAATGGTCAAAAAGTGAAAATTCCACACCCACCCCCACCCCGGAGCTACAGAAATCCAATCCTTCAAGGAGTAAAGTGTCTAAATTTAACTTGATCAATAAGAGAAAATTAGGAATAATCCAGTTTAATGCCATAATATGCTTTATTTGTATAAAATAGACTTATTAGCACGTCTAAATTGGTATCAAATAATAGCTCTTTTTCGTTAGTAACCGAAGAAAATGAAATGAATAAAGAAATGACCAAACATGATGATTGATTTCTCCTTTCAACTGTTGCATCATGCTTCCGCCAAATACGCATATGTTGGCGCAACACTGTCTGGAATAAATAATGTTAGGGTGGAATAAAAATAAACAGCTCTTAAATTTACGATTATCTAGTCAAAAATAAATAACAAAATAAATAAATTACTGATAAAAGGAAGTTAGATATAAAGGATTTTATTTTGATGTTTTTATGCATAAAAATGTCTCCATGAATATTTTAGAAAGTTTTGGAAAGTTGAGCGTTTTTTTTAAGAACTTCTTAATATTTATTATCAATAAAGTTTATGGATGGTTAAAGGACATGGGAAGTGTATAATATGAAAAATTGACCACAGTGCTTTATCACATTGATATATCACATGTGGGGTGTCGGCAAAAAATAGAGAAGCGCCCCTCCAGGGAGTCGCGCCCCTCAGAATAGACGCTCCCTTTCTTTGAATTGTTTATATATTATAAACATTATCTATCAGAGGGTTGCGTAAAAAAATTCCGATCTAAAATGATGAAAACGCTAAGATTTCAAAAAATTTCAAAATTCCCTCCCCCTTGGGATGGCAAAGCAGAGTGTGTGTGGGGGTGTGGAACTTGGGAGGTGTATAATATGAAATAGTGGCTATAGAGTTTTTCAATGATATATCACATGAGGGGGTCTGCAAAAGTTGGAAAAGCGCCACCGGTGCACCAACTCTCACGCACCTTTGCAATAACCCCCCACTCTTTGGAATTGTATATATTATAAATAATATTTATAGGAGGGCTCCGTAAAAAAATCTAATCTAAAATGATGAAAACGCTACGATTTCAAAAAGTTCGAAAAGTGCCCCCTGGGGAGCTAAATTGAGGGGAGGGGAGAACAAATAATTATAACATGAAAAAATGGTCTTTCCGGTGATATATCACATAACTGGTCCGAAAAAAGTTTGAAAATTGCTCCCTGTGGGTCCCCTCTTTCGCCACCTGAATACACTCTTAATTCATGCATCCCCTCTTTTAAATTCTTATATTTAAAAAATAATATTTTTCGGAGTTATCCGTCAAAAAACTCCATTTCAAACAATATTTATTGTAGAAAATGTTACTTTTTTTAAAAATTTGTTTGTTATAACTAATTATAGCCTAACCGTAATAGTAACCTAATTATAACCTACCCTAACCTAACTATAACGTAACTGTAACTTATCCGTAATGTAACCGTAACATAACCATAACTTAATTGTAACGTAATTGTAACCTAAAAGTAACCTAATTGTTACCTAAACGTAATCTGTGACCTAACTTAACCTAAGTGTCGGCTAAATGTCCTATCGGCTAAACGTACTGTCGGTTAATTGTCCTGTCGGCTAATTGTCTCACTCGGCTAATTGTCTTGTCAACTAAATGTACGTGTCAGCTAAATGTACTTGTCGGCTAAACGTCCTGTCGGCTAATTGCTGTCTGCTAAATGTCTTGTCGGCTATTTGGTTGTCTGCTAAATGACATAGACCCAAATAAGCCGGTATATCAAATTTGAAGCAAATCGAATAATTCTGTATGAAAAACCCATTTATCTAAATTAATGGTGGAGACTAACCTCCGTCCCCCCTTCATGCTTAACCAATAAGCCTCCAAATCTAATCAAGGCATCTCCTTAACATATTAAACCGTTATACCATATTTGGAGCAAATCGAATAATTCTGCATGAAAAACCCATTTATCTAAATTAAGGGGGGATAGCCCTCTTTCCCCCCTTTATTCTTAACTAATGAACCACCAAATCTAATCAATGCAGCTCCTTAACATGATAAACCGATATATCAAATTTGGAACAAATCGAATAACTCTGCATCAAAAACCAATTTATCTAAATTAAGGGGGTGGGGGGCTAGCTCCCCTATCCCCCTTTATTCTTAACTAATGAACCTCCAAATCTATTCAAGGCAGCTCCTTAACATAGTAAGCCGGTATACCAAATTTGGAGCAAATCGAATAATTCTGCATGAAAAACCCATTTATCTAAATTAATAGGGGTAGCCCCCTTTCCCCCCCTTTATTCTTAACTAATGAACCACCAAATCTAATCAATGCAGCTCCTTAACATGATAAACCGATATAGCAAATTTGGAGCAAATCGAATAACTCTGCATGAAAAACCCATTTATCTAATTTAAGGGGTGGGGGGCTGGCTCCCCTATCCCCCTTTATTCTTAACTAATGAACCTCCAAATCTAATCAAGGCAGCTCCTAAACATAGTAAACCGGTATATCAAATTTGGAGCAAATCGAATAATTCTGCATGAAAAACCCATTTATCTAAATTAATAGGGGGTAGCTCCCTTTCCCCCCTTTATTCTTAACTAATGAACCTCCAAATCTAATCAAGGCAGCTCCTTAACATGATAAACCGGTATAGAAAATTTGGAGCAAATCGAATAAGTCTGCATCAAAAACCCATTTATCTAAATTAAGGGGGGGGGTGTAGCTCCCCTATCCCCCCTTTATTCTTAACTAATGAACCTACAAATCTAATCAGGGAAGCTCCTTAACATAATAAACCCGTATACCGAATTTGGAGCAACTCAAATAATTTTGAATGAAAACAACATGTATCTAAATTAAGGGGGGGAAGCCCTCTTTCCCTTCATACTTAACTAATGAACTTCCAAATCTAATCAGGGAAGCTCCTTAACATAATAAACCGGTATATCAGATTTAGAGCAAATCGAATAATTCTGCATGAAAAACCCATCTATCTAAATTAAGGGGAGGGACTAGCCCCTTTTCCCCCTTTATCTTTAACCAATGAAACCCCAAAACTAATCAGGGAAGCACCTTTCAAGAATGAACGTAGAAAAAAAATTGAAGCAAATCGGATGTTTCTATCAAGAGTTACCTCGTTGCATGAATACGTACGTACATACTTACATACATACAGAACGGCGGCGGGCACATTAGCTCTCTGACTTTGATAGCCTCTGAGCTAAAAAGTTGAATTATGATGGTGACGAGTTATTGAGGTTGACATTGTTGGTATATCACCGACCCATATCAATGTGTCTTCTAAATTCTTTCGGCAAAATGTATGTTTCTGATAAATATCATTTCGGCTATTTGACCTGTCTGCTAGTTGTCTTGTCGGCTAATTGTCATGTCTGCTAGTTGTCCTGTCGGCTATTTGACCCGTCTGCTAATTGTCAGGTCGGCTATTTGACCTTTCGGCTAAATGTCCTGTCGGTTATTTGACTTGTCGACTATTTGAACTGTCGGTTAATTGTCCTGTCGTCTAATTGTCATGTCGGCTATTTGACTTGTCGGCTAATTGTCATGTCGACTAAATGTCTTGTCGGCTAAATATCATGTCGGATAATTGTCCTGTCGGCTAAATGTATTGTCGGCTAAACGTCCTGTCGGCTAAATGTCCTGTCGGGTAAATGTACGTTTCGGCTAAATGTACTTGTCGGCTAAACGCCCTGTCGGCTAATTGGTGTCTGCTAAATGCCTTGTCGACTATTTGGTTTTCGGCTAAATGACATAGATCCCCCGTAACCTAACTGTAACTTATCCATAATCTAACCGTAACCTATCTGTAACGGAAATGGAACATAACCGTAACCTAACCACAACCTAATTGTAACCTAACCATAACGTAACCGTAACCTACTTATAACCTAACCATAACCTAACTGTAACATAACTGTAACCTAACAGTTATCTATCTGTAAAATAAACGTAACATGACGGTACGCAAACCGTAACCTAATTATTAACTAACCGTATCCTAACTGTGATGTAACTATAACCTAACTGTAACCTAAATGTAACCTAACCGTAACCTAACTGTAGCCTGGCGATAACCTAACCGTGATCTAATTGTAATCTATCCGTAACCTACTGTAACCTATCCGGAACCTAACCGTAATCTAACTGTAACCTATCCGTAATCGTATTTGTAACCAAACTGTAACGTAACTGTATCCTATCCGTAACCTAATCGTAGCAGAAACGTAATCTAACTGTAATCTATCCGTAACTTAACCGTAATCTAACTGTAACCGAACCGTAACGTAACCGTATTCTACTAATAACTTAACCATAACCTAACTGTAAAATAACTGCAACCTAACAGTAATCTATCTGTAAAATAAACGTAACATGACGATACGCTAACCGCAACCTAATTATAACCTAACCGTATCCTAACTGTGATGTAACTATAACCTAACTGTAACCTAACCGCAACCTAACTGTAGCCTGGCGGTAACCTAACCGTAACCTAATTGTAATATATCTGTAACCTACTGTAACATATCCGGAACCTAACCGTAATCTAACTGTAACCTATCCGTAATCCTATTTGTAACCAAACTGTAACGTAACTGTAACCTATCCGTAACCTAATCGTAGCAGAAACGTAATCTAACTGTAATCTCTCCGTAACTTAACCGTAATCTAACTGTAACTTATCCGAAACTTAACCGTAATCTAACTGTAACCTATTTGTAACATAACCTTAACATATCTGTAACTTAATCGTAACCTAATTGTTACCTAAAATTAACATAACTGTGACGTAACCGTAATCTAACTGTAACACAACCGTAACGTAACTGTAACCTAAGTTTAACGTAACCGTAAACTAATTATAATCTATCCGTAACCTAAAAGTATCCTAACCATAGCCTAACTAGGCTAATCGTCCTCTCAACTAAATATCCTCTCGTCTAATTTTTCTTGTCAGCTAATCGTCCTGTCGGCTAAATCTCCTTTCGGCCAATCGTCCTGTCGGCCAATCGTCCTGTCGGCTAAATGTCCTGTCGGCTAATTGTCTTGTCGGCTAATTGTGTTGTCGGCTAACTGTGTTGTCGGCTAAATGTCCTGTCGGCTAATTGATTTGTCGGCTAATTGTCTTGTCGGCTAAATGTCCTGTCGGCTAATTGTCTTGTCGACTTATTGTCCTGTCGGCTAATTGTCCTGTCTGCTAAATATCCTGTCGGCTAATTGTCACGTTCGGCCAATTGCCTGTCGTCCAATTGTCTGTCTGCTAAATGTCCTTTTCGGCTAATTGTCCTGTATGCTATACGTACGTTTCAGCTATTTGTCCTGTCGGCTAAATGTACTTGTCGGCTACATGTCCTGTCTGCTAAATATATGTGTCGACTAAATGTACTTGTCGGCTAAACGTCCTGTCGTCTAAGTGCTGTCTGCTAAATGTCTTGTCGGCTATTTGGTTTTCGGCTAATCGTCTGCGACCGCGTCTTGACACCGTAGATAGACTTGTTTCAGCAATAAATATAATTCCATAAATCGCTTTTAACACCATAAATGGCGTGGAATTGCAGCGGCATTTTTACGCAGGTCATCAACTGCTTTTCTTCTAATAATTCTGTCCACAAGAATAGTCGTTTTCCGGGGTCCCCCGGACCGTGGCAAGTTCCGAAAGCCATGACCATCTTTATATATATATTTTTTTAAATATCGTTTACAGCAAATTTTCCGATCGACAACTTTGCCGCAATCTAACGAGAGGATTGTCCCTTTAGCGACAAACAAATCACTCATTTAGGAACAATAAATTGTTAAACTTTTCATTTTTAATTTCATATACATTATTCACCTTGATTAATTAACAAATATGGGCAAAAAAACACTTTAGCGATAGCAAAAACTAATGAATGACGAATGGCCGGAAACTTTTGCACGCGCGAATTTTGAATTCCCCCCCTTTGCATCAAGTATTTTAAGTAACCAATCAAAATGATCACTTGGTCAGAGGTAATTTGCTTATTCCTAACTTTTGGAGCAATTGAACTTCTTCTTCGCTAAAACGTTCTGTCAAACAAATCAAAAAAAACTAACTGGTAGGAAACTTTTGACCGCCACTGTATATACGGATATATATATATATATATATATATACATATATATCAACTTTTGAACGGAGGGTGGTTTCGGGGTCTGGGGGTCATGATCGATGAAAATATACCAAAATTTTTTTTAATCGCTTTCCTCCGAACGGCTGCAATAGGTAGCTTTTTGTAATGAAAGCTACCTAATATCAGCCGCAATAAAAATTCAAAATGCTATAACAAGATGGATGATGAAGCTGGCCAACGAACTCGGTCTAGACATTGGTATGTACTATGTACACACGAAGGTACATTTATATCGATTCATAAATACGCCTGTTATCGCGTGACAAACATCAGATCGTTTCAAAATGTCAGACATGCTATAATTTAAAAGTGCTATAATTCAGCCATTTTTTAAGATATAGACGAAATAAAAAATGCTCCGGAATCTTTGTATCAAGGTCAAACACATAAGAAAAAAATATTTTTCCATTTTCAATTTTTCGGTACCATATTTCAAATTTTAAATTAAAAAAAATAAATGGCCACCATTTTGAAACAAGATGGCGTATGAAGCTGGCCAACGAACTTGGTCGAGACATTGGTATGTACTGTTTACAAACCGAGTTATATCGAAATCGGTTCATAAATACGAGAGTTACAGTGCGACAAAGATCACACGCATATATATATATATGGATATATATATATATATCAACATTTGAACGGAGGGTGGTTTCGTGGTTTCGGTGTCTGGGGGTAATGATCGATGAAAATGTACCAAAATTTTTTGAAATCGCTTTCCTCCAAACGACTGCAATAGGTAGCTTTTTGTCATGAAATACATCTACAACTAGATTGATTTCATTTTTAGTTTCTAAAATATACTGCCTTATAAATGAGTTTTAGGTAGATTCCATTACAAAAAGCTACCTATTGCAGCCGTTCGGAGGAAAGCGATTTAAAAAAATTTTGGTATATTTTCATCGATCATGACCCCCAGACCCCGAAACCACCCTCCGTTCAAAATTGATATATATATATATATATATATATATATATATATCTGACCTTTGTCATACTGTAACTCTCGTATTTATGAACCGATTTGGATGTAATTCGGTGTGTGCATAATACATACCAATGTCTCGACCGAGTTCTTTGTCCAGCTTCATCCGCCATTTTGTTTTAAAATGGCGGCCATTTAAAAATTAAAAAAAAATTAAAATTTGAAATGTGGTACCAAAAAATTCAAAATGGAAAAATATTTTTTTCTTATGTATTTGACCTTTATACAAAGATTCCGGAGAAGTTTTTGTTTCGTCTATATTTTAAAAAATGGCTGAGTTATAGCATTTTGAATTTCTAGCGTGGCTGACATTTTGAAACGTCCTGAAATTTGTCACGCGATAAAAGGCTTATTTATAAACAGATTTGGATGTAACTTCGTTTATACATAGCACATACAAAGGTCTTGCCCGAGTTCGTTGGCCAGCTTCATCTGCCATCTTGTTTAAAATGGCGGCCATTTAAATTTTTAAGAGAAATTTAAATTTGAAATGTTGTACCAAAAAAATTTAAAATTGAAAAAATATTTTTTTCTTATGTGTTTGACCTTGATAAAAAGATTCGGGAGCAGTTTTTGTTTCGTCTATATCTTAAAAAATGGCTGAGTTATAGCATTTCGAATTTCTAGCGTGGTTGACATTTTGAAACGTCCTGATTTTTGTCACCTGATAACGGGCGTATTTATGAACTGATTTGGATGTACCTTGGTGTGTACATAGTACATACAAATATCTCGACCGAGTTCGTTGTCCAGCTTCATCCGCCATCTTGTTTCAAAATGGCGGCCATTTAAAAATTTTTAAATTTAAAATGAGATACCAAAAAATTAGAAAATGAAAAAGATTTTTTTTGTATGTGTTTAACCTTAATACAAAGATTCCGAAACAGTTTTTGTTTCGTCTATATCTAAAAAAATGGCTGAGTTATAGCATTTTGAATTTTTATTGTAACTGACATTTTAAAACGACCTGATTTTTGTCACGCGATATCAGGCGTATTTATGAACCGATTTTTATGTAACTTGTTCTGCACATAGTACATATCAATGTCTCGACCGAGTTCGTTGGCCAGCTTCATTTGCCATCTTGTTTCAAAAGGGTTGCCATTTAAAAAAATTAATTTAAAATTTAAAATGAGGTATTAAAAAATTGGTTGGTTGGTTGATTTTTGACGGCCGATTATCTACTCATGGGATATAGACCCTGGGGGAGAGTGCCCTTCGTGGGGGTCTTTCTAAGGGAACCTAACCCGTATTTACGCATGGAAAATTTAAAAACAATTTTTTTTTTTTTTTTTTTTTTAATTGGAAAATGAAAAAGATTTTTTTAATGTGTTTGGCCTTGATACAAAGATTCCGGAGCAGTTTTTGTTTCTGAAAATTTGTTCTTTTGTTTATATCTTAAAAAATGGTTGAATTATAGCACTTTGAATTTCTAGCATGGCTAACATTTTGAAACGATCTTGTATTTGTTACGCGATAACACACGTATTCGCCTATTTCGATGTAAGAAGGCATGTGGATAGTATACACAAATATCTCGACCAAGTTCGCTGGCCAGCTTCATCAGCCATCTTGTTTCAAAATGGCGGCCTTTAAATAAAAATAAAAAATTATATTTAAAGTGAGTTGCAAAAAATTAGAATTGAAAAAGGTTTCTTTCTTAAGTATTTGACCTTGATATAAGGATTCAGGAGTATTTTTTGTTTGTCTTTATCTTAAAAAATGGTTCAGATATAGCAATTTCAATATCTAATGTGGGTGACATTTTGAAAAATCTCATTTTTTGCCTGCGAAATCACTAGTATATATCAATCGATTCCGATGTGAGTGAGCATGTGCACAGCAATTACTAAGCTCTCGACCAAGTTCACTGGTTAGCCTCATCCACCATGTTGTCTTAAAATGGCAGGCCCTTTAAGAAATCGTCGAATTTGGCAGCCAAATATAAATTACTTTAAATAAAAGCAGCTTGGATAAAGCTGACTGATTTCGCGAAATTCTCATTCATAATGATTTAGTATTGATAAAAATTAGTATTGAATCTCCTATATTCGGTTTCCACTAAATTGAGCTTCATGTGTTTAAATAATATAAGTAGGCTTTTTTAAAATTAGGAATATGAAAGCTACCTCTTCCTCCCGGCACCGGCCGGAAAGACTTTTTTGAAACAACCTGATGTTCGTCATGCGATAGCAGGCGTATTTATGAACCGATTTCGATGTAACTTGGTGTGTACATAGTACACACCAATGTCTCAACCGAGTTCGTTGGCCAGCTTCATTCGCCATCTTGTTTCAAAAGGGATCATTATTATTATTATTATTTTTATTTTAAAATGAGATATCAAAAAAGTGGAAAATGAAAAAGATTTTTTTTATGCGTTTGACCTTGATACAAAGATTCCGCAGTTTTTGTTTCGTCTATATCATAAAAAAGGGTTGAGTTATAGCACTTTGAATTTCTAGCATGGCTGACATTTTGAAACGATCTCATATTTGTCATGCTATACACACACATATTTATTAACCTATTTCGATGTAAGAAAGCATGTGGATAGCATATAGCAATGACTCGACCAAGGTCACTGTTCAGCCTCATCCGCCATCTTGTTTCAAAATGGCGGCCATTAAATTAAAAAAAAATTATATTTAAAGTGAGGTGCAAAAAGCATAGAAATTGAAAAAGGTTTCTTTCTTGAGTATTTGACCTTGATATAAGGATTCCGGAGCATTTTTTGTTTTGTCTTTATCTTAAAAAATGGCTCAGATATAGCAGTTTGAATTTCTTTATGTCGGTGACATGTTGAAAAATCTGATTTTTTGCCTGCGACAGCACTCGTATGTATATGCGACAGCATTCTGATGTGAGTGAGCATGTGTACATGAATTACTAAAGTCTCGACCAAGTTCACCGGTTAGCCTCATCCATCATGTTGTCTTAAAATGGCAGGCACTTCAATATATCGCCGAATTTGGCAACCAAATATAAGTTACTTTAAATAAAAGCAGCTTGGATAAAGCTGACTAATTTCGCGAAATTATTAATTATCATGAATTATAATGAATAATGATGATTTAATCATCCGCGAATCAATAGAAATTATTACTAAAGAAAATACTGTTTGCAATGACGTTTTAACCTACAACATACCCAGAATTTGGCTCAGTTTGCTTAAATAATCATAAAACGAGTAATATTTCATTTCCCTATATCCATGATTTATTTTTCCAATGTTTTCAGGATCTAAAAATTAACTCCCACTTTCACTCCTTTCGTCAACTTCTGCGTGGTTTTTGAAAATTAGACGTCAATAACAATTGTATTTCTTATATTTCTCCGACGAAGACTATGTTTTTTATAGTTGAAAGTACTAAGGTATTAAAATAATTTAACATATTTTTAATATTTTCTCATATTTTAAGTAGTTTTGCACTTGGTGTAAGTTTAAGTTTAACCATATCAATATTGGCAGTATGTATAATGTAAACGGTAACTGCTGCTATATCGACAATAGTGAAAAATAATTCAAGTGTTCATATGGTTGTACGCCTATATGTTGTATATCGCCCAGATGGTTTGTCCATTATATCCAAGTCCATAATTCGTTTCTTAATAAAAATGAATGATTTCGGGTTTCTCTATCGGTTCCGTGATGGTTTTATCATGGTGCGTAGTAGACATTAGGGTGACAGTGTTGTTCCTTTTTGGAACATAGGATTAAATACTTCAATCATCACGAAATCCAAATTCTGTGAATACAACTTGTGCGATTTACAACATGGCCTCATTTCTTGGGGAATATAGGTTTTGTTTCTTTTCAAAGTGTCAACTATTGTTAGCCTTTAGTATAATATATGCTTGGTCAAATAAAGAGAAGAAAAAGATTATTCTAGGTGATATTTCACCCAGAATCCTTGAATGGGGTGGCCAAGTCTTTCACAACTCTCTCAGTTTGGTTTATTTCACAATCTGTACCTGTTTTTTTTTTTTTTTTTTTTTTTTTTTTTTGTGCATAGTTGGCTGTTTTGAATTTTTTTTTTTTTCTCCACGTACCCACTATATTTTGATCGCATATTTAGCCGGTTTAGACGGAAAATATTGTGTGAATTTTGTTCTTACTCTATCCGAAAATAACTGCTCGTCATCCGTTAAGTTTGTCGTCTCTTTGTATAGGTTACGATTTAGCATAGTCCGTAAACCAAGAATTGCTGCAGTTTTATAATTTTGAAGACGTTCCACTCGAACACACTCGTTCCACTTCCGAACAAATGAACCAAATTTAACCCAAAACTATAGAGCTAAATCCAAGGATCTCACCAACACGCGCTCTTAATTTCAAGCTAATCGGATGCGTTTTACAGTAGTTATCGCGGGACAGACTAACTGACTAACTAACAGACGGAAAACATTAACTTTTCGTGTCTCCACAGTAACCCTTCATTGTCGTTTCAGACATAATAAAGTAGGAGTAATGCATACTAAATTAAATAAAAAGTTATAACTTAATAATGTACATTTGTTTAACTAAATGTAAAATACTAATAATGACGGTTATTTTTTAAGTTTCGTTTTTGAAATTTTCAGATTTGACAATTAAAAATATATTTACTATATCTGGTTGTCAGATTGTTCTCTAACTCACGTATTATGCTCGATTTGCCATGCAATTGATACATGTTGTTGAAGTTTAGTATGGTATGCTTGACATTGCAAACGAAGCATGTAGCATTTATAGTTCGTTTACTGCGATACTCAAAAGAATATCGTTACGTTGCGGTCTATGGGGAAATATTTTTTTGCGGGGAATTTTAATGCTATTACACTACTTCAAACATTTCAAAATTAATATATCTATCATGCACAATAAGATGCTTACTACAGAAAAGTGTTTGCATAGCATTCGTTGCTCATTTTCAGGGACTTCAAAGAATCCCATTACATTACGATTCAAAAGGAAGAATGATCAGCATTGCATTTTAATAATGTTAAACTATTTAAAACATAGTGAAAGTGATGCATATCATTGTTGTGTTTCAGAAAATGCTTAATGTAGAGTATAGTTTCCATCGTTTAGTTACTGGGAAACAAAAAATATTTTTTTTAAGTACTAAGAACAATAATTCCTGGAAGCGCGTTATAAGAAGTTGTATGCGATTTTAAATAAAACTAATTGTCTGACTGTTGCTTGGTATATATAAATTCTGCAGGTGATACACATGGCAACACAAATGATCTCAAACACATTTACGTTTACTGACGGAAATTGTGTAATAGTAATTTGCCACTGTGTTATCCGTTTCCTAATTCAACTAATTATTATTATACTATGAAGTATACACAAACCTATCGGTCATATACAAGTGTCTACAATAGAGTTTCGACAATTATTTTTCCGAGCACTGATGGTAATTCCTGTTGTTTATGTAATTATCGTCTGCTGCATATTCCTTGGTTTCGTGTGATCCGAAACCATGTAAGTTTCTTGTTCTTTTTTCCGCATGTGGCAACACTCTGTGTTTATTCTGTTTTGATTCTTGTTGTTGTGGAATGTAAAAAAAAACGATAGAGAATGTAGTAAGCCGTCTGTTGGCTCGCATATATTTAGTGTTAAAATAAATTCGGGTTTACAGTCCGCTTTGGTGTTTATGTGAATGAACCAGTTGTTTAAGTGATTAGTAAAAGACGCAAAATCACCTGTTATTGGGTTTCCAAATATGTTATGTGTTTTCCAATTTGTTTACTGCGGTAGTGGTAACATCTATTCATCGTATTAAATGGTGAGGTTTTGTTAAATTATTCTGGCAGTGTTGGAAAGTTTTTCATAATCTATATTTGACGTTTGATTTATTATTCTTGTTAAAATTTCTGAAAGTTATTATTAATAAAAATAATAAATATATTTAGATAACGTTCTCGACTTAATTTTTCGTCGAAGATTGCAAAATGTGTCACGTTGTACGAAATACTTCCGCATTGTTGGTAGTTGTTTTGAGCATAGTGATTGTTTTTAAATACAGTATATTGTTTTTAAGTAATAAATAGTAAGTACCGGATACTAATTTTAAAAATATATATATAATTTAGTAATTTACATTTGCTTTAATTAAATAAAAATGGTAATAATTACGTTTTCTAAAATTTAATTTTAAAAAAATTCAGAATTGACTGAAGAAAATATTTTTTTTCTTAGACATATTATTATTATTTTCTGAGACATATTATGAAAAAAAAATATTTAAATAACAATATCGAGTAGATACCTTAATTTTTTGTGGAAGAATCCAAAGTGTGTCACGTTTTACGAATTGTCGATCACATTGTAAATAGTTGTTTTAAGGACCGCACTATTTTTTTAACACAGTGTATTGTTTTTAAGTAATAAGTAGTATATAATGGATACAAAATTAAAAATGAATTATAATTTCGCAATTTATTTACTAATTAAATGTAAAATACGAATAATTATGTTTACAAAAATTAATTATTTTCGAAATTTTTGATTTGACGGTTGAAAATATTTTTCATATACATAACTTTTTTAAATATTTTAATTATAAATATATGAAAAACTGTATATATAAATATTAACAATAAACATATTTAGATAGCGTTCTCGGGTGGATAACTATTTTTTTCGGACATTACAAAGTGTGTCACATTGCACAAATTCACGGCCATATTGCATATAATTATTTTCAGGAACGTAGTAATTTTCAAAATATAGTTATAAAGGGATAATATAGCCTCACAAGAAACTAAATGTAAAAATTTTGAATAAAATATTTTTTTAAATGTTGCAACACAACATAGTAATGCTAAAATTTGCAGTTTCTAAAATCCTTACTCCAATTAAGTGTATATTACTTAAAATTACGTTTGCTAAAACTTAATTTTTGAGAATTTAATATATGACTGTTGAAAATATTTTAAATACTTTTGAGAGATATTAATGATAAAAATAATAAATATTGTTTGATAACGTATTTTTTTTTCGAACATTCCAGTGTGCGTTCCGTTGTACGAATTCTTACCCGTAAGGCATGGTGACGTCACGGCGACGTCGTTGTGAAGTCACACTGTGATTTTGTGACCGTCGATGTGACGTCATAGTGACTAGAATGCGAGGTCGTTATGGTGGTTTTAGAGGTCGTTTGTGACGTCACATTGTGACCACTCTGTGAAGTCACAGTGTGACAAATTTGTGAAAAGTGTGTCATTTGGGACTATTTTGGCATTAACTTTGTGACGAACCTGTGACGAAAGTGACAATGCTTTGAAGTCACATTGTGACCAATTTGTGAAATATGTGTCATTTGTGACGAGTTTGTCATAAACACTGTGATGATTTCAAATGAAAATCAAATTTCAAATTAATTGCTTAAAAGGCGCAAAGGCGAACATAGTGAAAAAGATTCCATGCTGGGACTCGAACCCGGGCCATCAGTATAGCGCACTGACATTCTACCGACTAAACCACATGGAACGATACCCGGCCTGGAAAATTTCTCACTATTACATGTTGGCAAGGCTACAAACGCAGCACAAGATGGAATATTTATCGTGAGCCACCGTCATGGGGCAAACACGAAACTTAATTAAATCCAGCATCGATTGAAACTATAATAATACTTGGAAATTTTTCCAGAGGCAACCATTCGCCTTGCATACAATATTTCAAATGAAAATCAAATTTCAAATTAATTGCTTAAAAGGCGCAAAGGCGAACATAGTGAAAAAGATTCCATGCTGGGACTCGAACCCGGGCCATCAGTATAGCGCACTGACATTCTACCGACTAAACCACATGGAACGATACCCGGCCTGGAAAATTTCTCACTATTACATGTTGGCAAGGCTACAAACGCAGCACAAGATGGAATATTTATCGTGAGCCACCGTCATGGGGCAAACACGAAACTTAATTAAATCCAGCATCGATTGAAACTATAATAATACTTGGAAATTTTTCCAGAGGCAACCATTCGCCTTGCATACAATATTTCAAATGAAAATCAAATTTCAAATTAATTGCTTAAAAAGCAATTTTAATTTGAAATTTGACGGCCCCATGACGGTGGCTCACGATAAATATTCCATCTTGTGCTGCGTTTGTGGCCTTGCCAACATGTAATAGGGAGACATTTTCCAGGCTGGGTATCGTTCCATGTCGTTTAGTCAGTAGAATGTCAGTGCGCTATACTGATGACCCGGGATCGAGTCCCGGCGTGGAATGTTTTCACTATGTTGGCCTTTGCGCCTTTTAAGCAATTAATTTGAAATTTGATTTTCATTTGAAATATTGTATGCAAGGCGAATGTTTCTCTCTGGAAAAATTTTCAAGTATTAATATTGTGATGATTCTTGTCATAAACACTATGATAATTTTAAAGTAAAGTTTTGTTTGAAATATAAAGTCTTATCTTTTTACCGTACTTTTTAGCAAGATATCCCTATTTTGGAGTCCTATTCTTCTAAAATATTTTTAATTTTCCATTTAAAAAACAATCCTTATCAACTGACATCTTTTTTTATTAAGTTCTAAGCTTGATCTTGAATTCAAGCTTAATATTAAGAATGTGTAAGCTTTTTAATTTTTTGTGATTTGTCATTGCTTTACTAAATACGAACATGGAGTCTAACGGACATTAATACAACTGTTATTTATAGAACGACATGATAAGCCCTATTTATTTAAATTTTTTATTCCCGTATATATTGTATTTTGTGAATATGAGCTAATTAGATTTGGTACGTTTTATAGGAAAAGACTGATATATCATGCGTTACGCCTAGATTATAAAACACTTTCCAACTCTTCCTGAATGTTTTAACAAGAGAAAATACGTATCGGGAGAAATAACGTAAACAAGATAACTAACTAAACATGAAAACGCATAAAACATTTGAACATTTTCAGCAGTTACCATCCATAGCCAAATATGTTTTCCAATTCTTTTAAACAGTCCCGTATTTGATCTGTAGATTGATATATATACTATATAATGGAAAAATTTAGTTTATCAAGGAAACGCATAACAGGTTGAAATTCTCTTTCAGCAATGTATACTAATATATGGAAACATACTTAAGTAATTTTGTACAACCCTGTAGTTTACCTAGAGCCTTTATTACACGCCACTATTTAGTTAAAATTTAATTCAAACTAAAACACTTTTAAAACTGCTGAAATCACATTTCCAGAAATTATAATTTAGAGACGGCAACGTATCCAATTTTTTGCGTGACCCTGTATATCATTTTATCTATATTCTACAAACATTTCTTAGTAAATTAAATACAGTGCAGCGTAAAAATGCATAACTTATTTAAAAACCACCTTTAAGCAATACCCAGTAACCCTTACGAATACTTTTGTATAGTCCTGTATATGAATTATAGCATATATATATACACCATATACTTTGCATAAATGTAGTGAATCATAAAAGGGCATATCATAATTAAAAATACATTTCCAGCAATCATCGCTAATGAACAGTACTTCGGATACAATATAGTATCTGAAATATTTTGTGTGTCCCTGTAAATGCTATATACACTTCGTATTATACATGAAATAATTCATAGTATGCAAACCTCAACGACGTATATGATTTCATTGCATATCAAATAGATTAACATAAATATAGTACGCCGCAAACAATTCCCTCCACCCCTATATCATTATGTATTGGAATTCCTTTTTTAGACCTGTAAATAAACAATAACTATTCTCTGCATTGCATATTCTACGGAATGCACATTTTTGTGCTCTTCATAAATGCATATCCATTTTATTCTGTTTGAAAGCGTGTAAAATCATTAAAAATCATTTGAAACGATTTTTTCTCCCACAGGCCGTAATGTAATGGAATACTTTTGACTGTCCCTGTAAATGAACTAAAGATGCTACAAACTTCATTACAATTAGGGATCTTGCTATGGTAAACGTCAATAACATCCAAAAATTTCAAGTCAATCCGAGTATATTTACGCGAGTTAGAGCGCGGACAGACGGCCAAACAAACCAAAGTCAGAAACACTTTTCAACTTTATCGGGCCTGAAAAACACTTTATTTCAATGCTTAAATATTATTATTATTTTTTAATGCTAATAAAATAAATGTATCGAAAACGTAGAAAATGAGTTTACAATCAAAGAAAATTTAATAACTGATTCTGAATGTCTACAATTAAATGTTTGATTAAAATCACAAACAGCAAAAAAAAAAAAAAAAAAAAAAAAAATGATTAAATAGAATAAAAAAAATAAATATATCAATTTGAAAAACACTAAATAATTAGTATTTATATTTATACTATTAAGCAACAACAAACTACAATAGATGAATTAAAGGCATTTAACAATTTCTCAAAAATCTTTCCATATGTTATAAGGAATTCCTACTATTTTATAATTTTGGCAAATGTTAAATCTGAAAACATTGGTATGAAGATTTAAGATTTTAAATACTAATTTAAAATATTATTAACAATGAAAAAAAATCTTTCAAAAGTTTCACTACTACAATATGTAAAAAGATATTTTCCCAGTATAATGTTAATTTCAAAATTGAAATAGTTTCCTAATATCATTATAATCGAATATCATATTTAACTCCAAAATATTAATGACGATAAATACTGTGTTAGAATCAGTCTCTGCATCAGCTTTTTTTTCCCTTCTAGCGATGGCAGATTAAGGTATTTTACAGCATCGTATCGGAAAAGAATTGCAGATCAGTCTCATTGCATAAACATACTACAACTTATTTAACTTTAATCTATCAAACGGGAATAAAAAATTTAAATTAAATAAGACATACCTTTTAAGTTCCATAAATAGTTTAATAATATCCGTGTTTTGTCCTAAATTGTCAGACATATTTCTGACAAAATGACAAAATTGTCAGACATACTTCCCGCGTCAAAAGTTCTGATCCTTATTTTATTCTGCGGTTTAATGGAGCGCAGACGATAGCGCACGCGCACGCGCAAGCAGGTGCTTATACTGTATTATTATAATTTTTGTCTGTAATGAAAATTTTCTATTTGAATGAAACACCTGCCTTTTTTCTTTCTTTTTTTTTAAAGTATACAGGATAAAAAAATTTTCTTTGTCAATCTGTCATTTTTTTATATTCATTTTCTGTAGAATAAAACTATTTGTAAAATAGCTTTTTTTAAAGTCGTATTTCTAAAACATGAATTTAAAATATGAATAATTATATCATGGGTTTTGTATAAAATTTGTATAAATATTTTTTCGGAAAATGCTAATTTTATTTAAAAAGTCTGAAAGAAGTAGAATTTTTTAAAAAATAGTTATTTAAAATAGTTAAACACTAGCAGGAAAAAATATGACTTGAATACAAATTCTAAAGCAAGAAATCCATCTATCTATTATATATATAAAATCCAAACGAAAATTTCCTTCCGAACGCCGAGATTTCGAGTTCTACCGCATGGATTTTTACGGAACTTATACCGTTAGATAGGTATCGTTCCAGGGAAGGTTTTAAGCTATAAAACATCATTTTACCTAGACTGGTTATAGAATTGGTACGGAAAAGTCTATTATTTTGGACTTTGTTACTTCATATTTCCTTAAATATCTGGGCTCCTATTGGTCGTAGAGCTTAGATCTCGCGCCAAAAGTAGCTCCGAGGTACCCAAGCAAACTTTTCCCCGCGATTATTTTGCCGTCTTCCGATTTGCTCTAACTCTATTAGGGGCCCGCGTAGGGCCCCTTTAAAATATTTTTCGTAGTAATTTCAGCAATTATCTTAAATTATTGGTTAAGACCACCACCCTCCCGATTCATGTATATACGGAAAGGTTGCATGAAGGAATTTCGTTCAGATACGCTTTCGTTGAGAATAGAGTGCGCTCCCTGGTGGTGGAATGTGGAACTAACATAACGCGATATTGTTAAAATTAGGAAATCTAACAATGTGATCTGTTTTAAACTTTGAGATAGTTCATAACACATAATCTATTATCTATTCTATTATATATATATATAATCTATTATCTATTCTATTATCTATCTATTATATATATAAAATCCAAACGGAAATTTCGTTCCGAACGCCTAGATTTCGCGTTCTACTGCATGGATTTTTACGGAACCTCTACCGTTAGATAGGTATTGTTTCAGGGAACGTTTTAAGCTATAACACATTATTCTACCTATATTAGTTTTAGAATTATGACGGAAACTTCTGTTATTTTGGGCCATAAGGTTACCATTTTATTTCTTGGCAAAATTCATCGTTGATAAAAAAAAATTGAAACGGCTATTAAACCTCGAAAAATAAAAGAAAAAACTGTTACTAATTTTATTTAAATGAAAAAAAAGAAAGAAAAAAAGAAGAAGAAAATCCGTTTTAATGAGTGATAATATTAAAAAGCGGAAACATTTAATCAAAACCTGAAAGAAATATTTGTAATGCTTAAAAATTAATTTAATAAGAAATATTACACTTGATACGCAATATTTGGCCCTTTATCGCTTGCGTTAGATATGGAAACGAATCTGAAAATTTGATTAGATGAAATTTTAACGACATTTTCTTTCTGTTCTGTTCTTTTCTTTTTTTTATATCTAATTGTCCCATCACGTGACTTATAGAAGAAACAAGCAGATGTAATTGTGAGTCACATGTGTAATTACTATTTGTTTCTTTACAATTTTTTTATTTTTCTTTTGTCGCCAAACAATGTGATTTTAAGCCAAAAATGCATAAGCGTGACAATAGCTTGAGGATGTTCTCAGAAATGGTGTTTTTTTAGGTGAAAGAGATCATTTTTTGAGTACATTTTCATATTCAATTGTAACTTATATAGATATCAGTTAATATTTTAAAAATGGAATCGAATACTTAAATTTCAGTGTGAATTTCTGCCACACATACATATTGTAAAATAATTTCATACTTTTTAAAATGTTTTTCGCCGTAATTCCGAAACCATGTGATATTTATAAACTCGAACTCAGATCAACGAATATTACCCATTTTACTAAAGCAAATATTATCTATTTTCTCAAGTCATATCGCCAATTTCATTTATAGGAAAATTCACAGATTCGAAATCTAGGAAATAAAGATAATTTTTAAGGAAATTTATGTTTTAATACGTTATTACTATCGAAAAATTCAACATTTTGAAAAAAAAAATTACAAGTCTTTTTTAATTCGTCATTTCTTCTTCGTCTTTCTTCGTACTTTCTCCTCTGTTATGTAATATTTCAAATGATATTGGACTAATTTTCGATCATCGATTCACCGCAAAATGGTATATCTAATATAGTATATAAAATAAACTCTGGATTAGGGGACTGATTAACGCACAGCGCAAACTACTGAACCTAAAATCTTGAAAATCGTGGTAAAAATACTTCTTATGACATAGACTTCTGCTAAGAAAGGATTTTCTAAAGTGTCACCCCTAATGGTTTTTGCACGGGGAGGGGAAAAAATCGAATATCAAAATTATGCGTCAAATGATAGCATATTTTAATGTAGTTTTGTATGCTGAATCGAATGTTACCAAATAAATTTTTATAAGTCCAACAGTTCATGACACATTTCATATTTTTCTAATTTGGCGGTGTCTTTGGCATCTAAACCTCAAAATATCTATCATTACATCCGTTACTCTAGCAACGGAAAAAATTCAAATCAACCCTTTTGGCTAAAAAATAAAAACGGCTCTATGAGTTTGAAATAAAAATGCAAGCATCTTAATTTTTTTAAAGAAATAGTGATTTTATGTAAAATAAAAGGAATAAAATTACTGAGAATTTAGCGTTATAAAACAAAAATGGAAAAGGTACTACTTAGATATTCCGTCGACCAAAAATCTATCGTCAAACTATAAGATTAAATGCCAATAATGGTTGATCGTAAATATCAAATTCACTTGAATTTAAACAAGCTACACGTGTTTACGTCATCAAGTGATTTTAATTTCGACGTTTTATTTGTATTTTTATTAATGTTATACTAATTTATTTGTTATTTCGTTATTTAAAATAAAGATTATGTCAATTTATATAATTTGGCGAATGGTTTGGCGATTTATATAATTTGGCGAAATTGGTCGACGGGATAACAAGTAGTACCAATGAAAATATTTAAGTATGAAAGCAATGTTTGTAACGACTTAAAAATTATTTTCATATATATAAACTCGGTTTATGGCGTCAGATGCCGTCATCCGAAGAATCTACAAGAGTCTTTTTCCATTTTTTCCGGTCATAAGTTCCTCAATGAAAGAAATTGGAATTGGAATAATATTGTGCGATTTATAAATTGCTCCTCGATAAGAAGAAAAAATGGGTACATTTATAACAACCGAGCGCACATATCGCTATAGCATTTTTAAAATTCCCAGTAGCAGTAGTTACATTTTGCGTATGTAAATTAAAAATATTTTTTTTTTGTTTTTAATTATGACATTATTTCCTGTTATTTTTTATCTTTTCAGTTTTTTAAATGAAATTAGTATAAGGCATGCATTTTAAATGAAATGATTGAAAGGTTTGTGTTTTAAATGAAAATAATAAAATAAGAATATGCTATGAAACAATCTTTATTGATTTATTACCTGCGCCCGGCTGACATAAAAGTATCACAAAAGCCACATATTCATTTTTCTTTGAGTAGTTGCTCATGAGAATTCAAGTTAACCTTCCGTATTCGGATACTTCACATATTGGTGTATTAGTTTTAATGTTGAAAGCATCGTTTATGTTTGAAGCGAAAACTTTACTATGAATTCTATTACACAAAATCGCATCATCATCATCTACTATATATTTACAACGGAAATTTGTATTTCATTCCGATTGTTTATAATACTTTCGTAGGATACACCACAATTAGTTAGGTAATAATTTTGGAAATGTTTTAGTGCATACATATTGTTCAAGGGTACTTAGTTATAGAGCAACAGTAAAAGTTCAAAAATTAAGTGAACCTGATTATGAAAGTTTAGCCTTTTTAAAAAAATCTACAGAACATATTTTGTTACAAGTGGCCCTGTTTCATGACTTTTAGGAATGGTGTTAGTATATACGATTTCATTATATGTTGATTAGTTACAGAGGTATTAATTCCTGTTGTCATAACGGTCTCATTACCCGACCATAAGTGCGCTGTTTATAATCAACTAAAACAATTACTTCTTAATTGCTAAATTTTGTCCAACGCTTAAGATTACATTATGTCGCAATGGCGTTCGCATCGTTTTCAGTAATGTGCAAGGTCAAGCTGAAGATCCATATTGTTTAAAATACAAGTTCAAATTCACCATTTAGTTTAATCCAAGGTTCATTTGGAAATATTGACCAGCGCAGCGGGCAGAGCCTGCTAGTCTATTATATATATAAAATCCAAACGGAAATTTCGTTCCGAACGCCGAGATTTCGAGTTCTACCGCATGGATTTTTACGGAACTTATACCGTTAGATAGGTATCGTTCCAGGGACGATTTTAAGCTATAACACATCATTCTACCTAGATTAGTTATAGAATTATTACGGAAAATTCTATTATTTTGGACTTTGTTACTTAATATTTCCTTAAATATCTGGGCTCCTATTGGTCGTAGAGCTTAGATCTCGCGCCAAAAGTAGCTCCAAGGTACCCAAGCAAACTTTTTCCCGCGATTATTTTGCCGTCTTCCGATTTGCTCTAACTCTATTAGGGGCCCGCGTAGGGCCCCTTTAAAATATTTTTCGTAGTAATTTCAGCAATTATCTTAAATTATTGGTTAAGACCACCACCCTCCCGATTCATGTATATACGGAAAGGTTGCATGAAGGAATTTCGTTCAGATACGCTTTCGTTGAGAATAGAGTGCGCTCCCTGGTGGTGGAATGTGGAACTAACATAACGCGATATTGTTAAAATTAGGAAATCTAACAATGTGATCTGTTTTAAACTTTGAGATAGTTCATAACACATAATCTATTATCTATTCTATTATATATATATATAATCTATTATCTATTCTATTATCTATCTATTATATATATAAAATCCAAACGGAAATTTCGTTCCGAACGCCTAGATTTCGCGTTCTACTGCATGGATTTTTACGGAACCTCTACCGTTAGATAGGTATTGTTTCAGGGAACGTTTTAAGCTATAACACATTATTCTACCTATATTAGTTTTAGAATTATGACGGAAAATTCTGTTATTTTGGGCCATAAGGTTACCATTTTATTTCTTGGCAAAATTCATCGTTGATAAAAAAAAAAATTGAAACGGCTATTAAACCTCGAAAAATAAAAGAAAAAACTGTTACTAATTTTATTTAAATGAAAAAAAAGAAAGAAAAAAAGAAGAAGAAAATCCGTTTTAATGAGTGATAATATTAAAAAGCGGAAACATTTAATCAAAACCTGAAAGAAATATTTGAAATGCTTAAAAATTAATTTAATAAGAAATATTACACTTGATACGCAATATTTGGCCCTTTATCGCTTGCGTTAGATATGGAAACGAATCTGAAAATTTGATTAGATGAAATTTTAACGACATTTTCTTTCTGTTCTGTTCTTTTCTTTTTTTTATATCTAATTGTCCCATCACGTGACTTATAGAAGAAACAAGCAGATGTAATTGTGAGTCACATGTGTAATTACTATTTGTTTCTTTACATTTTTTATTTTTCTTTTGTCGCCAAACAATGTGATTTTAAGCCAAAAATGCATAAGCGTGACAATAGCTTGAGGATGTTCTCACAAATGGTGTTTTTTTAGGTGAAAGAGATCATTTTTTGAGTACATTTTCATATTCAATTGTAACTTATATAGATATCAGTTAATATTTTAAAAATGGAATCGAATACTTAAATTTAGGTGTGAATTTCTGCCACACATACATATTGTAAAATAATTTCATACTTTTTAAAATGTTTTTCGCCGTAATTCCGAAAGCATGTGATATTTATAAACTCGAACTCAGATCAACGAATATTACCCATTTTACTAAAGCAAATATTATCTATTTTCTCAAGTCATATCGCCAATTTCATTTATAGGAAAATTCACAGATTCGAAATCTAGGAAATAAAGATAATTTTTAAGGAAATTTATGTTTTAATACGTTATTACTATCGAAAAATTCAACATTTTGAAAAAAAAAAATTACAAGTCTTTTTTAATTCGTCATTTCTTCTTCGTCTTTCTTCGTACTTTCTCCTCTGTTATGTAATATTTCAAATGATATTGGACTAATTTTCGATCATCGATTCACCGCAAAATGGTATATCTAATATAGTATATAAAATAAACTCTGGATTAGGGGACTGATTAACGCACAGCGCAAACTACTGAACCTAAAATCTTGAAAATCGTGGTAAAAATACTTCTTATGACATAGACTTCTGCTAAGAAAGGATTTTCTAAAGTGTCACCCCTAATGGTTTTTGCACGGGGAGGGGAAAAAAATCGAATATCAAAATTATGCGTCAAATGATAGCATATTTTAATGTAGTTTTGTATGCTGAATCGAATGTTACCAAATAAATTTTTATAAGTCCAACAGTTCATGACACATTTCATATTTTTCTAATTTGGCGGTGTCTTTGGCATCTAAACCTCAAAATATCTATCATTACATCCGTTACTCTAGCAACGGAAAAAATTCAAATCAACCCTTTTGGCTAAAAAATAAAAACGGCTCTATGAGTTTGAAATAAAAATGCAAGCATCTTAATTTTTTTAAAGAAATAGTGATTTTATGTAAAATAAAAGGAATAAAATTACTGAGAATTTAGCGTTATAAAACAAAAATGGAAAAGGTACTACTTAGATATTCCGTCGACCAAAAATCTATCGTCAAACTATAAGATTAAATGCCAATAATGGTTGATCGTAAATATCAAATTCACTTGAATTTAAACAAGCTACACGTGTTTACGTCATCAAGTGATTTTAATTTCGACGTTTTATTTGTATTTTTATTAATGTTATACTAATTTATTTGTTATTTCGTTATTTAAAATAAAGATTATGTCAATTTATATAATTTGGCGAATGGTTTGGCGATTTATATAATTTGGCGAAATTGGTCGACGGGATAACAAGTAGTACCAATGAAAATATTTAAGTATGAAAGCAATGTTTGTAACGACTTAAAAATTATTTTCATATATATAAACTCGGTTTATGGCGTCAGATGCCGTCATCCGAAGAATCTACAAGAGTCTTTTTCCATTTTTTCCGGTCATAGGTTCCTCAATGAAAGAAATTGGAATTGGAATAATATTGTGCGATTTATAAATTGCTCCTCGATAAGAAGAAAAAATGGGTACATTTATAACAACCGAGCGCACATATCGCTATAGCATTTTTAAAATTCCCAGTAGCAGTAGTTACATTTTGCGTATGTAAATTAAAAATATTTTTTTTTTGTTTTTAATTATGACATTATTTCCTGTTATTTTTTATCTTTTCAGTTTTTTAAATGAAATTAGTATAAGGCATGCATTTTAAATGAAATGATTGAAAGGTTTGTGTTTTAAATGAAAATAATAAAATAAGAATATGCTATGAAACAATCTTTATTGATTTATTACCTGCGCCCGGCTGACATAAAAGTATCACAAAAGCCACATATTCATTTTTCTTTGAGTAGTTGCTCATGAGAATTCAAGTTAACCTTCCGTATTCGGATACTTCACATATTGGTGTATTAGTTTTAATGTTGAAAGCATTGTTTATGTTTGAAGCGAAAACTTTACTATGAATTCTATTACACAAAATCGCATCAGCATCATCTACTATATATTTACAACGGAAATTTGTATTTCATTCCGATTGTTTATAATACTTTCGTAGGATACACCACAATTAGTTAGGTAATAATTTTGGAAATGTTTTAGTGCATACATATTGTTCAAGGGTACTTAGTTATAGAGCAACAGTAAAAGTTCAAAAATTAAGTGAACCTGATTATGAAAGTTTAGCCTTTTTAAAAAAATCTACAGAACATATTTTGTTACAAGTGGCCCTGTTTCATGACTTTTAGGAATGGTGTTAGTATATACGATTTCATTATATGTTGATTAGTTACAGAGGTATTAATTCCTGTTGTCATAACGGTCTCATTACCCGACCATAAGTGCGCTGTTTATAATCAACTAAAACAATTACTTCTTAATTGCTAAATTTTGTCCAACGCTTAAGATTACATTATGTCGCAATGGCGTTCGCATCGTTTTCAGTAATGTGCAAGGTCAAGCTGAAGATCCATATTGTTTAAAATACAAGTTCAAATTCACCATTTAGTTTAATCCAAGGTTCATTTGGAAATATTGACCAGCGCAGCGGGCAGAGCCTGCTAGTCTATTATATATATAAAATCCAAACGGAAATTTCGTTCCGAACGCCGAGATTTCGAGTTCTACCGCATGGATTTTTACGGAACTTATACCGTTAGATAGGTATCGTTCCAGGGAAGGTTTTAAGCTATAACACATCATTCTACCTAGATTAGTTATAGAATTATTACGGAAAATTCTATTATTTTGGACTTTGTTACTTCATATTTCCTTAAATATCTGGGCTCCTATTGGTCGTAGAGCTTAGATCTCGCGCCAAAAGTAGCTCCGAGGTACCCAAGCAAACTTTTCCCCGCGATTATTTTGCCGTCTTCCGATTTGCTCTAACTCTATTAGGGGCCCGCGTAGGGCCCCTTTAAAATATTTTTCGTAGTAATTTCAGCAATTATCTTAAATTATTGGTTAAGACCACTACCCTCCCGATTCATGTATATACGGAAAGGTTGCATGAAGGAATTTCGTTCAGATACGCTTTCGTTGAGAATAGAGTGCGCTCCCTGGTGGTGGAATGTGGAACTAACATAACGCGATATTGTTAAAATTAGGAAATCTAACAATGTGATCTGTTTTAAACTTTGAGATAGTTCATAACACATAATCTATTATCTATTCTATTATATATATATATAATCTATTATCTATTCTATTATCTATCTATTATATATATAAAATCCAAACGGAAATTTCGTTCCGAACGCCTAGATTTCGCGTTCTACTGCATGGATTTTTACGGAACCTCTACCGTTAGATAGGTATTGTTTCAGGGAACGTTTTAAGCTATAACACATTATTCTACCTATATTAGTTTTAGAATTATGACGGAAAATTCTGTTATTTTGGGCCATAAGGTTACCATTTTATTTCTTGGCAAAATTCATCGTTGATAAAAAAAAAATTGAAACGGCTATTAAACCTCGAAAAATAAAAGAAAAAACTGTTACTAATTTTATTTAAATGAAAAAAAAGAAAGAAAAAAAGAAGAAGAAAATCCGTTTTAATGAGTGATAATATTAAAAAGCGGAAACATTTAATCAAAACCTGAAAGAAATATTTGTAATGCTTAAAAATTAATTTAATAAGAAATATTACACTTGATACGCAATATTTGGCCCTTTATCGCTTGCGTTAGATATGGAAACGAATCTGAAAATTTGATTAGATGAAATTTTAACGACATTTTCTTTCTGTTCTGTTCTTTTCTTTTTTTTATATCTAATTGTCCCATCACGTGACTTATAGAAGAAACAAGCAGATGTAATTGTGAGTCACATGTGTAATTACTATTTGTTTCTTTACATTTTTTTATTTTTCTTTTGTCGCCAAACAATGTGATTTTAAGCCAAAAATGCATAAGCGTGACAATAGCTTGAGGATGTTCTCACAAATAGTGTTTTTTTAGGTGAAAGAGATCATTTTTTGAGTACATTTTCATATTCAATTGTAACTTATATAGATATCAGTTAATATTTTAAAAATGGAATCGAATACTTAAATTTCAGTGTGAATTTCTGCCACACATACATATTGTAAAATAATTTCATACTTTTTAAAATGTTTTTCGCCGTAATTCCGAAAGCATGTGATATTTATAAACTCGAACTCAGATCAACGAATATTACCCATTTTACTAAAGCAAATATTATCTATTTTCTCAAGTCATATCGCCAATTTCATTTATAGGAAAATTCACAGATTCGAAATCTAGGAAATAAAGATAATTTTTAAGGAAATTTATGTTTTAATACGTTATTACTATCGAAAAATTCAACATTTTGAAAAAAAAAAATTACAAGTCTTTTTTAATTCGTCATTTCTTCTTCGTCTTTCTTCGTACTTTCTCCTCTGTTATGTAATATTTCAAATGATATTGGACTAATTTTCGATCATCGATTCACCGCAAAATGGTATATCTAATATAGTATATAAAATAAACTCTGGATTAGGGGACTAATTAACGCACAGCGCAAACTACTGAACCTAAAATCTTGAAAATCGTGGTAAAAATACTTCTTATGACATAGACTTCTGCTAAGAAAGGATTTTCTAAAGTGTCACCCCTAATGGTTTTTGCACGGGGAGGGGAAAAAAATCGAATATCAAAATTATGCGTCAAATGATAGCATATTTTAATGTAGTTTTGTATGCTGAATCGAATGTTACCAAATAAATTTTTATGAGTCCAACAGTTCATGACACATTTCATATTTTTCTAATTTGGCGGTGTCTTTGGCATCTAAACCTCAAGATATCTATCATTACATCCGTTACTCTAGCAACGGAAAAAATTCAAATCAACCCTTTTGGCTAAAAAATAAAAACGGCTCTATGAGTTTGAAATAAAAATGCAAGCATCTTAATTTTTTTAAAGAAATAGTGATTTTATGTAAAATAAATGGAATAAAATTACTGAGAATTTAGCGTTATAAAACAAAAATGGAAAAGGTACTACTTAGATATTCCGTCGACCAAAAATCTATCGTCAAACTATAAGATTAAATGCCAATAATGGTTGATCGTAAATATCAAATTCACTTGAATTTAAACAAGCTACACGTGTTTACGTCATCAAGTGATTTTAATTTCGACGTTTTATTTGTATTTTTATTAATGTTATACTAATTTATTTGTTATTTCGTTATTTAAAATAAAGATTATGTCAATTTATATAATTTGGCGAATGGTTTGGCGATTTATATAATTTGGCGAAATTGGTCGACGGGATAACAAGTAGTACCAATGAAAATATTTAAGTATGAAAGCAATGTTTGTAACGGCTTAAAAATTATTTTCATATATATAAACTCGGTTTATGGCGTCAGATGCCGTCATCCGAAGAATCTACAAGAGTCTTTTTCCATTTTTTCCGGTCATAGGTTCCTCAATGAAAGAAATTGGAATTGGAATAATATTGTGCGATTTATAAATTGCTCCTCGATAAGAAGAAAAAATGGGTACATTTATAACAACCGAGCGCACATATCGCTATAGCATTTTTAAAATTCCCAGTAGCAGTAGTTACATTTTGCGTATGTAAATTAAAAATATTTTTTTTTTTGTTTTTAATTATGACATTATTTCCTGTTATTTTTTATCTTTTCAGTTTTTTAAATGAAATTAGTATAAGGCATGCATTTTAAATGAAATGATTGAAAGGTTTGTGTTTTAAATGAAAATAATAAAATAAGAATATGCTATGAAAACAATCTTTATTGATTTATTACCTGCGCCCGGCTGACATAAAAGTATCACAAAAGCCACATATTCATTTTTCTTTGAGTAGTTGCTCATGAGAATTCAAGTTAACCTTCCGTATTCGGATACTTCACATATTGGTGTACTAGTTTTAATGTTGAAAGCATTGTTTATGTTTGAAGCGAAAACTTTACTATGAATTCTATTACACAAAATCGCATCATCATCATCTACTATATATTTACAACGGAAATTTGTATTTCATTCCGATTGTTTATAATACTTTCGTAGGATACACCACAATTAGTTAGGTAATAATTTTGGAAATGTTTTAGTGCATACATATTGTTCAAGGGTACTTAGTTATAGAGCAACAGTAAAAGTTCAAAAATTAAGTGAACCTGATTATGAAAGTTTAGCCTTTTTAAAAAAATCTACAGAACATATTTTGTTACAAGTGGCCCTGTTTCATGACTTTTAGGAATGGTGTTAGTATATACGATTTCATTATATGTTGATTAGTTATAGAGGTATTAATTCCTGTTGTCATAACGGTCTCATTACCCGACCATAAGAGCGCTGTTTATAATCAACTAAAACAATTACTTCTTAATTGCTAAATTTTGTCCAACGCTTAAGATAACATTATATCGCAATGGCGTTCGCATAGTTTTCAGTAATGTGCAAGGTCAGGCTGAAGATCCATATCGTTTAAAATACAAGTTCAAATTCACCATTTAGTTTAATCCAAGGTTCATTTGGAAATATTGACCAGCGCAGCGGGCATAGCCTGCTAGTCTATTATCTATTATATATATAAAATCCAAACGGAAATTTCGTTCCGAACGCCGAGATTTCGAGTTCTACCGCATGGATTTTTACGGAACTTATACCGTTAGATAGGTATCGTTTCAGGGAAGGTTTTAAGCTATAACACATCATTCTACCTAGATTAGTTATATAATTATTACGGAAAATTCTGTTATTTTGGACTTTGTTACTTCATATTTCCTTAAATATCTGGGCTCCTATTGGTCGTAGAGCTTAGATCTCGCGCCAAAAGTAGCTCCAAGGCACCCAAGCAAACTTTTCCCCGCGATTATTTTGCCGTCTTTCGATTTCCTCTAACTCTATTAGGGGCCCGCGTAGGGCCCCTTTAAAATATTTTTCGTAGTAATTTCAGCAATTATCTTAAATTATTGGTTAAGACCGCCACCCTCCCGATTCATGTATCTACGGAAAGGTTGCATGAAGGAGTTTCGTTCAGATACGCTTTCGTTAAGAATAGAGTGCGCTCCCTTGTGGTGGAATGTGGAACTAACATAACGCGATATTGTTAAAATTAGGAAATCTAACAATGCGATCTGTTTTAAACTTTGAGATAGTTCATAACACACAATCTATTATCTATTCTATCTATTCTATCTATCTATTATATATATAAAATCCAAACGAAAATTTCGTTCCGAACGCCTAGATTTCGAATTCTACTGCATGGATTTTGACGGAACTTATACTGTTAGATAGGTATTGTTTCAGGGAAAGTTTTAAGCTATAACACATCGTTCTACGTAGGTTAGTTATAGAATTATGACGGAAAGTTCTGTTATTTTGGGCGAAAGGGTTACCATTATTTTATTGGCGATGAATTTTTTGATAAATGAATTGAAATGGCTGTACATCGCGGAAAAAAACTGTACTAATTTTATTTAAAAGGAAAAAAAAAGAAAAGAAGAGAGAAAATGAAAAAAAAAATTGACGAGTGGTAATATTGGAAAACGAAAATATCGAATTTAAACATGAAAGATAATGTTCGTAATGCTTAAAAATTTATTCAATATGAAAGATTGCAGTTTTAAACTATATTTGGCAATTTATCTCTTGCGTCCGGTTAAATAAAATGCATCAGAAAATTTTATAAAATAATATCTGAGTGACAATTTTGTTTTTGATTTCTTTTAAATTTACTTTTTATTTTTATTTAACTCGACCATCATGTGACATGCAGAAGAAACTAACAGATGTAATTATAAAAATGACGATACTTGTGAGTTACATATTGTATGTTTTTTGCGATTTCATTTTATCGCCAAACGATTTAATTTTAAGCCAAAAATGCATGAGCGTGCCATTGGTTTGAGCGACGTTCACAATGTTGGTTATTTCTCAATAAACGACAGCATTTTCTGGAAATACCCAATTCTACTTATATATATATATATAATTCAAATGGAAATTTCATTCCAGCTGCTTATAACTCGAGTTCTGCTGAACGTACACTGTTAGATAGGTAATTTTTCGGGGAATTTTTTAGTACATAACACGTCGTTCTACGTTTCTTGGTATTGTATTATGGTTTAAAGATCTTTAATGAGATGAACTTGATAATGGAAAATTAGCCTCTTTAAATGATTCTACCCAATGTATTTCGATGGAACTTGGACTGTTAATTAGACAATTTTCCAGGGGCGTTTTCAGTATACAACATGCCCTTCTATATTGTTCAGCCATACCGTTTTTGGGAAAATTCTGTAGTCTGGTGTACGCAATTATCACAATAGCCTTTTTAAAAATTATAATAAACGGTTTTTGATAGAATTTGCATTAATAGTTTGACAATTTTTCAGAGATAGTTTTAGTATATAATATATTGTTCGACACTGTTTAGTCATAGAGCAATGGGTTAAATTCTGTAATTTTCCAATATAGCTGCGAGTTGGAAAAAATGGGCTTGGCGAGACAAGGAAAGTTTTCATCCATATTTTATGTTCAGTAATTAGATAATTTATTTACTATAAAGAATACATTTATCTCTTTTTTATATAAAAACAGAAGTAAATTGTATATAAATAACAAAAATATTAATATTCATAAATAAAAATTTATATAGGAATATATATATGAATACATATTTTAAAAAGCTTAAAGTTCGTTTTATTTGTTTTTATAGCTGTTCATATCATTTGGCCACAAATCTCACTTTCTTAAGCCCGAATTGCGCCAAGCTTTTTAACATCTAACAGTACCCATTGATCTTAAAATCAGGAAAATTGGAAAGTAGATGTAGTTTGTAAAGTATGCATAAATTAAAGAGATAAATTACGTTATCGAATCCATAGACAATTGGCATATTTGGTACCGATAAGTTACATAATTGAGTCTACTGACAATTGGCGTATGTTACCTGGCGTGGTTTGGCGCATAATTAACTTAGGAAAAAGTTTAAACTGATTCTGTGTTTTTAAAGCGGGGCTATTCTATAACCGAATTAACACAGAATTGGCGTGATTTGAAAGAAAACTTTTTGGCGACCTTTTCCTATTTTTACGTTATACCAACACCATACCAAATTGTATGCTATTGCGCCATTTATTTCAATCCTAAATGTGCAAAATTTTATGGTAATTTACAGTATAGGGATCTTGGCGAAACAGAGATAATAGCCTTGGCGGAGAGAAAACTTGGAAACATATTTTCTGGCAACCTATTCACTGTTTCATTTCATATAAACAAGCATTTTTTTTCTGTTTATACAATTTAACATAAAGATGCAATTTATCTAATTTTAATTAGAAACAGAAGCAATTTGTATATAAAAAACATTTATAATATACATATATAAACAAACAAAAAATTTCATCAAGTTTGTTTTCTTAACTGTTTATATCAATTGGCAATAAATCTCACTTTCTGATGCCCGAATAGCGCCAAGCTTTTTAAAAACGCCAAGGCGCCTGTAGTGGAATATAAAAGTACCAAATTTTATTGCAAACAATGCCAAACTTTGGGGCTTGATATTTATTGAACGCGAATTTCTTTTGGCTTTAATTATTATTTATTCGTAACACTGCAAAAAATTTTAATTTACTATTTTTTGAAGGTGGAAGTATTTTTTATTATCAAGCAAAATTAAGTTATAACTTCATTTTTCGCTGATAAAACATGGAAATGTTTACTGCAGTGCCAAGAGACACTTAAAATGTCATGCGCGTAGTTGGCGATTTTGAAAAAAAAAATATTTTATAATATCGGAACCCACAGAAAATTGGCTCATTTTAACGACTGTGTTTTGGTACAAAATGAAATACATTTGTTGTAGACATAATAGTAAATCTCAATATTCGCCGATTGAAAAGTCTTTAAAATTATTCAGCAGAGACAACAAGAAATAACTTGCAGTTTCATAAATTTTAATAATCAATATTCTTATCTATTTATCTATCTACTTCTGCTTCTACTATATATACTAGAGTAAAATGTAAATGGGAAATTCGTCCCGGTTACATATAACTTGAGCTCGCCTGAATGGATTTTGATCATAATGATAGTTAGGTAATTTTCCAGGGAAGATTTTAGTATATAAAATATCGTTCTACGTTGCTTATACATACAATTATGTTTTAAAGTTATATAATCAGACGAACCCGATCATGAAAGATTAACCTTTTTAAAAGATTCAGCCGCATTGATTACGATTGAATTTTCACTGTTAGTTAAATAATTTTTCAGGCAGAATTTTAGTATATACTATACCCTTCTGCATTGCTTAATAATAGAGGTGTGGTGGAAAGTTCTATAATCAGTTGAACCCGATTATGAAAGTTTAACATTTTTTAAAGTTCTACAGAACGGATTTTGATGGGAATTTCATTTTAATTGGATATCTATTCAGACATGGTTTTAGTATTTTGCATATTGTTCTACGTTGCTTAGTCATAAAGTAATGGCGGAAAGTTCCATAATCATATGAAACCGATTATGAAAGATTAGACTTTTCAAAAAGTTCTAGATGGCGGATATTGATAATACTTTCTTTGTTGATAAGACAATATTTGCGGAGGTTTTAGTTTATTGCGTATCATTCTACGTTGCTTAGTTACAGAATTATGGGGGAAAGTTCTATAATCAGATGGACCCTTTATGAAAGATCAACCTTTAAAAAAAGTTTTACTGGATGGATTTTGTCCGTTTGTTTGTTTGCATTATTACAAGTAGTTATATAATTTTTCAGGGTTTGTTTTATTGTATTGCGTATTGTACTATCTTTCTTTACCAATTCTACTGTTATTGATCAACTAAAAGGGTTAAGACCTTAATAGCTGAAAATTTGTCTACACATTAGAAAATATAATAGCACATTGGCATTCTTATCGTTTTCAGCAGTGCGAAAGGGCATTCCAGGTAAGGTTCCATATTGCTTTAAATCACAATGTCAAATTCAATGATACATTTCGTTTAATTCAAGGTTCATTTGGATAAGCAGACCAGCGTAGCGGGCATAGCCTGCTAGTATATGACTAAAATCTGAATACTCTTTGTACGTGCTCATTAAAAGCTGCAGACTTAACTGTAACAGAAAATTTTAGTTTGAAACCACAGAAGTATTTCGAATAACACTGGTCGACAAAAAAACTTCCTTCCTGCAAACTAAATATGTAAAGTGTACAGATTTAATATTCCTAATTCTAAATATGTTATCCAAATTGCTTCATAACGTACCATTTTTCCGAGAAACACTTTTATAATAATAACAATCGGTGAAGGATTAAATTGCAATAGTATATCATATGAAATCAATGCAATGAAATCATAAAAAAAGTATACTTCACTGTCTTAGATAACAAATTGATAAAATATAGCATGAAAATCTAGTTTGTTGATACTTGTACCGTGCATTTTCCTTTTTATCCCCCCCCCCCACGTCTTTTCGTGTCCGAATTTACTATTTCCTATCCACTAATATGATTTCATTCCTTATGTTGCTGTAACTCGGGCATGTTTAAAATATTTCTGTTCATTTTCAAAGATTTTTGATGTTCATATTTTTGTCACACTGTGACTTACAATATGGTGGTTTTTTTCGTCACATATGTGACGTGACGTACGTTACATGCAGTGACTCCAGTAACGTCAGATTTTTTTTTTTCTAGAAAATATAATTTTACATAAATAACATGTTTTGAATATTTTTTGTAATTTTTTAAATTTTTCTAAGAAGTTCACATCTCAGTCACAATATGACATCACTGAGTGGTGGCATTTTGGTCACAGATGTGACGTGACCACAGTGACTCACAGTGACGTCACAACGACGTCACCGTGACCATGCATGCTATGAGGGTAGTCATCTACTATACAGTTATTTTCAGGAAAATCGTCATTATTTTCAATGAATGTTTTTATAGAATAATAAAGCCACACTAATCAAATTAAATGTAAAATACTAATAATTACTTTTTTTAAATGCATTTTTTGGAAATTTTAGATTTGGGGTGTAAAAATATTTTTAAGATTTTTGAAATGTAATTATGATAAAAATTAATAAAAATATTTAAATAACGTTCTGGTGCTCATGACTTATTCTTCCATCAAACATTCCAAAGTGTGTCACGTTGAACGAATTTCTGATCAAAAATATAAGTAGTTGTTTTCAAGAACATAATGATCTTTGAAAAGTCTATTGTTATAGTGTAATACAAATATAATACTATCATAAGAAACTAAACATAAAAATTGTATTATTTAATTTATAAATAATATATATATATATATATATATATATATATATATATTACATTTCTGTAAATGATAATTTAAAATATTTTATGTTATGAAAAGTGCCAATGAAATAAATAAAATACTATACATAACTTTTCTAGTATTATTATTTCTAGTGTATCCTATTTAAACTCACAAACGATATAGCTGTTTAAGATAAAAATTTAAATGCAAACACTTAATATCCAAAATTTATAGATTACTATCACCCAGCGCTTAATGTTACATATATTCCGAGATATAATATTCTCTACAGTCTTATCTTCACCAGTAAAAAAAAACATAAGCTTTAATGAAATAAGTAAACTTTTCTGTTTGTCAAACCTTTAATGGTTCCCGTAAATAATAAAGTAAGCATTAAATTTCATTCCAAACTATACAACACAAAACAATCCACAGTTGGAAAAGTAAACGCAAAAAACTTAACTGTATAAATGTATAGTTTACTCAAATACACTTCTAATACCTAGCAATCTTAGAGATTCCATCTATTCCCTTCAATTTCGTTTCTTTGTGTATATATGATAGCTTCTATCAAATCAACAAATTTATTTGCCTCCAATCTCTTTAGAGCAAGACAAAATAGCTCTATAGGACAATGAAACTAGCCATCTTCATTTTGCAGCAAGTCTGACAATACAAGTCAAGGAGACTTTATATCCCCTTTTCACAGCAAAGTTCTTCAACAAATTTATTAGCGATCAGCTGAGTACAAAGGATATGCCGCCTTTTCACTCTAATATCTATTGTTCAAGTCAGTACTGGACAATGGACGATAGGGGAAATTCGATTATTTATTTATATGTCCAAGTACTTTCTGATGAAAGAGAAGTTTTAGAAAGCAAAGAGGAATAAAACTTCTACTTTATTTCATAAGGGAATCTCAAAGGATTTGAGACAGACGTAATAAAATTAGAAAGATTATTTTTCATTTCCATACACATTGTTGTAGATACGTAACACTACTTATTATATTTTTTAGGTACGTGTATTACTTTAATGTTATTTTCAATGTTACTGATTAATTATCATTAATAATAATATTATACGTGCACATCTATGTTAACATGCCTTTGCTTGAGAGGAGATAATGAAATATGCGGAAGGGCACTCTTTATTATTAGAAAATCGTATTATGTTATGATTTAAATATGAATGCACTATTTCAGCAATTATTTTGCCCGAATATTTCAACTGTTTTATTTATTTTACATGGTTTTTGTATGTAAAGTAACTTTGCAATCGATATTTCTCTCCAATCCTGGTATACTGGAATAATAAAAATAATAATATGTACAAAGATGTGTTACCGAAAATAAGAATTAACTATTTTTTTAACCTAATTATAAATTAATGTATTTGTTGGCATTTTCCATTTGCCGGCAATACATGATAAATCGATAAATATTCTTTTTGATCACGTCTCATGAGTTTACGTGTTGCACAAACAATGGAGTTAATTAGTTGCCAGATATGCCATCTGAATGTGAAACTACAATAATATAACATTTTAAACCCTAAACAGTAGAAAGTATAAATAAAAAGAGTGTAATATACACGTACATATATATATATATATATATATATATATAAAATGCTCTTTTATTATTTAATAAATTAATAGTAATGATTATTTAAGACTATGATTATTAAACTATGATTATTAATTTGAAATTGATTTATATATCCCGTATAGTGACTTTAAATAGTGTTTTTTTTCTGTTTCTATACCTTAAAATAGAAACAGCGTAAAGATTTAATTTCTTTTAATAAATTCTCTTGTGCGAATTTCCCATCAAGCTTAAATAAAAGCGGTGAATTTTTTGTAATCAGGGCCAAATTAATGTATAGCAGCAGAACTTTTTTGAAACGGCATAAAATGCAGTCATGAAATTAGAAGTGATTTTAAGATGAACATCGAATACTTATAAAAGGGTGTTTTGAACACTACTTTTACACTCATACATAACTATTTTACTTCTAAATTATTTTTATATATTTTTATAAACCTTTTGCTTCATAGATGGAATTTGTGTTTATAGACTTTTCAAAATGATGATTTTATGTATGTGATAAGAATATCTATTTGTGTCATATTATGTATAATATATTTATAAATATTTGAATTGATTCGTTTATAGCATATTCTTTTTGTTTTCTGGGTACGTTCCTTGGATTGCTTTCTTTGCTTGTATCTATAGAAAGTAATTCATATGTTTTTTATTTTTTATTTTTTTTTCTTTAGTACATTTTAGCAGGTTTCAATGATCAGATGATTTTTAAACACAGAGCATAGACTTCTTAACGATTTTTTAAATTAACTGAATTTAGGGATTTTTATTTCACGTTACATAAAAAAAAACATAATTCCATCCAAAGCAATTGAATTACAATTAATGTTGATTTTTTTTTATTCTTTTTAGGAACTTAAAAGAAAAACATTATCCAAATATCTCAAAATGGAAAAAATTATAAGTACCTGTTTTAATTTTGAATGAATAAACTTAAATTCATCAACATGTTAAATATTTTGGTAATTTTTTGGTATATGGAAATTTTCTATTTGAAACTTGGCGTTTTTCATCAAAATTACGCGGGTTTCCAGTTTACACAGCACAGACGTTTTAGGCCGACAGGTTTGTTGAGATTAAAATAGTCGAGGAACACAATTAATGCACTCGATTGAAATAAAATCTAAATTTACTGACATACTCAGAATTGACTTCAGTTGGAAATACTCAAAATAACCGATGAAAAAATAAAAGAGTTCATTCACATCAATAACTCATTTAAATGAAATTCCATCTATCCTCTACCTTCCACAAAATTTCACAGTTCTATTTATTCCGTTGTTATTGCACATAAATATGTAAACATTGCCGTGCTCAGCTCGATATTTTTTTTTCTCTTCATTCTACCACCATACTGTTAAAACACTATTCTTAAGAATAAGTAAATTGTACTAATTATTGAGCACTTCCCGATCTTAAAATAGCTCCGAGTACTTAACTCTTAAATTTGAAAAACGCATGTACTAATTTTTGAGTACATACAGGGACTCGAAAATAAGTATGTATAGAAACACACATACACTATAAGAAAAAAAAGCGAAATTACAGAGAACCGACAAATCGCCATTTTTAATTACGATAATTTTGAACCGCGAAGAACTACAATTTTTGGAGTAAAGAACAACGAATTTACTATTATTAATTCTTGAGCCGCCCCGTGATTTGAACCCGAGTCCTCTAGGTGGGAGATCAGCATTGTACTGAATGTGCTGTAAGAGCAGTTACCAGCTGTTTCCAAATGACACCTTTTATGAATCAGTGACGGAAGATCGCTAACAGCAGAGATGAATTTTCCCTTTCTTAAATATTGTAATTTCTAATAAAACATTTTTTAAACTAAATTTTCTTCTTTAATATTTCTAATGAAATTGTAAATAAATTTGAAAAGTGTGTATTATAAAAAAAATTTTTTTTAACAAAGATAGACATATCTTTAAATAAAAGCTTGGAAATCCCTACTGTCAATTCGGTATAAGAAAAGGGTTTATCAGAAAAGACATATTTTTGAGCACATAGGATTTAAACATGAATATTAAGACTTTAAAACACAAAATATATGTATTCATTTCTGCATACATTTATAAATCCAGTATAAGTATACACAACTTCAAAATATCATGTACTCGTTTCTGAATTAATTGTACTTAAAAAAATCGAGTACAAAGAAATTTTCATTTTTAAGTAGATTAATGCTTCATTTTGAAACAATTGTACTTAAAAAAATACGAGTTCTCATTTTTAAGTAAATTTTTTTGGAGAGTACATACTCTTACTACATTCGTAACTGACTAACTCATATGTTCGTACATCGACATTTTTCATGAACTGACCAACCCATAAAATAACTTGCATTTTCAACGACATGTCATCTTCTCTCATAATATCTCAAAAATTCTTAAGCAGCTCAAAATAAAAATAAACTCTCAAAAAATTCTCAAAAAGCTCCAAAATAAAAAACAACAACAGCCCTCCGTAGCCGGCTTTGTTAATATATTTATGTTATCTTGGCTCAACGTTACAAATTAAGTCTGCTGATCTTTCTCTCCCAATCGTAATCGTTTTTTAATGGTTTATTTTCATTTCCGGTCGGATTAATTTGGAAGTAATCAGGTTTTCTGACTCAAAATATTGTTCTAGAACTTTTGAAAAGCTCTGGACCCAGACGCACTAGGTGTAAACAAAATTTAGTCTCTGTTGTCGAGATTGCATTTAAAAATATTTTTTCTCTCTGCCAGACAATTTTTAACAAAAAGAAAAATGAATTTATTTCCGCGTAAGTTTTAAAAGCATTGAAATATTATATTTAACACCACTATATTTTTTATAGAAGAATTATTAAAAAAAAAACAGCTTTTTGAAATTTTACAAATAACTAAATTTTTAAACTGTACCAAAAATATTTCAACCCAAACCAAAAAAATTGATAACCCAATTCAAAAATTGTTAGTTATATTTACCGAATTCGATAAACTCGCTAATCATCTTAACATTAACGATGATTAACGTTTTTTATTAGGCTATCTTGTGTTTAATTATAATATCTCACTTGTAAATATGTATATATTTTTAAACTTTTCCCATTTTTCGCACTGTGTTTAGCATTTTTATATTGCGGTAAACAATATTGTATGTCCTCTGAAAAGAGTCTTTTTTATGCAGGGGCATCACTATGGTAGCTTTTTCGCCTGTTTACGGACTGTCTGGTGTGTTAGGATCTAATGGACATTTTTCCTTCTTTTTTTTCTCATATTGTTATACTAACATTTCTGCTGTAAGCTTACTTATTTTTTTTTAAACTTTAATTTTTTTTTGTGGCCACCAGTCGAGTATATACAGGGTGGTCATAAAAAAACTTTGCCGATATATGGAACTCTTGCGGCCGTTCCGTTTAACCGATCGAGATGAGATTTCAGATATAGTTATTCAGAGGTATGAGCTCGGGATTCTGTGAACGGCATCAAATTGGCGCTCACGGTTACGGTTATAGGTACAGAAACTCGAAATTTTCGAATGGCAACGCCCATTTTTTTCGTCGCAAAATGTTCAGCGCATGCGAAAACCCTAAACAGCTATCGAACAGTACGTGTATCCAAATTAATCGACGCGTTATGCACGCACAAAAAACAGCTCAGCGAACGGCCAAACACAACACAATCGGGGCGCACGGAGGAAATTTGCATATGACAGAGGCAAGACAACAATCACAGAACGCCGTTCGACAGATCATCAGCGTAAAAAACGGATTCTTGCCTCTATCATATGCAAATTTCCTCCGTGCTCCCCGATCGTGTTGTTTTTGGCCGTTCGCTGAGTTGTTTTTTGTGCGTGCATAACACGTCCGTTTATTGTGAAACACGTACCGTTCCAGCGCTATTTAGGGTTTTCGCATGCGCTGAGTATTTTGCGACGAAAAAAAATGAGCGTTGCCATTCAAAAATTTCGAGTTTCTGTACCTGTAACCGTAACCGTCAGCGCCAATTTGTTGCCGTTCACAGAATCCTGAGCTCATACCTCTGAATAACTATATCTGAAATCTCATCTCGATCGGTTAAACGGAACGGCCGCTAGAGTTCCATATATCGGCAAAGTTTTTTTATGACCACCCTGTACATTCTCTATGGCTCCCATTGCATTGAAAAAAACATTACCTCTACACCGGATGTAAAGTTGCCACGCAACTAGGGAATCCAAAAATCAGATCACACTGTTCCATTGTTCCACGGGATGAATTATGAGTTATAAGATTTTAACAATTAAGTATATAATTTAGGAGTTTTAATATACCGGCAATTAATAGCGATTTTTAATAGGAAATTAAATAATAAACGGTTTTATTAAAGAAATATGAGTACTTAGTGCCGTTTTTAGATTTACGCTATTTGAAATAAATATTATTAGATTGATTAGGATCTTATGAAGATTAATAGAGTAGGATTTTAACTTAATAAGACGTATAATATACGGAATATTAGTAAAAAGGGAATTTCATATAGAATACTTTTAGCCCTGGCGAAAAGATTTATATTTTGTAATATATCTATATAAAAGATGAAATCACAAATATATGAACAAATGGTGAAATTCTATAGATGAACAATATATGAACACTGGAAACCAGTATGTAAAATAAAAAATTATGAATAATCCACAGAACCATCAGAGGTGCTTGCTGGTTAATTCAAAGTGAAGATGCGTTATTTCATCCAATTTTGTCGGAATTAAACAGAAAATGACAAAATTTAGCACCTAATAGCGCATCACAAAATAAAATAAAATAAAATAAAATAAAATACAAAGAGATCTAAAGAAAGATACAATTCACGAAGGATATTAAAAATATAAGAGCACAATACATCAATTATATAAAAAGATCCAAAATATAATAAAGTTGACTCACAATGTTAAAGCATGTAAGGATGCAAACAGATTAGGTTAGGACTATTAGTACATTTGATCAGAAGTTCCTGAGAAGTAGAACATTACTGTCATCTGGTGTAAAAAAGGAAAATTATATTGTAATTAGATATAAAAAAATGTGTTTAGTCGCCCTCTATACCCATAAAGCAGAAAACAAATTAAATGAAGAAATTAAGAAATGATTAAGATTAACATTTATTTAAAGTAGAATGAAAAAATAGGAATAAAACATAAGTACTGAGTAAATATAAAATAAAATAACTAAGTATATAAAAATAAGTATATAGAAGGGCATTGATTAAATTAACAAGTTTAAAAACGAATATTATAAAATAAAAAATGAGTATAGTAATAACATTTAGAAAACAATGAGGATTATTTTGAGATAGTAAAATATGCCCTTGTATTATGCACCAATATGCGATAATTAATGAAAAATATGATATTAAATGCATGATACCCGTATTTTTTTAAATACATCCAAACAATATATAAGCACACATATATACACATATACATGCTCACTCACATATAAACATACAAGGTTTAAAACAATTTTATTCATATGTATATTATTATTATTTTTATATGCAATATACTTCTGTTATATATAAAAATAAATAAATGGCTTTTTTATATTAAATACGTTCACTGAAAAAATTACTGAATTATTAAATAACATTAAAAAACAACATCTATGAGTTGATCTGTAACGCATTCGGTTTGATCTGAACATTTAAAATACAAAAAAAAAAGTTAATAATGTGAAAATCTCTAACAATATTTAATTGTTCTCTAGAATCGTGATAATTTTATAGGTAACTACATAATCATAAACAAGGAACAACGAGTGTGAATTCAACTAAACGTTTATTGGCTAATTCAAAATAGAGCGAAAAAATTGCACAAATCACACCGTCATCGCAGAAACAAGTTGAAGGAGACCAGATCTTTTTGTAAAGAAATTAGTATTTATTAGTAGTATAGTTAACATCCATACCCAACAGACAGCGCTTCATTTATTCAATTCAATGTATGTAGGATAAGGAATTAGAAATAGTAACTGTTTATGTATGTTAATTAAGCCGTCCATCATTCAGCAGCACAGCTGTCTGACAAGTCATTATAATTTTTACAGCATTAAGCAACTACTTTACAATGACACATATATGTTGCCACATATATGCTGCATCTTATAATACGGTCAAGAAGTCTCATTGGTATAGGCATTCTTTTACGTCAAGTATGCACTGTAAATAAAAACGGACTAAAAAACGGAAATACTACTGGCAATCTAGACTCCAGTACTATTTCCGTTTTTTTACGGGAATTTTTACCCATAAATTACAGAAAAAATTCCGTTTTTAATCAGAAAAACGGAAAATTTTCTGTAATTTATGGGTAAAAATTCCCGTAAAAAAACGGAAATAGTACTGGCGTCTAGATTGTCAGTAGTATTTCAGTTTTTTAGTCCGTTTTATTTTACAGTGTGGTACCTGCATATTGTCATATTGCAACTTTTGCAGTAGGGAATGCCTCTGGTTGGTAGAGGCCAATTTTTAACTAAAAGTGTCTCACAGCCAAAATACACATGCTGTCAGTTCTGTAAATATGTTGTTTAAATCAGTGGTTCAAAACGTTTTAGGGGTATTCACCACCTAAGTACCCAGAATATAATGATATAATACACTGCTCAAAACAATTAAAGGATATTTGAAGTTTTATATAAAATAAAGATATAAACGAAATTTTTTTGCCGAAAATAGAAGAAGAGAATCACAAATGCAAATTTTTCTGGTTTTCAAACTGTTGAGTATGCAAATTATGAGTTCGACGTCAAAAACGTCGCTTCAGCGGCAGCGAATGAAATTTGACTTTCAACTGGATAAAAAAGAATGAAGACAAGGATGATCGGCATTCAGTGATTGCTTTGTTACGATGAGTACGATGTCTCAGCGAAGTCATTTGACAGATTCAGAAGCTTTGAGAATTGTTGGTAGGTTAGAAGGGGGCCAAACTCAAGTCGAAGTAGTGCAAGCCATTGGAGTGTCACAAAGTGTCATTTCCAGGATCTGGAACCGTTTTCTGGAGAGTGGATGTGCAGGCTGAAGACCAGGGCAAGGTCGTAGACGGGCAACAACGCCCAATGAAGATCGGTATTTAGCGCTAACAGCTCGGAGACACCGAACCATGAACGCTACTCTTCTCCAACAACACCTTCGCTCGGCTACAGGCACCACGATTTCAACTCAGACTGTCCGAAACCGGCTCCATGCTGTAGGTCTGTATGCTCGCCGACCGATGGCATGTGTTAGATTAACATCAAGGCATCGTCGCGACCGCAGGGACTGGACAACCGAGCATGTCAACTGGAGGAGAAATGAATGGAGCATTATTCTGTTTTCTGACGAGTCCCGTTTTTCTGTGCATCCGGATAATAGGCGTATTTTCATCTGGAGGGACCGTGGCAGTAGGAATAATCCTGCGTTCGCGCACGAAAGTGTCAGATTTGGCGGTGGAGGAGTGTTGGTGTATGGTGGCATCTCCATTGACGGGCGCACTGACCTCTACATCATTCGAGATGGAGCTCTGACTGGTCGCCGATATAGGGATGAGATCCTCAGACCTATTGTAGTCCCTTACGCTGCAGCAATCGGAGATAACTTCATTTTAATGGACGATAACTGCAGGCCACATCGTGCAAACCTGGTGGAGGATTTCCTTTTCGAGGAAGGAATCGTTCGAATGGAATGGCCAGCGTGTTCTCCAGACATGAATCCAATCGAGCACGTTTGGGATGCTCTAGAAAGACGAGTTTTTGGCCGCCAACAACCCTCACAAACTCTCCAAGAACTGGAAAGAGCTCTTCTGGAAGAGTGGGGCAGAATACCCCAACTCGTCATTAATAGCCTCATTGAGTCCATGCCTGAAAGGTGTTCAACGTTGCTGGCCGCCCGTGGAAACCATACCCCCTAGTGAAAATGATTTTCTTTGAAGAAAACACCTTTTCTTATTCTTTTTTTCTCATATGCACAAATTGTGTTTGTTTCCTTTAGTACACAAATGCGCAATAAAATGAATTTTTTTCTGCCAAACATGTGTAATTTATTCTCATATAACCTACTATGTCTGTCGACCATGTATCAATCAGCTAAACAGTTTACCAGATACAAAATCCACCTAAAACTGCAATATCCCTTAATTGTTTTGAGCAGTGTATAATGAAACATTTCTTTCATTATACCACATGCATGTTGCATGTTGTAATTTTTTATGATGGTAATGGCGATGGCTGGTAGAAGAAAACTTTTGTTTTCAAGTATCAGCAAAGTCAAAATACACATGTTGTTAGCTCTGTAAGTATGTTTTACTGGTTACCAACATCTTTGTTCATGCCCCATTTAAGTATCTTTAAAATGGTGGCGTCACTCCTATTAACATTTTTTTTTTCTTTATAATTAAAAAATTATTTTTCATTTCCATAGTGGAAACCGGAAACCTGCAGAAAAAGTGCAGAAGCATCACTCATTTCAGATATTTTAAGCCTATTGAAATGTAAAATATTTTTTCAAGTATACTTTTAATCTAAATGTATAAACACGGTGACGCCATATACATGTATGCGATTTTACATAAAGAGGAGTTTAGTTGTTTCGTACCAACTTACCTTAGTGCAAAGTAAAAGCCTCAAAGTGTCTATATTCAGCGATTGAAACATTCGAAAAATGTAAAAAGTTATATGTGAGTGATATGAATGACACGAATGTGAAAATAAGTTAGTATTAAACTGGTGTTAAATAGCATATGAAAAATATATAGAATTTATAGAACAGTATCTTAATACTTTTTTGCATTGAAAATAAAACCAACCAAAGTAGTATTTCCTGTAAACATTCACTGAAATTTACATTGTTAAATCAAGCTGATTTATGTTCTTAACCCCTTAACGGTCGCATTAAATTACAGATTAAAAATTTAAATGGCTTCTTAACACCACTTTAATGAAAATGAAATATTCACCTTATTTATGAAGGTAAAGGGATATCATAATAAAGCCCTAATTGCACTATTTTATAAAACTGGCAGGATTCGAACAATCTGAATAAAAGACACAGCTCGTGAATATCACGGGAGCGAGAATTAAATGGTTAAAGAGACTTTTTAAGTTATCTATTTTTACACAAAAGTGAATAGCCGCATTGAAAAAGATATTATTCAAATTGCTGTGGAATTTCATCTTTCTCCTTTATAAATTTAATGTTATAAGTACAGCAATTAAAGTTTAAATTTATATATTATTTATCTTTACCATTATTTTTTAATTATATTCTTTGTTTAGGAAATACTATTGCGGAATATATTGTTGTAATTAATGCTATCGCAAAAAAGGGTTTAATTTTTTTTTCAAAATATAATGGTTTTCGATAAGGTGATTTTTTAAAAACATTTTCAGATAAATTTAATAGGAAAGTTAATTGGATCTAGATAAAAGAATGTAGCTAATTACCTCCATAAAACCCTCTTAAAGTTATCATAAGTTCTGTTAATAATATCCAGTTATTTTAGATTTATTTGAAGTAATAATGTTTTGTTTTTTATATTTTGAAAAATAAATAAATAATAGCAGTTATAAATTTTTTAAGAAGTGTACAACAAAGGTATTTTTATAAAAACATTTTAAATAAAAGAACTTTTATTAAAGAAAGCATTATAAAAAAAAATAATTCGTACAGCAATTAAAGCAGTGATTTAAGCAGTAATTTCGTTTTTATTAGTTCAAGTAACAGGTTTAAAAGCATTTTCTTGTATGTCTTTATTGACTGTTTATTGACATTATAAGAATAAAAGTAATTATGAAGGGATAAAATTGTAATTGAGTAGCGTCATTAATATATTAAACCTTAATTTCAAATGTAGAATTCTATATAACGAGTTTTAAAGTAATGATTATGGATATAAAATTAGTGAAGAGGTAATGCTATCGTATTAGTTGTATGTTAAATAATATAAAAGTTTAATATCCTATAAAATATGCAAAATATTAGATCTTTATTTTTACTATTTCTGTGCTATAAAAAATCCTACAAATATTTATTGCTAACATCCATTAGAATACCTATCCATAAGCTATATAATCATTAAAATGACGCTTTCTATTTAAAAAATACAATGTGTACATAAATGTGGGTAACTTGAATGGGAATTTCAAATATTCCATTCAATCATAGTTGTTTTTGTTTGTTTGTTTGTTTGTTTTTTTATCATAACATCATAAAATCCGTAATTATTTTTTCCATATTATGATTGTTTATTGATTTTTTGCAGTTTTATTTATTAATTATTTTGATTACTTATCGTCTGTTTACGAAATATGACTACAGATTTTATTTCGATAATTTCGATATCCACAACATTTTTTCAGATATTTTTATGTCATTCGTTACCGTATTTCATTTCATTTTTTTTTTCTTTTGAACATATGAAATATACAAAAGTTAATGAGACATCAATGAAAGAAGAAACTGCATGAAAAGTGAAACATTCTATCTCTCTGGAATGTTTTATTCTTTGGATGTACTATGGGGTGATTTTGAATTTATTCGGAGTAATAATAATATATATGTTTTTGTTTTTAAAGATGACAAGAATGGAAATTTTTGGAGCATTATCTAAACTTTATTTAAAAAATATAAAATGGTAATATATAATTAAAAATCTATATTAAAGAGTGTATTGTAATAAATTTGGCGGAATATGGAATAAAAGTAATAAATATGTAAGCTGTTGTAATTTTCTCAGTAGCGAGTTTGAAATGGATATTTTATGAAAAAGAAATTACTTCAAAGAGAATACAAAACTTCCTTACAATTATGTCCCTTTCTTTTAACAACGTAGTCTTTACTCATACAAAGTGTAGTAACACAAATTTAACTTTAAGCAAGATTTATATTTAAATGAGTTATAAGTTTTTTTTTTTTTTAAAGCTGCAGAAAAATTCTAAAATACTGATCAAATTTTCAGTATTTTTGAAGAAAACATAATTGGACGTCTAAATACTCTTTTGGGATGATAGTCTATGATCGTTGCGGTTTTAGAGTTTTAAGTGCATCCACTGTGTCTGAATTTTATAATTTTTGCCTGAACGAGATACCTATTCTGCAATAATTTAAAATTCGCAATGTTTAACCGAACCCCTTGAAATATGAATGTCCTGATTATTTTGTGCACCGACATGATAAATGGGTACATACTCTGTACGTAAAATACATACTCTGGTAAGAATTATAGTCAGTGGCATTTTAGAAATAAACTGTAGATCTGAGCATTATCTTGACTCTTAGTTATGTACTCTCTTACGAGCGTCGTTTTGAAGTAGAATCTTGTGCAGAGTGTTAGGTAGCGTGGTAATGTCTTCAATTGTGTGTTGCAAAATAAAAGAGCACCAGAATTTATTCGGTGTCCTCGATAGTGCTATTGTAGCATTTCAATTGGCATTTTTAATAATGCTTTTAGACAGTTTTTAGCGCCATGTTTTAGCAAACTGCAGTGATATTTTCTTAGGTTACGACATATTATCAGCGTAAACAAAATATTTTGAGCTAGTAGGAGAATTTTGCGACTTTCTTGTGAATAGTATTCCACCTTCCCACCTATCATTCATTTAGCGTTCAAGCTTTTAATATGAGCATCTCGAGTTTAATTCTAACCATTGCACTTCCATCTAACTTTATCATTACCTCTAATAAAACATTGTTGCTGTTTAATAGTGTGCCATGGATAGTTTTTAGGTGCGTTCGTAATTATATAAATACGTAGCACCTATAGTCGTCGTTCAGTCCGTCCGTCTGTCCGTCCGTCTGTCCGTCTGTCCGTCCGTCTGTCCGTCTGTCCGTCCGTCCGTCCGTCTGTCCGCATGTAACAGAGCAAAAACTACCCAACCGAATGGTCTGAAATTTCAAATATATGATTGTTGCAAAATTTTGTCGAGCCATTTCAAATTTTATGAAAATCGGATGTATAGTTTAATTACAGGGACAGTCAAAAGTTTTTCTTTACATTACGGCCAATGGAAAAAATTATTGCAAGTGGATTTTAATGATATTAGAGCCTTCCGAATGATCTGAAATTTTAAAGATATAACTGTTGCAAACTTTTGTCGAGCCCTTTCAAATTTTAGGAAAATCGGATGTATAGTTTAATTACAGGGACAGTCAAAAGTTTTTCTTTACATTACGGCCAATGTTAAAAATTATTGCAAGTGCATTTTAATGATATTAGAGCCTTCCGAATGATCTGAAATTTTAAAGATATAACTGTTGCAAAATTTTGTCGAGCCCTTTCAAATTTTAGGAAAATCGGATGTATAGTTTAATTACAGGGACAGTCAAAAGTTTTTCTTTACATTACGACCAATGGGAAAAATTATTGCAAGTGCATTTTAATGATATTAGAGCCTTCCGAATGATCTGAAATTTTAAAGATATAACTGTTGCAAAATTTTGTCGAGCCCTTTCAAATTTTAGGAAAATCGGATGTATGTTTAATTACAGGGACAGTCAAAAGTTTTTCTTTACATTACGGCCAATGGGAAAAATTATTGCAAGTGCATTTTAATGATATTACAGCCTTCCGAATGGTCTGAAATTTTAAAGATATAATTGTTGTAAAATTTTGTTGAGCTATTTCAAATTTTAGGAAAATCGGATGTATAGTTTAATTACAGGGACAGTCAAAAGTGTTCCGTTACATTACGGGGAATGGGAAAAAAATGTTGGAAGTGCATTTTAATGATGTATCAGACTATGCGCTTTATGAAGTGCAAAAAATTATACATTCAGTACAATATGGGGTGCAAAAAATAATTATAAAACTAGTTATAGTACGACCGCACCTCATTTGCCACGTTTGACGAGCAATTTCTAACTTGTTTAGCTTATGGTCCGGGAGTGTGCGAAAAAAAACTATGTAAAGAATTTCCATTGTTTACAACTGGAACAGATTATTTACATTTCCGAAAAACATACATCATCAATGAATAACATGATTCCTTTAAAAATGCATATTAGATTATTTAATTGATACCTAAAACGACTATGCCGTTTCAGCATATACCTTTGCAATAGGCGTGTGAAATGTACTTTTTATACTTCTATCTCTCAAAAGTTAAAGCGCAACCAACAAATGTTGTTTACTAAAACTTTAAGAAATCTGCAATATTTATTTATCATATTCTGTAAAATCATTTAAATAAATATTATCAGAATGGATACATATTTAAATTATCCTTATCATCAAAATTTTTTGAAAGTTCATTATTATGTAGTGTCACAAAAGTTTCTACGGAAGATAACAAAATCTTTTAAATCTTAGAAATGGTGTAATTTCTTAATCGTATATCCTTGGTATCGATAACTTAAAAAAAGTGTATTTCCTTTGAGTTGTTCATAAAGACTTTCTAGGTGAGTTTTGTGACTAATTTTGTTTAACAATCTTTAGTCGTCCTTTAATAAGTCTATGAATTTTGCTGTTTGATACAGTTACAAAAATACTTTTTCATTTGTCATATAGGCATGTTTTATAGACACAAGTCATGTTTGCACACATTTTATGGATGTGTCTGAACATTTGTTACATATGACCAACCACACTTTTTTTCGGTCAAAGATGTTAATTCAAGCAATAGTATGCTATATGTATGGCTTTAATCGTTTAATTTTTTTCCAAAAAAGTGTCTCTACTTAAAAAAAAAAACAAAACATGTTTTGAATCTAGGAAAATATAATTTAACTATTAACAGAAATATACTATGACCTTCCGCGAATTATCCATTATTCTGAAAAGCGCTCTTTGTCCTTAGAAATTTCAGAAATATTTTTTAATTTATTCACAATTCATCACAATTAATTTATTCAATTATTTCACAAATTTATTTTCGAGATATAAAGATGCATTTATAGAAACAATGTTTCATTAGCTGACACTGTTTTTCGGATTCGTTTCTAAGCAATTTTAAAGTAAGTCCCCAATCTGTAATTTTGGATGCTATCAATTCTCAAAAAAAAAATCCTTTCGTTAAACCAATATGTTTTAAAGACAAACATGATAAATTAACATGTTTAACGTTAACAGTAAGAATATATTATTTTAATACCCTTTAAGAGTAAATTTACATATACAGCTGAACATGTTGAATTTAGAATTGATAGCATCCTGGAAATGGTAATTCTGTTTAAAAATAAAAATAAAAACTGATTAACACACCGTTAAATTTACTTAAACATATATATCAAAATCTATGGTAGCAAAAGAAAGTTTGTTTTTATAAATTCATCTTTAAATTTTGGAAAAAAAATTCTGAGGTTTTTAAAGATACAGAACTCCTGTCGAAATTGTGGGGGTCTCGGGAGAGATTATAGTTCAATATGGTTTTATTATATTTTTTTATATTAAGAAGCGCTTGTCTTTTTTTACAGTGTGTTTTTCCATTTAATATTTCTTTCAATTAAAAAAAAACTAATTAATGTTTCATTAATTACGTAACATTCAGCATTTTTATTAACAAGCGGGAGTAGGATGTCTGTTTTATAGTACTTAGGGTAATCTCCATTATATCGAACCATACTGGTATTTGTTAATTTTTTTCTTAATGTGCTTAAATATATATGCCAGCAGTTTGAGACAGACTATACGCACAGTATTTACGTGATTAGAAATGTAATATATAATGAATTTTCGAAGTTTCTTAACGCTCAAAACGAAAATAAATCCCTTTTTAGTATCGAGAAAAATACCGAAAAGTTAAAATTTGAAACATAAAGACTCAATAAGCTTTGGTCAATAATTGAATTTAACTGTTTTACAATAATTAGAAGGTTTTTTTAAATAAAATTTATGTGACCAAGAGTTTATATAAAATTTTAGTTTCGTAACTTTCATGTAAATCAATCTTCATATGAAGAAAAACAAGCCTTAGAATATTTTCGAAGTTGAGTTGGAATTAATCATATCTCTAAAGCTAACGATTAAGAGATAAACGATAAGACTGAATCTTATGTATAGTAATTAATTAATACCTAATTATTTGATAATATTTTTAATTTTATTTTTCGATTTAATATCAAATAATAAGTAGTATATTTTACAAGAATAAAACTAATGTGATTTCAATTGTTGAAAATTCTAACTCGCATAAAGGAATTGCTAAGATATTGTTTCTGAAAGCATTTTTTTCCCTTTAAAATTGTTCTCTATTTAATATTTAATGTATAACTCTAGCTCCTACAGTTTTAAAATTATTAGTGTGGCAATTCCTTTTTTGCACTTTGTTTTTGTATAACATAAAAGACCATCCCATTGTTTTACTAATTTTATTGCAAGAATAAAATAGTATAATAATGTTCGAGTAAAGGTATGTCATTAAGCGTCTTTTGTAAATGCATCTAAGAAGAAACGTCTAATAGTTATACAATTTAATTTGCTAATTATTCATGAAACTTAGAGATAAAAATGCAATCAGACGACATTTAATGTTCTTTATGAAAAGGCAATTATCATGCATAAAATAACTTAAAATTGACAGTCTGTAAAACAATCTATGGTTAAGATTTTTTTGTGGTGTGTGTGTGTGTGGGGGGGGGGGGGCAGTTGGTTATACGTTTTCAATATTTATTTCCTAAACAGTATGTGGTATAGAAATCTATACAATCAGCTTGTTATACAATTAAAATATTTATACAAAACAGAACAATCTATTATTATTCAAGAGCAAATAATAAATGGTATTTTGACAAATATTTCTTTATAAAATAAATAAAGTAAATTAATTTGAAAAAAATCTTAAGAGCATTAAGATAAAAAAAAATCATAATTTATAATAAGTATATGGATGAATACATATGTTTTTGGTATCATTTCATTTGTAAAAATTTAAGGTTTGTGAATATTGAATGTATTTCGTAATATGGCAATTAATTAAGAATTTTTTAATATTTTATATGCAAATTAACAGTATGATAAAAACTCACATATACTTCAGACGAAAATAGGGCAATAAAACTTAAAGAAGGGCACATGGACGCCATAAAAGACATGTGAATAATAAAGCCAGTCACAAATATTTATGATGCTCTTAGCACTGACAGGGCTACTATATATTGGTATCATCGTGTGTGGGAAAAGAGGTCCGAAGCTCACAGGTGACGTCAGATCCCCGTAAACGAAGAGAAAAAAATAGCTATGCGTTGAGAAAGTATGGAGACGACCAGAAGAGGGGATGAAAAGCGAACCACAGCCAAGATCATGCGTACCAGTAAGAGAGAAGCACCAATCGAAGAATAAAAAAAATCATATTGTACAAATGAAATACGCCCATTTTTGTGGAGGAAGATTAAAAAAAAGAGAGAGAGAGAGAGACTTGGATTTTGTCTTCCACCTTTGTCTCTCTCCTGAAGGAAGCACTGGGATGAGACTTGCGACCAAAAGGCTAGGTAGATAAGCAGAAGTTTGCGAAATCCTGCATCACCCTGTATCGGATATGGAAAGAAGTCTGATCTCGGAGGGCGCCAACATTTCTAATTGCCATTGATGAATGGAACTCTGCGAAAACTCTTCATCACCCTGAATTGATTATGGACAGAAGTCTGACCTAAGAGTGCGACACCATTTTCTGATTACCATTAGCGGATGAAATGGGATGCCACACCGAAAAGTTCCAGCTATCACTGTGATTGTGTAACGAGCTCAGCCAAAAGAGACTATATGAACTTTAATGTGCTCGGTTAAAAGTGACATTCAAAATTTGAAAGGTGCGGACCAAATCTACCTAGTGATAAGAACTATCAGTGCTCTACAGGAAGTGCTTTCGTCCCTTTTGTCTGAGGTATATGGTGAGAAAAAAAATCATTACTTTAATATATGGCCATTATTTTATTGTATATTTATATTGTGTGCGTAGGAATTTCTGTATCTAATATTTTACAGGCAAAATTTTAATCCAGATGTGAGTATTTATCATTATTATGGAAAAATCATAATATTAAAATGTTATCGTTGGAAACTTGTCAATAACTTGGCTAAGAAACCCATCTATTTGTGCTGTGAGAACTTCAACCAATGTTTTGAATCCAAAATTTCACAAAGATATGACTCATAATTCTTTTGTTATGAGATCTCATGAAACTGAGTATGCTGTCAAATTAATATGAAGTTAAGAATAATTATGTTTGATATATGACATTTATGTGCTTGAAAATAATAAAAATTGATTATGTATGTGCATTTCCTATTTTTTCTTTGAATCATTATTCTTAAGTCTTCCTTTTCAGATGTTTATTAAATTTATGAGTTTTAAGAGTTTGATTTTAGAAAATATTAAATTGAATAATTATCTATGCAATCCACTGAATCCTGAATATACATTTTAACGTTAAATAAGTCGATTCTGAGTACTGACGTATATTTTTATTCAAAATTTAATCTCCTCCTATTTTATTAATTAATATTACCCTCTTTTGATCTTTGACAATGCGGATCGGGTAATACTTCTATTAATTGTACTAACCACTTTATTGTCGCGTGACCAAGTGTGTTGGTGATGGATCGTCACAACACAGTAGTGTTTACTTGATGCACCATAAAAATTAATATAAAGTGTCAAAAATTAAATTTCACATTATCTTCATATTGATTATACAAATTGAATAGGATTTTAAAATAAATTCTTACAGCATATAGTTTTTGTGCCATGTACAACGATTTTACTGATATGGATAAAACAACATGGTTTTTAGAAAGCAAACATTCATAACTAGATTTGACTTTTTTTTTTTATTAAAATGTTCAGTGAAAATGTTTTATTACTAAAAAAATATGTTGAATTAAAAAGTAATAATTTACAGACTATATATATACATATATATATATATATATATATATATATATAATTAAATGCATTTTAAATTGTGCTATAAATGTTACATTATGAAAGCATTTTTTTTTTTTTTTTTTTTTTTTTTTTTTTTTTTTTTGTAACATATTAGTCCAGGAAATAGGGGATTTTACCTGGCAAAATTAATGGTAGTTCTGGAAATTGACTTATTTTATGTTTTTTGGTCGATGAATCCGAATTTGTATCTTCCCACCAAAATTTCCCCCGGCAACACCCCAGATTTTGGTAAAATCCTCCCCCCCCCCCCCCAAAAAAAAGGGTTTTTATTAAAAAAATCTATTTTTTATTGTTTTAGGGAAAAAGCATCTAGAAATTGAGAAAGTAGATAAAATTTGTAACATATTAGTCCAGGAAATAGGGGATTTTACCTGGCAAAATTAATGGTAGTTCTGGAACTTGGCTTATTTTATGTTTTTTGGTCGATGAATCCGAATTTGTAACTTCCCACCAAAATTTCCCCCGGCAACCCCCCAAATTTTGGTAAAATGCCCCCCCCCCCCCCCAAAAGTGTTTTTATTAAAAAATCAATTTTTTATTGTTTTAGGGAAAAAGCATCTAGAAATTGAGAAAGTAGATAAAATTTGCAACAAATTAGATATATGACATTATGACGTAGGATGAAGGAGCAGGGGGGATCTGCCTCGGAACTTGCGCCACGGTGCTGCGTGGACTAAGTTGCGCAATTCCACTTAACCACTCGCATCCTTTACCTTCGCCCTCCCATCTCCCCTCCGAACTTTACCTATAAGGTTTACTTTAAGTTTTTTGGGTCGCTGAATCCGAATTTTTAACTTCCACCAAAAATTTCACCCCCCGCAAGCCCCCTCCCAAATAGTTGTTTTTAAATTAATTATTGTTTTAGGGAAAAGTATGTAGAAATTCAGAAAGTAGACAAAATAGGATATATAACATTACGACGTAGGATGAAGGGAGCGGGAGAGGGCTGCCTTGGAAAATACACTGCGGCGCTATGTGCCCTAAGTTATGCAAGTCCAGGCAATAAGGGATTTTAAATGGCAAAATTAATGCTAGTTCTGGATTTCGACTCACTTTATGTTTTTTGGGTCACTGAATCCGAATTTGTAATTTTCCACAAAAATTTACTCCGGCAAACCTCCAAAAATTGGTTTTTGAGAAAAGCGCGTGGGGAATGTTCCTAGGCAGCTCTCTCCCTCCCCGTTCATCTTACGTCGTAATGTCACATATCCTTTTTGTCCCAAATTTTGTCTACTTTTTGAATTTTTATATACTTTCCCAGTAAAACAATAAAAAATTTAAAAACAACTATTTTTGGGGGGTTGCGGGGGGCGACATTTTGTGTGGAAGTTAAAAATTCGAATTCGGCGGCTCAAAAAACTTAAAGTAAACCTTATAGGGAAAGTTCGGAAGGGAGATGGGAGGGCGAATGTAAACAATGTGAGTGTTTAAGTGGAATTGCGCAACTTAGTCTACGCAGCACCGCAACGCATGTTCCGAGGCAGATTCCCCCTTGACCTCCATCCGACGTCATAATGTCATATATGTAATTTGTTGCAAATTTTGTTTACTTTCTGAATTTCTAGATACTTTTTCCCTAAAACAATAAAAAAAATTGATTTTTTTATAAAAACCTTTTTTTGGGGGGGGGGGGGGGGGCACTTTACCAAAATTTGGGGCTGTTGCCGGGAGAAATTTTGGTGGCAAGTTAAAAATTCGGATTCAGCGACCAAAAAAACATATAGTAAGCTTTTTTCCAGAACTATCATGAATTTTGCTAGGTAGAGCCCCTATACAGCCTCTATTGCCTGGACTATATTACATTTAATGAAATATTGTATTAAGTTTTTAAAAGTTTTTTTTTTTTTTAATGTCTATATATCTTTATATTTTTATATCTGTATCTCTTTATACTTTTAAAAAATAAATTTTGGAATTATAATTTGAAAAAATGGCTTTTTAGGAAATTTTACTAGAAAAAAATATACTTCTTTTAGATGTAAATTACTAGATCAAGTCAGTAAGTAGGTCACAAACGCCATTAAAAAAAGGAAATCAAGATACATACATAAAAGGCACGTTTATTTCTCTATAAAATCGTCATTAACATTGACATATCTGTCCCATCTCTTTATGAGCTTTCCAATACCTGCTGTATAAAATCTTTGGATTGCACTCTCAGCCATCTGTGTACCACACATACAACGTCTGCATCCATCGGCTGTAGTCTAAACCATATGAACACCCTGTTGCAGTTGCTAATGCTGTCTATTGTTGTTCCCCTGTCAGCTATAATCATTTTTCCAAACTTCCGCACTGTTGTTTCTGTCACAATCTCGACAGGACGACCATTTTGTTCTTTGTCAACAACTTTTGAGCGCCCCTGCTCATCGTGTTTAACTGTTGTCTCATAAATTCCTAATTGAAAGCTTACAGTTCGACAGTGCTGCTACCTATTGGCATATTTGGGAACAATTTATTACTATTTTCCGACCTATCATATTGGTTTGTGACCTACTTACTTCGTTCTTTGTCAACAACTTTTGAGCTTCCATGCTCATCTTGTTTAACCGCTGTCTCATAAATTCGTAATTGAAAGCTTACAGTTCGACTGTGCTGCTGAAAACACATTAAACAATATATTTTTTAATGTTACAGTGTATCATTTCTTAATAAAATCAGTTATTGGCTTAATGTATGTAAAATTATTGTACATCATTACATATATGCATTTTAAGTAATGTTTTTCTTTAAAATTTTGTATTAAAGATTTATTTTCTATTTTTGAAAAATGCATTAGTTATATATGTATACGGAAGCTTTTTTGAGTAAAAATGAGTTACTATCCAGAAACTTTACTTTTACGAAGCTTTGCGAATTTATCCAATTATTCATGCTATATCTATTTTCTTTAAAAAATTTTGAAATACGTCATAAACAATAGAAGCAGTAAAGAATTTAATTCTATCATCACATAAATCATATTTTTTTTCATTTCCAACGATAATCAATCACAACCTTTTAGGTGAAACATCATTTTTTATTTCTTTAGCTTTATTAACATTGCATTTTTCATGATCGATCTTCAGTTTTCTTGAATACTACATTTAAAGTAATATCCTTATGTAGCACATGAAACTAATGTTTTCTTTTTATTTCATTTTGTTATGTTTTATCACTTAATGTATTTGCAATATCACTTTATAAATTTCTGGTATCTTAACAGTTACTAACTATAACAAACTATTATTCATCATAAAAAACTATATTAAATTAAATTTATTTTAAGGTGTTTTGATAAGGTTTTGTTCTAAAACACGTTGTTCAAAATATCAGAAATTGAATAATACACTTTAATTTTTATATGCAATTTGCAACGGAAGAGTTCAGAAAATGCCAATTTATAAATAAACTAATTTAAATGAATTGGCTGTGTTTAATATATAAATTCATAATAAAATTTTTAACTGAGCAACATTTATACCTATTGGTGAAACAATATTTTGCGTTTTGGTTCGCGGAGGTTAGCCTCTTTCTATCGCTTAATAAATCACTCTACAGTTTAAGATTATATGTAACATTACAATTTAATATTTATTACAAAATCACTTACAAATTACAAAATTGTTTTAGCTGTCTACAATTTATAAAAAGATAACTTATATAGTTAAAAATAAATTATCATTTTCTCTTGTAGATGCAAGAAACACCCGCATGCGAAGTGGTGAAATGGGATAAAACAGATTGTTAATATATATATATATATATATATATATATATATATATATATATATATAACCATTAATTAAACATAACCTACCACCATCAAAAACCGTAATATTGTGAATTAAAGCTGTAAGTATAAAAAAAAGTGCCAAATAATTTATTATAAGAATTATTATGGAAGAAAAAAGATGAAAGTGGACACCGACAAATAATGGAAAAGCTTATATATTGAATTAAGTTATCAAGGGCACAGAATTCAATGATATAAGCAATATGGTGTTTTCTGTGAGAAAAATAAGCTAAAGCTAATATTATTTTTCCCTGTGCCCAAACAACCATTATAATCAAGTGAATAGATTAAAAATGAAAACAGAATAAAAACAAATAATATGAAATGGAAAAATCAATAAAACCTGTTTAAATATTTATAGGATATAAAATAGAAATAATATACAACATACCGATTAATATTTCAGTATTTTTCAATATATCCACACGTACATGGCTCCCAAAATATCGTAAAGATTAAGGTGAATAAAACTGTTAAGAAATCACAGTGATTGAGACCAAAAGATGCAGTTAATACATTTTGAAATCTCATGAAAAATAATATTAAAATAATATAAAATAAAATAAATAGAAAGTAATTACATTATTTAAAATAACTTAAATGCACTATTAAATTAATTAAAAACTATATAACAATATCGCCCAAATTTAGCATAAAAATCCACCTGGTGTAGTAATTTATAACTGAAAAAGAGTTGCAAAAGACAAAAGTTATATCTTATTGTCAAAAGACACAGTTTGGTGCTGCCATCTCGTAGTATTTTTATGATTCAAATGTCACAAGATAAACATTTGAAATCCTAAGAATGTAAAAATTTTTTGTTTAACAGCAAATCCAAACAAATCCATATATATAGATAATTATAAACCTAATATAAACCACACTATATATTTTTTAAAAAACTATTGTTAATAAAATTTTAAAAAAGGAAACAAAATATTCTATTATGTTACTCATTTAAACTACACTAAGAATTTAAATAATGCTATAACATTGAGAATATATAGCATATAGCTATATGCTATAAAACAAAATAAATTCAATAATAATTAATAAAAATATAGTAAAAATAATATAAAAATCGTTAATGGAAAATATATAAGATAATTATAAAATGAACAGTAAATAAACATATGGAGGTATATAGAAGATCATCAGATACTTAAATTCCCAGTATCGAAAAATCTCAAATAAAGTGCGTGGATTATTTTCTTACGGCCATAAAAATCCTAAAAGTATATATATATATATATATATATAGAAATATAAAATATAGTTTTACAGATTTAAAAATAAAAACTTAAAATGTTTCTTAATGTAATAACCTATAATATAACCGCGAAAAATAAAGCTTTCATTAAAACAAGACTTCTTTTGCTGTTACCGATTTTCGAAAACGATTTAAGTTGTTTTCATTGTCGGAGCACAGCTCCGGCTTCCCTGCAAAATTTACACTTATTGTTAACAAGAGCGTCCAAAATATTATTCGTATCGGCACAAAAAATTAAATGGACGTTGGTAGTGCCATAATCTCGATGCGTATTGAAAATCATAAATATTCGTCAACCCTAACGGCATGAAATGTCTGCTCAAAATTTCCCCATAGAGATAACATTGCCGGTTTAAAGCTAAATATTTGAAAGATAAGGCCTTTTTTAGGTAGATTTCGTATGAAATACTACCTATTGGCGTCGTTCCTATGTTGGAATTTCTGAAAAATTTTTGCAGATCTACACCGATCATCACACCTAGAGCCCAAAACCAACCTCAGTAAAAAAACTTTATCTATCTATCTATCTATCTATCTATGTATGTATCCATCTATGTATATATATCACTTTCTTCTGGATACGATAACTTCCACAATTCTGCATCAATCTTTTCCAAACTGATACATAAAATCAAGGGGCATAAAATATCGGTCAAGTTCGTTAATGGGCAAAATCGGACCAAGGGGATGGAAATAGGGAGGGGTTTTGTGAAAACCGAAAACTCCCCATAACTTCTTAATTTTTGTACATATCAAATCAGTTTAAAGTTTTCATTACTTCTAAAAATAGGGCCAAAATTTTATGTATCACAGATTTTTGATAAAGTTAAAAATGGGCTCAAGGGGCGCAAAAAATAGGGTTTTTGGGAGAAAAAAAAATTATAACTTCGTCAGTTCTCAAGATATCAAATCCAATTAATTTTATCATGAATCTCCTTAACATTATCTACAACTTTTATATTCACAAGTTTTTGATAGGACCAATTCGTACTGCAAAAAAAAAATTGATTCGAAAACAAATAGGGCGTTTGAAGAAAAAAAAATCCATAACTCCCTCAATTCAAAAGATATAAAATCCCCATGAATTTATCATATATCTTCTTAATATTGTCTACAACATCTATATAGACAAGTTTTGGATAGGACCAATTCTTACAGCAAAAACAAATTAAAAATACATAGCGGTTGAAGAAAAAAATCATCTTAGTAAGGGTGTATTCAAATCAAAACTGCTTATTTCCTGACTCATTTTGCAATTCATTTTCGCTCTCAAAGGCTCCCAATTGGTACCTTTTCTTATTCCGAAAGTATATAATGTACCGTAATGGTCAATTTCTTGATAGATGCAGAATATATTTTAAAACATGCTGTCAAAGTGGGCCTTTTGAACCGAATTTCCCGAAGCGGATTGTGTTGGAAAAATCATCGTATTAAGGGAGTATTCAAATCCAAACTGCTTATTTTCTGACTCATTTTTAAATTCATTTTTGATCTCAAACGCATCCAATTGGTAGATTCGCTTATTCAGAAACTATATAATGTACCGTAATGATCGATTTTTTGATAGAGGTAGAATATATTTCAAAAAAGAATGTCAAATTGGACATTTTGAACGGAATTTCCCGAAGCGATTGTGTTAGAACCGAAAAATATTCTCTTACTGAGAAAATAATTGTTTATATATCAAGTTTTAATTAATTGAACGAAAATTAAAAACACAGGTCGCTTATAAATCTCTTCAAAAATCACGTCAACAAGTTTCATATATTTCCTATTAAAAATGAATCTGGAGTTATGTCAGAAATTTTCGAGTTGTTGAGCTTAGAAAAGTATTTTTTTGAATATCGCCCTAACATGATTCTGATAAAACCAGTTAATATAAAAAGGAAATAAAAACTCGTGAAAAGCGGCCAGATAAAATTGTTAAAGTGGGTTTCTCTCTAATCCTGATTTGGTTTTTGTTTGTGAAATTAGTATACTTAACTTCGAAATCTACCTCCGCCTGTAGGCCGGGCCGGCGGGGATTTTTTTTTTTTTAGACATCTACCTTAAGCTTTTTTCTGAACCAATTTTAATGATTCTTTCTTAAAATGATAGCTGTTTCTTTGTAGATATGCGGCACTAGCTATTTTTTTTAAATATTCCCTTTTTTATATTTAAATTTAAAATTAAAAAAATTTCTTTGAATTTTTTTTTTGTTCAAAATGGTAGCAATTGGATTACTTCCATTGTTGTAAAGAAAAGAAAATTAATAAAGTAAGTTTATCTTTATTGATGTCAATTTCTAATAAAATTCAAATTTAACTTTGTAAAAAAAAGGGAACAGAAAATGACGTCACGCTTTAAAAAAACACTAAATTTTTCCTGAAAAAGTTATTACAATTCAATACTTTTTCACTCCACTGAGTTTGAGACGCTATGTGACATGCTTCAATGAGGCAAAGTAACATCATATTTAAATGAAAACCAACATTTTCTCTGATAAAAAGAAATATTTTACTACGAGCGCCTCTAAAAGATATAAAGTTCTGAAATTTTACTCGCCGATACCCAGATTAGAATCACAAGTCAAGAGTGCGAATGTTCACATACAAAGTCGTAGTTAGCAAACTTGATTTCAAGTTTGGAAATATATGTATTAATAACTTTTTGCTTACTGCGATATTTTTGAAATGGTTTAGGTTGAGTTAGGTTTGATTAAGTTTAGGTTTCACGCGAAAAATAATTCTATGATTGGCTCATGGTGAAATCATTTTTGCTGATTTTTAATCGGTAATTTCAAACATAAGAGCCTCAATATGTAATTTCATCATAATTACTTATCTTGGTTAGGTATAATAATACATTTTAATTTAATACGTTGAACAGTCGAAGTTTATGGAATTAGTATTTTGGTAACTTTAAATTAAAAATTATTATTTGTTGAGAGTCAGTATTAACTAATGTAGGAGTTCCTTTTTAAACAATTTCTTTCGTAAATATGACGGGTTTCATCTCGTTATTAAACAAAACTTTAGCTCTATTGTTGTAAATTATGCATTTTAACCTAATCCGAATCGTTATGGCGTCTTCAATATTTGTGACCTGAGATATAGATTGACTTTCAGAAGTTTTACTTTCGCGTCCGTAACGACAATTATTTCTTTTTTTACAGTGCGAACCTTTTATTCTCCATAACCTACCAAATCGATGCGGTTCATTTTGAATTTTAAATTAAGAGAAATCAAAAGAAATCGAATACGAGGAATACGATGTACGGATGAGGGTATTTTCCAGGAGAGTTTCCAGTATTTTTTTTTTAAAGAAATCTAGGGTAAACTGGTGAAATTTCGCATTCTTATAAGGAGAGATTTTCTGTAAGAAAATAGCGGTGCAGAAGAATTTCCTGGTCGCAAAATTTCAGGAGTTGTACGAACCCTGATATAATGTCACCTATGTATTACTTATATGTATGTATGTTTATATTCAGACGTATGCATGTTTGTATTGGGAAATTTCCGCAATCGGGTTTGTAGAGAATTTCATAATTTAGCGAGCGTTGTTTGATGCGCAAATTTATCCATTTGGTGGCGGTCCCAATTACAGAAAGTTACTCATTTTTTTTTATTCACTGTAAGTGAATGTGCTGCAACTGAAATGCACATGGACATTATCCGTAACCTTCCAAATCGGTGCAATTCATTTTGTATTTTAAATTAAGAGAAATGAAAAGAAATCTAATACGGAGAATCCGATTTCGTTTATTTGCCGCATGGTAACGATTTCAGTATTAGCCGTATGGCTACGAATGATAATCAAAGAAATCGAGAAAAATATAATGTCATGTATGTATTACTTATATGTATGTATTCTTATGTATGTATGGTTGTATTAAAACGTATGTATGTTTGTATTGGGAAATTTCCGTAATCAGGTTTGTACACGATTTCACAATTTAGTGAGCGTTATTTGTTGCGCAAATTTAACTACTTGGTAGGTCCCAATTTCAGAAGGTTATTAATTTTTCTTTTTAATTCACCATAAGTGAATGTGCTGCAAATGAAATGCAAGTGAACATTCTCCGTAACCTTCCAAATCGATGAAATTAATTTTGAATTTTAAATTAAGAGAAATGAAAAGAAATCGAATACGGAGATTACGATTTCGTTTATTATCCGCATGGCTACGAATGATAATCAAAGAAATCGAGAAAGATATGATGTCATGTATATATTACTTATATGTATGTATTCTTATGTATGTATGGTTGTATTAAAACGTATATATATATTTGTATTGAGAAAATTCCGTAATCGGGTTTGTAGACGATTTCATAATTTAGTGAACGTTATTTGATGCGCAAATTTAACTATTTGACAGCGTTCCCAACTTCAGAAGCTTATTAATTTTTCTTTTTAATTCACCATAAGTGAATGTGTTGCAAATGAAATGCAAGTGAACATTTTCCGTAACCTACCAAATCGATGCGATTCACTCTCTTAAAAAAATTCAGCGATTTTAACTCCGACTGAGTGTATTTTCACTCCTTTCCAGTATTGAAAATGCACTTATCCTATAGGAGTGAATTTCATCCATCTTGCGGAGTGGTTCTTTTCATTCTTTTTTGATAAGCTGTTTTCGCTCTTTTTTCGACTAAATTAATAGGCAAAACGAGTGACTGCACTCATTATTGACAAGTCATTTTTAAACCCCTTTTTTGTCAAATTTAATAGGCAAAATAAGTTATTTCCCTCTTATTTTCAGAATTTTTTTTTAATTTTATTTTTTAACATATAGAACTCTACAGTTTGCAAAATGTATTATTTTTAAAACTCCATTTTGGTTTATTTTAATCCAGATGCAGAAGAACAGAAGGAATTTTGTTTTTCATTTCCGAAAGATAAATTAAATAGTAATAATAATAATAAAAGATGGTTCGCGCTATAACAAGGCAAGATTTTTTAACTTGTCAATATCCTGAAGTACGCTGTTTTTACTTTATCTTTCTTATTATGGTTTTCTTCTTTTTAGTATTTTCACATTGTATATATAATTTTAACGTTATTAGTTTTAATCCGGAAATGTCGATTTCTTTAACTATTTCTGATATTATTATATGTTCTTAATATATTTTGCTTATGACACAGATAAATAATTATGGAATATAGAATTCATGTGTTACATAACTGCAGACTTTTTTTTAGTTAACTTTTGAATATGAACAGAGCGAAGTGTAACACAAAAATAAAAATTCACAAAATCATAATTAAAATAAACTAGTTGTGTCATAAAATAAATTAATCATATTTTTTACTAATCTATTATTTTCTGATACTTTTTTTAAATTATCTTTTACATTTCGTACTATTTACATAACACTGTGTCAATTAAAAAAATAATAAATAAAGTGTAGATGTGTACAACTATCTAACTGAACACAATTTATTAAATACTTGTACTTACTGAAACATAAAAAAATAGAACATATATTATAAGTTAATAATACTTTAATAATTTTTATAATCATGGGCTGTGTTCCGCAAATATTTCTGAGTGTCATGAGCAAAGTAGTGTATTAATAATCAATAATATAAGCACAAAATGATATATGTTTAATAATGTAAATACCAATTAGTGTAATTTTACACAATTTGAATACGAGAAAACTACATATCTAAGCGCATTTTATTGATTATAAAAATTATGGAACAGTTGCATTAAAAAAAAAAAAAGAAAGAAAGAAAAAAAAAGTAATTTAAGAAATTCATGTTCCCGGTTTTAAAGTAATAACGTTAAATAACGCAAAAATCATACATACAATGTGAAAATACAACAAGGAATGGCGAAGGAATTACAAGAAAGATGAAGTAAAATAGTGTACTTTACCTTAGAATTTTCAGTATTAGTAAAATCCTAGAATCGCCTGTAGCCATCTTGGTTTTAGCTGGGAAACAAAAACGAAATTTATTCAGTTCTTCGTGATGATTGCCCTCTACCCCCTGCTTTCATAGCATAATCCATCTATCTTATTCTATACCATTTTTAAACCAATCAAAATATAATTGTAATATTGTTTTTATCATGTAGGTAACGCTAACCTTTGACGTTTGAAACAAACAAGCGACTCCCTTTTCAAAATGGTCTCCCTTTGCCAAACTATATATCGCGTTACACGATTTCAACCAATGGGGAAGCTTCTTAAACCACTCTTTTAGGGATATTTTTTTGTTCCGATCTGAAATGAGCGGTCCTGGGGATGCTACTCCTAAAAAGGTTATTTGGCAAACCAGTTTTTTGTGGAAAATGTCTCTTTTTGATAAAACAGATACAAAGAACAAAAACACGCGTAAAACTTTTCGTCCTTTTGTTGAGTTAATAATTCGTTCTTTTGAATTAAGAGTGCACTTTGAATTATGAATTAAGAGAAATAAAAAGAAATCGAATACGGATAATACGATTTTGGATGTTAGTTGCATGATAACACATTCGTTATTAACCGCATGGCAACGAATGATAATAAAAGAAGTCGAGAAAAATATAATGTTATGTATGTATTCTTATGTATGTTTTTATTCAGAGAAATGTATGTTTGTATAAGGAAATTTCCGTAATCGGGTTGGTAGAATATTTCATAATTTAGTGAGTGCTGTTTTATGCGCAAATATAACCATTTGGTAGGTAGTCAGGTTTGATAGGTAGTAACCATTTTGGTCCCAATTACAGAATGTTACTCTTTTTTTTTAATTCACCGTAAGTGAATTTGTTGCAACTGAAATGCGAGTGAACATTCTGAAGAGAATGAGATAAGCATTTTTGGCCTAGATGTACACTTGAAAACAGAAATATGTAGATAACAAAATAAAAAAGTCCTAAAAGCGTAAATAAAAGGTAGCTTACTTATTTTTTTATTTTAAGATTTTAGCTAATTTTACGGTAAAACACTAAGCTAAAATGTGAAGAACCCGATTAGAGACGAATCATCAGTGCTGAATTTCAGTGGAAATTTCGCCAAATTTAGCAGCTACATCCAAATTTGCTGCATTTATATCAACAAATTTTTGGTCGCCAAAATTGGCGAAATTTCGCGAAATGTCTCCAAGCTTGGCGAAAATTTTGACGTTAATGTATATGACTATATAGTTTTATGCTTATAATCGGAAAATGGATACAACAATGAAAGATAATTCGTGAGAAATCAACTTACTAAAGTCATAAATCAGTCCGTGATTTTTTTTTTAACCTGTTGCCTAGATGTAGTGTATATTTTAAGAAATGTACATATTTTTATATGTGCAACATTATACACAAAATTTTCGAAAATGCCTGTTAAAAAAATGCAATTTAGAGTAAAAAAGTTAATCAGCGTAAATCTATGTGGAAAAGTCACATAAAAAAACCCAACAGCCTACGTGTAATTGCGCGAATAACAATATAACAATAACTCAGATGAACAAAAGTATCAAGTTTGATAGAGGAGTATAGCAGATTACTCATGTGTGCGTGTTATATACGTGTCACAAACCTTTCCCTTATACCATATTAAATAAGTCTGGGCTATGCCAGACATGCAAGTCTTTGAAGGGGCTTTGAAGTTTTCTGCCGTTAGCTTGATGGATCCAGTTCCAATTTTTGACTTTCTCAAAGATAGGAGCTACATTAAACAAATCAAAATCGTTCAACACATCCCGGGTGGTTATTCTTTCTCTTTACCGTAGACTCTCTTATTCAATGAATTCTCTTTACTTTTAACATTTCTGAATTATTTTAAAGAACAACAAATCACGCTGCATGAAAATTTTGATCATTCTGACATCAGATTTACAGATGAGCAGCAGAAAATACTTTATGTATGCACAGAACAGCTTTCGTCATTGCAAACAAAAGTTACAAGTTTCCCTAAGTCAACTTTTATTATTGGAAAAGCAAGAGCTGGAAAAAGTAGGATAATGAAAGAAATTAGTAAAACAATCATAGAGCAGTTAGGATCAGAAGCTGTCATTCTTTTGGCACTAACAGGTACTGCTGCGCTTAATGTCGAAGGAAAGTTAATTCACTCAGTGCTTAAAAAACCACCGTGTTTTAAATAGTTCGCTGATTTAAAAAGTGAGGCAGAAAGAAATCTACAGCTCAGCATGGATATAGTATTATTTATCTTTATTGACAAATTTTCAATTGTCGTCTTATGGCTGAACTTGAACAAAGATGTCTCAAGGTACTTTGTTTAAATTCTTGGAGGTATTAGGAAGTTACATCGCGTAAAAGACATCCCTCTTTATAAGAGACATTCTATAAAAGACATAGGCTCTTCCCAGACAAAAAATTCTTAGAGCTTTTAAAAATTGCTTCACATTAACAAACTCATTCAGACAAAATGACGACCAAACTTTTTTCTCCAATAAGGCAGAAAATAATATTGCAAGATATCCTTATACATTGTACAATTCATCTTCCTTCGGATTTCAACTAACGGACTGACACATTTTCCAGAAAATGCTCGTCACAGCATAACGTGTCCTCCGCCATGCTTCATTGAAGTAATAACATATCTCTTATCATATCTTTTGTTTTTAGGTCATCGGACGTAGTGTCTGCCATCACTACCAAAAAGATTGAACTCCGATTCATCGGAAAATAGTACTTTTTTCCAGTTTTAACTTGACCAGTCTTTGTGTTCCTTCGCAAACGCCAGTCGGGCCCGTTAATTTTTTTTTTACTTATGATAGGTTTTTTAAAACTGACCCTTCCATAAAGTCCTATGTCATGTAAGCGTCTTGAGATGGTAGACCGACTTATTCCAGCAATATTTTAACTCCGTAAATCGCGGGATATTGCAGTGGTATTTTTATGCGGGTCATCAACAGCTTTTCTCCTGATAATTCTGCCCACAGGAATAGTCATTTTACGAGGTCTCTCGGACCGTGGCATGTAATTGGAAGCCATGGTCAACTTTATATATTTTTTTTAAATATCGTTCATAGTATATTTTCCGATCGATAACTTTACCGCAATCTCACGAGAGAATTGGCTCTTTAGCGACAAACAAATCACTCGTTTACAAACAATAATTGTTGAACTTTTCTTTTTTGAATTTCTACTACGTTATTTACATTGATTAATTAGGAAACACAGGTAAAAAAAAACACTTCACCGATAGCAAAAACAAACATAAACGAATGGCTGGAAACTTTTGCACACGCGAATTTCAAATTCTTCCACTTTGCATCTAGTGTCTTCAGTATCCAATCAAAATGATCACGTGGTCAGATGTCATTTGCATATTCCTAACTTTTGGTGCAATTGCGCTTCTTCTTCGCTGAAACGTTCTTGCAAGCAAATCAATGAATCTAACTGGCCGGAAACTTTTGACCGCCACTGTATATATATATATATATATGTTTTGATATAAAACAAATGTTTAAAATGTATATATTTTGAAAATTTAATAATTGTGCGGACTATATATAAATCATTAAATATGCTTATATAATTTTTAAATGAAAATATTAATAAAGTGATTGTTTCAAAATCATTTCTTATTGCTTATCTTAAAAGTAAGTCAATTTATGCATTATAATCTTTAAAAAATAAATGGGATATTTGTTAAAAATACGAGAATGTTTTAAATGAAGGCGAAATATATGTTTTGATATTTAAATTATAAAACACATGTTTGAAATGTTTTGAAATTTCAATAGGTGCGCTAGCCATATTGAAATGCCTTTTTAAAGATACGCTACTATTTTTCTTGAAATTTATACATTTTTAATGATTTTTAAAAAAAATAATAATGTCATTTGCTTATTGTTTTTTAGTGTTTATATATTTAAAAATAAAGACATTTAATCCTTATTACAATAGCTTCAAAACTTTCTTCAGAAAAAATAACAGGTGTGTTTTAAGATCAACGATAAAAAAGGGTGTTTTGATATAAAAAATTTGAAGTAAATTATATATAAAATGATAGTGAAAAGTTTAAAAAAGTTTTATAATTTGGTGTGAGTTGAAAATTTTATAACTGCGCTAGGTCGATTATATATAAACTTCTTACCAAGCATCTCTGCTTGTTGCGTAAAACTTAAAATGGTCCGCTTCTTTCTTGGCTAGCAACGAGGCTATACCAAGCATCTCTGTTTGTTGCGTAGACATTAAAATGGTCCGCTTCGTTCTTGGCCAGCAACGAGGATATACCAAGCATCCCAGTTTGTTGCGTATGTGGGACAGCAGAGATCCTGAGATGCATTGGTTCCAATCGAATTGCCCTTCAAGATCAGACTTCAAACCTGATTATCCAAACATTATGCATTAGCCACTTATCAATAGAAAGAACATCATATTTCCACCCCTGCATAAAGCACTGGGTCTCATGAAGCGGTTTGTGAATGCTTTATCAAATGAAGGAGACTGTTTCAAGTATCTCATTTCGAAATTTCTAATCCTGTCTTTTGAAAAGATAAAGGAAGATGTATTTGACGGTCCATATATTCGGCAGCTCATTAGAGATGAAAATTTCATCGAAACAATGACAAAACTCCATTAGAATGCTTGTTTGGCATTCAAGAAACTTGTAAAAGAATTTTTTGAAAATACGCGAGTACAAAATTACATCGAAATTGTCCAGCAACTTTTAGAGAGCTTCAAAATGCTTGGTTACAACATTAGCATCAAACTTTATTTTCTACATAGCCATCTTGACTTGATATCTTACCGGAAAACTTAGCGCAGTCAGTGATGAGCAGGGTGAGCGATTCCGCCAAGATTCGAAGCACATGGATGAACGGTATCATGGTAGATGGGATAAACATATGATGGCTGACTTTTGTTCTTGCATCAAAAGTGATAGTCCACAAATTGAACACTCCAGGAAAAGCTACAAGCGAAAATATTTATCTTAATATGTACCTTTTTCGTTTTGTAAAAGGATTTTACTACTTGTATGAACACAATGTAGCTTATAGTAAGTATATATGGCCGTTCCATGAATAATATATAGGTATTTTTTACCATTTGTATCCACATTAAATATGATTTGTGGGGGTCCTGCGTGATAGAAACAAACTGGGGTAATTTTTCGATTTAGAAGCCAACAGTTAGCCAAAAACAAATGCCAGATCATTGTCAACAAAATGTGTATTCCCCAGTGTTATTCGCTGAGATCATAAACAGTTATCGTTTTACAGATGATGCGTTTTGACAGATTTCATTATATTCAGGGCAAATTGCTATTTGTTGTAAGAAACTAATTTTAATGCATCACTAGAATAAAAATAAACTTTTTTCCATTTAATTCCGTTTTCTTCCTTTTTGTTTTTACTATAAAAAATGCGGAGAGTTTGCATGTTAAAATTATTAGGAAACCTACCACTACTTAAAGGTTATTCGGTCAATATTTTAATATCAAAAATATTTCCAACAAACGTAAATCTTTAAATAATAATATGTATTAACTTTAATTATTTCGAAAAACAACAAATATTTACATTTTTTCAACAAATATTTACTGCACTTTCGAAAAATGTCAGATAAAATGACAAGAAACAAATGAAGATTAATTCTATAATGTTTTGTAATAGATTTTAAATACTTCTATATTATGAACTATACATAAAGTGTGAGTGGAATATGCCATCCTGTAATATATAGTCATTAAAATGATGGCAAAGGAAATATTGTATTAGCCTTATTATTGCAAATATAAAATATAATTGAGTTTACCAGAGAACGTGCTTTTCTCTCCCAGTATTTTAATTTTAAAATAGATTTTCTTAGATCTATTTAATCTTAGAAAAATATCACAATGCCTGCTATATAATATAATGTCTCAAAATTCTGCAAGTAATTTCTTAGAAACAATACGAAGTATTTCTCAGCCATTGGGAAATTCTTTCATTGTTCTTCATCAAGTGAGGATAACCTTTGCACTTATGGCCAATTTTTGTTTACTGCATAAAAATGGAAATACTACAAATTTCTAAGACTGTTATAACAGGTGTATGCACACCTGTTTATTGTAGGGGAGGGTGGCCTAATATGATCCTAGCTTGCAAAACGATCCACATATGATTTCGTTCAGAAAGGTCACGCTATCTACCGGATAACACACAAACTAATTTTGCCAAGTGAAGAAGAAACAATGGCGGTTTTCAAGTGATCGCGGTATTATGCGTCTGAATAGAATTCTTTGAAAAATTGGGTAGGTAGGCACTAACTTTCATATTTATTTAGATATATGGTATTTCATATACAGAAATATGACTTGGTTTACTTAATGGAGTATGTTTTTAGATGTGAATTACACTTGCTAAATTTGTTATGTTTCTCGTCGTCATCCAGTAATATGACCTAAAATTTTGCGGCCATGTTGCCGAGTAAATTTTTTTCTATCATTGTGGCAACACTTTCCAATTCTGCATGTGCTCCTCTGCGATTGACTACAGTTAGCGTCACCTTACACATAGCTGCCAACTTGTACGGATTTTTCTTACCACTAAAATTTAATAGAAATTTTTGACTTATTTAAACGCTAAAAATTCTTGATTTTCGGTGATTCAATAAGTTAAAATTTACTATTAAATTTTAGTGGTATGAAAAATCCGTACAAGTTGGCAGCTATGTTTACAGCTAGCATGACCTGTCGCACACATTGTAAGCTGTCCTCTTCTCCCTTTCTGTTCATTTGTGACCTTTTACCCTTATGGACACGTGTTTACAGTAGCTCATGACGGGCTGTTATATTTTTCATCTCGAAACGATTTCTGTGAATTACTTTGATTTTATGGTGTTTTAAATAAAGTTTTATTATTTTGGTTGTGATTTATCGCCAGTTTTTCGGGCTGTTTCAACTGAAGGATTGTTTTTTCCTTTGATGAGGGTAAAATGATCCTTTGGACTCTTTTACAAAAATCTGTATTTTCCCATTACTGAATTTGGGTTTAAAATATTATTAGAATTTATTTATAATTCAAAATATAGAGTAAAACATACTAGCCAACATCCAAAGCTTTAGTTAAACAATTATGTTATTTTACACAAGTTTTCCCCTTAAGGGTATCATTTTAGGCCACTTTCGCCTAATTGTGCGTTTCCTGAAATTTTTAATTTACTCTCTGTTGAAAGGAAAATCTGCATTAAAATTTTATAAAACAATCTATAAATAATTTAGACCACATGAAAGAAAGAAATCTACTTCAAAAGTTTATAAAACTACTATAATTAATTTTGAACACATGACTAAAAAACATTGATTTAAAATATACTTAAACCTAAAATTTTTAATAATGTGAAATTATGATTCAGAATTTAACGCATTACGACCCCAGAATATATTAACTTATTTGAATTCAAAAACTGTTTCAAAATTGTAGCATAAAAGCTTAACACGCAAAATGAAAATTATTTTTTATTATTAATTATTATACATTGCAATTTAAAATCCTATCTAGGTACACGGATTTATGCATAAGGAAATGATGTGGTCCTAGATTGATAGGAAATGATGTGGTCCTAGGACATTGGGTGGAGCGTTAGCACAAAATGGCTTGCATTAAAAATGACGCTTGATAGGTGATATAGTCGATGTCCCATTCTAGATCATAATCAAAACTAGGTATTGTTGTTAGAATAAAAATATTTTTCTTGCATTTGTAATATAATAAAACAATCCAGCTCCAAAATTTTACTTTTGTACTTTTAAAATGGTTTACAGGGCATAATTTCTGAAAACGACATCATCGGAAATTAACAATGGCTGTAATAATAAAAACTGATGTTGCCAGTCACCCAGATGAATAATAAAACATAGATCCAAATATTATTTTAAATAAGAAAATAGTCCTAGGTACAAAGTTTTCTATTACGGAAAATCGTTTAGAGGAATTTTAAATTCTGAGTTTCATATCCGTATAGAAACCAACGTTGAAAATTTGTCAATGTAATTTTCAGTTAGCTTTGCTGAAACAAAACATTTTATTAACCTTTCTTATTGAGGTAGATAATCAAATATGTATATGTAATATATATATATATAATATTTTTAATTTTTTTAGAAATAATATTAATGACTGCATTATTAATAATATGTAAACAATTACATTTTTTGTTGCGATTATTTGAAAAGCTGATTGATATGGAGCTTATTATGAAAAAAAAAAGATTGATGAAGATAGTCGGGTAAAATTGAAAGCTTTAGAGAAACAACAAAAAAATGTTACAAAGTTCTGACATAGCTAAAACTGTATAAAAATCTTTTTAAATACTCATTATTTTAATAAATTAAATATCTGCGTAACTTGTATTTCAGAAAAATATGAAATCTCGTTTGTTTATAGATAATTGTTAAAAAAAACGTGATTGAACTTTAACAAAACTTATTATTATAACATTAAATAACATTAAAAATATAAACTTATAACACTATAATTTTCATTTATTGTTTATTAATTATAATTTAAATCATTCCTTATAACATAAAATGTGTGAAAAGCACGGTAATATTAATATATAAAATTCTGCCTTAATATGTAAATTATTAATGACCAAAACATTTCACAAAAATATTTTAAAATCATCTTTAAAGAGAAAACGTTATTTTAAAAATCATACAAAAGATATCCAAAGAAACTCTTTATAGATTTCTATTTTGTAGATTTTGGAAAGCGAAAACTTTTGACATGATCTAACAACTTATAAAAGATTTAGAAAATTCTACAGTCAATAAATTGAAATCTCAAACTACGTAATAACCGGCAATTTACTTGTCATGTTTTTAAAAATATTTTCTAGCTAGATCTTTAAATATGAGATAATAAAAATTGTTTGTAAGAAACTTTATCTCCGAGTTTTTATATCTTCATGGGATCCATTTTTGAAACTTTATCAAAATATATTTCTTTTCGCATTTAGAAATAAAATATATATCATGCTTATTCAACTTTATTTTAAAAAAGATTAAAAACATAAATTATATATATTTTTTTTTCTGAAAAAAATTACATGATTATTACATAATCATAGTATTTAATATTTTCTATGGACAGATGTCGGAAACAATCTTCATGCAGATAGTAATAAAATATGTGATTTTTTTATCATTATAAATATTTAATTTTTGTTTCACCTGAAATTATCATTTAGTAGATCCTTTGGCTGTAGATAGTTCATTAAAAACTTAATAAATAAATTTCAAAGAAACTATATAATATACTTTATATACAGGTCACTTGTTTTTCGCATAAAATAAATTTATATAACGTTAATTTAAAATAATATATAGTTTTACGAAAACTAAAAGGTATGGGTTGTTTTATTTGTAAAACTATGAAATCTCAAAAATTTTAAGAAATTTCAAAGGTAATCTACATTTAAATTTTCATTTATCTTTTTTCATTTTTCAAGCATTGCAATGTTTATTTTACATTATCATGATATAAATGGAGAAAAAAGTCATTAATTAAGCTGTTGAAATTCGATTTCATACAGCATTATGTTATTAAAAAGATTTGCAATTTTGTTGGGTTTTGTCTTTATCTAATCATGTGATTATGTACGGAAATGAATAACATTGAAAATAAAAAAGAAAAGTGCCCAGCTAAACTGATGGCATTCAGCTCACAGACTATTCACACTAATTGTATATTATACTCTTATTTTAAAGAATAATGCCCCTCAAAAAAATAAGTGAAGGGGAATTAGCCCCCGTTTCCCCCTTTATACTTAACCAGTGAACCTCCAAATCTAATCAGGGAAGCTCCTTATCATAATAAACCGGTATACCAAACTTTGAGCAAATCGAATAAACTTGCAAAAAAAACCAAACATTTATCTAAATTAAGAGGGTGGACTAACCCCCCTTTATCCTTAACCAATTAATCGCCAAAACGAATCAGGTAAGCTCCTTAACATAATAAACCGGTATACCAACTTCGGAGCAAATCGAATCATTTTGCATGAAAAACACATTTATCTGAATTAAGGGGGGGGGGGTGGACTAACCCTGTTTTCCCCCCTTTATCCTTAACCAATGAACCCCCAAAACTAATCAGGGAAGTTCCTTAACATAATAAACCGATATACCAAATTCGGAGCAAATCGAATCATTCTGCATGAAAAACACATTTATCTAAATTAAGGGGGGCGGGCTAACCTCCCTTTTCCCCCTTTACCCTTAACCAATGAACCCCAAAACTAATCAGGGAAGTTCCTTAACATAATAAACCGGTATACCAAATTCGGAGCAAATCGAATCATTCTGCATGAAAAACACATTTATCTGAATTAAGGGGGGTGGACTAACCCTGTTTTTCCCCCCTTTATCCTTAACCAATGAACCCCCAAAACTAATCAGGGAAGTTCCTTAACATAATAAACCGATATACCAAATTCGGAGCAAATCAAATTATTCTGAATGAAAAACACATTTATCTGAATTAAGGGGGGTGGACTAACCCCGTTTTTCCTCCTTTATGCTTAACCAATGAACCCCCAAAACTAATCAGGGAAGTTCCTTAACATAATAAACCGGTATACCAAATTCGGAGCAAATCGAATCATTCTGCATGAAAAACACATTTATCTGAATGAAGGGAGGTGGGCTAACCCCGTTTTTTCCCCTTTATCCTTAACCAATGAACTCCCAAAACTAACCAGGGAAGTTCCTTAACATAATAAACCGGTATACCAAATTCCGAGCAAATCGAATCATTCTGCATGAAAAACCCATTTATCTGAATTAAGGGGGTGGACTAACCCCCCCTTTTCCCCCTTTATCCTTAACCAATGAACCCCCAAAACTAATCAGGGAAGTTCCTTAACATAATAAACCGGTATACCATATTCGGAGCAAATTGAATGATTCTGCATGAAAAACCCATTTATCTGAATTAAGGGGGTGGACTAACCCCGTTTTTCCCCCTTTACCCTTAACCAATGAACCCCCAAAACTAATCAGGGAAGTTCCTTAGCATTATAAACCGCTATACCAAATTCGGACCAAATCGAATCATTCTGCATGAAAAACACATTTATCTGAATTAATGGGGGTGGACTAACCCCGTTTTTCCCCCTTTATCCTTAACCAATGAACTCCCAAAACTAATCAGGGAGGTTCCTTAACATAATAAACCGCTATACCAAATTCGGAGCAAATCGAATCATTCTGCATGAAAAACACATTTATCTGAATTAAGGGGGGTGGACTAACCCCGTTTTTCCCCCTTTATCCTTAACCAATGAACTCCCAAAACTAATCTGGGAAGTTCCTTAACATAATAAACCAGTATATCAAATTCGGAGCAAATCGAATCATTCTGCATGAAAAACCCATTTATCTGAATTAAGGGGTGTGGACTAACCCCGTTTTTCCCCCTTTATCCTTAACCAATGAACTCCCAAAACTAATCAGGGAAGTTCCTTAACATATTAAACCGCTATACCAAATTCGGAGGAAATCGAATCATTCTGCATGAAAAACACATTTATCTGAATTAAGGGGGGTGGACTAACCCCGTTTTTCCCCCTTTATCCTTAACCAATGAACTCCCAAAACTAATCAGGGAAGTTCCTTAACATAATAAACCGGTATATCAAATTCGGAGCAAATCGAATCATTCTGCATGAAAAACCCATTTATCTGAATTAAGGGGGTGGGGGGTGGACTAACCCCGATTTTCCCCCTTTATCCTTAACCAATGAACTCCAAAAACTAATCAGGGAAGCGCCTTATCACAGTGAACTTAGGCAAAAATTTTGAAGCAAATCGGATGTTTCTATCAAGAGTTATCGCGTTACGTACATACGTACGTACGTACATACATACATACATACAGAACGGGCGGGCACATTAGCTCTCAGGCTTTGACAGCCTGTGAGCTAATGAAAAATATCCCGTGAAAAATGTCCCAAGTGCGGATTCGCACCTACCAAATTTTCAAATGTCGGTTTTTTTAGAAACATGACTTACTCATTTATATTTTCCATTTACAAATTTAAGTTTTTATTAAAGATAAATATCACAGCAATTTCTCATTAAATCTCACATAGGAATTATGTGTTGTTTTTCATTATCACTCTACTGTCAACAAAGTTGCATGTAGATAAAGTTATGGAATCCCAAACTACCCTAGTGTGGAGTGCGCGTGTGCTGAACCGAGGTGTAATGGCTACAAATAAAAATATGAATACCCCATGGGTGAAAACTCTTGTCATATAACTCTAGTTCTGTTAAAGAAATTAATACGAACCCGATAACAATTATTTTGCACCAATTTATAATAATTGAAATGAATTTCTCTATTACTTTCTTAACTGTTATTATATTTATTATAATAATATCTAAAATTATGATTTACATAAATGCCTACATGTATGCTAACTATACTTTTAATGATTTTTATACCAACTTCCAGCAAATTTATTCCTTAGTTTTTATCAAATAAATGTTTTTTTGGTTATTGTCGCTTTTTTTTTTTTTTTTAAATCACTACTTTTTAGACTTTTTAAATGCGACAATTTTAAAAAATAGAATAATAAATTATTTAAGATTCATGAAATTCTGCAATCAATACATCACAGACAAAAACTGTAATGTAACACACAATTTGCTTGTGATTTGTTTAAAAATTCCTTTCAAGCAATAATTTTGAATATCACCATACATAAATCGTTTGATAGAGATTTTATGCCAGGTTTTTCTCATAGCAGGATCTAATTTTAAATCATTGCAATGCTGGAAAGAAACATTTTACTAAATTTTTCCAAGAATATAAATTATCATTTTCTGCTATCTTCGTTACAAATTATCTCATAACATTTGCAGTTAAAATATATATTTTCGCATTTAAATATATAACGCAATTTTTTTAATAGAAAATTATAATATATGGTTTTGTTTCTATGTTTTCTAGTATTGTTTCCATCTTAAGTGATCTATTTTATTGGTCAATAAAAGAAAAATGTAATGGCCATAACTCTTTCAAGGATGGTGGTATGCTTATGAAACCATTTAATTTTAATTCTCATTTGATACAATGACACCATAATTTTGTTAGAAACATTTTTCGTTAACATGTGTCTGAAATATAGCCTTTTCTTATTTCCAAATATATTTTTTTCGTAAATTGCGATGTCATTAATTGATTTCAACATTTTAGCACTGGAACTGCTTTGAGCCTGACAGGGTTAAAGGGATTAATAAAAATATTTACCTATATGAAGTTACCGTCAATTATTTTCGTATATAAATTGGATAATGTTCTTTTAAAATAACTGCACATTTATCGAAGAAAAATGTATATGTATACCTGTGAACTTGCCATTCTTTTAGAAATCAAAAAATATATATGAGAATAAATATTTAATGAAAAGTTTCCTGTTTCTATGTGTCTATTTAGTTATTTTTATTGTTAAACTAATTTCTGATTTTATTTGATTGGTAATACAACCGAAGGTTGACAGATAAGTATATATTTATATAAAATGCGTGACTATTAATTCCAGGATAGTAGCAAAAATTATTACAATTGAAAGTTCGTTTGTTTTTTAACAATGGTATTTGAATGGCCACATTTCTGTGCACAATATTGCGCTGCGCGTCATTTTCGTTTTGTTTTCTGATGAAACACGCAGGCAAATGTTCGCTGTCAAAGCAGTGTGTATGAAGTAAAAATAAAGTAGCAAAGAATAAACATTAAATATTGTTTGAAATTGGGGAAGGGTGCTTGTAAAACATATAAAATGTTTCAGCAAGTGTGACGTAATATTATTTTCTCGTGTGCATTCTAATTGTTGGTTTAGACGATTTGGTGATGGTCGGTAAAGCGTTGAAGAGAATCAGCAGCTTGAATGGCTGACATATATCCATAAGTAAGCCTGAGATGATTAAAAATATTCTGCGAGCCAGTGACTTTGGATCACCAATTGACTATTCGCTACTCGCCGAAGAGCTGGATATCGATAAGGCGTTGGTTCAGTAAATTTTGACGCATGACCTAGAATAAAGCAAGGTTTGTGTGATTATCGTTTCTCACTGTTAAAAAAAAGACTAATGAGATTGGAACTTTTTGGTGAAATCACCGACAAAATATAAATATCACTAAAAGGAACAAGATTACTGGAAATTGATAACATCAAGGAAAACGTGATGACCAAAGTTAACAGGATTCCAAAAAATGACTTTGGAAGCTGTTTCAAACAATTGTACAGCCGCACACGGCAAAAGTGCATTACGTCAGAAGAAACTTACTTCGAATTATATTATGTATTTTACATTCATACTTCAGAAATTATTTCAATAGCTCTGGACATTAATAGACACGTCTTGTATTTTTTTTTCTGCTCCAATTTATTATTTAAAAATAATTTTGCTACATCTGTTCTATATAATTTCCTTATGATTTTATTTTTTTCTTGTTATCATCAACTTTTAAAATATGTTTTATGTATAAATGAGTTTTATTTTTACGCTATTTGTATAAGACCTATTAAATTTTGATGTAGTTATAGACTATATGCAGACTTTTTAACAACTGAAAATGCATTTCTTAAAGCAGAAGACTTACCAAACTTACTGGATAAAATCTCCTCAATTTTCAAAATTTTATAAAACCTCTTAATTTCAAAGCAGTAACAAAAAATTATTCAATAATAATTTTGAAAATAAAACAATATTTTTCGTTTATACCATATTATTTAATAAATATAACACTATAAAATGTTTATTTACCGTATTCATTGCCGTTGAATGCGCACATGTGCACACTGTACGAACAGATCTAGATTAATATTTGGAATTTTTTCCAGAGAGAGATATTCGCCTTGTATACAATATTTCCAATGAAAATCAAATTTCAAATTATTTGCTTAAAAGGCGCAAAGACCAACATAGTGAAAAAGATTCCATGCCGGGACTTGAATCCGGGCCATCAGTATAGTGCACTGACGTTCTACCGACTAAACCACATGGGACGATGGCCAGCCTGGAACTTCTCACTGTTACAAGTTGGAAAGGCTACAAACGCAGCACAAGATGGAATATAGAACAGATGTCATAAATTCCCACGGCCGCCGTCTTGGAATTTTTTTTGGCATGAAAATACCTTTAACACTAATTAGTATATGTCGCCAAGCAACGATTTGTACGCATGTTAGGCTTAACGAAAATAAAATGTAAATAATAAACAAAACTCGTTAAAGTGGCAATCAGTAATCGTTTCATGAGGATTCCGCGCTCATTAACCCCCCAAAAAAACTTCACTGAATTCAGCAGTTCTCCCTGTGTAGCAATCTCAAAATTCAGTAGTTCTCGCTGTGTAGCAATCTCAAAATGTACAAAACTCGTAAGGCAACAAAATATATATAATATTATCAACATACCTTAACAGACATTTGCCTTCTTGAAAGCTCAAGCATAAAATACCTGCTAGCATCACCGTCATTTTCCAAAATAGGCTTATGAATACGCACTGACGCACTGTAAACAAACCTCATTTTTTCATCAAAATTTCCTCATATTTCTTAACTACTTCAGCAAGAGCGTTTAACCGGACTACATAACCCATATTCAATCAAATACATCCAATAAATTTAACATAAAAAATAATTGACAGAAACACAACACGATATCATATGCAAAAACGGCGTTCTCGCGTACTCGCAACACAATCTCGATAAAAAACGGGGTAAAATATAAAAAAACCCTAAGGATTACATAATTTAATTGAAATTTTCGTGCTTTAAATAAAAAATTTATATATACAAATAACATGCATATTCAGATAAAAAAAAAAAAAAATACCTCATATAAAATTGGCACTGTGCTATTTTAAATATATAAATACGAGAATTTGAAAAAAAAAAAATCGGTAGAAATCCTGACTGAAATCCTTTTTCGAAACTGTGAAATATTATTAATTAATCATAATAAATTACTGTATGCACTCATGTTTATTCCGTGCTCCTAATACAAGGAAAATACTATAAAACTATTTTTTTTTCATTATGTACTTTCCTGTTATCGGAGTATTTATTTTTAAATATTTAGCGAAACCTGAGATTGATATCTGATATTTGTTCATAATAAAATACAGCACAGAAGTGTAAAATTATATCCTCAACTTTGCTTTTTACTTCTATATTTTTATAAATTGATAGCGAAACAAACATTCCGTATTGAGAGATTTAATGAAAGCTGGTTTGATTTTAGATAGCTATAAATTGGCAGAAATATTTCATTTACAACCCGCCTTCCCCCTTCCACGCATACAGACGCATTTTAGACCTAAAATTTTGGTGATAGGTGCGTAATATATGAGAGTATATAAATAGTGTTCTCATACTGATTAGATATTTTTTTATATATATACTATGTACTGATATAACTTTATTACATATGTGTTGTTTTAAAAGTCAGTTCTATACGAGTTACATAAGAATTTTACTTCTAAATGTCAAACATTATTTTTTTTAAAACTTCGATGGTTTTTCAATGTACTTTTTAATTCCTTAAAATCGTTAAAATTGTTCATATAATTTTTGCCTCTAAAAAAAAAGCAATGAAATAATTACTATATACCTAGGAAATTTTTAATTTAGAAAACTCTTTAATTCAACCATGAATTACGAACTAAAAAAAGGAAACCAAGTGTTTACTACCAGAAAACGTTGTAAGTTCATAAAATTATACGTATCATAACTTGTTAAGTTTTTACCGAATAAGAATGAATTTTTACTTTTTTATTTTATAGCAGGTAAAGTAATTTAAAAAATATAACTTACAGATCACAGAAATAGTATAAAAATTTCAATTTCATAACATTAAAAAATGAGATTCTTGATATAAATAGTTTTTCATAAGATTAAGATAAACATTTTAAGTATTTTTTGTAATTATAAATATACATATAAAACAAACGCCTTAGGAAATAGCTATTAACGAACGGTGAAATGAATCATTCTTAATTTTTCTAATTAGTTGTTTCTACGCATTATAAAAATCATGATTTTCAATGTACTACAATAAAATATTTCGGATTTATAATATTTCGAAATCAGTATATCAAAGACTTAAACAGCCTAAGAATATTCAACTTTCTTGTCGTTTATCAAAAAATTTTCCTAATCTGAAATGTAAGATTCAGATATTAAAAACCGCTTGAAAGAAAGATCTTTATATCTGCATATCACTTAGTCTTTAAATCTAGACATTTTCTTTTATATAGAAAGAAAATATTGAAGAACCTTTTCAAAATAAAATCCTTGTCAATTCCGTCTTATTTCTTTTTTCATGCTTTGAAATACATACACATTTCGCTATTATAGGAATTTATGTTACGTCTTTACCTATCCAACTTAATGTTGATAAGCATTTTCTGATTACATTTTAAAATCATTTAAAAGGCTGTGGGATGTTGTATATCCAACTTAATATTAATCTCGAAAAGTCACAGTAACAAAAATTTGGATTAAATTTTTTCTTTTTCAAAGTAGAAGAAGAAAATTATTTACATATTTTAAAATAAACTATAAATGAATAATAAATATGCTTTGCACCACATATTCTACAGAATTCATATTTTATATCAATTGATAAATGTATATCAATTTCACTAAGTTTGAAAGTATGTAGCATCATTAAAATGAACTTCAAACGGTTTTTCGGATTGTCCGTAATGTGACGGAATACTTTTGACTGCCCCTGTACCTGAACTATACATGGCAAAAGCTCCATTTTTCAATAGGGATCCTACTATAGTAAACGTCAATAAGAAATTTTCATAGCAACCCGGCAATAATTACGAGAATTAGAGCGCGGTCATTCGGACAGACAAAACGAAGTCATAAACATTTTTCAACTATGTTGGAAAGTTTTAAAAATAGTATTGTAAGCCATTAATGTTTTCGATATGACAAAGAATAAAATTTGAAATACCGTTGCCACTGGAAAAACAACGGGCTGGAAATACCTCTAAAGACAGCGGTTTAGAATTTAGCTATCCGATAACGATGAAAGAAATATCCCCGTAGACATATAAATCATTAATATTAGGCATAAAAAACATAATATTCAATATAGTGGAATAAATTATTTCGAGGTTATGCTATTCCGAAATCCGTAGATCAAAGACTTAAACAGTCTAATAACGTGTAATTTGTCTGTCATTTATCAAATATCTTCTGTACATGAAATTTAAGCTTTAGCTACTAAAAACCTTTTGAAGGAAACATTATCTCAAGTTCTTGATATCCGTATATCAGCCTTGAAAGCTTGCCAATTTTTTTTACATAGAAAAAAGTATTGAAGAAACTTTTCAAAATAAAATCCTTTTCAATTCAGTTTTATGCCTTTTTATGCTTTAAAAAAATACATTTTTTAGACTTTACATTATTCTATGAATTTACGTTTTCCTATTTGTTTCAGATACATTTCCTGACTACCTTTCTTTACCTAACCCCTTAAGGGGTCTTGTACCTTTTAAACGCGTCGAAAATTAACGAAAAACTTCAAAGTTTGAATTAGTCTATCTTCAAATCCTTTTTATGTATGAACATGAAATTTTGGATATTGATTAAACAGATTGTGCTTTGTAATATGCTACCATTATAAATTTATTAACCCTTTACAGAATTTGTGTATTGTTGAAATCAAAATAGCTCCTTTTTTACCCCATAAGTCATTGCGCGCATGATATCTTGAGAAAGTATGTATGGATTGGCATGAAATTCGGTAAAGATACTAAACATATATGTGTGTTTAAAATGATCTACTCTTAGGCTAAAATTATTTCATTAACTATATAAAAAAAATAGTTTTGCAAAAACAAAATAAAAATTTTGTATTTTTAATGAATAAAAATAATCATAACTAAAAATATTACCATTGTAAATACTTAAAAGTAGACCATTTTAAACACACATATTTGTTTAGTATATTTACCAAATTTCATGACAATCCATACATACTTTCTCAAGATATCATGCGCGCAATGACTTATGGGATAAAAAAAGAGCTATTTTGATTTCAACAATACACAAATTCTGTAAAAAGTAAATAAATATCTGTTGGTAGTATTTTACAAAGCACAATCTGTTTAATCAATATCCAAAATTTCACGTTTATACATAAAAAGGTTTTGAAGATAGACTAATTCAAACTTTGAAATTTTTCGTTAATTTTCGACGCGTTTAAAAGGTACAAGACCCCTTAAAGGGCAGCGCGATATTATAGATGTAATCGGGGTTTGGTTTTAATCTCCGAATGCTACAATGAGACCAGAATTATCGATTTTTTTTTTAAATCTTTTATAATGTACATGTCGGAAAGACTTTACTTATAAATATTTTTTACTTTTATAATGTACGTGAAGCATATCATTTAGTTATTTTCAGATAAACTTGTTTGTAAATTCTGGTATCCGTTAACATTAGTCACGCTAACAACACCATCACACTTTTAAAAAATTGATAAAACATTTGCGAACAAAAAAGATTTTAAGAATGGTGATCAATCATTTCAAGATTTGGGTAACAGACGTACTTTGCCCCAGAAAGGGTTAATTTTTTTATAATAACAGATGTAAAATACCAATTTAAAATCAATTAAGTATCAATGATCTAACTAAAAATGCGCGTTTATTTCCTTCAAAAATATGACACAATACGTAAAGATGGGTTTTTACATATAAAATCTGTTTTAAAACCTAAAACTGTTAATATCCCACGCCGACTACTTAGGATCACAAATATGACGATCCTTTCTTAGGCAATAAATAGAGCAGAACCTCTTTTATCCGAAACTCTTTTAACCAAAACCCTCGATTAATCGAAATCAATTTTTAAAGCTCTTTTTTTAACTACCATACTCATTGCGTGCAAGTGGTCTTTTCCGGACTACGAGTACATATAAATATTTTCGATCCCTTTTCTTCCAGTTAATTTGAATTTAACTTGAGCTTCCATAAGCTGCGGAATGGAACGAACAAATTAGCAATTCTGAAGCTTTTGAATGTTTTACATAATGTTTGGCATGGCTGAAGCAGCAGAAAGACTGCGATACTGGTGAACAAATAATAATAAAAAACTCCGTGATAGAGATTCAAAGCAAAGACAGTCGAAATTGCGATAAACAAAACATTTTTAAAAACCGTTGTGATATATGTAAAATGTACTTAATTTCAAAATTAAAATTCAGGTAATTTATTCTTTTTTCGATTTTGCTATTGCTTTATTTTTATTAAGCACTTGATACCAGAATACGTAATATTGCATATATCTCTCCTTAATCTTAAAATTGAAGCAATCTCGATTATCCAAAAATTTCGATTTTCCGAAAAATGGTTGGTCCAAATTACTTCGGATAATAGAGGCTGTACTGTACACCTTTTTAATAAAATTATTGATTTTAGATTGTTTTAATTCGAACATAATGTGACATTCTACATATACAGGGTGATTAAAACAGAAAAAAAAAATCTGACATGGCATATCAGGCATACAGCAAGGATAAAATATCATGTAAAGAACATAGGGTCGCAAAACACTTATTTCATTAAACCAGATAATAATTTCAAGAAAAATAAAAACATTGTAATGAAAATGCAACGGTATATACCATAATTTGTGTAAAAATTGATAACATCACGAAATGATCTAGAAAAACATGTTGCTGAAGCAATCGATGATACCGTATGAATTGATAATCACAGTCCAAAATGTGGGGCGTCAAGGGCATACTCCTGGCGCGTATAATGCAAACTTCTACCTTTTTTGTTTGGTGTTATCGCATTTAAAACAAAGGTGGGAATAAATAAGAAAATTAATATTAAATTCATAATATATATCTTTAATTTTGACTTAATAGGTGCTAAAATACTAAATGTTCAAACATTTGAAAAACAATCAAGATGTTAAAACATTGGAGTCATTTTGATGTTAAAATCCGAGCGCTTTCGACTAAACCATTAGTCGTCATCAAGGAAAATCACTGCTGGATGCAAGACAACTGTTGTTTAAATACCAAAGGGCGAAACCAACGAACTAAAAACAGGAGGGTGGGAAGGAAAGAAATAGAGGAGTAGCTAACCAGAAAAAGTCCTTCCGGCCAGTGCCGGGAGGAAGAGGTAGCTTTCATAATCCTTATTTAAAAAAAGCCAAATTATATCATTCAAACACACGAAGCTCAATTTAGTGGAAACCAAATATAGGAGATTCAATACTAATTTTTATCAATATAATGAATGAGAATTTCGCGAAATTAGTCAGCTTTATCCAAGCTGCTTTTCTTTGAAGTAACATATATTTGGCTGCCAAATTCGGCAATTTCTTAAAGTGCCTGTCATTTTAAGACAACATGGTGGATGAGGCTAAGCAGTGAACTCGGTCGAGACCTTAGTAATTGCTGTGCACATGCTCACTCACATCGGAATCGGTTAATATATAGGAGTGCTGTCGCATGCAAAAAATCAGATTTTTCAAAATGTCACCCACAATAGAAATTGAAACTGCTATATCTGAGCCATTTTTTAAGGTAAAGACAAACAAAAAATGCTCCTGAATCCTTATATCAAGGTCAAATACTTAAGAAAGAAACCCTTTTCAATTTCTAATTTTTTTGCACCTCACTTTAAATATATATATATATATTTTAATTTAATGGTCGCCATTTTGAAACAAGATGGCTGATGAATCTGGCCAGCGAACTTGGTCGAGGTGTTCATGTATACTATCCACATGCCTTCTTACATCGAAATAGGCGAATACGTGTGTTATCGCGTGACAAATACAAGATCGTTTCAAAATGTTAGCCATGCTAGAAATTCAAAGTGCTATAAATCAACCATTTTTTAAGATATAAACAAAAGAACAAATTTTCAGAAACAAAAACTGCTCCGGAATCTTTGTATCAAGGTCAAACACATAAAAAAATCTTTTTCATTTTCCAATTGTTTAATACCTCATTTTGAATTTTAAATTTAATTTTTTTTAAATGGCAACCCTTTTGAAACAAGATGGCGAATGAAGCTGGCCAACGAACTCGGTCGAGACATTGGTATGTACTATGTACAGACCAAGTTACATCCAAATAGGTTCATAATTACGCCTGTTGTCGCGTGACAAAAATCAGGTCGTTTTAAAATGTCAGCCACAAGATAAATTCAAAATGCTATTACTCAGCCATTTTTATTAGATATAGACGAAAGAAAAACTGTTCCGGAATCTTTGTATTAAGGTAAAACACATACAAAAAAAATCTTTTTCACTTTCCAATTTTTTTGGTATCTCATTTAAATTTTTTAATTTTTTAATTTTTTTAATGGCCGCCATTTTGAAACAAGATGGCGGATGAAGCCGGCCGACGAACTCGGTCGAGATATTTGTATGTACTATGTACACACCAAGGTACATCCAAGTCGGTTCATAAATACGCCTGTTATTACGTGAGAAAAATCAGGACGTTTCAAAATGTCAACCACGCTAGAAATTCAAAATGCTATAACTCAGCCATTTCTTAAGATATAGACGAAACAAAAACTGCTCCCGAATCTTTTTATCAAGGTCAAACACATAAAAAGAAAATATTTTTTTGAATTTTTAATTTTTCGGTACCACATTTCAAATTTAAATTTTTCTTAAAAATTTAAATGGCCACCATTTTTAAACAAGATGGCAGATGAAGCTGACCAACGAACCCGGTCGAGACATTGGTATGTACTATGTATAAACGAAGTTAGATCCAAATCGGTTCATAAATACGCCTTTTATCGCGTGACAAAATTCAGGACGTTTCAAAATGTCAGCCACGCTAGAAATTCAAAATGCTATAACTCAGCCATTTTTTAAGATATAGACGAAACAAAAACTGCTCCGAAATCTTTGTATAAAGGTCAAATACATAAGAAAAAATATTTTTCCATTTTCAATTTTTTGGTACCACATTTCAATTTTTAAAGTTTTAAAAAAATTTTAAATAGCCGCCATTTTGAAACAAAATGGCGGATGAAGCTGGCCAACGAACTCGGTCGAGAGACTGGTATGTACTATGTACACACTGAATTACATCCAAATCGGTTCATAAATACGCCTTTTATCGCGTGACAAAATTCAGGACGTTTCAAAATGTCAGCCACGCTAGAAATTCAAAATGCTATAACTCAGCCATTTTTTAAGATATAGACGAAACAAAAACTGCTTCGGAATCTTTGTATAAAGGTCAAATACATAAGAAAAAAATATTTTTCTATTTTTAATTTTTTGGTACCACATTTCAAGTTTTAAAATTTTTTAAAAATTTTAAATGGCCGTCATTTTGAAACAAAATGGCGGATGAAGCTGGCCAACGAACTCGGTCGAGACATTGGTATGTACTATGCACACACCAAATTTTATCGAAATCGGTTCATAATTACGGGAGTTACAGTGTGACATAGGTCAGATATATATATATATATATATATATATATATATCAATTTTGAACGGAGGGTGGTTTCGGGGTCTGGGGGTCATGATCGATGAAAATATACCAAAATTTTTTGAAATCGCTTTCCTCCGAACGGCTGCAATAGGTAGCTTTTTTGTAAAGAAAGCTACCTAAAAGAGAGGGAGGGAGTGGTGGCAGGGAAATGGTTAATCAAAACCAAATTCACCAGTTACACCTAGTATGTTAAAACAAATTCTTGGTATATTATAGTATAGAACATCATTACAGGTGCGCTTTCCTCTTGACAAAATTTCCAAAGACTCTCTGATTATACAAATATTATAATGTGATGCGTGTGCAAGGATTTTGACTTCTTTAAATAGGATATCAATATTTTTATCTTGACTAAACCGGGATAGAGCTGTGGATAGTTTACCCTTTTTTATATCCGTCATATTCTCCTTAAATCCTTCAAATAATTTGAGAGTGGTCATTCCTAAATAAATATACGTTTTTGAACTGCTATTAACTTTAAAAAGGATAATATAAACTCCAGATTTATCATATCTGGTTTCGCCCTTTGGTATTTAACCAGCAGTTGTCTTTCATCCAGCAGTGATTTTCCCTGATGACGACTAATGGTTTAGTCGAAAGCGCTCGGATTTTAACATCAAAATGATTCCAATGTTTTAACATCTTGATTGTTTTAAAAATATTTTAACATTTTGTATTTTAGCACATATTAAGTAAAAATTAAAGATATATATTCTGAATTTAATATTCCTTTTCTCATTTATTTTATTAAGGTGAATCTGTCGTTCAAATTGAAATAAAGTTTTTCTATATTTATATGTTTTGAAAGGTGAATCTGTCGTTCAAATTGAAATATAGTTTTTCTATATTTATATATTTTGAATGGGGAATCTGTCGTTCAAATTGAAATACGGTTTTTCTATATTTATATATTTTGAAAAGTGCGAATGTCTGTTAAATGTTTTATTACAATATACTTAAGTTTTCTGAAAGTTATTACCGCTAAACCACATTGAGTTAGGATGAAACACACAATATTTGTGACTAAAGAAGTGGTTTGAGATCAGTGATGTGAGATGGGTAAATACCCAGCGGTTACGTATTTCTTTTTAGGTACATACCTGGGTATTTACCCATGCCCTGGGCAAGTACCCAAAAACTGGGTATTTACATATTTCATTGTAAAAAAATCATAATCGTGGAAAATATTTTTAATCATAGGGGATCAGTGGAACATCCCTTCAATGTGTATTTATTTTGCAGGTTTTAATTTCATATATGTACGCATTAATAGCCTGGGGTTAAGAAAATTTTCAACCATAAATAAAATGTTCAAATATAAACTTATTCATTACGTTGCTTTTAGTTACCAAAAGTAATTTTTTTTGTTTTGAATCTTAGATATTTTGTTAATAAAGGCAAGAATTGTGAAAAATAGTTGAAGCATACATATAGACACTCATTTATTGTTATTTTTATTCAAAACTATGCCTTTTTATATAAAATGTTATAGAATATTTTCTTGTTTCATATCTATACAGTCTACAGAGAGTAACCCCAAAAAGAATTACAGTAGACCACTCTTTTGTACTTATATAATAGTGAAATTTTCAATAGAAAAAAAAAGATAAATGTTTTCTTTTTTTTTTTAAATTTAGAATTAAAAGTGTTGTTATGAATATGTTCTAGAACATTTTGTTTTTATTATTATTTGTTTTAAATGTGAAAATAGTTCAATTACTAGTATCCGTCAGGCCGAAATGTCGGAGCATGGAGGCGCGTAAACTTAAAAGATATTATTTTAAAAAATGTTTTATTTTCGCGATTACTGTTTAATAGTATAAAAGTAAGTTTGAAATAACAATCGTCGATACCTCACTTTAAAGTGTTTAACTCAGTCGTCAGTTGCCTAGGGTAATGCACAAATTCTAATCTGTCAGCAAGTGCTTCCATACTTCTAATTTGGATAAAGCCTGTCCTTAACGAAAATTGCTTCCATCAGAACTTTTTCTAAATGACAAACTACAGTAAAAATGACATAAGTTGTTTTATGTGACAACACCTTTAGATGGATATCCACAGCAGTTTTTGACAATGTTAAACTCGAGGATCTACGTATGGTGGCAAGGTATGCAACAGTTAAAGGTAACTAACTTCGTGTGAATGAGGCTTTTACTTTTTTCCAATATTTACAAATAGTTTTGATAAAAAAAAATACAGTTAGAAATGGCTCATGATACTCAACAAAATGAACTATTATGGCCTGTGGCAAACCTCGAGGTTGAAAACGTGGGCCATAGGCAATATCTTTTATCGTACTTGCGTTTACCAATTCTCACTCCGTTCAGATATTAGTATGTAGCATAATGCATAACCCTGCATCCAGCTGCTGAGGAAAGTCTAGACTGAAGTCCAGACGCGTGATCATCTTCCCCCTATTTTGCTATTTAATCATTGTGGTCTGCTAAAATTCTTGTTTATTGGTCTCCGCTTTGATTTAAGAAGTACTTCTTGATTATATTCTTTAGCTTGCTTGGTTTTGAGAAAAAGACATATGGCACCTTCAAATCATTCAAGTTAGCCGAAAGCAGTATATCTTTGCGTCGTTGCATAAGGGGTGAGAGGTAGTCAAAAACTTGACTCACACAAAGTGAGTTCAGAGTCTTTCGGAACTGTGTCTGTCGATCGTCGTTTTGTCTCAATGAGTTTGTTAATGTAAAACGTTTTTTAAAAGCTCTAAGCATTTTTTGTCCGCGAAGAATCAAAATGACTTTTAAAGAATGTCTCTTATATAGAGGGATGTCTTTTACGCGATATAACTACCTAATACGTCCAAGGATTTAAACAAATAAGCCTCTAAAATGCTAAATGCTATCTATTTTACCTTCGCGATATCTTTGATCAAGGTCAGCCATAAGACGACATTCTATCATTGAAAATTCGTCAATAATGAGAAATAACACTGTATCCATTCTGAGCTGTAGATGTATTGCTGACTTTTTACATTAGCGAACTATTTAAAACACGTTGGTTCTTTAAGCACTGAGTGAGTTACGTTGTCTTTGACATTAAATGCAGCAGTACCTGTTAGTGCCAAAAGAATGATAGCTTCTAATCCTAACTGCTCCATGATTGTTTTACTAATTTCTTTGATTTTTGTACATTTTACAGCTCTTCCTTTTCCAATTATAAAAGTTGATTTAGGGAAATTTGTAACTTGTAACCTTTGTTTGTAAAGACAAAAGCTGTTTAGAGCATAACTGAAGGCAGAATAATTTGTTGTTCTTTATAATAATTCAGAAATGTTAAAAGTAAAGAGAAACCATTGGATAAGAGAATCTACGGTAAAGATAAAGAATTACCCCGGATGTATTTGAGAGATTTCGATTTTTTTAATTTAGCTCCGATCTTTGAGAACTTGATCCATCGAGTTAGCGGCCGAGAACTTCAAAGCTCCTTCAAAGACTTGCTCGTCTGGCACAGCCCACACTTATTTAATATGGCAACAGGTAAAGTTTTGTAACACGTATATAACACACACTCATAGATAGTCTGCTATACTCCTCTATTAAACTTGATACCTTTATTCATCTGAGTTGTTGTTATATCGTTATTATGAAAATATTAGGAAGCATCTGGGTTATTTTTATGCGACTTTTCCACATAGAATTAAGCTGAATAACTCTATACATTTGAATTACTTTCTTTTAACCGTCATTTTCGAAACTTCTGTGTATAACGTTGCACATATAAAATATGCATATTTCTTAAAATGTACACTAAATCTAAGCAGCAGATTAAAAAAAAATTAGGGATTAATTTATGACTTTTAGTGAACATGATTTCTCACGAATTATCTTTCATTGTTGTACCCATTTCTCCGATCATAAGCATAAGCGATCATAGTCATATACATTAACGTCGCATTTATCGCTAATCTTCGTGACATTTGGATGAAATTTAGCCAAATTCGGCGACCAAAAATATGTCGTCACAAATTAGGCCAATTTGGCTGTATCTGACTAATTTGGCGAAATTTCCATTGAAATTCAGTACTGATGATTCTTCTCTAACCGGGTTCTTTGAATTTTAACTTCGTGTTCTCCAGTAAAATTAGCTAAAATCTTAAAACCAAGAAATAGGGAAGCTTTTACAACCCGTACAGGTGTTTTTTTTATTTTGTAATCTACATATTTCTGTTTTCTAGTGTACATCTTGACAAAAAAATGCTTATATCATTTACTTTAGAATGTTCACTTGCATTTTAGTTGAAATATATTCACTTACGATGAATTTAAAAAAAATTGAGTAATCGTCAGTAATTGGGACAGCTACCAAATTGTTAAATTTGCGCATCAAACAATGCTCAGTAAATTATGAATTTGTCTACAAACCCGATTACGGAAATTTCCCAATAGAATCATACATTCGTCTCAATACAAACATACATACATAAGAATACATAGATATAAGTAATGTATACATGGCATTATATTTTTCTCGATTTCTTTGAGTATCACTCGTAGCCATTCGACTAATGCCCAAAATCGTATTTTCCGTATTCGATTTTCTTTTCGTTTCTCTTAATTTAAAATTCAAAATGAATTGCATCAATTTGGAAGCTTACAAAGAATGAAAAGTATGAAAAAAAAGTAGTGGTTGTTACATACGTAGAACATAAAACTTCTGAAAGGGGGGGGGGGTAATCTATATCTCAGGTCACCAATGTATGAACATCGACTTCAACATTCGACTCCATAATGATCCGTATGAGGTTTTTTATTTAATTTACAGCAATGGAACAGAATGTTTTAATTAATAACGGGATGAATCTCGTCGAATTTCGACGAAAGAAATTGTTTAAAAACGAACTCATACATATGTTATTACTTAGTCTCTTAAAAATGTATTATTTTTAACTTAAAGTTATCAAAATACTAATTCCATACACTTCGACGGTTCAAAATATTAAAAAATTAAACCGCATTATTTATTATACCTAATCAAGATATGTAATTTTGATGAAATTACCCATTGAGGCTGTTATGTTTAAAAGACACAGATGTCATAATATTGGCGCGATTTTTTTTTCCCACGCCAATTCGGGGAAAGCTTCAACAGCACAAACAATAACATCCGGGCTACCATATCAAGCAAAATAACGACACTTTGGCGCCAGTTAAGTACCCGTTGCGTATATGACAATGGCGTCAGAAAAAAAATCGCGCCAATGTATGACATCTGTGCCGTTTAAAATTGCCGATTGAAAATTTAAAAGGTACTTCTTAGTTATCCCGTCGACGAAATTACTGTCGCCAAATTGTAAGATTAAATGCCAATAATGGTTCACATTAATTAATTAATTGTAAGATTAAATGCCAATAATGACCAATAAAACCATTAATTCGACGTTTTATTTGTATTTTTATTAATGTTTTACTAATTTATTTGTTCTTTCGTTATTTAAAATAAAAATTATGTCAATGCGTATAGTTTGGCGAGTGGTTTGGCGATTTATATAATTTGGCGAAATTGGTCGACGGGATAACTAAGAAGTACCACTTAAAAAAATTATTTCACCTTAAGTTAATCATGGAATTATTTTTCGCGTAAAATCTAAACTTTATGTTATTTTCACCGTCTCATAATTTGCATACGCATCTCTTATATTTACATTCACCATTTCAAAAATATTACAATGCGCAATATGTGATTAATACATATATTTCTAAACTTGAAATCAAGTTTATCAACTACGACTTTGCATGTGAACATTCGTACTCTTGACTTGTAATTCTAATCTCTATATCGACGAGTAAAATTCCAGAAATTTATATCTTTTAGAGGCGTTCGTAGTAAAATATTTACTTTTATCACAGAAAGTGATCGTTTTCATTTAAATGATGCCATTTTGCCTCTTTGAAGCATTTCACCAAGCTTCTCAAACTCAATGAATGAAAAGAATTGAATTATAACAGCTTTTTTCGGAAAACATGAGTATTTTATTAAAGCATGACGTCATTTTCTGTTCAATTTTTTCAGAAAGTTTATTTTGAATTTTATGAGAAAATGGCATCAATAAAGATAAGCAAACCTTATTATTTTTCATTTCTTTACAACAAAGGAAGTAATCCAATTGCTTCCATTTTGAAACAAATTCATAGAAATTTTTTACATTTTAAATTTAAATATAAAAATGGCAATATTTTTAAAAAAAATAGCTAGTGCGGGCAAATCTACAAAAAAACAGCTTTCATTAAAAAAAAAAAAAAAAAAAAAAAAAAAGAATTATTAAAATTGGTGCAAAAAAAAAAAAAAAAAAGCTCAAAGTACATGACTAAAAAAAGAAAGCCTTATCTTTAAAATATATAGAATTAAACTCGCAATGTTATCTCTATGGGAAAATTTTGAGCCGACATTTATGACGAATATTTATGATTTTCAATACGCGCCGAGATTTTGGCCCTACCAACGTCCAGCTGATTTTTTATGTCGATGCGTCAGATATTTTGGACGCTATCGTGTTAACAATAAGTGTAATTTTTGCAGGGAAGCCAGAGCTGTGCTCCGACAATAAATACATAATTTTAATATCTTGAAGAATTTGACTACCGATTCACATCACATCAAGAAAATTTTATTAAGAAAGTTTTTTTTTTAAGAATTTAACAGTTATAAAATTTAAGACATATATAGCTAAACCTATTTGTGTACATTTTTAATGAGCCGTGTTGTTCTTTACATTACTTTATTTACATATATTTAAAACATGCTGATTATTTTTTGCTTAAACTTAAATATGTAAAATCTTGTTCAGTATACCTATGGGGAGCATACAATAACACCGTGCTCAAAATTATTAAATATTTTTATTTATATTAAATTAATCCATTGTGTTTTGTACTATTTAATGCATTGAAAAAATGTCTATAGTTTTCTAATAAAGTAGTTTTCCATTTAAATAGTTATTAATGCTGTAATTTATCCTTCGCCTTCTATATTTTACTTGTGCTTCTTTTTGTGTTCCACTGTACCTCATACAAGAAGTTTTACACAACACGTACCCCGTCCAACATGTTTTAAGCTTTATGAAATATTTTTTCTTTAAAAATTATTACAATTTATATTTTAAGAAAGTTATATTCAAGAACTTTTTCTTGTAAATTGATCTTTAAATTTCAAAAGGAAAAAATAAAACTTTAAAAATGGTCCAGTGTGTCCCATCTTTTTCTATATGACAATGCTTTAAATATGACAGCAGCTTTCACAATAGTTAAGAAAAATGCCTGCATATTGTCCCATTAATTTGCCTCGCCCTTCTTTTACGATTACTATGTTCTTATATTTTAAGATTCAAATTAATTAAGAGTTTTGTTTTACAAATGTAATCGATATATATTGAAGTCCACCGCGCAAAGTAACTGTTTATACGCAATGCTTAACCAAATTCAATATCAAGAAGGGAAAAAAATCCCTTTAAAGTGCCAGAAAAAAACTAAATGAAGAAGTCAGTTACATTATATTTAAAGCTGAAAAGATAAGTTAATATTACAAAATATTGTAGTTATTGGAGAAGCTAATTTGTCTTCTCAATGGTAAAAATATGTTTTGATGGTGTGCTTTAATTGGTATTCAAAAATGGCCTCTGTTTTTAAACCAATTGTAGAACTTATTATATCCCTTCAATCAAATTACACCCAGATCCATTTAGTACATAAGAAACTTAGATAACTTAAAAAATATTTTGTAATAACTACTTACCATATCTTTATCCTAAAAATATGAAGACAAAGAAAAAAAATGATTTTTAAAAGTTTTAAATAGCGGAATCCAAAATTACAGCTCATTCTGCTAAGCAGTTTGCGTTATGTTTCAAAAACTATCCACATTTCAATCTGGTTTGCAACCATTGTAAACGGATTTAACATTAGGAATTCAAACTTTAAACCTGCATAACTCCTAAACTACTTTTCCGAATTAATTCTCTTTTGACATCTAAGATAAATATTAACGAAAAAGATGATGATGCGAAAAAGGTATTCTTCAAAATAGGTGTTCGAATTGAAAATTTCTGCGTTTTCTCCAATTTCAGTACTAAGATACCCTAAGCTTAGTTTTTTAGCACAAATTTAAGACAATTTCCAGTCAATGGCTGTTTTCGTTTATTTTTTGAATAACTTGATGATTAAATGTATAAGATGCAATCTCTCTCTCTCCATCTCTTTTTTTTAATTTCCGACTGTACATTCAAGTGGATGGATGAATAGAATGAATTCATATTGTGAAAGTGTGCCTGACTAATATTGAATTGCTATTTTCAAACTAAAATTACTGAGTTGATAAAATTAAAAAATGATCTTTTTGATAAAATGTTTCTCAATTCAGACATTTTAATATTTCGACAAATTCGATATTTAAATGTGGAAGATCAATGTTGGAAGATGTCTAAAGTTGTATTATTTTTTTTTTTATATACATTCCTCTATCATAACTAATATCTATATCAGTGTTTTGGAAACTTATATTTAATTGAAAAATAAATGCCCAGTTAAATATCCAAATTGGATATTTACTTGGGTATATACCCTTAAAAATAAATACTTGAATATTGTACATCACTGTTTGCGGCCCTATGTTCCTATGTATTATTTTATTCTTGTTGTATGCCTGATTTACCATGTCATTTTGTAAACTTTTTTTAATTACCCTCTATATATATTTCATATAGATATCTTATGTTGAATAAATAGTTCAGCAAAACTTAATGTAGAGATTTTATATTGTTACTCAAAGGTCTGCCTTTTAAAAAATATGTTGTTTTAATTCACTTTGAAAATAATTGTTTCATTAAAAATATGCAAAAGAATACTTTTTAAATCAATGCGAATAGTTAAATACCAAAGTACTTTTGGCCAAAAAAGAAAAAAAAAAATCCACACTATTTAACATTTCGTATATATGTAAATTTCGAAATTGTTACCTTACTGTTTATTTTTTCAAGAGATTTATTAAATTTTGAAATAAAATCACCATGAAATGAAACGTCTTTCTAATCTAAATATTCGTTAAACCACGGAGTATGCTTGGTTTCTCGTTAACAAACACCATCACACTTGTTAAAATTCGATAAAAAATTGCAAACCAAAAAATATTTAAAAAGAAAAATCCTAAAAGTATTAAACTGGCAACATGAATGAAAGCTACATTTGGCTATCAGTTTTGTTTTTACTCTTTTTAAAGCTAATTTTTTAACTATTTACTATTTAAGATTAATGGAATACTGAGATCATTTATCAAAGATAGACATGCTTAAAAATAAGGAATTTACTTCTGAGCTTTCAAAAAAATTTTGTCTAGAGAATGCATTAACCATCAAATAACTAAAAGCTGTATTAAGAAACGTTCACCTCAAGTTTTCATATGTGCAAATAGATCTGTATTAACATATTGCGGAAATATTTTTTATTAACTCATTTATGCCTAGCGTCCCATTTTTGGGACGTTTCAAATTTTAATGAATTTGTATAATTTTCTTCTCCTTTATAACATGAAAATTGCATGAAACCATTATTTATAAATGTCTTTATCTGTAACAGAGAGATGACAGCATAAGGTGGATATTTATTTGCTTAAATTAAGGCTTTTTCGGTGTTTATTGATTTTTAATTTTTCAAGATAGCAAAATGTAAAAAGTAACTTTATTTGTATTTTTTCTATCAAAAATGCAAAATCGCAAGTTATAACCTTAGCTTGTAGACGTTTTTGAAATACGTATTTTTTTAAATGGGCATATATTTTTGTTAGAAATTTAGGAGACAGTTATGTATGTAATCTCCTTTCGAAGATATTTATGAAATAAATTGTTTTTAAGTCTGCAATACGATTATTCTTATTTTATTATTAATAATAGTTATAACGTTATTAGTCTCTGCAAAAAAAGAAAAAAAAATTTAGTTCATAAAAATACTAATTATAGTACATAATATACAATTTAAAAACATTTTAAATATAAATGTAGGTAAAATATATAATTATGCATATTATTCTGCTAGAAATACTCATATTTAGTTTTTTTTTTTTTTTTTTTTTTTACATTTTATGAAATAAATACAAAATATTTAAGCTCAATTTTTTTTTTGTATTTTTCCAGTTCATTTTGCAACAATTTAAAGTGATTTTACCAAAAAATTTGAGAAAACAAAAATTCAGGCACAAACAGGTTAAATACATAGAAGGCCTATAGAGAAATGTATGCGTTCGAAAAATATATACTGATTTATTTCTCTTAAATTATGTTAGTTTTGAAATAATGTTCCATTACAAATATATAATAAATACATTTTTTTAAAACTTTCCAACAAAGTTGAAATGTGCTTATGAAGTCGGTTTGTCTGTCCTTCTGTACACGATCTAACTCCTGTAAATATACTCGGATTTTCCTGCGATGGATATATGTTAATGATGTTTACCATGACATGTTTGGTATTCGATATGAAGTATGTAAGAAGTAATATGAAGTATATGAAGTGTGATGTTCATTAACAGGGGTACTTGTGAGCAATAAATGCTGATAGTGCTTTTTCAATTTCTGTATGCCCTTTTAAGTTTAATTAACTTTTAGCATGTTACTCGATGCGTATAAATTCTATACTGCGTATACAGAACCGCACAAAAGAATTAACGTACCATTCTACTTATTATCAAAAACTGCTGCAGGGGAATTTTTAACTGTGGTAAGTATTTCGTAAGTGAACTCAATTTTTTTCATGTGTGCAGTTTAAAGATACAAACTATACATCATATACAGTGCTGCTCAAAGAATTCGGATACTTTCCCGAGTGTAGATGGTAATTGCTGAAATTATGTTTCAAATGCGCTAATGCGTTTCCAAGTGTTTCAATTACAAATCCTATTTCAACTTATTAAACAGAGAAGTTTTGTTAAATTATTCTGAATGCAATGAAAGGTGTTTCATAATAGATGCTTGACCGGTTATTTTTCCTGTCTTCTTCATTTCATGAGATAAGTTAAATAACAAAGCCCTTTTTGCCAATATATATATATATATATATATATAACTGCTTAAACCTCAAAATGTTGTATTTTTGTTTATTCCGAAAAAGTTACCATTTTGTATATTATTTAAAAATATATATTACATCTTGAAATCAAACCACCATATGAGGACACTTCTTGAAAACTTAAATATACATTAACGTTAAAAAAACTTTATCAAACACCGTTACCCTTTTTAACATTCTGTAAAAATTTTTATCGTTCTATAAATTGAAAACAGGAGAAGGTTGTATGAAATACATAAAAACAATAAACTGGTGACATGAATAAAATCTATTTATGGATATCAATTTTTTCACTCTTTTTAAAACTATATTTTTTTAGCTTTTTACTATAAATTATTTAAGATTAAAGAAATACTCAGGTCATTTATCAACGATGGAGAAACTTAATGATATGCAATTTACTTGTCGTCTTTTGAAAAACTGTTGTCTTGAGAAAGCTTAAGCATCAAATAATAAAAGTTGTATGAAGAAAAGTTCATCTGAAGTTTCACATATTCTCATATAGACCTGTCTTGATATCTTGCAATAGTAAATGAAATATATATATATAGACGTCCTTTAAAATAAAAACTTCGTCAGTTCAGTCTTATTTTTTTTGCCGGTTTTTATAGTAATATAGGGTTCAAACTTGAAATACTTTTATATTTTTCTCGCATAGGGAAAAGTTTCACTCATTTACGACTGTGTCCTATAGAGGATTTTCTGTTTATTAAAAGAAAATGTGTTATAATCATATTAAAAATCAATACTTTCTGTGCAGATTTTGTAAAAAAATTGAGTTAAAATAAACATAAAATTAATAAAATATAAATACTGTAAAAATTTAAAATATAAGACTTACAAAATGAACACATACAATACAAAATGCTTCAAAATATTGAAATTACGTAGTTATAAACTACGATAGGATTTTAAGATTGATAGCAAATACAAATGGAAATTAAAGTTTTGTTTGCATACTTTATAGCAATTTCATATAAATTTCTATAATGAGACAGGGTCACTTGAAATCAAATATTTCCGGCATTATTCAGAAAGAAATGGTAAACATTTTTTTTTTTTTTTTTTTTTTTTTTTTTTTTTTACTTTAGGAATTATAAAATTTCTCCTACATACTGTGAGCCCTGTATATATATATAAAACCACCTTTATTTGCTTTTTGTAAAATGCATAAGTATTGCAGCTAAGTTGTCATTATTATTTTTTTTTATTTGTATAACGGCGTTACGATTGTAAATCTCTCTGTAATTTAGAGACAAAGAACTAGATTGGGTTCTGAATATTTCATTTACCTGACTTTCTAACCCTCCCCCCCCCCCCTCAGTTCTGTAAGTTATAAGGGTCTTTAAATAATAATAAATAATTACATAAAAGCATTTGATTTCAGAATTTTTAGATTCACTATGAATTACAATTCTTACGTAATGATGTTTGGGTTCACGAAATAGAAAAATTAGTAGTTATAGGACTACCTTATTTTTGTCTATTTTAAGTATTGCATATTACAAAGCGTATAACGAATTTCGTCTCGAATTCGAAACTTTTACTATATATCTAACTTGAAATACTGCTAAAATAAGGTTAGAACAATTCCTTTAAGGCTGATTTTATAACAAATATCCTGTCAATTCAAATTTATAAAGCCTCTTAATTTTAGAGAATACAGCTTTGGAACGCCAAATACATTTATTTTCTTTCTCAGTAAATGTTATTTATGAATACGCTCTGTAATTTATTGTTATAAATTTAAGGAAATCACTTCGAATTCTACTATGCAAACAAATATTTTGTTTTGAAATGAAAAGACAAAAATAACAGCTATAAATTGTTGCATTGTAAATGGAATAAAAGGTATACTAATATTCTCGCCCACCCAAGCTTCATATGATTATCCAAACTTAAATATTAAAATGCTGAGTTTTTGAAATGTTTTACGACTTAAATATTCAGGACTCTTTTATTGCAAAAATGATTTTTTAACATAACGTTTAACAGCATTTTAACAATGCCAATTCAAACGATGATTTGTGAAAACGAAATCTTACTTTCATAAAGTATTTCTTTTTTATTGTAAAATGTGCTTTTTGGACTCTTTTCCTGGGTGTTGTGTGGCATATAGCGTTCCATGGTTGCAGAGCTCTCTTTGGGTGGTTTTTCCAAAAATCAATGAAACTGAAAGTATACTTTAACCCTTTCAGGGCCGGTGGTATGTTTATGAAACCAGTTAATTTTAATTCCCAAGAGCCACAATGGCACAAGCATTTTGGTAAAATATTTTGCATTTAATGAGAGAGTTAAACCTTTATCTTATTTCCAATTCAATTTGTAGGTAAATTCAGGTGACATTAATTTATTTCAACACATTAGCACTGTACATGATTTGCCCACTGAAAGGGTTGATATATATTCCAGAATTGTTTAGTGCATTGGCAGACGATTTCAGCGTGTGCCAGCAGAAATTTGAAAAATTTTGAATAACCAATACAGTAGACGAAAAATCTAGTCCGATGTGCAAATCCCAAAACATTCTTCTATCTCATACACGTTAATACTACAAAATTCACTATCAGTGTGCCAACATTAAACAGCAATCTGTGCCCATCATTATGATTCTAAAAATATGAAATTCCGTGCATTAGTTCTTGAGATATGTCTATTGCTAGTGTAAAACCTGCAAAATGCAGCATAGCAGAGCCTCCTGTTGAGTGATTTACATTAAAATCTAATCAACAACAGCTTGTGTTAACATCTGACTGAATGTGAAGTTTGATGAAAATCCGTGCATTAGTTTTTGAGATAGAGCTAATGCGAAAATAGTGAAAAATGCGCACATCGGCGCCATATGTTGGGCGATTAGCACAAAAACCTTATCAGGAACAACTTGTGTCAACGTCTAACTGAATCTGAAGTTTGATGAGAAAATTCCTGCATTTGTTCTTGCTATTGCAAAAATCATGAAAAATTCAACATAGCAGCGTCACCTGTTTGTCGATTTACACCAAATCATAATCAGTCCTTATATTTATCAAGGTATACCTGGATCTGAAGTTTGATGGCTTTCATTCAAGGACGCTGTGCATAATTTCTTTGAGAATAACAAAGCTACAAATTACAAGTGTATAGCTCAAAATATAAAAAACAATTTTAAAAAGCTAAATTGTCATACAGTAGAACCTCGATCCATCGTTTTTTAAGGGGTGCGTGAAAAAACCCGATAAATGCGGGAAAACGACGAATGTGGGTTAACGTCAAAACACGAAAAAAACAATTTTATGCATTACTAATACATGCAATGCATACAGTATGCTAATAAATACTAATTTGTTACTTACCAAACTGTAAAAGAAATAAATCGAAGTTGTAGAAATTGATGTTTATTTTTAAAAATCAGTAATTTTATGTTGAGTTTTCCGTTCACTTTTTATTTTAAAGATATACAATTTTCTGGTCATTTCCTATAATTTCAAGTACAAATATAAAAGGTCGTACAGTTTCAAATGCCACAATTGCTACAGACAGACTTGGCACTGGTGTGGTTTCAGCTTCATCGGCGTCAACATTATCCTCTACTTCTTCGTCATTATTTTCATTTTTTGCATCATCACACATTTCTTCTATGCTTAGGACACACATGTCGCAATATCTTGATCATGGGAATACAATCTCTAAATTTCACACCAGATACATCCTCTGAGATACGCAACCACTCTTCATCTGCATTATCGTCACCATCATCATTATTTTCTTTCCCTTCTGTTCAGCATTCTTCATCCATTTTTCGCACAAAACCGCATTTCACGAAACAGTTCTAGATGTCTGAAAAGGTTGCTTCATGCCATGCTGAAAGTAAAAAATGAATAGCCTGCAGAAGGTCGATTTTTAGAGTAGGTTCTTTTGCTTCTTACATGAAACATAAAGATCTTTTGACTAGTTTTCTCCTGTAAAATTGCTTAAAACAGTTGATTTAGTGATGGGCGATTTTGGAAAATTCAGGAATCGATTAAAATCGACATCGTATAAAACTGAATCGATCACAATAAGAATCGATTCCCAAATTCTAGAATCGATATTTAGATAGTCACAGATTCGCACAGATAAGCTCAAAAATATTAATTTCAAAACTTAGCGAATCAGCAGAACCGTAGCGACCACCTCCCATACCTCACATTTAGAGGGTAGACAAAGTCAGGGGCCCAGTCGTAAGCTATTACAGACCTTTGAGTAAAATAATAAAGTTTTTAACTTTTAAATTATAAGTTTTAAGATGTAATTTTACTAATATTGAAATTTAGATTTTATTTAAATTTATTTTTTAGGAAAGATCTCGGTTAAATACAAGTTGGAAATTGCGCGTCAAGCGTGGCATATGTGGTGCGCTCGTACTATAACAGTGCACTTCATAAGTGCATATCAATTTCATTCTGTTCGAAAGTCTGTAACATCCTTAAAATGCACTTGAAATAATTTTTTCCATTGGCTGTAATGTAACGGAAAACTGTTGACTGTCCCTGTAATTAAATCATTGTGATTTTCTTCTAGCCTGAATTAAAATTTAAATTTTCAGGGACATAATTCACGTTGACATAAGAACCGATTTAGTATTCTTACAATTTGAGTTTAATAATGTAACTAGCAAAGTTTATTAAAGTTCTTTTATTTAAAAAAAAAAAAAAAATCGTCGCTGCAAGACGTGAAAATTTAGTTTTCTCAGAAGAAATAAAAATCAATTAATTTTACTGTCTTAGAAGGATAGTGACGCACATGTATATTGCTTGGAAATCTTTAACATTATAGCGAGTAACTAGCGGGTTCCCCCTAATATGAAATCTCGAAGCGAACGAACCGCGAACTGGGTTCCCGCTGCCTACAGCACCGTATAGGTGTAACCCCCCCCCCAATTTTTGACATTCATTATTTAAAAATTTTTTATTATGTGTTATAAATTATCTTAAAATTTCAAACAAATCGCCCTGTTATATTTTCTAATTTTGTTCTGCCCCTCCCCCCTCCGAAATGTGACGCGCCATTCTTTTTTATAATTTTTTATCATGTGTTATAAACAATCTTAAAGTTTAAAACAGATCGCATTGTTAGATTTCCTAATTTTAACAAAATCGCGTTATGTTAGTTCCAGATTCCACCACCAGGGTGCGCACTCTATTCCTAACAAAACTGTGAACGAAACTCCGTTAAACAACCTATCAGTAGATATATTACTCAAGAGTGTGGCAATCTTGATCAAAAATTTAAGCTATTTTCCGAAATTACTATTCGGAAATAGTGGTAACTAAACTTTTGAGTTTTTTATATTTAATAAGTAGCATTTATCTCAGAACTCCGTCAAAAAACCCCACCTAAAACGGTAAGGAATGCTAAGGTTTAAAAAAAATTCTAGCGGCCTCCACCCCCCCCCCCTCCTCCCGAAATTTTCTCACCATTTCTTTTTTTTTTAAACTTTTTCTTATGTGTTATAAACTATCTTAACGTTTCGCACAGATCGCCTTGTTAGATTTTCTACTTTAAATGAAATCGCGGTCTGTTAGTTCTATATTCCACCACCAGGGAGCGCAGTCTACTCAAGACAAAAGTGTATCAAAACGAAACTCCTTTATACAACCTATCCGAAGATACATTAGTCTAGGGGGTGGTAGTCTTAAGCAAGAATTCAAGATATTTGTGAAATTACTATTCGAAAATAGTGGTATGAACACTTATAATTTTTTTTTATATTGAAAAGGTAGTAATTATCTCAGCCCGCCGTCAAAGAACCGCACGCTAAACGGTAGAAAACGTTAATGCTGCTATAAAAAATCACGTGACTGCCTTTAAAAAAAAGCATTTAATAGAAATAAACCAATTAGTGAAATAATAATTAATATCTCAGCTTGTAATTAAGATAATATTTTTTCAAATTTCTGAAAGGAGAATTTTTTTTTTTTTTTGCATCGCCTTGTCCAAGTTTCGAAATTTTACACCCCTTACATTCTAAGATGTGGTCCCCTTTTAAAACAGGACAAAATTCTCGTGAATCACTTTGTTTAAATTGTTAAATAAATTATTTGAAAAAAAAAGAAAGGTTTTAAAGCATTTTAGCACGTATTTTCATACCTACACCCTTGAAAAAAATTAATAACATACAGGGGATCCTTTAGTTTCGGAAAGCTCCGAAATTTCATAAAATTCAAAGTATCATAAATCAGTAAGTTTGGTTGTAAACGACTGGAATTTTTATAATACAACTTACACAAACACTTTGACAAACTTGTGAAATACCGCTTAACTAACGAGAACATTGAGTCACGTGGCTTTAAACCAAGAATGATAAGTTTAAAATGGAAAAGAGACGAAATTTGTTATTACCATTCATAAATGGTGCTCACCAAGAGCTGCAGATATAATATCAGTGTTTAGTTGGTAAACAAATGACTCGGGAAGAATGTCAAAAAAGGTCCCATTGAAATTGGACCATAATTAAGAAAATTGGGATGGGGAGGGGGGAATGTATTGGTGACGAACTGGAAAAGTACAGCTTAATAAACTAGTAACCCAAATAACTTGGCTCCTAAACTAAAAATATAACAATTTAACCTAGAAAGAAAAAGGCTCTTATGCGAAATTTGACAGCAGTTCTGCCTTTAAAACAGTAAATCCGAAAGAATAAATATATATTCCTTTGAAATTACTGTCAAAAATATCAATACAAAAGTTGGAGCACGATTGACCCTTACCAAAAAGAAGGAAGGCTAGAGACAGAAAATAAAAGATCTCATTAAAAGCTTTCCAACGATATGTTATACGATATGGTTTGGAAGAAACAAAAAATATCCCCCCCCCCCCCCCGAGGGAGCAAGTAAGCCCCAAACGGTCGGAGGGGCGACCTCAAAAGTATCTTTGGTCAAGGTTTCAAAATGTGGCTTTATAATAAAATAGAACAAGAATTGGACATTTTAAAAATTGCATGCAAATTTTGAACGGCCTTGTAAATTAAGATTAGCGAGGAAAAGGGGAGAGGGGGGTGGAGAGATTAGAAGGGACGAACTTGAAAAATACAATATAATAAACTAGTAACCTGAATAACTAGGCTTCTAAACAAAAGTATAACGATTTAACCTAGTGTTGAATTCAGGGGGTAGCCCGGGAGGACATCCCTCCCGGGACATTGAAATGTCCCTCCCGTAAGTTTTGAGATTTTATGCTTTTTAATGGACAAATGTGCACCCCTCCCCCCCCCCCCCAATCCCGACCGGAGTCGCATAAATCTCTCGCTAAGAAAAATACCTGCATTCAACACTGATTTAACCTAGAAAGTAAAAAAAGGCTCTTATACAAAATTTTACAGCAATTCTGGCACTAAAACAGCAAAATTGGAAGAATTGATTCAAGCTGAATCGTGGATCGACCGCGATGCGATTTGAATTGAAGTAAATCAAAACATAACGATTCGACATTGCATCTAAAGAATTGAAGTAAATCAAAAAAATAACGATTCTGAAGATCGCATCTGAAGATCGACATCGGCATCGAATCTGAACTGAATCGATTCACCGTTTCTGATCCAAGGGCAGAATCGATGCGTTCACCTTTTCTTGCTTTCTTTTGTCTTTAGAAAAATAAAGCGTTGTTTTCGTGAAAATTTTCGACTTCCGGTTTCTAAGGATTTATAGTTTTAGAACTTCTTGTCTGGAATACGATTTGACTATTTTTATAAATTTTTTGTCTGTCAGTCTGTCTATTTGTTTGTCTCTGACAAAAAAAATTGTGCGCGGTCTATTTCAAGAACTAATGCATGGAATCTGTTGAAACTTTAGATTCAGTTAAACCTTCATATAAATTGGTGCTGATTACTTTTTGGTGAATATCGCTCAACAGGTGGCGCTGCTATGCTGCATTTTTCATGATTTCCGCAAGATTGCTATCTCAAGAACTAATGCATGAATATTCACCAAACTTCAGATTCAGTTTGACGTTGACATAAGTTGTTGAGTATTAGGTTTTGATGTAAATCTACCGGCAGGTGGCGCTGCTATGCTGCATTTTTCCCGATTTTCGCAATAGCTCTATCTCAAGAACTAATACACGGATTTTCATAAAACCACATTCAGTTAGACGTTGGAATAAATTGCTGCTTATTAGGTTTCGGTGTAAATCGCCCAACAGGGGGCGTTGCTATGCTGATTTTATCAGCAGAGTTGAATTCAGACATTTTTCTCCGGGAGGGACAGTTCAGAGGGGGAGGGGGTTGGACTTTTGTACATTTTAATGTACAAAAAGAATAAAATCTCAAACTTTCTGGGGGCATTTGAATGTTGCGGTGGGGGGGGGGAGATATGTTACCCTCCCGGGCCATCCCCTGAATTCAACACGTTTTTCAGGATTTAAATAATTTTAGGGATAATATCTCAAGAACTAATGAACGAAATTTCATCAATTTTTAATGTACAAAAACGTATTGAATTCGGGGGTGGCCCGGGGGGGGGGTGACCTTCTCCTCCTCCCGAAACACTCAAATGCCCCGCAGAAAGTTTGAGATTTTATGCTTTGTTGCGGGGGAGGAATGTCACCCCCCCGGGCCACCCCCTGAATTCAACACGTTTTTCAGGATTTAAACAATTTTAGGGATAATATCCCAAGAACTAATGAACGAAATTTCATCAAACTTAATATTCTGTTAGACAATGCCATAAGTTATTCATGATTAGGTTTTTGTGTAAATGATATAACAAATTGTGCTGCCATGCTGCTTTTATCAACAGTGTTGAATTCAGACATTTTTCTTATGTCTTATGGGGGGGATTTCTATGGTTCTGGGGAGGAACATTCTAGAGTTATGAGGGGGGGGGGATTGGACTTTCGTCCATTAAGCATAAAATCTCAAATCTCCCTAGGGGACATTTCAATGTTCCGGGGAGGTGGGGGGGGGGGGTGAGTCCACCCGTACCAGCCCCTGAATTCAACACTGTTTTTCAGGGTTTACGCAATGTTTGCGATAACATCTCAAGAAGTAATGAACGGAATTTCATCAAATTTAATATTCTGTTAGTCATTGACGTAAGTTGTTTCTGAGTCTTTCGTGTTAATCATGTAATAGGCTGCGTTGCTATACTGCTTTTTTCATGATATTCATGATAGCCATATATCAAAACTAATGCACGGAATTTAATCAAACTTCATATTCTGTTACATTGTCGTATAAATAGATCCTTATTAGGCTTGGGTGTATACTACCCAACAGGTGTCGATTTTATGCCCTTTGAACTGGGATTTTCCGTTGCGGACATCTAAGAGGGTGTAGGCCAAAATTCAATGATTTGTTAGGAAAATGGGATTCTTATATATATTTTTTAAATACACATATTTCAATGAACCTATACTTTTGGATCCTCATGATGGGTATAGGTTATTTAAATTTGACACTGTGATAGCGAATTTTGAAGTTTTAACATTTATGAGACAGAAGAAAGTTTTGGGATTGGACATCCAACTACTTGACCTTAAATATTTGAAGGAAAATGAAAATGATATGACCTTTAGAGACATCGATTAAAAAATTTATAGTATCGATTAAATCGAGTTGGCCATAGTATCGATTAAATCGATTTAAAAAATCGAAATCGCCCATCACTAAGTTGATTATCCCGGCATCAAGAGGTTGTACGACAGATGTACAATTAGCTGGAAAAAACTGACTTTTATATTTTCCAAAGACGACTGAATGAGCTGAACAATTGTCAGCAAGTAGAATGAGTTTCCTTTTTTGAGTGCATATAAGAAATTTCGTAAAAATATCATTTTTCATCCATGCTTTAGCATTCGAATGTCAGACTTCTGGCAGTTTCTTTACATCCTTGAAGCATCGAAGGTTAGCAGATTTACGAATGACAGGGGTACTCGTTTATCAGACCCGTACTTATTTGTGCATAGTAGCACTGTAAGTCTTTCTTTGGAATGTTTACCACCATGATAAGACTCTCCTTTGAACGATAGAGTTCTCTCTGACAAGCATTTATAAAACAGGCCTGTTTCGTCTTCATTATAGATGTCACAATCCTTGTATCCTTCAAGTATCTTCGGAAGTTTTTCGAACCACCTTCCTATGACATCAGTATTTACTACTGCGGCACTTTCGCCGATAACTTTCCTGGATACCAAACAATGGAAAATTTTAAAACGATAAATCTACCCGTTTGATGCAGAAAAGCCTTTTGATGACTCATATGCCATGCCATACGAGGCAGTTATGTCAAGTACCTTCTCTCGAAGAATATTCCTATCCACTTTAATATTTGACGCACGAGTCTGCTCGTACCAAGCGAAGAGAAGTCTTTCCATCTCACTGTAAGTAGACATTTTGCTAGTTCTATAATTATCAGCCTGCTCTAATTTCTTTCTTTTTCAAAATTATCGAATTGAGGGTTAACGGCGATATACCTAAACCTTTAGCGATGCTAATTTTTTTTCTCAAAATGATTTTTTATCACCTCATCTATGATGTGAAGCCTTTCTTCTAAGGTTCGGATTTGTTTTGTCATTCTTAAAATTCACCGAAAGCATAAAATTTAGCGCAGAACGCATTAATTTGAAAGCTCACACTCTTCAAATTAAACACGTACACTGACAACAATAGATTACACTACCCAACAAAAAAAATATTTTTGTCAGTTTTCTGGTTCTAGATAGTCAATTCTTACTAATTTTGGGTTGAAAAAAAACGAATATCTAAATGAAATTTTTTTATTAGCTCTTGTTTTCAAGATACAATACAGCCCACTGCAGAAAGGCACACAACATCCCACACATCGATTTAAAAGGAAATTGAAGAAGAAAGAAATTCATATGTAATAAATACAATACGATAGGCATGTTTCACTAAACAATGTTCATTTGTCAGAAAGCAGTGATTGTTTTTAGCCTATTCTTGCAAACGTTTCCTTTTGAATTGCCTCTTGTATGTCAACGCCGGAGCATCTCTTGTAACAGTCCAGCAGTAGTCAGCCAGCATTGACTGTTCCCAACGACCCTGATATCTGCGTTCCATTACAGAGATATCTTTGTGAAACCTTTCACCGTGCTCATCGATTACAGCTCCGCCGTTTTTAGGGAAAAAAATCAAGATGGGAGTGGAGGAAATGAAGTTACAGAGATATGTTGCATCCATGGTCATGGTAGTTTTGTAAGAGTTGTTTCACAAATTGTTGATCGTTCTCGGCTTTTCTGTTGCCTAGAAATCCTCGTACCACACCTTTTAAGTCTTCCCAAGCTGCTTTCTCTTTCCCTTCCAAAACTTTATCAAAAGCAGAGTAATTCATTATTGTGCGTATTTGAGGTCCCACAAAGATTTCCTCTTTAACCTTTGATTCAGTCAGTCTTCGAAATTTCGCTCTAAGGTAATGGAGAACCCCTCCATCCTTGTTTTCAGGAACTTTCAGGAAGTTCTTCATTAATCCCAGCTTAATGTGCAGGGGTGGAAGCAGAATATTTTTTGGATCAACTAGAGGCTCATTTTCGACATTTCTCTCCCCGGGATTTAGATTTCTTGAAGGCCATTTATCTTTTATGCAGTGAGAGTTTCTATCCCGACTGTCCCAAAAACACAGAAAACAGCAGTACTTGGTATAGCCTAATTGCATTCCCAGAAGTAATTACTTTACCAATTACTTTCAAGTCACCACAAATCTGCCATTTATGATCCTCGTATTTGATTGACTCTAAGTAATTTCACGTTCCCGTAAGTTTCCTGCATGTGAACGGAATGTCCAATGGGAAGGGAAGGAATAACGTTGCCGTTGTGTAGTAAGACTGCTTTTAAACTAAGTTTGGAAGAGTCTACCTAAGTTTGGAAGAGAATAACCTCCACTTCCGTGGATCATGAGCTATGTCCATGGAATTCATCAACCCATTAACATCAGTACCAGCAAACCCATGTTCTTTCTTCTCAAAGAAATGAAGAACATTCTTGTGACGAGTCCTGTATTCTGTGATCTTGACTTCTGGTTGGAGTAGATGCTATTGCTTCAGTCTTGATGCCAGAAGCTCTGCTTTCTCCTTTGGTAAGTCAAGATCTCTTACGAGATCATTCAGTTCCGTCTGATTTAGTCTGTGAGGCTCATTCAAATCTTCTGCCTTGAAATATAGGTCATGGGAAGTCCCAGGTCTAGTGGCTTCTTCTTCTACAGCATCATCCTCTTCAATCTCATAATTTTGAGGTGGTTCAGGAATTGCAGATTAGCCGAGTGAGGAACGGGCCGAATGGCTGATGTAACACTGGGATACTGTACCGATTCCTTCTTCTTTTTTGCCCAACCTCGATTCATGGATGGCGTCATGCAGAAATAACAATTGTCAACGTGGTTTCTTCGCTCACGCCAAATCATGGGTATAGCAAACTTCATTTTTCGTTTCTTCCCATTCAGTCACTCTCGCAGTCTAACTGAGCAAGAATTACAACAGACATGTGGGGCCCAAGGTTTATCCTGGTCACCTACCTTCATACCGAAGTAATGGAAGTAAGCTGTCTTTACAACTGGGCTAATGGTTCGCTTCTGGGCTTCAAAAATTATTTCACTACAGATGTAACAAAAGTTGTTGACCTTTAGTTGTAAAGCGAATAGCAGAGAATGTCACTTGAATCGTGCACTGTTATCTTTTTTCATTCTACTGACGCTCTCACCGGTTCAAAAGACGGTCAGTCCCAGGGAAGGTGGTGGCCGAGAGGTTCTGCTCTCGAAGCTGGTAGACGGGAGATGCTGGGTTCGATCCCAATCGCGCCCGTCGGCCTAATCGTTCGGAGTTTTCGTGGTTTTCTTCGAGCCGTGGATCTTCCATGCGTTAATACGGATTAGGTTCCCTTAGAAAGACCCCCACGGAGGGCACTCCCCCCGGGCCCATATCCCTCGTGTAGATAATTGGCCGTCAAAAATCAACCCAACCCAACCCAGGGAAGGTGCTTCCATCTGCTGAGGAAAAAGAACGTCAAAAAGATTCCACACAGAGAATGCAGTTGAGAGGAATTACAGCTATTAGGAGTACCAACTTCCGAACATTCAATTTCCCATTAGTGAAATTTCTCATGTTGGTTCCTATCTTGAAAACAAGAGCTAATCTCAACTTTTTATGTTGATTTTCGTGTTTAGCGAGACAAAATACTTCGGAAACAACTATTTTCGAGCCCGAAACATTTTTGATGTTGGGTAGTGTTAGCCAGGAATGTGAAAGAATGTGGCAGATGGCCGTAGTGGATACATCCATCCTCCCCTTTACACAGAATAAAACAACCCATTCTCCAAACAAGAATACGTGTTCCAAATTCAGTTATTTACACGTACATACATGTCACAATATCAGCGCTAATCCATGTTTTCCTCCCCTAAAACAGCACAAATGTGTTAATTTAGGATAAAAGAAGTAATTCCAGTTTGTATGTCATATGGATCCACTTGATCTTCAATATCATTTCGGTGAAGAGAAAAATTTTACAACGATGAATGCGGGAAAACGACTTTTTGAAGAACGATGCATGCGGGTTTCGATAACATTAATTAAATACAATTTGTGCAGGGACCATAGAAATAAAACGATCAATGCGGGAAAACGATGGATGCGGGAACGATAGATCGGGGTTTCACTGTATTTCATTAAAGCTTAATTTTTTGCATTCTCACATTGACTTTTTTTCAGATAATATGGGAGCAATTATCGACGAGCATGGTGAACGATTTCACCAACAAATTTTTGCTATGGAGTCTTGTTATCGATCGCAATGAAACGTAATAGCAATGCTTTCCGATTACTGTTTGTTCATCTAGAGAGAAGATACTGAACATAAATATAAACGCAAAAATATGTACAAAGGTACTCAAATTAATACACTCAAATTGTGTTCAGCCGCGTAGAATGTGTTTAAATTATGTGGAACATTTGTATAAACAGTGTGCAAGTATACTGAGTGTAAATTTAACATTTATGTATTATTACTATGCATTATTGTACGATCTCCTAAATTGTGATATATCCTAATAACCTATACATACATATCATTCGTTTAAAAAAGAAATAAGAACAAAGTTAAAATTTCTAATATCATTTTTATTTAATTGGGATGTTAGCTTTAAATTTAAGAAAAAAAATAAAAAGTCAATTTTTGTTTATCAGTGTTATTGTAATTTTCGTACGTTGTTTTGTTAGGGGGAGGAGGTTGTCCGCCGGTTAAAAATATAAGCAAGAACCTCTATATAAAGATAAATTCAAATTCATGAATTGTGATTAGACTTTTTCAAAAATATAGAATAAGGTTCACAAAAACAGACCATGTAGGAAAATCCTGAACAGACCCTGAATATTGTTGTTAATGCTAAGTAAAATGCTAAGATTTAATCAATATTGAACAAGTATAGCAGTGTTATTAAATAAATAATAAAATACGAAGAATAAATCATAAATAATAAAAGATGAATGATTTCTCTCTTGTTTTTATTGACTAAATATGTATAATGAAAAATACAACATGACAAACATAGTAAAATTATTCTTAAGTGAGCAACGCTTTCTCAAGTAATCATATCTATAAAATATATATTTGGTCCAATATTTAAAAAAATATATTTTTAATATTGTTGTCATGATACGTTGAAATTTAACCCATAATGTGTAAGTATTACGGTGTTATTATATATTTTAACAAAGAAGATTCGTGCAGAGAAGAAACCATAAATAATAAAACATGCATGATTTCTCGCTTGTTTTTATTGACATAAATACGCATAAAGAGAAGTACAACATGACAAACTTAGTAAAGTTATCTTAAGTGAGCAAGGTTTTCACAAGTATTCATATCCGTAAAATACTCTCTTGCTCCTGGACATTTGCCAAAAGTCATCTTTTTATATGTATGGAAGACTGCTGGTTCTTGGAAATAGATATTCGTGTTGAAGTTTTGTTACGTTCTTATCTGTTTTTAGGGAAATAACAGTTCTGCTTTCTCAAGATATTTACGTTTCTTTTTTTCTGACGTTTCGATGTTCCATCATTTAACTGCCATGTGACGTTTACAGTGTTATCTATGAAGTTTTTCTTTAAAAACTATTTCAGTTTCGAGAAAAAGAAATGCATTATATATCATCACTTGCATTGAAGTCGGTTTTTAAACTGCTTTTAATAAAAGTAAATGTGAAATGAATAATGACAAACATGGATTTTTATTCAATTTTATGTAAGTTAATATTTTGCTTTTCACATCAGTGTTTTCTTTTGAAAGTAGTTTTTTCTTTAAACGTTTAAGTTTATATAAAGCGTTATTATGCGTTTTTTTAGCAAATGCAGCGGTATTTTTTAAAACAGTTGTCTTTTCCTAAACAAATTATTCCCAATCTATAGCCCAGTAAACATTTTATGGTTTTTAAGGATACATGGTATGTAAATGTGGGTCCTGATGTATTTATTTTAAAAATTAATACAAATCAAAATGAGCGTAAAGATCAGCTGATGCCAATAAAGAAGAGAAAGCCTAGGAATAAAAAATAAGGATTATAGATAATGTATAGTAATTTAAAAAGTTCATCCTGTATTATAATATTTTGTCATGTTTCCATATTTTAGTGGCAAACGTTATGCATTAATTGAATTCATTTATAATAGGTACCTTTATTAAATTGTGTAGAAACTTAAAGAAATCAAAGTATTTTTTGCAAATGGCTTGGTAAAAAATTATTTTTATTTTTGTTTTTCAGTAACCTATTATCAGTTTTGAAACATTTTTTATTTTACCTTTTTGTATAACGCTATGTTATTGTTATAAACGCGTTTTTAGTACTGCAAAATTCACTTTATTGCCATTCGTTCATTATGTTTTCATTTGGCAAAAACATAGTTTTTGTTAACCTGCTGTTATATTTATTTTACCCTCTACACTGTTAAAAAGATCGTGAAAAATTACCTCTGTTTTTCAAGGGTATCTATTTTTTGTCCAATGAGAATGCTTCATTAGTGATTATGTAGCGTTCTCATTGGTCTGAAAATAGAGAGCTTTTAAAAACAGAGGTAATTTTTTACAAGCTCAAAATGATATCAGATAATAATCACACCAAGGAGGGGGGTGGGGGTGGTATTTAGGCTTTAGAGGTGTTTTAGTGGAACATGTACTAAAAAGATCTTTAAAACGATCGTTTTTTTACTTTTTTCACTAAATATCAATTTTGATGTAATACAAAATACGTTGTTGTCAACTTTTACCAATTTTCGTTACAATTGTTTTGGAATAGTCATTTTTCTGTTCTTTAATTTCAGAATTTCTGCATTAAATAAATAATTTCTGCGGAATAATTTTACCGAAATAGTGATAACAAAAATGGTAAAAGTTGGCAGGTATTGAAAATATTCGTCAACATCATAAAACAAAATGTAAAAGACAATTCCCTTAAAATAGTGTGATACTATTAATTTGAGAAGTCAAACTATGGCGTTAACGAATAAATGACAATTTTATGAGTTTAACTTTAATTTCAGTTGATTTTTATCTTGCTGAGACATGATTTTATATAACCGTAACTTTAGTACATCAAAATCTCGACCTATAATTTACCTAATTTCATATAAAACGCCTTTAGTTAGTTATTGTGGCGTCAATCTATACATTATGGTTAAACGATGTGATAAATACTACAAAATTTTGACAATTCATGCGATGGATAACATCAGATCTTGTACAATTTCTAATATAGGGTGTAATATGTTATCTATGGCCAACCTTTAATTTCTCAACCGTGGGTCGTAGACATATAGTTCCAATTACAGAAACGTTTCAAATGAAGTAAATATTCCAGCTGTGGCATTATTTAAAGTTAAAAATCAATTTTATAAAAATTATGAAATCTAACTTTTTATACGGTCCCCCAGTCCCTATAGTTATATTTAGTAAAAGTTTACACATATCATAACATATATAACACAAAAACTTTGACATCTGTGCTACAAAAATTGTACTACTAAAAACTCTACTACTAAAAAAATGCTGTATTAAATTTATAGAAATATCTTTTAAAATTCTATTTGTAATACGCGATTTGAATCACTTCAATAATGAAATTTTCAAGTCAATTTCGGATGTAATATCATTTTAAATGTCTGCTAGAATCTTATCCTATATATGGTTTCATGAAATAAAGGATATTTGTATAAAAGCGGATGATAACGGAGTAATAGAAAATGCATATAGTATTATCTATTATTTAACTAGAGGACGCAAGGAAATAGCGTAATACAACGTATCGATTCCCGTTATTTATGTAAAACGATAAGTGCATCTTACCATAGGGCTCTCTTGTCTTGTTAGTACAATTGACTTCCTTTTGTTTCGGATTGATTCATTATGTCTTCAAGTTGAATTGTTGATATGAGATAAAGTATTAGTCTATCTCTAATAGATAAATTTAATAGATAAATAGTGGTAAGATATTTTCATAATACACATTTGTAAAGTAGAACACTGGAATTTACTAACATGTGTTAATTTTCAATATTTTCTCATCATTTTATTACAGATTGTTTTCAGTTCAATTAATTTAGTTTGTAAAAAATTTTGTTATCATCTTGTATCAAAATATTAAAAAAAAAATTAACATAATAACTGAATTAAAAAATATATCATTAAGTAGAACGCCTCGCTAAAATTATACCGTCGTAATTTTTTAATGCTAAATACAAGATATGTGCAAGAAATTTATGGTTATTCTTTATGAAAATGCATGGCTTATTTTCATAAATGTAAAAAATATAAATTATTGCGATAAATATTTTATAAAGAATTTTAAGGGCTAAAAGGCAATTTTAATGTGGTCCTTATTATAAGGACGTATGAATTAAATCGCATTCTTTCAAAATTTAAATGTCTTCATTAAACTACATTTATCTTAATTAGAACAAATAACGTTCGACAGACTGATCTTTGAAGGTGGAAGCAGTAGTGCTCGTCCGACGTATATAGAGAGCAATGGCCTATCCTTTTCGATGTCCTTAATTTATAAAAATTAGCTTTTAAATTTTTCCGGTGTGCATGTCAAAATTAAGAAGAAAATGATTAGTGTTTAAAAGAAAGAAAAGGACATTGGACGTACGCTGGCCAAAAGTATGATTGTCAAGGAATGATTAATAGAAAAATAAATCCTAAAATATGAAAGCTATTTGACACTTTTGCTCTCAAATTCACAAGTAGAAAGAAGAAAGCAAGAATTTCAAATTTAGTTTAAAAAATATGTTCATGTTGTAAACATAATTATTTGAGACAGATTGTGGATGATGAGTTTCATTTCGAATTACAATAAATTAGTTGCAATCGAATAAAATTGTAGCACTTTATCAAATAAAAATATCTTGTAAGACGAATTGTCTGATGATTCACGATTCTGATTCCTAGAATATATAAGGATGAATGCCAAACATAGTCTAATCTAAGTGTAGAAAATTGCCCGAAAATTAGATATTCGCCATTCTCTTAAAGCAAAATATAAAAATATCTTTAATGTAATTTGCTATTTAATACTTTTTACTTAGAGCATTTGTCTATTAAATTTTCCTAATTTCTCATATTTTATCGTTTATTTCTTTATTTTCGTTTTCGCTTGAAAGTATCTTGCTCCTTTTATGCCATATGATATTTTACTTTATACAAATTCTTTCCTTTATTTTATGGATGTTTATTCACATATTATTAATTTAATTTTCGACATTTATACGCAAAAATAGTGTATTTATACCATCCTTTTCTTAACCCTCTCATTGAGCATCCCGCGATTTCCACGGACAACGTAAATGTAGCAAAATTTGCGCAACCCTTAATGTCTACGAACTTTTTTTATGATCTAATTCGATGTCAAAAAAAGAACTCTTTTGCAAACAAAATTACATATTTTGAATTTAAAATATATGTAGATTTGAAATATCTTATAAAATAAATGCCGAATTTTTTAATCTATTTTAATTTTATATATATGTACGCAGCGAGGGGGGGGGGGGTATTAACTTAGTAATTTTATTATCTAAGTATTAACTTAGTATTAACTTAGATTTATCTAAATATTAACTTAGATTTATCTAAATATTTGTAATGTATTTTTAGCTCTTAAGCAGATAATTTTAGAATTATGTAATTAAAATAGTAAAAAAGAATGATTTCTAACAAAATAAAAAGATAGAAATATTCAAATATTAAAAAGTATTCTTTGTTATTACTGAACGGAGGTAAATAGGTATAATTTCAGCAACATCTTTTAAATATCAAAAAACACACTACAAAATTTATAATGCAAAATTCTAATCGATTGGTTATTGCAGTAATATCCATCTTTCACACAATTCCGTTTTATTTCTTGCCAAAAATCTGCTCGAAGAAATACCGTATTACATTTTTCTTGAAATTTGTCAAACTTTGCTTTGAAAATAAGATACCGTTTTCTTTTTTTTCGAAATATCCCTTGAAGATTCTGTAATAATCAAATTTTATATATTTTGAGGAAACTTATTTCATAACTAGTTTCAATGAAACAATATGTTTTATTCGAATGAAAAGTTATAGACTATTAGAAAAGCGATATGTTTACCTGAAGTAAGAAAGAACTTTGGAATGTTATTTAAGAATGTTACGTATGTAAGAACAGATGACTGAAAGTAACGCTCTTTTGTGGATCTGACAATTTCTTTAAGACTATAAATTAATACTGTCACATGTTTCTCCTGTTAACAGAACAATGGATTTCACCATATATTGAAACATTAGAATTTTGCAGTAGAGGAGAATTAGAAATTTTTCTTTTGTCTATATCCATTTTCACATAAAAGCAAATAAGATTTCATTCATAATAAAATGTGAAAGAAACTAACATTTAAGAAAGTTTGATATCGACGTTTTAAAATCGAATTATGAAGTTTACTACGTATTTCAATACTGCATATTCCGTTGTATTTGTATTTATTATAAGTTTTCCGAGAAATGCTTTCATCTAAATATCTCATTACTATATCGTAATCTGTTTCCGATATGTATTGCCAATTTTACTTTTGTTCATATCGCATCAGTATGAAACAGAATTTTAAAATGCTTAAATGAATAGTTATTGCATATTTTAAATCTCCTAGAAAATTTATTATGCCAGTTATCACAATTGTATAGTTCTAAATATTGTTTTATTAAATAGCACGTTTAAGATATCTCTATAAATAACATTTCATATCCCAATAAAGTTTTATTCATTTTATATATATTAATTTAAAGAAACACTATGTAAAATTTCTAAAATTTTCTTTTAAATTTACAATAAAATTGTCATTATATTGAATTTTTTCGAACGATTAGTGATATAATCTTTCTATATACGTCTGATAGGAATTTACTTCATATCTATTGCCAAGAAATAAAACTTAGTTGTATGAAATTGGACAGTTACAGTAATGATATAGTATACTCTGTTGCTTAAGTAGAGGAAGAAATAAGATAAAGTAATGCAACATATCGATTCTCATTATCTCTGTACAGAGATAAATTCTTCTTGCCACATACGTATTTTGTTAGAAACACAATCAACTTCATCTTGTTTGGTATTGATACATTATGTCTTGAAGGAGAACTGATGATCACATCTGGTTATATCTATTTTGTGTAATATAATACGTATGTCCTTCATTCTTTTGAAAGGAAATATTAAGGAGACTTATCCTTAACACTAGAACGGCGGGAAAATCTTACCTACTGGAACGGCAGGAAGGGGTCATTTTGACCCCTCGACGAAACTACTGAAATAACAACTCTAGAAATATTTTAAATGCCATACATATGCAAAAATATGTAATTTACATGTATTTCATAATTTATATTTAACATTACTCGATAATTTATTGAATTTTTAAAGTACTGTATATGTAACGCCTACCGGGCAATTAATTGGATCATAGTACGACTACTCAAAAAACTCATTAATTTGATATAAAGATCGATTTAAAATTAATGTTTTCACAAATTAAAACTAATGTTAACTAAAATAAAACAGAATTTATAAAATAATATATATTTATATTTTCATCTACTTACTCGCCGAATGATTCACTCTCTAAATCTATAAATGAGAAATATGTTCTGTTGTTTCCGTTATTTCATTATAAGTGTAGCTGAATGGTTAATATGTTAAGCATTCTGTTTCAGTTTTATTTAATGCTTATAATACTCCAAATTGTACACACGTATTAGAAATTAATTCAGTTGTAACAAAAAAAAATGAAAGAAAAAAAATAGCAATTTTTCCAGTACATTTTCCGCGCACAACTTTGAAACATGGTGCCCAAAATTCTTGAGATTTGTTTCCATTGCATGTCTGTACTTGACATTTTTCCCCTTGATATCTATTTTATTTTCGTGGTTTTTTTTTTTTCTGAAGACTCAGGAAAGATCTTTGGGAGGTTTGAAACCATAAGATCCATTCTGAACACATCTCCTAAATTTAATAGAAAATCTTTTCTACTGATAGGCTTGCCTGTTAGACGTTTATAAATTATCCAGGCGTTTAACGCTGCATGATCCAAAATATTGAAAACGATATGTACAGGCCGTCGTCTAGAAGCCGATTTCACGGAGTTTTTTCGGCACATCTGATCATGGATACCCACACCATACTTCGTTGCGTTGTAATATTCTATTGAATCGGGCAACTTCTTGAGACCGTCTTCAGTTTTTACAGTAGAATGTAATGAGCTCAGTAGATAAACACTATTTTTTCTTTTGGCTTAATACATGGTAAGAGTCATATTATCACATTCCATTATCTTCGATGAATAAAGAGTACTGCGCATATTTTTCAATGATATAGGAATTTCTCTTCTGTTCTTTTTCATTGTGCAACAAAAGTTTTATTTTTAGCTTTTAACATTTCTGCTAATTTGATATTAGTAAAATAGCTCTCTGTCGTAATATTCCTCCCTTCGTTTAGATGGGGATCTGTTAATTTCATGACAACATTTTCCGATAAACGTAATTAAGGATTGGCTGTTTCATCCTTTTCTAGATAAATAAATTCATTCAAGAGGTATTTAGTATCAACGTCAACAGATCACCAAAATTTTATTCCAAATTTATCCGATTTATTTGGCATATATTGCGTAAATTTATATCTATCCTGAGATGGGAACAATTGTTCATCAACTGTAATATTTTGTCCTGGTCGGTAGCATGTTTTGCAATTTTCAATAAATTTATTCCACATTTTAGATGCAAGAGCAAATTTAACAGTCTGTAGTCTGCAAGATCTTGTTGTCTTTTCATCAAATCTAAAAAATCTTTTTCTTTCTTTGAATCTGTCTCTTGAGATAGTTTCTTTGCAAAATAGTATTCCTCATGCCTTGGACGACAATGAATATAATTCTAAACCCTTTTTTTATTGCTCCTCGAACATATAGTATATTCCACAAAAGCAGCTTCGAGTACAAAGAGTATTTTACTAAAGGGGTCAAAATGACCCCCGTCCGCCGTTCTAGGAATACAAGCTCATATTTCAAAAACTAACAAATCTAGAAAGCCGATTTTTTTTAAAGAAATATATGTTATCTATTTAGGAAAAGTCAAAAAATGTCAAACGATTTCGCCCAGGCAAACAAAAGTAATCAACGGACGAAAGTACGCAGGTGTCAAAATGACCCCTACCGCCGTTCTAGTGTTAAGATAATTTGATAATCAACATTTGTAAAATATAGCTACGGTGTTTAATAATTTATACGATCTTGGAATATTTCCTTTACATTCTGATTAATACAACTTATCGATTCTCATTGTTTCTCAAAGAATTTAAATTCTTTTGTAACATACTTAGGAGCAGAATTAACTTTCTCTTGTTTGGATTGATACATCATGTCTTAGAGGATAACTAATGATTACTTCTGGGTATATCTAATTTGATGTGATATAATTATCCATCTTTCTCTTGAAAGGAAATGTTAAAGGGACGTATCGTTAAAATAATTTGATAATCAACATTTGTAAAATACACTTACGCTGGTTTATAATTTATTCTAATTTTGTAAATTCTCTTGATATTCTGATAAATTCTTGTTTTCAATTTTAATGCATTTGCCGATGGTAAAAGCCAAAACGAAAAAAACTGCTGATCATAGCACATATTCACCACTATTTCTGAATAGAAATTTTCAACTTGTTTAGGACAGAAAATGTATGTTTGATTAAGGCGACAATTTCTAATCGAAATTAGTGATACTATTTGCCGTGGTCCAACGTTATTATTCCTTAACCTAAGCCAGCCTATACTCCCCATTTAATTTCTTCATCTACATTTCTCTATAATTATTTTTTATACATGTAACTTATTTAATTTATATAAATTTTGTGTTTTAAATATAACTAACATCATTTACAAATGCTTATTATTATTATTATTATTATTATTATTATTATTATTTTTGTTAAATGAAATGTATCAATATTATGGATTCAAATTCTTATGTTTGTCGTTTCTTTACTATACTTTGAATATGAAACATATAAATTTTACATGGTTTAAAATAATTTGATACATGTATTAATATTAAAAAATGTTGAATGTGACCTCATTACCTAAAAGGCAGGGATATAGACGATAACCGAATGCATTCCACTTCGTTTGAGGAATTTCTTTCCTCAATAGTCCTCCGATGCGTATTTTTAGTTAATTGAAAGCTGTTATTGGAAGTAAAATATCAATTGCATCTTCCCAACAAACATAGAGCTATCGGGAAGCAATCGGATGACTGCCGCTTGCCGATTCTGGCGGTAACGGCACAATATCAGGGTGCTGATATCTGTTCCAACACTTTTGTGGTTCCCCGGGCGATAGTCGGTCCGTTGGGCTGGCACTTGGTCGGACCGGTGCCGGGAAGATCGGCGAGACTGCCGGCAGGATACTATGCCGGCTGCAGCACGACAGCAGCATAAAGTGAAAAAAAATCTTTTTTGATGGCGCCATCTATTAGCCATCTTGGCATTTGTATTTGTCAATATTTCAAGGGAGCGTATTTCGGCGTTGGAACAGGTAGGTTTCGATCCGAGAACCAAAGGGACAGAAGGTAAACGCCTTAACCACTCAGCCACCGAGCCTTGCTGCGGGAAGGATACTTATGGGGTAATACGGGGAAGACATTTCTTTAAGTGATAGCTTGTTGTTGTGGATAGATCGTGGATGGAAAATTTTGAATTTTGAAGTGTTTTAAAGTTATTGTTTTTTTGTAATTGTCTTATCCGCATTTATTTAAAAGTTAATTTAGTATTTAAATGAATGAAATAAATATTTTAGCGAACTAGTTAAAGCAAACGAATTGTTTTTTTTTTATAAATTTAAAAATTATTAAATATTTAATGAAATTAATTATTTTTAGAGGTTTTGTTCAGTTAATAAAATTTTCTTATTAGTTATTATAATATAATTACATGCGTTGCGTTAATTTATAAAACATATTTTTACTTTCTTCTATTTTTACAAGAAAGTATTGGATTCATGAAAAATTTCGACTCCCGGTTTTCGACGGATTTACACGTTTTAGGGGTCAGAGATTCCGAAAAACAATATGTTTTTACAAAATGTCTGTCTGTGAGTCTGTGGTTCTGTGAGTCTGTCTGTCTGTATGTGACACAAATTTTGTGGGCGCTCTATCTCAAGAACTAATGCACGTAATTTAATAAAAATTTATATTCCAATAGTCCCTAATACAAATTGGTGCTGATTAGTTTTTGGTGTATATTGTTTACAGGTGGCGCTGCTATGCTGCATTTTTCGCGATTTCCGCAATAGCTCTATCTCAAGAACTAATGCACAGATTTTCATCAAACTTCAGCTTCAGGTATACCTTGATATGAATTAGTGCTGTTTATGTTTTGGTGTAAATCGCTCAACAGGTGACGTTGCTATGCTGCATTTTTGAGAATTTCCACTATAGCTCTATCTCAATAGCTAATGCACGAATTTTCATCAAACTTCAGATTCAGGTATACCTTATAGCTTGATATCAATCGGTGCTGTTTAAGTTTTGGTGTAAATCGCTCAACAGGTGGCGCTGCTATGCTACATTTTTTTCAGAATTTACGCTATAGCTCTATTTCAAGAACTAATGCACAAATTTTCATCAAATTTGAAATTCAGATATACTTTGATATGAATTGGTGATAAATTGATATAATTTCTTCTACTATTTAAATGATTTAATTGACGTGATTTATATAGAAGAAAGTTTTGTAATGGTCACAACATACTAGTTTTAACATGGAAAAACTTATTTTAATAAATAAAGTTGGAAATTAATCACTTTAATTAAAATTTTAATTAGAATAAGAATTCATTATCTGTCATTTGATGATAAATAGAATATATTTTTAATGACAATGCATCAATATTTATTCTTTTACTTATGAGCATTTTTTACTTTCTTCTATCTTCAATAGAAGAAAGTATTGTAATCGAATTTTTTTTCGACTTCCGGTTTTCGACGGATTTACACGTTTTAGGGGTCAGAGATCCCCAAAAACATGTTTATAGAAAATGTCTGTCTGTCTGTGTGTCCGTCTGTCCGTCTGTCCGTCTGTCTGTCGCCATTCTACCATCAAAAAGTGTATGAAGTTATGCATAGAATTGAACCAAACTTTTATTTTAAGTTTTTGGCTATGGCAAGCAGATCCTCCCTGAATTTGGAAAAAATTCGTCGGTAGGGGGCGCTATAATATCAATTTTTGTGCGATATTGAATATTGTACCATCCAAAAGTGTATGAAGTTATGCATCGAATTGAACCAAATTTTTATATTAAGTTTTCGGATATAGCAAGTAGGTTCTCCCTGCATTTGGGAAAATTCGCCGGTAGGGGGCGCTGTAACAGCGATTTTTGTGCGATTTTGAATATTGTACCATCCAAAAGTGTATGAAGTTATGCATAGAATTGAACCAAATTTTTATATTAAGTTTTCGGATAAGAGAAGTAGGTCCTCCCTGAATTTGGAAAAAATTCGCCGGTAGGGGGCGCTGTAACAGCGATTTTTGTGCGATTTTGAATATTGTACCATCCAAAAGTGCATGAAGTTATGCATCGAATTGAACCAAATTTTTATTTTAAGTTTTCGGATATGGCAAGTAGGTCCTTCCTGCATTTGGAAAAAATTCGCCGGTAGGGGGCGCTGTAACAGCGATTTTTGTGCGATTTTGAATATTGTACCACCCAAAAGTGCATGAAGTTATGCACAGAATTGAACCAAATTTTTATTTTAAGTTTTCGGATATGGCAAGCAGATCCTCCCTGAATTTGGAAAATATTCGCCGGTAGGGTTCGTTGTAATAGTGATTTTTGTGCGATTTTGAATATTGTACCATCCAAAAGTGTATGAAGTTATGCATAGAATTGAACCAAATTTTTACTTTAAGTTCTTGGCTATGGCAAGCAGGTCCTTCCTTAATTTGGAAAAAAATCGCCGGTAGTGGGCGCTGTAATAGCGATTTTTGTGTCATTTTGAATATTGTACCATCGAAAAGTGTATGAAGTTATGCATAGAATTGAGACAAATTTTTTGTGTTTGTTCTTGGTCATGGCACGAAGGTCCTCCCTGAACTTAAAAAAATTCCGCCAGAAGGGGGCGCTATAATTGCGATCTCTGTGCATTTTCATTATTGTACAATCGAAAAGTGTATGAAGTTATGCATACAATTGAACCTAATTTTTTGTGCATGTTTTTGGCTTTGGACAACAGGTTCTCCTTGAATTTGGAAATATTGCACAGTAAAGGGGTTCTGTGATAGCAATTTTTGTATACTTTTCTTTATTTTTTGTAGTTCTGTTGTCCATCGGCGGCTCGTGCAAAGGCGGGAACTCGCTTCCTGCTAAGCCGGCTATTCGCAAACATCTGATAACAACAGAATAAGCAAAAACTATTAATTTTAGCAAATATCATGATATAGATTAACTCGTTTTTAGTTCGTTTAATTGACTGAAGCTGAAATTTAGGATGAAAATCAAAGTTGGTATAGTATTGAACTAATAATATTGAAATATTATCATGTGTAACTAGTTTTTGAAATATTAAGATGTATAAGATAGAAGAAAGTTTTGGGATTGGCACATCCAACTAGTTAATCTTAAAATAAAATAGAAATATTACTTTTTTTTTTTCGTTTAGTAAATGATTTTTTTAGAAGGGAGAAATTTCGGAATCTTTACTTTTAAATTTTAATGCTAAAAAGATGTGTAGATTTTTTGATATTTTCATAGCTTGTAAAATAATTTTAAAAGCTTTTTAATAATTTAACTTTTAAATAAAATAAGAAACATAGCTATTATTTTTAAAATGAATATAATATAATTAGAAAATAATTTGAATTAACTTATGAAGTATTTTTCTTTTCTTTCTACGGTTAAGTTTATAATGAATAATAATTTTAAGGAACGATTTAAAAAAATCTTTTGATGATTCAAAAAATTGTAAATCCTTTTAAAAATGAATTCGAAAGAATTTTTTAAATAAATAAATATTGGCTTTCTTTGACAATTTTTATGTTTATCACTAGTAGAATTTTATGTGAAATATATAACTCTTATCAAAACTCAAACTCATACAAAATTAAGTAAAAGAAAAAATGTCGGCTAATACTAAAAATTCCGAATTTGGACCGATGTTGGTATTCATCTAATCGTACCACTATCAGATATCACATATCGGTCCTGCGTCACTTGCCGGTATAACTCGCTTGCCGATATGTAGTCATAAGTGGACCAATTACGGTAACCGGCAGTCGAAAAAGCAGATTCTAAAGTTTCAGTTGCCGATATGCTGCCGAAACTTCACCGAAACCACTGTGTCGATGCCGACACTTAACCGACACTGCCGGCTGCGATTCGATCGTGTGCCGAAAGGTATGGGTTTGCTGGGTTTGAATAACACGTACTAATAGAAAATTTCATGTTAATTAACTTTTGAAAACGCAAAAACTTTCTCTGTATAATAATGATGTTGTTTCCATTTAAAGCTGTCGTGCTTAGTTACTTGAATTTAAATTTGTCGGATATTCACTTATGAATGATTTTTAGGTCATTCGCATAAAGGTGTATCATTTGGATGTACAGTTGTGTTAAATTGAATCCATCTTTTTGCATAACCCTGGATGTCAATGTACAAATTTAAAAATAATATTTCAACCACAATTTTATAAATATTTCATTTTAACTAAATTTACTTGATTAGAAATATTTAATCAATGCGTAAAAAATCATCGATTAGTCCAAGTATTTTTTTTTTTAACTGCAAAAAGAAACGGAAAATTCTATTTCTCAAACTATGTAAGAAGTATGTTAAACAAGTAAAATATTCCATACTTGAGGTGAGCATAAACTTAATGCCTCTTTAAATCTTTTCGGAATTCTAAAATATCGAAAAACACATTCCAGTGACTCACCAAATATCTTTCGATAGTATAATAAAATTGTATTTGTTATATTTTGTCAAAATTGAGAAATATTGCACTAAATTATCAGTGCAGCTCTTCAATTCTCCATTTGATATATTTGTTTTGCTTTGTTTTGTTTCGCGTTCATTTGAAATCATTCCAGAAATTCCTTTTATGTTCTTGTTTTATTTTTATATAGTCCATAAAGGTTTTGGATCAGTAAAATCTTTTTTTAAAGAGAAGAAAACATTATAAAATATTCGAAAGGTAATATTACTTCTCAAGTAGGGCAAAATGGTTTGGCCAACGTTGACTAATTTTTGCACCGATTTAGCTCACAGTAAGAAATGTCTGCTTTGCAGACCATTGGTCAATACATAGATGCCAATATCTGTTGATTATTCCGGAATCTGATCTAAGACGAACGTTTTTTCAACCGGAAATTTTAATTAATTGAAAATCTTAAAACTAAGTCTAAATTGTACCTCATGGAAACAATAGACATTTTTTTGTACACAGTTTCCGGTTTTAAATGTGTTTGTCTTGTATAAGTCTCCGGAATAGTTAAGAATTGTTGGCATCTATGGGTTAATAAACCATTTGCAAATAAAATCCAATCATTGGTTCATCCGTTCCTGTTAGCTGCTCTGAAACCTGCCTAGAAATTCTCCAAAATACAGTACCTCCATTTCCACATACTGACAACGACTAGCCAACAATCTGTGTTACTTGAATTGTTACGCAAAAGAAAAAGCGATGAATTTTAATAAAAGCTGATGCTGATTCTAATAATTTAATACAATAAATTGGTGTTGCAAAATGGCTCTCTTAGTAGATGAACAATTGGTTCTTATTTCGTATTGACGCATCATAATAGAGTTGGGAAACTGTTTATTATTTACTTTTTATATCCGGTTTTATGCGATTTTAAATGTATTTTACGCTGTTGAAACAAAAACCTAAAACTTCGTCTATAGCATGGAACATTATTTTTTTTTTGTTTTAATGATTTATGTTAGTACAGTTATGTACCCTAAAAATATGTCTATTCATCTAATGTTCCTTGGGTTAATAATTGGGCTAAATATGGGATTCCATGTATTTCACAATATTTCTCGAAGTCAAATGGACCATATGTTTTATAGAGAGTTACAGAAATCTGATTATAAGTACACATTGAAAAATGTTAGAAAGTATCAGAATATTAAAATTGAATATCACATAAATGTCAATAATTACTTTTGCTTTCTAGGGAATTATAGTCGTTCGGTAATACGCTATAATGCTTACTTCATTTCATTACTTCTAAAACCATTATACTAAATTTTAATTTGGTATCTGTCACGATGTCGGAAAATTATATTTTAATTTCTATCTCGGATATTTTAAATTCTAACCCGGAACCCTTGGAATATTTCAAGGGTTCCGGGTTCGATTCACGGCTTGGACATTTTTCTCATTGTTGGTTCTACGTTTCATTAGCAATGTGATAATTCACGTATTATATAATCAATAATTTCGAGTCCCGGTTTCGACATTTTTCTCATTGTTCGTTCTACGCTTCGTTAGCAATTTGATAATTCATCTATTATGTATTCAATAATTTCGAGCGTAATTTCACTGCTGTTAATTAATTGAAAAATTTATTAAAATTATATATGTGTTCACCGATACTGGGTTTATGTGTGTCTCATGTTTCGACGCAAGATTGTGTGCTCATGAAGACTATTCCATCTTGTGCTGCAGTTGGAGTCTTTACCAACATATGTGTGTGAAAAATTTTAAGGTGGGCATCGTCCTCGTAGCTTAAATGGTAGAGCACTTGGAGCGCTATTCCAAGGGTCCCCGGTTCGATTCCCGGCTTGGATATTTTTTTTCGTTTTTGGTTCTACACTTCGTTAGCAAGTTGATAATTCACGTATTATATATTCAATAAATTCGAGCGTAATTTCACTGCTGTGAATTAATTGAAAAATTAATTAAAATTATATATGATATGCCTTATGTCATTATCTTATAGCCATATCATTCGAGTGGCAGATATGTTTCCTACATATAAGGGGCTCACAACCTTAGTAGACAAAGACCATTATTGTGAATAATAGCGCTTTAAAGTTCTTAATAACTAATTAATTCAGGTCAAATGATTTATAAGGATTATATATGTCAATATTCAAATTAAAATATCATTTTTATAAGGCTCTACTTTCATAAATGACAAAATTATATTTCTATTGTAAATTTATGCGTTTGTATTTTTAAAAATGAGGATTTGGTCCAGTATGATTGTGAAATTTCCATGTGTAAATGAAAACGTATTTATTTCTGATTACAAAAACTCTTCATTTTGATTTATATTTACTTATTTCATTTTTACTCTAAATTAAACACAAAGAGTGATACATATTACCATTTATCGTAAATCATTCACTCTACACAATACAATCATCATCATCATCGTCATCATGATGTACTCTAGAGGAAATAACTTGGAGCTTGGTATTGACCTACCCTGGGCGATTCTTGAAGTATACATGGTGAATTGAAGGAATGTATGGCAGAATATTCATCATAACTTTCTTTTTGGCCAAAGTGATTTTACTACGGACCGCGTACAATGCATCTTGACTGGCATTTGACAAAGAAAGTAAATAGCGCCTACAAGCCCGTTTTTCCAAATTTATTTTGCGAAAAGGTTGATCCTCATTGAGGGTTTCTTTGATCAGTAACAATAACGGGGAATCCTTCACAACTCACAGTCATCTAATATCCATCCAACTAAAACAAGCCCCTCGGTATCCTTCTTTCTGTTTGTGATACTTTGTTCCAAAGCTTAGAAACAAAGTCATAATTCTTAACTTCAATGACATTAAATTTAGGACATTTCTTCTTTGCATTCATAACAGTTTCTTTCCAGTCTCATAGATAATTTCTATACACATTAAGGCCTGTATCAATGTTTTGTGGCGGCAAACTTGAGCACTTACTGTACTTGTTCCGAAAAAAACCATAACTCATACCGATATAACTATACTTATTTACAAGACATTCGGTTAATAATAAGCTTCAAGGGAAATCGTCATATAAATCTGATTTCTAAAAAACTTGAACCTGATTCCAATAAATTTCAATGTTCCTTTAATTTAGAATTTCTCCGGATTTAAAATGGCTAAAGAGCATTCATTATCACAAACATTATCTCTTATTTACTATCCGATTTAATAAAAATCCACTTAAAATTTCACTAACAACTTTTAATTTCTATTTAAAAATTAGATTTCGATAAATTGATCTCAGTACTTGGTTCTTTCGGTAGAAGCATTAATAGCTTTCAATCTTTTTACTTTTCTACTGAGTTTTTCAGTCTTCAATTGGGAACAGATTATAGTTTTTTAGATTTATTTATTTTTAACTAATATAGGTGAAAATTTGTGCGGGGTAAAAAAGAAGGTAATTTTTTTTTATAAAATACTCTGCCTATTATTGTAGGCTTCGATGTGTTATTTTATTACGGTTGTGCGTATTAGAAATAATTGTATACATTTACACTTAATTCTGTTAACAAAAAACTTTGTATTATACCATAGTTCTTTTAAATAAATGTGAATATTTCTATAAAAGTTTAAAGTTATTTATTCTTTCATTAAATCTATTATATATATAAAATCCAAACGGAAATTTCGTTCCGAACGCCTAGATTTCGAGTTCTACTGCATGATCTTGACGGAACTTATACCGTAAGATAGCTTTCGTTTCAGGAAAGGTTTTAAGCTATAACACATCATTCTACCTATATTAGTTACAGAATTATGACGGAAAGTTCTGTTATTTTGGACGATAAGGTTTACCATTTTATTTCTTGGCGAAATTTATCGTTCATAAAAAAAATTGAAACAGCTATTGCGCCTCGAAACATAAAATAAATAACTGTTACAAATTTTAATTACAAAAAAAGAAGGAAGAAAAAAAGAAGAAAAAAATGCATTTTAATGAGTGATAATATTAAAAAACGAAAATATTTAATTTAAACATGAAAGGGAATGTTCGTAATGCTTAAAAAATTACTCAGTTAAAGTATTGCAATTGAAATAAGATTTGGCTCTTTATCTTTTGCGTCAGGTTAAGAAAAATGCATCTGAAAAATTGATAGGATGATATCAATGAAGTTTCGACAAGTGCATGCTCAGAAATATTTGAAAAAATTATGTAATATTCTTCTCATGAGGGATATATAGAATATTTTTATCCTGACATGCAATATGTTTATAAAAAATCCGCATAACCTTGATTTAGCGTTTGTAAAAAAATAATGAAAATTTCTTTTTTTTTTTTGGCGATTTAATGCTTCTTGACGGCACAATAAAATTTTGAATGATACTTTTTTTAATGAAAAATAATTTTTAAGTAAAACCTTTTTCTACTCTTCATGCGAAGATAGTAACAGATTAAGTCTAACGTAATAAATACATTTTTATTACTGCAGTTTTGTCATATACCTTTATATGTGTATATATTAAAATTTTATTACGTAGATTTCGTATGAAATACTACCTATTGGCATCGTTCTTATGTTGGAATTTCTGAAACATTTTTGCAGATCTACACCGATCATGACCCCTAGAGCCCAAAACCACCCTCAGTAAAAAACTTTATCTATCTATCTATCTATCTATCTATGTATCTATCTATATATATCACTTTCTTCTGGACACGATAACTTCCACAATTCTCCACCAATCTCTTCCAAACTGATACATAAAATCAAGGGGAATAAAGTCTCGGGTGAGTTCGTTAATGGGCAAAATCGGACAAAGGGGATGGAAATAGGGAGGGGTTTTGTGAAACCGGAAAACCCCTATACCTTCTTATTTTTTTTACATATCGAATCAGTTTAAAGTTTTTATTACTTCTAAAAATAGGCCCAAAAATTTATGCATCACGGATTTTTGATAAAGTTAAAAATGGGCTCAAGGGGGGCAAAAAATAGGGTTTTGGGGAGAAAAAAATTCATAACTTCGTCAATTCTCAAGATGTCAAATCCAATTAATTTTATCCTGAATTTCCTTAACATTATCTACAACTTTTATATTCACAAGTCTTTGATAGGACCAATTCGTATCGCCAAAAAAAAAATTAAAAACGAAAACAAAAAGGGCGTTTGAAAAAGAAAAAAATCCATTACTCCGTCAATTCAAAAGATATAAAATCCCCATGAATTTATCATATATATTCTTAATATTGTCTACAACATCTATATAGACAAGTGTTGGATAGGACCAATTGTTACAGCAAAAACAAATTAAAAATACATAGCGATTGAAGAAAAAAATCATCTTAGTAAGGGTGTATTCAAATCCAAACTGCTTACTTTCTTACTCATTTTACAATTCATTTTTACGCTCAAAGGCTTCCAATTGGTACCTTTTCTTACTCAGAAACTATATAATGTACCGTAATGGTCAATTTTTTGATAGAGGCAGAATATATTTTTAAGCATGCTGTCAAAGTGGGCCTTTTGAACCGAATTTCCCGAAGCGGACTGTGTTGGAAAAATCATCGTATTAAGGGGGTATTCAAATCCAAACTGTTTATTTTCTGACTCATTTTTAAATTCATTTTTGCTCTCAAACGCATCCAATTGGTAATTCACTTATTCAGAAACTATATAATGTACCGTAATGATCGATTTTTCGACAGAGGTAGAATATATTTCAAAAAATGATGTCAAAGTGGGCATTTTGAACGGAATTTCCCGAAGCGATTGTGTTAGAAACGAAAAATATTGTCTTACTGAGAAAACAATTGTTTATGTATCAAGTTTTAATTAATTAAACGGAAATTAAAAACACAGGTCGCTTATAAATCTCCTCAAAAATCACGTCAACAAGTTTCATGTTTTTCCTATTAAAAATGAATCTGGAGTTATGCCAGAAAATTTCGAGTTGTTGAGCATGGAAAAGTATTTTTTTGAATACCGCCCTAACATGATTCTGATAAAACCAGTTATTATATAAAAATGAAATAAAAACTCGTCAAAAGCGGGCAGATAAAATTGTTAAAGTGGGTTTATCTCTAATCATGATTTGGTTTTTGTTTGTGAAATTAGTATACTTAACTGCGAAATCTACCTCCGCCTGTAGGCCGGGCCGGCAGGCATTTTTATCGTAATTATACCGTTTAAAACAAAATTTCAGTTTATTAATTTTTTTCCAAATTGAAAATTAATGTCCGATTCGGAACATTGGCAATTTCACTTCGATATTGTTAGTTTCAGAAACAAGAAATGAAGGTTGTTGTTGCCATGAAAAGAAGTATTTAATATAAAATGTTTATTGGTAGCATTTTTAATTAGCCAGCTACTTTTAAAACAAATTTAAAACGGTACTACTTGATTATCTTGTCGACAAAATAGCTATCGCCAAACTATAAGATAAATGCCAATAATAGCCGATCGTAAATTTTACATTTACTTGACATTAAACAAGGTACCCGTGTTTGTTGCGTCATCAAGTGATTTTTAATTGCTCTTCTATTTGTAATTTTACTAATGTTTACAAATTTATTTATTCTTTCGTTGTTTAAAATACAAATTTTGTCAATTTGTATAATTTGGCGAGAAGTTTGGCAATTTATATAATTTTGCGAAGCGTTTGACAATTTATATAATTTAGCGAAATTGGTTGAATGAATAATCTTCCCTTAGAACATTTCCAGCCGGTGAAGCCATGTAAATTTATATAACTACTGCAACTCGCAATTTGTATATATTAAATACACTTAAAGATAAAAAATAATACGCAAATCCTTCGTTTAAGTTTAAATTCATTGAGTTTTAGGCATTTAAACACTTATTTAACAAGCAATTTTCAAATGCATTTAAATATCTTGCATTTGGGATGGAAATGTATTGGCTATCCAAATAGCGTGGAACGTTCGTCTTTTTTGAGCCAAATACTCGAAATATATAGATTTTTTTCAGATTTCTACTGGGACTCCGCCGCCAAATTTGACTGATGTTTTACTACACACATTAGTAGTTTTAAAAGCATTTTTCTTTTTAAAATAATTTGAGTATGCTCTTTAAGGAGACCTTCCTTGTGGTAACAATTTTGTTTTTGATTTGTTCATTTTTATTTCTAACTCTTCCATCATGTGACTTACAGACGAAACTAGCAGGTTTAATTGTAAAAATGATGGTACTTATGATTTACATGTTATATGTTTATTTGTGATTTTTGAGTTCACTTTTGTCGCCAAATAATTTGATTTTAAGCCAAAAAGATGTAAGCGTGAATTGGGTTCAAGCGATGTTTACAATAAAGGTGATTTTGCAAGTGTACTAAAGCATTTTTTGAGTATTTTTATAATTCAAATGTACAATATATAAATAGCAATTGATATTTTAAAAATTGAGTCAGATATTTTAATTTTAGTATAAACGTCTCCCACAAACGCACATACGTACTGTAAAAAAATTTAATTTTGGACATTTAAAAAATTTCTCATCATACTTTACTGCGAAATCATATGAGTTTGTTTTCTCCAAATTTGTGACTTTTATAACCTCGTAGCCAGATTAGCTAATATTGTACATTCATTTTTTAATAAAAAAACGTATCGCCAATTTCCCTTATACAAACGTTCAATGCTTGCAATGTTAGGTAGTAAAGATTATTCTTAAGAAATGTAAGAAATTATGCGTTATTTCTATCACGAAAAAAGACATTTTGCTATAAATATTGCTTTCTGAAATAACTTTTTGATATTCCATTCCATTCGTCATTTATTTATTTTTTTCATATCTTCCCTTCTTTTAGAAATGTTATCAAAAGATATTGCATGAATCTTCCATAATCAGCCAACTTACAATTGGCGAATTTACTGTATAGTGTTGGAAGATTCGTTTTTATTTGAAAGGAACCGTGGACGGTAAATCCGATTTCAGAAGATTACGCGAAATTTGTACTTTTAGTAATTAGCGATTAGTAACTTTATGTTTTTTTTTTAGTATGGAGCAAACGGACAAAAGAAGATTTACTAATAGATATTTTTCATGTGCAGTTATTTTACTATCATTAAAAAAGAATTATTTTGAATGTACAAAAAAAGTTTTTCAAATGCCAAAGGTGGCCAATGGAACAATATTTGTTCATTTAGCCTAGGTTTATTTTTTTTTAAAGTAGCTCAAATTCAATTAAAATTTCAATCATTATAAAATTTTGGCTGATGCACAGACCGAGCAACTGGTCGTAGTGACAAAATTTAGGTTTATTTTACTATCACTAAAAAAGCATTACTTTGAATGTACAAAGATATATAAAAAAAAAAAAAACTTGCAAATGCCAAAGGTGGCCAATGGAACAATATTTGTTCAATTACTCTAGATTTAAAAAAAAAGTACCTCGGATTCAAATAAAATTTCAATCATTATAAAGAAATTTTGGCTGATGCACAACCCGAGCAGCTGATCATAGTCACAAATTAAAGTTTTTAGTTTTATTTAGGCAACAAACTGATGAATAATGACGTCTTGAAAAAAAAAGCATCCTTAATACTCCGTCTTATTACGCTCATTAGAGAAATGCGAAAAAAACCCTCGGTTTACCAAAAAATATCACTTCTAAAAAAATTGCATAATTAACTTTACTTATCCTTTGCAAAGAGTTTTGATAGTGAAAGATCTAAAAATCAGTCAACAGCAATTTGACATTATTTAATGGAATGTAGTTTGGAGCGTAATTAACCCTGTTTTGTAGCTAACACTGGTACATTTTTAGAACATTACGAACATTTCTAACGTTTCACATCAAACTTGGTTGTGGATCTGATTACGTATGATTGGGAAGATTTTATTGAATGAAAACTAGAGGTTTAGTTTTCTATTTGAATTAGTTATCGAGGTTATTTTCCTAGGTTAATAGTTGCATGATTAAAAGTGGTATGTAAAAAGAAACGGCAGTTAAAGTGACATTATTTTAATTTTATTAACACAGTTCCGCTTTAAATATTCACTTTTACATAATTCAGATATTTTAAAATATAAAAGTTAAATACTGTTTTGATTATATTTACTCTGCTGGAAATCGAAGATAAGAAACTGTAGAGAAAACCTGCCAAAACAAGACGGATATTACCAAATATAATGTAACGTAAAGAAAGATTGTATTTATGTTATCAGATCAGCACAAAGTAGCAAGCTGAGAAGCACGGAGTAAAAGAACTAACAAACGAAAGTGAATAACCCAAAAATTCTTTAAGTTAAATGGTCAATCTCTGCAGTCATTGTAATTCTCTCTTTTTTAGTAGTGTGGTGATATGATCGTAATGGCCACATTTCCCTCCCAAACTCTACATGATGTACTAAAGAGTTGCTTCCGAATTGCCCGTATTTCGTCTAACGAATCAGATAATATAATAGCGCAATTGCATCCGATGCGTATTCAGAAAATGCGGAAGGATCTTCCACGTGAAGGTCCATATTAATTTAAAATACAGGGTCTGATTTTTCATTTCGTTTGATTGAAGGTTTATTTGAAAAATGGTCCAGCGCAGTGGGCTCAGCCTGCTAGTCCTAAATAAAATTTGATAAATTTTCATTTAGTAGAAGGTGGCCTAAAATGTTCCCCTTAAAGGGAAAACTTGTGTAAAACAACATAACTGTTTAAATAAAACTTTGGTGCTATGATAATATGTTTTACACTATATTTTGCATGAGAAACATACTTTAATAATATTTTTAACCCAAATTGAGTAATTAAAAAATAGATTTTTGAAAACGTGTCCAAAGGACCATTTTACCCTCACCCAAGTGCAAAATGATCCTTCATTTAAAAAATGATTGTAAATTGCTTTTTATCGGCAAAATAAAGGATATAAAAGTAGTAATTATGACAATGTATAATGAAATAAAATAAATTTTACAATCAAATAGAATACATAATTGATTTTATGTAAATTTTAAAATAAAAAAGTGTCACAAATAATTTTGGAAAAAACAATAAAATGGAATATTTGAAAATTGTGATCCAAAAGCAATAGCCCATTATAGATGCAGAAATAAGATAAATAATGCCTATTTCCGCACCAGTCGATAACTCGGAATATTTAAGCACATATCGCAAAGATACACATAATCGTCCTTCTCATCTATCCCTGCGCATGCATTTTGCACCCACTTACGAAACTTGTGACACTGGATCGAAATTCCTTCTTCTGCAGGGGAGGCAAATATTCATCGCAATGAATACACTTGTGTTCATCTTCTGAATCTGTTTCACTATATTCCAAATATTGGTTTTAGGCATCCTTTTCTTCTTTAAGAAAATGAAAGTTGGCAGTGGGCTACTTTTTTTATATTCTGATTTCTTGATTGTCACCATTTTTTAAAACAGTAAAATTCGCCTTATCTAATGCATATTAATTAAAGCGAAAACAAGACGAATTTTACCATTTCAGATAAATGGTGCCAATCAAGAAATCTGAATTTTAAAAAAGTAGCCCATTGGCAATACTGATGGGAATACGTCTTTGCTTTGACTTCATGCTCTTTTCTTTGCTTGTTCTGGCTACTTCGTCTTTAGATTTAGCATATTTTAATTGGATTTTCTTAGCTGCAGCCTGCTTTATCTTCTCTTTCTGTTCTCTATTTTTCGTTTCCAAGCTCAGTTCATTCTTATAAGGACTGGTCGCTAAAATGGCACTTTCCATCGATTTCTTTTTCTCGAAGTGCTTGATTCCGTTTTCTTTGGAGACGGTAGGATAATACGTGGACTCAAAGAGAAAGGTATGGGGTAGTCGCACATTTGGCTCCCGTGATGGCTAGGAACAGGTATCAGATTTTCTTCAGCCAATAACTTAGTAGTAAATTGATCCAAATAATGGATAATTTTACCCGACAACTTGGCCTTCCATTTTAGTTCATATAACTGGATGACGCCGAGAAACATAACAAACTTAGCCTGTGCAATTCTCATCTAAAAACATATTCTATTAAGTAAACCAAGTCATATTTCTGTACATGAAAGACTGTAAATGTAAATACACATGAAATTTAGTGCTTATCTTATAACATATGTTATAAAACCCACTTTTTCGAAGAATTCTATTCAGATGCGTAATACTGCAATCGTTTGAATACCGCCATTGCTTCACTTGGCACAACTAGTTTATATGTTAGCTTGTAGATAGCTTGACCTGTCTGGAAGAAAACAAGCATGGATCGTTTTGCCGCTAGGATCATTTTAGGCCCCATCCTCTACTTCTTTTAAATTTTTAAAGCTCTTATTATAATATTTTTAAAAGTGCTTTAATTTTTAGAAAGAATAATTTATCTATATAATTTCTGAGACTTAAAATAAGATTTCATTTTGTGTAGCAAAGGGTAAAACATTCAATTTTCTTCTTGCAATATTTTTTGGTTTAAAACATATTTTATACATAATTTCGGACACATAAAGTATATTCGTAAACAAAGATAAATTGTGCAACGATTTGAAATACACAAATATTCCTTTATACACCGTAAAACAACGGATCTGTTAATATACTTTATCCATTTTCATTTTTATTAGACGATAAATTAATTTCAACACAAACTTTCGCTTTTACAAGCATACATGACCTACCCGTGTGACCCGTAAACGCTTTGTTATATGCTAGTTTTATCTATTTTTATGTATGGCTATGGTCATTTCATAACGTTGAAAGGAAAAAAATCTTGTCATTAAAATGATATAACATGTTTGTTCATTAAATTTGTATTATTTTGAACTTCTATTATGGAGCCTAGATACAACTGTTTTCTACTGAAAAATACTTAATAAATAGTTTGTATAAATAGAAATAGTTTAAGGATATCTAATATATCTTTAACTTTTATAATATGAAATCTCTTAAAAACTCCTATTATATTGAAAAATGTATTGAAACAAGTTTCAATATTTTGGAGCAATTCCATAATTTTTGTCATTGAATATATTCTGTACAATATAAAAATGATTTTCTACCAATTTCTTTGAGAATATTTTATTCAGATTTCACTGAAATTTATCAACTTTCTAACGAGTGTTTATAAGATACGAGGAATTATGTAATAGTGGAAAAGAAATAAAGCATTCTTTTCTACTTACTGGAGGAAGTGTTGAATTACAATCTAACACGTATCGATGCAATAATTTCTAAAAGAGGATACGTTGATCTCGCCACATGCTTCTCTTGTTAAAAGCAGAACTGAAAGCCTAGGTTTTTTTTTTATTTTTTTTTTTTATATTACGTTTTACGGTAGAGGGGGAGAGTAATATTTATTACATTTAAATATTTTCATGTCACGAAAGTAAAAATGTTTGCTCTTGTTGCTGCTTATAGTAAGTATTCAAAATCTAATTTTCTTCAGTTAATTTTTGTTTATTTTTCTTAAATATACGTGTTTCATTATAAGTATACTCATTTCCAAAACATTCGATTAATAAAGTGATTTATTCAAAAACGTTATAGAAATCTTATTTCTAAAATTTCACAAACACATCCTAATAGAATTGAATATTCTTTTAAATCAGAATTTTATCGAATTTAGAATTTCGAAAGTCCATTTATTAACATAATAAAATTTATTTCTCGTGTACTACCCAATTGGAGAAATATCCTGTTTAACATTCACTAAAATGCTTCAAATTTCTGTTTGAAAACAAGATGTTCGTTCCGTTGCTTCAAAAAATCCTTAGCATTTCCCCGTTTTAACTTCTTTTTTTGTGCGATAAAAATTTATTCCAAATATTATATTGAAGAGTAAGGAATTTGTCTAAGTATAGAGATATAGTATTGCAACAGAAGTGAAATAATCTATTCATTTCTTTCAGTAGAGTGGCGATTAGTTACATTAATAAACATTAGTTATTCTCATTATTTCTGCGAAACGATATATTTGTCTTCGTAGAATGACAAATGGCTTTCTCTTGTTTTTTATTGATTTATAAGGCTCAGATAGAGAATTGATTTTATTTGTTAGCCTTATCTATTTAAACTGGTGTTTGAGAAAATTTGTTATTTTGATGTAAGATATAAAAAATTATTTTTGTTTACAGGTGTTGAATGTGTATAAAAATCAAAGATTTATTTTATTGTGGTTATACATCTTGTAAATAGGTGTATTAATGTGGTGGAAATGGAAAACACTCACATTCGTAATCCGAAATCAGAAATGATAGAAAATTACTATTGCATTTTAATATAAACATCACTTTATTAATGGAATGTTCCCCAAGTGAAATATTGAGTTTAGTACAAACTTACTTACAAAGTCAGAAGCCAAAAAAATATATACAATGGTCAAAAAGCAACAGATATCGTGTAAATTCGAAGAGAGTTTAAAAAGGATTAAAACAGCATTGAAAATGAAAATGACTTTGATTCATGTCATGATGATTGTTTAAAGGACAGAGATTATTCTCCAGCAGATTATAGTTCTTTTATCATAAAATGATCTATTCATAAGTAATTAACACTTAGGCTTATAACCTTACTATATTTTTAGTGTGGCATGAGACACTTATTATACATAATACAATAATTTTCATATTCCAGCATTATTTTTTTTTTAATTTCGGAAACCTATACACACATTCAAATAATGAAGTAACATGTCATCATTTGTTCACTATAAATATGTCGAAATTGGCGTTTCGACTATAAAAAATCATGAAATTCCCATTGTGAGGTATGCCTTTTTTAATTTTTAATCTACCATGGTAGATTGCTCCTTGATGCTTGGTTCACTGAATTGCGGTCGCAGGCTTTGAATGAAGCTTGTTCTGTCCCTAGTGAATATTGTTTGTTTTTAAAATAACTAACTGTAACTGTTTTTGATTTGTTCTGTCGTTTGAAATGCAATGGATATTTTTTGTACTAATGACGCCTTGCGTGTCGCTTGGCGAAACGTTTACATATTGCATTTTTAACTGTTTTTAAGTATATTCTTTATAAATTTTATTTTTTAACTGCGCTCAAGTCTGTCTTAGTTTATTTTATTTGGTGTTTTAAAAATGTAGTTGAAAATTTGTATTGATTCCCATTGTTGCATGTGTCCTTTTTACTTACAAAATTGCGCATTTTCAGAAAAGTTAGTGTTGCAAAAAGGTAAACTGCACTAAACAGTGATTTAAAATAGAAAACACAACAATTTAACAGAAGAGAACAATGTTACAATCAATTGTATCTCTGTAGAAAGTGATAAGCCTTGGATATAAACCATACGGATACTAATTAATGCTAATTGTCTATTAGAGTGCATATATGTAGTCGTGCATTTGTTTGTATATCAACGCGAATAAGCAATGCCACATATCAATATGATGAGTAACTAAACGATATGTTAATTATATCTACAGTGCAAAAAAAAAAAAATGCTTATTAATCTAGTAAAATATAAAATAACCACAACTGATCATTACAATAACATCTTCCGTGTTACTCACGAATCCAAAATAGATTCCTTATCTAAAGAAACCTCAAAAATCAAAACATTTTTGAGATTCGATGAATGAATTTGTAAAAATAATGTTTCTTTTGCTGAAACGTTTCCAAGTACTTTTTAGAAGATTTATTATCACTGGTTTTTAGGATGATATCATTTCACAATTAAACATTTTTAGTTGCGTAAGTAAATTTATAGATGGAAGAGTAAATAAATTTTATAGATTTGAATGTTCCATTAATGGTACTATTTTATAATTTTTGGATCTAAAATAAGTTTATTTAATATGGATATGTCTGTTCCGAATTCATAGAATCAAAAAAACCTATATTTTGGGTTGAAAAAATTAATTGATACACAACAAAAACTACTCGTAAACGTACCGAAATCAGAATTAGCAAAATAATGTTTGATTCAGTAAATGCTTTTGTTAAATAACGAAAATATATTAGTATCTGAAGATAAGAAACTCTTCTCGGAATCCTGGATAACTCGGAACAGTTTCTTGTATATTTTCATTTGGGGTTGTATGATATTTTGCTAGGTTAAGAAATCCTTGTCTTTTTTTGCAGCGTAAATAAGTGAAAAAAAATTGAAAAGATATTAAATTACATGACAAAAGGAAATCGTAACTGTATTCAAGGTGTTAATACTTGGTTGTAAAACTTGCAAAAATTCATCGTGCTCTTTACTGTTCTCACAGGAATAGGAATAGTCAGAAGTAAACGCATTTTCTTTCTTGCACATAACTTTTAATAAGATTCACTGGTGTCTACAAGCTGTCTAATAGCGGCGAATAAATATATCATGCGCCATTAAACAGGATTACGTTCCGAATATTTTGCTGTTAGTGCTTTAAAAGGTTAATTAATCACATTTTCTAGTAAAGTGCATGACACTGAAGATAATAGCATTTACTAAAAGCAATTCTTATTATATTCGCCATATTCTCTTTCAACAGCAGTTTTATTTATTTTTCTATTTATTTCTATATATGTGTGTGTGTGTTCAACGAAGTTAATTTAATTTTTCGTTTTATTTTCGGGTGGGATTTCTTACTTTCATTTAGTTATATTAAAAATACCTATCTTCAGAAGCCTAAGCTATTTCATCGTTGTTTTGGGATATATATATATATATATATATATATATATATATATTTTTTTTTTTTTTTTTTTTTTTTTTTTTTTTTTTTTGTGGTTTTAAGAGTATAATTGAACTATTTGTAGTCACTTAATTTTTATTACACTTTTTTGCTTTAGAGGAAAATTAAACAAAAATAAACAGTTTTATTTCACGTAATTCATATTAAAATTTATTAGAGGCTAGATTTACATAATAGCGATAAAAAATATAGCAATTTTGTAAGATTAAAAACAAGAAACTTCAAAATATTTTGCTGTTAATTCACTAAAACTGTATATTTTAATTAATGTAATTGATATTAAAGAAAATTTCTATTGAAAAGCAGACAATTAAAAGAATAAGGGTTCTTTGACATATTATGGAAGTATTTTTTATCACTTTCCAACATATTTGATAAATGTATATCAATGTCTATGTGTCTGTCCGTGCTATAATTAACGTTAATACTGTAAGTGATCTGTTATTAAGGTTTACGAGGGCCTGTTCGTTATTGAAAAAAAGGCGTAGCATTTATACTTTACTTATGGGTGCGTCTCTTAGAACGCCGTTACATTACAACCTATAAGAAAAAATCGTTGGAGTGTATTTATAATATCTAGAACTACGTACCTTATACTTCCGAGTGGCGGACACCTCTACTTAACAGGTACGTTTTCAATACCCAAGATATATATACAGGTTGGTTATAATTAATGTTCAACTTTGGAATGGCCATAAAAAAAACTACTGGAGCAAATGCTATCAAACTTGGCAATAGTTTAAAGAAGGTCATGGGAATTTATTTCCAGCCAAAAAGGAAAAAAATACAATTACTCACCACCAAAGGGGGAGCTGTATGCAGTATTCGTAAACGAAAAAAGGGTTGGAATCTAACTTAACCCTTTGTTACAAGTGTTTAACATTTTTTGTACTCTTAAGAAACATTGACCTGAACAAAATTTTCATATAAAGGCGTTAAAGGCGACAAAAGTCGAGTGCTTCATCCGTGTAATAAAATCCGTTCGTGTTTTTAAAAGTTCAAACCACAAATTAGCGATTACAAAATTTGAGATCGCAAATCACGCATTCCGAAAATCGTTTTCTTACAGATCGCTAATTTGTGATTTTTAAAGTCTGAATTCGGCCTTAAGAGACGAAGATATCGGTTTAAAAAACTTTTAATTGTTTCTAAAATCAGAATGTTTGTGGGGTTATGCAAAACCGCAATGGCTTGTAATTGGCTTACGGCAGGAAAAAAATTAGATTCATGCAAATGCGATTTACAAGTCATTTGATTTGTCAGATAAAAGTGAGCCTGTTTGTCAGAGTTATCATTGTTACGAATCGAAAATGTCTCTGTTATTATGAATGCGATAGCAATGAACGGCGTGCTTTGATAAGGTATCGTTCGGTAAGAGGAATACGCCGAGGGCCAATGTCACCGCAGTGTTTGAGGAAAATGATGGCAAAGTTTGAAGCCACAGGTGTGTAATCTGTTGAACCTGGGAATGGAAAAAATCCTATTTTCTGTGAAAAACGAGGAGGTTGTTGCATTAGCAGTAATGAAAGCAACAATGGAAAGCACACATGGTATGTGTTCTGAACTTGCTGTAGCAGGTCGAATGAACGTTCCGTGGAGTACGGTATACAAAATTGTCTGTAAATTGCTGCAGCTCTACCCATACAAGATCACATTGGTATATATGTCACAAAGTTATTTAAGCAACATTTCGCGAATGAACGGATTATAGGCCGAATCATTCCCACTTCTTAGATACTCCGGTCACCAGACCTCAACTCCTGTGACTTTTGGCTATGTGGTTATCTCAAAAGCACAGTTTATGATGATAATCTAAACAATTTGGGAGAATTGAAAGATTCGATACACCCACATGACTGTAACATGCAGTAATACGATAGTAAGATATATCACTTGCTTTCAAAATGGTGGGCGCCACATTGAACATGCTTTGTAACACGTTTCAGAAACGATTAAACATATTTTAACCCGATGTCTTAAAGCTTTATTTCTTTTAACAATATTGCATTCATCACCATTTCCCCCTTGGTGTTATTTAAACTTCCTTTTGGCTGGAAATAAATCCCTATGGCGTCCTCAACTATTATCAAGTTTAATAACATTTGGTACAGTAGTTTTCCTTTTATGACCATTTCAAAGTTAATCTTATTATAACCATTTATGTACATTTTACTTCTTAATGCGTCTGTTTGGATATCTCCGAACAACATACAAATTTCACACTCCTGAGGCGTATGTCATTCAAAGGGTTTACTGTGATATATTTTGTACTAATAGAATGCAAAGCTCCTTCCGATTCAACTTTTAAATACCAGTTATTCCCAAGAACGTTTTTAGGAAATTGCCAACAGAAATGAAATTCTGGTTAGCTTTCTCCAAATTCCAAGGTAAATCTGAAAATAAGATTGTTCTTTAAAAAGTCCTTCCGGCCAGTGCCGGGAGGAAGAGGTAGCTTTCATATTCCTTATTTTTTTAAAGCCAGCATATGTTATTCAAATACACGGAGCTCAAATTAGTGGAGCCGGATTATAGAAGATTAAATACTAACTTTTTTCAATATTGAATATGAATGAGAATTTCGCGAAATTAGCCAGCGTTATCAAAGCTGTTTTTATTAAAGTGATTTATATTTGTCGCCAAATTCGGTGATATCCCGAATTATATTAATAATTATATTAACCCGAATTATCGGTGATAGCCCGCCATTTTAAAACAACATAATGGGTGCAACAAAGCTCAACAATGAACTTGGTCGAGACCTTGGTAATTCCTGTGAACATGCTCACTCATATCTAAATCGGTTGATATATGCGAGCACTGTTGCAGGCAAAAAATCAGATTTTTAAAAATGTCACATACATTCGAAATTCAAACTGTTATACCTCGGCTTTTTTTTTTTTTTGATAAAGGCAAAACAAAAAATAATCCAAAATCTTTGTAACAAGCTGAAATACATAAGAAAAAAATCTTTTTCAATTTCTATTTTTTTTTTTTTACTTCATTTTAAATTAATTTTTTTTTAATTTTTAAATGGTCGCCATTTTTAAAACAAGATAGCCGATGAAGTTAGCAAACGAACTCGGCCGAGAGATTGCTATGTACTATGCACATGCCTTGTCACATCCTAATCGGTTCATAAATACGCGTGTTTATCGCGTGGCAAAAATCAGATCGTTTCAAAATGTCAGTCATGCTAGAAATTTAAAGTGCTATAACTGAGCCATTTTTTAAGACATAGCCGAAACAAAAAATGCCCCGGAATTTTTATATCAAGCTCAAACAGATAAGAAAAAAATCTTTTTTCAATTAATAATTATTTTGTACCTCACTTTTAAATTTTATTTTTTTTTTTACATATTTAAATGGCCGCCATTTTTAAACAAGTTGGTGGATGAGGCTGGCCAACGAACTCGGTTGAGACATTGCTATGTACTATGCACATTCCTTGTCACATCCAAATCGGTTCATAAAAACGTGTATTATCGCGTGACAAAAATCAGATCGTTTCAAAATGCCAGCCATTCTACAAATTCAAAGTGCTATATCTCAGCCATTTTTTAAGATATAGACGAAACTAAAAATGTTCCAGAATCTTTGTATCAAGCCCAAACACATAAGAAAAAATATTTTTCAATGTCTAATTTTTTTTGTGACTCGTTTTAATTTTTAATTTTTAAAAAAATTAAATGGCCACCATTTTGAAACAAGATGGCGGATGAAGCTGGCCAACGAACTCGGTCGAGGCATTGGTATGTTCTATGTACACACGAAATTTTATCCAAATCGGTTCATAAATGCGAGAGTTACAGTATGACAAATATCAGATATATATATATATATATATTGAACGGAGGGTGGTTTCGGGGCCTGGGGGTCATGATCGGTGAAAATATACCAAAATTTTTCGGAATCGTTTTCCTCCTAACGACTGCAATAGGTAGCTTTTTGTAATGAAAGCTACCTAAAATTGTTGTTTTTAAAAGATTAACCGTGTGGGAGTCATGCATCTCATTAAATCCAAGGTTATTTTTAATTAGTTTATACATAATACAGAACGTGATTGCTTTATGTTCCTTGTTCCTATACTAATCTATCAATCTAACAGAAAATATCTTCTTATTCTCGAACCGCATTCAGGAAATCCGTAAATCATTTAGACCAATATCCCTTCTACCAATATTTGGGAAAATGTATGAAAAACTAATCTTGTTACGCATCAATCGCACATTAGCTCATAGTGGCACTTGAACATGAATTATTACTGTCTGGTGTATCATAGTCAACAATAGATAATGGTTGAGGGTCATGGATAAGTTCAGGGTTAGTATCCAGAGTTTGTTGATTGTTTTCAAAAGTACAGTGAGATAAATAGTCAGCAAGAACATTTTTCTTACCAGGGATATGTTTAAAAGTGTATGAGTACTCTGAAAGCTCCATGAGATAACGAGAGATAATATCAGCTGGATTAGTAGTCTTGTTATATTTTTCTAAGGGTTTACTGTCAGAAAGGATTACACATTGTCTGTTATATAAATAATATTTGAAAGCGGTAACAGATTTATAAATTGCCATGAGTTCTAATTTAAGTGTAGGGTATTTTTTTCTGATAGCTTAAGAGATTTAGAAAAATATGCTACTGGTAAAAATTGTTGATCATGCTCTTGTAATAAAACACCAGAAATAGCAACATTTGACGCATCTGTATTTAAATAAAATGTCTTGTTCCAATCAGGTAATCTAACCATGGGAGAATTAAAGAAAATTTTCTGTATTGTGTCCATGATTTCTTGATGTTTAACTGTCCATTTAAATTTAACTTTTGGAGTAGTTAGGTTTATCAGTGGCTGTACTAACTCAGAAAAGGATAGAATTAGAGACTTATAAAATGTAATAACACCAATGAGTCACTTTAGTTGACGTTTAGTTGTAGGTGTGGGAAAATATGTTATTTTTATGATATTTGACTGAATTGGGGAAACAGACTGATTTTCTACATGAAATCCTAAATAGTCAATACTAGATTTATGAAAAGTACCCTTGCTAGGAGACAGGGTCAAGTTATATTTGGTTAAGATTGAGAGAATTTTTTTTAATTTACTACACATTTCATCAAAAGAGTTTGCACCTACAATGAAATCATCCTGATATGTATATACACCATCTAATTGTAATTCATCAAGCAAAGAGTCCATTAAAGCTTGGAAAATAGAAGAGCTGTTTTTTAATCCGAACACTAATCTCTTGTATCTAAAAGAACCAAACATAGTAGTAAATGTCAACTGATTTTGGAATTTTGCTGGCAAATCAATTTGATGATATGCCTGATGAAAGTAAAGAGAAGAAAAATATCGATACTGAGAAAGATTTGAAATGATGGTTTGAATTTTAGGTAGAGGGTAAGATGATCCTTGAATTACAGCATTGACCATTCGAAGATCTAACACGAGACGGAATTTTTGTTTACCAGTTCTGTCTGGTGTCTTTTTGACTAAAAGCATGGGGCAAGCCCATTCTGAACAGTGGCGTTCAATAATTTTGGCATCAAGCAGATCTTTAATTTGTTCTAAAGTACCTTTTTGCAAAGATTGAGGAAGGGGGAATGGAAGAGTTTTTATAGGGTAGTCATTAATAAATTTCAAATCAGGTACAATCTTATCAGTATGTCCAAGTGTATTTAATGATTTTGAAAAGGCAGGGTAATAATTAAGTAATAATTTAGTCATTGTATTTGCTTCATTAGAACTTAAATGTGTAAGATCAAAATCGGTAGCTGCCAAATCCTCTTTCCTCTTTTTTAATGTTTCATTAGAGGCCTGGATAAAATTTAGGAAGTGTTCTGAGTTATGATGCATGTCCAAATTATCAGAGGGGTACTCAAGAATTTCCTCAACCTCAGATAAATGTCCAATTTTTGTGTGTTTAGGGAGATGAATGGTAGTGTCAGAATTATTTTTAAGTGAAATAGAAAAGAAATGATTTAATTGTACAGGCTTCTTTTTGCGTTTAGATTTCTTATCCATTTGAATAATGGCATCATGACCTATTAATTCTTTTTTATCTGCCAAATACTCAAATAGATAGTTTATGTCATGTTTGATATTATTGTTTGTATAAACTGAGCACCATGTTTGCTCTTGGGGTTCTAGAATGATTTTTCGGGTTAAGAAAACTTTTTGATTTGTCACCACATCACATATGGTGTTACATTGATTACTTTCACTGACTTTTGACTTAGTGTGTGATGTTTCTAGTGGAATAGTCAAGCTGTTGTTAATGTGAATGCATTTATTGAAAGTATCAATGATAAAGTTAAATTTACTAATGAAATCAAAACCAAGAATGCCTTCAAAACTGGAGGATTCAGCAATATCCACTATATAAAAGTGGTGCGAGAAGGATTTTTTTTAACTTAATGGATGCTCTAATACATGAAGAAAAAGAAACATCCGAATTTACGGTTTTAATATTTATGGCTGTTGATAGTCTCTTGTATTTTAATACAGGTTTAAGTTCATTAAATAAATTTTGTGAAAGTAACGAAATGCTGCTTACAGAGTCAGCGATTAAGGTGATTTTATGGTTTGCAATAGTGGCCTTTACAAGAGGGAGTGATGGAGAATACGTATTAACACTACAAATGAGGTGAACATTGTTATCGCCTTCATTTTCTGTTTGAGTAGTGATATTTCTTGCGATTTTAATGTGATCTGAAGTTTGTGACCCGGTTGAATTAACTAACCTCTCTTAGAGATTTTTGGTACTGTAGGGTCAATAGGAAATGTTGCTGATGTTAAGTCACATGGTTGAGACACAAAATCATCAGCATAAAAATTGTGTCTCTGTTCTAGTTTTCCTGAACTTGGCAATTGTTGCGTCTGTTAAAATTTTCCCTTCTCTGTGTATTAACTCTTTTCCATTTAAAACACTGATGGGCCTGGTGGCCATTGCGGAAACAGAGTTGATATGTCACAACTTTTCTTTGTGGAAATTTGTGAGGGGAAAAACGTTTTGGGAAATTTCGTGTTTTGAAATTTTTCCTATAGCGCATCGCGTTTGCGTTATACTTTGGGCTACCTTGCATGTCATTTTTTTAGTTTCTGTTTTGGGTCCAGGCGGTGCGAGTGTCAACGCATTTATTTTTTTCGAGAGTTCCTTCAATTGTTCTTCAACGTTATTTTGAGATTTACTGACAGAGGGTAAGGAATGTTGAATCTTTTCGTTATGCCGAATTTCGTGTAACGTCTGTGCTCTTTCAACAGCAGCACGATATTCTGTGATACCTTCTTCTTGTAATTTTATTCGTATGTTAACTGGCACAGCCTCCATGAATTTCATAAGTTTAATTGTGTTACGGGCATTCTCGTCGTTAATATCAGCATATACGTTTGCTGCTAACACGTTTAGTCGGTGTGCCAGATTTTTAATTGACTCCGCTGGCAGAAGAGACAAACTCGAAAGTTCAACGCCAGCCACGCACTTGCTCGGGGGTGAGAAAAATGCCGCAAATTCTTTCTCAAGCGTATCTAGATCGTTGATTTTTTTTTTTTGAATTTCCGGATTCTGTGCTAAAAATATTTGCGCGGGACCAATTAACTTCCCTACAAGTACAGCAATGGTAGTCTGAGGGCTGTATTTGTTAATTTCCAGCAACCGACCTAATTTGGTTAAAAAAGAATTTAAGCAAATCCGGATCTCCATCAAATTGGTTAATGTTGATTTGAACTTGTTTAGCAGACATGGTCAACGATTTACCTAACACAATTTCTCTAATCAAAAATTGTTACTGAAATTCTGCATACATATATAAATATAACACACAACAGATAAAAATGTAAATGAAATAAAGTAATGGAATAAAATAGTATAATAATCACATTAAAAAAATAACACACAACTTAAAAAAATAAACAAAAAGTCTTTTTCAAACCTTTTATAGAAAAAAAATAAAGAAAAAGAAAACTTATCCATGGACAAAATTGTGTTTCTCAACGTAAAAATAATACCGTTGCTTATTTTAAGCAAAGGAAAGAGAAACAAAAAAATATTTCGCAATAGCTCCTATTTTATTTTTTAATGGATGGAACATGTACGTCTTTCAAAATACAACTGGTAGGAGCAAGCAACCGAAATAAAAACTTATTTTATCCTTTTTAACAGAGAAAAAAAATTGCTATCTGTCCTTGTTTCTCTAAAAGGACAGAAATTAAAAAAAATTAAAAATTCTCTCAAGTTAAAATATTTTCAAGCCGAAAGGCAGACTAGAAAAATCTTATTTTAACCTTCGTAGATAATTGTCTGAGCGAAGCGAAGGCTAATACTCAGCGAAATATTACTGTCCGGACACTTTACTACTACGATGGATATTAACGCCATGTCCTACTAAAAAAAGCCTAATAAAAACCTTTCGTCAAGCATAACTCAAAAAATATTTGTCGGATTTCGTTTCTGATTGCACCAGAAGGTACCTATGAGGGTCGCCTACTAAATGCACCTACTATGAAAAATAAGTTCCAAACCGTTTAAAAATTATATAGAAAAAACTCTTAAAAAAGCACAATTTATCTGCATACGTCACAGAAATTTGGTGTGCGTCACTTTCACCGGTTGATGTTTTCGTAGACAACTGGTTTGAACACATGGAACAAATAAAAGAAAATACGCACGCAGTAATATTGAATAGATCAGTTTCAACCACGTGATCACAAACCTTGCAACAACCCGTGGCAACCAGTTTTGGTGGGCAAACAAACAATAATACAGTACTCCGTACCACGGTGACCGTTTTTAGTCTGTTGTATAAAATCTGGCCTGTTGTATGACATACAATTGTGGATGATTAAAACAAAAGACATCAGTGTTTATTGCTCCGGGAGGTTATCTTTCTCTGGATGTCTGTCTGTCTATCATACAGCATGCAATTTTCTTGTAAAGGATGATATTATTATGCAGTAAAACCTCCACAACGGACACACCCGGTTAGTGGACACCTCTATTTAGCGGGCATTTTTTCGATTACCAACCCTTAAATAACTGTACATTTTTTACTCTCAGTAGCGAACACTTCCAAATAGAGGACAAATTCTACCCTCCCGAGGTGTTCGCTATTCAGAAGTTTTACTGGTAAAACCTCCATAGCGGACACACCCGATTAGCTGATACCTCTATTTAGCGGACATTTTTTCGATTACCAACTCTTAAATAACTGTACATGTTTTACTCTCAGTAGCGGTCACCTCTAAATAGAGGACAAATTCTGCATTCTTGGGGTGTCCGCTATTCGGAGGTTTTACTGTATATAATATTGATAATTATTTTACAGGGCCGCACAAAAGAATAAGAATATATGAAACGAATATAAACTAAATTCGGGATTGGTAGATCGCTGATGGTAATGTAATTTTAGGATGTTGTTACAGTCATCCGCAGTATGTTTTTAGAGTTTCGTCCATCTAACGAAACCCTACCTGTCTCACTCCTTTGTCTGTTTGTTTGTCCGTCTGTCACAGACCCCGTTCTCAGAAACTAGATATGTCGGAGACTTGAAAATTTGTATACTTATAGCTGAACACCACACATCAAACGGCAAATAATAAAATTTTGAAAAAGTCTAATATTTAACACTCTGGGCTCTAACTTGTGTATTTTAAGCAATTTTTCTAACTCAGCCCCTAATTTAATTAAGTTGGAGACATGAAATTTTGCATACTTACAGCTGAACATCTCACATCAAACAACAAATAATAAAATTTTGTAAAAGGCTTAATATTTAACCCTTTGGGCTCTAACTTGTGTATTTAAAGCAATTTTTCTAACTCAGCCCCTAATTAAGTTGGAGACATGAAAGTTTGCATACTTATAGCTGAACACTTGCGATAACACGATAAATCATAAAATTTTGAAAAAGTCATATTTAACCCTCAGGTCTCTAACTTCTGTATTTTAAGCAATTTTTCTAACTCAGCCCCTAATTAAGTTGGAGACATGACATTTTGCATACTTATAGCTGAGCACCTCACATCAAACGACAAATAATAAAATTTTTAAAAGTCTAATATTTAACCCTCTGGGCTCTAACTTATGTATTTTAAACAATTTTTCTAACTCAGCCCCTAATTAAGTTGGAGACATGAAATTTCGCATACTTATAGCTGAAATCCTCACATCAAACGACAAATAATAAAATTTTGAAAAATGTCTGATATTTAACCCTCTGGGCTCTAACTTATGTATTTTAAGCAATTTTTCTAACTCATCCCCTAACTAAGTTGGAGAATTGAAAGTTTGCATACTTATAGCTGAAAACTTGCGATAACACGATAAATCATAAAATTTTGAAAAAGTCATATTTAACCCTCCGGTCTCTAACTTCTGTATTTTAAGCAATTTTTGTAACTCAGCCCCTAATTAAGTTGGAGACATGGCATTTTACATACTTATAGCTGAACACCTCACATCAAACGACAAATAATAAAATTTTGAAAAAGTCTATTATTTAACCCTCTGGGTTCTAACTTGTGTATTTAAAGCAATTTTTCTAACTCAGCCCCTAATTAAGTTGGAGACATGAAAGTTTGCATACTTATAGCTGAACACTTGCGATAACACGATAAATCATAAAATTTTGAAAAAGTCATATTTAATCCTCCGGTCTCTAACTTGTGTATTTAAAGCAATTTTTCTAACTCAGCCCCTAATTATGTTGAAACATAAAAATTTGCATACTTATAGCTGAACACCTCACATCAAACGACAAATAATAAAATTTTGAAAAAATCTAATATTTAACCTCTAATATTTTTTCTCGCGCAATTTTTAAATTTAAACTGTTTTGCAATACTATTTTTTGTTCATTTTGCATAATAAGTGTAATGTGACGTAATTTGTTCTATTTCAGATTTCTAACGCATGTTAATGAATTTATTTTACAATATCCTTTCTCTTTTAAAACTCACATGTAAATATAGTTTTTATGGCGTAATTTCCAATAAGTGCCTGCTTTTTATACCTAATTATTTAATTGTAATTTGAAGGTTCTTTTCTGTTTATAATAGTAACGTGTAAATATTTTTTTTATTTGAAGCAAACATTATTGTTTGCGCTGTTTATACAGTTGGCAACAGTTTAAATTAATACCATTTTATAAAATATGTAAAAAATATCTGTCAAAATGCTGAATATTTGAATTTAAAATAGAAATAAAACCTCAAAAAATGAGTCAAATTAAAAAAAAAAATAATAATGAAATCTGCAGACCGGGATCTTCTATTGAATAAAATAATCTAAAAATGATTAAATTTCCATGTATAGCTTTTGCTCTTATAAATTTTTTAATGGAACGATTTTGTCCAACTTTAGCATTAAATATCTCTTAAAATAATTCTTCGATTTGAAAACTGTATGCATTAGTGTCTTGATCAAACATTTCGCTATAATACCACCGATTTTCATATATTTGTACGCAATAGTTTTCTTAATATTGACGAAGAAAGACCTCCGGTCACAAAAAATTCAAAACCGGCGGCGGCGGCGGCGATGACAGCGTTAGTTCTTTTCATACAATAGAGAGATATATAAAAATGAAAACTTGTCTATCTGTCTGTTTGTAATTCTATAAAAAATCCACAATTTGGAAGCCAAAATTGTGAAGAGATACGTACATGTGTATTAAAACATGGCCGAGACAACTAAAGTAATCCGGAATCGAAATAACTTATAGTTAATTTTTAATTAATAAAAAACCACCAATTTAACAGCAATTTCTTATCAAATTTAAACATTTTTCGTTATAGCAGTTGCCAACAATTAAAAAACACAATAAAATTATTACTACCACAAATAATTTTCTACTGCAAGATTTCCACGTGAAAAATGAAAATGAAATAAATAGTTTGCCGAATTTAAAAAAAAGGTGATTATTACGTCATAACTTTTCTATTGCAAGATATTCACGTGAAATATGAAAATGAAATAAATGGTTTGACGAATTTAAATGAAAGTGAATATAACTTCATAACTTTTCTATTTCAAGGTTTCCACGTAAAAGAGGAAAATATTACGTCATATTGGAAATATAAAGGGCATGGTGGATATAGTATAACGTCATATGAGTGTGAAAATGTATTGAAGCATAATAAAAACCCGATTAGGGAAATATTAGCGTATTTTAACATTACTGCTCCAATTATAAATTGAAATGAGTTCATTTATAGCTGTATTCTTTTGCGTCTGTTATATACATTTATACATTTTTATATAGAGTTTTCATATGATTCATTCAACAGCATTTCGACTGCTTTTTTTAATGTTTGTTTTGTGTCGTATGTTAAATTTTGAAATTGATTTTTCAGAACAAACATCCTTCAAATTCTGGGCAAGGCCGGCACTTTAGCTTGTAACAGATAAATGGCTTTTGTATCTGTACATCTAATGCTAATATTATAAAGCGTTATAATATTATAAAGTATATAATATTATTAATGCTTGTACGTTTGTGAGGTGTTATCTCTGAAACTACATAGCCAACTTAAAAAAATGTTGGTGGCCATCTCTGCTCCGAAAAAAAGACTATTTTATGTCAGTGCAAGAACCTACATCGCTGCAGGAGCAAAAAAGTTCTAAAATTGTGATTTCTGCGATATTGATTGGATTAGAAACTTTAAATTTGGTGCGGTAGTTACTTTTAAGATGTAAATACTCGTAATGAACGCTCTCTAAAAGGTTCAATTTGACGGATAAACGTAAAAATTTCTAGAAAGGTTCTAAACTATGATTTATTTGGAATACTGAAATTTTTGGGATACTGTTGAGGTTAGAAACTAGAACTTTGGCATGGTAGTAATTAATAAGATGTAAATGCCCGTTGTAGAACGAATTCTAAAAAATAGAAAGACTAAATAAAGCGAAAAAAGATCTAAAGATGATCTAAGTAACGAAGAACATGGAACTGTTAGGAATATAAAATGAAAATTGACATGGCTGTATTTATCATGACGTAAATTTTCGCAAAAGAACAATTTCTAAAAATGTCGCTATAAAAAACAGTGCAGAAACAAAAAACTTTCAAAAATTTTCTATTTATCTGTTACTGCTGAGCCCAAAATCTTGAAATTTTGCTTCGGGTTAGTTTTAAAATATTCAATTGTCTCTATGAATGGTTTAAAAAAATTTTAAATTTAAAAAGGATGAAATTAACGGAAAGCGATCTCAATTACCATTAATTTGGAATTATTAGGTACAGCAAATTTAAATACTTCATAATGCTGCATTTCCTCCGCAAAACATGCGATTTAAATGCAACAAAACTGATAGATACCCACCTAGCATTAAATAAATTGTGTAAATATTGAATAAAGACCTGTATGAAACAGTGAGTAGGTTGACCGAAAGTACTTGTTAAAGTGTTCCTTCTCTAGGCTTTTCTCTCTCTCGACAAGGCCACTAACAGAGGGAAGTGCCGTTTTAAATGTGATATGAATTTTTTATCCGATTCATTTTTCTAGACATTTTATCATAAGGTCATATTCTCAATTATCATTAGTAGATTTTTTATATATTAACTTATTCTGGTGAAATTTTGTAATCAGGTTCATATTGGCGTATGTTTAGCTTGCATGAGCATATCTAAAACACACTCTAACGAAGCATTGCATGCCACTTTTGATGGATTCGGTACTTTGATACTATATTAGATTTTGAGAAGAGAATTCCTTAAATGTTATCGACAACCTCATTGCATCCGTGGAAAACAGATATTATACAATATTAACTATTCCGGGGGAGCACACACCATGTAAAGTATAGTCCATTCTTTTTAAACATCATATATTTGTCATTTAAAGTTACTCAAATTGGTGCAGAGCATCTGATTATGCTCTTGACATAATTTTATACAGTTAAAATTCCGATATAAGTAAATTAGTGTTTCATTTTCTATTTTACTTTTAATATATTGCGTACTTTCAATTTTATATCCATGCATGGCTGTCTTGAATGGTTTGATTTCCCATTTTTTTAAACAGTGTATACGAATTTATATATAAGATTTTGTAATTCTACAATTCGTTTACTTTCATCATTTCAATTTTTAGCAGTATATGAACAATTAAAGATAACATCTAATTTTCTTTGCTTCCACATGTTATTATTAAATCTATGTTCTCAGTAATATCGCTCAGACTAATCCCTCTGAGGGAAGTCCTAGTAAAAAGATATATGGGACGAAGTATAATCCTCGTTAACTCTTTTTGACGAAAAGAAAAAAAAATTCAACATATTTTAACATCCGTTAAGAGTTAAGCAGAGGGGACTGTATTTGATAACAACTAAAAATATTGGAAATTCCATGCAATGCGAAGAAAAAAATATATATATTATCTTTATAAATATTATAATAAACAGCACAAAATAACTTCACAAAATATTAAAAATAGCAATATCACTGTGTTTTCGTATCCTGTACAAAAACACAATAATATTAATAAAATCAATTCTCAAGTACTTGTGAGTACTTATGGAGTAGGAAAGCATAAAAATGGAATGAAATAACTTTAAAAAAAATTTTAAAACAACGTTTCCAGAATTAACTGAAAAGAAAATTAGTCGAAACGAAAGCAAACAAATGGGGGGAATAAAAACATGCTTTCGTAAATGTGCTATTTTAAGTGAATCTAGCACTATTGAAACCTGTTTTTTTTTTTTTTTTTTTTTTTTTTTTTTTTTTTTTTTTTTTTACTAATGCACTTTCACTTTTTTTTAGATTGTGAACTTTTGTTTTTAAGTGCATATATATCTCACTCTCTACGATTTTTTTTATTTGTATACAACGGAGAATTTATGGAGCACAACTTCAGGAGTCATTTGAATGATTTTTTTTGTTGATTGACTCCTTTTATTCGAACGACTCAACACGCGCGCACACTAGGAAATTTCACAAACATGCCCATTTTGCACATTCTGACTGTAGCATCAGAGAAGTTGACCCACAACACACATAGCACACTTGAGCAGATCGCAGGACAAATTGGGGTGGATTTTTAATCAAGAGTAATCACGCAAAAACACGCTGAGGCATTTCTTTCACAAACAGTGGTGTCGTATGGTAAAAAGGTAACCAAACACACTTTTCAGAATATTGAGGATGCTGGCTGTATAAATAGAAATGAGAGCGAGAGTCGTGATTCAATCGCTGACTCACTCAGGCGTTCCTTTCAATGAACAAACGTTTTTTTGCAGGGTTTTTTTGCTTTGAAATCAGTGTTTCACTGAACTGATGAATTCACACAAAATTTGTATCGTTTTCACAGGCACGAAAGGTTTCTCAACGCGGAACTTGTCGGAGTTGTGAAATCACCAATACTGCTATTATAAGGAAACATTTGCAGTTGATTTCTATTTTAGCAGACTCTTTCACACGAAAACTTTCTTTAACACAAAACTTTCACAAGTATGATGCGATGATGGGCAGGGGGAATGGTCCGAGAGACAGGTTGGCACGCCGGCAGATTTCTTCGGCGACGGGGAGCGTGCAGCTGATTACAAAACTCCAGGGGTTGGCAAAGGGGGAAAGCAGAATTGGAAAGGAGGGAAAGATGTTTCTTCGGCAAGGGGCAGTTGACCAGGGCCAGAAGTTCACTTTCAAGAATGAGTCTTCCTTAGGTGACGGGGGCGAGATACTCGAAGCTCACTGCAACAGAGCGGTGCAACAGCTGGGAGGGATCCAACGCTCTAAGAATTCCATGCAGAAAAAAATAAGATTGGAAGCACGTACCTCTCCCTTACATTTCTTTTTTTTTAGGAGAAAAAAAAACTGGTCAGGCGACCAATGTATATGAAGACGTTTTCGCTAGAAAAGAGATGGCCGTTTTTTGTTGACAAGGTAGTGAAATTTTTAACACCAGGTCCTATTAAAAAAAACTCCAATTTGTTAAACGAACTTTTTCTTTATTACATGATGAAAGGCGAAGGGAGAGGTACAGGGGAAGCGATCAGAGCTTCTTGTTACAGTGGCATCACGAGGCAAGAGACAGCGCAGGAGTGTTGAATATTCAGTTACAACTTTCTTGCTTGGCGGACTACAATATCGCCAATCTACAAATATTTTGCGCCATGCACAGGAGTGGAGAAAACATGAGCTGATATGGATTCGCCAAATACATACGGTAGGCTTCTACCATATTAATTGTGTAGGGGGGTATAATGGGGGCTGCAAACATTCTTGAATCGTGATAGGCGCAGTCCAATCTGTACATTGATACAGCTGCGGTTAAAAAAAAATAAAAATTGTTTCTGGATAAGGCATAGTAACAGACAGAATTCGTTAGGCTAAAAAGCATGAGAATGTATTTTTCTAGACCAGATGTTAGATCAAAGATAAACCGCTTTACCACAAAAATGCAGAATTGACATACATATGAACAAAAGGGTGTGAATGTTAAAGTGTATTGGGAATAAAACTCTAATGAATAGATTGCCTGTTAAGTGATTATAAATGATGAGTTATATTCATGCCCAAATGAGGAAATGCCCGAAGTTAAAATGCTTTTGTTTTTAACAGACAACAGTAACGTTTTTCTACAAGGCTAAATCGTATGTGTGAGAGACTCACAAAGTGAAAATGGAGAGTGATTCACTGATTTTATTTTATTAAAGAGATGAGTAACTAGAATAATTTAATTTAAATGTGCAGGGCCATTAATAAATTCGCTTTAGTTTTTAAATGTTGAATTTAATTTATAGGCTGCACTGTTTGACTATAGTGCACAAAATAAATAAGTTATTAAACCGAATTTAATTGAAACTGGTAGGGGGGGGGGGGAGAATGAAATGAAAACATATATAACGACATAGTCGTTATACCATCACCACCTTCCTATCGAACAGGCATCCTCTAGTGGATTGATTGTGGCCAGATATATTGTTTTTTTAAGGGTTGTCCAAGGGGTCTTGCCTTGTGCCCTTCCTATGTCTGGCACTGATAGATACGCCGTTGAGGGCGTTTCTATTCTAAGATTGTGAAGTTGTCGCATATGCGGGCTATATACTAGAAATAACTGGTGCACCCACGAGAGTATTGTTAGAAGAAAAAAATAACCAATTACTTCAATTTATTCAAATTTGGGCACGAGATAATAACATTAATATATTCCACGAAAAAATCCCAAGTAATTACTTTTCACAAACGAAAGCGTTTAAAAAGGGTTCACTTTATAAATTGCATGACAAAAACATTAAATCAAAACCAACGTTTACTTATTTTTGAATAACAACGATCAACTCTCTCTTTCTTACCCCACTTGGCCAATAAAAGACAGGAGGGGACAAAAGTAACACGGAGTATTTATAAATGTAGATCAATTTCAGTGTGCTATTACATTTCTTTAAAATCTGGTGTTACTGCATCTTACAAAGGCAAATAGTCTACGCCTGCAGAATCTAGTTTCCGCACACGTGGGGATCGCACGGTACTCGTCAACTTCTGCCAGAACAAAAAAAATCACTTTTACTAATGTCAATAGCTGAAAGAAATACTTCAACAGCGGATCTCCATGTACTAATTGAAATCCCCCCCCCCCCCCTTAGGACTTCATTTGGAAGCGGAGGCAGAGTTCCCATGGGTAACCGGCTTAGGAATTTCTTTAATAAATAACATTACACTCCAATACTCGACGAAATGTTATTTAACGAAATGTTATTCGACGAAATGAATATATATATCTCTACGTTTTCAAGGAATCAAAACATTAAAGTTAGATGTCTTCAAAGGGTAAACTAAAATTTTTACGGATTGTTCAGAGTCGGAAAGGGTTCGGTGCAACTTTATGTGTATTCAGAGAAGACACGCACCGCACATCTTTCATGGTGAGCAAAACTGGCCGATGAGAACTCTGTCCTCCAGGCAGAACTATATTCAATTTATAGTGCAATTGGCTGGGCAGAAATGAACTTATACATTCCATTACTAATAACCAATAGTGTATCAGGCCTGATGGCCCTGGATAAATTTGAAATAGAAAAAAAATATTTATTTCTAGAAATCACAACAGCAATTCAAAATTCTGCAAAATTCTTTTTATTTAACTAGGTATGGGGTCAGTCATGCGTAGTGGGTAAGGAAATGGAAGATCAGCTGGCGATGCCAGCGGTTACGGACGAGTTTCTCCTGCGCTCATTGCTCCCGCTCCCGATATCATAACTAAAACACAAACTTAAACAAACTCTCAAAGGACACATGTAGGTCACATGAGACTTCCTTCCAGAAGTCTCAACAAACTTCTTACACAACAGCTATCTTTTTCTCTTCCTAACAAATCACTATCCATTCTAACAACATATGTTCCACATAAACAAAAGAGACCCGTTTTGTATCTGTGGGAAAATATCAACTTCACTACATTACATCATAGAATGAGTATTAACATCTTTCTTGTAAAAAAATCGCAAACAATGTCACTTAGGACGAACTGGCTCACCTGATTGAGAGGCCAGCTTTTCTTAAGCGCGTCATAGACTTGGACAAACGAGCCAATTTTTGCAATCCTCTACATTTCTGAGATCGTGTTAGTTAAGGTCTTATCTCCATTTCCTTCTCTTCTGTCAGCCGTGGGATTGGACTAAGTTGCTGCATATGGTAAGTTGGCTCAAATGCCCATATTTTGTAAATATTGTAAATAGTTATTTTTGTATTACTATTCTTTTTATGCATTCTCATATTTTAACTGTATAATTAACAATTGTTTACCATATATGTATATATATATATTTTTTTTCAAAATATGGTGGTCGAGGTAATTATCATTTATTCTGTGCACATTGGGTACACATTTTTCTTTGTCAAGGTCTTACTTTCCCTCCAGTTAGATATTTTATGAGCATTTAAAGAGTTAAATAACCAGTGTTCTAACAGCTAATATGGTTAACTTATAATTTCGGAAATATCTCTAAATAATATCGCTTAACTCAAAGCATGATTATAACTGATAACCATGATTCGTAGTGCAATATATGAAAATTCTGGATGTTAATAATAACATTACGTGTATTTAATATTTGACTGTGTATCACTATCTTAATGCGCTTAAAGAAGAATTATGCCTTATGTATGTATCTCATATCCTTTATGTATCCTTTATGTATCTTATAAATATATTTAATGCATGTCAATGTCTGCGATTTATGGAGTTAGAAACAAAATTATCAAAGTCAAGAAAATTTGTTCTTGCATCTAAAATTTAATTTTATGTTAACAATATAATGTTCTCATTTAAGCATTATGCATAAATTATTGTTCAGTATTGTCTTAAATACCTTTCATCGCAAAACTGCTAATTTGGTTGCAAAAGGGATTTATAAATTATTAACTGGTATGTCATACTGTAAATACTAGGAATGCATGATCGATTGTATTATTAATGTGTGTTAAAATGAGCTTTGGGTTTGTGCTTTCCTCAGGGGATTGCATTTATACTCTAAAGCGAAAGCTGAGTTCTCGGTGCGGTCATCCCTTGCAATCTCTTGTCAGTCTTTCATCAAGTTTGTTCTTCTTTTGCTGTAGTACATTATGATTTTTTTTCGAATGTAAATAATCTGTTCTTGTTTTTCCTATTTAGCTAAATAGGATTTTCAAATGTACATGAGTCTCTGTTTTTTTATTGTTATTTTTAAAGAGTGGAGTATAATATCAAAACAATTTCTATTATTCTTTTCACCAACCGTTAAACAAAATTTTGAAGTTTTTCTCCCGCTCGACGAATGTATTATACATAGTTTAGAATAAACTTCAACGGATTATGAACTTCAGAATGTTATTTATTTATAAAAATCACTGTATTTACGCATAATTGAAAAAGTGAACTTGCAGCTTTGTATTTTTTATTACTCACCTATTATTTAAATCCCTAATTTCTTTTAATCATTGCCAATCACGATAAAAACTGGAATTTAACGTTTTAAATATAAAAATAAAATAATGTAATATAAAAAACTGTAATAAATAGAAAACGAAAATAAAAAACTATAATAAAAATAAACGATAAAGTATAAATAAGAATTTATATGGTTGTCAAAAAAATAAGTGATACGGTAAATAGTATTATTAGCGGCATTATATATTAATAGTATTATTGGAGGAGCCTTTCCTTCAGAGAACGGATAATGTGTAAGCACCTGTTTTCAATTAACACGTTCACTGCCAAGCCTATAAAGTAAGAATTTTCAAATTTCTTCTTGAAAGTCGTTTGCCACCAAAAATTCAGAAAGGTAAATTTCGCTTTACTAATACAGCGAAATTTCTGCCAGTAAATAAGGCATTTTTTTTAATTCTAAAATAATGGTGACAAAGTAATTAATAAATTAAAGCCACGAATATTAAAGCTACGAGTATACCTGTAGCTTGGCAGAGAATGTTTTAATAGTACAGTAAAATTAGATTTTGAATTGTTCATTTTTCTTTTTGCTTAAAAAAAGATCATTTGCGCCTCACGTCTTTCCTCATTTTAAAGTACACCATGAATCATGCATATTACAAGCAACAGCTAACACAGAAGGTATATTTTATTATTTTAATAACAATTAACATTTTCATAAATTCTTTAAAATAATCATGATTATTATCTCTCTAAATGTAAATATTTTTCAGAAAAATATGTATAGGTTATTTATAGAAAATATAGAAATTATTTAAAATTCAGTGAATATTGAGTTGGTTTTTCGATTTTTTAAAAATATTTCTGAATTTTTAAAGTATTTTAATCCAGTCTTTCGTGTAACTACCTATTTCTAAAAATAGCGTGTAACACGTTATGCGCCACATTAGTCACCGGTGACTGACACTTAAGTTTTTGTTTAAAACGCTTCATTACCGATGACTGACGGTCTAAAATATGATATGAAACTAAAAAAAAATTATGTTATTTTAAGTAATTAATGAAAATTTATTTAAAATTTACTTACCTTTTATTTAATACAGGATTATACTTTCTTAAAAATTACTTAAAACATTGTAAATTTTCCAGCTTCGGTGATCAGTCACCGTGGCACTGAACATTTTAATAACATAATTTATTCATTCGTTAAATACGCATACATTTCAAAATTAAAATAATAAACAGAAAATGGTTAAGAGTAATTCCCAATTAGGTTTTATTAGTGAATAATGAATTCTTAATTAAAGTTGTTTTAAATTTAGGAAATTTGAGAGAGATCCTATAATTAATGAAGTTTGAATTTAATATTTGTTTTATTCTTATCATTGCTAAACTACACAAAATGTTTTTATGGGTTTCAGTTTCAGTTTTTAGATTTACGTTGATTTCTATATATTAGCTATAAACTTTATTATGCATTCGATTTCGTATTGAAATATTTATAAAAAATATGACACAATTTGTGAAGTAATTTTTGCGTAAAATTAAAAATTATTTTCATGCTTATTTATCAGTACGTATAAATTTTATAACGTTTTCTTTATTCTACCTAAAAAGATTTTCTGGAATTCAGTTTCAGTTTTTATATTTACATTGATTTAAAATAATTAGATATAAACTTTATTATACATTCGACTGCGTATTGAAATATTTACACAAAAATATGATACAATTTGTGAAGCACTTTTGGGAAAATGAAAAATTATTTTGAAGTTTATTTATCAGTATGCCTTAGCCCTTAAATGCGCGATTTTTTAAATTTTGTTTCGAAAAAATTATATATGATTCTCTAAAAGGTTTATTAAATAGGAAAAATAATGAAAAAAAATCAGAGATACATTTTTCATATAATACTTAAATCTTTTCTTCTGTTTCACTCTACAATATAAGTAAAAACTGCAGTCGTCTGGCTATTTGACGCTAAAATATTAGTAAATATTTTAATAAGTATGTCTCCAAATACCATATTTTATATAATTATTTATTTTGTAAAACTTAACCTTTAACCCTTTAATTCCGATGATAGAATACCTTCTAGGAATTGCGTAATTCAGAGAACCTGACTTTACATCAGAAAGTTTCAATGGATAATTTCGGTTTATTTAAATACGGAATGTCTGTTATTAATTAAAGCAAATATTGCTCTTTTAGTTTAATTTTCTGGTGTGAATTAAGTATATACGAATAAAAAAATGTATTAAATTCAAAACCCTGTTGTTTGCATATCGGAGAGCTGCGCACTAAATGGTTAATCTTATATCATTTTCTTTATTCTATTTAATTTATTTTTTTATGTTCGCAGTTTTAAAGCGTTAAAATCCATGTTTGTATAAGTACACACAAAAAAATAAAACAATGCAAATATATTATGAGATAATTAGCAAAGATCATAATATTTTGTGAAATTTAAAATTACATAATACTTACTAACTTTCTTAAATTTCATGTATAATTTTTTGACATGTTAAAAAAAAAAAAAAAAAAGGTTATATACAAAATTCTTATAATTATCAACAGTGAACAGAATTTTGCTGTATAGGAAAAAAAAGAGCTATGCTTTTATTGATAGATATAACGATATAAACGATATTTTTATTAACGATAGATATAAACGATATTTTTTTTTTGCTTTTATTCAAATGATTAATCAATTGTATCTTTTGTGAAATAAATTGTGCGATATGGAACAATTAGCAGAAAATTATCTGTAATTAATTGATTATTTTATGGTTAACATAATCTTTTTTTTATTATTGTTTTCTTACTATTATTATATACAGTACTTAAAACCTTCCATTATTTCTGACATTTCATGTTTTTAATTTTATGTCAATAATGTTTAATTATTGGTTATATATATATATATAAATTTCTAACTATATATATATATATATATATATTTTTTTTTAAATCTGACATTAGCATTTTGAAAACGAAATTGTAATAACTGAAAGATCCACATCTATTGTAAAAGCAATAAAATGATATGCAACATTTAGCAGAAAAATAACTTTTTTTCTTCACGGTTAAATGGTACACTTCAAAGAAAATTGTCCTTCGTTGTAAAACAAATTTATATATATATAATTCCATTAAAATAATTAAAATATTCGCTCTTTCTTTAACAGTTATTTATAATATGAAAAAATATATTCTTTTGAATTTTACAAAAGAATTTGCTAGGTTTTTTTTTTCACTTTTTTATGTGCGTATTATTGAGTAATTGATTAAAAGTCGAAGAAAATGAATGACATTCTTCCTAAATATATAAATTACAAAAGTTTTTTTTTTTTAATTAAAGTTTAATTTTCCTTGTTTATTTAAATTTCCTTGCAAAGTAACATTTCCTTAAAGAAGTTAATTGATAAATAAACAGGCATGTATTAAAAAAAAATTAAATCTCATTTGAAAATTATTACGAATAAATTAAATTAGTTTCTATTAGTGGAGAATAAAATTTTAATTATATTGTTTTGATTTATGAAAATAGACAATAATAATAATAACACTGAAATGTATAATGTTAATTCTTAAAATTTAATGAAAAAAATTAGAGCTAAATCATAAATGTAATCACCAGTTATCAATAAACTAATAAATATATTTATTAGAAAAGGAACCATCTATTCTTCTTATCAAAAACAATATTCTAATTTCATTAAAAGTAATAAAAATACTCTCATCATCAACAGTTTTTCACATGGCTCACTTTTTTTACTTTTCTGCCACTATTTTTAAACAAAAGTCTCCGTGGTACATTCTTTAAGCATTTGCAATAAAGATAGACCACATTATCTTTTGTTTCATAAGACTGGTAGCAAATGAAATCTATATATATATATATATATATTAATTCGTAGCGACATCTATTTTCATAACCTGGGAATTTATTTTATGATAATTTATTTTTCAAGATTTTTATGTATATATTTTATCATTTAAACTTTAGTGAAATCAAATAATTTTAAACACTAGGTTTTCTAAATATATTCCTTTATTCAAGCAACCTTAAATGAGAATGTGTTGAGAAAAATAAAAACCATTTTTCAAATAAAATGCTATTCTTTTTATTAGAATAACTTTCCCCGAAAGTTATTTATAATTTTTGTGGCTCAATTTTTTTTTTCCAGAAAATTTTAAACTTCCACTTTTTTTTTAGCTTTTATTCAAATGATTAATGAATTGTATCTTTTGTGAAATAAATTGTGCGATATGGAACAATTAGCAGAAAATTATCTGTAATTAATTGATCATTTTATGGTTAACATAATCTTTTTTTTTATTATTGTTTTCTTACTCTTATTATATACAGTACTTAAAACCTTCCATTATTTCTGACATTTCATGTTTTTAATTTTATGTCAATAATGTTTAATTATTGGTTATATATATATATATATATTTCTAACTATATATATATATATATATATATATTTTTAAATCTGACATTAGCATTTTGAAAACGAAATTGTAATAACTGAAAGATCCACATCTATTGTAAAAGCAATAAAATGATATGCAACATTTAGCAGAAAAATAACTTTTTTTCTTCACGGTTAAATGGTACATTTCAAAGAAAATTGTCCTTCGTTGTAAAAAAAATTTATATATATATAATTCCATTAAAATAATTAAAATATTCGCTCTTTCTTTAACAGTTATTTATAATATGAAAAAATATATTCTTTTGAATTTTACAAAAGAATTTGCTAGGTTTTTTTTTTCACTTTTTTATGTGCGTATTATTGAGTAATTGATTAAAAGTCGAAGAAAATGAATGACATTCTTCCTAAATATATAAATTACAAAAGTTTTTTTTTTTTAATTAAAGTTTAATTTTCCTTGTTTATTTAAATTTCCTTGCAAAGTAACATTTCCTTAAAGAAGTTAATTGATAAATAAACAGGCATGTATTAAAAAAAAATTAAATGTCATTTGAAAATTATTACGAATAAATTAAATTAGTTTCTATTAGTGGAGAATAAATTTTTAATTATATTGTTTTGATTTATGAAAATAGACAATAATAATAATAACACTGAAATGTATAATGTTAATTCTTAAAATTTAATGAAAAAAATTAGAGCTAAATCATAAATGTAATCACCAGTTATCAATAAACTAATAAATATATTTATTAGAAAAGGAACCATCTATTCTTCTTATCAAAAACAATATTCTAATTTCATTAAAAGTAATAAAAATACTCTCATCATCAACAGTTTTTCACATGGCTCACTTTTTTTACTTTTCTGCCACTATTTTTAAACAAAAGTCTCCGTGGTACATTCTTTAAGCATTTGCAATAAAGATAGACCACATTATCTTTTGTTTCATAAGACTGGTAGCAAATGAAATCTATATATATATATATATATATATATTAATTCGTAGCGACATCTATTTTCATAACCTGGGAATTTATTTTATGATAATTTATTTTTCAAGATTTTTATGTATATATTTTATCATTTAAACTTTAGTGAAATCAAATAATTTTAAACACTAGGTTTTCTAAATATATTCCTTTATTCAAGCAACCTTAAATGAGAATGTGTTGAGAAAAATAAAAACCATTTTTCAAATAAAATGCTATTCTTTTTATTAGAATAACTTTCCCCGAAAGTTATTAATAATTTTTGTGGCTCAATTTTTTTTTTCCAGAAAATTTTAAACTTCCACTTTTTTTTAGCTTTTATTCAAATGATTAATCAATTGTATCTTTTGTGAAATAAATTGTGCGATATGGAACAATTAGCAGAAAATTATCTGTAATTAATTGATTATTTTATGGTTAACATAATCTTTTTTTTATTATTGTTTTCTTACTCTTATTATATACAGTACTTAAAACCTTCCATTATTTCTGACATTTCATGTTTTTAATTTTATGTCATTAATGTTTAATTATTGGTTATATATATATATATATATAAATTTCTAACTATATATATATATATATTTTTTTTTTTTTAAATCTGACATTAGCATTTTGAAAACGAAATTGTAATAACTGAAAGATCCACATCTATTGTAAAAGTAATAAAATGATATGCAACATTTAGCAGAAAAATAACTTTTTTTCTTCACGGTTAAATGGTACACTTCAAAGAAAATTGTCCTTCGTTGTAAAAAAAAAATTATATATATATAATTCCATTAAAATAATTAAAATATTCGCTCTTTCTTTAACAGTTATTTATAATATGAAAAAATATATTCTTTTGAATTTTACAAAAGAATTTGCTAGGTTTTTTTTTTTCACTTTTTTATGTGCGTATTATTGAGTAATTGATTAAAAGTCGAAGAAAATGAATGACATTCTTCCTAAATATATAAATTACAAAAGTTTTTTTTTTTTTTTTTAATTAAAGTTTAATTTTCCTTGTTTATTTAAATTTCCTTGCAAAGTAACATTTCCTTAAAGAAGTTAATTGATAAATAAACAGGCATGTATTAAAAAAAAATTAAATGTCATTTGACAATTATTACGAATAAATTAAATTAGTTTCTATTAGTGGAGAATAAATTTTTAATTATATTGTTTTGATTTATGAAAATAGACAATAATAATAATAACACTGAAATGTATAATGTTAATTCTTAAAATTTAATGAAAAAAATTAGAGCTAAATCATAAATGTAATCACCAGTTATCAATAAACTAATAAATATATTTATTAGAAAAGGAACCATCTATTCTTCTTATCAAAAACAATATTCTAATTTCATTAAAAGTAATAAAAATACTCTCATCATCAACAGTTTTTCACATGGCTCACTTTTTTTACTTTTCTGCCACTATTTTTAAACAAAAGTCTCCGTGGTACATTCTTTAAGCATTTGCAATAAAGATAGACCACATTATCTTTTGTTTCATAAGACTGGTAGCAAATGAAATCTATATATATATATATATATATATTAATTCGTAGCGACATCTATTTTCATAACCTGGGAATTTATTTTATGATAATTTATTTTTCAAGATTTTTATGTATATATTTTATCATTTAAACTTTAGTGAAATCAAATAATTTTAAACACTAGGTTTTCTAAATATATTCCTTTATTCAAGCAACCTTAAATGAGAATGTGTTGAGAAAAATAAAAACCATTTTTCAAATAAAATGCTATTCTTTTTATTAGAATAACTTTCCCCGAAAGTTATTTATAATTTTTGTGGCTCAATTTTTTTTTCCAGAAAATTTTAAACTTCCACTTTTTTTTAGCTTTTATTCAAATGATTAATCAATTGTATCTTTTGTGAAATAAATTGTGCGATATGGAACAATTAGCAGAAAATTATCTGTAATTAATTGATTATTTTATGGTTAACATAATCTTTTTTTTATTATTGTTTTCTTACTCTTATTATATACAGTACTTAAAACCTTCCATTATTTCTGACATTTCATGTTTTTAATTTTATGTCAATAATGTTTAATTATTGGTTATATATATATATATAAATTTCTAACTATATATATATATATATATATATTTTTTTTTAAATCTGACATTAGCATTTTGAAAACGAAATTGTAATAACTGAAAGATCCACATCTATTGTAAAAGCAATAAAATGATATGCAACATTTAGCAGAAAAATAACTTTTTTTCTTCACGGTTAAATGGTACACTTCAAAGAAAATTGTCCTTCGTTGTAAAAAAAAAATTATATATATATAATTCCATTAAAATAATTAATATATTCGCTCTTTCTTTAACAGTTATTTATAATATGAAAAAATATATTCTTTTGAATTTTACAAAAGAATTTGCTAGGTTTTTTTTTTTTCACTTTTTTATGTGCGTATTATTGAGTAATTGATTAAAAGTCGAAGAAAATGAATGACATTCTTCCTAAATATATAAATTACAAAAGTTTTTTTTTTTTAATTAAAGTTTAATTTTTCTTGTTTATTTAAATTTCCTTGCAAAGTAACATTTCCTTAAAGAAGTTAATTGATAAATAAACAGGCATGTATTAAAAAAAAATTAAATGTCATTTGAAAATTATTACGAATAAATTAAATTAGTTTCTATTAGTGGAGAATAAATTTTTAATTATATTGTTTTGATTTATGAAAATAGACAATAATAATAATAACACTGAAATGTATAATGTTAATTCTTAAAATTTAATGAAAAAAATTAGAGCTAAATCATAAATGTAATCACCAGTTATCAATAAACTAATAAATATATTTATTAGAAAAGGAACCATCTATTCTTCTTATCAAAAACAATATTCTAATTTCATTAAAAGTAATAAAAATACTCTCATCATCAACAGTTTTTCACATGGCTCACTTTTTTTAATTTTCTGCCACTATTTTTAAACAAAAGTCTCCGTGGTACATTCTTTAAGCATTTGCAATAAAGATAGACCACATTATCTTTTGTTTCATAAGACTGGTAGCAAATGAAATCTATATATATATATATATATATTAATTCGTAGCGACATCTATTTTCATAACCTGGGAATTTATTTTATGATAATTTATTTTTCAAGATTTTTATGTATATATTTTATCATTTAAACTTTAGTGAAATCAAATAATTTTAAACACTAGGTTTTCTAAATATATTCCTTTATTCAAGCAACCTTAAATGAGAATGTGTTGAGAAAAATAAAAACCATTTTTCAAATAAAATGCTATGCTTTTTATTAGAATAACTTTCCCCGAAAGTTATTAATAATTTTTGTGGCTCAATTTTTTTTTTTCAGAAAATTTTAAACTTCCACATTTTTTTAGCTTTTAGTCAAATGATTAATCAATTGTATCTTTTGTGAAATAAATTGTGCGATATGGAACAATTAGCAGAAAATTATCTGTAATTAATTAATTATTTTATGGTTAACATAATCTTTTTTTTATTATTGTTTTCTTACTCTTATTATATACAGTACTTAAAACCTTCCATTATTTCTGACATTTCATGTTTTTAATTTTATGCCAATAATGTTTAATTATTGGTTATATATATATATATATACACATATATATATATATATATATATATATATATATATATATATATATCAGTGGCGTGGCGTGAAAATTTTCGGTGGTCATCGCAATTATTTAAGTTTGTGGTGAAAAATTATTAACTCTAAAATTCAATGGTTGAATGTTCAAAAAAGAAACTTTAAATCTTACCTTCACTTATACATGAACTCCAAATGTTCTGCTAAAACTGGATCGTAGAGTTTTAAAAGCTTATTAAGAGTTTTAAAATATTGCTTGGTCATCGCCGCATCCAGCGATGACCGGACGCCACGGCACTGAGATATATATATATTTCTATCTATCTATATATATATATATATATATATATATATATATTTAAATCTGACATTAGCATTTTGAAAACGAAATTCTAATACCTCAAAGATCCACATCTATTGTAAAAGCAATAAAATGATATGCAACATTTAGCAGAAAAATAACTTTTTTCTTCACGGCTAAATGGTACACTTCAAAGAAAATTGTCCTTCGTTGTTAAAAATATATATATATATATATTTATATATATATATATATATATCTTTTAATTCCATTAAAATAATTAAAATATTCGCTCTTTCTTTAACAGTTATTTATAATATGAGAAAATATATTCTTTTGAATTTTACAAAAGATACAAAAGAAATTGCTAGTTTTTTTTTTTTTTTTTTTTTTTTTTTTTTTTTTTTTTTTTAACATTTTTTTTTTTTTTAACATTTTTTTTATGTGCAACCGTATGGTTTTAAATGCAATCTTTTCTAATTGCATTCATTTATTCTGAAATATGAATGTATTTCAAAAATGAAGAACAATTTGTTTTCTCAAAATGAAATCAAAACACTTATTCATTTAAATTGGTCATGATAGTTAATATTTTTAATTTTTAATTTTTTGTAACTTATATTTATATGATTTTTGACATGATCTCATTAACAGTTTTTAAAAGTGTATTTTATTTTCGAAGTGCTTTTCAACTGTTCTGAAAGAAATTACATGATATGCAAGAGCTGCCACAATAATAACAATATGCTTATTTAACGGTCAATATATAAATTTCAAAGAAAATGTTTCATCTTTTTCTTGTTAACATTTTTTTTTTAATTTCACTAAAAGAATTAAAATATTCCGTTAGATATGTTCAAAAAAGCTTCCTAGTACAAAAAAAAAAAAAAAAAAAAAAAATATATTATTATTTTTTTTTAAATTGGATCTGAATATTTTGTGTTTTATTAAATCTTTTGTGTAGCTAAATGACTTTCAACAGCAAATTTTCTAAATGTCATCCTTAATTCATCAATATGCATGTTTTAAGATAATTAATTGCATCAGTCTTGGAAAATAAGAAAAGGCTATCACCAAATTTCAATTTGTATTGAGGATTTTTTTCTTTCTTTTCTGGTAGTTCAAGTATGTAAATATACGTTGCCACATTCATGGGGGCATTTTTGACACTCTTACACATAAATAAGCTTTGAACTTAAAGGTATATAGACTGAAATTTTACATGAAATTCAGCTTTATATACACTAGCCTCCAAAAGTTAAGGTACATTGTCTGGATGATTTCGATTGTACACGGCTTGTCGAATGTCTACGAAAGTTATTGGCGAATTGTTCTTGAACTTTTGGGATGTAAAGAACATGTTTGATTTAATGTTTATCGGTAAAGACTTAGTCGGGAGGACAATTAGTAGACTAATAATAAATTTAATAATAAAATAATATTTGCGATCACCTATGTAACAGAAAATTCTGAAAATGGTTTGGCACTGTGTTAAATGACTATTTGGGTGTTTTTTCAACGTTTTTGTGCATTTCTGTAAGCATAGCACTCATATTCGTGAAGATATTATTGTGTCTGTGAAAAATTCAAAAGTTTTTTGTTTATAGCATACAGGGTTTTCAACCAAATTTAACACCACTTTCCGAAAACTTGATAAAGAATAGTAGCAACAGTATACTGCAATTAAAACAAGAATATATTGAATATTTAATGAGATATGGACATTTTTATGAAATAATTTTCAACTGCGCATGGGTGGAAGATTTTAAATTTTGTATTTTATAATTTGGTAGTCAGTTATTCTGGGCAACTTCTATAAAAATCCAGTCAAATATTGTGAAAACTCAGAAAGATATAGTGAGCTGATTGAAGAGTTGTGGAAAATCCTTTATAATAAAGCTATTTTTAGAAAGCAATTCACTATATCGCCCCTATCTTTGTGAATTTTCGTGATATTTGATTGGACCTTTTATATAAGTTGCCCTATATAGCTGGCTACCAAATTATAAAATAAGAATTTTAGAATCTACCACGCATGCGCAGTTAAAAAATATTTCATTCAAATGCCCATATCTCATCAAATATTCAATATATTCATGTTTTAATTGCAGTATACTGTTGCTACTGTTCTTTGTCAGGTTTTCGGAAAGTTGTGTTAAATTTGGTTGAAAACTCTGTATGCTATAAACAAAAAACTTTTGAATATTTCACAGACATAATAACATCTTCACGAATATGAGTGCTATGCTTACACAAATGCACACAAACGTGGATCAGCACCCAAATAGTCATTTAACACAGTGCCAAACCATTTTCAGAATTTTCTGTTACATAGGTGATCACAAATATTATTTTATTATTAAATTTTTATTAGTCTCTTAATTGTCCTTCGAGCTAAATCTTCACCGATAAATATGAAATCAAACATTTTCTTTACATCCCAGAAGTTCAAGAACAATTCGCCAATAATTTTAGTAGATATTCGACACACGGTGTGCAATTGAAAGAATCCAGACCCTGTACCTTAACTTTTGGAGGCCAGTGTATAAAAATCAATCTTCATATGTGGAGGAATTTTCATCTGTTGCAAATGTGGCATTGATACACGTATTCAAAGATATTTTCTATTATTTTCACAAAATATGTAAAAGTTATCAAAGAACTTTACCAATTGTTTTTTATGAAATGAATTTTTCCAAAAATAATTAATTAGATCCGAGAAACTTTTTTTTAAAACCTTTTTCATTTAATCATCCTTGTAACGAAATCGCTTTTAGCGCCACTTTTGCCAAATGACTTCCATCCCATTAAATATGAATCTAATCAGAAAACTGAAAAGACAAGGTAAAAAATAATATGGCTATAAATATCAATTTGTTTATGATATTGAACAATGCATTCTCTTTATTTGTATATATAACGTAAACTTGCTTTGCTTGAAAGATGATTAAATATAAACATACATTATGTGGAAATTAATTAAATCATATTCTGTGGTACCGACGAAATTTATCAAAGAATATAATGTTCATAGGAGTGTTGATAAATTATCAGGTAAACTTTTTATGGTCGAGTTTCAGTTTATTATTTTCCTTGTATTTAATCTATATCTATATCTATACTCATATTATAAAGAGGAAAAAATTGTTTATTTGTCGGAGATAAGCTCAGGAACTACCGAACGGATTCTAAAAGTAATGGTATCAAAATGATGGTGTTCGCCCAACTTAGAACATAGGCTATATCTTATGTCGGTACCACTACCCCAAAGGGGGCGCAGGAGCAAAAAACGTTCTAAAAATGCGATTTTTGCGTTACTGAAGGGCCTAGAAATATGAAATTTGGAATATTAGTTACTTATAAGATATAAATGATGTCTAAGAACAGTTCTTAAACAATTCGAAATTTAAAAGGGGTGAAAATGCACAAAAAGCGTTCTAAAAAACGTTCTAAATGGTAGTTTCTACATAATCTCAGGAAATACCAAACCGATTTAAAAAATATTGGTGTCAAAATGATAGTGACAATGTTTGCTCCAAGATAGGCTATATTTTATGTCGGTGCCACTATCCCAAAGGGGGTGTAGGAGCAAAAAACGTTCTAAAAATGCGATTTTTGCGTTACTGAAGGGCCTAGAAACATGAAATTTGGAATATAACTTACTTATAAGATATAAATGATGTCTAAGAACAGTTCTTAAACAATTCGAAATTTAAAAGGGGTGAAAATGCATAAAAAGCGTTCTAAAGAACGTTCTGAATGGTAGTTTCTACATAATCTCAGGAAATACAAAACCGATTTTAAAAATAATGGCGTCAAAATGATGGTGAAAACCCTTGCTCCAACATAGGCTATGTTTTATGTCGGTGCCACTACCCCAAAGGTGGTGCAGGAGAAAAACGTTCTAAATTGCGATTTTTGCGTGAGAGAAGGGCCTTGAATCGTGAAATTTGGAATGGTGGTTAGTTATAAGATATCAATGATCTCTAAGGACATTTCCTAAAAAAGTCAAAATTGAAAAGGGAGGGGTCAAAATGTGCAAAAAACGTTGTAAAACCGTTCTAAATTGCGATTTCTAGCAATCTCAGGAAATACTGAACCGATTTTAAATACAGTGTAAAAATGATGGGGACAGATCTTGCTCCAAGATAGGCTATATTTTATATCTGTTTCCACTACCCCAGAGGAGATGCAGGAGCAAAATGAGGGAAAAGCGTTCTAAAAACTTTCTAAATGCCGATTTGTCACCAATATCTCGGGAAGAATCAAACTGATTTCAAAAGTAATGGTAAGAAATTGATTCTGACAGCCTCTGCTCTAACATAGACGCTATTTAATCGGTATCACTATCACCTAGACGTTGCAGGAGCAAAAAAAGCGTTCCAAATTTCGATTTTTGTGATTGGTAGGGGCTAGAAACTTAAAATTACGCAAGGTACATATTTATTACATATAAATGATATTTAAGAACAGTTTAAAAAAATTGGAAATTTAAAAAGGGGTGAAAATGCGCGAAAAGCGTTCTAAAAACGTTCTAAATTGCGATTTCTACTCAATCTCAGCAAATTCCAAAGCTATTTCAAAAGTAATGGTTACAAATCAATGGTAACAGTCCCTGCTATAACATAGGTTATATTTTATGCTGCTGTCACTACCATCTGAGTGTTGCAAAAGCAAAACATGTTCTAATTTGTGTTTTTTTTTGCATAACTGAAGGGTCTAACACTTTGAAGTATGGCATGGTATTTACTTACAAGATGCAACTGCTTTCTAAGAACTGTCGAAACAAAATTTCAAATTTAAAAAGATGAAGTGAGCGAAAAGCGTTATAAATTACAATTTTTATGTAATCTTATCAAATACCAAACCGATTAAAAAAATAATGATGACAAATTGTTGGTGATAGAACCTGTTCAAACATAAGCTATATTTTATGTCTGTGCCAGTACCACCAGAGGGTTGCAGTAGCTAAAAACTTTCTAAATTGCGATTTCTGTGATACTGAAAAGGCTAGAACCTTTAAATATTGCATGGTAGTAACTTATAAAATATAAATGCCCTCGAAGGACTGTCGAAAATAAATTCGAATTAAAAAGGGGTGAAGTGAAGGGGAGGTGCGAAAAGCATTCTAAAAAAGTCCTAAATTACGATTTCTACGCAATTTCAGGGAATATAAACAAAATATAAAAGTAATAGTTGCGAATCAATGGTAACAGTCTCTGATCCTACACAGGCTATATTTTATGCCGATGATTCTACCGCCTGGGGTTCACAGGAACAACAAACGCTCTAAAAAAGGCCTTTAAAAGCTTTCTAAATTACGTTTTTGTGGAATATTAGGAAATAGCAAACCAATTTCAAAATTAATGTTGGCAAATTAATGGTGACAGTTCCTATTTCAACATAGCTCTTTATGTTGAGAGAGGTGGTAGGACTTGGAATTTAACATGATGGTTAATTTTAAGATGTAAGAAGATGGTTTCTAAAAATTTCAAAACTTCAAATGAATACTGAAATGAGCGTATTAATTGAGCATAAAAGTATGAAAATATTTTCTAAATTATCATTTACTTAATTTTATTTCGTTTTATTAATTTAAGTCTCATTTCTGCCTTATGCAGTGTACAATGATGTTTAATCAAATTGTGTTTTAAATAGTAATTTTTTTAATTATTCCTAAAAGTAATAAGTACCTTTTAATAAAATAAAATATTACCTTTTAATAAAATAAAAATTTAGTTCCTACCATTTAATAAAAATTAGACATATAAATATCACTTGGCATATTTCAAATATTACGCGAGCAAAGCCGCGGGGTTTGCTAGTATTTCATAATCCACTAAGGTGATTACATGCAGATTTATACCTACTCTATAAGCCAGCAATAAAAAGAGAAAAAAATGATGTACTCATGATTTAATTAAAATCTGGTTAATTTATGACTATAGCAATCTGTCTAGTGCGAGTTTTTAACTGACAGAAAAAGTTCCAAACAACATATTTATTTATTACTAACTGCGACTCTACAAAAAATCGTTGCTAAAAGAATAATAGGACTTTGTAAAAAAATTGGAATTGCTCTATGAATATTTTTTCATTAATTGCCTTGAAAAGTTATACCAATTAGAATGAAAAACGATGATTGCTTATCACAATTATTCTGCATTTATAAAACAAAGACCTTGTATCACTTTTAAACATAAGAATTTGCCAAGCGCACTTTGAATGGAGATCACAAAGTTGCAACACCGCTTTGGTCCGAGCCGCGTTTATCTAGATAGATTTTTAATTAATATTTTTGCGAATTGTGGAACAGTACTTGGATGATACCGTGTCGATAATTACCTCCATCGCCTGCAAAGAGAAGCTTGTGTGTAACATATAATTTCGATAAAAAAAACTATGTGCATTAGAATAAACGCTGTACTTTTCATTCAAAGTTTAATTAAACTGATACTACTCCTAAATTTCATATTATTAGTTTCATTAGATTCGGAAGTAGGGGGGTAAAATATTTATCAGAACATTTTTGACGATATCTCTGAAATCATAATATCTGAAATCAAAATAACTATATTTTTGTGTTTAGTGTACGAGATCTTTCGAGTGATACCTTACACGACGAACGAAAACAAAATTTTTTTTACAAGTAATTTAATCCCCCTCCCCCCCCCTAAATCATTCCAAAAAATATTCGTGAATGTCTAATAATCTGAAAAATATGTTGGGCGATAACCTTTATAACTTTGCCATGTTTTAACTCTCTACGTTCCATAGATTTAAACTAGTTGGATGTGCCAATCCCAAAACTTTCTTCTATCTTATGCATCTTAATATTTCAAAACCTAGTTACACATGTTAATACTTCAATATTATTAGTTCAATACTATACCAACTTTGATTTTCATCTTAAATTTCTGCTCAAGTCAATTAAACGGACTAAAAACGAGTTAATCTATATCATGATATTTGTTAAAATTATTAATTTTTCCTTATTCTGTCGTTACCAGCTGTTTGCGAATAGCCGGCATAGCAGGAAGCGAGTTCCCGCCGATGCACAATAGAACTACGAAAAATCAAGAAAAGTATACAAAAATCGCTATCACGGAGCCCCTTTACCGCGCAATATTTCCAAATTCAAGGAGAACCTGTTGGCCAAAGCCAAAAACAAGCACAAACATTTTGATTCAATTGTATGCATAATTTTATACGCTGTTCGATGATACAATAATGAAAATGGCACAGAGATCGGAATTATAGCGCCCCCTTCTTTCGGAATTTTTTCAAGTTCAGGGAGGACTTGTTTGCCATAGCCAGAAACATGCACAAAAAATTTAGTTCAATTATATGGATAACTTCATACACTTTTCGATGGTACAATAATGAAAATGGTACAGACATCGCAATTATAGTGCCCCCTTTCGGCAGAATTTTTCCAAATTCAGGGAGGACCTTCGTGACATGACCAAAAATAAACACGTAAAATTTGGTTCAATTCTATGCATAACTTCATACACTTTTCGGCGGTACAATATTCAAAATGGCACAAAAATTGTACAAAAATCGCTATTACAGCGCCCTCTACGAGCGATTTTTTTTACAAATTAAGGGAGGACCTCCTTGCCATAGCCAAGAACTTAAAAATTTTTTTTGGTTCAATTCTATGCATAACTTCATACACTTTTTGATGGTGCAATATTCAAAATCGCACAAAAATCGCTATTACAGCGCCCCCTAACGGCGAATTTTTTGCAAATTCATGGAGGACCTGCTTGCCATATCCAAAAACTTAAAATAAAAATTTGGTTTAATTCTATGCATAACTTCATACACTTTTGGACGGTACAATATTCAAAATCGCACAAAAATCGCGATTACAGCGCCCCCTACCGGCGATTTGTTTCCACATTCAGGGTGGACCTGCTTGCCATAGCCAAAAACTTAAAATAAAAATTTGGTTTAATTCTATGCATAACTTCATACACTTTTGGACGGTACAATATTCAAAATCGCACAAAAATCGCTATCACAGCGCCCCCTACCGGCGATTTTTTTTCCAAATTCAGGGAGGACCTGCTTGCCATAGCCAAAAACTTAAAATAAAAATTTGGTTCAATTCTATGCATAACTTCATACACTTTTCGATGGTACAATATTCAAAATCGCACAAAAAACGTATTTACAGCGCCCCCTACCGGCGATTTTTTTCCAAATTCAGGGAGGACCTGCTTGTCATATCCAAAAACTTAAACTAAACATTTGGTTCAATTCTATGCATAACTCCATACACTTTTGGATGGTACAATATTCAAAATCGCACAAAAATTGTTATATCAGCGCCCCCTACCGGCGAATTTTTTCCAAATTCCGGGAGGACCTGCTTGCCATAGCCAAAAACTTATAATAAAATTTTGGTTTAATTCTATACATAACTTCATACACTTTTTGATGGTACAATGGCGACAGACAGACGGACAGAGGGACAGACGGACAGACGGACGGACGGACAGACGGACAGACGGACGGACGGACAGACGGACACACAGACAGACAGACATTTTCTATAAACATGTTTTTTGGAATCTCTGACCCCTAAAACATGCAAATCTGTCGAAAACCGGAAGTCGAAAAAAATTTCGATTACAATACTTTCTTCTATTGAAGATAGAAGAAAGTAAAAATTTGGTTCAATTATATGGATAACTTCATACACTTTTCGATGGTACAATAATAAAAATGGTACAGACATCGCAATTATAGTGCCCCCTTCCGGCAGAATTTTTCCAAATTCAGGGAGGGGCTTCGTGACATGACCAAAAATAAACACATAAAATTTGGTTCAATTCTATGCATAACTTCATACACTTTTCGGCGGTACAATATTAAAAATGGCACAAAAATTGTACAGAAATCGCTATTACAGCTCCCTCTACGAGCTATTTTTTTTACAAATTAAGGGAGGACCTCCTTGCCATAGCCAAGAACTTAAAATTTTTTTTGGTTCAATTCTATGCATAACTTCATACACTTTTCGATGGTGCAATATTCAAAATCGCACAAAAATCGCTATTACAGCGCCCCCTAACGGCGAATTTTTTGCAAATTCATGGAGGACCTGCTTGCCATATCCAAAAACTTAAAATAAAAATTTGGTTTAATTCTATGCATAATTTCATACACTTTTGGACGGTACAATATTCAAAATCGCACAAAAATCGCTATTACAGTGCCCCCTACCTGCGAATTTTTTCCAAATTCAGGGAGGACCTGCTTGCCATAGCCAAAAACTTAAAATAAAAATTTGGTTTAATTCTATGCATAACTTCATACACTTTTGGACGGTACAATATTCAAAATCGCACAAAAATCGCTATTACAGTGCCCCCTACCGGTGAATTTTTTCCAAATTCAGGGAGGACCTGCTTGCTATAGCCAAAAACTAAAAATAAAAATTTGGTTCAATTCTATGCATAACTTCATAAACTTTTCGATGGTACAATATTCAAAATCGCACAAAAAACGCTATTACAGTGCCCCCTACCGGCGAATTTTTTCCAAATTCAGGGAGGACCTGCTTGTCATATGCAAAAACTTAAACTAAAAATTTGGTTCAATTCTATGCATAACTCCATACACTTTTGGATGGTACAATATTCAAAATCGCACAAAAATTGTTATATCAGCGCCCCCTACCGGCGAATTTTTTCCAAATTCCGGGAGGACCTGCTTGCCATAGCCAAAAACTTATAATAAAATTTTGGTTTAATTCTATACATAACTTCATACACTTTTTGATGGTACAATGGCGACAGACAGACGGACAGACGGACAGACGGACAGACGGACGGACGGACAGACGGACGGACGGACAGACGGACGGACGGACAGACGGACAGACGGACACACAGACAGACAGACATTTTCTATAAACATGTTTTTTGGAATCTCTGACCCCTAAAACATGCAAATCCGTCGAAAACCGGAAGTCGAAAAAAATTTCGATTACAATACTTTCTTCTATTGAAGATAGAAGAAAGTAAAAAAGGCTATGACAGACGGTCAGACAGATACAAGAGTGATCTTATAATTGTGTTGTCTTTACTTTTTTAAGTATGGAACCCTAAAAATAAAATTTTACTTCTCAATTTCAAACAATACTGAGTATGTATCGGTGATTATCTTTTTTTTTTTTTTTTTTTTTTTTTTTTTTTTTTTTTTTTTTTTTTTTTTGTGTGTGTGTGTGTGTGTGTGTGTCTGAATATGCAAGTCCAACAACAACAATTCATGAATGTGATTTGAAATTCACGGGGAAAGACTCAGTTTGCGATAAACAAGGAGTGGACGAAAAAGATTATGAGATAAAATTACCGACGATTGTCGCCTTAATCGGTTTAGTGCGTACAATGGTGCGCTGCACATACAGAAATTTATTATTGGACGAAAAAATTAATTTCAGTATATAGTATTGCTATCCTATATTCTACTACTGCTTTCATATATTATATTACTACTCCTTATATTATACTACATTCAGAAATGTATGTGTTTATTTGTGTTTATATTAAAATCCAAAAATTATAAAGCGACTTTGTGAACAACCCTGAATACCATCCATCTTTTTTCCATTTTTTTAATTTCTGGTACTTAAAATCTTTATTTCTGTTATATAAAAAGCTTTTTTCAATTCCCTTTTCACAATGTACTCTCTTTATTCAATTTGTGCAAAATCTACACGTAATATAACATTTAGCAGAATTTCCATACCTATTTTGTTAGAAGGTTAATTAAATTTTCTTTTATATACTTTCCTCATTCCAATACATTTACTTTTTATTTAACAAAATATATAAAGGTAATCAAAGACATTTACCAATTATTTTTATTAAACGAATTCTTCCAAAATTTATTATTTATATTTAAGAACCTTTTTCAAACTTTTTTATTATTTACTCATCCTGGTCATGAAATCACTTTAAGAGCCACATCTGGTTAATAAATCCATTCCTTCATTAAATATGCATACACGAAATAATATGTCTATAATCTTCAATTTGCTTATGATATTGGTTTAAAAATTCTTAATTTAAGTCCTTTTATTTATAAAGGTAACGTAATCTAACATAGCGTGAAAGATGATTTTTTGTGGGATCAACGAAATTCTTAAAGTCCTTCATCAACAATGTTGAGATATTATCAGGTAATTTTTTATTGTTGAGGTTAAGTATATTATTTAACTGGTGCTCATTCTCTCATAAACAATTAAAGTGTTTATAAACAATTATCATAAACAATTAAAGTGTAAAACCTTTAATATATAATGTGAACTTAAAAAGAACAAAAAAAAAAAAAAAAAAAGGTACGGCGGTTAAATATTTTCTTCTACCCACTTTCATCTGAAACACGGCTACTTTGACTTTTCAGCTACTAATTTAAAATGAAAAGTGACGTATGAGAACAGAGTGGTTTCACATTATAAATGGATTTGCAGTTAATAATAGTATATATTTTCTGTAATTAAATTTAATCCAAGAAACTGCTACTTCTACTTTCAACTCGAACAACGGTTTTCTCATTTTGAAAACAAAGAGACGTATTTGTATAAATAAACAACATTTATTTATTAAAATATTCTCTGATGATGAACTTGGAAAGCGTGAAAGTACTAAGAAGTTTTAAATAAATTGTGTATTTCTAACTTGTAACATCTTTTTCATTACTTTAGTCCCTTTTTAATAAGACAGTGAACTTTTTAAAGTTCATATTATATATTTTATGATTCAATCAATTTAAAAAATTGCGTTTCGTCTTATCATTTTTGTTATGTGTGTAAAACCAGTTTTATACTTACTCCAAGGGTCGTACTCTACATGAAAAATTTCAGGACAATTATCAGTATTTGTTTAAAGAAAAATAAATCTATGTTAAACGCGATAAATATCGCCTTAATTAAGAAGAGATTTTCCATAAAAAAGAAAAAAATAGTGGTACTGAAGAATTTCCTGGTCGTGAAATTTCAGGACAAGTACGACCCCTGACTTACTCTAAATGTCGGTAATTAAAATGTATAAATACTAGCAAAAACACCGGACTTTTCAAGTGTAGTAGATGAAATGTGAAAATTGGTATTTGTGTGGCTTGGAATGAATGAGTAATTTATAAATTAACAAATATTATTTAAAATTCCAAAGAAATCGTAATTTAGAACGTTTTTCTAACGTTCTCCACTCATTTCACCTTTTAAATTCCGATTTTTATTAGAAACTATTCTTAGAGAGCAGTTATATTTAAAAAATAACTTCCATGACGAATTTCAATATTCTAGTACTTTCAGTATCACAAAAATAGTAGGTTTAGAATTTTATTTTCTCCGGCATTCTTTTAAATTTCTATTGATTTTTAAAACTGTTCTATACGTGTATTTGCATCTTAAAATTAGAAGCCTTCTGAAACTTAATGTTTCTATTCCTAACAATTCCATATAAATAGAAATTTAGAGCGTTTTTCTCGTATTTCACAATTTTAAGTTTCAATTTTTATTTTAACTGTTTTATGAACATTTACATCTTAAATTAACAGCCATGTCAAATTTCTAATTTCTGTCAATAATATTACATGGAAATCATAATTTAGACTATTTTCGCCCATTCACCGCCAATTTTTTTCAAACCATTTGTAGCGAACATTCATGTTTTAAAAGTAACTACAACGCCATATTTCAAGTTTCTACATCCTTCATTCAGTGCCACAGATATCGCAATTTCAGGAAATTTTTCGCTTTTGTGGACCTTGCGCATTGTGGCACCGAAATAAAATATACACTATGCTGGAGCAGCGACTGTCACCATCAATTTGCCCCTTTTAATGTGAAATCTGTCCGGTAGTTCAAGAGATTACCCCGTACAAACAAAAAAAACGTTATTTTTTTATAATATTTGTGTGAGTATGATTATATACATATGTGAATATACATATGTTGCATTATTGCAACATTTGAAAAATTTTCTAGTTGAAATGAAGTAACTGGCTGTCATGATATCAGTAGTGGATCCCATCCAGCGGTAATAGAGTAGTATAAGTTGTCATAACAGGTAAATTCGATCCTGTTGTACTAGTATAACGAAAACTCGAAATCCTGTCATGTTAAAGACTGTTGGCATTAACGACTAGCATGACTAACGACATTGACATTATAGGATGATTGGAAGTTGTATCAGTCGACGAGTGAAGGCCATGGAATACATTTTACCGTGACATTTTCCCCAGAAATAATTGAGACAAAACGAAAGTCAGCTCATCATTTTATTTAAACATTTTTCGGCTGCGCAGTTTCCACCAAGAATATTAGCCATCGCTTCATAGTAGTAATTTAGGGATGAACAAATTTGTAGTTAATCGAATACGTGGACGGTGAACTGGGGGTGGTATGAAAAATGGAAATATGTCTAAAATCTGCTTAAACACAGAGAGCAACGGCTTTTTGTGCGTTAAGTATAGGAATACAAATATGACGTAGGTCGCGCTCTCAACCAATTAATAATTAAGAATACCACGCTATGGAGTGCTGACAGAGCGAATGGATGAATTTGAAGGTAAAAAGAATATCCCCATAATATGCGCGGGAAAATAAAATGGCTGCTAAAAGAACTTTCTAAAAGAAAAAGAGCGGGAATGGAACATTTAATTTAAGTATACTAAAAGCATAATATTTAAGTAAATTAGACAAGTGAGACATTAAATTAAAGGGAATTTAACAGAATTAACGATAGAGATTATTTCAGAATAAGGATTTAGTGATTATTAAAGTAGTAATTTAGAATGAGATAAGGAAATTGCGGAATTAGATCTAATAATGTAACATATATATATATATATATATACTACAGAGCTTCCCTTTAACCGAGTGCTACTTAACAAAGTTTTCTACTTAACGAAAATTTCTGTTTAACCTTGACTTTGAACACCATTAACATGTAAATTAATATCCAAATTATGAAAAACATATTCAATATAACGAAATTTATTCCCCTTGCGTGTAGAGCATTCAAACGAAAAGTTTTCAGCTGCGATGGATGTATGAATTTATTTCAGTCATTGCCTGAAAACGGAATTATTTATTTAATCATAAACATCAATTAGAGTCAGACAGTTATCAGGCTGACCTCCCACCCCCCACATCGATAACAAATGGAAGTATCCGGATTCTGGGAGAAGTCATTTACACAAACACAAAAGGTTCATACATTCCACAGTATTAGTCTAGTGAATTCCTAATTTACAAGTTTTGAAAGTTTGCCTACGTTGTGTATGTTAACTCATTCAAAATGTCAAAAATAATGTGTTTGCACCGTACGGATAATATAAATAATTTAGATGATGTTGGTAAAGGAATTAAAAGAATGATGTGGCTAATTAAGTACATTATAACAGCAAACAGTGTCTCAACCATTTGTAAAAATCGTTGTGCAATCAAGTAACAGGCAATTACTAGTAAGAATGTGGATTTGAAAAAAAACCAGCTGTGTATGTGCAAACACTTCGATAGTTATTTTATAGGGGTTAGGATGATTAGGAGAAATAACTGCCAGCCTGCAGTGCAATGATAGAACAGAAAGCCTTGGATTTTCATAGAGAATTGGGCATTGAAATTTTAAAGCTAGCGTCTGGGGGTAGGATAAATTTAAAAAGTGACATGATATTACATTTCAGGTGAAAGCGGAGATGTTTCAGAAAGGGTGTGTGAAAAATATAAAAAAGAAGCTTCAAAACTTTTGGAAGAATATCCTGCAAAAGACATCTTTAAAGCAGACAAAACGGGATTATTTTTTTAAATCTTTACCAAACATTAACTTTTAAAGATGAGGAGTGCTTCGGTGGAAAGCATAGCAATGAAAGAATTGCGATTTTGATATGTGCATAGTCTGTAACATCATTAAAATGCACTTACAATAATTTTTTCCCCATTCCCCGTATTGTAACGGAAAATTTTTGACTGTCCCTGTAATTAAACTATACATTCGATTTTCATAAAATTTGAAATGGCTCGACACAATTTTGCAGCAATTATATATTTAAAATTTCAGACCATTCGGAAGGCTGTAAAATCATTAAAATGCATTTGCAATATTTTTTTCCCATTGGCCGTAATGTAACGGAAAACTTTTGGGTGTCCCTGTAATTAAACTATACATCCGATTTTCATAAAATTGGAAAAGGCTCTACAAAATTTTGCAGAAATTATATATTAAAAATTTCAGACCATTCGGAAGTCTGTAACATCATTAAAATTCACTTGCAATAATTTTTCCCATTGGCCGTAATGTAAAGAAAAACTTTTGACTGTCCCTGTAATTAAACTATACATCCGATTTTCATAAAATTGGAAATGGCTCGACAAAATTTTGCAGCAATTATATATTAAAAATTTCAGATCATTCGGTCGGGTAGTTTTTGCTCTGTTGTATGCGGACGGACGGACAGACGGACAGACAGACGGACTGAACGACGACTATAGGTGCTACGTATTTATATAATTACGAACGCACCTAAAAATGAAGCCATAGTGGTCGGTTAAAGTAAAATACCCAGGTTATTCACTATGGTTTAAAATAACCAGGATAAAGATACTGATGTAAATAAATAAACTAATTTTCTTTCGTTTCACAAACTGGATGAAACAGTTATAAATCTTTCTACTTCATCGAGATGTATCCCTGGAAATCCTGGGATGATGCAACAACACGCCATAATTGACTGAGACAAAAAAACCAATAAATAAATTTTTTCTTATTATTTTATTCTTGATGTAATTTTCTCTCCACTTCTACCTAAAAAATCTGATTTTTTTTTTTTTTTTAATGCGATTAATCATGAAAATAAAGATGGCTTTTATAAGAGAAAATTGATCATTTACTTTACCTGCTAAAGATCATTCTTGCATACCATAGATTTCCTTTGTAACGACGTTATATGTCGGTACAAGCATACTGACAATGACAAAGGGCAGTTAAGAATTAGTTGCATACCATAATTGCACGAATTTATAGTTATGTGAACCTAAGACTTATCGGTCACATAAATAGAATTGCTGTAATAGTCAGCTAATTCCTGTATTCTGACATAAGAGCCGACTAATCACGCTTGAAATCTATTCTGATATCTTCGCGTATATAGCGTTCTGTGATTAGATTCATTAGTGATATGAAAACACATTTAAATATGTTTGAAATTTTGTGGCAGTTAAGTATGTCCACAAAATTAATGTACTTTTAAGATTTGCATCGGTGAATTAACATAAGTATATTTGATAAGTTCTATATTTTGTTGTTTGGTTTCATTTTTTTTTAAAGAAAAATCAGAGTTTCTTCGAAAACTATTTTAGATATGAAAATATAAAATGTTTTTATAAGGAATAACTGAAAGATTTATATATAAGTCCGATAATTTATTTCACATTTTAATATGCTTGGTATCGAGATAAAAGCAAATATTCCAACAAAACTAATGCATTTTCAAAATTTACATATATATTACATATAATTACAATATATTTTAAATTTGTATTAAATATATATATATTTGATAATTTAAATAGTGTAAAATTTAAAACAATTAAAATTCATGTTTTTTTTTTCTTTTTTCTTGAAATACTAATAGAGTTATTTTCATTTTTATATGACTATGAAATTACTTTGCAAGAGCTAAAATGCATTTGTGCTAGTGTATGTTTACATAACTTTTCAGAGATTATCAGCCAACAGCTCCTTCATTTGACACTGTGCTAAAAAAAAAAAAAAAAAAAAAAAAAAAAAAAAAAAAAAAAAAAAAAAAAAAAAACCACTGAGTAACCAACTTTATTCTTAAATCCAGACTTCCAAAAATAATGCTTTCGTTGGGACTTTTCTTGTTCTTGAAATGTAGTAAGAGCGTAATTTGTAGTGCCCTGTTGGAAACATTACGAGCAATTTTAGAATTCCTCATGAGGAGTATTCTACAATATGCAAAGTATAGCCAATAACACAACTTCCGCAGTCTGAAGACAAATATTCTGGTAACACTTTTGTCAGTACGATCACGTATATTTGAGGGGGAGGGAATTGATTAATACAATGAAAAAAAAATACTTTTTTATTCTGGCGATCTGCAACTATAGACACTTTTTCGAAAGTGCAGTTAACTACAAATGCTTGTTTTAAAAAAGTAGCGAATAAAAACTTACAATGTGCTTGAAGTTACGTGGTTTGTACGATAGCAACCACCAGCTATCATCTGTCCCTGAAGGAGTATCAATGGTCGCTAAGGATTACTGACTTTTTGTACTACGCTACTTGCTACAATGTTCAAAGTGTAGCTCGCTACACTATATACTACTGGAAAACGTAGTGACTTCTGTAGTTTCGTTTCTTTAACAAACACTTTATTTTGTAAAATTAACACTAAAAAGTAAATAATGAAGTTTTATAAATAATTTTATAATATGCAATAACATACAAAACCCGATATAAATAATATGGGAAGTGAAAAGAGAACGTATTTCAAAAAATCTGTTCATATACGAGGGTGGCTCAATAATTATTGCCCCCAGTGTATATAAAATATTTGTACTGCAACGGTTGTTGTGGAATATCGAAGCCTAATATCTTAGATACCTATATGCTCATTTTCAAAACCGTAGCTGCTATATTAAAATAGTTTTGGAGGGAGGAGTGAAAGGGTGGGGGAGTGGAGTTGAAAGGCTGATTTTTAGCTTATGGGTTAGATTTGTGGCAGTGGATGAGAAGTAACTACTGTCGTTTGGACTCGGGATCATAGTGATGTAGCCACTTCTCATCCACTGTCAAAATGAAGCCTCATAAGCATCGAACCAGCATTTCATACTCAACCTCCTTCTTAAAAACTCCCCAAGAATAGGTCTTTAAAACTTCACCCCTCCCTCCAAAACTATATTAATATAGCAGCTACAGCTCTGAAATTGACCATATAGGAAATTAAGAGATTAGGCTTCGATATTCCACATCAACCATCGCAGTACAAATATTTCATATACTTTAGGGACAATAATTATTAAACCATCCACGTCTATATATATATATATATATACTATATTCTCTTTCTTCATGAATTCACTTCAGTGGCATTTTATTCCTTTAAAAGAAAACAGAACGTCGGAAAAAAGTTAAAAAACTAATTCAAAATAGTATATAATATTTTTATACAAAATATACATTTTTTTTCATTTTGAAACAATTTTTTTTACTATTTGTTTATGTGTAAATTATCTGCATATGATTGTAAAACTCTTTCGAGTTTTCTCTGATAAAATAAATAAGACAAATAGTTGTATTTAATTCAAAGTATTGTATGAAAAAAATATATAAAAATTACATTTTTGTCTGAAGATAAATAACGAAAAATATAATTTTTATATATAAACATGGGAAATATGACCTAGATAGTTTTAATGTAAATTGTTTGAATAAATATTTAGAAAAAATATTTAAAACTATTTTTCTTAATTTGGCGATATTTTTAAGTATTTAATTTTTAAGGATTTGATTGTTTTTTGTGAGTATTCTTTTTTTTTTTCTAAGCTCATAAAAATGATTTAAAACACTTTACTGCTTTGGCAGTATTAATTTATTTTTTATAACACCTAAGAGCAAATTCGATAGGTTTCTGCTATTTGCGTTTCATATTTTTCAAGTTAATATTTTTTAATAATTGCAGCAAAAAGAAAAAATGACATTTAAAACAAAGGTATAATAAATTTCACTCGCATTATATCACCTTGGTGCTTTCATTGTTAATAATCGAAAAGTAGTATACACATAATTTAAAATTTGTTGTTTCGAAAATACTGTATTTACTTTTGACATTTCCCAATAGGTTTAAATATAAATTAATAAATTTTTATACGAAAATCAATGAGCAATTATTTTTATGCAAAATTCATTTCGAAAGAACAATATTTAAGTAAATAAATGTAAAAATAAAAAATTGTTACTTAATTAAAAATTCGTTAATTAATTCGTAAAATATGTTACTTGCGTAAATAAGTATTTCGGCATGTTTAGAAATCGAATCACATTTCATAGGTAATATGTAACATAAAAACTGCAGAACCTTTTTTATTTTATACCAATCACAAAATATGATGTAACTGTTTTGATCAGTATATTTTTTCTACGTTCAGTCAGAAACAACGGAATGTTGCGCAGGTCCTGGTTGAGTAAAATGGATATAAAGATGACGTTTTTGAACTTTTAATTTTATTTCTAGGTATAATTTTTTTTAATTATATTATTTAGATTATATATCTTCTCACTAAAATGAATCAATTTAAAACGATTGTACTGGCATTTTTAACGTGACTACAATACCTTATTTTTAAGCTGTCTCTATAAACATTTAGAACTTGGAAAGTAATAAAATGAGTATTATAAGGATTAAAATGGCCAATGCTTGATATTTGCTGAAAAATATTTAACAAAGAAGATGCAACAGCTGTAATTTATTCTTAGAGGTTACATTATTAGCTGTTTTGAATTAAATTGTTTATTAAAGTCGATACATTTTATTTATCAAACTTATAACGACCGATGCTCTCTAAGAGTGTGTCTATCACAATTTTAATTATTTGAGAAAATTCCACATCATCAAAATCATCTCTCTCTAGAAATATATAAAAATTCCCATTTCTGTATTTTTAGGAAATATTTGATTATAAATATTTCCTTGTTAGCACTTATAATTAACTAACTAAGGCATTTGGAAATAGATTGTTTTCAAAAGTTTATCACAATTTTCCAATTTCCTATTACAATGTTATTTAAGTGATTGGAAGTTTTTTATGATGAATGTTTAAAGATATCTGTTGTTCAGATGCTTCTATGATTAAATTTGTACTTCATTTTACTCCATTTCCTCTCTTCTTAGATAATCATATTATTTGTATTTACTTATATTATATATATATATATTTTTTTTTTTACATTGGATTCAGTCAAGATTTTGTTAGTTTTTCTTTCAATTTTATTTCTTCTCATTTGAAAATTTTCAATGGTTTTTAAATAGTAGTGATTATACTGGTAAAATAGGGCCAAGCATTGTTTTTAAAATCTTGAATTTGAAAAATGTATATCACTGAAATATTGATGTCCTACGTTCATATAACCTATTTGTTTTCCAATTTTATTATTTTCTAATGAGCTATTACAGATCAGATATCATTTTAGAAGCATAGAAGTGGTCATTGTCTAAAAAGACTACATGTTTTGTCCTTTTCTTCTTTAATTACAGATAGCAAATTAACTTAAAAAACGAATTATTTAATTAATTTAATTAATTTTTACAAATTAACTTAAATTTGTAAAAACGAAAAAAAATGAGTAGGGGAGCTGGGGGATGAATAAAGCAAGGAATGAAAGGGTCATTCTCAATATTTCTGGCAATAAACATTTATTTTAAATTGCATCTTATCCCCATATAAGGCTGTACCACAGTGTGCTTCAGAACTAAAAGTAGGACCACATTGCTGATTTCATTTTCCTTCAAAGTTGCATTTTCAGAAATCTCTGCTTAAAAGTAAGTTTTTTTTAATATTTGAAGATGTGAAATATCTTATATAATATTAAAAGTTAAGCTATGTTGTAGTTATATATTTCAAGGTTCAATATCGATAATTAAAATGAATTAATAGTAACTATTGTGACAAAATAATTTCCCACGCAATATGGCTGATAATTGAATATATGCATCATGGAGATAATTGGGACATTTCAAATGGGGATTAATGGGATTGTCTCATTCATCCCTACAGATGTTGAAAATTTTATTCATTAACTAAATAGTATTATATAAGTTAATAAATTGATAATTACGTCAATTAGTATTAAATATTAGTAGTAATAGTAAGTATTAAATACTATTATATAAGTTGTTATTGTTCAAAATTTCTGAGTGTTATTCATTACATTGTTAAATATTAAGGGTTTATTTGTACTGAATTTGTACTGAAACTTTATCAAAATAGATAAAATTGTTAAACATTATCTATGTTTATTGATCAAATGGGGGAAACTATATTGAAATGTTGCATAAATAAATCACCACCGCCTACATAATTTCAGTTGTGCATGTTTCTAAGATACATTTAATTAATATTAATTAATAAATTATGATTGAAAATTATTAGCTATGCCATATTTAAAAGATATTTTGCACTTTCATTTCAAATCTAAAATGCCTCATAAGTTGGAAAAAATAACAGACTGATAGCCGAAGTCTGCATTAAAAGTTAAAACTGCAATAAAATAAGTTATTGAAAAAAAAACATATCGATGCGTGCTGTAAAATCATGTATTACAAATATAATTACATATGAGTTTATAATTATAAATTTTAATTTGGTAAAATTGAATACCGTGAGAAAAATCTTTGTGCCCCATCCATCCCTATTAGTGTCCCATTCAGCCCTGCTGTAGGGATGATTGGGACAGAGAAGAACTTTTCTTTTAAATTACATAATATTTTTTGAATAAATCATAATCTTGAATAAATATTGTATCTATATGTAGTCAAATACCTAATGTATGAAATGTGATTTAAAATTATGAAAATAACTTAAATTAAAAAAAAAATATTTTTGTGAAAATGTCCCATTTATCCGCATCTTACCTATATCAATAAAACAGTTTATTTTTTTGTAATATACTTGTACAAATATGTAAAAAAAAATAACGTTACATGAAGAGATAATCAAAATGCGGAAATTGTTGGCCAATCATTGGCAGTTTGTAAATATGGTTAGGAAATTTTATAACTGGGAATGATAATGTTGGGAAATAATAGAGAAATGGTAGGGTACAATAGCCCCTCTAAATTGGATCGTATATGAGACGCTAACGGTATACCCGGTTGAACCTTTGTAGGCAAATGATACGGCAGCTCGACAATTACATTCTGTGAACCAACGTGGGAAAACGATCAGACAACAATTGCCCAACATTGCAATATACGAAAAGAAAACGACGAATTTCCACGACATATGGGAAATTTGTATGCATAGTCTCAATATGATTCATCTATGTATTATTGTTCTACAAGTCTCACAGCATGAGAAACAATATATTATTTTTTTAACATACCGTACCACGCTTTTTGAAGAAAATGTATCTGAAAAGTAGGGGGAAAGGGAGGAAAACCGAAAATGAGTAACTGATGAAAAAAAAAAATTTGTCTTGTATGTCCATTTTTTCATATTGTTGTAAATTAACTTTTTTTAGCTTATGCAGAGAATTATATATGTCGTAGGCTAATTGAGAAATCAGGTTCTTTGCAAAGAGCCGGGGTAATTGGATAATAATCTCACGTTTTCCAATTAGCCTGATATTTTTCAGGCTTATTGCAAAGAGCTTATTGCATCGTGAGGCTAATTGAAAAATAACCACTTATTTCCAAATCCGGGTGACGTTTTAGACCTATCCACCCATAACCCGACCCAAACCTGAAAAATAAATTACAACAGACCGTACCCCGAACCCAGTAAGACAAAATACATTCAGTCTACACGCAACCCGACCCGAACCTGACATTTCTATTTTAAAAAACCCGTATTCCGACCCGAACCAAATCTGATAACAGACAACCCGACAAAAGTATTCCAAAGATCCATAATTGGATCCGAACAAGACAAATCCTTTTCCGTGGAGACGCAACACGACCAGAACCTAAACATTCCATTTGAAGTCAGCCAGAAAACCGACTCCAGCCAAAGACAAAAATATTCCAAAGAACTATAACCCGAATAGAGCAAGACAAAATAATTTCTACCAACAGGCAACCCGATCCGAACCTGAAAGTTCTAATCAAACTCATTCCGAAACTTGATCTGAATCCGGGTTATGGTCCGTTTTCGGGTTAACTTCAAATGGAACCTTTACGATTGGATTCGGTTGCGTGTCGACGGAAATAATTTTGTCTTGTTTGGATCGGTTTACGGTTCTTAAAATATTTTTGTCGTTTTCAGATGGGTTGCGGTCGGGTTTCAGGTTGACATGAAATGGAATTTTCAGATTGCATGACGACGAAGATTATTTTGTCTGGCTCGGATCCGGTTATGGTCCTTTGAAATATTTTTGTCGGATTCAGATTTGGTTCTGTTCAGATTTCGGGTTTTTTCTAATGGAATTTTTAAGTTCGGGTGAGGTTGCGTGTCCGCGTAAATTGTTTTGTCTTGTTGGGATCGGGTTGTGGTTTTTGGGGATATTTTTGTGCGATTAAGATTTGGGTCGGGTCAGATTTCGTTTTTTTTTCTAATGGAATTCTTAGGATGGACTCGTGTTCAGTGTCCACGGAAAATATTTTGTATTGCACGAATAGGTTTATGGTTTTCGGGGATATTTTTGGCAGATTCAGATTTGGTTCGAGTCAGATTTCAGGTTTTTCTAAATGGAATTTTTAGGTTCGGGTCAGGTTGCGTGTCCATGGAAAGTATTTTGTCTTGCCTCGATCGGGTTATGGTTCTAAAGTATATTTTTGTCGGTTATCATGTTTGGGTCGGGTCATATTAGTTTTTTTTTCTCGAAATAAATTTTTCGTTTCGGATCGGGAACCACCACACAAATGATATTCACAGAAATTAATTTGTCTTGCTCGGATCGGGTTATGACTCTTTCGAACATTTTTGTCTGGTTCAGATTTGGTTCGTGTCAGATTTCGAGGTTTTTCAAATGGAATTTTTAGGTTCGGTTCGTGTTGCATGTCCGGGGAAATTATTTTCTCTTGCTCGTATCGGGTTATAGTTTTAGGGGATACTTTTGTCGGATTCAGATTTAGTTGTGGTCAGATTTCAGGTTTTTTTATCAAATGGAATGTTTAGTTCGGTTCGGTTTGCGTGTAAAGGGAATTGTTTTGTGTTGTTCGGATTGGGTTATGGTTCTTTAGAATGTTTTTGTTCGTTATCATATTTGGTTCGGGTTATATTTTGGGGTTTTGTCAAACACAATTTTTAGGTTCATGTCGGGTGGTTGCGTGTCCACGGAAATTATTTTTCTTGCTCGGATCGGGTTATGGTTCTTTGGAATATTTTTGTCGGGTTCAGATTTGGTTCGTGTCAGACTTTGGGTTTTTTCTAATGGAATTTTTGGGTTCTGGTCGGGTTGCGTGTTCAAAGAAATTATTTCTCTTGTTCGGATCGGGTTATGTTTTTTTTTATTATCTTAGTGCGGTTCAGATTTGGTTCGTGTCAGATTTCAGATTTTTTCTAATGGAATTTTTGGGTTCTGGTCGGATTGCGTGTTCACGGATATTATTTTGTCTTACTCGGTTCGAGTTATGGGGCTTTAGAATATTTCTGTCGGTTATCATCTTTGGCTCGGGTAAGATTTCGGTTTCTTTTTTTTATTAGGTTCTGCTCGGGTTGCGCGCTGGCAGAAATTATCTTGTCTTGCTCGGATCAGAGTACGGTCTGTTGTAAATTATTTTCCAGGTTCGGCTCGGGTTATGGGTTAATAAACCTTAAAAGTTCATCCTGATTGGGAAATAACTAGTCATTTTTCAATTATCTTAACTCTGCCTACTAACTATCTTAGCTCTTCGCAATAAGCCTGAAAAATATCAGTCTAGTTAGAAAAAGGGAGAGGATTCTCCAATTAGCTCTGCTCTTTGCAAACAGCCTATGCTCTTTGCAAAGAGCCTGAGTGCTCAATTAGCCTACGACATATATATCTTTTAATACAAATTGTTTTCTAAATCTACAATTTTATATGTTTATTTTCTATATTTTAAGTGTATTTTATTGAATAAGTGTAAATGTTTTATAATGCTTTTATTTGAATGATGTTGTCCAAAAATATGTTGTAACTTCATTTTTTTTTTTTTTTTTTTTTTTTTTTTTTTTGAGAAAGTAAACGAAAAATGAAAAGAAATGGAAAGGGTGGAAAACAATGACGCTTCTTATAACATGTAAAGTTACATTTTTTTAAAATGATTTTTACAACAGAATAAATATTTAAAACTAGCAGAACTACCCGGCTTCGCCCGTGTCAATTATAAGTGACCTTCCATGTAAAATAATAAATTAAAATGAACTATTAATGTAATCACAATAACAAAGATTGGTGCATTCGCATCCGCAAATCATTAAAATGACAATTAGAAAACATAGGTTATTGTCTCGCCACCATAATAAAATGTCTGAGCTTTAATATCACAATGACAGTTTTTCTCGACTGGTGTAACAGAAACTTTTGTAATTTTCTGACAATACGAAAAACAATTCCACCAAATGGCATATTAAATCTTGAAATTCTCGTTTGTACGGCGTATATCTACATTATAAAGTAATGTCATCCACGCTGACATCATACTGTTGGTGGCAACAACTTACAAATTGTTCCTTTACAGAAATTTTTCTTAACATCTAAATAGCAATTTAATTTTTAAGCTGTCGAATAGAACAAAAATTCCTTTCAAATGAAATTTATTTGAAAATTGCATCTCAGCTTTTTTTTTTTTTTTTTTTTTTTTTTTTTTTTTTTAATGGGTTTGAAAGTAATTTTCAAACATGGATATTTTAAAATGTGAGTGCAGCCCAACGAAATCATTACTAAAGATGAACCCGTTTGCTTTGAATGCAATATTATGAAGAAAAGGCATGTCTATGTATAACTTTGTCATCATATTATTGGTGACAACAACCTAATCTATCCACAAATTTTGATTTTACTACAATTTAACTTCTAAACATCGCACATTCGATTGTTCCAACGTCTAATAGAAAACAAAAGAAAACTTTCAATAATATTTGTTTGAAAAGTTCATGTAAATTTATTGATTTTCTATAGATTTTAAAGTGATTCTGAAGCATGAATATTTTTTAAATGTGCGTGCAATTACAAAAGATTAACTCAATTGCTCAAAAACGCTGCAAATAATTCAGTACTTGTTTGTTTTCGTGTAATATTGTATAACTAAACTGGTAAACGAAATTAAAACGTCAAAATCAAATCAAATCAAATCAAATACGAATTTAACAGATATCAAATCGAACTACGCAAAATAATCTACTATATATAGAAATTGTAAATGGGAATTTCGTTCCGGCTGCTTATAACTTCAGTTCTTCTGAATGGATTTCAATGCGACTATCAGTTTCTCAGGAAAGGTTTTAGCGTATAACATATTGTTTTATGTTGCTTAGTCATAGAATTATAGGGAAAAAATTTATAATCATGTGAACCCGATTATGAAAGACTAGTATTTAAAAAAAAGATTTTTATTAATGGACTTCTTTGGAACTTGCATCGTTTCTTGGATAATTTTAGACGGATGGTTTTAGAATATTGCGTTAATGTGATGCAGTTAAAATTATAGAAGTAAGTTCAATAATCAGATTATAAAAGATTAGCCTTTTTAATAAGTTCTACTGGACAGATTTTGATGGAATTTGCTCTTTATGAATTTACTATGCACGCCTGTTTCTATAATGGTTTTAGTATATCCCATTTTCTTCTATATGTTTTGTTTTAGAGTTAGCTGAAAAGGTACTAATCAGTTGAACCCTATTCTGAATTATTAGCCTTTTAAAATGTTAGATAATTTTCCAGGGATAGTTTTAGTATATTGCATATCGGTGTATCATTCTTAAAGCAGTTCTACTGTAAATCATCAACTAAAACCTTTGGCCCTTAACAACCGAGGTTTTGTCTTAAACATGAGAAAGTATAATAGCTCAGTGGCGTTAGTAATGTTTTCATCTACGCGGAAGGACGTTTAGAAAAAGATCCATATTGCATTAAAATGACGGATCAAATTCACCGATATATTTCATTTAATTCAAGATTCGTTTGGAGAAACCGACCAGTATAGCGAGCGAAATGTGCTACTCAAATTATAAAGGAATTAGAGTGAAATATTCACGATTAACTGCTCGCTATAATACGAAAGTAGCAAAAATGCTTTTTCATGTAGTTTTTGAGAAATCTAAGAAATACACTAAATATATTAGTGTTTCAAATTAAAAACGATTTTTATTTATGATCTGTTAATGTACAGTATATCAGGAACCTTTAAACACGGGTATCCTAAGATTCATTGCCAATAAATTTTAAACAGAAACTCACATTAATCATAAAATCCAAATCCACAGTGATTAACATAAAAATGACGTCAATCTATGGATCTTTGTTTAAAATGAGAAAGCTAAATCTAAAAAAAATAGTTGTTATGTTTTAATTCAATTTAATATAAATCGCATAAAAGTGGATTTTACATTATGGTATTTGATGTAAATCGTAGAATTTTATCTCTGTATTTAAAATATTAAAAAAATTACCTGAATGGTATAATTCAAGAAACAACATTATAAAAAAATAGGAAATAAATCATAGCAACGGGATTTTAGAGCCAGTTTGAGGCCATATTTATCCAAATTGACGTCATAATTTATTGAAAGTGACCCGTATTTAAAGATTTGTGTTTCTGATCCTTTTTCTTGGAATATAAAAGCCTATATTTTAATGAAATTTTAATTTCAAATATATTAAATGGAGGTTTTAAGTTTTTTCAAAGCCTTGAAGTTTTTATTTAAAATATGAGAAATTCTCATTTTCTGCTTAGAGAGACATCAATTTAAAAAATGTAACAACATATCGAGCGAGACTGTATTTGTATTGGTTTATGAAAAGAAACTACATGTGTTTGCACTTTTTTTATTATTTGTGCCGTTTTTTAGGGTGTGGCAACACAGTAAAATAATTCAGATTATCTCGCTGTATTTTTGCATATTTCAAATCGACGTCATTCTACATAGAAAATGCAATTTTTTCAAATATATGTGTAAAAACTTTTACCATACGTATGTTAAAAGGACGTAGTGTTTTCATTTGAATGTTAATAAGAAATTTGAGTTCATTTAAATAATAATAAGGAATTATTTCATAAGATCAAGAGTATCCCTTCTGAATAAAACATCATTAGAAAGCAGTGTCAGTTATTCAGAAATTGACGTCATATCTAGCAAACGATTTTTTTATTATCTTTTCCCTAAATTACTTTCTTGATATTGAAACGCCTGCATTAAAATAGATTTTTTAGCTTCAAAAACATTTAAATGAAGATATACTACGTCATTTGAATACACATTTAGTTAAGGTTTTTATTTTATACGGGGAAAATGTGCATTTCCTGAGTAGAATGACACCAATTTAGAAAATGAAAAAATATAGCGATTGAGTCTGAAATTTTATTGGCTTATGAAAACAAAGTACTTGAGTTATATATTTTTTTTGAATTATTGAGCAGTTTTTTAGATGTGTGGCAACAGGAAAGAAACTGTTGAATTTGAAAATTTAAAAGAGATATTTCTATAATGTTAAATTATGAAACATTGTAGAAAAAAGAGTTAAATAATCCTTTGATGATTTTTTAAAGTAGACAGTGATCTTTTCCACGTTCTAAAAACGTATGTACATGAAGTTTCGTGCAAATCAGTCGAAAATTGAAGATTTGTATAATGGACATACACACAGAGAACGGCTTATATATATATATAGATGTTAGCGTAGCTTTGCATAATTGCCAACTTTAAAACCTTTTACTTACCACTATTTTTTAAACGAAATGTTTGACTTATTTAGTATCAGATATATTTTGAAAACACAACAATGAACATAATGCAATTATTTTTTTTTTTTTTTTTTTTTTAATGATGTGCAAAACTATTTATATATTTTATTTTAGGAAAGAAAATATAAGTATTACAAACAATTGGAATCTATGAGTTTTATTACGTTTTAGTTTCTTTAACTCATTTTTCAGTGTAGTTATTTTCTAAACTTTTTTTTTTTTTTCTTTATTTCCCCTTGAGACAGTTTTGACAGATATTTAAATTTCTGTGCTTATACAAATGCTTAAAGACGTTGTTCGGTTGTTTTCCGATAAGAAGAGCACGTAGTTAGGGCATGTAGATCTTTATTTTTTCTTATATATATATATACTAGCTGCCTTCGCCCGCTACGCTGGTCGGTTTTTCTAAAGAAATCTTGAATGAAACAAAATATATCTGTGAATTTGATCATGCGTTTTAAAGCAATATGGACATTTACCTGGTGTATCCAACTGAATTGCTGAAAGCAATATGAATGTCATTACGCTATTATATCTTTTATTGAGTCATACAAAATTTAGACTGTTAAGGACCAATTTCTTTAATTGATTTGTTAGTGTAGGATTTGGTAAAGAACAATAGAACAATGTGTAATATACTAAAAGCGTTCATGAAAAATTATCAATGCAAGTCTCATCAGAATCTGTTAATTTGACTTATTGAAAAGGCTGATCGTTCATAATAATTGGGTTCGCCTGATTCTAGAACTTTCATCTGTAATTCTACAATCAAGCAACCTAACAATCAAGAAACAGCAAATGATATGTGCTTTATACTAAAACATTCACTGAAAAATTAACTAACCGATCAAGTTGCATCGAAATCCACTTAGCAGAATCTTTTAAACTGGAAAATACACCGAAACCTTCCCTAAAAATGATCTAATTAACAGTTTAAATCCCATAAAAGTTCATTCAGTGGAACCTTTAAAAAAAAAGCAAATCTTTCAAAATTGGGTTCATCTGATTTAGAACTTTCACCATAATTATTTAACTAAGCAACGTAGAACGTTATGTTTTATAGTTACATCTTTCCTGAAAAATTATCTAACTAACAATGTAAGTCCCGTCAAAATCTATTCAGCAGAACTCAAGATAATCGGCCGGAATGAAATTTCTCTTTGTATTATATATATATTAAGATAGTTAAATATAACTTTCATAATTGCGTTAACCTGATTATAGAACTCTCTGAGAGGTAGGGGTAGGTATATACTGCATCACTTCTGAATTTTTTAAGGAACTCACCTCAACTTCCATAACTATAGCATATATACTCTCTAGTATACCCTATCTATGTAGCGTATATCTTCCAATTTTCTTTACTGTACCACTGAGAACTTTTTCCGCATAGCTCCGTAACTAAACAACACAGAATGAATGATATGATAAATATAGGAAAAATCCCTGAAATATTATCCAACTTACTGTGCATTTAATTAGTTGAATTGAAATCTTTCATAATCGAGTTCACCTAATTTTAGAACTCTCGTAGCAACTTAGAATGATGGTTTTTACATTAAACCATTTATAAACCAAATTTACTATTTAACAGTGTAAGTTCTACAAAATTCTGTTCAGTAGAATCTGAGTTATAGTCATATTTGCAATATCTATTGCTCATTAAACATTTTTTCTTTACATTTGAAATAAAATCCGTAACTGTTTTGGTATTTCCCTGTTATGCCATCACCATTGTCACCAAGCGTAATGGTTGGCACAAAAATAAAATGATACATTTGAAAAAAAAAATGTTGATAAAGAAAATGAGCATTTAAAAATTATAACTTTTGAAAATTACAGACTTTGACCTACCATTTTTTTTAAATCAATAAAAATAATGGTACTACTTGGTTATCCCGCCGACCAAAAATATATTGCCAAACTATAAGATTAAATGCCAACAATGGTTGATCGTAAATGTCACATTCACTTGACTTTAAGCAAGTTACACGTATTTACGTCATCAGGTGATTTTTATTTCGACGTTTTAAATTTATTTTTATTAATGTTATACTAATTTATTTGTTCTTTCGTTATTTAAAATAAAAATTATGTCAATTTGTATAATTTAGCGATTGGTTTGGCGATTTATATAATTTGGCGAAATTGGTCGACGGGTACCAGAGTAAATGCTTAAAATATCAGAATAAATAAATATTTTGCAAGTAATAAAATATAGTCAATTTAAACTGCAGTCTTGAAATTGTAAATGTCTTTTACTACTGAAGCATGGCGTACGTAATACTTATGTCTCTCATTGCAGAAAACATATCATTCTTTCAATGAAGACATTCATGGTTTTTTGAAAAAAACATTTTTATATGTAAATTCCTAACTTCTGAAATAATTTTATTGTAGCTTCCTCATCATCAGATAACTGCGAAATGGTAAAATATATATCAGTATCAGTAATAAATATTTTCTTTCAAAAAATAACAAATTAATAAGATTTACGACATTATGATGGAATAAAATAAATTCCATCATTAAAAATTCCTGCATAAAAATATTCTCGTTCAATAATTAGCAATAATTGCAATAAAAATCGTTTGCACGATTAGGGTTGAAATAAATGGCGCGATACCATACATTTTGGCATGGTATCGCGACGAAAATTAGAACGAAAAAGTACCACAGGTTTTTTTTTATTTATTTATTTAGTTTTAGTTTTTGAGGCGTTTGAATTATTTTTTTCTAATTGACGAAGTTGTTTTTATTTATCCAAAAGGATTGGTTAAAAAATTATTCAATTAGAATTTTTTCCCTTGCTATAGTAACAGAATGAAAAGAATGAGTTTTCAGAAATTATCACTTGAAAAATTCAGGTTTTGGCGCCAAAGATAGTGCCAAATTAGAAAAATATGAAATATCTCTCGAACTATTGGGCTTAAAAGAATTTAGTTAGTACTATTCGATTCAGCATTCAAAAATACATAAAAATATATTATCAGTTGAAAAATAACTATAAAATCAGATTTTTAAGGAATTTTTTTAAAGTTCGTTCTCCTTTTTACCCCCCTTAGTGGTGGAATTTTGGAAAATCCTTTCTTAGCGGCACTCTATATCATAAGAAGTATTTTTACCCCGATTTTCAAGATTTTAGGTTCAGTAGTTTTGGCTGCGCGTTGATTAATACAAAATTTAGACTTTCTTTTATATATATAGATATACATATATAGCTATATAATTTTATTTCCAGATGTGGAGTATTGAAAAATATTAATCTGAGTTCTTCATTGAGGAAGTGTTTGAGATCAAGTATATCTACAATGAAAAAAAAATACCATTTCGAAAAACAGTATCGAGTTCTATGTAAAATTTAATATATATAGTTTTTAAATGTTTGAATAATCTAAATAATGTAAATCATTTATAAAATAGAATACTGTAAACGACAACAAATGTATTATTATTTTTTTAATATAGGAAAATATAATATACCCTCGAACGAAAACATACAATAACCTGCTCCGAGTTACACATGATTCCGAAAAGAGTTTTTATCACAATAAATTCCAAAAACAAACACATTCTCGAGATTTAATGAATCATTTATAAAAACAAAATTTTCTCTGCTGCCAATGATTTTCCGAAACGTTTCCAAGTAGTTTTTATAGTTCATTAATCAGTTTTATGAAAACGAAATACCGCTTTTTAAGATTCTATCTATTCTCAATTAAATATTTTAAGCTGAGTAACTGAAATTTTTAATGCAAGTGTAACAAAATAATATAGATTTAATGCTTTTCATGTTCTGAATAACACGTTTCTTAAATCTGAAAACGTTTGCTTGAAAATTGACAGCATGCAAAAAGCCTACGTTATGGTTTTAGAGAACTTACCAATAACCAATGCAGACATCTTGAATATCTACGCAGGTCTTAATACCTGTGTTAACTTCACTTCGAAAGTGTTGAGTCGATGAATGAGTGCGTAGATGGATTTTGCAAATGGCGAACTTTGCAGCAAAGATCTTGCAGTGGCAATGGTTTTGTCAAGCAAACCTTCGTGGAATGTGGAAAAGCCGACATAGTCATACAATAATTTTTTCTGTTATATAATTTAATACAATAATAAAAATATAATCATATAGATAAGCTATAATTTATACATTAATATAAAAATATAAGCGATAAGAAGGTGAATTATAACCAGTGCCAAACATAAGGGCAGGGTGACATCAATCAGAATGTGAAAAAATTATATTTAAAAATAAAGTGCCAGAAATAAAAAAAAGCAAAAGAGCAATTTTGAATTTAGAATGCCCTAGACGATGTGTTTTAAGGTAGTTCCTTCCTCCTTCTTTTCGAAGGGGGTGAAAAACGGTCATTTCGACTTAGGATGACAAGCGATCTTTTCCTACAGATAGTGTTATTTATATTATACTGTCTAATAGACCACAACGCATCGTTGGGTACTAGAACACTATCTTTGAGAAACTTTTGATCAATTATTTTGATAACTTGCGAGATAGAGCGAATTGTTGAGTTAAAAATGAATGATGCCATCTCAAATGAATGATGTTTCTGAATCCGTGTTTCACAGACAGATCCTCATACGATTCATCCATAGGTCATGGTGGATCTGATGAAGGATTTATACAGCAGTGACTAATTTGAAACAGACAGACAGATATGTTTAGCTAAGAGATATTTGATGGAGTCACGGACTGCGGCAGTCTCGGCGAGCACGTCAGTGATCCGCCAAGCCCAGCTTAATTTTGAGTCTAAGTACATTTCTATGGCTCATTCCCGCAGTCATAATATATTTCAATATTCAATATTTATAATTATTTTATAATCTTTTCAATATTTATAATTCGGTTTAAATTTGGTTCGTATGTGTAGCGGAATTTAAATTAATAAAAATGTTTTTCAAAATTTTAATTGATTAACATCGATAATTTTGTGTACATTTTTAGCTAAAAAAATTATTCTTTTTTAAAATATATGAATAGCGTTTAAACATATTATTTCTAATTTCAATGAGTTTCTAACTACGTAATTTTGATTTACGTAACTGGGTTTTTTAAAAATAAAATTTAAATGACGTTATTCATATTCATGAATCTATTTCCCGGAATAAAAGTATATTATGCTATAAAGACATTTTATTGTCATATCGGTTCTTTAATTAAATTTTTAATACTCAAAAACATTCACTTTATAATTTTGATTTACGTAAGTGGTTTTTTTATTAAATAAAATTTAAATGACGTTACTCATATTCATGAATCTATTTCCCGGAATAAAAATATCTAATGCTATAAAGGCATTTTATTGCCATATCGGTTCATTAATTAAATTTTTAATACTCAAAAATATATATTATTAAGTTTTCTCATAGCTTTTCGCATTTATATTTTCATCTGATCTTCATATTCTGACCACTCTAAGTAACATTGTATTAAATTAACTCATTTCATTTACTTTTATGTAAGTAAACGAATTTATCTGACGCATACATAAATATATTTGAACTAGGTAATTAAAAGTTTTATTTAAAAAAAAAATACGCCTTTGCAATGTAATTTCTTTTTCTGTCTCATTTCAGTTTCTTTTGTTCTGGCGAATATTAGTTTCGAAATTAATCTGAATATTTTCATTATCATTAATAGTTTAAGTTTTTTAACTCTAAAGCAGAAATCGGTGTAGAGTTGTAACACAGATGTTTCAAATTATCACATGTTTTTAAAAATAATTGTTACATTAATTTGTAGCGATACATTTTCCCAAAGGATCGTAATTAAATGATATTTGAAGAAATGATTGTGTTTTATTTCTTTCTAATGCTAGGAATATTGCCTTATCTGTTGTTTTTAATAGGGAACGCTTTAAAATATTTATAAACATTGTAATTCTAATATAAAAACGAAAAGTTAGTTTAACCCTTCTAGTAGCAAGTTTTAATTTTTTATCAGCGTTTTTTGAGTTTGCATGTTTTGAATAATTTTTTTATTCTGATACCTGTAGTTTCTTTCTACTATTTTGCTTCATTTTAGGTGTATTTCATATGAAATACTATTGCAATCTCCCCTATGTCGGAATTTCTGAATATTTGCAGATCTACACCGATCATGACCCCTACAACACAAAAACACACTCATTAAATAAATAATTATATATATATATATATATATATATATATATATACGGCTCAAAACAATTAGGGGAGCACATAGTTTTAACAAAATTACGCAAATATTTACATCAACAAGAAACGTAAAATAAAACATCCATAATTTAAAGCGTAGTAGAAAACAGATAAAAAAAATTCACATGCAAATTAAAGTTTATGACGTCAAAAAGTAGGAAAAGGAGATAAGTGTTGAAATCGGGATTTTACAGAAATGTCTGTTTCACTGTCTCGGTTGTAGAATTCAATTGCTCAGCTTCTGTTTTGAGAAAAGGTGACTTGAAAAAGTCACAACAATTTGATTTAACGAAATTCATGGCTTGGCGTGTTATCGGGACAGTTAAAAATGGGGAACACAACGAAGTGTAGTGGACACTGTTGGGGTCTCAAAAAGCATCAATGGAAGGCTGTGGAATCATTTCCAAGACACATGGAATGGTAGACATCGACAAGGGCAAAGTCGGACATGTGCTACATCAGAAACTAATGTATCCTGTTAACAGCTCGTCGGTACGGAACGGGCAATGCTACACTGCTGCAAACACAGTTTTTCTTGGCCACAGGACGAAAGGTGTCCAGCCAAACAGTCCGAAATAGGCTTCATCAGGGTGGTCTCTATGCACGTAACTCAATGGTCAGTGTCCCGTGTATCTCAAGCAACCGTGCAGCCCAAAGAAGGTGGGTAACTGAACTTCGAGTTTCGAGGCAACGTTGCTGGAGTCAAATTTTGTTTACAGACGAGTCGCGATTCAGTCTGGATGTGACATCTGATGTGCTTTGGCATGAAGAGAAAGAGGATCTCAAAATAATCCCATATTCGTTCGTGAAAGATCCCAGTACAGACGAGGTGGGTTGATCTTATGGGCTGGAATCTGCATAGGTGGACGTACAGGTTTACGTATCCTTCGGAATGGCACTTTGACGGTCTGAAGTTATACAGACAAGATACTGAGACCTCATATCGCCTTTTATGTTGCAGCAATTACTGGTTTCTTTTTCTCCATGCATGATAATACCAGACCTCATAAAATTCGTATTGTGGAAACATGCTTGAAGCTAAAACAATAGAGTGTATGGTAGGATAAGCATGCTCTCCTGACCTAAATCCGATCGATCATGTTTGGGGCACTCAGACGATGCATTGCTGCGAGACCAAGGCCTCCTTTCACGGTCCAAGACTTGAAGATTGTAATTCTTGAGCAGTGGAACACTATTCCCCAAAGTCTTATCGATACCCTCATCGCATCCATGTAAAACAGGTGTGCAGCAGTCTTAGCTGTTCCAGGAGATAACAAGCCCTATTAAAATCTTGCATCATTTCTAAACAATACTTTTTTTATCATTTACATGAAACCAAATTGTTACCCTAAACCCTCTTTTCATGTTCTTTCCATCTTTACAAAGAATAAAAGCTCTCTTACAAAATTATTTGCGTCTTTTTTTCTGTGTTGCGCATTGATACACGTGTACTATTCATTTTATGCACATACATGGCTATCTTGCACTGTTCTCTTTACTTTTTACTTTCTCCCCTAATTTTTTTAGCAGTGTATATATATATATATATATATATTTAAAACCACAAACAAAATATCAAAATTCAACTCTCACCGTATCTAAACTGAAACTCTAACAAAAATATTAAAATAACCAACATAAACATTAACTCTTAGAACCAAACTTTAAAACCAAACTAAGAAAAAAATATATAACAGCAAAACAGAACATAACAGAAGTCGAGCGGCATGGCTAACGACATGCTCTGCAGGGTTAAGTCAAACTTTACGCATGCTATGTCCCCCTTCATTCGTCGAGACCAAAAATGAAAAAAATGAAAAACAATAAGAAATTAAACAGATCTACAAAATCCATCAATATATCTTTCTATCTCATTAGATCAATCAAAGCATCAAAACCACCAGTCTCATTCATCACTGAGTTCATTTCAGTTCCGTAACTACTACTCTTAATAAAATCACAAGCTATTCTCCTGATGAAATTGCGAGGATAACCATGCTTGAATCATTTACGACACAACTCTAAAATGTCATTAAACATATCCTTAACTCTAGTACTCAATCTTTCGATTCGTATTAAGCCATTTCTTAGGACATTTCTTTTAACTGAAACATGAACATTGGAATCAAAATATATCAACATTAAGTTATTAAAATCGAAATCATTTCACTTGTCAAATAACTTAGATATCAAATTTTCACTTTCTATGTTTAGGGTCGCATCTAGAAAATCAATATTTTTACAATTCTGGGAGGAGGGTTCCAGACTCACAGACGTAGGATAATATGTAATATCAATGTTTTCAATATCATTATTTAATCTGACTATCAAAACATCATCTATATATCTGTAAGATAATGTGTTACTGCTTAAATAATTATTTCTTTCATATATATGTAAGTAGATGTTTTCCAAAATGGAACTGCAACACCCCCCCCCCCCCCTTGGAATGCCCCGAATCTGTTTGAATATTGTATTCCCTTCGTAAAGGTAGTTTTCTTGTACTATCAACTGAAATAAATTCATGAAACAATCATTATGATCTTCCAAAGTACTATTTCTATTATAGAAATCTATGTTTTTTCTTTTAAATCTTTCAAATCAATTGTGTTATAGAGGTCTGTAAAATCGTAAGCGTATAAACCAGTAATATTTTTTAATTTGTACAGATTATCTAATAGTGTAAAGCTATTTTTGATAATAAAAGTCGTCTCTCCCCCCATCACTCCGTCAAACACTCCATCCAACAACCCAAGCAATGTCTTGCTAGCAACATCTATATATGATCCAAAACCACAAGTCACACTTCTGAATTTGATAGGGGTTTTATGGAATTTAGGCACTAATATGAAATAAGGGAAACTTTGACTCATTTGTTTCAGCTTAACTTTTTTATAAAATGCTTTAATCCTATTTTCTATTACTGTAGCTTTCGAATTTAAAGGTAAATAGTTATTTTTATTATTGTAGCAATCATTCAAGTGTTTACCGTAGAGTACTTTACATATCAGTGCGTAACTTGTGTTTGCTTTATCGACATAGATGATTATAAAATTTTCCTGAATTTCTTGAATTGAATGTGTAAGTTTGTTGTATTGATCTCTGTTAACTCCGTCAAGATCTCTGGAAAATTCTCGTTTAAAATCTTTTAATGTATGGTACTCCCACTCTTCAAAAACACTGGATGGCAAATTGTATCTATACATTAGTTTATTTATAAATATATCTATGTTAATTGCAAAACGTTTAATTGCAACACTTTTAGTTACCATACGATTCACAAGCTATTTCGTTCCGTACTCCATTAACCTCCTAAACTCTTCATCCTTTAATATCTTTAGATCTCCAGTAATAACTTGTCCATAATACTTGTCTATATAATTGACATATTCAGAATCATTGCAATGGTAGATACTCCCTGATATACTTCTCTTAAGATCTTTAGCAAAAAAATGACAATTAAAAATAGTTCTCCCCAAAGGCTTATCAAATTTTAAAACCATAACTATTCTTAGTTTTCCAACAGGTAGTAATTCATTGTATTTATTCAACATTTTGTTGTAATTTACACCCCTTTGGCTATCACTCAAATAATCCATTATAAAATAAATTTTATTTACTTCACTTGCATGGCCATAATTAATGTTACAGTACATTTGTAATTTTTGTGTCTTGATTCTAAACCTCAATTAATCTAAACCTAAGTCAACATTCCCATTTTCTACCCTAGACTGTAAAGTTCTTAGAGTTACGGGAATTAATTTCTTTTTAATGTTGAAAATCAAACCTTTAATTACATTAACTCTTCGTTCACCTGTATAATTAATTATTGCATTTACTATGTCTGTACAAGTATTTAATTTTTTTTAATGATTCATCTTAGTACAGTGATTACTATTTGTAATCAACTCTTTTCCAATGTCATGATTAATTTTGTCGTAAATTGTATCATATAAATATTTAGTTTTAAAGTTTTTAATTATATTACTATGGTTAAACATAGCACTAAGACCATATGGATGTACCGTACCAAACTTTATCATCATATCCTTTTTACGATTCTTTCTTTCCATTTTATTAGGCATAATACACAATATAGAAATCCTTATGTTATCTATGCCATGTTCTGATAAATGTGAAATTTCTATTTCTTGATCCTCTTTTTTATAGTTAAGATTTCTAATGTCTGATTTGTGATTGTTGAATCTCTTATTTAAAGAGTAGAAGTCTCTCCTATATACATTGGATTGCACACATTACATCTTAAATAATACACACATTTATATACCTTACAAAATTTTATATACAGTGGCGGTCAAAAGTTTCCGGCCAGTTAGTTTTTTTTTATTCCTTTGACAGAACGTTTTAGCGAAAAAGAAGTTCAGTTGCTCCAAAAGTTAGGAATAAGCAAATTACCTCTGACCACGTGATCATTTTGATTGGTTACTTAAGATACTTGATGCAAAGGGGAGGAATTCAAAATTCGCGCGTGCAAAAGTTTCCGACCATTCGTCATTCATTAGTTTTTGCTATCGCTAAAGTGTTTTTTTGGCCATATTTGTTAATTAATCAAGGTGAATAATGTATATGAAATTAAAAATGAAAAGTTTAACAATTTATTATTCCTAAATGAGTGATTTGTTTGTCGCTAAAGGGACAATCCTCTCGTGATATTGCGACAAAGTTGTCGATCGTAAAATTTGCTGTAAACGATATTAAAAAATATATAAAGATGGTCGCGGCCTTCGGAACTTGCCACGGTCCGTGGGAACCCGGAAAATGACTATTCTTGTGAACAGAATTATTACAAGAAAAGCAGATGATGATCCGCGTAAAAATGCCGCTGCAATTCCACGCCATTTATGGTGTTAAAAGCGATTTATGGTATTATGGTTATTGCTGAAACAAGTCTATCTACAGTGTGAAGACGCTTATGTGACGTAGAACTTTATGGAACAGTCGGCGTTAAAAAACCTTTTAGAAGTAAAAAAATTCGGTGGGCCCGACTGGCGTTTGCCAAGGAATACAAAGATTGGTCAAGTGAAAACTGGAAAAAAGTAATATTTTCAGATGAATCGACGTTCCATCTTATTGTGAGTGATAAAAAACTTTACAACCGACGACCTAAAAACAAAAGATAAGATGCGAGATATATTATTCATACAATGATGCAAGGCGGAGGACACGTTATTCTGACGGGAGCATTTTCTGGAAAACGCGCCTGTCCGTTATTTGAAATCCACGGCAAGATGAATAGTGCAATGCATAAGGCTATCTTCCAAGATCATTTGCTGCCTTATTGGAGGGAAAATTGTGGTTGCAACTATTTGTTTCATCATGATAACGACCAAAAGCATACAAGCATGCTCGTCAAGCAGTGACTCTCGCACAAAAAACTTCGCTTTTGAAATGGACAGCCCAATCATCCGATCTGAATATAATAGAAAATCTTTGAAATTAACTTGAAAACGTGTGTGGAATTATAAATATTCCAATTTAGCAACATTTTCACAAAAATTGCAAGAACCGTGGGAAAACTTAACATTGATGATCTACAACTGTTCATTGAATCGATGCCACGTTGCTGCGCCGCAGTACTTATTGCTAAATGTATGAATACAAAATACTAATTGTATATGTTGTTGTTCATTGTTATTTTCTGTTATAAAAATCATTTTTTCCCAAACTTGCCAAGGTGGCCGGAAACTTTTGAGAGCATGCGTTTTCTTTTGCAATTAATTTTGTCAATTAAATTTATTAATATTTAACTGTTATTCCATAAATAAGTTCTTAACTGTTATGTCAATAAAGTGTATAAGTATCACTTTGAGATTCCTCTTCATATGGGTATACTTACAAATTAACCAAAAATTTTATGCTGGCCGGAAAAATTGACCGCCACTGTATATGTTATATATATATATATCTATACGTACGTCACACCCATACTAAAAGAATTAACCCATTTTCATATATAGACTTCATATATGTACATTTCTGAAATTTCTTTTTTATTTTTTGATTCAGAATTCTTATCAGAAATCCGAAATAATATTTTGTACTATTTTTATGAAAGTCACTTAACAGTGGCTTAATAGAGGCCTTTGAGGGGCTTCAGAGTTGTCGACGTTTCATGATTACATAGTGTAGGAATTCGTTTTTTGCAATTACCGATGTGGATTATGAATTTAAATACATATATATATATATGTGTGTGTGTGTGTGAAGTGCGTGTATAGAGGGTGCAAAGGAAAGTCTCTTTAACCTGAAAATATTTGCGAACGAAGAGATCTGCATCTATGTAAATGAGGTAACGATATAGTAAATTGACAACACCCGACCTAATGGAAACGACAGCAGCGCTAGTAACGAAATTTGGAAGATAGCCATTGCAATTCGAAAACGAAAAGAGATAGAGAAAAATTTCCAATTAAAAAAGTTTTAGAGAATCAATTAATTAGTACGAAACGACATTTAATTCACACAGATAAGATAAATCGTCGCATGTGTACTCCAAAATGTCCGAAATTGATGAGAGACGATTCTATTTGGCATATTAACACACAGGAAATGTAGCAGTTGCACAGTTGCAGATTGTGATGTTGTACTGTGCCAATTTACGTGTCTGTAAAAATTTAGATTCCAATGCATTTAAAATTTTAGATTAACCTGTTTAGGGTCATTAGACGTCTAGCCACTGCATTTGAAAAAGTTAAATCTATGTCGTCGTATTGAAGAGACTTGCAATAGACGTTCCATGCTGAGAAATGTGCTCTCACGGATACAAACGTGTATCGTGAGCAATGGCGAACTTTTCGAACATACTGAACATTTACTGTTTATCACTCTGTGGCAGTTTGTCTTTTTGGGGTTTTTTGTGTGATGTTATCAAAATGTATTGATATAAGTACGTATTTATACCGTAAATTGCGCGTATTTCTCCATACTTCTGGCAATTCCATTAAAACGTTTACAGAAAATGGAGTGCATCGATTTCGGTCATATTTAGGTATACAAGTGACGATTTATCTTAGTATTCATGTAAACCAAATGTCATTTCATACTAATTAATTGATGCTCTAAAACTTTCTAATTGGAAATTTTGCTCTATCTCTTTTCGTTTTAGATTTCCAATGGCTATTTTCCAAATTTCGCCACAGGAGGCGCTGCTGTCGTTTGCATTAAATCGGGCGTAGTCGCTTTACTACACCCTTACCTCCCTTGCATAGTTGTAGCTCTCTACGTTCGCAAGTATTTTCAGGTTACAGGGACTTTCCTTTGCACCCTGTATATGCGGTAATGATGGAAATAAGTTACGGAGTGATAATATACCTCAAAGAAATTAATTTTTGAAGAGAAAATACAAGGTCGAATTTACCTAATCAGAGAAAATGCGAGAATTTGTCACTGCGTTTTTGAAATTTCAGACGAGTTATTTATTTTTTTTCAGATGTAATGTGTATTAAATTACTTTATGTGAAATGCGATGACAGCATAAATGGTGTTGAAAGTGTACTGTAATTTAGACACTGAAACTCTATGTAATCTTAACGCTGTATTCCGAAAACTAGAGCGTCTACAGAGTTTTTGGACTTGGACGTTGATTTTTTGCGTCACGTCATCGTCATTTCAAAGCAGTCTGATGAAAGTGTTTTCAAAATATTTCAAATGTTTTTAAACTTTTTCAATTAAAAATTTATTTTTAAGAAAAATGCATAATAATAAATGTGACCATATTCTTTTTCTTTATTAAAGTAACATACAACAATAAAAATGAAGCAATTTCAAAGCTAGTTGTTTTAAGAGCATTTATCACTTATTCTAATGACGAAACGTTCAGTCTAGATCGGAATTTTGGTACATGAATGTCGGTTTTTTCGAAAATTTCCCATGGTATTGCCTTGAGTTCAAAGTAGGTCTGGTGAAAATGCCTTTAAAATATTATATTTTTAAAACTTTTTGAATTTAAAAGGAATTTCTGTTTACAAATAATTTAGATAAACGCAACAAGCTTTTTTTTTTTTTTTGTTTATAGTAACATACAAAAATAAAGTTAGGACAATATCCAAGCTAATTATTTTATGAGCATTATCCAATTATTGTAATTACGAAACCGTCATAGAAAAGAAATCTATTTTCAAAAGAGTTTTAATCAAATGCGAAAGAACAAAAATATTATTGTTTTCTTATTTAATATTTTTTCTTAAGCTATTTTCTTAAGTTATGTGCAAAAAATCTAAATCAATCCTCGTTTTTTACTTGTAATGAGAATGAATAGGCTCAACGAAAATTCTTGCTTCATTTAACTTCTTTTTGATAAAGCAACATTTTCTTAATTGATTTCAGAATATTGTTCTTTTATGTTAAAATAAAACAAAGAATGTTTTAAAGCTGTTTTTTCAAATATTGTAACTAAACACATTTTTCTAAATATACTTTTTTAAATCGAAAATGAAAACAGAATATTTAACTTTATGCTAAATAATAATAATAATAGAAATAATAGTAAAAATAAAATAATAATAGTAATATACACGCGTTGCACATGTAATAACGAAAAAAAATATTGTATAATGAAGAAACAAAAATCAAAATACGACATTAATATTCCTAAAATATAAGCTATTAAAAATGTGTCCAGGCAGAGATTCGAACCCAAAACTTCTGGCATAAATTGTCAACTCTCTTCAGCCTATTAATTTCCACCCAGTTTCAAAAATGTCAATTCGTGTGATATCGTATAATATTTGTACGACCAATCAGTATGATTTTAGTTAAATTAATTAAGAATATTTACCTACCCACCGTTCAGTTCCATTACCTGCGATATATTATTTCGAGCTGTTTCAGATAACAGACCAGACTTTTAAATATATTTTATTATTATTTATCTATATTCTTGATGCATAAAAACACAATGTCGGTTGATAGGAATTTTCGTACATGCTTGAAGTGTCTTTAATTTATGCAAATAATGAGATTTCTTTCATTTAACCCGAGAGTATCGCGACTTTTTTTTGGAAAGTTAGTAGTCGCGTTCGGTCCATTTGCCGCCGTTACCAAAAGGTCGAAAACGTAGGGGAAACTTGCCGGTGTTATCAGATGATCGAAAACGGAGAACGTAGGGTGAAAATATTGACTGAACTTTAAAAGATTACAGCATTTATTTATTTTACATCTTTTTACAGCTATTATTTATTTCGTTTAAGTATATATTCAGTTGGCATCTAGATAAATGTTTTTGATAACTCTTTCTTCGTTTTGCATAATACATTTAAAAGTAAATAGTAAAGGATCTGATTGAATTTCTGATGTTACTATGAATCAATAATTAATAGGCAAAAATTTACGAATATAAATCTGAATTTGTGATAGTTTTTTTTTTTTTTTAGAACAGAATAGTAGAAGGAAAATGGGGGTTCTATGCCAGCAGGAGCCAAGAGCTGAGGTGGAAGGCGTGGCCAAATATGAGTGACAGGTGGGCGGAGTCGAATGATTGACAGGTTAGGGGAGATAAGAAAGTGATGGACAGGTGGGCGGAGTCGAGACAGACAGGCGCCCGCGCGTCATGCTATAGTAGAGGGGTTAAAACAAAGAAGAGAGAATGAAAAGTGTACTGTAAATGAGGGGTTAGAACAAAGGATAATGTTAATGAATCAATTAAAGTATAATGAATTAATAAAAGTCTACTGTAAGACGAGTGTTAATGAAGGAAAGTCTGTTGTAAGAGGAAGGTAGAACAAAGGAATGATTAGAAAAGATCGCATGCAATTAAAAAAATACTTACCACGGAGCAGCGCAGAGACACGTCCTACCTGTATGACATCCACCGGGCTAATGAACGAAGAAGCGTGCAACAACCGGCTTCATCCAGATAAGGAGCTTGCTTCTGATTGGACGAGAGACGAACCTAGGGGGCAGCACCATCGTTTCCGGCGACACCAGCGCCCTCTCTTGATAGGATTTTCAACTCACCTGTGATGTCGTCATCCTATTTGAACTAACATAAAGAAGTGAATACATTTTTGAAAATGACGTATTTCATTGAATGTTCCCACATGGGATTCGAACTCACGTCAAAATAGTTTCATGACTTGATAATTGGTTAGACGATTAACTGATCAAGCCATGAAACTATGTTTCATAGTTTAAAAAGAAGTTTTCTCTATGAGTTTAATCATTTAACGAACACGTTTTTAAATTATTTTTTTTTCCATTTAGTCATTTCCTAATAAACCTTTTTATTTAATAAGTTAATTTTTGTTAATACATTATTTTTTCGAAACAATTTTACTAATCAAATGAACGCAAATTAGTTATTTTTTTATTTAGTCATTTGCTAATTTTCGAAACAAGTTTTTAGTTTTAGTCATTTGCTAATAAAGCTTTTTTAATACGGGAGCCTCATTGTTTTATGATGTGAATATGCTTTTTTTGCGCCCTCTCTTGATAGGATTTTCAACTCACCTGTGATGACATCATCCTATTTTGAACTGACATAAAGAGGTTAATACATTTTTAAGTTTTAACGAAATAAGTTATAATTTTTAGTCATTTGTTAATTTTTAAAACATGTTTTTCATTTAGTCATTGTAATAAAGTTTTAAATAAATTAGTTAATTTTCATTTAGTTATTTGTTAATTTCCGAACAAGTTTTTTTTTTTTCAGTAAGTTATTTGATAATAAAACTTTTTAATAAATTAGTTAATTTTTCTTTCAGTCATTTGTTAATTTCCGAAACATGTTTTTTCTCAAATAAAGCTTTTAATAAACAACTTTACATTTATTTTCATTTAATTATTATTTAAAAGAATATAAATTATTTTTACTAATCAAAGAACACGAATTAGTTTTTAACAATAATGTTTTTGTTTAATTATTGTCAAGGATGATTGTTAACTGAAATATATGCTGAATGCGAAAACGGTTTTTTTTTGTTTTTTTTTTTTTAACTAAGAAAAGAGCTTTTTTAAATTAATGAACAGCTGTTTTTTGGAAAAAGGAGAAATATTGTGCTTTGCAACACCGAAAAAGAGTCAAATCTCGCTCGGAGAGGACACATTATTGCAACCCGTTGTTTCATCATATGAATATGCTTTCTATATTAGTTTTTTTTAACTACTTATTTTGAGATATATATTTTTTAATTATAAGAATGCAAGTTAGTTTTAATCTTTTAACTAAGACATTTTCAGTGACTAAGGAAGTAAAGTTTTGTTTTTTAGAAAAAGTTCTATGAACTTTATATTTTTTTATTAGTTACTAATAAAAGATAATATATATATACATATATATATTCAAGTTAACAGAAATTTAGGTGAAAGCTTTTGAATTTTCTTAAGTGTTGGTCATTAGAAAAGATCGCATGCAATTAAAAAATACTTACCACGGAGCAGCGTCGAGACACGTCTTACCTGTATGACATCCACCGGGCTAATGAACGAAGAAGCGTGCAACAAAAGGCTTCATCAAGATAAGGAGCTTGCTTCTGATTGGACGAGAGACGAGCCTAGGGGGCAGCACAATCGCTTTCGCCCTCTCTTGATAGGATTTTCAACTCACCTGTGATGTCGTCATCCTATTTGAACTGACTTAAAGAAGTGAATACATTTTTTATGAGTTTAACGAAATAAGTTTTAGTCATTTGCTAATTTTCGAATCATTATTTTTTTATTTAGGCCTTGCAAATAAAGCTTTAATAATTAATTCATTTTTAATTAGTCATTGCTAATAAAACTTTTTGAGAGAATCACCTGACTTGTGTTAGGAGCAGACGGTGGAGGAGGGTTCCACTCTGTCTACTTACCTGAGGGGATGAACCAGAATGTTATGTACCCTTCTCTCATTGGTTAAGAAGATCACATGACTTATGTAAAGAGCAGGAGGTGGGCGCCATTGTGTCTGCATTCTTGCATTCCTTCACGCCTTCTGTCAATCAACTGACGCCATCGAGACGGTACATGTTTCGACAGGGTTACTTCTTGCAGGTGGTGGACGCCATTGTGTCTGCATTCTTGCATTCCATCACGCCTCCTGTCAATCAACTGGCGCCATCGTGACGGTGCATGCTTCGATATGTTCGCTTTCACAGGTGAAGGGTGTTACACTCTGTTTAGATATTGCTATAGGATGTCGTCATACTATTTTAAAAGTAGGTGATGAGTTGAGTTTTTTTATTACTGAATGTAAAGGAACTTTTATTTTTAACTGCCTAATCAACGAAAAAAAAACTTTTTTTCATTATTAAATTGGAAATATTGTTTAAAACTGTAACTATCACTGTTTTTTAACCTTTTTCAGCTACCGTTTTTAATTATTCATTCAGTTTGCTTCGGACATTCGTTGGGTGTGGACCTGTTACCGTTGTGGATGTTTGAAAATTGTGTTTAACGGAAATATGTATAAAAGACCTATTCAGGAAGATATGACTTCATCAATTAAGTATCAACGTTTGGAAAATCCTGATGAACATTCAGTTTTTCGTTTTAACGAGTCTAATTTTGCTAACAAAGGCTTAACCAGTGAAAAACAAAAGATGAATTCTTCAACTCCTATGTTTATTAGTTTTGGTGAAGATACGACATCATTCCCTGATTTCTGCTATGAACCGACTTCTGCACAAGAATATTTGAATTCTTTTCTTCAAACTTTAGAACCTTCGAGAAACTCGACGTTGGAAGATTCTACTCTTCAAAACCCTATACAAAACATTTTAACAGGTAGCGAGAATCATATGCCTGTGGATAATAATAAAAGTGAAAACTCGAGAAATTTGACTGTGTTTCATAAAAAACTTAGTGAAAACATCTATTTAAGTTTAAAGTTGAACAATCGACAATATTTCGTACATATTCGTGAATTTAAACATGATATGTTCACCGACGAAGAAATTGCATCTAAAAATGGTGTTTATATGGATATTCAAAGCTGGTATGAATTTCATTATAAAATAATTGCATTTAATATGAGATATAAAAGCGCATCATTTGTTGCGAATAACATGATTCTCGTGTTGAATCAAAATTCTATGATGCGTATTAAAAGTTTGAAGAATTATTTTCAAATTTATTTGAATGAACATCAACTCGGAAAATTAAAAGAAAATATCTTCAACTTGAATAATGCACTTTTGAAACATATGTATTCAAAACAAATACCCTTTCTTTTAAAACAGAAATGTAATGTGAGAAAACTCTCTGTGGAAAAGGAATTGGTTCTTCAATCAAAACTTAAAACATGTATCGAGAACAATATGTTAACAATTATTAACCGATTGTATGAATGTATGGGATGTGTTTTGCGACAAGCAAGTCAAAGTCTACACTCCTGTTTTGCATTTAATAACAGAGAAAAGTTTAACCAATTAGGTGAAGCTTTGTTAATGCTTATCGATTTTGATTTTATAATTTCTACGTTTTTAAACGAAGTGGAATGTGTTAGTGAAAAGTTTTTGAATAATATTCATGTGGAAACTATATTTTCTGAACTGTTTAAACATGATTAGACTATACTGCACAAAAAATGAAATAAAACTATCTTACCAAAAGAGTTGTCTTCGCATATCCTCCACAGTGTTAGTCCACAGGTGAAATAGCTGTCTTTCTTTCTTGCATCAGAACAGGTTGAAACAGTATGCTTTCATATGATTGGATGAGAAATAGTCATGTGATCTCTGACGTTAATCCTCGATAAGAAGCAGTATAAAAGAAGCACACAGTGATTATTTTCTTTTAGTTATCGACCTGTTTACTTGCTCGCTTTGCTGTGTGTTTCAATTTATCTGACGTTGCCTACTTTCCTGAAAATGAATTACTCTGAAAACAACTCAGAACTTTTTTCGAATTTTTGTTCATTATTTCCAGAGTGTGGTATTTATACTCCTGCGTATTGGCATTTAGGCGAATGGGTAGCAATTGACATCCAACTTAGAAGAAAAACCTGTGAGTTGTACATTCATATTGGTAAATCTGTGGAATTAGCGAACAGCGGTGGCGAACTATTTCCTACAAAAGAAGCACTCAAGATATCCTGTTCAACTTTCTGCGAGTTTGCCGAGAAAATTAGTAAGTTTAATTTTTTTTCTAAAAAAGATACATTCATATGCAACAACGATTTAATAACCTTTTATGTGAATAGCGATTCATGTGTCCTGCAAAAACTTTCCAAATCAGAACAATCAGGATTTTGTTTAGAGTCTAAATTTTTAGTGTTAAGCAAAGCTCAATTTGAAAAACTTCAGAAAAATTGTTCTGAAATCGTAGAATATTTGATAAAAGTTTTTTTTAACAAAGTTTATACTTCTTTCTGTTTTAAAAAGGATGGAAAGGTTGAAAAAATGTTCTTTTACACATTTCACTGATGAAGAAGCTGTAGGTTATTTTTTATCCTGTTTTGATCATGAGTTGGAAAGATCAGTTCGTCGAACATTTGACTGTTCTGCCTGTGCAAAAAGACGAGTTAAAAAATCGACTCATTCGCGTGGATTATACAATTTATGTCAACAATATAATTTGTATAGCGAAAGTGCATTATTGCATTTTAATGGGGACGAATTCATTTAAAACCTGTTTCAGAAATGTTCATGTCGTTATACTCCTACATTTTTTGATAGAATGACTATAGACTTTTTTAATAATCATTTGTGTAATGTTTTTGAATAACTAAAGAAACTTTGAAATTTGGGTTCAAGAAAGAAAACAATTTTCGTTTTTTAGAAAAGTTTAACAAAACAGTGCTTACCTATTATTTTTTCCAAGTTCATCTTTCCTTCGTTTTCACTCCTGTGTTGAATTGCAAGTGACGCTTCCGTGTTGCGCACGCATCGAACCTGTTAGATGTTTTCAAACAGATGGCGCACCTGCTGTATGATGTCACTTCCCTTTTGTGTGAAGAACCAATCAGAGTGATTTTCCTATTGCTATCAGGCGGAGCAAGTGATGTCATTACCGGTTTTGCACACGACCTATTGCAAGATAAGAATCCTCTATAAAAAAAGCGTACACAGTATTCTCGTGATTGTTTTGAGCTGTCTTGCTGTTTGTTCTATGCTACTGATGATCTTCTGTCTTCCGTGTTGCCTTGCTGATCTCCTACCTTCCGTGTTGCCTTGCTGATCTCCTGTCTTCGTGTTGCCTTGCTGATCTCCTGCCTTCGTGTTGCCTTGCTGATCTCCTATCTTCCGTGTTGCCTTGCTGATATCCTGCCTTCCGTGTTGCCTCGTTCTTTGCTGTTGCTATCCTATTTCATCACATCTAATTTCTGTTTGAAAGCTTACTTGGAAATTTAATTGTGAAAATGTCTCTCACTGTTTTCGACGAAAATGAACTCAATGTACACTTCATTCGTGATTTTATTGGAGAAGACCCAGCTAACCATATTTTTAATGAACTTGAAGCCTTACCCTTTTATACTCCTACGTTGAAACTTCGAGGAGAAGAAATCATGTTAAAAAGAAAGGTTTTAGCTTTCGGTGATTCTGAATTGTCTTACTCTTTTAGTGGAACCACCATTTCTGCATTAGAATAGGCACCTGCGATGATAGAGTTAAGAGATCGAGTTGAAAAGCAATGTGGATGTTCGTTTAACTTTGTGCTTTTGAATCGCTATCCGAATGGAAGCAGTTACCTTCTTCATCATAAGACTAATGTGAATGCTTTGTATGATTCTTCCCCAATTGTCGAATTGTGTTTTGGAGCAAAGCGAACTCTAGAATTTAAAAAAACCCATTGTGATCAGATTCGCATTGGTATGGATCATGGTTCTCTAATCTGCATGTTTACGCCTACAAATGAACTGTTTTTTCGACAACTTTTACCAGAACCTGAGATAAAAAATCCTACAATAACTTTAACCTTTCTTAAATTGATTCCAAAGTCTACTGTTTACAAGAAACAAAGACTCGACTTTTCTCCTGTTTCATCAGATAATGTGTCTTCACCAATGTCTGAAGAAATGCATACTAAAGAGGGTTCGACTGAACAAACATCTTCCCAACAAGTGATTACAGAAAAACCTTCACCTGAAAACCTAGATGATCAACCTTCTTTAACTATGTATCATCAAGACTGGTTTGATCGACATTTCCAAAATTTAGAAGATTGTGACCCACTTATTGCTGAATATAATCTTTATTGGGGTACGTTTCTTCAAATTCGATTGGAAAATAAGATTCTCTGCGAATTCATATTAGGCAGTTTAAAGAAATGAAGAATGGAGATAAATATCCAACAAAACAAGGTGTTGTAATGACTGCTCCAACATGGGACAATTTTAGTAGGAAATTACCAAATTTCAGTTTTTACTCATCTGATGATTCTTTTGTATCAAATAATCAGCTTCTTATGATGTGTCTCGACGAAGATTATTGCTATCTTCAACAATTGTTTAACTTAAAAAATTCAGGTTTTTACTTGAAAAATTCTGGCATTCGTCTAAGTATAGATCAAATTTTGAAACTGGCTGAATTAGTTCCTCAAATTACTGAATCGCTGATTGATATTCTTTTAACTCGTGTGATACCAAATGCTGTTTTCAAAAAGTTACCTGTTTGCTTAAACCATGTGGATTTCGAGAGTGCCAAGTCACATTTCTGATTCTGTTTAGAGCAAGAACTTGGATCTTCAGCAAGTAAAATCTTTCAGTGCATCGGTTTTAAATTTAGATGTAATTCACAGATTAAACACGAATGCATGATGATAGACACTAAAGAAAAATTTTTAATGTACAAAGATTCCGCTTTGTTGAATCTAAACACATTCGAACTAGTGAAGAACATTTGTCGAAATTGTACTTGTCAATTTACAAAGACATTTTTCAAATGTTTCGATAGCCAATTCTTTGATGTATATTTTGAAAATATGTTTGAATGAAAAAACCTTGTTTTGTACATTCTATCTAAATAAACATTTTTTTTTCTGTAAATGAATCTCTCTTTATTTTTCTTTGAAAAATTTATTTGAAACTAAAACAATTTTTAATTTTAAATGAAACAATTTATTTGTTAGCAGAGAAAATTTTAGTGAAATCATGTTTTGTTTTAATTAGCAGATTAGGTTATACTTTAAAAAGAAAAAAAAACTTTGCAAAATAACTTTAAGTGTTTTAATTAGCAGATTAGGATATACTTTGAAAGAAAAAACTTTGCAAAATAACTTTAAGTGTTTCAATTAACAGATTAGGTTATACTTTGAAAAATACTTCAAGAAGTCTAACGAAAAAAATTTAAAAGTGATTTGAATATATTTGTTTAATTCATTAAACTTAGAACAAAGTCTCATTATTTGTCTTTTCAACATAAATACTATTAACAAAAAAAAACTTAACACTACTTACCACAGAGCATCGTCTTTACACGTCCGTTCCCATCCGCAACCACAGAAGAAGTGACGCATGATTCAGCATAAAACCGGTTATGACGTCACGCACGAAGCTGACGCAAGCGCTCACAATCCTCTCATACTTGTCTGTGATTGGTTAAGAGAATCACATGACTTGCGAAAGGAGCAGGTGGTGGGCGCCACTCTGTCTGCATTCCTTTCATTCCCCCCCGTCCCCTGTCAATCATCTGGCGCCAGTCAGTCGCTGCATGCTCCGACATGCTCGCTTCTTGCAGATGGTGGCGCCACTCTGTCTGCATTCCTGACATTCCACCACGCCCACCTGTCAATCAAATGGCGTCAGGTTGTCTACAGGTATTGCTATACGATTTCATCATCCTCGTTTGCGATGGGGGACAGAGCACAGTCGATGACGTCACACCTGCAAGCTCGCTTCTGATTGGTTAATAGCGGTCACGCGATCTCTTATCAGTAACCTTCATCTACGGGTGTAGACCACGCACACATCATTCCTGTCTTGGATTTTGTAGGTGAAGGTCGTCTGTTTCGTAGCTCCCGTTTACCGGACATTTGGCTTTAAGCTCTGCGGCATCTATCCCTACTATTTTCGGCATCCTGCTGAGTAAAATCACCGTCGAAATACTTATACGTTTCACCTAGTGCGTTTTAGGTGCTCATAGTATTTTTGATTAATTGTGATACATGTTTATCACCTCCTTTTAAAAACAGTGTCTGCCAATTAGCTAATTTGCTTTGCGACATCATTTTATTGCTAACCAGTAGAAACGATTAGAAGATCCTTGAAGAAAATGTCTGTTGAAAAGGAATCATCTTTTAAAAAGTAAGTATGTTTTCATTATCTTTTTTTATTGTTTCGTTGAATTAAGTATGTTTCTAACCAAACGATACGAAAGATTCATACCGTTTTCTAAACATTCTTTCAATGATAAAATATTCATTTATTACCAACTGTTTCAAATATTTTAATTGAACTAGGATCGAATAAAAAATTGTGTTTAAAACCCTATTGGAATACACAAGTATTCTTTGAAAATTATAACTTTTAATGCTCAACACAAATTTTTGCACTAATAGAAAATATGATGTTGTACTATTTAAACCTTCACTATTTCTGTTTCAATCAAACCTTTGAAAAGAAAGTATTAAAATAGACTCATCGTGTACGTATTGAGTTTAAAACCTATTTTGAATACACAAGTATTCTTTGAAAATTATAACTTTTAATGTTCAACACATATTTTTACACTAAAGAAAATATAAGGTTGTACTGTTAAAACCTTCACTATTTTCAGTATGGGTTAAAACCTTCCACTATTTCTGTTTCAATCAAACCTTTTAAAAGAAAGTATTAAAAAAAGACTCAAAGTACGTATTGAGTTTAAATCCTATTTTGAATACACAAGTATTCTTTGAAAATTATAACTTTTAATGCTAAACACATATATTTCTGCATTAATAGAAAATATAAAGTTGAACTGATTAAACCTGCACTATTTTCTATATGGGTTAAACCTTTGAAACTATTCTTTAAAAGAAAGTATTAAAATAGTCAGTTTAAACTGTTTTATTTATTAAATAAAGAACCTGTTTAAATGAAGCATGCTATTATTTAAACATTCTTTTAATAATTAGATAAAATACAATTGTTTAAAATATTATTATTGCTTTTTTAATTTCATCATCAAATCTAATCATTAGAAAAAAATTATTCGATAAATTTATTTGAATTTTTGTTTTAACTCTTTAAAACAACCGATTTCATAACTTCTTGAAAACCTAACGAGTGTTTGAAGCAAACATTCAACATTTAATACAAGTTTTCTATATTGAAATAGTAGTTAAAATATTAAAAAAATATTAAATGTAGATAACCTTCTACTGCAAACTTTTTAAATCTTAAAGATATAAACAATTGCATTAAAACAAAATAAAATAAATGTTCACAGTTTCACTCTTTCAAACGTTTCGATAGGGAACCTTATTTAAGGGGTCTTGTACCTTTTAAACGCGTCGAAAATTAACGAAAAACTTCAAAGTTTGAATTCGTCTATCTTCAAAGCCTTTATATGTATAAACATGAAATTTTGGATATTAATTAAACAGATTGTGCTTTGTAATATGCTACCATTAGATATTTATTAACCCTTTACAGAATTTGTGTATTGTTGAAATCAAAATAGCTCTTTTTTTATTCCGTAAGTCATTGCGCGCATGATGTCTTGAGAAAGTATGTATGGATTGGCATGAAATTCAATAAAGATACAAAACTTATATTTGTTTTTAAAATGACCTACTTTTAGGCTAAAATTATTTCATTAACTATATAAAAAAATATTTTTGTTAAAAAAAAATAAAAATTTTGTATTTTTAATGAATAAAAATAGTCATAACTAAAAATATTACCACTGCAAATACTTAAAAGCAGATCATTTTAAACACACATATTTCTTTAGTATATTTACCAAATTTCATGACTATCCATACATACTTTCTCAAGATATCATGCGCGCAATGACTTATGGGGTAAAAAAAAGAGCTATTTTGATTTCAACAATACACAAATTATGTAAAGGGTTAATAAATTTCTGTTGGTAGCATATTACAAAACACAATCTGTTTAATCAATATCCAAAATTTCATGTTTATACATAAAATAGTTTTGAAGATAGACTAATTCAAACTTTGAAGTTTCTCGTTAATTTTCGACGGGTTTAAAAGGTACAAGACCCCTTAACCCGAAGGCAGAAAGGGGAGCAAAAACAATTTCACCATGTTTTGAAATCTCTATTATTATAAGGTGAATACTTTTCACCCCTGTTTTGACTGCATGCAGAGTTGTATTCAGGGTCGTACTGGCCCACCGGGCAACGAGGCAAATGCCCGGTGCGCCCATCGTCACATTTTTTTTTTTTTTTTTTTTTTTTTTTTTTTTTTTTTTTTTTTTTTTTTTTAAGCACGCATTCTGAAAGGCATAAAATTTTCAAAGATTTTTATTTGGAAAATTAAAAAGTAATGCAAGTAATGCGTTTTATTTTTTAAAGTATATAGCATAAGCAAACTATGTGTGATCAAAGACAATTAGATAAACCAATTTCGAGATAAGATAAGTTATCGACAATCAGATATGCCATTGTTACATATGGTATCCAGAAGCAGACTTTGTTTCAAAGCCTGTACTAATGATAAATTCTAAGAAAAATAATATTAAGTACTCACTTATTTAGATATACGCCTAAATAAGTTCTGTTCTAAGAATGCTTCTAATAAGTGTCTAATAAGTCTGCGTCTAATACGTTTGCATATTTTCTGCGTCTAAGTATTTAGCGCCCCTGGTGTTGTCAGGTATTTTTCTATTTCTGCCTTTTGTGCAAGTATAAACGACGAAACACTGTATAAGAAACATATTCTCATTTTAAATGGATTCATTAACAGAGACTTTGATAGTCATGGCGTCCTGGGGCAGATTTTATTCAGTACCCCGAAGAATAGTAACTTTCACAAAAATTAAGATTGGTATTAATGACGTATTTAGTATATTTTCTGTCAAATATTTAGCGCCCTGGGTGGCTGCCCGGTAGTTTGATATTTCTGTTTTTTTTTTTTTTGTGAAAGTACAAAAAAAAAAAAAAAAAAAAAAAAAAAAAAAGGTATGACAATTTAAAACAGGAGATTTTCCTTTTAATTTCATTTGGTCCCTTTGTCAGAGGCGGCTTTGGTAATCATGGCGCCCTTGGTCACATTTTTTTAAAGCGTTTCTATAAAAATAACTTTCAAAAAACTAATATCGTGTTTTTGTAATCAAGGCGACCTTGGTCAGATTTTTTCAAGCGCTTCTGTAAAAATAACTTTCACAAAACTAATATCGTGTTTTTGTAATCATGGAGCTCTTGGTCAGATTTTTTCAGCGCCTCTGTAAAAATAACTTTCAAAAACTTAATATCGTGTTTTTTAATCACGGCGCCCTTAGTCAGATATTTTTTTCAATGCCTCTGTAAAAATCTCTTTCAAAAAACTATCATCGTGTTTCTCTAATCATGGCGCCCTTGGACAGATTTTTTTTTAGCGCCTCTGTAAAAATAAGTTTAAAAAAACTAATATCGTGTTTTCGTAATAATGGCGTCCTTGGTCAGATTTTTTCAACGCCTCAGTAAAAATAAATTTCAAGATACTAATATCGTGTTTTTGTAATCATGGCGCCCATGGTTAGATTTTTTTCAGTGCCTCTGTAAAAATGCTTTTCAAAAAACTATTATCGTGTTTTTCTAATCATGGCGCCTTTGGAGAGATTTTTTTAGCGCCTCTGTAAAAATAAATTTCAAAAACTATAACGTGTTTTTTAATCACGGCGCCCTTAGTCAGATTTTTTTTCAGCGCCTCTGTAAAACTCCCTTTCAAAAAACTATCATCGTTTGTCTCTAATCATGGCGCTCTTGGACAGATTTTTTTAGAGCCTCTGTAAAAATAAGTTTAAAAAAAACTAATATCGTGTTTTCGTAATAATGGCGCCCTTGGTCAGATTTTTTTCAACGCCTCAGTAAAAATAAATTTCAAAAACTAATATCGTGTTTTTCTAATCATGGCGTCCTTGGAGAGATTTTTTTCAGCACCTCTGTAAAAATAAATTTCAAAAACTCCATATGGTGTTTTTTAATCACGGCGCCCTTAGTCAGATTTGTTTTCAGCGCCTCTGTAAAAAATCCCTTTCAAAAAACTATCACCGTGTTTTTGTAATCATGGCGTCCTTGGTGAGATTTTTTTTCACCGCCTCTGTAAAAATCCCTTTCAAGAATCTATCATCGTGTTTCTGTAATCATGGCGCCCTTGAAGATATTTTTTTTCAGCGCCTCTGTAAAAATAAATTCCAAAAACTATATCGTGTTTTTATAATCATGGCGCCCTTGGTCAGATTTTTTCAGCGCCTCTGTAAAAATAAGTTTTAAAAAACTAATATCGTGTTTTTGTAAGCATGGCGCCTTTGGCCAGATATTTTTCAGCGTCTCTGTAAAAATGCCTTTCAAAAACTATTATCGTGTTTTTTTAATCATGGCGCCCTTGGACAGATTTTTTTTCAGCGCCTCTCTGTAAAAATAACTTTCAAAAAACTAATATCGTAATTTTGTAATCATGGCGCCCTTGGTCAGGTTTATTTTCGGCGCCTGTGTAAAAATAACTTTCAAAAAACTAATATCGTGTTTTTGCAATCATGGCGCTCTTGGTCAGATTTTTTCGGCGCCTCTGTAAAAATAACTTAAAAAAAAAAAAAAAAACTAATATTGTGTTTTTGTAAGCATGGCGCCCTGGGTTAGATTTTTTCAGCGCCTGTGTAAAAATAAATTTCCAAAAACTGATATCGTGTTCTTGTAGTCATGGCACGTTTGGTCAGATTTATTTTCAGTGCCTCTGTAAAAATAACTTTCAAAAAACTAATGTCGTGTTTTCGTAATCATGGCGCCCTTGGTCAGATTTTTTCAGCGGCTCTGCAAAAATAACTTTGAAAAAACTAATATCGTGTTTTTGTAATCATGGCACCCTTGGTCACTTGGTCAGATTTTTTTCAGTGCCTCTGCAAAAATAACTTAAAAAAAACTAGTATCGTGTTTTTGTAATAGCAATCCCCCCCCCCCCACACACACACACGCACTCCCCACAAATACACACACAAACTGATGCTCTTATTCCACTAAAGTGGAGCATTCCATAATTTCTTAATGATAATATAAGTGTTAGACCGCCAAGACTAATTCTTCACAAGATTTTGCAATGGAAACTTATGTAAATTTTGCTTTTGAAAAAAGAAATTATTAAATTTTCATATCTATTTAAAAATTCGATAATTATTTTTAGCATCCGAAAAAGCCAATATCTAAAAACTATTTTTATTTTTTTAAACCAGATCTGCTTAACCTCTTTAAGCTTCAAACACCACCCCGATTTATAAATTGAACAATATGTATGTAATTAAAATAAATAGATAAACCACTAAAATTGTAAAAATTGTTTTACAAAAGAATGGATGAATGTAAATAAAGAGAAGCGCAGATGTGTTTGTGTTCAGTTTTCAATGCTGTTAGTCAGTAATGTGGGAGTTCCTAAGAAGACAAATTACCATTTCGGAGGTGTTTCAAGTTAACTCGATATGGGTTCTATTGTGGTTTCTGTAGTAATACCAGATGTGACACTTTTTTTTTCATTATACCGTATTCTGGAGCTCTGTATCTTTCTGGAGAAAATAGAGATCGGATATGGAGGTATTTTCCCATGAAATACTAATTAACACACGACACATGCTCGACGTACAGCCATCTGCGAAGAAAGCATCGTTAAAAACGAAAAAAATATTGAATTAAGCAACTGTTATAGCAGTTTTAAACTGTTTTGTGTAACAATAGAAGTGGTGTATTACACAAAATTCCTCTTCAGTGTGAATTCTTAAGAATTCACACTGAAATTCTTAATCTTTTTAGCAGCCCAAAACTTATGACGACATTATTAAATAATTTTCATTGATACATACATCAAATTTTTAAAAATTCCCATTAAGGTGAAAACGAAAAATAGCCAATAAATAGCCAACAAACCTGATCATTTTTTAGATACATTTCTTTTTTTCAAGATATCGAATGAAAAATAACTGCAAAATAATGCACACATATAAGATTAATTGCGGTAGGAAGAAACGTGTTATTCGTCTTCTTTTCAATTTTTTTCCACATTACGCAATTAAGGGAGCTGGTCACTCAGCTTCCGATTTCCCCTCACTAATTTAAAGTCTATGGGCATTGGATGCATTCGTATATTTAAAATATCTCCTCGGGAAATTAATACTTTTAACTTCTATTTTTTGTGTACACTTCCTTAAAGGATGTCTTTTTTTTCTTAGTTCTCAAAATATTTCTAAAATATAGACTTAATTTTATAGGAAGTGTTAAAATCTTACTCACAATTCGCATGCTTTATTTTGTAATACAATGCTTAAATATAATTTTGATACATTTTACTTTTAAAAAATGCAAATATATTTGAAGCTATTGCCGCTCTTTTGGTGCTTTTTTTGTGCGTGTGAGTTACGACGACCATTGTAGCTTAAATTTGGCTTATCTGAAATTAAAATAAACAGTAATTTTTAATTAAATATGACTTATTTTAGTGACTAGACGAGACAAAGGGTGAAAATTATGAAAAGCTCTTTTTTTTCTTTAATGCTGATTATTTGAAGAGGGTATTCAACTTTTATCGTAAAAAAATACTGATTTTTGATGATTGGAAAAAAAAAAATCCTTAATGCATTGCATAATTATATAAGAAAAAAAGCTGACAAAAGTAGAAGTGAAACAATTCAGTATTATTAAAGTAATCGTGTCGTGGTCATCTATTTAAAAATGCAAATTTGAGAAAAAACTAGTTGCAATTTTATGTTATAATTATAACAGAATGCATATTGCATTTTTTTATTTTTTTTTTTTTACTTACATAGATTGGTCTATTCCAGTTTCTGGCCACATAAAGAAGTCTTAATTCCGTTGATAAAGCCGCTAAAATAAAAACTCGATCTTCCGAAATTTATAAGTTATGATTACGTGTAAATCCTTAAAGCGGTTCTCAAAAAAATATTTTTTAACGTTCAATAATGCGAAAATTTCTGCTCATTTACGAACATATAAATAGTGTTCGAAAGAAACCGAATTTCGGTTACCTTCATAGTTTCGACTGAAAACGAAAGCGAAACTGTTTTAAAAATAAATTCAAAGTAAGTAACATAAACATACATATACGCATGTTATCTGAATAATGTTTTGCGTAGAAACGGCAGCACATAATTATTAATTAAAAAATAATTTGAAATAAAATTAATTAAATATAAGGTACTATAAACATAAAAATATATTAAAAAATAATTTCATTTAAAAATAACGAATTTAATCAATACAGTAGAACCTCTTTTATCCAAAACTCTTTTAACCGAAACTCTCTATTAACCGAAATCCATTTTTAAAGCTTTTTTTTTTTTCACTATCACATTTCTTGTTTTTTTTTTTTTAAGTTTATTATATTCCTCGTGTGAAAGCACTCTTTTCACTCGAGTACATATAAATATTTTCGATCTCCTTTCTTAGGGTTCCTTTGATTTTAATTTGAGCTCCCGTAAGCTGCGGAGTGGAGCGAACGAAAAAAACGAACAAATTAGTCATTCTGTAGCTTTTGAATGTTTTGCAAAAGGTTTGGCTTGGCTGGAGCAGCAGAAAGACTGTGATACTGGCGAACTAACAATATTTAAAAACTTCGCAATCGAAACTGCGACAAACAAAACATTGTTTCAAACCCTTGTGAAATATGTAAAAGGTACTTAATTTCAAAATTAAAGCTCAGGTAGTTTATTCTTGTTTCCGTTTTGCTATTGCTTTATTTTTATTAAGCACTTGTTACTCTAATAAGAAATAGCGCCTATATTACTCCTCAATCTTAAAATGGCAGCATTCTCGATTATTCGAAAATTTCGATTTTCCGAAAGAGGGTCAGTCCCAATTACTTCGGATAATCGAGGTTCTACTGTATTAGTAATACCTTCTAGATTTATCCCCTTGTATGTGAATTTATAGTATGTGCGGCTCTTTGAATGGGAATGCCGTTTGAGGGAGGTTAGGGCGTGGCAGTTATAGTAATGCCGAATATTCGGCAGTATTTTCGCCGAAACTAGGATTTTGGGCTGAAAACGAAAATGAAACCGAATATTTAGCCGAACTCTACATAAAAGAATGAGACTTGCAGGCTTGGTTATTGAAGTGATTTGTAATACAATAGATTCTTTTCTTTAAATTAATTAAATCTTGAGTTAAAATTTATTGTTGTCTCGTGACAACAGTTTTCTTTCTCTTCCCCCACTGTCGCGTCCGGAAATTCGGTTTAAAACGCCCCCTTTGAAAACCTTTTCTGAAAGATGTTTTACTTTTCTCAAAAAATATAATAGACAGTTCGATTACAAAGTTTCTGGTGGGCAATAAAAAATAGTTGGTATTTTCGGCCAAGTGAAGCAGTCAGCAGTTGTAATGGAATTTAATGAAAACCTTTAAAACAAAACTATCGTGCAATAAAATTCAAGTAATACTACTTTTCAAAATAATACATTCAACGTAATACTTTTAAAGAATGTATTACTTTTCCGAAGATTTTGTGCCTCCCCCCCCCCCCTACCCTGCGTACACACATGAATCGCGGTAAAAAAGAACAAGATCTTTGAAAAACAGAAACAACTCCATTGTTAGGCACAGCCTTTGTAAGTTTGCTCACTTGAAAGCAGAGCCAATACTAAGGGTGGGTGTGTGTGTGTGGGGGGGGGCATATGCCCCGGGCGCCAAATGAAGATTTTGTTTGTCGATTTTTCTCGCATCTACGTTTTGCACGGTATTGTTAAAATCATCCTGTCTGGCGTACGACAAAACATAGAAGAATCTAAAGATGATATGACATAAGGATCCTGTATAAAACGGATTTTTTTTTTCGATTCTTTTCGATTCCGTTATTTTTAATCAATCAATATTCGACGAAGCCAAGGGCGGATCCAGCTCATCATTTAGAGGGGTCATGGATATCCTTTTTTGGGGTGGGAGGCGATCACATCCTCTTTATGAGAATTTTTTATATTGAAAGCTATTTCCAAATCCAAACTAACTACTTTCCTGATACTTTCGCGAAGTTATTTTCATTTGTAAATGCAAAAAAATTGCATTAATATTCGTAAAAATATAAAATTTACCGATTTTGTTCAGATATCAAGAAATTAAAGAGTTTCCCATTTTCTTATAAAGGCAAAGTTCATTCAGAAAATGTTGTCAAAGTTAGCACTTTTAACGAAGTTTTACGAATTGACAGCCACAGAAATGTCGTCGCAAAGGAACAATTGGCTGTCACTTCCGGAAATTCAGTTTAAATAGTCTAACAATTGTCAACGATTAAATATGGCAAAAATTTGTGTTAAATTTTAGAGGTAACTAAACTATACACATTGGAAGCTATGGGATGCTATTAGACCAATGTCAGACGGGCGTCTTTTTTGCTGCTTTTATGCTTAAGTATTATCCATTCACAATGCTACCACTGACATTGGTCTTAGTGTCATGAAAATTGCACGTGTAACCCCCTCTTTCTACTCAAAGTATTAAAAAGTTTTTTTCAATCGAACTTATACCTTTGGAATGGATCATTTTCTTCTGATGGACTGGTGTCTTCCATTATTATGAAAGAACCATTATAAATGAAGTGTTAGGTGAAGATGAAAGAGCTGTCGTAAAAAGTTAGAACTCTGATTTTCTGGTCAGAATAGGAAAACAAATGGCCATAATTTTTTTTTTTGGTCAGAATGAAAAAAAAATGGCCATAATTTTTTTTCTGATCAGAATGGGGAAAGAATAGCCATAATTTTTTTTTCAAAAAAAAAGTATGGCCAATTTTTTCCTCATTCTGACCAGAAAATCACAGCTCTAACTTTTTACGACTGCTCTTTCATTTTCACCTAACACTTAATTTCTAACGGCTGTTTCATAATAATGGAAGCCACCAGTCCATCAGAAGACAATAACTCGGTTAAAATTCTCTTTTTAAATATACTTTACAGAAGAGGGGGGGGGCCGCCAAAATCCATGTTTGCTCCGGGTGCAAAAAAGACTAGTTTCGGCCCTGTTTGAAAGGAAACCGAAATACATTATGTCCCAGGGAAAAGAAAGTACCGAAATCAGCCATCTATTGTCCACTCAACAGAAACTGGAAATGCATGTGTTTCTAATTTTCAACCGATAGCCGGTATAAATAAAGTGCCCCTGATGTGAAATCTGCTTCGTTTGTCTCGTTCTATCCAGTGTTAAAGAACCACTCTCTCTTTATATTATTTGCCTGTGTCCTGAGTTATTTACTCATTTTAGTGTAATCTTAAACATTTTTCTTATAGTAAGCTTGTGCTTCACACTTTTTAAAAAATAGTGTACAGTGTACAGTATTATAAAATATCATCACTATCACAGCTCAGATATGCTTATATTGCATCTTGAATAACAAGAACTGTGAATTGTCCATGGAAAAACAATATAAGGTAACATTACTTATTATTAATTTTTTTAATCGTGTCTCTTTCTTTTCTTTTTCAGTTCTTATCAGTTTGAATTTTTGTGAAATCTTCAAAATTTGTCTAATGTGTTTCTTTATTTTCTCTTTATAACTGTTGCGAAAAAAAAATGGGATGAAAATTAAATGATATTTTTAATATTTCCCGAAATATGATTTATTTGTTGCTACGAACTAAATTGAATAATAACGAAAACTGAGTAATAATGTTAAAGAATATTTGTCTTTCGTGCAATTTCTGACTATATAACTTTATCAATTTCTTCATATATTTGTGATTTCAAATTTATTATATATATATTTAATATATATTTAAATAATTTATTATATAATATATTATATATATATTTAAACTTTTTAAATAGCGGGATTCAAACCAAACGCTTCACTATGATATCTTTTTAATGTTTAAAAAATAAAGAAATAAAACATTTTTTAAAAAATAATTCACGTAAAATAGACGTCAATCTTGCCCTGAACAAAAATAACTCTCCTGAAATTTTATACACCATAATTAGTATTTGTATCCTAGAGATTGTATTATATAAAATATTATTGAATTGTATAGAATAATGTTTTGCACTTTTGAGTTTTGACACAACGAAATTGTTTTTGTTTGTTTTATTTTAATATTTTATTTTCCATTTGGAGATAATTGTATGGAGATTTTTATGTACAATGTCTTACGGGGAACTATTTTTGTGCATACTACATTTCTATAGTGTAAAATACTAATTTGGGTGTCATAAATATTTTAGGAATAAAGTTTTCGCTATAGCAATATACTCGTATATATTTTTTAAGTGATTTTTTATACATAATTTATATAGTATGTGTGTATATATATATATATATATATATATATATATATATATATATATATATATATATATATTGTATGTATGCATATACATATATATATATATTTATTTATATAAACCATTAATTAAACATTACATATATATATATAAAGTCTGTATATATATATATATATATATAAGCATTATTTGCGCCCTTTTGTAAGGCAATCGGTGCCCTTTTGTAAGGCAATCGGCGCCCTTTTTATCCATTTTGCCACCGCCCTCTCAGTTATGCCAGTACGACCCTGGTTGTATTAGCAGATTAGCAGATTGAAAAGACATAAGTGATGTTTTTTTGGAGCCAAATTTCTTCTGTCTAGAAAATCGTATAGCATCTGCATTGTTCATGTTTATTCATCATGCAAGCTTTAAAGATTGTCGCCTAGGATTTTTAGTGAAAGATATGCAACACAAAGTAGAAAAAAGTTTTGTCGCCTATGATTGCAGTTAATTTTACATGAAAATAGGAAATACTCTAAGTGAAATACAGTTTCTTCAATGGTTCAAAAACTAAAACATGACATCATCATTCTATTTTTAGAATAAGGGCGGGGAAATCTGAAAAAATATATATAAATATCTAAAATTTACACTAAACTTCACCACTTTTCGAAAATAGTTTGCAACGAGGTTTCAAAAAGTAGTTTGCAACGAGGTTTCATAAATCGTCATGTCTGAAAACAACAGCTTTACAGTTTCTGGAAATGAGGTTTGATATTTTAATGTTTGTTAAATCTAATCACTTTAAAATTCTTTTAATAGCAAAAAAAAAAAAAAAAAAAAATCTCATTATTAATTAGTTAGCAGTTGAAATTAACAAAGATTTCGCTTTCGAACTTAGTTTTTATTTTTTATTAATTTTTAGCATTCTTTTATTAAATTTATTAAACATATAAAATTACTAATGCAATCATTCTATTATAATTAATTATACATTAAATAAATAGCGAAATGAAGTTAGGACTTTACACTGTTAAATAAATTAAATATATATGTTTTTTCTAAGCCGTTGAGATATGTTAAACAGTTAGAAAATTATTTATAATTTTAGAGAGAGAAAAATGTTGATGACACAATTATCGACATTTCATCGGATGAAGAAATTCCAGTTATTGATATTTTATCTGATGACAGTTTACCGTCAACAGAAAAAAATTATGAAATTTCTAAAAATGAAGATTTAAATAACTCTACATCCAATATTCCTGAATATATGTATCAAGAACAGGTAAAACTTAAATTAGTTATTATTTGAAATTTAATGCATTAAAAATAAAATAAAATAAAATTTTTTATTTTATTTTAGATGTCTGATTTAGAGGAACCTCGGAATAGTTCTGAAAACCTTGAAATGCAACCTAAAATACGCTCATCGTATAGCATTCCTGAATATATGTATCAGAGTCAGGTAAAAAGTAGAAAATTAGTTAAAAGTTGAAATTAAAAAAAAAAAAAAAAAAAAAAAAAAAAACTTGCAATTAAAAAAATAATAATAATTTTTTTTTATTTAGATGTCTGATTTCGAGGAGCAAAGAAATTGCATTACATCAGCATCATCAACTAATATGGAAAACTTTGAGGTAATTTATTTAGGACTAGGTAAATGTAAAAACTAGTTAGAAAAAAAAAAAAAAAGCTTTTATTATTTTTTTTTCAGAATAATTCCAGTCAAGAATTATTTTTAACCGAATCCTCTGATTGCGATGCAGATGATGATGAAAGTATGGAATCAAGTAGTGTGTATGACTACTTTCAAAATGCCCAGGAATTTAATGTTAGCGAAATGGAAGAAACCGGATTTGACGAGTCTTCGCAAAACGAGTTTGACAGCATTTATCAAAACGAATATGAAATACCAGAAGAAGAAGATGATGTGGAGAATGATTGGGAAGCTGAGAGTGCAATCCTTGAAAAAATCAATAGAGAAATATCTTCTCCAACTATCAATGAAGAGCGTGCATTAAATGAGGTAAATTAATTTTCCAATCTAGAAATTGTTAAAATTATAAAAGTGTTTTTAGCTTTCAAATTAAATGTTTTTTCAATCTAGAAATTGTTAAATTAAAAAGTTTTTTTTTTTTTTTTTTTTTTTTTTTCTCAGATTTGTTTTTGCATGGAGGATGATGATGATGAGATGAAAAATACATCAATGTATGTAAGCCAACCCAGGTAAAAAAGTCAGCAAGAAACCTTAAAAGAAAATCTTCAGGGAAACTGAAGGTATTTGGAACTAAAATTACCTTCAGCTTACCTTTAGGTAAAAAACATGTATTTTCCCTTAACCTTCTGAGTTCCAAATACCTGCTGTTTTCCTTCAGGTAAAAAACCTGTTATTTCCCTTCACCGATTTTGGCAGAAACATCTGCAGTTTTCCTTTAGGTATAAAAGCTGTATCTTCTCTTTACATTATATCGTTGCACCTGCATGCAGACAGCCTTCTGTGCAAATTCGCATCAGATCAATACATAATAATGATTACATATCCAGTTCGACATTGATTTGATACATATTAATAAACTAAACATATTAATAAAACATATATACATATTAATAAAAAAAACTAAGGGGGGAAAGCACCGGAGGTGCGTAACATGAATAAGTGGTAACAGGACTTGCGAACGATATGTCACATGATGTCTCAGCAAAATTTAGAAAAGTGCCCCCCGGGGGGGCAAAGTAGGGGGCAGGGGCATTAGAGGTGCATAACATGAATAAGTGGTCAAAGGCCTTTTGAACGATATGTCACATGACGGGTGTTGACAAAATTTAGAAAAATGCCCCCGAGGGGGGGCAAAGTGGGGGGAGGGGCAATAGAGGTGCATAACATGAATAAGTGGTCACAGGTCTTTCCAACAATATGTGACATGACGGGTGTCAGCAAAATTTAGAAAAGTGCCCCCCGGGGGGGGCAAAGTGGGTGGAGGGTCATTAGAGGTGCATAACATGAATAAGTGGTCATAGGCCTTTTGAACGATATGTCACATCAGGTATGTCAGTAAAATTTAGAAAAGTGCCCCCCCAGTGGGGCAAAGTGGGGGGGGAGGGGCATAACATGAATAAGTGGTCACAGACCTTTTGAACGATATGTCACATGAGAGGTGTCGGCAAAATTTAGAAAAGTCCCCCCCCCCGGGGGGGGGCAAAGTGGAAAAAGGGGCAGAGATGCATAGCATGAATAAGTGGTCACAGACCTTTCCAACGATATGTCACATGAGGGGTGTCAGCAAAATTTAGAAAAGTGCTCCCCCCCGTGGGGCAAAGTGGGGGGAGTGACATTAGAGGTGCATAACATGAATAAGTGGTCACAGGACTTTCGAACGATATGTCACATGATGTGTCAGCAAAATTTAGAAAAGTGCCCCCCCGGGGGGGGCAAAGTAGGGGGCAGGGGCATTAGAGGTGCATAACATGAATAAGTGGTCACAGGTCTTTCCAACAATATGTGACATGAGGGGTGTCAGCAAAATTTAGAAAAGTGCCCCCCCGGGGGGGCAAAGTGGGTGGAGGGTCATTAGAGGAGCATAACATGAATAAGTGGTCATAGGCCTTTTGAACGATATGTCACATCAGGGATGTCAGTAAAATTTAGAAAAGTGCCCCCCCGGGGGGCAAAGTGGGGGGAGGAGCATTAGAGGTGCATAACATGAATAAGGGGTCACAGACCTTTTGAACGATATGTCACATGACGGGTGTCGGCAAAATTTAGAAAAGTGCCCCCGAGGGGGGAGCAAAGTGGGGGGAGGGACATTAGAGGTGCATAACATGAATAAGTGGTCATAGGCCTTTCCAACAATATGTGACATGAGGGGTGTCAGCAAAATTTTGAAAAGTGCCCCCCCGGTGGGGCAAAGAGGGGGGGAGGGGCATAACATGAATAAGTGGTCACAGACCTTTTGAACGATATGTCACATGAGAGGTGCCGGCAAAATTTAGAAAAGTGCCCCTCCCAGGGGGGAGCAAAGTGGCAGCATGGATATCGGATGTGTATAACATGAATAAGTGGTCACAGGCCGTTCCAACTGTATGTTACACGATAGGGACAGGTGTTGGTAAAAGTTAGAAAAGTGCCGCACTTTGGGCACTTTTCTATTGGTATTGTGCCCCCCTCCCCTTGAAATTTTTATATATTACAAATAATATTTATCGGGAACCTCCGATGAAAATGCTGCAATTTCAAAAAAAGTCCGAAAAGTAAGAGATAATGAAATCCCCCAAAGCAGAATATGCTTATAAATGCGACGTACATCGCAGAACAACGGATTTCACTGCAGAACATTTCAAATTTTCATTTTCAAGAAAATTCACCATTCAATGTAGGAAAAATCGCAAAATTTGTCACTCATTGGTTAGAAAAAAAATCACCAAATTCTTTAATCATTCATTTAAAAAGTAAAGATGAAAATAAGCAATCGCCAGTCGCCACTCAACGAGTAAATGTGAAAAACTGACGATTAAAAATATGGAAAGTACCAGCCAAACGCAAGATTTTCCAAAAGGAATTTCGTAAAAGAATTGGGAAAGAAAAAAATGTGAATTTTGTCAAAAGATCGCGAAAAAACACACATTTCATCAGAGGATTACGAAAAAAAAAATGTAAATTTCATAAAAGGATCACCAAAAAAGCGAATTGTATCAAAGAATCGCAAAAAAGCGAGAATTTTGTCAAAAAATCACAATAAAAACAGCACATTTCGTCAAAGGATCGTGGAAAAACCCGAATTTCATCAAAGGATCGCAAAGAATCCGAAATTTCGTCAAAGGATTCTGGAATAAATGCAAATATGGTCAGTGGATTGCGGAAAAAAACACAAATATCGTCAATACATCGCAGATAAATAAAAAAAAAAACAATTTCGTCAAAGAATCGCAAAATACCCACACATTTCATCAAACGATCTCTGAAAATCCAAAATTTCGTCAAAGAATCGCGAAAATACGCAAATATCATCAATAGAGCAAAGAAAAAACACAAATATCGTCAATGGATCATGGCAAAAACACAAAATTCGTCAATAGATCGTCAAAAAACACAAATTTAGTTAAAGGATCTTGGGGGGGGGGGGGGGGGGGGAAATGAGAATTTCGAAAAAAAAACCCCCAGAATTTTGCCAAAGAATTGCGAAAACGAATGTGAATTTTGTCAAAAGATCGTGAAAAAAACTCACATTTTGTCAAAGGAACGCCAAAGAAACGAAAACATTGCCAATAGATCCAGAAAAAACGCGAATTTCGTTAAAGTATCTGGAAAAAATGCATAATTAGTACCAGGAGGGATCCCCTACCAACCCTCCCTTTACATTTCAGAAAATTTGCTGCAAATTTCAGATTTTTTAAACCTATTTTTTTCAATTTTGAATCATACCTGCTACTCAGTGGATAAACATACCTAAAATATACCCAAAAATTAAATATTCACTGACATAAATGTACTTACTGGCTACTAAAGAAATTATTCTCACTCGCTAGTAACTGGCTACTAAATAAAGTCAACCTACCGGCCAGTGGCTACTAAGCAAAATTCCTTATTTTCATCTTTATTAAAAAGATTGTGAAATTCATCAATGGGTCACGAGAAAAACTCGTACAGTTCATCAGTCATGGAGAACAAACCATGAAATTCTTCAGCCTGTTGTGGAAAAACATACAAAATTCGACGAACAGTTGCGAGAAAAAATCCATGATTTTTGCTAATCAGTTGCAGGTAAAAAACTTCTTCAGTGCACCGCCAGAAAAAACCCACGATCTTCTCTAATCGGTCGCAAGAAAAAGTCTCAAAATTCACCTATGTTAAAAGAAAAAATCCAGAAAATTGCAAATCGGTCGTGGCTAAAAAAAAATCGCAGAATTCGTCAGTAGATCGACGGAAGAAACTGCAAAATTCGTACATCAGTAGCGGAAAAAAACTCTCTCCAATCGGCCTCAAGATATACTACTTACTGGTTCAAGAGAAATATAGCAAAATTTAAAAATCAGTCACCGGTAAAAAAAAAAAGCGAAATTCGTCAGTAGATCAGATAAAAAATGGAAATTCGTCGATCAGCCATGCTAAAAAAAACCCTCGAGATTTGGCCAATCAGTTGAAAAAAAGACACAGTTTATAATTCGACTGTGAAAAAATATCACAATTTTCACTGATCTGTCACGAGTAGAATGCGAAATTCATCGATCGGTAGCAGAAAAAAATATTATCGTTTGCAAAAAAGAGAGAAAAAATTTGCTGTCAGAAGTGGAGGGTATACAGAGGTAAATGTCGTATACCTTCTGGTCCTTTTTCAGTAACACTGCTTAACTTCCGTTTCTCAAAAAAGCTATTGTATATACACTCTAAGGTATACCAGAGTTTCCCGTAGACAGTGTCAGGAGGGTGCTGCACCCTGCCTGCCCTTAGGTTTACAAATCAGCAGCCCTCTTACCCCTGATGGAAAACATTAGCACCCTTGTTGCCCCCAGCTGAAAAAAGTGCCTTTACTCCTTTCTTTATTAAAAAATTTACTTGCATAGTAAAAATGGCCTCATTGCTGTCTTTAAAATAGCGTCCTGTCTATTAAATATTAAAAGTAATTTTAAAAATCAAAAGGATGCCTTTAAAAATTAAAAAAAGTGTCTTTAAAAATCCAAAACATGTCTTTAGGAATCCAAAAGTGCCCTTTTCCTACAAGAAGCACCCTGCCCTTTTTTAAACATGGGAGAAACTCTGAATATACCCTCTGTTTTTTTTTTTTTTTTTTTTTACGTTTACATCGCTGCATACGAGTGCCCTTTTTTCTAGAAGTTTACTGTAGAAAAAACGGGTCAGTGCCCATTAGGCACAGATTTTTTTAATAAAGGACACACTTGTACCTTGTAAAGAAACGGAAAAAAAAAACAATATTTGGAACTGGCTTGTTTAATGTTCCCATTTCTCAACAGAATTTTTTGATATTTTCCCACGACTGATTGAAATTTATCAATTGTCCTCTCAAGCAACAGACGAATGTCACAATTTCTTTCTCCCGTAATCAAATGAAGAATTTTGCTAATTTTTAAACATTAAGTTTCATCATTAGGTCAGGGGGAAGCATCATAAACTTGTCAACTGGTCATATGAAAAAGAAAAAACCTTAAGAAATTTATCAGTCAGTAAAGGGTTAAAAAAAATCACACAGTTCTTTGATTGTCATGGGGGGAAAAAATTATTTAATTCATCCATTGATCGCATGAAAAAAAAATGTTTTGTTAGTAAGTTGTGGGGGGGAAATATGGAAATTTATCAACTTTTTATCAGAAAAAACGAGATCTGTTGATCAGCTTAGGTAAGGGAGGGGGGGGGGGATCGGCAAAACTCATAAACCGACTGTTATGTATATATATATTCAGTTCCGCTAGTTGCTCGCAAGAAAAATGCAATATTTGCCAATCAGTACAAGTAAAATACCCCAAAATTCGTCAATTGGTTACAAGAAAAAATTGCAAAATTCTTCATTCAGTCATCAGGGGAAAAAAAAAAAAAAATCTGAGAAATTCACCAGTAATCATTGGCCCCGGTAGCAGAAAGTTCCTGACGGGTGACGTGCGCCGCAGATTTTCTTTTCCCTTTTGCAGATTTTTTTTTCCATTGGATCTTTTTCCAACTTTATATTATGTTTAGTTCTTTATTATTTATTACTAAAACTTAAGTTTATTATTAATAAAAATGAGTAAAATGCTTAAAAACATTAAAAGTAAATGATTAATTAATTAAAGGTTCATTTGTAACATTTTACCTGCAGATTATTTTCAGTCCCTGAAAGATCTGTCGCAGACACTTGGAGAATTATCTGCTATTGGGTCATTGGGGGGAAAAAAAAAAGAAATTCTTCAGTGTGTTGCTTTAAAATATTGTGAAATTTGTCAATCTGCTATGGATAAAATAATAAAATGTAGCGGACAATCAATCGTGAGAAAAAAATCATGAGATTCTTCATTCGGTTGCAGAAAAAAATGGAATGCAGAAAATTAGCGAAAAATCGCTAAATTAATCACATTAAGTGACAATTGAATATTATCGTTGAATAATAATTATTGAACATCAATGTAAACAAAAAAGAATGCATAATTATATAAATTCACCAGTCAGTTACGATGAAAAAATCACATTGTACTTCAGTTGTAACAGGGAAAAAATTGCTTAATTCACCCAGCGATCACATGAAAAAAAAAATAAGAAAAAGAAAAACCTCACAAGTTTACCAATTGGGTGCAAGAAAAAATGCAACATTTAAATGCAAATTGGTAGAAATAAAATATTGCAAAATTCATCAGTTGGTTGCGGGAAAAAATTGCAAAAATTCACCTGCACTCATCTGAAAAAAATATTGCTTTAAATTTGTCTTTAACTGTTTTTTCATGAAAAAATTACTTTATTTAAAATAATTATACACATGTAAAATTATTTTTGGTACTTTTTGGTTAGCCGGGCACCAGCGTTATATATACATATATATAGTAATATATAACACTAGCGCCCGGCTAATCGAAAAGTACCTTATTTTTTCCATATTTCATATTCTACATAATAAATTAATCTACAATATATAAAAATTCTTTTAATTATTTGGTACTTTTCGGTTAGCTGGGCGCCAGTGTTATATATACATATATATGTGTATATATATGTACACATATATGCATTTATATATGCAATATACGTATGTATATATAACACTGGCAAACAGCTAACCGAAAAGTACCAATTATTTTTATGAGTTGAATATTGCAGCCAAAGATATTGAGCCCTGCTAAATGATTTGCAAGAGACATTACACCTTCACTGTGCATTATTAATCAAGCAGTTATGTTCCTAAAAAGATTATAGCTGCTCAATTTATAAAGGAAACTAAATCAGGTACTTACTAGTAAAATTTGTATTCCAATACATGGATCTATTAACTTGGGTCCTTTAAAGGACCCTTCACAAAATTTTATCTCCTCAAAACAAGGAACCTTCATCAAACTTTTCACCTGCAAACAAGATCCTTCACAACACTTTCCTACCTCCAAACTGAACTTTTTACAAGTTTAATTATTTAGGAGTAAAATCAGTCTTTCACTTTTAAACATAATGGAAATATATGAATATATTTTTCGCTATTATTTAAAAAAATAGTGAAATTATTCTTTAGTTGTACACGAAAATTTTTTATAAAAAGTTTTCCCCATACCACAGCATTTCTAAATTAATGTGGCGATATTTTTTACCGAACATGATTCTTGTCGAATGCGTAGTGAATACAAAGTGCCGAATATCAATATTAATATTAAAAAGAAGTGTAATACAGCGCTCTTACGCTATATATATATATATCAACTTAAAAATTAGTTAAAATTCGACTACTATACTGTTGAAAAACTCCCTGCAAAAAGAAAAAAATACAATAACAACATGACAACGTGACGATTAGTCCCGCTAATTTTCCGAATGGCGGTTAAAACGTAAACACACGGTCTCAGAGTTGAGTTGGGTACTTACTTCTCATTCTCCCGTGACATGGAGTCAGAAATAGAGCTGCTTAATCAAAAATCAAATGTTCCAACGAAAATTTGAAATAAATAAATTAATACGAATTATACATTTTTCATTTGTTTTTGAAGAAGTAATTTTTATAAAAACTGGAAGTCACGCCTGATAGAGAATAAGGGCAAATTATGCATGCAATAACCCCACCTATATTTTTCAGCTTTAATCGTGGACGCCACCAAAATGAGGAGAGGGGGGGGAGGGTCCCTTCCCCTCCATTGATTTTGAAATTTAAGTGACTACAGTGAAACCTCCCTGTGTGACCACCTCCATTAACCAACCACCTCTCAGAACGACTATTTTTTTCATGGAACGAAATTTATTCCTATAGGCTCAATACTAATTTTACCTCCATTCAGAGACCATCCCAGTTGAACTCCCTCCATGAGCGAACAATTTGTTTGAAGAAAATGAAACAAATTCCGTTTTCTCCTGGTCGCTTGAAGAGGGTTTTATTAGAAAAATAATTCCGGAGAGCGCATTATTCATCAAACTTCTAAACTAAATTTAGATTTTTTTAAATTATTATTCCGGTAACTTTTAAGTGTTTAAACCCCTTTATGCCATTTTTAGGCAATGAATTTAATTCTGATGACAAATTAAGAATGACGGTCAATAAACTCCCTTGCCCTATTCTGTCAGGAAACTCTCAAAGAAATAGATAATAATAGATACAAATTAATGAAATCTTCATTATTTATTGCTCCCCCCCCCCAAAAAAAAAGCATTTATTTACTGAACTTCGAAAGGACTTGGTTGGATAAGTTATAAAAGATAAAACCGTATTCATTTTTTTAACTTTGTAATAATTAACTTATGTTTTGATACTTAAATTTTTATATTTTTTCTTAATGTGAAAGATAAATGTTAGTAACATTGTTATCTTTTTTCAACAATTAAAATCTAGATTTAAACATAACCTCCATTAAGAGACCACCTCTCGGAGTGACCAATTTTTATTGGAGCGGAACGTGGTCGCTTTAAGGAGGTTTTACTGTAATTAGCTTTTGTTTTGATACTTAAATTTTTATATTTTTTCTTACTGTGAAAGATAAATGTTAGTAACATTGTTATCTTTTTTCAACAATTAAAATCTAGATTTAAACATAACCTCCATTAAGAGACCACCTCTCAGAGCGACCAATTTTTATTGGAACGGAACGTGGTCGCTTTAGGGAGGTTTTACTGGACATATTTTTTTATGTTTTCAAAAACAATATAAAATTTATTATTAACGAGTAACTAAATTAAAAGAGCCTCTTTTATTTTAGCAAATATATGTATATAGTGTAATATAGTAGATGTAATATAGATTGTATGTGCAAAATTCTTAGTTCCTCTTTTTTTAAAGAGCTGTTGTTGGTGTGTTTTATGACGGTCAATTACCTACACTTGGGATATGGGCCCAAAGGGGAGGGGAGGGGGTGCTCTGGCGTCTTTCTAAGAGAAAAGTAAGGAAATCCAAGGTTCGAAGAAAAACACGGAAAACTCCGAACGATTAGGCCGACGGGCGTGATTGGAATCGAAACCAGCACCTCTCGTCTACTAGCTTTGAGAGCAGAACCTCTCGGCCACTGGTGGGGCGGTTTTAAAGAGGAACTATGACTGTCGCGCTTGGATGAAAGAGCGGCATGGTGGGAGGGGTGAGTGCCATTGTCCCTTCTGTATTTTGAAATTTAATTAACTAAAATTTCTTTTTTTTTTGACAGATTTAGAAAAACACAGTAAAATTTATTCTTTTAGGAAAACTTAAAATGAAAAACTAAATAAGACATTTACAGAAAGGGGGTGGGGGAAATTGGGGCCCCATTGTCCATCGTTAGATACTAAAATTTAACTAAAATATATTTTTGTGTGTGTTTGAATACATTTTAAATATTAATGAAAGGGGTTTTGAAATAATTTGGAGATTTTTTTTAGGGGACAATTTTTGTTGATTGAAATTTTTGTATGCGTTAGAGTTTGAGGGAATATTTTTACTAGTGGGAATTTAAGAGAAATTTATGAAAAATTTTAGGATAAAAAGGAGACTTTGAAATAATTTCGTGATTATTATTTTATTTATAGAGGGGGATATTCTGAGATTGAAATTTTTGAGCGTGTTAGAGTTGAGGTGATATTGTTCCTGGTTATAATTTTAGAAAAAATTGTGACAAATTTAAGGTCAAAAAGGGCTTCGAAATAACTTTGTGATTTGTTTTTCTTTTTAGGGGGGATTTTCTGAGATTAAATTTTTTGAGCGTGTTAGAGGTAATGTTACTTGTAATAATTTCAGAAGTTAAAAATTTTTTATTGTACGGATGGAAGACTTGTCATTGACTTAATGATTGGACTTAATGATTTCCGTGTATTATCTAAAATATTAATTTAGAAATTTATTAAAATTATTAATGAGGAAACACAGGCATATCAAAATCTTAGATACCATAATGTGCAATAATAAAACTTTCAAGTAAAACCTTCATATTACCTGCATGAGAAACAGTTTTCATTTTCCCTGAAAATATCTCAAGCGATTTCACGAAAATTTTCTAAGTCATTGAAGATAATTTGGAGGTGATAACTTACAGAAATAAACCTGTATGAAATCTTTTAAAAAGCGGTATACTTCTCTTAAGAGAACCTTTAGTTTTCATTTTCCTTAAAGATACCCGCTGAAACCTTCAAAATGGCTGCAACATCTCAAAAATTTTAAAGGTTTGTGTCTGATTTTTTTTCCTGGGAATGCTTGCATAAAACACATGCAGATTGTCTAAAAATAATAGCAACTAAATTTATCAAAAAATGTCCACTGGTGCAATGCAGGCAAAGCCTTGCGTTTTTCGAACACGAACCAAAACCGCAATTAAATGTAGTAAACATTTATTGTAATGTGTGTCAAACACAGAACACACCGGGAAAAATAAATGTGTACGCATGTGGACACTTTTTCCATGAAGAGTGTCTATGGTTTGTGTTCAAAAAACATATAATTTGTCCAACTTGCAGACAACCAGTTTTTACTTAAATTAAACAGTTTAAAAATTTACAAAATTTAAAATCATTTTACCACTTTGTTTAAATATTTTTTACTAAAGTATTAAAAAAATTCTAATATGTGTGAGCATGATGGAATGCGATAAAAAATTGTTGACAATCTGTTCTATTAATTTAAAAGTTTAATAAATTTAAAATGATTCAAATCGATTTTTTTGTTTTAAAAAGTTCTACAAATTTATTAATATTTTCTAAATTAAAAGTTTTCTACTAAATAGTATATAATAACAAGTTCTACAAATTTTCTAAATTAAAAGTTTTCTACTAAATATAGTATATAATAACATGTTCTACAAATTTTATTAATATTTTCTAAATTAAAAGTTTTCTACTAAATTTCAGTAAAGAATATGTTAGAGCGCGATGGGATACGATGGTGAAGACGTCCACGCTTCGTGTATCCTGGAGAACGAAACATAAGCTAAGTTCGAAACAAAAAAACGTTTTTTCGTATTCAGCTTGTGTTTCGGCTAACTTTCACCCTTGACAATAATTAAACAAAAAACATTATTGTCACAAACAAATTCGCGTTCTTTTGATTAGTAAAATAATTTATATTTTTTAAAATGAATGTATTAACAAATAAACTTATTAAACAAAAGTTTTATTAGTAACTGACTTATTGAAAAAACTTGTTTCGAAAATTAGCAAATGACTACTGAAATGAACTAATTTATTAAAAAGCTTTATTAGCAAATGTCGAAACTAAAAAACTTGTTTCGGAAATTAATGTATTAACAAATAAACTTATTAAACAAAAGTTTTATTAGTAACTGACTTATTGAAAAAACTTGTTTCGAAAATTAGCAAATGACTAATTTATTAAAAAGCTTTATTAGCATATGTCGAAACTAAAAAACTTGTTTCGGAAATTAATGTATTAACAAATAAACTTATTAAACAAAAGTTTTATTAGTAACTGACTTATTGAAAAAAAAACGTGTTTCGAAAATTAGCAAATGACTACTGAAATGAACTAATTTATTAAAAAGCTTTATTAGCAAATGTCGAAACTAAAAAACTTGTTTCGGAAATTAATGTATTAACAAATAAACTTATTAAACAAAAGTTTTATTAGTAACTGACTTATTGAAAAAACTTGTTTCGAAAATTAGCAAATGACTAATTTATTAAAAAGCTTTATTAGCATATGTCGAAACTAAAAAACTTGTTTCGGAAATTAATGTATTAACAAATAAACTTATTAAACAAAAGTTTTATTAGTAACTGACTTATTGAAAAAAACTTGTTTCGAAAATTAGCAAATGACTACTGAAATGAACTAATTTATTAAAAAGCTTTATTAGCATATGTCGAAACTAAAAAACTTCTTTCGGAAATTAATGTATTAACAAATAAACTTATTAAACAAAAGTTTTATTAGTAACTGACTTATTGAAAAAAAACTTGTTTCGAAAATTAGCAAATGACTACTGAAATGAACTAATTTATTAAAAAGCTTTATTAGCAAATGTCGAAACTAAAAAACTTGTTTCGGAAATTAATGTATTAACAAATAAACTTATTAAACAAAAGTTTTATTAGTAACTGGCTTATTGAAAAAAAAAACTTGTTTCGAAAATTAGCAAATGACTACTGAAATGAACTAATTTATTAAAAAGCTTTATTAGCAAATGTCGAAACTAAAAAACTTGTTTCGGAAATTAATGTATTAACAAATAAACTTATTAAACAAAAGTTTTATTAGTAACTGACTTATTGAAAAACTTGTTTCGAAAATTAGTAAATGGTTAATTAAAAGCTTTATTTGAAAAACTTGTTTCGAAAATAAACTTAATTAGCAAATGATTAAAATATGAAGTCTAGTTATATGATTAAGAGTTCAAAACTTGAAGCTAAAATAGTTCAAATTTGAAAACTCGACGAAAAAAAAAATCATTCGGAAAATCGTTGTGGTCTGTTATTTTCTATTTTTTATTTTATTTATTTTATTTATTTATTTATTTATTTATTTATTTATTTATTTTTTTGCTAGTGTGTTTTCAAGATCAGGACTTTAAATGAGGATTATCCATTTTTGAAGAAGTAAGTTTTTGTTTACAGATTTTGGGAAATTTTGTTTAAAAAAAACAAAAAAACAAAAAAAAAAAAACATATGTTACTAAAAATTAAAGATTAAAACTTCTGTTTTTTTTTTTTAAATAGTTATTTTACTAGTTAGAAAACATTTATCTAATTGTCTTCATTAGTATTTGTTAAAATATATTATCATTATCCTTTTTGGTATAAGATTTAAACTATCAAAGAACTTGTTCGTTCTCATTGAAAAGAGTTCAGTAGCTCGCGCATTTCAAATTATTTCTCCAAAACGAGTGGTTAAGTTTAATCTTCTTAAGAAAATATATTCTTTCATTAGTAACTAATAAAATAAATATATTCTTTCATTAGTAACTAATAAAAAATATTAAGTTCACAACACTTTTTCTAAAAAACAAACTTTACTTCGTTAGTCACTGAAAAAGTCTTAGTTAAAAGACTAAAACTAACTTGCGTTCTTTAAAATAAAATATATATCTCAAAATAAGTAGTTAAAAGTAAAAAAAAAGCATATTCACATCATAAAACAATGGGACCCCCGTATTAAAAAAGCTTTATTAGCAAATGACTAAAACTAAAAACTTGTTTCGAAAATTAGCAAATGACTAAATAAAAAATTAACTAATTTGCGTTATTTTGATTAGTAAAATTGTTTCGAAAAATAATGTATTAACAAAAATTAACTTATTAAATAAAAAGGTTTATTAGCAAATGACTAAATGGAAAAAAAATAATTTAAAAACGTGTTCGTTAAATGATTAAACTCATAGAGAAAACTTCTTTTTTAACTATGAAACATAGTTTCATGGCTTGATCAGTTAATCGTCTAACCAATTATCAAGTCATGAAACTATTTTGACGCGAGTTCGAATCCCATGTGGGAACATTCAATGAAATACGTCATTTTCAAAAATGTATTCACTTCTTTATGTTAGTTCAACTAGGATGACGACATCGCAGGTAGTGAATCATCCTCTCGAGAGAGGGCGCTGGTGTCGCCGGAAACGATTGTGCTGCCCCCTAGGCTCGTCTCTCGTCCAATCATAAGCAAGCTCCTTATCTTGATGAAGCCGGTTGTTGCACGCTTCTTCGTTCATTAGCCCGGTGGATGTCATACTGATCGGACGTGTCTCTGCGCTGCTCCATGGTAAGTATTTTTTTAATTGCATGCGATCTTTTCTAATCATTCCTAATCATTCCTTTGTTCTACCTTCCTCTTACAACAGACTTTCCTTCATTAACACTCTTCTTACAGTAGACTTTTATTGATTCATTATACTTTAATTGATTCATTAACATTATCCTTTGTTCTAACCCCTCTCTTACAGTACACTTTTCATTCTCTCTTCTTTGTTTTAACCCCTCTACTATAGCATGACGCGCGGGCGCCTGTCTGTCTCGACTCCGCCCACCTGTCCATCACTTTCTTATCTCCCCTAACCTGTCAATCATTCGACTCCGCCCACCTGTCACTCATCTTTGGCCACGCCCTCCACCTCCACCTCAGCTCTTGGCTCCTGCTGGCATAGAACCCCCATTTTCCTTCTACTCAGAATCACAGTTAGATAGATTTTCATGTTACTCCGGTACTAGGGTCCACTTGAAGTTGATAATATTACATCTTTATTTATGTAAATTAAATAAATAGTTGTATATTTCCGGACATGTTATTAATAAGTATTATCAATATTCAATTGAAATATTTCTTCCTTAAAATACTTATATATATGTATATATATGTCACCATCATATAATTACAATTCATCATCTATATCCATTTAATAAAGTAAAATTAATAAATTTAGCATCAATACATTACACTGACATTACACAAAATGAAAATGGAACCTATGACTTGCAACGCAAAATTAAATACAATACCAGTAATTCACCAGTATATTGCGGACGATTAATCAATTTAAAACATATGAAAAACCATAAAATTTGATGCAATAACCAATTAAAGACAATATATATATATGTAAACTTTCTGTACATTAATACCATTGAAAAGTAATGAAAATACCCAATAATAGGCAAAAATTTACGAATATAAATCTGAATTTGTTAATATATATATATATATATAATAAAGAGAAAGATAAAAAATACTTAACTTCGAAATTATAAATGTAAATGTTGTAACTACGCTTTATTTATTTATTTATTTTGTGGGGTGTCTGTGTGTGTCTGAGGGAGAGGAGGAAGGGGGAGGGGGCACTCGAGATTTTGTGATTAAATCCATTTTTTTCAAATGAAAATGTACGATTTGTAGTTTTTCTACTTATTTCAGGGTGAAGGCAGCGCCATTGGATAAAAACTCTGGATACGAACTTCGCTTATATAAAGTAAATAATAAATAAGTTATTGAAATTATATATTTAATTTAAATACATTTGCGATTGTAGATTTAAATCCTAAGATGGATAAATTATTTTAATTAATAGAATCACTGAAAGGTTCATTTTCATGTATTTCGCAATTAATTACAAAAAAATATATATATATCCACGTACGTATATACATTTCAATTCATATAAAAAATTTCTAACAGTCAATATCGAAATAATAAGAACAGGTAGGTAGCAAATTTCTCTAGCATCATAAACGTCCAGCAATCGATTAACTAAATGAATTTTCACAAGTTGATTTTATTTTTTATACATTTAAATTAGTTTGAGGAATAAAAGCCGCAAAAAGTATTTTAGACGATGTTCTAGCACTAACCGCCAACCGAAGATAAAGATATTTATTTTACAGCAGCTATTTAATTAAAATAAATATTCAATTGTACATTTCAAAATAAGCTATTAATGTTACAATTTATTGTTTTATTATAACATTCATTAAAATAATAAAAACAATAAGAAAATTTTCTCCGAAATTATAAATATGAAGCAATAATTTAATTTAAATGAATTTTCTGTCGTAGTCTGGAAACATTATTGTGAAAAATAGTTTGAACAATTGATGAAGGACAACAAATTTACATTTGTTAGATACCGTCCCCAAGTCTCTATTGGATTTCAGTAATAATAATAATAATAAAAAAAAAACATTTTCTGAGGCATTGTTAATATATATATATATATATATATATATATATATATATATTTACTTACAGTATGAAAATTTAAAAATAGATAAATTTTAGAAAAATGCTTAAATTTTTTTTTAAATTATAGTATAAACATTCACTGAATTATCCAAAAAAGATTTTTATTTGCGTAATGTCTAATCTACATTATAAAATTTGCAATATTTTTCTTATTATACAAATAAATTCTATGTATGTTCTTCGCAGATATACATAGTATATTTCTGAGAAAATTATTTTATTTTTCGAATGTGTTTTGTTGTACAAAAACGATACTTTTCAGATTTTGGAGATACGGAAATTTTTTTATTGATTCCTACAAAATCTTCCTACAAATTCCTACTCTTCTGTCTTTTTTAATGGTTTGACAGTGTTATTGTCTGTTTTCTTTCATTTATATGTTCCGGTAATAAATTGAAAGTAAATTCTTTCAAATAATGATGATGGATTTCCCTTTTTTTCCCCATATTACGCTTATCAATTAGACAATTTATTCCCGTAATATTTGACAATGAAAAAAAATTTAAGCGACTATCCATCAGTTTTTCATGCAAACTGACTACACAACTAATATAATAAAACAATTTTAAGTGACATTCTAAAAGTAAAAAAAGTACTCTATGAACGGGTAAAATAGCATAAAGAAAGACGAAATAACAAGAGGCAGAGGATCTGCACTTCGAAGAAACTTTCCCCCGCAGATTTCGCGGAAATGGGAACGAATGAACATGAGAGGGGGGGGGGGGAATGGCTAACGCAAGTGGTCGCAACGCGGTCATTTAGACCGACTGAAACTTAAGAATGCGATAAAATGCTAAGAAATAGCAGGAACTACTTGCAAATTTACTACACAAGAGTCTGTACACTCAAGGTCAGCTACACGGAATTTGGCTATTGTAACTTTAACAGGAAATAAGTTACAGGAAGATAACGAATTTCGGTCGGGGAAAAGACCAACGCGGGAATATTGACGGGTTAAGTTTATAAATGTAACATTTGACATCAAAATATGCTTCATTTATATTTATTTATCTTCATGCTAAACAAAAAGACCATGCCGATTGATATGATTATTTTGTACATCCTTGGAGTGTCTTTACTGTATGCAATCAATGAGATTTCTTTCATTTAAGTAGTTGACATCTAATTTGTAAATGTGCCATGTGACTTTTAAATATTACATACTTCATTATTATTTATGAATCTTTCTGGTGTACAAAATGACAACGTTGACTAGTATAATTCTTTTGTACATTTTTGAAGTGTCTTTATTTTATACTAAGTAGGAGATTTAAATTATGTAATAAATTGTATGTTTTAAGTGGTAGAATGTTTTTTTTTTTTCCAAAGCTGGCTTTTTTAAAGGTTCAGTGATTCATGCTCGAATGCGTTGCATGCCGATCAAATATGCATACTACTTAAATATTCATTAGGCTTTTGCCAAAATCCTTTCAAAAACATTTTTAAAAATCAGATGTTTTGAATTTTATAAAGACAAACTTTTTCAAGTGAATGCATTATTTATATCCCTATTCATTAAATTTCTTTGCATATTCAATCAAGTTTTAAAAGCATGTTAAATTTTAAACTAAGATGTGAATGTTTACAAGGAAATCTTACTATGTCTTTTTGATCTCTTAATTTAGAATTCTTAAGTTTTATCAACATAATGCTGATTATTTCAGTGGTAGCATCAACTTACATGTGGGTTAAGTATATGTACAATCATAGCCCTAATTCGTAATATAAAAAGACTATGTATTAACCCTTAAATGCCGGGTGTTGCTTTTCGGCAGCATACCCAATTTAGGTTCCAAAATACTATTAGATTAATATTGAAGTTATAATGTCTAATGCTGCCAATAAAATACATTATGAAGACATTATTAAATAGATTTTCAACATGTAGATGTTAACATTTATGCTGTTTAAGAATAAAGATAGATCTTGTGGCAGATTGAATCTGCAACATATCAATTTCACCCCCAGTTTCTCAAATTCTACTTTAAACAAGTAAATTCATTATAGTAATTTTTTTTCCTAAAATAATTCATACTTCTACATTCATTTAGTTTTTTTTTTCTTTTCCTTTCACAAGGAACTTTTCTCAACACATATAAAGGTTTATGGTTTCAGATATTTTGTTTCACTTATTCAAAATTCACATTTTCGATTAATTATTTATTTATTTCCCTTCCTAGCGGTTTCTTTAACGGTTCATTTTCTTTAATGTATTTTTATCTGCACTATAAATAAACCACTCACATTTTCTATTAGAACATGACGGGTAAAAAAGGAAATAAAGAAAATAATGTATTTATTGGAATTGCAGTTTTAAATTATATTTTCCGTTATCATCATTATGCTTTCTACATTTCACATACATTTGTTAGAGATTACTCAATCACATTTAACTGCAATCTGTTTTTTTTTTATATATAAACAAATGCGAGACTTTTCGTCGCATTTATTCTTGAAACATGTAGGATTGCTTCACATCCTGTGGGTGCGTCGAAAAGCGGGGCTGCTACGTAATTTGTCTGCTAAACCTGTCGCCAATGCTTTGTCTTTGTAATATAGGCGTCAAAATCTTGATTAGTTGGCGATAATACAATAAGCAAAGACATATGAGTTCAGTACGCATTATGACATGGTTCGCCCCTGACCGCCTGACTGGAAGGTCCGTTAAAGGACCGCTGTTGTTTTCCTTTTCTTTTCTGTGACGTTGCGTAGCAGTGATGAAACGAATTTGTTTATACACATCGAGATACTTAATTTGTCCTCCTGTATTGCTTCATATCCGAAGCTCCATTTTTATGAGATATCTTCCTTTGTTTTTGAACATAAATAAATAAGTGATTGTACGTTCATCGATATGTTGGAGTTTTTTTAATCATCTTTTCAGCGAACCCGAGAACCACCATCTGATGCGATCCCCTTGAGATATAATTGGTGCATAACAGCCGAATTTTTCTCCAACTCAAAGATTAAAAAAAAAAATGAAATGAATAGAGACATGATTTTACTTCTCTCTGCCTGCGAACATTTTTCTCACCGCTACATGTCTTCGCCAGTGACCTGCGTAAGATGACGGGTAATTTGTCGCACGGAAACGGGATATACCCTGTTCTGTTTCTGGAGAGTTCTGAAGCCTTTCCGAGTGACTGAATTCGTCTCTTGGACGGACGTTTTACGGTGCTGTGTTTTCCCCCTCCTTTCGCCGAAGTTCGTCAGTGGCTTCTTCTGTTTTTTTTTGTTGTTGTTTTTTTTCCTCTGGTAACCTTTCCGTTTCTTCCGTGGGTTGGTGAATTCGCGTGTGCTCCCTCCGACTCTTCAGTGAAAAAAAAATCACCAGTGTTGTGCACAAGTTCTGTGTTGTGAAAACAGCGTTATGTGTCACTTGTGTCACCAGTGTTTTCTGTGAAATATGTTTAAAAGTGACATAAGATTCCAGCAAAAAAGTGAAATGTTAGTGCGTCAATTTTTAAGGGTGTGACAGTGTACAAAGTGTGTGACGGCTAATTTTGTGTGCAAAAAAAGGCTTGTGAGGTATCGAGTGTCTTCAGTTTTTGTGGTCCTTCAAGGACTCTACAATTTTTTGTGAAATTGGTGATTCGATAAGTGGTTTAAAAAATAAATCTGAAGAAAATTTTCGGCGCATCTACAGTGAAAATTGGCCGTAAAAAAGGAAAAAAATTGCCTTCGTCGTGCACAATTCTTTGGCAGTTGATAATAAAAAGAAAACTGCTCAAATTTTTTACATATATATAGAATACGAGAATTGAATATTTGTTTCAAAATTTTCTTTTCAGCAATTTACTGAAGTCACATTAAATGCTTGCATTGAATTATATTTAATTCAATTTTCGTATTCATGAAAGAATATTTTACAATATATTTATTTATATGTGATTGAAATGATTTATGTTATTTTTGCCTTGACATTCATGCTCTTTATTGATTTACTTTTTGTTGATTAAGAAAGAGGATTATTTTCAGTATACAAGGTAAATCCCTTATTTTTTAAATTTGTGATTTTTCACAAACTTTAGGGGATATTTTACGTAACTTATTTTTACATTCCTCTATAAAAAAAAAGAGAAAGAGCTATTTGCATAGGCATTTTTTTAGTTGATTTATTGGCATGATTTATGTATTTTTTTTTTTTTTTTACTCTTAAAGAAGTTACATTAAGCCTTTTTATTTTTATTTTTGGATTAAGTTAAAAGGAGAAAATTTTCTTTTCTTTAAATTATCCTATATTATGTTTAATTATATTTTATAATGCTATAATTTTACATTGCATTTTATTATGTGATATGCTTTGGTTATACAGTAGTATTATTACTTTACATGTATTAGGCAGAAACTCAGTAATTATCAGTTATCGCATTATTTAAATTGATTTTTTTTGTGTGTGACAATGGCTAAAAACATCCCAATTGGTGTTATTAAATTACTAGAAGACTTGCACAAAATTTATGAAAAAGCCTATTCTAACATTAAATCTGCTCAAGATAAAAGATATAAAATGTACAGTCGGAAAGCTATTGTAGACTTAAAAACAGTTGACAAATTTAAACCTAGATATACAGGACCATACATAGTTACACATAAACATTCACCTGTGTCTTTCTCGATAAAAAGATTACATGCTGCTGATGATACAGCATTTCGTGTGCACATAGATAGATTACTCCTTGAACCACCTCGTTATGGACATTTGTTTGATCCTTCAAGTCATGTTAATAACAGTAATTTCACTAGTAACTTTCAACCACACACTTATAATTTAAGACGAAAATAATCGATTATTATTTACAAGACTTATTTTGAATTTATGTATTGTGACACTATGTTGTTAATCTTTGGCCAAGATTATACATGTGTTGTTTATAGGTGATCTTTGACAATGTTGTGGCTGATCCATGAGTGTGTTCCTTCGAAGATCATGCGTGAACAATATTCTGTGTCACTTTGCATTTTTCTCTATATGTTTATTTTACGCACGTAAGCTAAGCAAAACAAGCTAACTTTAAATGCTTTCACTTTTCGTTACAACTTAACAGTAACAAGTCTAGCTAGATATTCTTTTGTCATTCAAAAAAAAAAGAAAGGTTATAATTTTTACATGTCACTTATATCTATTGTTAAAATAAGTTAAAAAGAAAAAAAAACACCATTCAATTAAATTCTATACCTGCTTACATGACTTGAACATAATATTACAACTTTATCACACTTCGTCTCTCACCACTTTAGGATTGTCTTTTTAGAAGTCTGATATTTACAACTTAGTTTTTTTCCCTTTGTATAATCATTGCCCCCAAGAAGTCGTGAACCGTTCAAAATTGTTGCCCTAAGGTTCATGCGACATTGTGATGCCACCTTTCACGTGAATTGGTTTTCCAATTCAAATTACTTACAAAGAAGTTACATGAGATACTGAATCGCGCTCCTTTCGCGGATCACTGTGATCTACTGGGGAGCGAGGAGGCTCATGTTGTGCTCAATGTGAGTCGTCCTTTTTATTCCCTCTTCCTCTAGGGCTGAGGTCTTAAACCGAAGCCATAATACTTGTTGACATACAAGAATTAGGGCCACCACTTTTCTTATAGGCGTGCTTTAGGCACCTCTTTATTTTGTGGTCCTGTGTCATGTGCACGAATTTACAATTTTTACACTTATTCTCTTCATGTGTACATCTAAGTTTTAGTTACAATTACTCATACCTTGTATATTTTTCATTTTTACTTTTAGTGTCTTGAATTGTGTTTTTTTTAAATATTTCTTTTAAATGCTTGCAAATGTGCATCACAAATAGGGTCAACGTTAAAAAAGTGAGTCTTGGTACCAAGGACACAAAAATGATTGCTCACTGACTTTAAAGTTGCAATGGATCCAAAGACTTAAGCAACATAGTTGAATTTATGCTTTACATGCATATAACTTTTAAACATATGTTTTTTTTCTTCAAATTACAAGCTCATATATAAGCATTTTCTAATGTGTTTACTTTGTGAAACTGTGTTTGAAGATTTACAATTTGAAGATGGACAATTTGTCTGTTTTTCTATAAAGCTGCAACGTACAGCTTTTTCTCGGTTGCCCCGGTGAGATATGTGGCAGATTTATCTGCAACATATCAATTTCACCCCCCGTTTCTCAGAATCTACTTTAAACAAGTAAATTCATTATAGTAATTCTTTTTCCTAAAATAATTCATACTTCTACATTCATTTAGTTTTTTTTTCTTTTCCTTTCACAAGGAACTTTTCTTAACACATATAAAGATTTATGGTTTCAGATATTTTGTTTCACTTATTCAAAATTCACATTCTCGATTATTTATTTATTTTTTTCCCTTCCTAACGGATTTTAGTTAACAGCAATTGTGCGCAGTTATAATTCGTACAGCTGCACTTCCCCTTAACAGTTCATTTTCTTTACCGTATTTTTATCTGCACTATAAATAAACCACTCTCATTTCCTATTAGAACTTGACGGGTAAAAAAAGGAAATAAAAAAATTATGTATTTATTGGAATTGCAGTTTTAAATTATATTTTTATTTATCATCATTGTGCTTTCTACATTTCACACACATTTGTAAAAGATTACTCAATCACATTTAACTGCAATCTGTTTTTTTTTTCAATATAAACAAATGCGAGACTTTTCGTCGAACTTATTCTTGAAACATGTAGGGTAGCTTCACATCCTGTGGGTGCGTCGAAAGGCGGGGATGCTATGTAATTTGTCTGCTAATCCTGTCGCCAATGCTTTGTCTTTGTAATATAGGCATCAAAATCTTGATTAATTGGCGATAATAGAATATGCCAAGACATATGAGTTCAGTACGCATTATGACACGGTTCGTCCCTGACCGCCTGACTGGAAGGTCCGTTAAAGGACCGCTGTTGTTTTCCTTTTCTTTTCTGTGACGTTGCGTAGCAGTGATGAAACGAATTTGTTTATACACATCGATATACTTAATGTGTCCTTCTGTATTTCTTCATATCCGAAGCTCCATTTTTATGAGATATCTTCCTTTGTTTTTGAACATAAATAAATAAGTGATTGTACGTTCATCGATATGTTGGAGTTTTTTTAATCATTTTTTCAGCGAACCCGAGAACCACCATTTGATGCGATCCCCTCGAGAGATCTATTTTTTCAATTGTTGCTACTTGTTCTTTTTGTTTTGTTTGGAAGCTTGCTAAACACCCTATTTTGTTCTGTAGTGAGAAAGTAAAGTTTATTTCTTATTATAGTTCCTAAAATTCTTGTGTGTTTAATATTATAGAATTATATCAAGGAAAATTATTTTTTCAATTACAGACCAGTATTGCTGATTAGTAACAAACTGTTTTTTAGCCATAAACCATACTTAAAACAAAGTATGATTTTTTAAAGTATTTTTCCAATGATTTATTTAAAAAATGAAAGTCGAAAAACATTATTACAATGATTTTTGAAAAGTCAGGCATTTAAGGGTTAAAAATATGGATTTTTAGATCCAGATAAAGGTCATAAAGGCTTGTAAAGGCTGATAAAGGCTTAAAAATGTCAGAATGAATGGGGAAAGTTTTATTTGCAAAAGATCATTAAATCTTTAAGATTTTCATGAATAAAATATTATTCATAGGCTATGCTAAAATATTAAAAAATTATTTCTTTCACCGTTCTTCAATGCTGTTTATCGCGCTTCGTAATCCAAACAAATTAAACGTGCACCATGAAGCTGATCCTTAATAATCTGGATTATATATGTTTGAGAACAAAATTTTAATGAGGGATCGTTTACAAATTAGAAAATATGCCACAGAAATCAGTTTTACAAAATTAATTTTAATATAATCTGTTTTAAGAGCTTTAAGATGCAAAATTTCCTAATACGAATATTTATTTTATACAGGGTGTATCTAAACTGTTTGGCAAAACGTCAAGGGTTGATAGTACACATCAAGACAAGCAATATTAAATGGGACACTAAGGGTACCAAACGTCTTCTGAAGGAGATAGGCGCCATTAACTTTTTAACCGGTTGGCCCGGATTTTTTCGTTCCTTGAAATCATGTTAAAATGGCTGTAGACAAAAATATTTTCAACAAATTTTATTTGGAATCATATATAGAAAGAAATGATATTAAAGATATTATAGCATCAAATTGCGATTAGTAAATATAATTATCCTGGAATTTACAAGAATTCTTATAAAAATACAGGAAAACTCTCGGACTGTGAAAGGTTAAAAGTTTAGGGTCCAAAATTTCAAATGATTATAAAAAACAGAAAATTTGGTCAATTCGTTATGCGGTTTTCACTAAAACTTTTCTTTATATCAGTGTTTACTTGAAAATAAATGTTAAAGATAAAGTTCAAAAATGCCGATGGAGCGCGCTTTAGACTTTGGAGTAACGAACAGCTACTTTCTACCGTTATTTTTTGTATCTCATTAAATGCTTTCAAAAGCTTAGATTGAAACTTATATTTTGAGTACAAAATCTGAATCATTGGGAGTGGTTAACTGGCGCAACCTGAACTGTGTTCAAGAGGACGTTTCAAATTTCAAATCCTGAACACAGTTCAGTTTATCTTTAAAATTTATTTTCAAGAAAACACTGTCATAAAGAATAGTTTTAGTGAAAAACGCAAACGAGTCGACCAATTTTTTCGTTTTTTATAACCATTTGAAATTTTGGACCCTGAAATTTAATGTCACCTAACTCCTTGAGAAGACGCTTGGGACCCTTTGTTTCCTATTTAATATTGTTTCTGTTGATATATAATATCACCCCTTAAAGTTTTGCCCAAGAGTTTAGATACACCCTGTATAATGTTCACCCACATCAGAGTGAAGCAATAATTTTTAAAAGAACGATGAGTCAAACGAACCTTGTTCTTAATTTAACTAACTGAAATAGTTTATTTTAAGATTCCCTTAATAGCATATAATTTTATAAAGATAGCCTCCATGGTTAAAATTATTCGATGAATGTCGGAGAAACTCTCTAATTCTTTCTATTTTTAAGCCTTTAATGTATCATTTTTTATTTTGTTCAGATAACAACATATTCGATTCTATTTGTGTTAATTATCCACTAGAAAAGTTGTCTAAAAAATTATGTATGTTTCTGTTGGTCATCATGTCATAACGTCTCGCCTGAGTTACAGAACAAAAATTACTCAAAAAATTAAATTTAAAATTATATACTTACTTTCAAGTCTTTACACTGCACAATAACAACTATTGAACAATATAAGGATTTTAATAAATCTTTTAAATGTTTGCAGAATTAATAATGACTATCTTATACAGATAGAAAAAAAAAACGCCAGTCAAGTCCATTGTTAGCACTATGAACAAAAGATTTTACCCCCCCCCCCCCTCTCCGTGATGAAAAATCAGAACAAAAACAGACCTCACGACATTAAATACATGGGATAATACGTAAATAGCACATAATAGTTCACCAAGAGACAAATATAAAATGTGAAAATGGCCAAAAAGATAATGTAATTTCTGATTTACACAGTGCATTTAAGGGCTAATACAATTAAAAGAAATTTTCGCTTTAATTAACCAGATTTTATTCACATTTAAATGCGCAGATACGTATTTTAGACATCGTTTAAATTTTGCTGCTTGTACTTTATAAAATAAACATATATAACAGCTCATTAACTAACGAAGCATGTCCTATGGAAAAATCAAATATTTAAACAAACTGATTTAACGCCGATTGCGATGGTTTAATCCTTTATCTACTGACTGTTCTTATAAGTACAATTAAAATAACTTATTATAAAGTTCATTTAATACATCGATTAGTGTTAATACAGTTTAGAATGAGTTATAGATGCAATACTTTATCTTGTCCCAGAAGCATTATTGGTTACGCAAAACAAAAATATTTTTAAAAGGATGATTTATTTTGCCTCTACATCTTTTCAGCTTTCTTGGTGTTTTTTTTTTTTTTTTTTTTTGGGGGGGGGGGGGGGGGGCTGAATTTTTTCAACACATCGCAAACTAAATAAATCTGGGAATGAGATCTATTTTCGTTTTAAAGAATCCATTCTTATTTTCTTACAGATTTAAATTCTTCTAGATTCTGTTGTCACTAAAATGTCTTATTTTCTGTTTTCTTCCACAACTTTCGGAAAGTAAACGAAAATCGTTCACTCTAAAAATGTATTCCAGTGAAACTTTCTACTGCCTGTGGGGATAATAAAAATGTTTTATTTAATATTCCGGAGATTTCATTGGTAATGTGAAAACTTAGAGAACATTTCAGGAGTATTTTTATTTGTCACGTAAAAATGTTCTGCATTTTCCTAACGAATTTTAATACGAGTATTTGATATGATTTATTAAGGTTAACATTTATTTTTCTTAATATATTTGTCAAATATTATCTGGAAGGGTTTTTTCATTTATTTTACTCGTGAACTCCACTCTAATGCGAATTTACACCGACCATGGTTTCATCTGTCAGCGTTTTTTTTTTAACATGCTTTCATTAATTTGAATTTTTTATAGACAAAAATAATTGTTTGATAAAAATACATAATCAATATACACTGATGAGGCAAAGCGTTATGACCACCTATTTAATAACAGGTTGTTCCACATTTGGCCCCGTAACAGCTACAACCCGTTTTAGTATGTATACCACAAGTCCTTGGCAGAAGGCCGGAGACACGATTGCACCAGATGCTCAATCAGCGGTCACGCAAATCCGGGATATTCCTACATGGTTGTTTTTTATCTCTGAACGGCCTTCCACGAAACCCCAAATATTCTTTATAGGACTAACAAGGATAGGGCCAACATTGTTAATCATAGATTCTGATTATTTTAATATATGTTGTAGGGTAGAGACCTCTTAGTGTTCAACGGATTTTATCTAACGCTCCTTAGTTCTTGAGAAACCGGGGGTCTAATATTAGTACACAACTTAAATACTTACATCGGAACCAAAATGATAGGTTAGTCGTAGCTCAGTTGGTATGGCGTTTGCCGACTGATCCGCGGGCCCGGGTTCGGTACCTGAATGCGCTGCATTTGTTTTTCTCATTCTTTGCTTTATAAATATACTTGTAAGTATAACTGAATAATCTCATTGTCAATTTAATTTTTAATATCGTATATAAATTTTAATTTTAACCTATTTAATTTTTTATTTTTAACTAAATAGTTGTAATAAAACATCATAAAACTGTTATTTTTTTAAAATAACTTTTTAAATGTATTTCATATATTCTTTATCGATGCGATTATACTGAACAATTGTGTCAATTCGTGATTTTAAAGAAACATCTTTTACGCATTTTTTAACAAAGGAAATCAATGCGATAATATTATTATTCTGTTTTTAAAGTATCAAGCATAATTATATTAAAAATTAGCATCAGAATTAAATTACAACCGATTTTGTTTCATATTAAAGATTTTTAAATTTGTAATAAGTATGCTTACGCTTTCAATTATTTTGCTTTCCCCTTTATCTTCTTTCTGCTTTTATTTTTATTTTATTTGAATATTCTTTTATTTATCGTAACTAGATGGCGCCACAACAGGTTTGTCACGATTTTGTAATTTTTATCATTCAATAATAGATCCAATTTCTTTTTAAACCTCTTTAAAGAATGATAAATAATAGTTTTAAAATAAAAAATCATAAATTTAACATAAAAAGTGGGAAAGGATTGTACTTTGTGCCAATATATTGAGAAAAAGAAACAACGTATATGGACACAAATAAAATGTGTTTAAAAGCATACAGCTGTTTCAAAACCTCTAATGTTCCCTCATCAGTGCTTAAAATAAAAGTTAAATTAAAACTAAAACATTGTGTAAAAAGGGGGGGGGGGTGGACAGAGAGTCAGAAAAGCGTACCCTTCAGCTCTACTGCCAACGATGAAATGCGACATACGGCTGACAAACAGCTACGGAGTTGATCTCACGCGCATATTCAGGGAGACCAATCAAAATCACCCAATTGCTCTGGAAGAGTCCAAACTTAGAAGGAGAAAAAAGGGGGGAGGGAGTGGTGAGAGTTATAGAAAATTAAACCATATCTTTGAAAAATTGGGTGTACTGGATAAATCGTTAACTAAACTGTTTGAATTTTTCCATATGTGATAAGCTTCCCAGAAGTCCAGATCATAGATTGAAGTACATTTCAGTATTATGGAGGCTTCAGAAAATTTTAAATTATAGTTGTTGGACCAGCAGTGGTTGGCAATAGCGGAACGTTTAATATCACAATTTTTAACGCAAGTTTTATGCTCCCCCAAACGGTTTAGTTAACGATTTATCCAGTACGCCCATTTTTTCAAAGATATGGTTTAATTTTCCACTCCCTCCCCACTTCTCTCTATTCCCCGCCCGCTTTTTCTTTTTTGGACTCTTCCAGAGCAATTGGGTGATTTTGATTGGTCTCCCTGAATATGCGCGTGAGATCAACTCCGTAGCTGTTTGTGAGCTGTATGTCGCATTTCATCGTTGGCAGTAGAGCTGAAGGGTAAGCTTTTCTGACTCTCTGTCCACCCCCCCCCCCTTTTTACACAATGTTTAGTTTTAATTTAACTTTTATTTTAAGCACTGATGAGGAAACCTTAGAGGTTTTGAAACAGCTGTATGCTTTTAAACACATTTTATTTGTGCCCTTATACGTTGTTTCTTTTTCTTAATATATTGGCACAAAGTACAATCCTTCCCCATTTTTTATGTATTTCGGCTTCAACGGGCCATTGGATTGCTTGTTTTATCCTTTTGATTTTATCTTTTGATTTTATCTTTTGATTTTATGACATGTCGGACTGCAATAGATTTATCACCCTACGCTTGAAAAAATTAAGATATATCAACCACCTTACTTTCCTTCTGAATGTAAACGCAATAGAGTAATTCCGAATTTTATTTCTGTCCATTGTAATTTAAATTATTCAAACAAAATTGAAAAAAATATTTTCCGTACGAAACTCGCACTGTTAAGATCTGTAATACAGGAGAGCCGTCGAAAGATTGCCCTTATTGAACAGGAATTGTATGATTTACATCTTAGTCTATCCAACTCACATCACGATTTCACTTCCATTGACAACCAGTCTTGGTTTAGTGCAAGGAGCAAGTCTACCGAACATATAGCTACTTTGAAAACGAAATTTAATTTACACTCTAGTAAACATAACAATAGTTTACCCAATACCTTACCGTTGGTTAACCAGAATGCCGTTGTCAATCTTTCAAGTGCTAACCTTACTCAGGATGAAATCCATTATCTTAAATTAAATAATTTTTGCACTTACTACTAAACTGTCTTTTCCTCATGTGATTGCCCCCATTGAAAGAGCGTTCAAGTTCAGTGCCTTAAACCCTTCTCAGAAGGATTCAGTTAGACACTTAATCACCAATAATGTGAATTTTAATAATAACCTTCCTAAATCCAATATCAGCAAAGCTGCATCGAGTTGCATAAAAAATCTAAAATCTAATACTGACATAGTTATCAGCAAGGCTGATAAGGGTGGCCAGATTGTTGTTATGGACAAGTCTGATTACCTATCCAAAACACAAGACTTGATAGACGAGGGTCCTTATAAAAAGATTAAATCTGATCCTTCTCAAAAAGAATTGAAAGCTATAAAATCGGCTATCGAGCACTCTCCTCTCATTTCCAACAACGTTAAATTATCCCTCAATCCTTCAGTGTCACACTTCGCAAGATTTTATACGCTCCCAAAAGTCCATAAACAAGGCATTCCTTTCAGACCAATAGTTTCGAACATTGGTACCTCTTCCTATAAATTAGCGAAATATCTGACCTCTATTTTCTCCCCCCTGCTCTCTAACAATATCTACACTTGCAGGAACTCTTATGAGTTTGTTAATAAGCTTCGTAGCTTCAGTGGCACTCAAAACAATAGCATGGTTTCATTCGACGTTAAATCACTATTACTAACGTAACGGTTCAAGGTGCTTTAAATTGTCTTAAATTACGCCTACAAGAATTTTATTATTCATATTACGAAATTGATGAGCTTATACATCTTACTAGCATTTGTTTATCGCAAAACACATTCATTTTTAATGGTAATTTTTATTGCATGACTGATGGTTTGTCCATGGGCTCTCCCCTCAGCCCCATCCTCAGTGATATTTACATGCACTATTACGAATCAAACCTTTTCAAGATATTATCCTTTCCATTTTATATCCGCTATGTCGATGACTGCTTTGCATTATTGAACTCTGATGATCTTAATCTTACTAATATTCTCTATATTATGAATTCTATAGATTAACATATTCATTTCACTTTCGAACTAGAAAATAACAGTCGTTTGCCCTTTCTTGTTGTTATGGTTTTCCGCGAAAATAATTTGTTTCACACTACTGTTTACCGTAAACCATTCGCAGTATCCTTGCCCCCACATCGCCTTTCATCCCATCCACCTAGTCAAAAGTTGGCTGCCTTTGACAGTTATGTTTACAGGGCTTTAAATATTTGTTCTTCCGACAGTTTACTAAAAACGGAATTAGACTACATTAAACCCATTGCCATTGATCCAGGTTTTACAGCTGATATCGTCGATTCCATCCATAACAAACTAAGTAAACGTACAAAACCCAGGTCTAATACTGTCGGTAATGACAATTTAATTATACTCCATATTTTCCGAAAATAAGCCATCAAATTTCTAAAATCTTGTCAAAATTTGACTTTAAAGTGGTTTATACTCCTTTTAATGAAATTTAATTCACAAATCTGAAACATCCAATTGATAGTTTTTCAAATTGGGGTATTTACAGGATATCTTGAGAATGCAACAAAATGCACATTTGTCAAACGAAGCGTGCCTTTAAGATCCGTTTGGGGGAGCATAAAACTTGCGTTAAAAATTGTGATATTAAACGTTCCGCTATTGCCAACCACTGCTGGTCCAACAACCATAATTTTAAATTTTCCGAAGCCTCCATAATACAGAAATGTACTTCAATCTACGATCTGGACTTCTGGGAAGCTTATCACATAAGGAAAAATTCAAACAGTTTAGTTAACGATTTATCCAGTATGCCCAATTTTTCAAAGATATGGTTTAATTTTCTATAATTCTCACCACTCCCTCCCCCCTTTTTTCTCCTTCTAAGTTTGGACTCTTCCAGAGCAATTGGGTGATTTTGATTGGTCTCCCTGAATATGCGCGTGATATCAACTCCGTAGCTGTTTGTCAGCAGCCATATGTCGCATTTCATCGTTCGCAGTAGAGCTGAAGGGCACGCTTTTCTGACTCTCTGTCCACCTCCCCCCCCCCTTTTTACACAATGTTTTAGTTTTAATTTAACTTTTATTTTAAGCACTGATGAGGGAACATTAGAGGTTTTGAAACAGCTGTATGCTTTTAAACACATTTTATTTGTGCCCTTATACGTTGTTTCTTTTTCTTAATCATAAATTTAAGTTTGTTAACATTATAATTAATGTATGCTATTAAATTCTTTATTGAAATTATTAAATTATAATTACAAGCATATTTATAAAACAAAAAATGAAAAAAACAAATGTAGCGCATTCAGGTATCGAACGCGGGATCGCGGATCAGCCGGAAAACGCCATACCAATGGAGCTACGACTAACCTATCATTTTGGTTGCAAAGTAAGTATTTAAGTTGTGTACTAATATTAGACCCCTGGTTTCTCAAGAACTAAGGAGCGTTGGATAAAATCTGTTGAACCTGACACTAAGGGGTCTCTACCCTACAACATGTGGAATAATCCCTTTCCAGTTGGGACGACATACTGCATAGAAGGGTGCAACTGGCCCGCATTAATGTTCAGATACTGTGCAGCTTTCATGTTCTGTTCTTCCAAAACCACGGGTTCCAAAGTTGCTCATTTGAACCTCCCAGAAAACATATTGCCGACAACACCGGCCTCTTTATGATCTGCGGTAATTGGGGGATCAACTGTTCGCCTGGCAGACGGTGTGTCCTCACAGGTCCATTAACGTGTTGAAGGATGAATCATGATTCTTTGGACCCGGCAACTCTCTGCCAATGATTCATAGCCCAATCATGCTGTTTCGAGCCTATTATATGAGTAGTTGGCGACGATGCTTAGAAACAGTGTCACATGTGTGGGACGTTTGCTGTGTAGTCTCATATTCCACAGTGACATCCGAACTGCGTGCTCCGAACCAATTATACTATGACCTGAATTGTGATGTCAGTTGAGGCAGTCACTGGCGCCAATTTTGCCTTATCAAGTGGGAGAGTCTCCGACGTCCTTTTTCTTTGGTAACAAGTGGACATCCAACGCCACGACATTCACCGTCATTGATCCACTTTGCATAAGTACTAACAACGATATGTCACGAACAACACGCGAGTCGTGCAGTTTCAGAGATACTCGTTCTGAGCTGTCGGGCTATTAAATTCTGGACTCTTATCAAAGTCTCTTGGTTCAGCCTTTCCCATAACAGGCAGAAGTAAGCACAAAAATCATTCCACAGACTCCCTAGCGCCAGTTAAATTCCATTCTCATGTGATCACGTTACGTCCAGGCAAATTTGTTGCAAAATGTGGGGGAGGTCATAATGTTTTGGCTCTTCGGTGTATTGCCAACAAAGATATGCTCAGTTGAAGTTAAGTAATAACAAATTGCACTAGTATGTAACACGCATGTGCTGAACGGAATTGTAACATTTAACCACCCTGAAATAATTATTTGAATGATAATTAACTTAGCAGAAACACATAATATGTCTTGAGAAATAATCTTTTCGCTGCAAAAATAGTTTATTTCTAGATACACACGTAAATACAAGCTTAAAGTTCAATCTCTTGAAATATAGATATCTCTAAAAGAATTGAATAATTTAGAAAATATATCATTCCTATATTTGATTGGTAATACTTTTATAGAATCTTCACTTGTCTATTCTGCATTTGTCTTTTAATTAAAAATGCTTATATTATGGGGAGGGGTTGCCTTGCACGTGCATCTCCTATTTTCAGCATTTTTCAACGCTAAAAGTGTAGAAACACGTTTTCAGTGCCGGTAAAGTCTTGAAATTTATAATATACAAAGTAGCATATATCGGTACATTTTGGTATAGAGCAATGGTCTTCTTAATGCTTTACTTGTTGGGAAATGCAAATTGAGGAATACCATATTGTTCTTCATCTAATCTAATAGGAGTTAATTATAAATTAATGCAATTAAATCTTGTTAAAACTGAGACGAAACTATTATGAGATCTGCTTTCTAATAAAGTCATATTCGAAATTTATGTAAGCGAATAACTAACCACCCAGTTTACATATTACAACAGAGCATTCGTAATCTTACTTTATTAGTAAGTGTAGTACACTGAATTCTAAGTAGAAAGTAGAGCTTTTAGAACGTATTTCGGAACATAGCTTGTATGTCCTGGGGCCATATAAAAACTTAAATTTCGCATCTTTTTAAAAAGTAAGATTTTCAGATTATTAAGAGCATTTGGAACATTTTTTCTATAGTAACTCTACTTTTAAAATTAACTCTTTAGAAGTATATGATATTCGTCGACAATATGAATGTATATTCTGAATATCTATGCATTTCTAGCATGCTTCATACAAATATCAAACTTTGAAAATTTGTAGCATCATATATCTTTTTAGAATACAAAAATAAAATGAGCACAGAAACAGAAGTAAAGAATGTCAAATTCTTCATCCTCTTCGATCTAAACTAAGAGGATTTAGTAAAATATTAATTAAGGTGGTTCCTGTTACACACGAGACGAAGCTTTTACAAAATTCGTTTTCTAGTCACGTCATAATGTTTCCGAATGTTAACTTTACAATCAGAGAACAGCGTTTAGTGTGTTCATTTTATTTTTGGTTTCAATGTTTGTATTTAACATTTTGATTGTTTTAATAAAAAAGGTGAGTATAATTGTGTAAATTTCAGTAACATTTTATGGAATATTATTAGTTTAAGAAATGTAGGAGTATTTTGTTTATTTAAACACTGAAAAGTTAATTTAATATCTAATTGTAAAAATTTCAGGGAAAGCACAGTTTTACCGTATATTTTTCATAGAGTATTTTTCTTTAAATAGTCATATAAAAATATCACAAATGCAATTATTAAACTTGCTGATTGCGAATTCTGCTATTTAAATTATAAATAGAAGCTTTCTAATCTTATATTGCATTGCTATGTTCTTTGGAATTTCAGCTGAGTGGGTGCAACTTTTTTTTTCATATGCTTATTACATTATGGATACACGGTAATGATACACTTTGTAAATTAAATTTTTACTGTCGCGATATTTTTAAAGATAACAAATAAATTGCCTGTAAAAAATACAAATGCTTCATATTCTGGGATATATAATATAACGACGGACGAAGCTATACAATACCATCTTCCGAATTACCCACGTTTTAGAAAACGAGTCTTTATTCTCTGAAACTTCAGAAGGCAATATATTTTCGCGATTTAAAGAAGTATTCATTAAAACAAAGTTTTTTCTTCTTTTAACACTTTCCAACAAAATGTTTATGACTTCGGTTTGCCTGGCCGTCTATCCGCGCTCTAAGTCTCGTAAACATACTCGGATTACCCTGATATTATGGATATTATTGACGTTTACTATAACCCGATGCGTATTTCAAATTAAGTTTGTAGAATGTTTTGTACATTTACAGAGAGAGTCAAAAGTATTCCGTTACATCACGGCCAATGAGAAAAATCGTTTCAAATGATTTTTACTTTCTTCTATCTTCAATAGAAGAAAGTATTGTAATCGAAATTTTTTTCGACTTCCGATTTTCGGCGGATTTACACGTTTTAGGGGTTAGAGATTCCAAAAAACATGTTTATAGAAAATGTCTGTCTCTCCGTCTTTTCGTGTGTCCGTCTGTCCGTGTGTCTGTCGCCAGTGTACCATCAAAAAGTGCATAAAGTTATGCATATAATTAAACCAAATTTTTATTTTAAGTTTTTGGCTATGGCAAGCAGGTCCTTCCTGAATTTGGAAAAAAATCGCAGGTAGGGGGCGCTGTAATAGCGATTTTCGTGCGATTTTGAATATTGTACCATCGAAAAGTGTATGAAGTTATGCATAGAAATGAACCAATTTTTTATATTAAGTTTTTGACTATGGCAAGTACGTCCTCCCTGAATTTGAAAAAAATTCGCAGGTAGGGGACGCTGTAATAGCGATTTTTGTGCGATTTTGAATATTCCCAGCAAAGAGGAAATTGCTGGCCAGCAGCAAGATAGGTCCTGGCAATGATGGAGAAGTGCTGGCTGATGGTCTACCACTGCATGACCACTGCTGGACAGCTTCTGTCAACTTTGCTGTTGGAAATCATCAGATAAAATTCTGGTGGGGATCCGTTTTATCTCATGCGCTGGCCCACCACTACATTTAAGTGCACGAACTTTTGCAGTATTATTCCTGGGAACCCTTACGCTATGTGTCGCTGCGAATATCGAGGACATTGAGTATTTGAACACAAATATGAAATGAATATCTTAACACAATTCAAGCTGTGAAGCTAATTTTTTTTTTTTGAAACTGTAAAAAAATATAGCACCACTGCCACCAACAAAATAAACAAGTAAATGAATAAATAAATAAATTCTTTATTTCAACACGCTTTTTTTTCTCCTTAAATTTGGTTTTACTAGGTTACAAAGGATTTCGGTTTTCATAATTTACACAGTTCTGAATCAATAATAAAAAAGCGTATAAAATATATAGGATTTCTATACAATAGAATAATTTCTATACCAGTTTAATGATTGGGAACGTAAATCACAAAAGAAACAAACTTGAAATAGTGTAATGAGAGTTTGAAAACTCCGAGCAGTCGTAGCGTACGCTGAAAGTACTTGTTTTTGTCCGATCACGAAAACCAAGCAGCATCGATCGCGGTCAGTACTTGGGAGGGTGACCACATGGAAACCGCTGAAAGTTCAAATATTTCTATGGAAATTTCTGTTATAGACACTTCTACAGATATTTCTATAGCTCTTTGTGAAACTAGCTTATAGAAAAAGAGCCATAATTATGTAATACTTTGATTTTTTTTATAGAATTGTAAAAGAAATTTTTCTAAGGGAAAGTGCTGGGCCAGCAAAGAAATAGCAGTAGGATAGGTTCTAGCACTGCAAGAAAAGTACCGGATTGAAGTAATGTGATGGCATACCAATGCTGGCCTGCTGTTGGCCATCACTGATGGGCCAGCTGCATTCCACTCGGACACTTTTCGACAAGTTTATGTAATGGCACTATTACACTTTACCGCTGATGGCAGTGCTGGCTGCCACTTTTTTTTCCAGCTGATGGCCCACTGTTTCTTTCTTTGCTGGGTTGTACCATCGAAAAGTGTATGAAGTTATGCATAGAATTAATCCAAAAAACCTTTTTAAGTTCTTGGCTATGGCAAGCAGGTCCTTCCTTAATTTCGAAAAAAATCGCCTGTAGGGGGCGCTGTAATAGCGATTTTGAATATTGTACCATCGGAAAATGTATGAAGTTATGCATAGAAATGAGCCAAATTTTCATTTTAAGTTTTTGGGTATGACAAGCAGGACCTCCCTGAATTTGGAAAAAAATCGCCTGTAGGGGGCGCTGTAATAGTGATTTTTTTGCGATTTTTGTGCCATTTTGAATATTGTACCATCGAAAAGTGTATGAAGTTATGCATAGAATATGAATTAAATATTTTGTGTTTGTGTTTGATTATGGCAAGAAGGTCCTTCCTGGATTTGCAAAAATTCCGCCGAAAGCGGGCGCTATAACTGCAATGTCTGTACGATTTTCATTATTGTACCATCGAAAAGTGTATGAAGTTAATCATATAATTGAACCAAACTTTTTGTGTATGTTTGTGGCAATGGCAAGCAACTCCTTCCTGAATTTGAAAAAAATCTGCTTGAAGGGGGCTCTGTAATAGCGACGTCTGCGCCATTTTACATTATTGTACCATCGGAAACTGTATAAAATTATGCATAGAATTGAACCAAATATTTTGTGTATGTGTAAGGCTATGGTTCATATGTCCTCCCTGAACTTCAAAAAATTCCCCCAGGAGGGGGCGCTATAATTGCGATGTCTGTACGATTTTCATTACTGTACCATCGAAAATGGTGTGAAGTTATGCATAGAATTGAACCAAATTTTTTGTGTATGTTTCTGGCTATGGCAAGCAAGTCCTCCTGGAATTTGAAAAACAAATCTGCCGGAAGGGGGGAGCGCTGTAATAGCGATGCTTGTGCCATTTTCTTTTTTTTCGTGTACCATCGATAAGTGTATAAAATTAATCATACAATTGAACCAATTTTTTGGTGCATTTTTTTGGCTTTGGCCAACAGCTCGTCCTTTGAATTTGGAAATATTGAGCTGTAAAGGGGCTCTGTGACAGCAATTTTTTATATTTTTCTTGATTTTTCGTAGTTCTATTATCTATCGGTGGCTCGTGCAGCGGCGGGAACTCGCTTTCAGCTAAGCCGGCTATTCGCAAATAGCTGATAACAACAGAATAAGGAAAAACTATTAATTTTAACAAACATCATGATGTAGATTAACTCGTTTTTTGTCCATTTAATTGACTGAAGCAGAAACTTAAGATGAAAATCAAAGTTGGTATAGTATTAAACTAATAATATTGAAGTATTAACATGTGTAGCAACATTTTGAAATAATAAGATGCATAAGGGATTGGCACATCCAACTAGTTAATGATGTTTCACCCTTTCAAACATAATACAATTGATATGCATTTATGAAGTACACTAAAATATGCATTCTGTAGGATACGCGATACGAAAAATAGTTATTATTCATTTACAGGGCTACACAAATTAATTCGTTACATAATGGTATAGAGAGCATTGTTTGCGACGTATTTTAATTATGTTGAAATATTTCATATATAATGAAATTGATATAGGTCTCTGGGATTTACTATAATTTATTTCATGTATAATACGAAGAGCATAGCATTTATCCGAAAACACTGTGCATTAGAGATGATTGCTGGAAATGTATTTTTATTTATGATATGAGCTTTTAAGTTTCACTATATTTATTCATACTATATGGTGTGTATAAAAACTATTTGTTTATTTGTTCATGTACAGGCCTACACAAAAAAATTCATTATTGTTACTGAGTATGAGCGCAAATTGCTTAAAGGCGATTTTCATATGAGTTATGCATTTTCAACACTGAACTGCATTTAGTTCAACTAAGAAATATTTGTAGAATATAGATAATGTGATATACAGGGCCACGCAAAGAATTGGATATACGGCCGTCAAAGGATGATACTTTCTGGAATTGTGATTTCCATGACATTTGCATGTTTAACAAACAGGATTTAAAGACAAACGTGAAAAATTACCAGCTTTAAGATTAACATTGACAGGATTATTATTTTGTTACTGTTGCTTGTTAAAATTTATTTGCGGTATTCCAAATGTTCAAATAAGAATTGACAACATACTAAACCCGATATTCCAGTAAAAAATTCCAGTGAGAAAACTCAGTAATACAATATACAAAAACTACCCGGTAACGTGTAAAATACCACTGGCAGCAATATATAAGCAAATTACAATAATAAAAACTTTGTTTTAATAAATACCTCTTTAAATTTTGAAAATATATTGGTTCTGAGGTTTCTATATATACAGAAAGCATTTCAAAATTATGGGCACCACGGAAGATATTATTGCACATACACATAATATAACTGCTGTTTTAATAAAATCGCAACTAAAATTGTTTAAAGTGAATTATTTTAAAAAGTATTTGATAACAATTGGATCAACTTGAGGTTTGTATTCCTTCTATAATAAATTTAATTATTAGAAATAACGTATGTGGATAAATAAGTGCTCTCAAACATATTGTCAATTGATTGAAATTTCGCTTCATACAATTTTATTCAGAACTCTCTATTATTGTAAGTCTATTCAAGGTAAACCACGACAGTATTTATATTGATTTCTTTGAAAAATGGAGTTTGATTAATTTGTTGTTATACTCAGTAAAATAACCAGTGTATTATTTCATACTTTTCGTTTCAATTAATTCCAGTGGTTCGTTTACGTAATTATAGCTTCAAACACGAATTGTTACAGTGAAACATAGCATTCAAACGTCAGTATTTGTTTTAATTTCAAATAAATTGAATCTGAAATTTTAAACGGCATGTATAATTAAGTAAATGACATGTCTCTGAATTCAAAACGTAAATCTTTCATTAAAATGTAAATAGCTCAAAATATAGCTGTTATGTTTTTATATATATTCTGTTATATGCGTTATTGCGTTGTATTATATTGTATAACAATCATGTCAGCGATTTTACGGGTGCAGTTAAGGGAACTTTTCAGCAAATTCAGCCCTATTGAGAAATCATATGTTAGCATATGAGAAAATTTAAATAGGTGATTTTCGAACTATCTAATACAATAATCAAAATACGTTAATGGCCATCATGTAAGTAACCACCATTACAAAGTAGACGTTGGAGGCAGCAGTATTATGCTAAAAAAATATTTACTTACATCTTAACTGTGTTTAAAATGTTGAAAGTAATAACATTTAAATATAAATCTAAATTAGACATTTTAATGTCTTTTATGATTTTTTAAAAAATTACAATTTACGAGACATTTCGTTTTCTAAAAAGAGACTACGTCGGATCTTTATTTAACGGTTCTTTAATTAAGATATATATTTTTTTATTGTTACACCTGATTTTGTTAATTACGCAAGTAGTACAAGAATTTGGGCCAACATAGTTTATTTGTTGGCTAATCGTTATTACACGTTGGTCCGTTGTAATAAATATCCGCCTTATCGTACCATCGGCCAACATAAGTAATCACCGTCACCAAAGTAGAAGTCTGACGACTCCACATTATGTTTCATAAAAATATCTCCTAAGATTTTATTTATTTTTAAAAATTGAAAATATTAAATTTTGAAATTCTTCCTTAAGAATGCCCTTTCAAGTCTTTCCCTTTTTTTTAATGCTTAAAATGTAAGGAGACATGTTTTTTCTAAAAAACAGACTATGCCCGATTCTGTCATCTATCTTTTGACTTATTAACCTGATTTCAAAAATTATGCAAGTAGCTGAAAAAGATTGGGCTAACATAAGCTAATTGTTAGCTAAACATTAGTCCATTGTAAAAACTGTCCGCCTTTTCGTACCATTGACCTACGTAAGTATTTAGCATCACCGAATGTGACATCTGGAATCGGTGTAGTTTGTTTTTAAAAACTATTTACTTTCATATATAACAAATCACAACACCCTGTAATATCCTATCTCTTTTAATTGCTAAGAAGTGTAAATAAAAGCTTTAAAAATATAAAAAAAAATTAATTAGACAGTTAATATGTTTTGACTCTATAGAAGCCATTTATAAAACAAATAAGAATGTTCTATGATTGTATGATCTATGTACTGATTTGAAACGCTATGATTCAAGTTTTCCCTTATTCATTCAGATTATGCATCTTATATTGTAATTTTATTTTTAATTTGACGTTTATCTCCATATTCTCAATCATCGAGTACTCCAAGCCGCAATCTCCCAAGTTAAGGTGTCTCAAAACTCTTAAAGTTTTAAAATTTTCGAAATTTTAATTTTTTTAGATGATAAACCTCTATGTTTTCTGAACATATTGATATAATTGTTATCTTGAAATTTCCATTAGAACAGAAGTTATGGCTTTTAGAATGATACTGGCTCAATAGCAAAAGCGGTGTTTCCAAAGCTTTGAAGTAATTTTTTTCCAAATGACGTTTTTGGGCATAACGTGCACGATATCTCAAAAACTTTTGATTATTTTATCATGAAATTTTCAAAACATATGTTTCATGTTAGTCTGTATAAACTGAACCTAAAATTTCCTTTTTATTGTAAAAAGAAAATATTTTTTGAGAGGTTATATTGTTGAAATTTTCTAAATTTCGCTTTAGCGGAATACAACTTTGTATTAAAAATATAAATATGGTTTAAATACAAATTTATTTACGTTCAGGGTAATTATTATAATCTGAAATATAAGGAGGCACCAAAATTTTCATTCTAGTTGCAAAATTTATTTTGTAATCGTGCGAATAAACTGTTAGGCCGATTTTCTGTTCGTCAAATGTCTAACGGTTTAAAGCTCCCTGTAAATGCTAATTCTGCGTTTTGAAATTTTTTAAATATTTGCAATGAAATAAACATACTTATATCTTTCATTCCCAATTAAAATTGTGTCTTAATATCAAACACATTTTAAGATATTAAATGTTGAAAATGGTCTTTTTTTTTTCTTTTTTTCAAATTTTAAGAGTCCCGAGACCCTTTAAATGATCCTGTATCGTTACATATTGAATTTTTTCATGCTACAATCTCTTTGATTTCTCTTATAATGGATGGATAGTATAGCTTGGAGGGAAAAGATATCTTACTTTTATAGAAATTTATTTTGATGATTTCTTCTTGATATAATCTTGCCAGATAAGAGCTGTGGTTTTTCAATTATACTTTATATCCGTTATATGCTCCTTTTTATATAACTAAATTTTCTAACCCAAGTAATACGAAGACGGTAGGTATTTTTATGGTAGGGACGGCATGCTAATTTTTATCCCACTTTGATCCACTGAAGAAAATGTCCGCTTTGTCTTACCATTGACAACGGAACAGTTTGCCACCAACAGCTTTGCAATGATCCAACAGTTAACTGCTCAGATACGATCCAAATAGTAGATCACCACACCATGCTCCAACCTTTTCCCGAACAATCCAAATAGCACAAGATGATTTTTAAATTGTTGTCTCACTTTGATCCTTTGCAATAAATGCCCGGCTCGTTATATAATTGTCTTGTCAACGAGTTGCCAACAATAGATTAACAATTGTGTAAGTGTTGTTCCGATGCGATCCTAATTGGTGGTCAGCACACCATTTTTCAACCGTTTCCCAACCTCTAATCTCTAAATCCTACTATTTGTCAACGGTTCCTTCTAACGATGTGCTAACGGTCAATACTGTTTGGATATATTATGTAATGAATAATGTCCTATTTAAGCCTCTCTATAGGTTAATACGGAATTTTAGATGCGGTGGGAGAAATCGTGTACCCATAAATAATATAAGTTTTCTAAAAGTATCATTATATTAAGATATTGCATAATTTTTCTTTAAATCGATTATTGTTTTTTACTAGATCGAATTAAAAATCGGTTTATACTAATGAAGAGTCAGATAATGTTTACAGATTCTTGTTCATGAGAATTAATTATTTTTTATGATCTAAAGTTATCTTTTAACATAATTTTTTATTGTTTACGATTCAACGAATGTGAAAACGTTACTTTAAAATTGTTGTAGACTAGTACTTAATCGTAAGTTAATAGTAATGGTTTCTGTATATAATAATGAAGTACATAAACTGTAAACGTAACTTTTGAAATACTTCATTAAACTTGTATAAAATAAGAAAAAAAAATAAAGAAGGATAATTTATGTCTATATAAGCAGTAAACAATTTTGTACATAAAATCAAAAGTAATGCTTTACAACAGCTCTGTTTAATTTCTATATTAAAAATTAAACATGGATATTAATTTCCTGTGCAGTTTAAAGAACATTTCCTATTGGAGATAATAATATGTCCAATTTTCTACAGAAGCTTTCATTTAAACTTAATTACTGTAAAAGCACTTATTTTCGCGAGTCGTAATTTTCGCGAAAATGAAGATACCGGTGATTTCGCGAGCTGAAAATTTCGCGAATTTTATATGAACTGAACAGAGATTTGAAAAATTCCGAAACTACCTAAATAGAACGCCTTTTGCAAAAGGCAATTTAAGAGACTTCCTTTTGTCCGAAAAGTTCTAGGCCCTCCCTCCCCCTCCTCTCCCCATCGCTCTAAAAATGACTCAAAGAAGCTGGTATAAATATTGTAAGTGAATGAACTGCATTCTATTAGTTGTATTATTGTTTTTATTCAAGAAATAGTTGCATCGTATTCAAGAAATAGTTGTAAGTATTCAAGAAATTTTTGTACTTATTTCTTATTTAAGTAACTGCAATCATTAAATTTTGGTTAAGGGAAAAATTTCAGATTTTTTATTGTTATTTGAGGCGAAGAAAATATATATATTTCGCGAGGCTTAAATTTTCGCGATTACGACGGGCTCGCGAAAATCGCGAAAATTAAAGCCTCGCGAAAATAAGTGCTTTTACAGTATGTGGTTTTCTTTACGATAAAAGAAAATTTTAATAATGTTTTTAAGAATACAAAAGGGCTCAAGAAAGAAAATTAATTCTCAAAAATATATTAATTCATTCAATTTATTAAACTTTCTATACTGACTACATAGAATTAAGTATTTAGTGACCTTTTCTATAAGATGTTCCATTATTACCCAGTGACGTAAATTCCTCAGCGACAAAAAGTGTTAAATATTAAAAGGTTTTGAAGCAACAATGTAATGTAATAAAAAAAGAATTGACAGATATCCAATCACAGAAATTTAGCAGCAAGTTAATGTGAAAAAGTAACTTAAAAATGTATTAACCCATTTCTTCGATTAATTTTCTTTCAATTTAAATTTCTTCATTCTTACTACTTTTCTGAAACAGTGGTATTCTTCTGATTTAACCCATTTTATTATTAGTCCGCATTACAGGATTTCTGACCGGTAATTTTTGTGTTGTTTAATGTCATACGTTTCTTGATTACATATAGTAAAAAAAATCCTATTCCGGAATTTCCTGTATTGAGTCGTAATATCTGAATAAAAAATAAATTCCTAATAGGGACGCATATATGCTCTAATCATACAACTAAACTTATCTCTCATTATATAAGGCGAATATAATTATGTGAAAAGTGGTTACCAATTAAGGAATCTGAATTTTTTTTAATCTGCAAAATCGGAACACAGCTTGTTGGGAAATCATGCCATGCATATATTATAGGTTAAAATTTTAAAACTAGTATGCAAAATGATTTTAAAAAGTTAAAAACATTTAAAATATTGTCACACTTAAAACATAAAATTTCCAAACATTTTACTTGGAATAAAAGTTTAGACATATCTGTCGGCAATAAGCCTTTCACATTATTTGCGCGCATATGCATGCATTCGATAATTTATTTTTTATTGAAAAATACTGAAAGAAGATTTTTTACTTTGTGTACTCTCAAAACGCCTGGAATTATATAAAGGAAAAGGTACTATGCAGAAATTCTGGTATGAATTTGTGTTTCTGAATTATGCGCTAATGATCAAATGGGTTAAGTAAAGTGACATAAAATAAATAAAAATGTTTGAAATTTAAGTGATTTTATAAATTTTTTGTTTGTTGTAGACAAAAATTTATTTATGTCAACATGGTAATATCATTATGGTAACTCATCTAAATCAGCCAAAAATCATTATTTAGTGTTTAGTGATAGTTAAAATGTGTTATTTTTTTCGTGTGTGATACAGTAAAATATCATTGAAACGCAAAATGACTTAAAAGTTACGACTATATATGTATATTCGCTTTACCTTTTTTTATCTATAATAATTCAATGATTTTGTGAATGATATTGGTTTTAAAATGTTTATTAGAGATGAAATCTAGTGAAATTTGGCGAAGTTATCCACAAACATTGTTCTTTCTGTGTATAAATGTTACATAATTATGGAAAATATCGAATAAAAAACGCTGTCATAAATCATAAGATTGGAGATTTTTTCTACAAAATAAATCAAAAGTTTTCCTCTATAATTAATGACGTAGGGAAACTACAAGAGTTATTGATCTACGATAAAATAATGACGTACGTAGCGTACCACATGGAGACCAAAGGTTTAATAAGAAAGACGGAATAAGACAGAATTTCAAAAGCACCCAATAATTATCGACCTGAACCGAATAATATAACCATATTACAATACACTATGGCGTTTTAAATAAATGTTGTGTTTTTACACTGTAAAAAATCGAAGGGCGTTTTTAAATCCATGAAAATATAATATACAAGCAAACAAAGTATACTATAATCACTATTAAGTTGCACACGATTTAGAAAAGCATTTCTTTCTCTAAAAAAATTTTCTATTTTAAAAAGCATTTTTAAAAACATTTTTTCTGCATGTACTGATTTTCAAAAACATTTCCGTGTAGTTTTTATTGTATACAGTCTCTCTCAAAAGTTTAGGCATGCATCAAAATATGAAAGTAAAAGAGGAAAGAAAAATTTTAAATATATTTAAGCTGAAACATAAAGCATAGGAAAGTTATTGAAATTTCTAGTATATTAAATCGTTGCAAGCAAAGCTTATACAGAGCCTTTACTATAAATAGCAATTTCCAGCAGAAACTACGATATCGGAAGCCACATGTATATTTTCGTCCGCAGCCCTTTATTCTTCTACTTATTCCGACTCTTTTGAGGAAGCTAGGTTCATACGTCCCCAGCCACGTCCCGAGTAAAAGACACTCTAGCGAAAGCCAGGTTGAAATAAATTCATAAATTGAAACTGGATAAATTTAAAAGGGAAATTACACAAATTAAAGACACCGAAAAGCGGGAAGGGTGGGCTTGGGGCGATGAAGCTAACGAAAGACTCCTGCTACGTCGAGCCTATTATTGGTCTCGAAGCTAACGAACGACTCCTGCTACGTCGAGCCTATTATTGGTCTCGGCCGGCCGGCGGGGGTGGGCTAGTGGGTCAACACCGCGGCGAGTGGCTTTTTTTCGTCCGCAGCCCTTTATTCTTCTAGTTATTCCGATTATTTTGCGGAAGCAAGGTTCATACGTCCCCAGCCACGTCCCGAGTAAAAGACACTCTGGTGAAAGCCAGGTTGAAAAAAAAAAATTCAAAAATTGAAACCGGACAAATTTAAAAGGAAAATTACACAAATTAGCACATGTACCACACGTGGTCAAACTGATCGATAAAATGGAAGAATTGTGTCAAAACAAAATATATCCCTAACGCAAATAAAACGTCATGTCAGCGTCAATGTCTAAACAGACTTAAAACGTAGACGCATATGAGAATGCAATAACTTTTTTTTTTAAAAATACCATTCATTGTTCATACTTTGTGGTGAATCGAAGAAAATTTCATGTGGGTAAGATGTGCGTTATTTTCTATTGCGTTTTGTTGCAAGATTGTTTCTTCACTGTTTTCACTGTTTAACTAAGCTATCAAAGATTTTAATCAGATTATTTAAATCAGTGATGAAATCGTGATTTTCATCAATTGATTAAAAAAAATAAGTTCGAAATCGAGTTTAAACTTAATTAATATTCTTATAGCATCGAGAAACCTGAAGATAGGAGTACAATTTTTAAGTTTTATTTATTTACATACATTTCATAAATGGAAATTTGGAAATTATAAGATGGATGCTAAGGGAAAACAAAATATTTTGAGTACTTAAATGCAAAACAATTAAAACTCGAAACCGCAAAGGTCGTCCGATTTCATTATTGCCATTATTGCTCATTATTGCCGATTCAATATTGCGCTTTTCGATGTTTTTAATTTATTCAATTTCCTTTTACATTTTTCCGGTTTCAGTTTTGCATTTTTTTCTTTTCCTTCCTGGCTTCTGCTACAGAGTTTCGGCAAATGGACGTAGGTACACTGTTAAAAATTTTGCAGCATTCTGGCAGGTCATTCGACCGTTTTTTGAAAAAACGGTTTCATAACAATAATTTAACTATATTCTGACCATAAAATGGCCAATAATATGGTCAGAATAGTGTTAAAATTACTGTTGTGTAACCGTTTTCGCGAAAAGCGGTCAAATGACCTGCCAGAATGCTGCAAATTTTTAACAGTGTAGGGATGCCCGGAACCGCGGCGCTCCGCGAATTCTGCGGCAGTTCCTATGACCTTCCATGTGAATTTTTCAAGCCTAAAATCACACCATAAGTAGTCCAAAACGGATTGGACTAGAATGTACATGTCATATGAGGGCAACAGCTTCACCGTATTATTCAGAAACGAAAAGAAGTTGAATCTGGGTAATTTGACGAATGCAATTGTAACTGGCATGCCTCAGTAAAAAGCCACGCTTTTCTTTAGTAGTCGACAAGTTTGTAAATCTCTTATATTTTGCAGTGAATTCTCTTTAATTGCCAACAGGCATGACATTTGTCAATGGGAAACAGCTTCCATTTTGTGAAATCTTATGGATCCTGATTGGAAATTTCTGCACTACAATGGTTCAATACACAACTCACATAGTTAAAAAAAAAAAAAAAAAAACAGTGGCGTTCTACCCGCAATGTTAACGTTTTAAATTGGCAGCTTTTACCCCAGATTTAAATCCACCTGAAAACATTTAAGGTATTTTAACCCGTGCAGTACGCAAGACTAGAAATCTGCATGACTCAAATTAAGAACTAAAAGCGACCAATCAAAAAGCATGCTATTCTACGTCAAAAATAATATTTCAAAATATAATTGTTACAATGGAAACAGGATTGTTTGATGTTATCCAAAAATGGGGAAGCATTATTAAAAAATAGCATAATGTAAAAATGTTGAATGATTTTTTTTTCAATTGTGTCTTAACTTTTGAGGCACTGTATAGTTACAGACTTATGATTTCTTATCAAAGTTAAGATTATGTAAAGATTTATGCATTTTTTATGTGCTTTATTTGAATAATTTGTACAGGGTATAATAAGTAAATCATATGTTTTTATTTAATTTTATATTGTTATGTATTAAACGACATTTCCTTGTTGTGACTAAACTTTTGGGAGAGAGAGAATTAATCAGTTATATTAATCCGGATTATATGTTTTTTGGATGCCAACAATTATTATGTAAAAATTTTCATGATAAACAATAATTTTGGCAAACATAATAAATTGACTGTATTAAAATTAAAATTAATATTATTTTGTTATTCTTGCAAGTATAAAATCAACTACGTAGCTCAAAATGTTAAACTTTAGACTTAAAATAATACTAAATTTCGATATTCCGGGTTAAGAACAACTGGAAAAGATTTCTAAATATCAGTTGCAGTAGACGAAAATTAGTTTCCATAAATGCTTCTTAAAATCTAGAAAATATATACGTTTTTGAGAATTATAAATGTAAAGTAGACTTTTTGGAATAATGGGTAGCTCGGAAGTAGTTATTGTATATTGTTCCTTGTGGTTATATTAGATTTTCCTATATTAAGAAACATTGTCTCTTTCTATTATGTAAGATACAACTTACGACAATTTAACCGTCGCAATTAATGTTCATCAAAGACTACAAGATTCGATTATAATTACTATTACAGCTAAACTTTTCAATATGGCATTTCATGTAATGCCAAAGGGTTTGAAAAAGGGAATCTATATATATATAAGAAAAATAGTTATGTTATGTATTCAACATAAAAATCTTATTATGACCATTGTACTTGATAACGTATTGTTTTGCCATTTGTATAGGTGTCAAAATTAGCGGGTTTGAAATTTATGCGAATATATAATATTTTTAATGTTAGCAATCTTTCAATGAGTACGACGTTCTTATACATATATATTTTTCAATAAAAATAACTTTTTTAACGTTTTTCAAATAGACATTTTAACCCCTTGAAGGGCGCTGGTTCTTTTTTGGACCACCTGATTTTAATCGCAAAAAGGGACATTGACACCAGAATTTTGGTTTGAAAATTTTCGTTTTATTAAATTCGTGAAGAAAAGCATTTACGTATTTTCAAATAAATTTGTTTGTAGATTCCGCTGTCACTCATTCATTTCAGTATTTTACTAATAGAAGTTCCTTGCCCTTGAAAGGGTTAAGGGGAAAACAACAGCTTCAAAATCACTTGTAAAACAGCTAACATTCATGTATACCTTTAACTTGGGTACTACTAAAATGGTTTCAATATTTTTTAAATATTTAAAGTGGCAGACAAACATTAAATTAACCGTTTGCTACAAAAAAAAAAAAAAAAAAGTTTTACGATTTTACAAACAAATGTATTAATAGATCTTTTTCCTTTCCATTTAATACTGAATGAATGTGCTTATAAAGAAAAGCATAAAAATATACTAATTAAAATACTCAAATCGTTACTCCTTTTACGTTTAGGAAAAAAAATCCACAAAGTAAATTTAAAATTCTTGAAACTACGAAACATTTAAATTAGTATAAATAACAAATACTGTATAAACATGCAATAGAATTAAAACTTCTTAATAAAATAGATTTTATACGCAGACAATGCAAATGTCAATTCTATATTTTGTTATTTCTGTAAAATCTGTTTTAATTAAATTTGAGATATGTTATGTAATATTTTTCCTTATTTTAACTCAAAAAGTATAACGAAAAGGCTAATATTTAATTAATAGACAAATGAAAAGAAAAAGAACAAATGTTAGCAAACATTCGTGTAAACATAACTTATGATTAAATTAAATATTTTTGAAGTTGAGTTGAATGATATTTATAACTAAATTTTTAATTTAATCCATTTATATGTCATGTAATTGAAACAAAAGTTTTTTAAATCCACTGATTTATAAAAGCATTCAATAATTATATCATATGATATTAGAGCATAAGTTGTATATACGTAGAAAATTTATTCTGTTTTCAGAATTATTATACGCGGTGATTCTGACTAAGTGTGATGAGTTATAATTAAGCCTCCTAGTTTTGTCATTAATTTTCAAAATTGGCTAAAAATACACGAGGGGATATCTAAACCTAGGCTGTGATATTAACCCCTTCACCTTCAAAACGCTTTACTCATATATAATTAAATGTCTTTCAAACGCTCCATGAATCACAAGATCGGTGCATTTTTGCTACGAAATAAATCAAGCGATTTCAGATAGGAATAATAAATGATGCACGGGCAGTACAGCAGCTAGAGATCTACAATGAGATCATGACGTGCGTATATACGACAAGAATGTGAAAGGATTAATAAGAAACACTATATAAGTAACAGAATTACAAAAGCAATTAATAATTAGCTACCGTATTAGTATAGATACACTGTGTTTTTAATAAATACTGCGTTTTACGTGGCTTTAATTACAAAAAGCTACCTATTGCAGCCGTTCGGAGGAACGAGATTTCAAAAAATTTTGGTGTATTTTCATCGATCTTGACCCCCAGACCCCGAAACCACCTTCCGTTCAAATGTTGATATATATATATATATATATATATATATATATATATATATGTGTGTGTGTGTGTGGGGGGGGGTGTGTATGTGTGTATGTGTGTGTGTGTGTGTGTGTGTTACCGGCCAAACTAGTTTATTCTAACGCGCACCGGATGAACTAGTTTTTCCTATGCCAAACTAGTTTATCTTAACGCCCACAGGATAAACTAGTATCTCCTAGGCCAATTTAGTTTATCCTGACACCCACAGGATAAAATGGTTTTGGGTCATTCCATACAAAATGAGCAAATCACGTGTGGCAGACATGTCACAGATTTTAACGAAAGTCATTTTGTAAATAGATCATATCTATTTATGAGTAAGTGTAAAATAACAGATTATAGGATTGTTTATTTAAGTATTAAAATTTATATTAAAAGTGGATGCAAATTCGTGGTTTTTGGCTACATGCTTGAAGTTTCAATTTTGGTTATTAGCCTTAAGAATGCAAAGACTATATTAAAAATTATTTATAATTAGGACTGAATGATAAGTAACAGATTGACGTAAGTTAGTAATTGTATTTTTATTCCTTAATGAGAAAAAAATTAATTTTGAAAAAATTTGAGTTAAAAATGCAACGTTTCTATAGAGATGAAAGACACCTCTGACAATATCAAAATTGCTTGACGTTATAGCTAAAAGTATATATATTAAATATTTAAACTTTAATTCTTGCCTTTTTTTATTCCTTAATGAGAAAAAAAAAAATAGTAAAAAATGTTGAGGACAAAATGCAATACTTCTATCACTTGTTTCGACGTGAAAGAAACCTTTTTTAACTTTTAATTCTTTTAATATTATAGATAACAGTGTATATTTTAAATATAAGAACTTTTATACTTGCTTTCAGTTTGTTTTTTCCTCAAGAAGATTTTTAATTAAAGTAGAAAAAGAAGTATAATTGAACAGAAAATTATATATTAATTTCTAAACCCACATACAGAAAATAGATGGTAGCACTAAATTTTTTCACCTTGAAATCGTGCAATATTTTAAGAAACGCGCGCGAATTAAAAAAAAATAGCTCATGAAATATAGTTAATATTGCCTTTTTTAACCCAATATTGTGACGTTAGAAATCAAAAAGGCATGCTTATTTTATTTTTTTTAAATCAGATTATGGACTTATTGATCTTTATGTCTGTGCAATAACTGTAATGTGGGACATTTCCTTCATTGTTTTTTTTTACCTGTCAATAAGAGGAAAAATTACGATTTTGTCATTTTTTTTAAAGTTTCTAAAATTTTTTAAAGGTGAAGGAAATACATGGCAACTTAAAAACTTTAGTAATTCAATCTCAATATGTAAAACTACATCAGGCATTAATTTCTCAGATGTTTATGAATTCCTTTAATTTTTATTACGTTTTTAATTTTCTCAAAATTTGCAAATTTTCAAATTTTACAACCAATTAAAGAATAATCATGGTGGTACCAGATTATTATTGCTCAATAAATAAGAAGATAATTTTTCAGAGGTTACATTATTTAAAAAAAAATTCATTTCAGTTAAATAGTTTTCAAGATACAGAACTTCAAACATGCAACTTTGGACGATTGCATACATGCCATTCTTTATCACAAGTTTTTTAAATGTCCAAAACTGCTAAAATAACTTATTTTTTGTGAAGATATTTTGCAGAGCTCTATTTGAATATGAATTGAACCTGTACGTCAAATTTTATTAAAATCTGTTACTATGTGGCCACGACTTTTTTTTAATTTTTGCTCATTTTACGTGGAATGACCCTTTTTCCTACATCTGGATCAAACGACTACAGTACGAGACTCACACTCAACAATACACTTCGAAATATGCTCTTTGTGTAATATTCATATGCTCTTTGTGTAATTACATAAATTTAGCAGAAAACAACATGATGGAAATTTCCATCATCATGCAAAGTTAGATCATTAGCTTAGTACTAAATAGAAATAAAAGAGGATATCATTGGATATTTTTTATTCTTTATGATAATTAACAAAACAATTATTATTTTTATTTAGACACAAATTGACTCCACATTTACTACAAGAAATTGTAGAATACCCTTTACATTTAGGATACTTGCACCGGAGTGACCCACCCAATGTTGGCCAATGTTCAGCACCATCTGTTCTTATGTCTTTAGTAGGTGGAGGAGATTTTTTTGACAGCTATGTTTTTTTTTATGCAATGGACATTAAAAAGGTATCCAGACACGATCAATTTAAAGTGAACTTGTTCTTTTATATAATTTTTGGGCATTCAATGTTATGATGGAAATTTCCATCATCATGCAAAGAAGGGTTAAAAAATTACGTTCATAAAGTCACTTCCATTTAAATAGGGATTTATTCTCTCTATTGAAATTCCCTTACCTAAATCAGCGTAATTCCTATCCTCATATGATATTTGAAGATGTGTTATTATTCTTTAGAATATTATTTCAGTTTTAAAATAATTATCAGATGACGTGATTTCAGCTATACCAATATAGTGATCAAATATCAAAAACGTAAAGCAAATAACTTATTCTTTGTGTATTTTTTGGTATACCTCAGTATAATTGCGAATAAATCGTATGCTGCTTTAATTTTTATTATATTATATTATATATATATATTTAAACACGTTATGAGTATATTTCAGAAGTACATTATTATCATGAGCAAAGAGTTAAAATTATTGGCACGAAAAAAGGCTAAACAAACTATGAAATTTTCATTACAGTGACCTGTCACTTATACATATACAACTTTCAAGGGACCGTGGAAAAAAGTCGTATAACTGAGAGAGTCGTATAAGTGAGAGACCGCCTTATTATACAAGTTTCAAACTTCATAGGCATTAATTATTTTACTTGCACTAAAAACGATAAGTTTTGAGTACTAAGAACATATTTTAACAAAATTTGTAAAATGTATTAAAAAATTAAACATAAAATATGTTTAAAAAGTTTACAAAATTGTTCATTTACCACTGTTTATTTTAAAAATTTACAGATCAGATTTTCTCAAAAAATGAAGTGATATTAGTTTGTTTCTGTCGTAGATGGAAATAGAAAATGTATTTCTCTAAGTCTAACAAAGCTGGTTTGGGAATAATCATTTTGATGGACATAATTCTTTAATTTATTTAAAGCGTTACTTGCTTTTGAAAAATTTACAACGACAGGAACATTGCTCTCATCTTGGTCATCCTCCTTGCTCACGTCTTCATTAATAATATCCTCAAAGATTTCTTCAGCAGTTCTCAGCTCTGACAGAAGACGTTTATCATCACATTCTACATAATCTTTGAAATTAATTCCTTCGTCCATAAACATTTTATTCGAGTCTTCGTTATTAAAGTATTTCATACGCTCTCAATATCAGGTTCATTCGTTCAACTAGCAGTTTGGTCTTGTGGGAAAACTGAATTTCCTAAAACAAATTTTAAAATTTAATTTGCTGCAGAAACGGCAAATCTTTTACATCGGGATGTGATGGACATTGATCCATTAGAAGTAAAACCTTTCTTTGTTGTTTTTGAAATTTATCATCTATCTCTTTTAAAAAATCATTGGAAACCTCTGATGTCATCCATGCCTTTTTTTAATTTCTCTAGCCACATGGCAATTATTTTTTATTCTTAAAGTACCGAGATTTTCTTGATTTTCTTATTACTAAAATTTCTATTTTTTCTGAATCATCACTATTTGTGCAAAAAAGGATAGTTAATCTTTCTTTACTTTTTCTGCCCCCTTGACATGGTTCTTCTTTGTATGATAATGTCTTATCTGGCATCAGCTTGAAAAATAGTCCGTTTTATCACAGTTAAAAAAGTTTTTAGGTCCCTTAATCCTTAATTAACATAAGTAGATTTTGAAACCATTGTCTAACATTATTTCCATTAACACATGCGCTTTCTCCTGTGATGCGGCGATGCAAAAGTCGATGTCTTTTTTTTAGCTTCTCGAATCACCGCAAGACTCTGAAAAATTCTCGATTCCATACTTCTCAGTAAGAGTGCGAGCCTTTTCTTTTAAAATCACACCATCTATCGGTAAATTTGAAGGTCGCATTTGGTTAAACCACGCGATTAATGCCGATGTCAATTTTTTAAATCTGCCACATTGTATCCTGGGTCTCTTTGAATCGACATTTTTGATGCATTTATAATGACATTTTTATTTTTCAGCATTCCTTTTAGTGCCGATTCTGGCAGATTGAAGAGAGCAGCTAATGCCTTCTTTGATTGCAGTAAATTTTTATAATATTCCTTAATGGTTTCAACTTTGAATTGTATGCTTAATGCTTTACGTTTTGACATGTTCAGTTTAGGTATCGATATGCAGCAAACTGAAAAAATTACAGCGAAATGAATAACCTTTCACGCGTCTAGTACGGAAGCTTGTAGCGATTTGCTTTGACGTACGCGTTTTTTTTCCCTTCGCTGTGCGGGTTGTACGCGCATAGGTCTTTTGGCATGATAATAGCTTGGGATGTGCTTCCGATATGTTCTCGCTTTAGTATTTTTTTCTAGTGATAATGAAGAACTGCCATTTTCGATTTGTTAAGTTTAAAATAAAAGTCTATTTTTCTTAAAACAACCTCATTCCTAAAAGACGACGCATTCCTTAAAGCTGTTAAAATTTTCCAGGAAAATGCATTTTGCAAAAACCCTGATTTCTCCACCAGTGCCATACAGAGACATGATCTGCAGGTAGTCATTTGGCTTTTGTTAAATGTCAGACACAAGAGAATTCCATACAATCACCCTCCCGCCATAGATTTCATCGTTAATAACAAACGAAGGTAGATAGGAAATGTTATTCATTATTCATAAACACTTTAACAATAATGAAAGGATACATGTAAGAAAACGTGAATGATTTGTACTTTAAAGATTATAAAAATTAATTCTAGAGTGAGAAATGTAAAATCGCCTGAACCTTTTAAAGCGTCGTTTAACTGAGAGAAGTTTAGCACTATTTCTCATAAAGCGTGGACGGGACCGAGAGAATTCGGCGTATAACTGAGAGAGTCGTATAACTGAGAGTCGTATAAGTGAGAGGTCACTGTATTTACCCTTATAATGAAACAAATTTGAGTATTTTGTTAATAATATATAAAATAAATTAAGTATATTGTAATAGAAAAATAATTAGCCACATAGGTTCATTCATAATTCTCTCAGGTGATGTTGTGTGTATTTCAGCTCCCAATAATTAAATTAATTAGGCTGCAGATTTAAGGCCGTAAATAGATTTTTAAATATTACTATTTAAGATGTAATTCATAGGAAGGGAGAAGGGATATACAAGGTATATTAGCACCAAAAATTCAAACTTACCTAGGGTTTCAAAGGTTATAAAAATGCAGCAAAACCATCAGATGCTTAGAATATTAAATAAATAATTTGATATTTTCGTTTAAAAACAATAGCACAGTAGAGCGCCGATTATCGGATACCTATTAACCGAACTTCCAATTATCCGAACAAAATATTTCCCTTAAAATTTTTTTAAACCGAACTTCCAATTATTCGAATAGCCTATTTCTCTCAGATTTTTTTTTTTTTTTTTTTTTTTTTTTTTTTAACCGAACTTCCAATAATCCAAACATCTTTTTTCTTTCTTTTTTTTCCCCCTTTCAGATTTAGCATTCGAAATCGAATCCCGGATTGGTGTATATTTGGGAAGCAACTAGAAATACAAGAGAATAAAAGGCTTGGGGAAAGAAGGTGAAATCGAAGAAATTAAAACGAATCCTCTGAAAATGACTCAGGTCCGTCACACAACGAAGATTTTGAATGTTTGGAAACAGTTATGAAATGTCTGGAACGGCAGAAGAACTCTGATACTCAACTAACGTATTTAAGAATAATTCGAGATATGGCAGCATTGAAAAACAAAGTCTTCTTAGAATCCAGCAACAATCGAAAGCTTTTTTGCTTAAATTATAATATCTGGAGTTCAGAAAATGATAAAAGAGAAAAGGAAAATTTTAAATTATAAAACAGTATGCAAATAAAATTAAAAAGACAAAAGAGAACAATTTTTAAACTACCCCTTGCAGCACCACTAACTAGCTGCCAGTCTTAAGCCTGGATAAAGTGTGAAGGTTTTCGTATACGCAGGAACATTCCTTAAATTGTCTGTCCGTTTATCCGAAATTTTGCTTATCCGAACTAGGGTTGTTCCCGACGTGTTCGGATAACCGGCGCTCTACTGTATTTTATTGTATAAATAAAACAAAAACAAAAACAAAAAAGAATGATAAGTGATATATATTACAATGTTTAAATGCGAATAAATAAAAATTGCCCAGTATAAACATTTCACAACTTCTTTAAAATTCGTCCCTCAATTAAAAAAAATATTTAAGGTTATAAATCGGAATTCGAAAGAAATTTCCGAGAATAGGTAAGTGAGTGTGCAATGGAAAATATTGAAAATCCTTCGGCTTAATATTTTATTTATTTATTTATTTAGATTAAATAAATAATTATGTCTGGTTACTTCAACGCACACTTACAGTTTGCGAATTCAGAAAAGAAAAAAAACCGTTTAGGGAAAACTGATTCCATAACCTTTCGGCTATTTGAACATAGTGTAATACCTAAAATAAGAAATTTCATTCGTAAAAATATTCAGAAGCATTTTTACTTTCCAAGCGGATAGTATAAGCAAAGTATTGTAACCAAACGCATAGAGTAAACTAAGTATTGTAATAATGACTTGTGCGTATGAGAGACAGTGAACATGATAATTCTCAAACGGTACTTCCGATTCAGATCCCATTTTGCAAATTTTTGTTATTAGAAGATTACCGATAAAGCGGTATAGATTTTCGCAAAATTAGCAGACGGATTAAGTAATCTATAATAACCATTTGTAAACCCTTTTCAAACCATTTTTCGGATGTTTCTATAGGGCAAATAACCAAAGAAATGTGACATAGTATGCGTAATAAATATTGAGGCAATGTAATCAAGCATTATTGATTATAAGTGCCGTCTCCAATTTTAGCATTCGACCATAACGATTCCGTTGTCTCTAAAATTTATACAAATTTCCATTAATTTTTTTTATTTTACCTTTCTAAACACGATGAGCAAAAGGGAAAAATCGTATAAATCGTAACAGATTGATATTTCCAAATACACATATTTACATTTCGGATTCAGTTTTTTTTACCTATTTTGAGAAAAAATATTACTTTTACGTTAATAATATTAATTGTAGCTATCCAAATAGATTTACTGAAATTTAAAGAATATGCCATTCTCTGAAATATTAGGAATGTACACTGTTAAAAATTTGCAGCATTCTGGCAGGTCATTTGACCGTTTTTTCCGAAAATGGTTACACAACCATAATTTTAACACTATTCTGACCATATTATTGGCCTTTTTACGGTCAGAATATAGTTAAATTATGGTTATGAAACCGTTTTTTTTTAAAAACGGTCGAATGACCTGCCAGAATGCTGCAAAATTTTTAACAGTAAAGTTATTTTCCTTACTATACAATTCATATTCATATGACTAGGTTAAGGAAGAGATTTTGCAGAAGTTTAAAAAATATCACAGCAGTGTTTAAGGGTGTATTCCGATCCAAACTGCTTATTTTCTGATTCATTTTAAAATTCATTTTTGCTCTCAAACGCATCAAACTTGGAAATTCTCTTATTTAGAAACTATATAATGTGCGGTGCTCCTTAATTTTTTGATAAATGCAGAAAATACTGTAAAAAACGCTGTCAAAGTTGGCGTTTTGAACAGAATTGTCCGAAGCGGGCGATCTGGGGATGAAAAAAATGGTCCTACTGAGAAAATAATTGTTTAAAAATCGAATTCTAATTAATTGAGCTGAAAATGAAATCACACGGCATGTTAAAAATGTCTTCAGAAATCACCCCAGCAAGTTTCATGTTTTTACTTTTAAAAATGAATCTGAAAATGTCTCAGAAAATTTCGAGCTGTTGAAGGTGGAAAAATATTTTTTCGAATACACCCTTAACAGCTATTACATATTTCTAACAATTTTAGAGTTTCATCATACACGATTGATTTAGAAAAAGTAATCTATATTCTAAATTTAACGAGTGAAATGTTTAAAATAAGAAAATCGCTAATGTTGCAAAGACTATTGAACAAATTTTTATTATTATTATTATTACCAAATATCAAAACATAAATGGGGTCGTAATGAGAAATTCATAGGCGTATACTACCATTACTATATGTAGACATAGTAATAACAGTAATTATTATGATAAAATAATACTCAATAAAAATACATGCATGATTAATAGTACGCAAATAAAAAATTAGCTGAGACTTAATAAGTAAAGTGTGAAAATGTGTAATACGAAATTGATAAAATTTGCATATCCATAAAAGAATATACAAAGATGTAAGCCTTTTTTTTCTTCATTTGCATGATTAAGATGGAGACAACAATAGTTTTCAAATTAAATTTAATGTCCGTAACGCATTAAATTAGAATTGTTTATTCGATGTTACATTAGTTAAAGAAAATACTTTCCGAATATAAGAAATAAGTAGCTGAATATTTCAGGCCAAAAAAATTCTGTGTAGTTGGGAAATTTGCATTTATTATCCCCATGTAATATGCATTTGTGTCATTATGAATAAAAAGTTCATTTTATTTGATAAACTACTTTTAAGAAAATTTGGGAACATGTTTTGATTAAAAGTACAGTAACTTAATAAATATAGAGAATGGATAATTTTATGTTGAAATATTTGAAAAAGTTGTTTACGATTTATGCATAATGCATTATTTAGCTTAAAAATGGTATATATAATTGTCAGTCTTCTTTAAATTTAAAAAAACAGTTTTTATTATAAATAAGAAGAAAGTATTTTGTTTTAAAACGTAGCTTATCACCTAAAATTTGAAAGATTAAGATGCATTCAGAAAATTTCGTCTTAAAAAATTCAAAAAGATTATTTTGTTTTCTATACGATCGAACAATAATTTTTTCTATAAATTTATTTTATTCTTTAAAAATCATTGAAGCTACGACGCGGATAAAAATAATGGTTTTCAAATATTTTTTTTTCTATATAATTAAAAAAAAAAACTAACATTCGTAACAATGGTACAGTATAATAATTGACTAATAGCAATAATTAAAAACGAAATAAAATATTTACAATTCATTTTAATGATTGATTTTCATCCATTTGTATAAGGGTATTTAAAAATGTGTGTATAATCTTTCTATCATATTTCTATGTTAAAATATATAGGGGTAAGTTGTGTAATGATGCTCATCGGGCAATACCGCTCACACAAATATCTCTAAACAGAATAGAATTGGATACGCGCGATGGGTACTGGAACCTAGTGAACATCATCATAAGTTCCCAGTAAGGACACAGTGACCGTCGGGAGCAAACTATTTTTTGCAGTGGTTTTATTATAAAATTCTACAACATCTAATTTGAAGGTAAGTGCTACCACATAAAATACCCCGATATTTTCCAAAATATAAAAGAAGATGTTGAATTGCTTGACTTTGAAATTGCTTGACGCTGAATTGTTTAAAATTTATTTTCAAATGTTAATTTACTCATTAAGTCTACAAAATATATACATTTAGCTCAGTGGCGTGGCGTGAAAATTTTCGGTGGTCATCGCAATTATTTAAGTTTGTGGTGAAAAATTATTAACTCTAAAATTCAATGGTTGAATGTTCAAAAAAGAAACTTTAAATCTTACCTTCACTTATACATGAACTCCAAATGTTCTGCTAAAACTGGATCGTAGAGTTTTAAAAGCTTATTAAGAGTTTTAAAATATTGCTTGGTCATCGCCGCATCCAGCGATGACCGGACGCCACGCCACTGATTTAGCTGTACATGCATGCATTTCTTTAATTTTGTAGTGCGTTGTTACGCCAACAATAATGCATTAAAATCCAACAAGGCGATGAAGGTTAATGGCGTTCACGTGGAATTCAAATTGAACACAATGACCAATGTCTGCAGCAGAGATTTTGCCTATTCCTAGATCTTCTAATAGCACCAAATGAAACAACAACAACAACAACAACAACAACAAAAATACATGGAAATTTTAACAGCTTTTCCATTAAAAAAATTGGAGGATTATGAAAGCAAAAATATGAAAAATCACAATAAAAAATTACCAAAAAAATGCGTCCAATATACAAAGGAAAGTAAGGTTTCAAAAAAGAAGTTATATGACGACAGCTGAAAGGAAGACGTTGATGAGTCACAGGTCCGTGATGATGATGAGCCGATTATTTTATTCTAATCGGGCAGGATATGGAAACAGAAATCTGCTATTTTTGCGAAGAGATAACGAAAAGTGGTTTCGCTCTACAATATGTGGAAAGTGCTCGCATAAAGTCTGCAGTGGTGTGAAAAGCTCGCACAACCACATATGATACTTTTGTCGTACTTAAATGTTGTATTCAAATTTTGAGCTCAATTACCCTACCATGTCGGGCATTATAGCTCTATCCATGGGGTCGGGCATGACCGCTCAATATTGATTTTTTGTATAAATTTGACTAGCTATTCATGTTTTCCCTTAAGTGAGCGTCATTACCCTACTTACCCCTATATACCAAAGCAGACACGTAACCTCAAAAACCTTTCGTATAATACCCCATTTATCGTTGTTCTTTTTGTATGTGCATAGAAAAAGGAATGTTCACATAAGAAGTAATATGAAGAATGATATTTAACCTAAAAGTATAAGTAAAATGCAGTATGCAATTTTAGAATGAGGCAAAAAAATTCTATCCAATGACACTTCATGCATCTTTTTACGTTACATGTTAGCTAAATTTAAAATGCGATGTCGGATTTTTGAAAAAAAATCATATCCAACGATTTCTCATTTATCGTTGTACGCTACATATTAGTTGTGAAAAAGGAATGTTGTCAGAAATACATTCTTTTTTGCTACTTCCTTATTATGATTTATTTTTGTAGTTGTCATCATTCGCGATTAGGATAATTTGGTAATCACTAGACAAGAATTAAACCAAGTTCGTTGGGACATGACTTTTCCTAGTCCTTTTGTTACATAATAGTCATTTTTTTTGTCAGAACCGTTGTCCGGAGTGACATTGTGATTCTGAGAAAATCCTTTTATCCTAAAAGCCAACGTTTCTCTGGCGTCCGCTGGTTTTATGATCGTAATTCTGACTTTTCCCTGTAGGGTGCGAAGGTGTCAGAGAGGAACTCATATTTAATTAGTTTAATCGTTTCTCATTGATACCCGGCGTGTGACGAAACAAGTTTTAATCAAAACCCGAGTACATATAGTCTAAGAGCTAGCAAAGTTTTCGTCACCGATTTTATCAAGGCTCATTTTTTAAATGTTCTTCCATTTTATGGTGTAGTACGTTTGCAGGCGGTCTGGCTGGCGGGAGACGTTGCGTTTACCTGTGGGAGAAGGGGTTACGCAGGTCAAAAACTTCAAAATTACGTCATTTTATCAAGGCTCATTTTTCATATGTTCTTCCGTTTTATGGTGTAGTACGTTTGCAGGCGGTCTGGCTGGCGGGAGACGTTGCGTTTACCTGTGGGAGAAGGGGTTACGCAGGTCAAAAACTTCAAAATTACGTCATTTTATCAAGGCTCATTTTTCATATGTTCTTCCGTTTTATGGTGTAGTACGTTTGCAGGCGGTCTGGCTGGCGGGAGACGTTGCGTTTACCTGTGGGAGAAGGGGTTACGCAGGTCAAAAACTTCAAAATTACGTCATTTTATCAAGGCTCATTTTTCTATATGTTCTTCGTTTTATGGTGTAGTATGTTTGCGGGCGTCCTGGCAGGCCGGAGACATTGCGTTTACCTGTGGGAGAAGGGGTTATGCAGATTTAAAAACATCAAAATTACGTCATTTTAGCATGCTTTTTATTCATAACATCCGTTTCTACTATTTGTGATATTAATCCTTTATTGCCAGACGTTGCCAATGTTGCCAAGACCCTGCTATATATACAATTATAGGTAATATATTACTCTTTGGCTATCAGACAACCTATAATTAAATTGCAAGACGCAATTTCGGCTGCAAAGTTAATGCCAGACGGCTTTGAATATCGCAGCAAAAGTGCATGTTTCAAAAGCGGTTTATAGTTTAAAAATTATAAGTCATGTTTATGTCATTTTATCAAGATTAAAAATAACAAGATATTACTCTTTGGCTAGCAGACAACCTATAATTAATTTTCCAGGCACAATTTTGCTTGCAAAGTTAATGCCAGATCGCTCTAAATATGGCAACGAAAGTGCATGTTTCAAGAGTGGTTTATAGTTTTAAAATTATGAGTCAACTTTTTGTCATTTTATCAAGCTTAAAAATAACAAGATATTACTCTATATAACAAGATATTACTCTATACTCGATATAACTATTTGTGATATTAATCCTTTATTGCCAGACGTTGCCAATGTTGCCAAGACCCTGCTAGATCCACAATTATAGGTAATATATTACTCTTTGGCTAGCACACAACCTATAATTAATTTGCAAGACCTAATTTCGGTTGCAAAGGTAATGCCAGACGGCTTAAAATATGGCAACGAAAGTGCCTGTTTCAAGAGATGTTTATAGTTTAAAAATTATAAGTCATCTTTACGACATTTTATCAATCTTAAAAATAACAAGATATTACTCTTTGGCTAGCAGATAAACTATAATTAATTTCTCAGACGCAAATTCAGTTGCAAAGTTAATGCCAGATGGATAAATATGGCAACGAAAGTGCCTGTTTAACATTCCTTGCGTCTGGCATTAAATTTGCAACCGAATTTGTGTCTGGCAAATTTATTATATGTTGTCTCCTAGCCAAAGAATAATATCTTGTTATTTTTAAGCTTGATAAAATGACGTAAAGATAACTTATAATTTTTAAACTATAAATTACTCTTGAAATAGGCCCTTTCGTTGAAATATTTAAAGTCGTCTGGCATTAACTTTGCAACCAAATTTGTGTCTGGCAAATTAATTATAGGTTGTATGCTAGCCAAAGAGTAATATCTTGTTATTTTTAAGCTTGATAAAATGACGTAAAGATGACTTATAATTTTTAAACTATAAACCACTCTTGAAACAGACACTTTCGTTGCCATATTTAAAACCGTCTGACATTAACTTTGCAACCAAATCTGTGCCTGGCAAATTAATTATAGGTTGTCTGTTAACCAAAGAGTAATATGTTACCTTTAATGTGGATCTGGCATGGTCTTGGCGACATTGGTATCGTCTGGCAATAATGGATTAATAACACAAATAGTTAGCAGAAACACATGTTATAAACAATAAACATGCCAAAATGACGTAATTTTGAAGTTTTTTGATCTGCATAATCCCTTCTTCCGCAGGTAAACGCAACGTCTCCCGCCAGCCAGACCGCCCGCATACGTACTACACCATACAACGGAAAAATATATAGAGAAATGAGCCTTGATAAAATGACGTAAATCTGAAGTTTTTTTTTTTTTTTTTTTTTTTTTTTTTTTTTTTTTTTTTTAACCTGCATAAGCCCTTTTCCCGCAGGTAAACGCAACGTCTCCCGAAAGCCAGACCACACCATAAAAAGTAAGAACATATAGAAAAATGACCCTTGATAAAATGACGTGTTTTTTGACGTTGACTAATAGTAAATCGAAAATAAAATAAAGTTGTGCTAAGATCTCCAATTTTTATCTTAAACTTAATTCGAACTTGAGTTTCGAACGTGATAAATGTTGAACTGAGAAACAAGCTTTTGGAGGCAAATTAGGTTAAAGTATTAGAATTAAAAGTAAAAAAAAATAGGCATTTTTAATTTTAAATATTGAATTTTAATAAACTTTTATTTCCTTATATTTTATATATACATGTGTACAATAAATATTTAATTCAAATGTATTTTGATCAAAGAAAGTTTAGATCTAGCTTTAAAATTTCTAGAGTAACATTAAGTAAATATAATTCATAAAATTTATGTGTTATAATGAGTTAAAAGCACACCAGAATTTAATATATTACCTTAAAATAACTTTAAATGCAACCGAATATGTTTAAAGCATATGTAAAATGTCTAATTAAAACTTCCTAAATTACTCTCTTTTGAATTACAAATGCGTCTCGAAAAAATTAAAATTTTCTTGAGATTCATCTATTATGCATTTTGTAATTACGAAAGCAAAACCTTTAAAAACTGTCTGTTTTAATGTCACGCAATTAGAGTTCTTGTATTTTTTGGGAGTGAATACATTTTTGAAAAACTATAAAGAAATTTTAAAGATCAATATTTCTAGGATATCGGTATATGGAATCGAACCCCTATCCTTGGCTTACAGGACCGAAGCTTTACCGTTTAAACTAGCTGTGTCGACAACCGGTGAACATATTTCGCTCAGCTAGCCTTATTGGTAATAACATCTGGTCTGTCATGTAGATAGCTCAACAGAATAAGCCGCAGGTAAAGAAACTTCATTTAAACGATGTGTACGTATGTAAGCTATTATTTTAACACAATCAAATTTATTGGTAAAATTATCATACGAATTAAGGGGGTAGGATACCTTTGAACATGTAGAAAAAGGAAAAAATATCACTATGTTCCAAGCTTCAAATCTTGTGTAATAAGTCAAAAATAAAAAATTCAAAAATAAAACTTCATTTATATATAAAGCTCATATTTAAATTTATATTTAAAATATATATATATACCTGTAAATTCATAAATAAAAATTGAAATGATAAGTTTAAAAATATTTGATAATAAGAGAAAACATTCTTGCGCACATGATAAATTTTAAAAATACGCATATAAAGAAGACATTTTAGTGAAAATAAATACATAATAGTGTTTCCTTTATACTAAAACCAGAATATGTGTAAAAAATATTGACTAAATTAAACAAATATCAATAAAATAAAAATTTTCACTTAAAAAAGAATATTTTCAAAGAACAAAAACAGAAAAAAAAATAACATTTTACCTTTTTCTGGTTTTAAGTTGTAGATAATACAGAAATGAATATGTAGTAAAAATTTTTTTTGATTGCCATGCATTGTCTTTAGTAAGTATGCGCGCAGTGTCAAAATTCATCGTTTTGAATAAATGCAACGCAAAGTTTAATTTCTCTATGCAGTCTTAATATGTAGTCTTAATAAAACTGCCATAATTAGTAAACTAATGGGAATTTTGTAATGCGGTTTTTTGCATATTGTTCAGAAATGATTACGAATGCAAAATATGTATTAAAAAATGTTCGCAAATTTTCAGTGTTTAAAGGTATCCTACCTCCTTAAATATTTCCAAATGAGCGAAAAAATGCCCAGGGTGGGAATCGAACCCAGATCCTTGGCTTACAGGACCAATGCTTTATCGTTTAAGCTAGCTGGGCCGACAACCGGTGAACATATTTCGCTCAGATAACCTTATTGGTAATAACATCTGGTCTGTCATGTAGACAGATCAACAAAATAAACCGCAGGTAAAGGAAATCCATATAAACGATGGGTGCGTAGATAAACTGTTATTTTAACACAATCAAACTGATTGGTAAAGTTATCATACGAATTAAATATTTCCAGCTGATTGTCGGCCGAGCTAGCTTAAACGGTAAAGCATTGGCCCTGTAAGCCTAAGATCTGGGTTCGATTCCCGGCCTTGGCATTTTTTCTCTCAGTTGGAAATATTTAATTCGTACGAAAATATCAATCGGAAAAAAATGAAAAAAAAAGTAACATCACTCTTACTATTCGGTCTCTACTATCAGTACTACTAAATTAGTAATTAAAAAAGTTCTTTTAGAATAAATAAAATTGTGAAGCTTATTACAATAATTTATATAAATGTCAGAAATAAAACAAACATTGTGGGAAAATGTAAAATTGAATTTTTATATCTAATTTTACTAAATGCCTATCTCATTGAAATATATAAATCACTTTATTATATTTATTAATAAATTTTTTTTTCGCCTTTTACATTTGTTAATTTAATTGTTTTTTCTTAATCTGTAACTGAAAATTTATCCAAAAAAGTCTATTTAATGTGTATATATTTTTAATAAAATTATTATCTGACTGATCTATTATTTTTATTTTTAAATATTAATTGTTTTTCTTCTTTGACAGGTGAGTATTTGTATCATTTTAGAAACTTCCCTCGTGTAAGTAGTGAAACACATTTATATTTTAATATTTTTAACATACTATATTTCCACTTAATGGTGAATATACAATACGTAGTATAAATATTTAAAAATTTTAATCTGTTTTGCAGACATTTTTAGGCTGTGAATCGTGAAATATGAACAAAAAGTTAAATATAAATTGTACGCGTATGTTCCGAAATTACAAATTTATTTAACTGAAGCAAACAAATTATGATAAAGTTATCCTTTCAATAACTTTTTTCTACTTTAAGAATTTAGATGTTCTTATGATTTTTTTAGGCTATTTATTTTTAACTGTTGAGAATAATTCTCACAACCTAGCCATGGCAAAGATATGGATAAAATTTATGAAAAAATCAATAATTTTATACGTTAAGATGTTTCGTTTTAAAATTACTTAAATAAATAATGTTAGTCGAATTTATTAAATATTAATAATACACAATACAAATTCGCACAGCTTCAATACATTATAACACTGTTATAGATTTAAAACTTGCTTTTTACTGTACTTAGTGAGATAGAAATATTGTAATGTATTACAATGTAAACATTACAATATATTCGGATGTTTAATAGAACAAAATTATCTTTATCAATCATTACCGTGTGTAAATAACAGATTTTGTTTTAATATTTTATTATATATTCTTTTGCTACATTTTGAAACAGATACGACAGAGTATGTATGGATCTAAAAAACCTATGTTTTGCAAAAAAATATGATGGGTATTATGAATTTAGGTCGCTAGAGAGAAAGTACAATTAATTTTTTTTTTTTTTTTTTTTTTTTTTTTAATAAAACAGAGTTCAAGAAAACAAACTATGTCACATAAATATTACTTGCATATTAGATATCTCGCTTTATCTTCTAACACCAAGTTAACTCTTGTCTATTGATCCAAAAAGAGTGTAAATGTTTTATTTAGTCTAAATATATGTAAAAAAAAAACCTTCACTTTAAACAATCCCTAAATATTGACAAAATATTGAAAGCGTCTGCTTAAAGAATATTTGCGTTTTCTGACATCAATGTAATATAATGCTCAATGAAACATATATCTTACGATTATTGTACAGAAATTGGTTTTTAATTGTTAATCATGGGACTGTTTCCTCATAATTACTGGCTTTTGACTCTTTGATAATGAAATTTTTAAAACAAAATCGCTTCAAAAAAAGTGTATATTTTAAAGTTAGTTATTTTTAAGTTATCCGTAAAAATTGTGAGATACATGCTAAGAGGGTTAAACAACGCAGAATAATCACTTTCTAAAATAATTACATGCTCAATTTCAGAAAATTTACAAATCTAATTCTACGAACGGCATACATTTTATCGTTTTTCATGTACAAAAATTAATTTATAATCTATCCAAAGATTTTGTATTACTTATTAAATGCTAATCAGCTTCTGCAGTAATTACATACTCAATCGGAAGGAAAAAAATTGAAAAGCAAAACTTCTAAACAACACAAACTGTATCGTTTTAGATTTTACAAAATTTATTTATTTTCTATCTAAAGATTTTGAATTTTAAAACGAACGTAATTCATAACTTATAATTTTTTTGCGTCAAAATTTGGAGACTAAAACTCAGAACACACCGAATCATCAGCTTTTACTCTTATTACATGCTCAATTCACTTCAGAAAATTTGCAAAGCTGAGTTTTTTGTTTAGATGGTAAAAAAAGAAAAATTCGTAAAAGCTTTGGAAAGACTTAAAATTCTTTCGAGCAAATAGTTTATTATCTTTTTCCATCCCTTCCGTTTTAATATTTTTGTTCGATTTTTTTTTATCCGCTTATGGTGCATGACGTTTAAAATCTGCTGCAGAAGAAAATTATTCTTTCAAGGCATTAATTTTTCTAGATAAGAAAAATAAAATAAAATGTTGATAGTCTGTTCATTTGAAGACTCAATATCGATTGTTCACAACGAGATTCCGCAAAATGCTTTTATCAGAAAAGATCTTATTTTTTTTAAAGAACATATTTTTTCTATCAACATTTATGTAGATAGACATTTATGTAGCAGACGTTACATGATTTTGTTTTAAAGTATTTTCAGAGTGAAAATGAAATTGAAAGTCCTCAGTGTCTTCATAAAACATATTAATTCTTTTCCCAAATTATGTTTTCTTTATTGAACGTTTATTTTGCGCACAATTATAGTACACAACTTTGTGCATAACTAAATATGCGAGTATAGATAGCTTCAAAAAAACTTCTTTTTTTTTTATGAATAAAAAAACTCTTTCAAATAAATCTTTTAATAATATAATAATTTTGCGGACAAACTTAGCCTAATGAATTTTAAAGAATGAGCTCATTCATCTTTGGTTAAAAACGTTCAATTTTTATTCTTTTTCTTTTTCTGCATCCCTCAAATGCGTAGATTGTTGCTCTAAAGTGGTTTCATGGACATTTAAATTCTATGCAGTATTCCTTGTTTTTTAACTCTTTCCAACAAAGTTGAAAAGTTATAATAAAACACTCATACTACAATATATATTAAAATACATATACACACATAAATAACGCCTGCATTCAACAGTTAAAGGTATATATAAATATTATACAGACATACAATCAGTAAATACAATAAACCCAACTGGAGTGAAAGATTAGCCAGAGCCAGGAATGGTTCTGGCTAATTTTTCACTCCAGTTGGATTTATTGTATTTACTGTTTGTATGTCTGTATAATATTTATATATACCTTTAAAAGTTGAAAAGTGTTTATGCATTCGGTTTGTCCGGCTGGCTGTGCGTCTAGTACCTTCTAACTTCCTTAAATATGCTCGGATTTTCATGAAATTACTAAAGGTTATTTAGTGTCACCCAAGCATGTTTGGTATTGTATATGAAATATGTAGAATTAATGGTTCATTTACAGGGGCACTCAAAATTATTCCATTGCATTATGGTATATGGGGGAAAATCTTTGCAGAGTATTTTAATGACATTACGCTATTTCAAATGTATTGAAACTGATATAAACCACTGAATTTCACTATGATCACGCTAGAACAGGCCATTCATATAATTTTTTGTTCATTTACAGGGACACACAAAATAAATCGGTTACAATACAGTACTGCCCTTGAGTAATAAATGCTGGAGTGTACGGTTTAAAATTCGGTATGCACTTTTAGATTTCATTAATTTTTTGCATCTTACTTGCTGTATATAAATTCTATACCTCAAATAAAATGCTGCATAAAAGTAATCACGTACCGTTCTCCTCATTAGAGGAAATTGCTGAAGGTAAATTTTCACCTGAAGTATATGTATCTCTTATGTGAACTAATTGTTGGCTTGCATATAGTTAATAGATTCAAATCTATATATCATATACAGGGTTGTTGAAAAAATTTGCATCATTCTCCGATTGTGGATGGGAACAGCTGAAATTGGGTTTTGAAATGTATTATTCGTTTTCATATGGTTGAATTAAACGTAAAATTTTAATTTTTTAAACTGTGCAGTTTTGTTACATTATTCTGAATGTTTTGGAAAGTGTTTCATAATCAATGGGTGACGCATGATTTGTAGTTAATTGTTTTTATATGATATTTGTACCACTGAAAGCAAAAAAAAATGTACTTTTTATTCAAAAACATAAAAAAATGAGTTTTTTAATTTTTTTATTAATTTCTTAAATTTATTTCATTTTCTTTTCCTATATTACTGAAAACTCTAAAAAAATACTTGATGAAATATATTAATATTTAACTTAGCATTTAAATTACTAAAAATTTAAATATTTTCTTAGCTTTTAACTGTTTATTCTTTGAAACATAAAAAAAGGTGTCCTATACACATCTCTGACAATTTAGCTACACAATGAAAAATCTTATCTTTATTTACTAACAACTTTTATTTCGTTTGGCCTTTTGGCGCAGCATGTCCCTAAAGGGACTTTGCGCCATGCAACTCCATTCAACCAATCGTTCGGCCTTTAAATTTTATGTAATTATATATGATTAAGAAAAGGGAGATGCATTTTTAAAAGTACTTTTATAACAATAAATGTATTTAAAAATCCATCATTTGTTTGATTATAATTGATTAGATTATAGATGGTTTAAAAAAAAGGGGAAGGAATTTTTTAAAACTCTTTAATAACAATAAATGTTTGTATTTAAAGATCCATCTTTTGTTAGATCATATTTAAAATTTCGACGAACTGTTTTACAAAATCTCTCTACATTAACGTAATAATTCCTTTTAAAATCTTGTTTTAATCAAACGCCTCCAACCTAACTTACACTGTAAAAAAATTTCCTAATGGTTCCGGAAAAGAAAAAAGTTGTGGCATTAAGATGCCATGGCGTTTTGCTTTTATGTTTCACAACAAAGCCGTGAAACATTCCAATTTTTCAGAAACATTCCGTAATATATACTGCGAAACCTTTCTTAACAAAGTAGTGAAACATTCCAAGTATTCAGAAATATTCCATATACTCCGAAACCTTTCATAACAGTAATAAAAATTTTCGGAGTATATATTACGGAATGTTTCTGAAAAATTGGAATGTTTCTCTACTTTGTTGTGAAAGCTAACAGCAAATAGCCGTGGCATCTTAATGCCACCACTTTTGTCCTGAACCCTCAGGAAAATTTGTACAGTGAAGGTTAACAATCAATATAGGCGCCATTATAAATTCTCATAAATGCAAGCTCGGTATAAAAAAGGAATTTTTTCAATATAAAAATAATCATGTTATGAAACGTTAAAATATTACATAAAAAATGTGAAAAAATAAAAGAAAACAGTATTTTCAGATGTACTCGCTGTTTTCAACATTAAATATGGCAAATAATTTTCAAATACCTTTTTATTTTAATTTCATATTGATAAACTATTATTTTTTTAAGAAATCAACCTCTGGGCAACATCTTCAAAAAAAAAAAAAAAAAGTATTTTTCCTGCCTTGGATTTGCAGCTTTGCTATGGGCAGCAACTACAGGTTTGCACCGGGTAAAATTCTTCGCCGGCGGCGCAAGACAGAGTGATTTTGAATTTTCTAAAACTTCTTATCACTATAGCTAAATAATATTAATAATACAGTTTTTACATGCTATTAGCTTTATTGGCTGCGTTTACAAAGTAATAGTTTCACTTTACATAGTTTTAACATATTTCGTTTGATGTAATTCTTATGCATCGTACAAAATTAAACTTTAGTGCTGTTTTTAAATGTAACACTAGAATCAAACTGAAAGCGTATTAATTCTGAAAATATTATATTTTATTTATCAGGTAACAAAATTTAAGATGAACAACAAAAATATACTAATCGAAATTCATGATAATGAAATACATATAAAAAATATTCGCTAAAACTGAGTTCCGAGCTTGGACTTGCACGAGTAAATAAAGTGTAAAACTGTTAATTACATATTTTTTAAATGCAAACATTATTTTGATTCCTTTATTAAAATCATAAGTTTTTAGAAAATATAAAATTTACTTTTAATCAATTTTTTAAAGGCTTAATATTTTACATCCTTGCTAGAAGATTCGATAAGCAATACAAAAGATAAATATAAAATATGCAAAAACTACTTTTATCTGTTATTTTTTTCCAAATTTTACATAATAAAATGAGAGAAATAGTAGGGGAAGTTTGCCTAAAATGATCTCCTTAAGGGAAAAACTTACGTAAAATAAAATAACTGTTTAAATGAAACTTTGGCCATATGATAATATCTTCTACACTATATTTTGCATTACAAACATATTTTAATAGCATTTTAAACCCAAACTGAGTAATGAAAAAAATAGATTTTTGAAAACGTGTCCAAAGGATCATTTTACATTCACACCAGAGCAAAGTGGTCCTTCATTTAAAAATAATTGCAAATTGTTTTTTATCGGCAAAATAAAGGATATAAAAGTAATTATGACAATACATAATGAAATAAAATCAGTTTTGCAATGAAATAGCATACATAATTTATTTTAAGTAAATTTTAAAACACAAAAGTGTCACAAATAATTTCGAAAGAAAAACAATAAAATGGGATATTTGAAAATTATAATCGGTAGGATAACACGTGGACTCAAAGAGAAAGGTTTGGGGCAGTCACTTATTTGGCTCCCATGATGGCTAGGACGCGGTACCGGAATTTCTTCAGCCAATGTAGTGGTAGTAAAATGATCCATGGATCAATTGGCCGTAATGGATCATTTTACCTGGCTACTTCACCGTCTCTTTTAGGTCATATAACTGGATGACGCCGAGAAACATAACAAACTTATCAAGTGTAATTCACATCTAAAAACATACTCTATTATATAAACCAAGTCATGCTGCCGTACATCAAAGACTGTGTATATAAATAAACATGAAAGTTAGTGCTTATCTTATAACAGATGTTATAAAAATCACTTTTTAAAGGAATTCTTTTCAGATGCGTAATACTGCAATCGTTTGAATACCGCCATTGCTTCTTGTTCACGTGGCAGAACTAGTTTATGTGTTACCCTATAGATAACGTGACCTGTCTGGAAGAAAACCTATGTGGATCGTTTTGCCAGCTAGGATAATTTTAGGCCACCTTCCCCTACATTACACTTATTTCACATATATGATACTTTATAAATAGGAAAGGTGGGACATTAAACATTCTAAAATTATTTCAAATACTTATAAGACACATATTTATTATAATAATTTTGTTTGTGATTAATTAAACGACAAAAAAATGACTATATATGGTTCCATCAACGGATAAGATTTTTGAAAACAATTTACATATAACATAAGCTTAAGGATACATTTAAAGGACATTTTAATTAATTTATGAATTAAAGAAATTATACAAAAATTGATTCATAAAATATATAAATTTTGGAAAGATAACAAAAGGTGAACATGGACTTGATTTTACTACTCATTTATAAAATACATAAATAAATAAAAACACTTATACTAACATTTCCTCTATGCACTAACATTTCCTCTTTGATTCCAAATGCATTAATCCTTTGAAGGGTAATGATATACAGGGTGTTTATAATTAAACTTCCCCTATAAACAGCACAAACGGATGAACGGAAAGCAGTGAAATTTGGTATATAGACTATAGACGAGATGCGCTCACGGAATTTCGAAAAAACAAGTTAGCTCCAAAATATCCACCAGAGGGCGCCTTTTCCGGAAAAAACATTGAATTTAATACAATAAACGACTAAAACGGAATACAGAAACAATATTAGCAATCCAGAACAAGAATTGTGAGTAATAAAATGTAAAACTGGGAAAAGGTGTCAGTTCTAGGAAAAAATGTCGAGATTTGCATGCTTGCGAAGATGAGGAGCTTTATGCAAAAGAGGTTAGGATATAAAACGTTTGCAGACATTGCCATGTTTTATGTCGATGCTTCCGGCTGTAATGATGACGACATTTTTAGCTGAACGTGCGCTATCGGCCAATCTGTTTAACGAATACAAGGGGAATGCTTCTGCTGCAGTTCATGAATTTCGTCGTATTAAGAACTACGGCATGGACCAATGTCTACTAATGGTTTTCGGCCCATGATTAGTAGATTTGCAGAGGCAGGAAAATTAGGAGTTCAAGCTAGAGGAGGCCGTAAACCTGTGTTGCTGGTACTTGTTGATGCCGTCAAGACAGTTATTGGTCACAGATATCAGAGTTTGGGGACAGTAGCGCACGTACAATTTCTCGACATGCAGGCTATTCTTAAAGCACCGTCCGAAAAGTGCTCAGAAACATAATGCACTACTTCCCATACAAGACCCATCATACCAAAGACATGTTGGATATAGGGACAAGCCACAACATCTCTCATTCGCAGTCAGTTTTCTCAACAGAATGACTGTTGATCTGCCATGGCCTTGGACTATTCTGTGGAGCGACGGGGCTCATTTCTACCTCACTGAGACAGTCAACACACACAATTGCCGCATTTGGCTCAGGAAAATCCGCGGATGCACACTGAAATTCCCTACATTCCCCAAAGGCGACTGTTTGATTTGGATTCACAGCGACATTCATCATTGGGCCATTCTTCTTTGGGGAAATAACTGCACGTAGTCCTGTCACATGTTCCGTTACTGGCCATCGGTACCATGACAAGATGCAGACGTTTGTTGCGCCGCAAATACAACAAAGGCGGGATCTTACATCGACAATTTCCGTGCAGGATGGTGCGCTCCCACACATCCATGAGTCCGTGAAGACGCTATTGCTCCAACACTTCACAGACGAATGTGTTATTAGTAGCTTCATTTGTAATCCATTGCCACCACATTCACCAGATCTAAATCCGTGCGATTTCTGGTTATGGGGCCACTTAAAAAGTTTGGTGTATCGTGGAGCTGTTGCGACGTTGAATGACTTAAAGAACTCCATAACACTTCATGTACAAAGTGTTGGAAAACGTCCCAGTGTAAGTGATTTTATGTCCAACATCACCTCGCTTGTGAAATGACAATTTCCTCGTAACATATGCAACGCGTCTTCATTTTTTTAGTTGTGAAATATGTTCCAAGATGGCGACACTTACCTGAGCTATGGTGGCGTAAGATCACGGACTAGCGAACAATTGTGTAAAAGACTTTTGTTTCGCAAAGGCGACAACAGATAGCAGCACTAGAGAACTTTTCTGATAGACTCATTTAATTAGAACCTTTTTTGCTTGTTAAGCAGTTTTTATTGTTTTCAGGCCTTTTTTACTCTGTTTTAACTCTTGTGGGCCCCTTTTTACTTCTCACTCGAATGGCCGATGTTGTCGGGCCAACAACGCACGAATTTCTGTGCGTTGTTCTATTGTTATAAAGAAAACCTTGTATCTGCGTGTATTCATTATCATGATTCAAATTACATTACTAATCTTATTTTATTCTTCTTTTATAGTGTGAGTATGCGTCCTTATGTAACCAAGATATAGCATTAGATTAAACGGTTTTATTCTGCACTTCTGCTCATCAATGAATACCACTTACACATTTTTTCAAATAAAATTAATCGAGTGTTTCTAGGTGATCAACGTGAGAAGTCAAGCACTCTGCGTTCACTTACCAGAAAGGTAAGAAGAAACTTTCTATCTTTCATTATTGATGTAAATACTTTTGGTATAATAATTTTATATTTATACTGGGTCCTTAGCTTCAAGCTAATCGCGAACTCACCCCTTCTAGATATTTTAAAAACAAAGCATCACGACTGACCAGTTACAATATGATGTTCAACAAACTGTGCATCGACTTGAAATTTTGCAGGTGAATGAGGATGGGCACATGGAGCATCTTTCCCTACATCGTTCTGCTGGACACGCTTAACAACTGCCCCTCTTGTGTAATTTCGTCCTAATCTGTTCTGTTTATGCAAACTGAAGTTTTTTTTTTTTTTTCCTTAAACAGCGTGTTATTTTTTCCTTACCTTTACTTAATGTGGTTAGATGACAAGGTGATCAGAAAATAGTCAATAAATGGTAATATTGTTTCTGGATTCTGTTTTGGCCGTTTATTGTGTTACATTTTATGTTTTTACGAAAAAGGCGCCCTCTGGTGGGAATTTTGGAACAAAATTTTTTTTTCGAATTTCCTTGAGCGCATTTCGTGTATAGTCTATGTACCAAATTTCGTTGCATTCCATTCATCCGTTTGCGATGTAGGATGTTGTATATAGGGGAAATTTAATTAATACCACCCTGTATGTCAAAAGTACGATGTTTTATTACCAGTATGTTACTATAATAATTTTTAAGTATAATATCTCCAAAATATAAAATTAAAATTTTCTATTCGAAAAAACTTGTGGCAAATTTGTGAATTTTTGGTGTTTGCGCCGTGAAAATTCATTAAGCAACACAAAAATTACAAAAACCGGTTGTGAAATATTTAAATATGCTTTATTTCATAAATTATAAAAAATATTAATTATAAACAACATAATTAAATTTGATTATACTGCAATTCTGTCAATTTTTAAAAATAAAATGTAATGTTTATCTTAAAAATAATGAATTTCATAATATTTTAAACTTAAACGCAATATGTATATATGTAAACAAAAACATATACCGTTGGAATCACACATTCACCTTGAAATCTTAAACCTGTTAATGCATTATAAGTATTAAATATTAGGAAGATTATTTCAAAAGAAAACTGTAAAAAAAATTACTTATCTATACATTTTAATAAAAAAGCATTTTCTCAATTGGCAGATACTTTCAGTTTTTATTACATAGAATAATTATTTCATAATTAGACATTATAAAAAATAATCAATATATTTTCTTTGTTCAGTGGCTTATTTATTAAGCAATTAAATTTTTAAATTTCGTATTACAGATAAAATGAAAATTCAAATACACTGGTGTCCAAAATTAAGAACCAGTCACAAAATGCTAATTTTCAAGTACGCGAATACTGAAAAGGAAATAATATAATTCGAATAACTGCTATCTCTACAGCACAGCCAGTTCATATAACATCTCATTCATGTCACACATGGTCACACGTGTCACAGAGACTACGGTGAAGCAAAGAAATAGGAAATTCCATACATCTCATTATGAACCTCAAATGGTCACTGTATGTGACTCCACTGAGACGTCACTGTGACTGCTGCTTTGTGATGATTCATCATGAGTCTTTACAATGTAGTTACATTGTGACTCTAATGTGACTGTCTTCTGTAGACTCAATTTCAAAGTCATCGTGAACGCTGCATTTTGATAAGTTACCAAATAATGTCACATTAAAATCACATCATGACTTTCAGGTGACAGAGAGACTACTGTGAAGTCACCATTGTGCTCTTTTGTGAAAAGTCACCATGTGACTATAATGTGATATTATTTGGTGGCTTATCATAATGCAAAGTTCATGATGACTTTGAAATTGAGTCTAAAAATGACAGTCACATGAGAGTCACAATGTAGCTACATTGTAAAGTCACCTGGTGACTCGTCATAAAGCATACAGTCACATTGACGTCTCAGTGGAGTCACATATAGTGACCATTTGAGACTCATAATGGGACGTGTGGAATTTTCTATTTTTTGTTTTACCATAGTGACTGTGACACTTGTGACCATGTGTGACATGAATGAGGTGTTATATGGACTTGCTGTGCTGTAGGGATAGTAATTATTTGAATTATATTATTTTCTTTTGAGTATTCGCTTACTTAAAAATTAGCATTTTGTGACTGGTCCTTAATTTTGGACACCAGTGTATGATGCATAAAAAGATTTAAATTAGCTACTTACTTTATAGGTTGATATTCAGACAAAGAATGGCATTTGTTCAGAATGCATTTGTCTCTAAGTACCTAGGCAGATGTTTTTATTCAATTCCTACTATTAGTTCACACTCTCCCTATATTTATTTATATATCTTGTTCAAATTTTCAATCGTTAATAAAATACTTATTATTCATCCTATGAAGTTGAAATATTTTTTTTTATTTGTACTGGATTACAATTGATGTTAATACAGTTTTTTCAAATATTGTTTCATTAAATAAATTTTAATTAATTAATTTTAGTTTTATATGGGAGACAAAATGGCGGTCATTGGTTATTGAACAGCATTTAATGCATCTTCATATCTATAAGGGGGTTACAATAGGGGGGGCCCTGTTCTGTCGCGAACTTGGCGATATATCGCTAAATTTGGCGACCAAAATCAGTTGCCAAAAGTGACGCACACTTGGCGATATCTCTAATATTTCGCCAAATTCCCATAGACTTCCATTGTAAACCTACTTGCCTATAGAAAATCAACAAATTGAGATATTTTAATGCAACAAAAACTATTATTAGCTTAAGGGATTATATTAAATTTTTCTTTGATGACCTAAGTAGGAATTGACTTTAAAAACCAAATTTTAATATAACTTGTACTTCTTTATTTATCACAATAGCTAATAGAACATAAAATATGAAGCAGGCATGCGCAGAAAGTAGTTAACGGAAAAGTTGAAATCTAACAAAAATATTACACCAATTTTTGCCGTAATTGACGTGGGACATAAAGAAATTCGAAATTCCGTTAAAATAAGCAAAATGTTGCAGGATAATTTCCTGAAGTGTTCCGAAATTTTTTTACAGTGTAACGCTATTGTAAAATGATATATAAATGTTATAAAACTTATTTTTCTCAAAATCCGGTTTTCAAAATGGTGACCTCTTTTCTCAAGAACTATAGAACAGATTTCCTTCCATTTTATTTAAAAGAAAGGTAATCGTTTTTTCTGGAACTTATACAACCCGAAAGCATAGTTTTCATTGATTAAATAATTTTTAGAGCTCGTGAAAGGTAAACAAAGGCGAAAAAGGTGAACATTTTTGTTCATGACCCATTTTTCAAAAATAAACCTTTAAAACTAAATTTTGCATAAGCTCCAGAGAATTTCATGCCTCCTGGTAACCTAATTTATTTGAAAGGCTTGTGACTGGAGAAAAACGGTTGCCTGATTTGGAGTTCATGGGATGCACCTTTAGTCGCACAAGACATTTATTAATTTTTTTACACAAAAAAATTAAAATTTATATGTGAGATGTCAATAAATATAATGGAAAAACTCCAAAGGTGATATGTATTTTATTTCTAACCGTAAAAATCACTTAGAGTTTAAGCCAAAGAAGTTAGATATAGATATATTTTAGTATATCTTATTCATTACACATGACTGTTTTCTGTTTTGCTGAACAAAATATGGATTCATCCTTACACTGATTTTAATCTGCTACAGAAATATCTGATTAAATACATAATATTTACTAAATTCGTGCATAAATTGTCTTTTTTAAAAATTCATTTAAACTTTCTTTTTAAAAAAATGTGTTGGTAATTATACATAACACGTAAAATATATACATGCATATATTTTATATGGAACTAGAGTAATTGTGTATGTCAAATGACATGATTATTCTAAATTGTAATATTTTAAATTCACTTGATTATCATAAGGATACAGCAATAATGCAATTCATAAACATCTCTATTTACTGCAAAAGATCATAAAACTTATTTAATACCTAGCCTGCATTAAAAAACGTAATTTAAAATTTTTGAAAGTCTCCTTAAAATCACATATTAACCCTTAAATGCCTGACTTTTCAAAAATCATTGTAATAATGTTTTTCGGCTTTCATTTTTTAAATAAATAATGGGAAAAATACTTAAACAAATCATATTTTATTTTAAGTATGGTTTACGGCTAAAAAACAGTTTGTTACTAATCGGCAATACTGGTCTTTAATTGAAAAAATACTTTTCTTTGCTAAAATTCTATAATATTAAACAAACAAGAATTTTAGGAACTATAATAAGAAATAAATTTTACTTGTTCACTGCAGAACAAAATAGGGTATTTCGTAAGCTTCCAAACAAAACAAAAAGAACAAGTAGCAACAATTGAAAAAATAAATCTTTCTTTCTTCTTAAACAGCACAAGTGTTGCCATCTACATGTTGGAAATCGATTTAATATTATTTACAGAATGTATTTTATTGGCATCATGAGGCATTACAGCTTCAATATTATTTTAATAGTATTTTAGAGCCTAAATTGTGTATGTTGCCGAAAAGCAACACCCGGCATTTAAGGATTAACACACATCAGTCAATGAAGAGCTTAAGTTGTGATGTTCGTTCTCATATGATTTTTTAAAAATTAATTTTAGATGTTCTTTAACAATGATCTAGTACTAAGCAGTATAAAACGTTACTTTTACGTTACCTGATTCACTACTATAGGACAAGCATTTACTGCATTTATTACAGATTTTTTTTATATTATTAAACTAAAAAATCATAACAGCTAAAATTTTATAAATTAAACAAAATACGTTTAAATACCTTACTAATCATTTGAATTAGAAATTATATTTCTCTCTTTAAAAATACTGCAATAATGCGCGAGTGTTTCTAATTCGTGACTTTCTATACCTAATATTTTAACGTTTCTTAGAGAAAGATGAGTAGGGACTTTGAACATGTCTAAGCAGTTAGCATTCCTTTACGTCGGCTGTAAGTTTTACTGCATTTAACAATATATATATATATGTGTAAAACTGTTGTAAGATACTTTATGTCCTGCAGAAACATTTTGAATGATCTTTCTATTAATTTGACTTGCGATAAAAAATATGTAGTAACGTGATGTGCTAAATGTTTATTTATTGAAATATTGAAAAAATAACAGAGTGTTGAAATCATACGTACTTGAATTTAAGTCGGTACAGGCATTTCATTTTACAATGCGCTATAATTAGCTTTTTCAAACATACCAGGATTAACACTTATAACTAAGTATCGATCGAAACAGGCGTTTTAGACGTAAACGCAAACCCAAACCTAAACTCTGTAAGCTTCCTATTTTCGGCGATAACGAAAACGAAAGCATGCAAAAAATATTTAAAGGGATTAATACATTTCGAAAATATACATTATTTTTAGTCAATTATACGTGTATAGGGGCACATTTCTAACAAACAAACAAACATGCATATACAGTATGTATATGCATAGGTTTCTAACAACAACAACAACAAAAAAAAAACGTAAATAATCCCTACCCCCGGCTCCCGAAGAAAATTTTGAAACGGCGCCCCTGTTTGAAAATTTTACATCCGGGGAAAAGTTGTCTCTCTGTGCCTCTGAAAAAAACTTTTTCTTCATGTAAAATAAAATGTAATTAATCCATCCACTAAATCAATCCCCATAGATGTGTAATGGTATTTTGTGTACCCATGTTTTGCAAAGGTATAAAAACTCCAACACAAGAATTTAGAGGACTTACTTCTTTTATTGTGAAAAACATCTAAAGGGGGGCCGTGAACATACAGAGAAAGGGGAGAAGTTTGCAAGCTGCCCAGTGGCAGGGCCCACATAGGGGCTTAATTGAAGTCTACATAGCTCTAGTTCATGAGCAAATAGTGAGTAAGAGTTTGTTACAATCATACGATACCCACATGTCATATATTGGCGATGAATACGCATCGGGCAGACAAAGTATCAGTAAAAATGCGGAAGCTTTACATTGAGTTAAGTTATACGCCATGGCGGGCTTATAGGGTTCTAAGGTAATGAAATTCTTGTGGTTAGGCGGGGTAACTGAAAAATAGCTATACACGTGACGTTACATGTACGTTAGAACCTTTTGGACAAAAAGCATGCATTACTTAGAAGGGCATCTGGAAACTGTGTCATGAGAAATGAGCGAGAACTGATAGTAATGTAAGCAAAAAGGATGAGAAAAATTAAGGCGCAATTCTCTGTTACTCAATAAAATATGCATTACTTACTGCCGGCTAGGATGCAAAGGGAATTCATTTCTATTTTATTCTTCTTTTTATCTCAACGAAAATCGCTGGCGGTTAAGATTTATTTCAATACACATGTCTGTGTGAAGTTAAAACGAAAAAGAAAAGGTAAAAACAGAAATGGTGCTTGCAGTTTAAATGAACCTTTAAAGTATTCATTTAAGTTACATAAGAGTGAGAGGGGTTGAGTGAATAAATACAGAGGTATGATACTAAGTGTAAAATGTAAATTTTTTTAACTATTTCATTTCAGGTGGGGGATCATGAAAACTACAAAAATGAAAAAAAAAGTAAAGTTAGATGTTGATTTTTCGAGGGGTGGGAGGTTTTAAATGAATATGTAACATGAAAACCGTTATAGCATCTATTTCAATTATACGCATTTCATCTAATTAAAAAAATGTTTTTGGTACACATACCACGATTTATCTTTTATAGTGATTTTTGTAAATCACAATCTGTTATACTAGAACTTTCTCAGGGAGCATTTGAAAAATTTCTGCGGTTTCAAACTAAACTTTTTTATTACTGTTAAGTTTGCAGATTTTAATGAGCCCGTGAAAAGCATTTTCAAAGTTTAGTATTATATGGCGTTACTTGCTTTATAATTTGCACTCACGTCTTGCGTCAGTCATGCCTGATAATTAAGAGCGTCAATAACATCAATACATAGCAATAAATAAAGAGTGTCTTATTTAAGTCGATACAAGTCATATGAGTGAGTAATGTTGAAAATTTCGGGAGGAAGAAACGAGATTTTTGGAATGCAGATAATTTCGGGTGAGTTTCGTTCCGGCAAAATTTTCGCCGAAAAATCATTTTTGGAAAAGCTCAGCTTTTGGGCAGAAAACGAAAACGAAACAGTATTCAGGATTGATCTCTACATATATCATTTGTTTATATACTATCTGTAAAACAGTCTAATTAGACCCACTGTATTTTATGGAAGAAACGCGACGGCCTTTACGAGTTTGAAAGTTGATTTTTTTGTCAAGTGCGGCGTTTACACCATATTCGGCGTTTACGGTTTTTTTTTTTTCGCTCGCCTAAAATTAGGATAAAATAAAAATTTCTTAAAACTGTTCTCAAGTCCCCTTCTTAACAACGCGAAACTTTCTGACTTTGCCGATAAGTAAAACTGTGACATTTCCGATGATGATACCGAACCATACAGGTAGAGAAAGAAATTTTACAACTCTTCCACTCAGATATTGAGGGCTTCGAATAAAATCTAAAAAAGAACTAAACTGGATGCGACGTTACAAGCGTGCTAAGTTGCGTCGATCACTTACATAAATGTAGATCTCCTAAGGAGATCCGCGTCCCTCGCTGCGGATGATTTTCATACCAATTGACGTCTCCTTAATTTAAAAATTACATAAAAATGTTTAAATATTTTAAATAAAATTTTAGAATCTTAAGTTTTTAAAAATAAGGCGCCTTACACTGTTCAGAAAACTTTGATTAAAGTTAGACCAATGAGACATTGTCGACAAAAATAACGTTCCCTCAAGTGCGGCGATTACGATGTTTTAAAGCTTATTCAGATAAATTTTGATGAGTGTGGGGCTTACGACGGGTGCGGCGTTTCTTGCATAAAATACGGTAATAGATCCAATTGCTTTATTGACAGCTTCCGTGACGAAGCTTCATGAATGAAGAAAAGTAAGATATTGACTCTTTTTTGATTTTCAAAGTCTAATGTCATTGTTCTTGTGATTCGTGAATTTCGCTTTGATATTTCATGCATTTAAATCATAGACAATAATATATACTAGAGATTTAGTTGATTTGACGACGCATGCCATCAGTGAAATAAATGATGGTACTTAAATTCAAATCCTACAGATATACATATATATACATATATATTCAAAAGTTTTTAAGCAGCCGTTTAAGGTACTTAATTACCACGTGAGTATAATTTAAACTTAAAAAAAAATAATAAAAATACATATATATTCTATGTTTTTCATAAAAAAAGATGATCAAAAATCCAATACGGGCAAAAGTGGTAATCCTTTCTTTCCGTGAAATTTAATATGAAAATTAGCTTTATTAAATAGCTTCCATTCTACTGCGTTTAAAAAATTCTATTTTGAAATGTCTATGCTTTCTTAAGTCCTCCGTAATTTCTATTCACTTGAAAGTATCATAAAAGCTTCAAAAATGTAAAACATTTTGAAAGCTTTTTAAAGATATCATTTCTAAGTGGAACCCCACTTTTGAAATCGCAAATCTTACTATGAAGGCGGCAGTCATTCAAGAATCTGTTAACTGAGTTGTATTCTGTGTGAATAGAATTTTATTTATTTACTTATTTATTTATTTTGAAAAAAAAAAAGTTAAAAGATTCTTGAATCAATTTATTTCCCGCACCCTTTAAGACAAGAAACAAGTGCTCTTATTCAGAACAAAAGTCTCGTTCAAGGAATTTCTGCTATGTTTGCGCTTTTTAGGTATTCGACAAGAAATGATTCATCGCCTCCCACTTTCGGTGTTTTCGTTTATGTGACTCAGGTTTTTATGTTTTAATATAAGACAATTTAAGTGCTTCATCAAGAGTATTCAAATGTACTTGAAAGGTTCGCAAGTAATGGCTTCAACGTTATCGGAAGGGGGTATAAAAACAGTAATTGTATTTTCCATTGCACCGAAATGCACCGTTTCATACGAAAATTAACTTTATTTGACTAGTTATTCAAGTGTAATTTCAGAAAAATTATGTTTGGCGTATTCTGGAACAATGTAGTCTCGCCTTTCGATTCGTGCTGATTTTCAGTTTTATTACATCAGCATGTGTGCATTTTATTATATTAAAATATTCCAACTATATCTTTACCATTCAGTCTGATTTCCGTTAAAATAATAAAGTGTATCTACTTATCATCGTTTAGTGGAGTCCCACTACCTGTTGTACATTCTATTGAGCAGTCTACATTACAGACTAGATGCTGTTCTTAACCCTCCGACTGTCTTGGAAAAGGGCAAAATTGTAATGTTGTTTTCTCTGCATTTTATTTTAAATGCTAAAAAAAAATTATTCTTTGAACATTTTATGAAAAAACTTAGTAATGAATATGAATGCAATCCTTGGAAGTATTAATCATTGTTCAATGTATTAAAAATACATTAAATCAATAGAATTATATTACTTTAAATATTGCTTGTATTGCAGTGAAACCTGGAGCTTAGTGAACGTATTAATACGGCCTTGTCAGTGAGGGGGTTAAAAAGCTTATATGTGTGAAATGTAGAGAACGGTTGACGGTACAAGTAGAGCACTAGGGCGGAAGTTGGCAATTTAAATCAAATTTCTTCTTTTCGGCTCCCGGCCTTGAAACTTTTTCACTCAATTGAAAACATTCAATTCGCTTGATATATTTTCCATTCAGTGTAATTGAGTAAAAAATAATAAAGTATATTCCATCTATACATGCATATACAGTATTATACGTACGTAAGCGAAAGTTGGCATATTTGGTAAATTTAATTCTCAAACTAAAAATCATAGTTCACATTGTCTTCTACAAACTCCAACTCAAAATGTTACTTAGGAACTGTTTATTTAAAAAGTCACATAAAAAACATTAATTGTTTTAATTAAACTAATGAAACAGCCTCGTTTCCCTCTTCGAATTAATTCAGAAAATCGCAAGCTATACGATGATGATTACCCAATATTGTTTTATTACTTTAGTGATTTTGTTGATTTATTTTTGTATTCAAAAACTTCAATACTAGATTTCATATGTGTGCAGCAAAGTTCTGAAAATTTTTTTTTGTGTTCGCAAGTATAAGATACCACCTTTCAAAAAAAAATAAACATGTGCATTTAAAAATAAAACAAAACAAAAACTGCAGTGCTTTATTGTTTATATACATTTGTATAAAGTTACATCACCGTTACCACTATCTTTCTTTTGAAAAGTTATCAAAGCATTAAAAACAGAATTAAAATTACTTATAGTCGAAAATAGTTTAAATATTTAATAAAATTTTACGTCTTACCACGTTTTTAACTCTTGAGGATTTCAAAATTTTTTTGTTGAAAAATTTAATTAATCCGGACAACATAATGTAATTAATCATTAATGTAATTAATTAAAAAAAATTCTTAAATAATTATGAAACTTATTTCCAAATGCAATATGTATAGCTAAAAGTATACATGTTAAAATAAGAATAAACAGGCCAAAGCTTTTCATCCCATCACACACGATGGATGTTAGCAATATCATTTAGTGTTATGTGGCATTAAACGGAATAATATTGAAAAGTAAACAAATGTCAAATGATAAATTGTTAACGGATTTTATAATTAGTAAAAACGCGTTATTAAAAAAAAAACAATGCTTTTAATATGAAAATGACATTTATCGTTAAGAAACAGTGGTTTAAAGTTATTTGCTTACTAAATGATTCATATTTTTGGCCGAATATTAGTGGTTTCAAACGTGCCGCAAATGCTATATACTAAAACTAAATTTAACAATTAATAGAACTAAAATTATTTACCTGAATTTTACTAGTTATTAGATGGGGAAATACACACTTCCTTTAAAATATATTTTGCTTCAAATAAGCAATTATTCGAGCTCATAAAGATCATCTCAAATCTAAAAAATATATATACCGGATGTTTGAGCACAGCGGTTACAAAGTTTCAGGAGAAACAGAATACACTTAGACCATTTGATATCACATAGCAATGCACGTCGGTAATGGTATCGTAGCACTGTAGTGACTACACAAAACACAAGAAAGTTAGCTCTCAAACAAGATGAGAAAACATGTTTATTATTCTTAGTGCAGCAAAAAAATGAGATATAAGGACAAATAGAGAGACAACGATCGTCATTAATGATGGTGCACGAAATTATGACCAGGCCTCACATCTTTATTGCATGGAAGATCTAATGTTCTCGAAAATACCGGACGGGTCCCGGACTTCCCCAGAAGCTGTCACTAGAACTATTATTGGAGTCTGCCACGATGTGTGCAACAAGTTCCTCAGTACTTTCGAGCATTGCCCCTGCATTTTTGCAATACTAAGAGTAATAAACATGGTTTTTCACCCTGTTCGTGTCTTTCTTTTCTTGTGTTTTGTGTCATCACTAACGCACCAGGAAGGCGTTTCTGACCATGACTTGCCATATGATTTCTTATCGACTAGTTGAACTCAATCTCCCCTGAAACTTTGTAACCGCTGTGTTGAAACATCCTGTTGATATATATATACGTGTATATATATATTAACTAGCGAGCAGACACGTCAAAAATCTTACTTTAAGACGTTCACGCCGGCGCGGTGTGTCACACTCTTCTGTCTCATCGTTGTCAACTCTCCGGCTTTTTGCACACCACTGTTATTTTATAGAGAATGTTGTTCCTTTAAGCCGCCCAATTGTTCTAATTAAATAATACAAAATTTTCCGTATTAAAATACTGGTATCCAAAGGTCTGAGACTTGGAAGCTCTGAGACAGTCGAGTGTGACCCACCGCGCTGGCGTGAACGTGTTAATGACTTTAAATATTTTTGCTAATAATTAAGAAAACTAAAATTTTTAACGTTTATTTTTACTGAAAAATTTTCATTTTCTAGTTTTGAAACTTATTTCAAAGTTTCTTTATTGTACTTAAAGAAAGATTATAAAATTTACATTATTTATCAGGATTATTTTTTTAATCAAGATAACTCTTATGTTATATATATAGATACAGTTTCTACATGTAATATATAAATAAAAAAATAAAAGCCTATTAAAAATATGATATCATTAATGTTTTGAAAATAAAAGAATCCGTTTTGATAAAAGTTTTTTTGAAATACATGAATGAGGGGCGTAAATAAGTTTACGTACCTTCCATTAAGTTTAGAAAGAATAATTACTAACTTAAGTGTTTAAGGATCTCTTCTCTTAAGTTTAAGAACTAATTAGCAGTTGAGATCGGTTAAGTCAAGCGATTACCATGTTATCGTAGATATAGGGGCACAAACATATAGTTTTTTTGTTTTGAGTTTCTTGATTTTCTTTTATATTGAAAGACATTTTTACATAAAAAGAAGAAAAATATACTTTTTTAATGGGTCAGTATTAAATTAAATATTTAGTTATATATTTACATAAATTTTATATTCGTTTATCAAGAAACAAGAAAAGCTTAATGTTTCAAATGACTTTTTAACGTAAAAGAGTTGCTGAGGATTTCAAATTTACTATATCATAAAACTTCGTTGACAAATTCTTATCCCATTCATTATGATTTTTTTTTTATGTTTAACAAATCTTACTGTCTACGTTATTGACAGGTAACAACTTAATCAATTTCCGCACGATGGTAGGGACAAACTTAGACAAACCTAGACAGACTTTTATACTTATCCTTATAGAGATAGATTTTATTGATCGGTTTCTTGTTAATAATACAGCAAAGCGATACCTTTAAAACATTTATTCATATCTTTACATCAATGTAATTTCGTTTCTCAAGCTTTTTTAATTGCTGAATATTAATATCGTTTAACTTCCTTATATAGTACGTAATTGCTGTGCTTCTCAGATTTACAATAGCATCAGTGAAGCTTCGTGAAGCAGAATATCGTATTTCCCAATCTTCTTGATTACACTTTTGTACCTCCTCAGAGAAATGCAAGACAAAACACTCATTATTATGTTTACTGCTACCCTGTCCCTTATGCTTCCTTCAGAGGGAGAAGAATGTGGAATAAAAATAACAAGATGAATATATATTCATATCCATTATTGGAGCAAAAGTTAATAACTTGATGTCCCCTCTGTCGCGAGATATTAAAATTGTAAAAAGAAATGAATTTATCTAATTGCATTTTGCAGATTTTTTTTTGTTGTTCTTGTTTAAGAAATGAAAGAGCAGTTATTTAAAAAGAATTCAATAAAATCTCGGATCTTGCGTTGTACTCTAAGGAGGGGTTCTTCATATAACCTGGATGACAGAATGCAAACCGTTATTTTATTGAACTATTCTTACAAACCTTTGCATTTATTGGCCTTTAACGAATTATTTATAGGCAAAAAAAAATTAATAAATAATAGCATAATATTAAAATTGTTTTAAACAATTTTTAATATCAAAAATTTTCAATTTATTAATAGTAATTCAGATTTTATCAAATTTCACTTCCTATAAAGGGATATTTTTAAAACTTTTTATAAAATCGAGAAACATTTGCTGTGAATATTGCTTAAATTTTCAAATTATAATCATACCAATTTTCCCACAATCCTTTAAAATATTTCCCATTTTTTTCCCACAATCTTCAGAAATTTCACAGCCTCCTAACTACTAGGCATATGCTATGAGATAAAAATGACGGCTGTCGTAGGCAAAATTTGTTCGACCTTTAAACTGTACCTCCAATTTGAATGCCAGTATATTATAAAAAATAGTCTTCTGATTATTATTTAGTGTTTAACCAATTAGTGCCTGAATTTTTTTTCAACTCAATATTGTGCTTAATTATAGCAAATGGTGTAAAATGAAAGTAAAAAAAAAATAAAAAAATTCTCTTTGAAAAAATGATTATTTAACATATAAAAATCCAAACGTCCCAATTTTGGGACACTAGGCACGAAAGGGTGGGGGTTTTCTCCGTTACTGTCTAAGCATTAGATCTATGTTTGATGCCATTTATTTTGTTACAAAAAGGTTATGTATCATTCGGGTTATTATTTGACTATAAAAATATTACTATAAGGGGGAGGAGGGACTGGGTTGGGCTCAAGAACAAGACACCATTCCTCCCCACCCTTAGCTATTGGCATAGCAAAAAATTATATAATAAAAATTTATAATAAATAATTACTAATCGAGTATATATACCGTATATACTCGCATATACGCCGATCCCCTAATTTTTTAATGCAAATTCTGCAAAAAATCAAAAACTTGCGTATAAGTTGACCCCCTAACTTTTTATTTAAATTTTACACAAAATAAAACCAAAGATTTCACTTACTAATGCGAAAAATGAGTAAATAAACGAAAACAAATCATTGAATTTCTTTAATAATATATTATCATTATTTGTATATTTTTTATACATTGTTGTTTATTATTTATATACATAAAAAATCAAATTTTTGCTGTATTCGAAGTTTTTTTTTTTTTTTTTTTTTTTTTTTTTTTTTTTTTTTTTTTTTTTTTTGGCTTTTGTAATTGACTCGCGTATAAGTCTACCCCCCAATTTACTTGCAGAAAATTGTCAGAAATTCTTCGTTTTACACATTAGTATATATGGTACAATAGAACTTTGATTATCCGACCCTCGTTCAACCATAACTCTCCGTAAACCTATGTCGATATCCTGACCACGACTACAGATAAGTATTTTGGTTCACCTTTCTTCGAATTCCATGAAAATTAGCTTGAGATCCCGCAAGATCCGATCCCGGTATAATTGTACACTTCCTCACCCCAGTGTACACGTCCCTATTCTAAACAAATAAAATTGTTTTCATGTATAATTTGATTTAGATATTTATTAAGCAGTTTAAATAGTCCTAATAGCAATTCGATGACGATGCTAATATTAAACGAGATGATTATTGATAAATTCTCGATTATCCAGAAATTTCCATTATCCGATGTAGGTTCTGTCCCAATTACGTTGAATAATCGAGGTTCTACTGTATATATATTAGTAACCTCAGGATATCAAATATTAAACTAGTAAAAACATAACGGTATGATATAAATTTTTACTTAGCCAATAGCTATGTGTGGGGAGGGGTGGGACTTGTTCTTGAGCCGAGCCGAGCCTAGCCCCTACCCCCCCCCCCATTAGTAATAACAAAGAATAGCCAAATAATAATCCCAATAATAATTTTATAGCCAAATAATAATCCGAATGATATGTAACCATTTTGTAACAAAATAAATGGCATAAAACATACATTTAATGCATAAAGAGTAACGGAGAAAACACGTACCCTTTCGTCTAGCGTCCCAAAATTGGGACGGTATGTAAAGGTTCAAATTCGAAGAAAAAAATAGATTATGATTTAAATAGAAAATGATTCATAAAAAAAAAAAAGAAAAAAAAAAGAAAAGAAATATCTCACATTTTCTTACCCGCCATTTTATTTCAAGAAAATCCAACTTTGTGCTAAAACAAACATTTATTTCCCCTTTTTATTCTTAAAAATGCACTTCAATTTATGAATAAATATTGAAAACAAATACTAAGGATATATTTTACAAAGTTTTTAAATGTTATCATAATCCCACTTGCAATGGGATTTTTTTAAGAAAGCGTTCCAAAATTAGGACGCCAGGCACAAATGGGTTAAGTAAGGCAAAAATAATTTTAGAAAATTCCGGAGTAAAAATTCAATCTACCGCAGAAACACTGAAAAGGAAGGTGTTCAGTTGAGTGTGGATAATTTTCTCACAACGTTAGAAAAATATACTATTAAAAAATGTACACAGTAAAAAAAAATAAGACAATAACTGAAAAAAATAATCTCTTGACTTTTAGAAGATTTTGCTCTAAAAAATTGCATCATTATTAACATTTTACTGTAGGTATGTAAAGATAAAAATATTTAAAGGATGCAATTTGCTATTAACTTGATAGCGATCGAACTCTCAGAAGATTTTTTGTAACTGTTTCAGTTTTTCCTTACATTGTTTCTGCTAATTTATTAGTGTTTTTTACACAAAATCGTTAAACATCGTTTGAATTACGCAAAACAGGATTTAAGTGGGCATATAACTTTTTCTAAAATTAAAACCAAAAAACTGGATATTTCAAAGGGGTCATTTACAAAGGTGTTTTATTAAAAATCAATTCTAAATCTATTTTAAATGAAACTTAGTTGTTTTTTATCAATTATGCAATCATGCTCTACAGAAAATTAACGCTTTTTAATAATTATAATAATAATTTTTAGTAAGTCTGTTTATGTAGCATAAAAAATAATTCGTATGCTAGCTTCTTTATTAAAATGTTTAGAATTAAAAAAAATAATTATTATTTTCATTTTGCATAAGAATACATTAAATCAGTATATTCATTGATTTAACTCTTTATACAAACTTTATTATGGGAAAACATCTGCTTTAAATACATCTGTTAAATTATTAATTAATTCTCCAAATTACATACGCGATAAACTAATACAAACTACAAATATAATAAATAGAATCCAAATGGATTCAGTTTTAGCTTATAAAATTCAGCATTTTAGATGAATCTTTCATTAAGGTAAAAAATCTGACGAGTATATATATATATATATATATATATATTCGTAAGTTTTCGAACACCTTTATAAAGTACATACTTACTGTGTGAGTACATTTTACAAAAAAAAAAAAAAAAAAAAAAAAAAAAAAAAAAAAAAAAAAGCTTTGAATATATACTTATCCTACGTGTTCGTTAAGAAAGATGAACAAAGCACACAACACAATGTGGTCCAGTACGCAACACAAGTTGGGTCTGTGACAGGACCCAACATTATTGATTGCAATAATAGTTTTCCTTTGTTTATTTTATCGATATCTAAAGAAAATTCATTATATAGATGCTTATTCTACTGAATTTTAAAATAATATGATTATACTGCTACTTTGCACATCTCGGCTTCCTTATCTTACCTGAATTTTTAATTCCTTGAAAGTGTAAGATTGTCAAAAATATAAAAATACCTTTTGATATCTTACTAATGACTTGATTGCTCTGTTGAACGGTACCGTTCGAAATCGTAAAACCTATGATAAAAAGACGCGGAAGTCATTCTAACAGAGTTATATTCTATCTGAGTAGAATTTTATTTAAAAATGGGGAAAATTTTTACGAAATCAATTTATATATCCCGTCCCTTATAGAAAAAAATTGCTTTTATTCCAAACAAAAGTCTTGTTCAAGATATTTTTACTGTGTTTGTGATTTTGAAATACTGGAAGGTGTTCCACCCAAAAATTAATTTAAAATAAATTTAAAATAAAATATAGGGTTTTCATTAGTTATGCATTCATCATTCATCCCTTTCAGAAGCAGGTGAATTTTACTACTACTAAAAAAAATTCGTTTCTTAAGTTCTGTATTTAAAAATTTGGAATAAAAATGTACATGAAAAAACAAAACCACGAAAATAGCCGCGATTCCATATATTTTCATTTTGAAAGAAAATTAAATGAATATTTTTTCCGCTTTCATTCTATTTATAATATAAATTCAATTGTTTTAAAATGATTTGTTGAATTAAATTATATAACTTCCAATAAAAATGGATATGATCTAATTTAAAAGAATACTTCCACGGAGAAATGAAAATGTTTCAACAAAAGTAACCAGAATTATGCGTATTTCTTATTTTATCGAAGTCAAACTTAATAACTGATATTCCATCTGCGTAGTATTAAATAAACTTATTTGAAGAAATATGCAAGAGAAATAAAGATAATAGCATGTCTCTAATGAATTTATTTAATCAAATCTTGAAATAATAACATAATAGAAACATTCTTTTATTTTTTTTATATAAACGTTAAAAGAATTGTTTTAAAAGATTTACTAATTGTATTCTGTTATTATTCTGCTAACAAATAAAACAAAATAAAAAAAACTGAAATGTAGAATGCTTTTATTTCAGATTGGCATACACTGTAAAAAAAAAAAATCTGTAATCCTACAAAACTAGTTTTCGTAAAACTACAGAAATCTGCATGTTTACTAGAATTTTATCTGTAACCGGGTATAATATTTACCACTCGTATAGTACAAATACATGAAATATCTTAGTCTCTCATTTCAGCCAATGAGAAAGAACTTCAATGATGACGTAATGACTTTTCACGCAGCCACAGAGGTGTTCAAGGACTCCATCTTAATTATGATTTCAAATTAGTATGTAAGTAAATATTTCTTCTTTATGAGTTAAGTTTTGTTATATTTTCATTATCCTTGATTCCTAATAAGTAAAAATGAACTACACAGTAAGACCGTTTGAATTCGAATTATAATGTAACATGATTTTAGCAGGTATTAATGCGTAATCATCCTATTATTTTATTGTTAAATATTCATCATTCAGTCAAATGACTATTCTTTACATCAGTGTTTATTACATGCGTGCAGTTTCTAATGTCTTATATAATAAATCAAATTTTATTGCAATATGGTTAGCAGATTAAATAATTTATTTTTAATTAGTGATGCAATGAATAGTACCCCACCCCCCTTTGACTGATAATGAAGGCCAAATATTCCACTATTCTTCTGCAGAATACTTAAATGTATACCAAATTTATCTTTCTTAATATTAGAGTCGTGCCGTGTAATCGGTATTTATTGTACTAGATTCCAGCATCGGGTCGGGTTTACTTTACTTTTTTGGTTCGGATCGGGTCGGTTTGTGTTTTGAATCTTGTGTGTCGGGTTCGGGTTGACTGATTTTTCAAAAGAATGTCCAAAATATTTTTTTTCAAGTTAAAAATCTAGGTATAGGGCAGATGTGCCAGTAATGGATAAAATTCAGTATTTTATTTATAAAAAAAAAAATTAAACAATAAAAATTTTACTTTAAAATTTTTCTTCATAACTCCCCCCCCCCCCCCCCACACACACACACACCCCGCTGACATGTTTTATAATCTGAGTTATTGTTGATACTCTTAATCAAACCAATTAGGAAGCAAAAAGGGATCCTTCGAAGTTCCACTGTTTTTCATTTATGTTGGCGAACATGCAAAGAGCTGGTTTAACTTAATAAATTTTATATATTCTTTTACTTTCCTGCAAAATTTTGTTTTTGTTTTGGTAGTAATAAAAATTTTTGAATGTGATCATTCTAGACATTTCATCAATCGCACACTAGATGAAGCAATGGTAGCCCAATCTCCAGCTGAAAAAAGGTGCATAAGATTTCAATTGAATAAAGTAAAAGATTATTTCAAGAATCAGAAGTAATTTTGCTTCATATACTTTTTTGTGCTTTCTGAATATTAATGACTTGTTTATACATAGATGTAATAGTTTCCCTATTTATGGAACATTATACTGTATATTATCCATAATATAAACAGCCTTCAAGCATGGGTCTAAGCATGGATTAAACTAAGCATGGGTCTAAGCATGGATTAAACTAAGCATGGGACAAATTTTGAAACTTGCAACTACTTTAATTATAAAATTGTTTCTGAAAATTATGTTTCTATATTGTTCAAGAACATTAGAAAGTGTTTCATTTTGTATTCTATAAACTGAAATATTGTTTTTGTGTCAAACAAATTACCTTTTTATATTTTTGTAAAAGTTGTTCCATTCCCCCCCACTCTCTCCTATGCTTCTAACTCTGAATATTGGGCACTTCTCTATATATACACACGCATCATGGGTATGTGTTTTAAAACTATCAGAAATATTATACATGTGTTTGCTTGTATATGAAAAATGAAATGTTGGTAATATTTTTCCTATTCCTAGAGAAGAATAAATGGTTCTTATCTGTGCTTTAAAAAAAAGAATTTATCGCATTTCTTATGTACTTTTTTATTTCTTAACCTTTATGTGATGTTAACGGTCTCTCAGACCGCAGCTTTTTTTAATTTTTATAGTTTTGCAATTTTTTATATACTTGCAATTTTCAGTTTAACTACAAACACTACCGAAATTTTGTTCCGTTGTGAACTTTAGTACTATCACCAGACAATTTTGAATAGGTGAATTTTAATTATAATAGTCGTGTACAAAACGTTTAGTACAAAAACACCAACCTATGAGTTAATCATGCCTTTTTATTCATCTTTCGATAAAGCGGTCTCACAGACAACTTCACACTAGTTGTGACAATTTCTGTGACATCAGTTAAAGGTTAAGGAGTAAATTTAATAACTCATTCATATTGAAATATGTTTTTATTTTATCTGAAAAATTGTTCTGCTCAAACTTTTTGTGAAAATCTTAGACTTGGAAAAAACCTAAATATAAATATTTGCATTTTATTTTACGTGAGTTTCTGAGCGATAAAATGCCGAGTTTTTACTTTCTTATGCTAAGAGAGATATAGGGTAGATAGGGGTAAAGATACGAGCGATGCAAAAATACGCAACGGCTGATTTCATATGAAGCAACATTTCGGCTCTCATGACCAATAGGTTGCAGTTTTGTTTCAAGTGTACTAGTCATTTGTTTATAAATTTGATAAAAGTAGCAATTTGTGCTAAGAAAATGAGGTAAGTTTAAATTTTCGAATTTTGATCTAATATTTTTAAAATTTTACTTCATTCTTTAGCTGACAGTACCTGGAATTTTTACAAATCCAAAATTTTAGTAGAGATCAAAAGATTTTTAGCTTCTAATTGCCGTAGTTTACCTCGATCACATTTGTTTATACTTATGGGTAGCCGGTTAAGCAAAATACTGCAGAATAGGGTAAAAGTACGCATCCTTCTTGGGACAAAGATACGCACATGTTTAAGATAGGGACTTTGCCCTATCGTTTTAGCTAGATGCAAAGCTTTCCACAATTTCTAAATTTGTATTATCTAAAATATAATAGCTACTTAACTAATATAAGTTAGTAAACTACATTTTCCTTTTTCTAGTTAAGTTTTTTTTTTTAAATATAGAACGTAGGTATCTACCTATCTACTTTTAAAAGTCAATATTGTTTCATGAATAACATTTTGTTTTAAACCTTAATCCTTAACTCCTGTTAACGGTCTCACCGACCGCTGCAATATTCAATTTCCATAGTTTAACTTTTAATTTTCAATTTAAGTAGTTATGTTAGTTTAATTTTGATTCGTTTGGTAAATTAGAAGTATAGCTGAAGACTTTTGAATGCGGGAAATTTTACTATAATAGCCCTTTGCATAAAGTTTAGCGCAGAAACCGCCTCTTATGAGTCAGTCAACCATTTTATTCAATCAACGATTAAGCGGTCTCGGAGACCGCATACAGTATTTATGAAACAATTTTTGTCACAGCAGTTAGAGGTTAACTGCTATTTGCGATCTCGCAGACCGCTGTTTTTTTCATGGTCTAGTTTAGAATTTTCAGTTTAAATACTATAGAAATTTACTAATGCTTTTACATTACTCATTCATTTTAGTGAAAATGGAACAAAATCCGGCCGTAATGGAGCAAAAATGCGCACTGCCTATCTTTGCCTCATCACTGCGTACTTTTAGAACAACCAATGGGATAAAGATACGCAGAGCAATGTTTTTTTTTTTTTTTAAATTACAATTTCTTACGGAATTGTTATTTGACAGAATGTCGCTTGATAGTGGAACGTGCCTAAGGTTTTAATACATTTTAATCAGTCGTCACATAAGTTTAGATCAATGTGTTCGTTAAAAATCAAAATTAATGATAAATGCGTAACTTTAGCCCCCACCTATCCTACATCACTTAGGTGTGTCATGTGATTGTGAGCCATGTTGAGGACAACTTGTCACCAAGCGCCATTGAGATCAACCATGATGGTGAATATCGATGGCGCTTTTTAACAAGCTGCCCTCACATCAAATACTTGTGGGAATGATACCCACATATGTTTGAATATTAAAGTATATACATTTGTCCATTTCCCTACATAAAACATAAAATGTTATTAGAGATATAATTGTAGATTACATTTCATAATATCAATAAAACACGATTTCCTTTCCTTTTATTTCGGGTTGGGGTTGAAATAAGTCGGGGTTGAGTTGCAGGTTGCCGAAAATTATTTTGGCTGATTCTGGTCAGGTTGCGGATCGAGAAAATATTTTTGGAGGGTTCGGGTCGAGTTGCGGGTTGACTTAGTATAATATTCCGTTTTGTGTCTGGTGCAACTTGATCCATGCAGGACTACTCTGTAGTCGGGAAATTTTCATTATATCAGGATTCGTACGGTACTTAAAAGTACTTGCATTTTTCAAAAGGATTTTTTTTTTGTGCTTGAAAATACTTATTTTCATACAAAATTTTTTAAAAGTCCTTAAAAGTGCTTTACTGTCATATTTCTTAATCGGAGGTGGAACTCTTCTGCATTTCTTTTCATTTCTGATTTAAAAAATAAAGATAAAACCGCCATAGCTAACCTTACTTCTGAAATTTCACCTCCCCTTTTTACTCCCTTCTCCACAATACCAAAGTTTAAACTGTTTAAAACTTTTTTTTATCCTTTAACTGATGTTACCGGTCTCGCAGACCAGTGGTTTTTTCAATTTTCATAGTTTAACTTGCAAATTTTAGTTTATCTACAAACTCTACTGAAATTTTGTTTCGTTTGAAACTTTAGTTCTAACACCAGAGAGATTTGAATATGTGAATTTTAATTATAACACTCTTGTGCAAAAAGTTTAGTACAAAAACAACATCCTATGAGTTTATCGCGGCTTTTATTCATCTTTCTTTGGAGCGGTCTCACAGACCGCTTCACACTAGTTATGTGACAATTTCTTTGACATCAGTTAAAGGTTTAAAAAAATTGCTCTACTGTATTTGTTACTGTAAGTGAATAAATAATCAGTCCTAAATTTCATTAACTATTCATCCCATCATATCCGTTTCATTAAAATTTTATCTGAATTTCACCTTCAAAATTTCGTTTCCCCGTTTTCTTCACCTCTCACAGTAATAATACTTAAAGTTTCAAAACTCTTTAAAAAACTGCTTAAATTTAAAAAAAAATCTATTCTGTGTCATTTTATTGTCACAATAAATAATCAAAATTCTTCTTCTCACTCGAAATTGGCAACCCCCCTCCCTCAAATAAAAAAACTTAGAGCACATATAATTTTAAAGTCTTTAAAACTCTTTATAGACGAGTGGTAGGGGAGGAAAAAAGGGCCGCATTTGGAATTAATTAGGGGAAAGCTGGAAATTGTTTTAACCCCTTTAAGTCTAGAATGAATGTACTAAGTTTTCTCTTTTAGGTGAGTGGTTGAAGATATGTACATATTTATAGTCAAAAAACACATTTTTATTAATTACCATAACAATATCTAAAAAAAAACTAACTCTATCAAAAACATTGTCAACACAGATGTTGTAGAGGTTAAAATTCTGATTGAAATGTGTACTTAATATTTTTGTTGAATTTTTACAATTATAATGCAATGTTTTGCCTAATTCGTTAATCAAGTGATTGAAGCCAGAACAGACGAGGTTATCAGTTCACCATGTTTCTAATTTATATATATTTTTTAATTTATTGAGGTACTATTTGAGGATTTTGTAATTATTTTAGGCTTTATTTTGGATATTTTCAGAGTTATGGCTTAAACTTTTGATTACGGATTATATCCCAGTGGTAGGAAATGGAGAAAAAAAAGGCCGAATTCGGAATTAAATACGGGAAAGCTGGAAATTGTTTTAATCCCTTCGACATAGGTCAGAAATAAACTTACTAAGTTTTCCCGCCCTACTAGGTGCGGCTTTGCCGCTACAAACAAATAGATAACTTAAAAAGTGCATTATTTCATGATTTTTAGCATATTTCAAAAATCATTTGTAAATGATGGGAAATATTGTTTATGATCTCTGATATTGTATTTGAATTATGCGTCGCATTTAATTTGGCATATATAGTGAATAACAGTGCGTATTCATCACATTTAAGGAAGTCGAAAATAGTGGGGGGCGGGGGGAGCGAGGGAACAAATGAGTGTGCAGGATTCTTGTCGCTAGAGGAATTATAGGTCAACCAATAGCACGATTTTAAACTTCAATATTTTATGAAAAGGACTAAGATGGTTTTAATAAAAATTATTTTCGACTAGTATACTAGCATCTTAAGTTAAATTCATAAAATTTTAAAACATTCGGAATATTGAAAAAAAGTATTATAAGCTTTACATTTTTTAATCTAAGGTTTAAGGTTGACGATATCAGTTGAGAAATGGCATGTAAAACGACTGTCAATTATGTACCTCTTTCTCGATAACTACTAAATTATAATCCTCAAAATATACAAAATAAAGCATTAACATATTTACAGAAACATCGCGAGGGCCTCAACAACTTAAAGAAAATACATGTATGTAATAAACGGAGGCAGGGCGGATTGATAACTCTCTCTCTTGATTAGCGGTTAAGGCAAAATTTAGAAATAGAATTGCGACCTTAATGTTCCGCAAAAATATTAATATCGGTACTCATTTTATTCAGAATTTCAAATTCTACGACATTTGTATTGACAATGTTTTTGAAAGAATTAATTGTTCTGAGATATTGTTAAGATAATTTTAAAAAAGTGTTTTTCGACTATAAATATGTACATATTTTCTAATGTTCACCTAGTACGTGGGACTTAGTACTTTCGTTTTAGACCTAAACGGAAGGGATTAAAACAATTTCCAGTTTCCCACCCACATAATTGTGAGTTACATCCCCCGATCACTGGTCTTTGAAATGGAATTGTGACAATGTTCAACAAAAATATTAAATGTAGTTCTCATTTTACTCGGAATGTTAAGCTGACAACGAGCTGAACACGGAAATTGCGAAACCTAAATTTCATTCCAGATTTCAAAGTGCTGCCATTTGCAAAATGACGTCACCGTTACGTACAGATATCTTTGTTTTTTACAATATAGATAGATATAGATTTTATTTTCATATCAAAATCTTGGTGTTTTTTCTTTTCTTTTCAAACTAATTTTTTCCCCCTTAAATCCATTTGTATCTGAACAAAATCAATACTCGATCATTTCAAAGCTACTGTATAACATTAAGTGTGTATTTTTAAATAATATATACGTAATGTGAGTCGTACAGTAAAATTCGCAGAAAAACAGAAAAGTGACTTCGGACAATGAATTTTTTTAAAAGATTAATTTTGTATTTTTTTAAATGTATTGCAGTATTTCAAAGAGAATTGAAAGTATATGCTTTTTGGTATTGTTATTATTATTTGGTATTAATATTCTGCATAATTTGATTTTTGGAGTCTTATGTGTAATTTTGAAATATGCCTGGAAAGGGAGGTGGGGGAGGGACAAGGTTCTTCCAGTATTTTAAATTCTTAAAGTTTGTCGTTATCATCCAGAATCTTTGAAATTTTTAGATGTTAAAAACATAATGTTTTCGTAGCCCGAGGGAAAAATATTAATATTTAGTGGGAAAAAAGGCTGGTCAAATTTTTTACCACGATGTAACTCAGATTTTTGCTAATTTTGTCGAAGTTTTTGCACATTTTATTTAGTAAAAAATACTTATATTTGTCCGAATGCTTCGAAATTTTCGTAGGTAAATGTAAATCTGGCCTGTTGAGTTGCTCTAAAAAGATTGTGTTAAAATACGGACGTTTAGTTAGTTTTATTGTAGAAAAAATAGTCTTTGTGAGGCGCAAAGTGACCTACGCTCACCAATGTATTTGAAAGTGTTATAACTCATGTTTTTAAAAATCAATTGCATCATCAGTTAGAAGATTTTAACTTTTAAAGCATATATATATATAATATATATATATATATATATTTGCCGATACTTCTAAAATATCATCCTGGAATAAATTGCTACAAGTTTTCGGAAAACCTTTTTGATCTTTTTTTTCAAAAGTTTAACTGTTAGGTGGGGAGAATATCGTAAATTTAACATCGGAATATATCAACGTGTTAATATTGGTGATATATCGCGATAACTACCGTAAAGTGTATGCGAATAGAAAAATTGCTTATTTTAAAAGATAAATGGCGTGTTACCAAAAATTTTATTAGAAACAGGTGTAAAAAGGAGCTAATAAATGTTTCATGCTATTTTCTTCTACGGCATCCTTTAAATATACATATATATATATCGGGAAGGTGGGGCAAAATCGGGTACCATAAAAGTTTGTTAGTCTCAAATGCTGTGAAATGGGAAAACAAACTTTGAACACTGTTTTTAATGGGAAATGAATCCTTGGCTATAATAAAACATTATTTTCAAACAAAATATATATATAATTGTTTATATAAAAAAATAGCTTTTTTCAAACGTATGCAAAAATCCGGTTTTACCTCGCTGGTTGGGTAAAACTGGGTATCCATTTAAAACTACTGGAAAACTCATTTTGGTCAAAAAGGTCTTGCTTAATATAGTAAAAATATACATTTTTATTATTTTTAACAAAACGAAATTGCACATGTGTTCTTCCATGTGCAAAAAAAATAATTCGTTGGTAAATTTTCTACGTTGTATAGGCCTGCTTACTTTACACTGTACGTTTTAGTGTTCTTTTAGCTTCAAAAATCACAGATGAATTTGTCATCATATTCCTCTGCATTACAACATGCTTCGTGTGCCTATCCGTGGCATTTCAAACATCGTATTTGGATTTAGAATTTGAGTAAAGTTCATAGCAAAACATACAGGTTTCATTATCCTCTTCTCCTGAAGATGTGTCCGCAATCTTTTTTGGTTTCCTTTTTTTCTTTTAAAGAAACTTCTTTTTTCGTCTTGCAGTTTGTTTGGCTTATTTCTACTTAATATCTGTTTCGATCTGTAATTTATAGGGAGAAGAAATCAAAATATCTTCGGAAGGTTGAGCTCAATTATCCTATGATGTTTCAGAAATATTTATTTCTGCAGCTATGTAAACCTGTGGCTGCATAGACCTAGGTGTGTTATCATGACTTTCATGGGTTTCTCTGTCACTTCTGAAGGAGCAAAAAGATGATCTGAAAAAACATTGTTGCAGGGAAAAATCCCTGTTTTCTCGAACCTTCTGATTGCAGTATTTATAATTGCTGCTCTCGAAAATGCAGTTTTAAATAATTTTCCAGTTTGGTAAATTGTTACAGATCGCGCTGAGTCGGAAAATAACCACTTCTTCACCTCTTGTTCTTAGTATGAGCTTAGATATGCATGAATGACACATCAAGGGGTTGAAATCGATGCGTTGCGTAAGGAAATAAGCATATATAAATACATTGCTTTCTCTTACTAGATTAACTGTATTCTTTTATATGAATTGAACACCTATTAAGGATTTAAAGAACGGTCTTTTCAGGACAAGGATTGGAAAAATCTATACATTTTTTAACCAAATAAAGACCTCTTTCGTAATCCATCCACTCCTATTATATACAGCAAATGAGTCTGGGAAAGTTTCATTCATCAAGAGGTTTTTTCCTCGCCTGTTTAATATTTGATTTAAAAAAATCCTGTTATAGATTATATAGCTTAGTTATATAGCATTGAGATTTTATGGATTATTTGTCAATTTGGGCAGATTATTTTATTTAGAGAAACAAGTCGCGAAATATATTTGCATTTTAAGTGGACCTATAATGCAAGTTATTACACCTCAGATTAGAAAGTTATTTATTAAAATGTAATAAGCATAATATAAAATTATGCCTTAATTAGTACCATTATTTTTTTCATTAATAATTGCAAATAATTTAATTTCATAAATGTAAGTTAAAAATTAGACCCACTTTTTAATATAAAACAAAATCAAAATGAAAGTTTTTTCATTATAACTAGATAGATTTAGAATTATATTATAACTTAACAGCATTAAGAATGCAATTTAAAATTCCATGCTAATTTATTAACTATACTAAAAAAACATTCTATGAGTGTCGAACAAAGTCGGGTATACTCAGTTTTGACCCACTCTTAAGTACCCGGTTTTACCCCAACATGACAGTTTAAAACATGGCGTCACTACTCTTAATCTTATAAGCAAAATATCAGTAAAAATTTTAAAATATTATCAGGAAAGGAAAGAATTAGATATAGTACTCAGGAATATTTAATATGCTGAAAAAAAAGTGGTTATACGCGTAAAATCTAGAATCAAATAAACAATTTTTTAAGAGTAATTGAAACTAATTCTTTTACACTAAAAAAAAAAAAAAAAAAAAAAAACGCTCACAGTAACGTTTCAATCAGCTATAAATGCCATAATGGTTACCGACAAGTAATTTCTCGTGTTGGCTGATAGACAGAAGTACAACTGAAGGAGGGATCTGCGCTACCCGGTTTAACCCACCTACACTGTTTTTTACAACACGCCCATATATATATATACACACATGCAAAATAAAAATATTTTTTTAAACAAGAACGTAAAATAATCAACCTTCAACGACAGATTATAATTTTCCAACACATTCAGAATTATGTAAAAAAAAAAATCAACGTTTAATAAAGTTAAATATGATGGCTAAGTAAGCAAATTACAAAACACGTAACACATTTGAAAATTAAAGTTCAGCAATTATTATCAGTCATCGGTAAAGTATCCGAATTCCTTTGTGCAACGCTATATATGATCTATAGATTTGAATATATACCAAATAGTATGCTAAACATTAGTTCATTTAAGAAACTCATTTTCACAGTTGAAAAATTCCCCTTCAACATATTTCGTCAATAAACGGAAATGTATACATCTTTTTTGCAGCCCTGTATATGATTTACAGATTTTATACATACAAAGTAACTAAATTAGTTAAATTAAAAAAATAATAAATAAAAAAAATAAAACTCGTACCACAACAGATAACGAACTTCCAGCAATTATTGTTTATTTATACAGTACTATAAGCGAATCCTTTTGTTCCCCCCCCCCCCCCATAAATAATCGTTTAATGCTATGCTCATCATGTTCTAATGTAAGCATCTTTTTGTACATTTCAGTGATGTGTATCAATTTCTATATGTTTGAAATTGTGTAATATCATTCCAATATACTACAAATGATTTTTCCCTACAGGCCATTGAAATAGACCATAAAAAATCATTGATTAAAGTCACAAATTTTCTATAAAAAAATCAGTTGATTAAAATCATGATTTAATCGTTGATTAAAATCGTCCACACCCTATTACAGCCAAATGGCAAGCATTAGTTTTTGTTAATCACGATTGATTGACGAATTTTTTCCCTCAACCAACTGACGCTTTTTGCACTATTTTTCCACATTTGATTTAAGAATTTCACAATATATTCCTTCTACCTAACAAATGGAGAATTTTGCAACTTTTTCTTACATCTTTTTTTGCAGTTATCCAAAATTTTCAGTCTAATAAAATATAAAATTATAACAAAAAATTAAATAAACAGAACATAAAGAAAAACTATAAAATTATTAATTTAGATATTTTAATTCCAATATTTCAATTGACTAAGGCTTAATGCAGTTTTATTTATTTTTCAAAATAAATAAAATTGTGTGATTTGTGTTTGGTTGCCGTTTTCTCTGAGACGGGAAAATTAAAGTTTACCTGTGACGCTGTCAGAGAGGGGGAGGGGGGGGAGTTCCTGCTGACCACTAAAATTTTCAAATTAGTGGTCCAAATGAATTTTTGGCGTTCTCGGACCAGCGGACCACCAATGATTTCGAACACTGATTGATTTTTTAAATGCTGAAGATTTCCTTGTAGAAGAGATTTGAATTGATATACTGTTTAATTTTTTGATTAATTCCCTTGTGTGAAATTTGATTATTGTTATGTCTGCACAAGAAATATTTTATGTCATAAAATATTTACTCTTTCATTTAAAACAGGTGGAGAAATTAACCTGATGCTTGGATCTATTCCATTTTACCTGACTTGAAATCCTGATTCAGAACATACTAAGCTTCAAGAATTCTTTATATTTGCTGACCTGAATGGTCAGAGAGGGTGCAGCACCCTCCTAAAACTGTCTGAGAGAAACTCTATGTAAAATGATATTATATTACAGTAAATATTAATCTGACATACTATACATATAATTCAATGATTATATAATTTGTATTTTCAATAAATGGAGCGGCATACCGCAAACCAACTTAAATTAGTTGCTATTTAATAGTGTCTGTAACCATTTCTTTTTCAGCTATTGCAAGGCTGCTGCTGGTGAATATTTTTCTTTTTTACGAGTATTGTAAAAAATAAATAAATCGTTATAGATTATCATTTAGGAATACTGAAAAAATATATATAAGAATAATTAGTCGCTTGGTGGCGACACTGCTGTTATTAAATTAACCCTTCAAAGTAAGTATTTAATATACTATAGAAATACATTTTGTATTTAAAAAAAACTTTAAAGTTTAAAGTAATACTTTTGTATTAGCTGATATTAGAGGTTAAATGGATTCTGCTACTTATAGCTGCCTTTTTAATGCTGATTATTTCGGTGTTTACGCATATACTTTGATTATGTTTTTGTTATTTTTGTGCTTTATTTATTCAAAAGTGTTACATTCATTATTGAATGTTAAACAGAAACAAATACTAAACTTTTTTTGTTACTGTTTTATATTCAAATCAATTAATTTTGCGTAATTGAGCTGTGTTGCAAAATAAATTTTAAAAATATTTCTATTTTATTTTTTGTTTTGTGAAAAGAAGGTAAAAATTTGAAAACTGTATAATATGAAAATTTCAGCATCAATAGATTCACAACAATTAAAGAAAAAAAAAAAAAAACATGAAAGTAGCAGCTAAGTGCATTATGAAAAAAAACCTTTTCAAACTCGTGCAAAAATTAATATTGGTTGAAGAAATTTATTCAAACATTGTTTAAATTAAAACAATAATAATGCAGGGTATGCATTTAAATCTAAAGAAAATTATTATTTTTTTTATATTTTCTTTGTGAATAAGCAAACATTAAATGGACTATAAGTGTAACTGAGTGCGAAGAAATATTCCAAAATGTAAAAGGACAGAATGGTAATATTTGTGGGGAAAAATGCAATTATTTTGTGAAATTAGATCAAATTGGTTTACATTTGTTTTTTAAATATATTTCAAAGACAATAGAATCAATAATTAAAACTTAAATAATTTTTGGTTTCAATGAAAACAAAAAGAAATAAGCTTTCCTACTGCAAGATAATCTTGCAGAATCTGAAATTTTGTTTATTATTACACCATAAAATGATAAATTGAAAACCAAAGTGAGGGGGAGGGAAAGAAATCTACAATCCGATGTAACCATTCCCCATGAAGATGAGAGAAAATCCTGAATCGTGATTCAAACTTTTAGCAAAAAATTGGAATAGAGAAAACCTTGAAATATGATTTAACCTTTCACCAGAAAATTGGATTTAAAAACAATCCTGATTTGTGGTACAACCTTTTACCAGAAAATTTGATTTAAAAAAAACTGAATTATGGTTCAAACTGTTACCAGAAAATTAGATTTAAAAGAACCCTGATTTATAGTTAAACCTTTTATCAGAAAATTGGATTAAAAAAAAATCCTGATTTATGATTCAAACTTTCACCAGAAAATTGGATTTATAAAAAAAACTGAATCATTGTTTAACATTTCACTAATATAATGGTATTTGAGAAAGCACCAATAAACTGGTAAAACTTACCGCCAATATCTTGGTTGCAGATAAATTTCAGCGACATTTCACCATTTTCTTGGTGAAACATAACACTTTATTTTTAACAGTGTATCGATAACATTTTTTAAAAATTTAGGCATACTTTATAAACTCGGTAATGATACTTTACTTTCATTATTGTTTCTATTCGCTTTTTTTAATTTAACTAAAATCCGTAAGATCTGCTTCTGCTTATCTGCTTATTTACTGCTGTTGTTATAATGCTCATTTAAGATGGAAATGATTTTGTACCTATTTGAATATCTACGGTGAAGCTTCAGACAGTTTTTTAATGCATAACATACAAATATTTCTGGCAATTGCTGTGGTATTACTAAAAAACGCGTCCGGCCATATTACTTATTTTGATCGAAGTATTTTGATCGAAGGCTTTTGACTTTACTGCAGTATATCTTGCACGGTTACAAAAAACTTTCTGGCGGGAATAAAAAACTGTTTTAGATACAATAATAAAAAGTCATTGGTAATTTTTCTAACGGTACTTTAATAAAGTTACCAAAACTTTTTTGCTAAAGTATATGTAAAGTTTTGGGTGCAATTTTAAAAAAAATTCATAGTAAATGTACTATGAAATCCTTCGCAAATTTACAAAAAAATTCTTAGTCAATGTACTAAAAATTCTTTTGTAAGTGTACTAAAAAATCATTAAAAAATTCACAAAGTATTCTTTAGGAAACTACCTAAAAAAATCGTTAGTACCTTGACTAAATTATCCTAAGTAAATTTACGAAAAATTCTTTAGTAAATTCCCTAAAAAATTGTTAGTAAGTTTACTGAACAATATTTAGTAAACTTACAAGGAAATCTTTGGAAAACTCTCTAAAAAATCCTTAGTACGTTTACTAAACTATCTTTGGAAAAATTACCACAAATTCTTTAGTAAACTTCCTAAGAAATCGCTAGTAAGTTTACTAAGAAATATTTAGTAAATTTACAAAAACTAATTGGAGTAACTCCCTTGAAAAACCGTTAGTAAATTTACAGAACAATATTTAGTAAATTTACAAACAAATTTTTAGAAAACGCCCTAAAAATGGATAGTACGTTTACAACATATTCACTGATAAATTTACTAAAACTTATTTAGTAAACTCCCTAAACAAGCATTAGTAACTTCACTAAACAATATTTAGTAAATTTACAAGAGTTTTTTAGGGAAACACCCTAAAAAATCACTAGTACGTTTACTAAGCAATATTTAGTAACAGTTACTGAAGAAACTTTTGTAATTTTACATGATTATCTTTTGTTGTGGTTACATAAAAAGTTCTAGGAATCCCAGTTTCCTACAAAATTCTTAGTTACCTTAAAAAAAAATTTTTACAGTGTAGTTCTTTAGTAATGTCTGTTTTGTCCAATATCACACCAGTGTTGTACATCTGAACTCCCATAAATCAAGCCTAGATTACTCAAAAATCTGTATTCCAAAACAGTTTTCCTTAATAGAAAATATAATAGCTATATCTTTAGGTTATTTAATTTCTTCGTTTGAATGTCTAATGATGAATTATCTCTCTTCAAATTAATGAAATTGCGCAGATGGCACGTAAACAATTTTTCATAAACAAAAATAAATGTTAAAAATAATTCCTTAATTTCTATTAATTGAAATATTATGATAGAATAGAAATTAATTAAAACGAAATTTAATTTATTTGGTAGATTATGTTACCACTCATGATATGGAAAAAATTGAATTAAAAGAAATTAAAAAAAATGGTACGGGAGAACATCTTAAAGAGAAATTAATTTTCGGGTGAATTTACATATAATTACATTTTAAACATTACTTATGTAAAGATGATAATTATTTTAATCAAAAATGGATCTTTAGTTTGTTAGAAAAATGTGTATGATTCTTTGATATGTTTTTAAATAATCTAGTAAATATCTCATTCTCTTTAGGTATGTCGAAATAAATTGCATCAAAATACGTTTTCAAATATAAGGAAAGAAAAAAAAACACTAATTGATTTAAGTGTTTTTATACGACAAGTTTTAAAAGATAAACATTTAGTTTAAATATACGAAAATGATTAAAATATAAACGAATACAACGTTAAAAAAATATTTGCAAAAAGCAAGGGTAATCATATTACAAACTTAGAAGGATTTTATGAATAAAAAATTTTCGTAAAAACAAGTGAGTGAAAATCTGAAGTAGATAAATATTAAAATTAGAAAATCAAAAAATCCGACTGCATAAAAAGCGAACTAATTATTTTGTTTCTCATTAATGAGAAACTATTTTTTATCTTACTTACCTATTTTTTTTATTTACTTGTATTGATGATTTTTAAGTTGTGTTTAATTGTTAGTTTCTATCTATAAACACTGTTTTGATGAGGCTTATAGATGTCTATGATGATTAGAGTTGCAGTAAAGCTAGAAATCGTACTTACACAACTTCCAGGTTGTATAACATTTAAACGGAGCTTCTGACTGTAAAAAAGTCAATGAAACATCGTCTTCATTTTGAAAGACCTGTCAAATGATATGCTGCTCAATAGGGTGCGTAATTTTTTTTTGTATCTACCGCCATTTTGTATTTTATGGCTGCAATTTTGAATTTATAAAAATAAAACCTAGCCTATAACCATCGGACGGTTAAGACGAATCCATAGAGACCCCATTCATTCTAGCCAGCCATTGGGATGTTTCGAGGGTATAAAGAAATCCACATACCCAGATACTCTTGAAACACATAACCCTTCTTGGCAGTCGTGTAAAAAGTTTTGGTTAGGTTATTCTTCTTATTTTAGAATTTCCATTTCATTGCTTAAAAATGCGACAGGTCTAGTTATTCATATTTTATTGGCATGTAGTTGTAGGTGTCATTAATAAAATTAAAAATTACTTTACATTTCAGCTAGAAGTTCAAAATTCCTGATTGTATGAATACTTTTTCTCGAAGGTAATTATTTCAGATTTAATTTATTCCTTAACCGAATAATGCGTTTATTCCTAGGAGAACATCCAAGTTATACACTAGAAATTCTAAGATGAGTTTTTAAATGACAAAAAAGGACTTCGCTTTGAATTACAACTGCCATCTATAATCCCTATGACTTTGCACGATCCCTCCCATGCTTATGCGCATTCTATTAATATAAAGTAGATAGCGACCAATCGGAATAATCTTTTTCTCAATTTCCAGTTTTTTAATACTTACACAAAAAAATCTATAAAGTTACTAAGAATTTTCTAGGAAACTGGGATGCCTAGAACTTTTTATGTAACGGCAATAACAAACATTCATGTAACAGATACACGATTGCACTGTAAATCAAAAAATCTATAAGGTTACTAAGAATATTTTAGGAGTCTGGATGCGTAAACCTTTTTATGTTACTGCAAGACGAGTTACAGATAAAATTTTAGTAATATTACTTTAATTTTAGTAGATTCCTTTGTAAAGGTACAGAATTCTGTAGCTTTACAAAAACTAGATTTGTATATTCACATCTTTTTTTTTTTTTTTTTTTTTTTTTGTACAGTGTACAGAGAATATTTTATTAAGCATACAGACTTATGCAACTTTACATCTGTAGAATTACACCGTTTTTTTACAGTGTAGTACAACCACTATTTAGATTGTTTAGTTTCTTTCTTTAAATATCTAATGATGAACCACCGCTCTTTTAGTTAATAAATTTGCTCATACGGCGCGTCGACAATATTTTCATAAACAAAAATAAACGTTCAAAATAGTTCATTATGTTCTGTTAACTAAAATATAATGGTAAAATAAAAATTACTTAAAATTAAATTTAAATTATTTAGTAGATTATGTTAGCGCACATTATACAACAGAAAATTCGGAGTGAAATAAAATCAAATAAATAAACTATAGGGGTGATATTAATTAGTTTTCGGGCAAATAATTAATATTTTAAAGAATACTTCTATAAGAAGGATAATTAATTTAATCACAAGTTGGTATTTTGATTCTTAAAAATATGCGTATGGTTCTTCGATAAGTTTGGAAATAGCCTATTAAATATCTAATTGTCTTTAGTTATTTGAATATTAAATTTAGATGTTTAAATATTATATTTAGATAAAACATGCGTACTGTATAGGTTATAAAACTCGTCATTGTAAATATCATAAAGTGATGTGGGAAATCAGATATATTCATAACAATGTGCAATCGAGTATGTGCCACTTGCTGTCATAAAAAAAAAAAAAAAAAAAAAAAAAAATTAAAGATTTTAACCGAAATAAATTTTTTTTCAAAACTGTCACTGTATTTTAGATAAATACCTCACAACGATCATTCTGAAAATTCAATTGCATACATGTTCTCATACGTTTTAAATCAAATAGAATCGAGAAAAGAATATCTTGGTTATGGTATGGATTATAAATCTCGTTACTTGTACATCTGCTGACTCTAACGTGATGTGGGATGCATCCATGACAGTGTGATATCGACTATGTGACACATTTGTCATAAATGACGTAACAAAAATACGTTCGTCCAATACTTAACATAAATGCATTTCTTTTAAAAACTGCCATTGGACTTTAAATAAATATTTCACAACGTCCCTTCTTAAAGTTCTATTACATGCATTTTCTCATATGTTTTAAATCAAAGAGCTATAGGAAAGAATAATCGTAAATCGGAATAAATAATAAATACTTTCCAACACTCTTAGAATGTTATTAAAATAATTCATTTTTTATACAGTGAAATAATCTGGCTAAATTAACAATTTAAGAAATTCATAACACAGTTAAAAATCTACTTTTACATCTAATTACACCCAGAATAGATAAGAAATTTTAGCGATTCTATGAATCGGAGTAATTTATAGAATTGCAATATTACAAAATGTTTTATCTCGAATTCATCTTTGAAATTAATACACAGCATTGATTTCAAGATATTCTTTAAAAGTGAATGGAAATCTTTGATGGAAATTCGGTCTTAAAAATTTACTGAAAGAATATTGTGAAACATTGAATTAAAAATCTTTTTCGTAACATTCATCCTTGAGAGATTTACTATCGATATTTATCATATCTTAGTTTTGAGAGCGGGCTCAAGTCATACATTTTTATGATATTATTTGCGTATAACTTTTTGTATTACATAAATAAATATAAAATATTATAAGAAAACTAATTTAATATATTACTTTGATTGTTTGATTTAGAATTGTTGTAAACAGAACCAGGAGATATTTAAGTAATAATAAACAAGCATAATCTAAAAACAGCAGAATTTCAAAAAAAAAAAAAAACTTTCTCACCATCTAAACTGATTAGTAGACTTATATGAATCTACAATAATTTATTTAAATGCAATACAGATATCTGAAATTTTATTATAAAATAAAATCCGTAAACTCAATTATTTAATGAGCACTGAATCCTTGAAATCACGACAAAGCAAGACACAAACGAAATCTTTTGTGTGACCCTCTAAATGAATGATAAAGGCTTTGTACTCCATATTCTACAAAAAGCATGTTTAGTGCACATCAGAAATTCATATCAGTTTTATAATGCTTGAAATAATATAACATCATTAAAATACAGCGCAAATACTCCCCCCCCCCCCCATAGATCATAATGTAAGGAGATTCTTTTGATCGAACGCAACGAACTAAACCTTGTAAACGAACACTCCATTTTCAATATCGAACATACCATTGTAATCCTCTGCAACATATATCAATTACATGGCAATCCAAGTATATTTGAGAGTGTTAGAATACGGACAGATGGACAAACCGAATTCATAAACAATTTTCAAGTAAATAAATAAATAAAATCATAAGACGAAAAGTAATACTTCACCTTGATTCAATCACAAAATACACAATATGACCTTTAAAAGCTCGCCATTTTACTTAAAAGGTGACGAAAATAATAAAAAAAGATGTTACAAGTTAAAAATATACATTTTATTAAAAACTTCTTAATAGGGGAGGTAGGGGAGGTTTGATACATAGGGAGAGTAGATACATTGACAATTTTTCTCAACAAATGGCATTAACAGCCATTCTAAACCCATGTGAAGGCTTCTTTTATTTCCTGAAGCCATCATTAGCTGGACTAATCAGTGAAGAACTGACAACTTTTCTTTTCTTTTAATTTTGAAGGTTTTTGGAATGTCAATGTAAATTTTTTCATTGACTGATTTTCTTTCATAACTCTTATTATTGTGAAGTTAATATCTTGTAATTTTTTTTATTTATAAAGCACATTGTTATGATTAGTTTTACTAGAAAGTAGATTACCATTTTGCAACTGCATTTGTACAAAGTGATTGAGAATCCAATAAAGCATAATAGGGAAAAATGATGCATTAGTACTGGGGAGAAATGATACACTTGTATATTTGAAATTTAATAGTTTTTTAAGTTTGCAAACTAATATAGGACTGTAATATTCATTATTGTTTTACAGCAAGAGCTACTGAAATTGGTAAGGAAAAACAAAGAGACTATTCATAGACATTATGTAGGTTACATAGAAAAGCAGTTCGATGATAGATGGTTAGTTCGCTTTGCTCGTCATGTCGAAGGGAAAAATTTTAAATGGCCTGAAAGGGAAAATCTTTCTATAAATTAAGAAGGGCAAATTGAAAAAACGTTAAATCTACCCAAATTTACTTATCAAAATGATAGAGTTATTAGTTTTTCTTTTAACCATTTCAGGGGTGGTGGTATGTTTATGAAACCACTTAATTTTAATTCTCAAAAGCCACATTGGCACCAGCATTTTGGTAAAATATTTTCCATATAGTATGAAAGTGAAATATATCCCTTTTCTTATTTCTAATTAAATTTGTTGGTAAATTCTGGTGCCATTCATTTATTTAACACATTAGCATTGAAAATGCTTTGCCCCTGAAATAGATAAAGGAATATTAAATGTGCTAAATTTATGCTAATTTTTTTGCAAATCAGCAATGTTCACTTCATTTTTCCTTGCAGCTAGATTTCTAGGGTTTTTTTTTTTCATTATTTATTTTCTAAAAAGTGTGTTAATAGGATTGTTTAAATAATAGGAATAGTTTAAATATTTTTGTAAAAACCATTTCTGAAACAAAAATATGTCGATGTCATTTCGTTTCAAATTTTACTTAAATATTTCAAGATTTATCATAAAAAACTGTATGACGCACAAATTGTCTGCATTTTTTTTTTTCAATTTACATAACAATGTATCAAACCTCCCTTGCTAGTGTATCAATCCTCCCCAGAAATGGTGAGATTTGATACAGTAGTAACCATTCAAAATAATTGGGATATATTTTTGGAATGACTATTTTTTAAATTCACAATATTTTTACTAAACGAATAAAAGGTCACTTTATAAGAAAACACGAAAAATTTGTTTATAAATAGCATTCTAAGGGTTGTAGAAAATTAGCAAAAAAAAAAAGTGTATCATACCTCCCCTACTTTCGGCCCGTATTTCCCGCGGTCATCATCAGATAATACTTTTATAATTAATTGCTGTTCATTCATACAAATACGTCATTTTCTCATTCATACTTATGTTCAGTCCCAGAGACTCGCTACTTCTACTTTCAACTACCCTAACAAGGCTGTAGCCAGAAAAATATTTTGTAGGGGACCTGATCACGATTTTTGATCATTATCTCATTTTGGATTTTTTATTTTTAATAGAGTTATTTTCTTCTGATGGACGACCGTGACTAATAATAAGCTGGACGTAGCAGTGGTGGGTCGGTAGCTTCAGGGCCCCAAGTCCTACCCAAAGCGTTATAAGTTAGCGAACAAACTTAATGCTGGAATCAGGCGTAAATTAACACAGTTGCGCCACCTTGTGGACGGAGTGATAATTCACATACGCGGGCTTTTAGTGTGGCGCGTATTTTCTAAATTATTAGTCACTCATGGAAATGAATTTTGTTTGTCACATTTATTGCAAAATAATTACGTAGCGAGAGGGCATTCAGATGCACTTGACATCAGGAAGTTTTCTTCGCCCTATCAAGGGCACTTCAGTTATTAATCAAGGTGAAAAAAACTTTACAATTTTAGTGGTGTGAGTAAGAAAACAGTTAGGTATCTACCTGTAGTTCACACTCCATCCGCTACGTGGCGAATGACCTTGATTGATGTGACCTCGCTTTTAAACTTGCGGTTATTTCTCTCCTTTAAGATAGGACGCTTACTTATATCGCTTTGGTCCTACCTTTCCGCTTTTCGGTGTCTTTAATTTGTGTAATTTTCCTTTTAAATTTGTCCGGTTTCAATTTTTGATATTGTTTTTCAATCTGGCTTTAGCTAGAGTGTCTTTTATTTGGGACGTGACTGGGGACCTATGAAACTTGCTTTCGCCAAAGAGTCGGAATGAGTTGAAGAATAAAGGGCTGTGGCCTAAAAGGGGTGTTACAAGGGGTGCCGCAAGGGTGAAAGCAAGTGTTGACACGGAAAAGAAAACTTATTGTCGAAAGTTAATGCCAAATAATTGAGTTTCTGCATTTTCAAACATCACACATTTGTTATGCTATATGTTATTTTTATAGCTTTGCGGCAATTTCCTTATGTCTAACCCCGAATCCGCTGTAGAAAAAACAATATGAAATTAATATCATGCCAGAATCGAACATATAGTCATTATACACATAATGGACATAATTACACCCACCTTGAATAAGCATATCTATATCTATATATAAACTCTAAAGAACAACACAATTTAATTATAAAAAAAAAATAAAAAAACATTTATAATACAATTACAAAGCGTGATTTTTTTTTCTAGTTCACCGAAAATATATCTTTCCACACTTCAGAATCTCAAATGAGAAACTTTAGAAATATCTTATCCTCCTCACTCCTGAGACAAATATTACGAGGGACCACAAAAATCGGCTTAAAATTATTAAGAGAAATCTAAAGAAGTGTCAAGCAATATATCGATTCTTGTGATATGCATGCATTTAATAAAAATGTCTAGAATTATTTTTAACAATTTTAGAAGACTTTAAATTAATTAAAAGTGTGTTATTTAGTGTCCCCCACAGGCGACATAAGGACTGAGGGGATAAATGTTTGTATTATTGCAAAAAAAAAAAAAAAAAAAAAAAAAAAGGAAATATTTACTGGGAATTAATTTTCTTGAATAACACTGTTAAAACTAGGTTGTATTCTTTTTAAAAATTTTACAGTATAGGGATTTTAGAACAGGGTACATGACATTCAACGAAGATTTCTTTTTCTTATAAATAAAGTATTAATAATTTATACTACATATCTAAAATTTTAAAGTTTTACTTTGCACGTGCGTTAGGATGTGCCACTAAAAGCAGAAGAGGCTATACAAAACACTTTAAAGCTTTTAGACATACTAAATTTTTTATTGAAATGCAATATACAAATATATTTTATCTAGCGTTCATACTTGAAAGAAATATAGGTTATTGGTTTAATAATATTACTGAAATTTGAGGGAAAATCTTGAAAGAAATTTTCTTTTAAAGTTTTTTTAGAGGAATATAGAGAGATGTGACACAGAAAAATTGCTACCTGAAAATGTTTTTTGTTGTTATTGAAAGATTTTTAGATAGAATTCGCTAACTTTATGTAGTTTTTTTTTAATGTTAGATGGATTTGATTTATTTCTTCTAAATTTGAAAGTCTAGTATACAGACGTGTGAAAATTATTAGAATAGTTGTGAAATTTAAAATAAAAACTTGTTATATTAAAGAAATATTTAAAAAATATCGATACATTTAATATTTAGTGTTCATCCTCTTGTTTTTTATTAAAGAATTGATAGCAGATATATTTTGTCAATTAATTTGTATTTCTTTGTCTTGATGCCAAATTTGGATGAGTCTTTCGATCAGACTAGTCTTGTTTGTGATGTTGTATTTCTTTAATTTGTTCTTTACAATGGCCCAAAAGTTCTCTACGGGGTTCATATCTGGACTGTTTCCAGGCAATGGAAATGTTTTCTATAATTAAATTAAAGAAATGAAACATCACAAACAAGAATGTTCTGATAGAGAAACTCATCCAAATTTGGCATTATAACTACTAAATACAAATTAATTGCCAAAAACTCATACAAAATATGCCAAGATGTATCGAATCTTTAATAAAAAACAAGATGATGCACACTAAATATTAAATGTATCAATATTTTTTAAATGTATTATTTCTTTAGTATAGCAAGATTTTAATGTAAATTTCACAGTTATTCTAATAATTTTCACACGTTTGCACTTTTTGATACATTGCTTATATGAATAGTTATATTTTGTAGAGTACTAAGGAATTAATGTTTATTTTATATATATAGATAATAGATGGATATCAGATTTGGTTATTGATAATTTTAGTTTTTTAAAGGACTTCACATTTTTTTTTTTACTTTGAAACAGAAATCAAACGGTCCCGAATTTTTAATATTTTTAAAAACTCAATATCACGTGTTATTAATTTATTTTACTATTAGTACTTTAAGAGTAAATCGATTATAATCCGTCTAAAATAGGAAATCAAATTTCTTCACGAATCCAAATCTTTCTTCCTGTAAAGATAGGAGAAAATAAAACAAAGAAAAAGTTGAAAAGTCGTGACGTGTTGGGAAAATCAATTTGCATCGGAAAATTTTATCATTCAATTATTAGACATTGATTCCAATATCTAATGTCTAATAATTACCAGGTAGAATTTTCCGGTACGAATTGATTTTCCCAACTCGACACGACTTTCCGATCTATCCAATAAAACATGAAATAAGAAGAACTCTTTAACCCCTTGACGGGCAGAGTACTTCGGTTTCTAAAATGCTAAAATAAATGATTGACACCAGGATTTAGAAGAAAATTTATATGAAAGTAACTAAAAGCGTTTCTTAAAGTATATAGTATAAATCAAAATTTAGCTTTAAGATGCTGGTGCCAATGTGGCATTTGGGAATTAAGATTAAGTAGTACATTAATATACCGGTGTCATTGAAGGGGTTTTAAAGTAGTAAAAAATTTAAAATATAATTATATTAAATCGTGAACTCCACATTAATGCACCGAACAAAATTTCAAATGTCGGTGATTTTTGAAAACATTTTTTCGGTAAATTTTGTTTTCATTAACGAAGTGAAAGTTTTGATAAAAATAAATATTTCATATTGATTTCTCATTAACATTTGGAGAGAAAGCATATGTTTAATTTTCATTATCAGTACATTGCCAACAAAGCAATACAGAATTGATTTTACGGAATCCCAAATAGTATTAAGGTTATATGTTAAGCAACTTTTTACAAGCTAAAAGAATAATAGAGTCAAAGTCTTAATTACAATGACTTCTGAATTATGATAGATAGTTTATTTTATAATGAAATCTAATTCCGAATAGCGCTGCTCATAAAATTTAATTTTAGCTTTTTAAAAATTAAAAGTATGGCTGGAATCTCAAGAATATTTGCATAATATATGATTTAGAAATTTCTTTATCTTGCACCGAACAGGATTTTTTTTTTTTTTTTTTTTTTTTTTTTTTAGACAAATCAACATAGCTATGCATGTGTATAAATAATATGTCTTTATAGTAATAAATCATTTTAAAATAAAAATAAGCATTTCTTCTGGTAAAATATATTTAAAAATATATTTGCTTATTTTAAAGATTACGTTGACATCCAATACTTTCATAATTTAAAAAATATATATATAATATTTCGAATGTTTAAAAGGATGAATAATACTTTCACTTGAAGTAAAGCCAAAACTTATCGTTCAGTAATATTTTAGAAAAAAGATTTAAAATATTAATTCTTTAATTAAACTAAAACTGTATTTTGAAATTTATTTAGCAACCTATTTATTTTTAAAAGATAACTTGAAATTTATTATACGATATATATAATATGCATGCATTAAATTATTCAATAAATATTTATATATTTGTTTCTAATTTTTATATCAGATCTCGCAGATGTATTTTTTGAATCGCAACTTCAAATGGCAAGTGAATTTTAAAATCTAAAGTTTGAATATTTTCATTCAGAATACAACTTTTGTAATATTTTTAGCAAAATCTTCATCAAAGAGCTTTAAAAAATGCATAAAATCAATTATTTAAACAATAGCTCTTCTCAAATATTATACTAAAAAGTTTCTTCTTTTATAAGTATGAACTTTTTTAATAGCACATCAAGCTTTCAGTAAAGTCTTAAGTGCTCAGAGAAAACTCATATTGTTACAAAGTGTAATAATGTTAAAGAAAAATGCCAGTTGAATTCATTCTATTTAAAGTTTTTGAAACGCAAATATTCGATATCGCCTTAAAAGCGTCAAATTCAAGATATTTGTACAAGTATGGGTCTCGTCCCATAGTAGCATTATAAACTATTTTTCAGATTAACGCAAAATATTAAAAATAAAAATATGTTTCGTTAAATATAATGCCTAATACTACATTTTCTTATTCTGATTTGTTTTCTTAATTAAACAGATCTTTAGTATTTTATGTTTCTATGTCATATATTTAAGCTAAAATGTTGCTGTTTAAACTGACGTATTCGGTGGAAAGTAGTTAATCTAAAATTGTCTCTTTTTATTACCAGTTTTTGAAGAATTCTTTAATTCTGAAATATTTATTCAACATTTAAGTTGTCAACATTAACTTCTATTTTGAAAAAATAAATACTATGTGTTGAATTCAGTGGATATTTTTCTGTTTTCAGCATAATTGTAAAAAAGAGTGCGGACTGTTTAATTTTAGAACTTTAAGAAACAGTATGTAATTTTAAAAGTTTGATTTTTTATATATTCCAGTTTGACATAATTTAAGTTTACATGTTTTTGTCGAGAATATACGTAAAGAGTATACATAATAAATGCATTTTAAAATATAGCTAATGCTAAATAATAATAATAATAATAAAAGAGAAAAAATCACTGACAATATCTTACATTTTTCATAATTTTGCATCTACAACTGGTATGACACTGTTTCTTATTTTCCTTTTGAAAAACGACAAAATTCTACCTTTTATTAGGCTCATATTTTTTATAACACTCATATTTTTTAGCTGCAAATCGTTCCTCTGTCTTTTTGTCGCAGCATATCCCAGAAAGGACTTTGTGCCATAAACCCAATTCAACCAATCATTCCTCAGTTCACAAATAGCTTTTTTCCTTCCTTGCGTATATAGGATAGAGAACACCAAAAGAAAAGCCTTACTCATGGGGTTTACAGGTACCTGGCAGGAAGATTTTTTTAATAGTTTTCATAACTTTGAACATATTTATAAAAGTGGATAATTTATGATAGTTTAACAAAATATACAAGTAGACAATTGTCACAATATAACACGCTTAAATTTTCAAACGGAAAAGACTTTGCATTATTTATATATTTTTCCTTATAATTTTCCTATCAGTTACACATAATGAAGTGGACATTTTTGCATTAAATATATCTTCGAAAAAATGTGGTATAGGTTGGCTCGTATTAATAATACTGGCGTGAAATATTCACCTATATATTGGGACGTTTAAATTTTGATATTTGGACAATATTTTAATCCCAACAAAAAGTTTTCGGTAAAAAAAAAAAGCGCCAAGTTCTCCTTAATGTTTCTGCCAGAAAAAGTAGTGATATCTGAAGTTCGCACAAGGGCACAAGTTAAAAGCCAAACATCCCAAATCTTTCATTGAAAATGGCTTCCTGCGACTTGGCCGTTAATGCCTTCTACAGCATTTCAAAATTAATGATTGAAAATTTCGCATTTATGAATTATTTAAATATTAAAATTAATATTAGTATGCAAAGAGGCAAATTCACATAAAGACATTATAAGTAAAAGATTTCTGATAAATGCCATTCAATTTCAACAAACAATAGTTTTGATTACAGATCATTTAGTCCACATGTGGTTTAATTGACATTTCGTACGGTCTAAAGCTAAAGTCATTAACGTAAAACCTAAGAAATAAAACAAAATTTACTTTCTTCAAACCTCACAATATGTTACATTATATTATATTGTATAATATTGAAATCTTGTGCATTGACGAAAGAGATTTTTTTCGTTTGAACATTTATTATAGTTTGTTTGCATACATTAAGAGGTATTCGACTTATAAACTGTTAAAAGCTGATATTAATTATGTTTTAGCAATTAGGAATATTACCTTCTGAATACAAGTATTTTGTTATATTTAACTTCTAAGCATTTAAATAGACTGAAGTGGTTTAAATGCTTTTTTTAAATGTGTATTTTATTTCTGTACTTTATGCCACAAAATGCCTAAAATAATCAAAAAATGTAGTTGTCATGTAGCTTGTTTGTACATACTTTAAAATTTGAAAAACCCTCTCGAAGGCATTAACGGCCAAGTCGCAGGAAGCCATTTTCAATGAAAGATTTGAGATGTTTGGCTTTTAACTTGTGCGAACTTCAGATATCACTACTTTTTCTGGCCGAAACATTAAGGAGAACTTGGCGCTTTTTTTTTTTTTTACCGAAAACTTTTTGTTGGGATATCACTACTTTTTGTATGTTCTTTCTAGTTTTTTTCTAAGCTATATTAATATAAAAAAACTTAAATTTCAGTACTTTTATGTTAGCCGGGAGCAAATCTCCTAAAGCATTTTGTTTTTTCGCCAATAGTAGTTTCCATTTTTCACATGTGTAAATTAGAAACAATGCTTTGATTTTCCAATAAAATATTTTGATTTATGTTATTATTTGTTATTTATTTATTTATTTATTTATTTCTATGTTAAATATTCTGTTAAATAAAATGAGGGAAATGCATCTATTTTAAATGAGATGACTGAAAAGTTTATATTTTAAAATGAAATGAATGCAATATGAACAATAGAGTTGGGGACAGTATTTGGCGATTTGCCACTTGCGCCCGGCTAGCATAAAAATATCTAAATTTATTTTATTGAGCTTTACAAATTCATACTTTATTTCTTTTTATATTAAAGTACTAGCCGCCTCTAGCAAGCAGTATATACTCTATTAATTGCATGTTAAAAGTTGCATCATGCGTCATTCATAATTTAATTTACTTGCCCATTCTTTCGCCAAGTCGAAAGCTTTTGATAGAGAAATCAAGAACTCTTTACGATCATGGAAGCACATCATATATTATGTGTTGTTATGTATTTCATTCTTTCATGACAAATATCTCTTAACTCACTTATGCATGTTTCCTTATCGATTCGTTACGATTCGTTCTCTAATGCGGAAATTTTTAATCGTATTAAGTAATCTTTTCTAATTGGGCTTACTGCCAATTATTGTATTCTAACTGATACGATTGGGTACAAGTGAAATGATTCTTATTAAATCCTTTGATAATATCTGCATTTTCATTAAACCACATTGATGCTAATATCTTTTTGTTTCATGCTAACCTTTTCAATAGATTCGATTACGGAAGACTAGAAGGTCTACGGGCTCACTGCTATGATCCATTTGAAAATCTATCATTCTTCTCATCTAATCGTGTTGAAGAACTAGCCAATTTGCCATGGTTTTAAGTTTTTAGCTAATTTTATTCGAAACCTGAAAACTAAAATGTGAGGAACCGGATTATAGAAGATTCCTTCTAACGGTACATATCGATTAAGAGGTTACATATTATAAAATTATAATAAACATAAGGAGAATTGTCAATTTCGGTGCTTTAATAGTTTCCGTAAATTCTATTTATATAATACAGAAGTTTCAGCAGAGTAAAGATTAACAACATAGTCACAGTAAGTATAATAACAGTACAATATATTAACAATAGCAGTGACGAAACTACTGGCACTTTGGAAATATTCGTACGTTATATTATTTAACTATTCAGATGATATGCGGAAAAATATAAATAGATGGCTCGCATTAATAATTAACTTATTGAAAAATAGCCACAAACGTCAAATACTCGTCAAGCTTGGCGACATTTAGGGAACTGTGACCAAATTTGGTAATATATCATGTCAATTCCCAAATTTGGCGACAAAAAATGTTTTGTTTGTTCTGACGTCATAATGATGCATATGTATTATTTATTATACACATACCTATAATATGTATGATGCAAATATATTACGTATTATATGCATATATATAAAGTTCTTTAACATCACTAAAACGCACTTAAAGGAATAGTGTTCCATAAATAGTAGGGGTATTTGCCAGATTGACCAGAGTGCTATTGAGATTAGAATTCCGACATTTATAATAGACCGGGAGGCGTCTGCACACACCATCACCTCATCGAATCTACAGCTGAAATATTAGGATTAGTTAAAACTAGATTAGTACATTAAAATGCAACTGGTCTGTTAAGTCATATCTTGGTAGAAACAACCTGAAGACCTAATTTTAGTGGGTGACTGATAGGTTTACTATTGTATTTCCCTGCATCCAAAAGTATGGAAACATGGAGGAATGGGTGCAGGAAAACACAATGGAAAATCCACCAATTAACCGGTAAAATCGGGTCTGTAGGTGGTTTCCAGAAAGATATGACTTGGCAGACCAGTTACATTTCAATACACTAATCGATATTTAACTAATCCTAAAATTTCAGCCGTCAACTCGATGAGGTGATGATCTGTACAGACACCTCCCGGTCTTTAATAAAATTTGTTTTACGGAAGTAAAAGATAGAAAAATGGACAGATAAACTGAAAGATTTGCCTTATTAAGATTTTTGTAAAAGCATATAAAATTTCATTCAGCTTGAAATCATGTAATACCTTTATAACTCAGGCTAATTTTCTGTAATCGAGTTTTGGCAACCAACATATCTGATCTATAACTATAATCTTTCTTTTACAGATTTAAAATTAACAATAAATTAACAGTAAGTAGGCTAATAATACAATATAATAACATTCGCAGCGGACTTCGGACACCGCATCTGTCGCACATCGTTAAAGACAGCATTATTAGTTACACATTTCATTTAATTGAAAGCAGATTTTAAAACTTTCATATGAGAATTAGGATATTTTTCCACTATAGGGACCTTGGCGTTTTTTAAAAATCTTGGCGCTATTCGGACTTCAGAAACTGAGATATGTTGCCAAATGATATAAACAACTATGAAAACAAACCTGATGAACTTTTATGTAAATTATATATGTTATATATATATATGTATATACATATAAACATTTTATTTATACACGTATAAAATATTGTTTTTTATATACAAATTATTTATGTTGGTATACAAAAATAAATAAACGGATTCCTTACATTAAATAAATTGTATACATATGGAAAAAATTGCTTGTGTATATGACACAGTAGATAGGTTGCCAGAAAATACGTTATTATCAAATTTCTTTTCTCGTCAAGGCTATTTTCTCTATTTCGCCAAGGCTACTATATCGGAAACGTACCATATTTTGTTAAATGTTTTATTGTTTTAATATCGTGAATATATCATAACCTATACTGATTAAAATTTTTAGGTATATTCATTTTTTTCTATTTAACAAACATCTTTGGAAAAGCATATATATAAAGTTTTATGCTGTTTGAAATTACGTGACCCCTTCAAAACTCTGTAATCGAATATTGGCGACCAACATTGGCGCAATTAAATGTGAAGGAACTGTTTACGGCCAAATCAACACCCCCTGTTTTAAGGGTTTAGAGGCGGAAATTCTGTGTTTTCAGATTTTTCTGGTTAATTGTGCTACAAACCCGACTTACTTGTGAAATGTCATGATTCTACGACTTTTAGAAGTACCTTAGTTATTTGATGATGCGAAATGAGTCAGTGACAAAAAAGCGCTTTTTCAGAATTTAATATTTCGAAAACTACTAAATACAGAAACATGAAATCGTGGAATCTTAGTTCAGTTTGATCATACGAACATGTGTATAAAAGAAAAAATTCTATATCTCTCCCTAAAACGACGTTATGAGGGGGTGAAAAGTATGCCGAAATGGTTCAGGAAAAGGTAGCTTACGGCTTGTGCGAACTTGGCGGACGCACTGCCGTGCTCCCAGATACTCTCCAAAAGTACTTCTCCAATTCGTTGCCATTTTCCTAAAAGTAAAGCCATTATTTCTGAAATATAGGCGTTATATTGCAATTACTTTCGATGCAAAGACAATATTTCTGTAACATTATTAATTAAGCGCAGATATTTTAATGTAAAGCTAATATTCAAAGCTAATATCGATACTTCATTTGATGTATTTCTGTTCAATACCATGTTCGAATTTCAAAATTATTGATATAACCACAAAATTATTGATATAACACTTTCGATGACATAGAATTACACTAAATTGTTTTTGTTTAAACTGACGTACACTGTAAAAAAAAAAATCTGTGAAGTTACTAAAGTTTTTCTAGGAAACTGGGATTCCTAGAACTTTTCATGTAACGGCAACAACAAAATTTCATGTAACAGACACACTTTTGCGCCGAAAATCAAAAAATCTGTAAGGTTACTAAGAATTTTTTTGGAAACTGGGATTCCGAGAACTTTTCATGTAACTGCAGCCAGGGTTACAAATAAAAGTTTAGTAAGATTACTGAAATTTTAGCAGATTCATTTGTAAAGTTACAGATTTTTGTAGCTTTACAAAAACTACTTTTGTAGATTTGCAGCTTTTTTCGTACAGTTACAGGTGAAAGTTTAGTAAGCATGTAACTTTACATCTGTAGAACTACAGATTTTTTTTTACAGTGTATTTGGTGGAGAATGGTTAATTTAAAATTGTCTCTTTTTATTATTAATTTTTGAAGAATTATTAACTTCTGAGATATCTATTCAAAATTTAAGTTATATGATCTCTTTTTGAAAAAAAAAACGATTATACGGCTTGTTTTGAGTGGATATGTTTCTTTTTTTAGCATCATTGTTAAAAAGCAGGGCAGACTGTTGTGAATGCTAACTTAAAAAACAGTATGCAATTTTGAAAATTTAATTGTTTACATAATCCAGTCTTAATTTATTTTATGGTTACATGTTTTTATTTGGAATATAAAGAGTACAGAGAGTAAATGCATTTTGAAATGTAGTCAATGATAAAAAAAATCAATGACATGAATTCATTATTTTACATTTTTGCATAATTTTGCATATAAAATTGGTATGGCAACTGTATTAATTTTTCCTTTTTAAAAAGTAAAGAATTCTACCTTTTATACGGCACTCGTTATTTTTTGGCTGAAAAGCGCTCCTCCGTTCACAACTGTTTTTTGTTTTACTAATTAAGCATTTTTTTTTTTCGAGTAACATAATATACTAAATAGATAACACCAAAATTTGCACCTGATCCATGCCCTACCTGGCAGGAATATTTGTTTAAAAAATAATTACATATTTTTGAAAATAATTATAAAAGTTTATAAATTATGATATTTTAATAAATTATATAACGTAGACAATTGTCGGAATATAACATACTTAAATTTTCAAATGACAATGATTTTACGTTATTTATATAATTTTGCCGTATACTTTTCTTATCATTTAAACATAATTAAGTCGACATTTTTGGTTACTTCCATCGTAATTGGCGTAACACTTGAATTGATCATCGATTTTTTTTTTCAAAACTTCGTAGAAAATTTACTAATAAAGCTAGAACAAATATTTGCAATTTAAAATATTTCTTACTTAATACCCAAATACCTTCAGATAATTTAAATCTCTCTTTTTGTTCTAAAAATTGTAAAACAAAATTCTGTAACTGATGTAGCATAATATATACAAACATTTTTTCTGCCTTCATTGAAGTGTAAAAATTATCAAAACTATCCCGTTAAAAAAGGTGATTTAATGTTCTCAATAGCACTAAGTAATGACAAATTATAACAGTAGCTTGTTTAATTAATTTGTGAACAATAAAAATAAGAAAATGGAATTTACAAATATAACTGACGTAACTTTTATTGTGTTACTGACGTAACATTATGACTATATAGAGACGGTAATGGTACTTAACTTATTTTGCAAACAGTAATTTACAATTTTTTTTTTATTCGGATTTTATTATAGAACATAAAAATATCAAGCTTTCCAATCATGCTCTTAAATTAAACTTATTATAAATTTTATTTCCCCACCAAAATGAGAATTTTCTGCGCAATTGCCCTTTTGTTATAACTATATCTTGGACAAATTGAGTGTATCTTGTCTGGTACAAACAATATAGGTGTGAAATATTGACCTAATTTTAGGAAGTTTAAATTTTGAACTTTTGATATATTGTTATATTCAACCAAAAATACTTCTCTTGTTCAATGGCATTATCCCAAACGTAAAGCCAATATTTCTCAAATGTTGGCGCTCCAATGCAATTATTTTCGATGCAAAGACAATATTTCTGTAATATTATTATTAAGTGAAAATAGTTTAACTTAAACCTAATATTCAGCTAATATCGGTACTTCATTGGGTGTATATCAGTTCAATGACAAATTAGACTTCAAAGTTACCAATATAACCACAGTTGTTCTCCTACTATTATTTTATCTAAATTTATAGTATCTGCTGCTTACAAATTAACACAACTAAATACTACTATCAGAAGGTTATGTCGACGGTTTTCTTCGAAAAGCATAATATAGCCAGTATTTTCTAGCCTAAATCATGAAATACAGGAAAGATGACATTATATAAAAGTAATCCGATTAAGAGCTACATTTAAAGATCTGAGCACTGAACAATTCGTATGTAAATATGAAGGAAATAACATAGTCAATTTAATCTTACAATGCACAAGGTTATTTGTTAAAAAACATTTTTTTCATGCATAATTAGTTTCAACGTTTCACCGCATTTTTCTTTTATTTTTAAATCAATAATCTAATGCTTGTGGGCAAAAACTGGAAGAAGGGTGCTTTTTTAAACATAAAATTTGCTCTAAAAATATAAAATTCCATTAACACCATAACGAATGTATATATATATTTCGCTAAATTATATTTCCTTCTGCTTTTATAAAGATTTACATTTCAAATCAGCAAGACTACAATCATTCCCTTGCCGGAGTTAAAAAAATCATTATTTTCCCCTATTTCTTTTGAAGACTGCAAATCCTCTTATGCCTGTGAGTTGATTATCTTTTCCTCCCTAACGTTTATAACTGCCGTTTTCCCCCTTTCCGATGACATGTTATGTTTAAAAGCTGTAATGGAGGGAGAAATTTTTTATCATGTGTTTTGTTTCTTCTTACCCTTCAAATTCTTTGATACGAATCTTGTATCGAATGTTGAAAATGAGGCACAACGAAATATTTTTATCAGATGATGATACTCTTTTTTCATTTCTTCTTTTTTCCAGTTCATCAAAGATGCCAGTATGGATTTTTGATTAAATTGTCTCGAAATAACATCCCCAAAATAAAATTCCTTGTCGATTTTTTTATGCTCCCAAGCGAACTTACATTTTTGAATATAGAAAAAATTATATTTAGTTTTTAAAAATACCTCGGTTGTATATGATATAATATATTTTTAAGGAATCTGACATAGAAGGCATAATATATAAATATATATTTATAACTGAATTTAACATAAATACTTTTCCATAAAATATAAAATTTGCAGAATTGTAGAAAAAAGACAAATGCAATAATAAAATGAGCTTTCGGAAGAATGTATTTACTGATAAATCTAATAAATGTTATTTTTCAAATCTAATAAATGTTATTTGCCAAAATAGAATTGTTCATTTTTATTTGAAATTTTTCAATTTTCATCTCTGTCTCTCTACTGTTTTAGATGACGTATTCATTTTAATTATTTTTTGTTCTCTTACATCAGTAACTGGCAATTCAAATTGCCGCTGCTCTAATTAGATGTAATCAGACCTAAGGAGAGGCTCAAACTTTGTAATCACAGATTTTAAATATTTTTATATATGTCGTAGGGTTGAGGCCTCTTAATCTCAAATTCAACGGATTTTATACAACGCTCTTTAGTTCTCGAGAAACAGGGGTGGGGGTCTAATATTATAACACAACATAAATACTTACATTGTGACGAAATTACTGCGTTCGTCGTAGGTCAGTTGGCGCGGCATTTGCTTGTTGATCGTCGTGTTAAATACCGGAACGCTCTAGATTTGCTTATTTCATGTTTTGTTTTATAAGTGAACTTGTAATTATTATTTAATAATCTCATTGTCAATTAAAAGTTATAATATTGTTATCAATTATAATTTTAACCTTTTTTTTTTTTTTTTTTTTTTTTTTTTTTTTTTTTTTTGTAACCAAATAGTTGTATAAAACATCATAAAAGTATCCCTTTTATATATTTCATATATTCTTTATCGATGCAATGGTATTGGACAATCGTCTCAATACGGGATTTTAAAGAAATATATCATTTATGTATTGCCTTAGCAAGGGAAGTCAATACGATGATAATATAATACTCTGTTTTAAAGTAAGTTTTATTAAGAATTAGCATGAGAATCAAATTACAATCTGTTTTTTTTTTATATTAAAGATATTTAAATTTGTAATATGCATGATTGCGCTTTGAATTATTTTGCTTTCCCATTTTTCTTCTTTCTGCATTTGTTTTTATTTTATTTGAACATATTTTAATTTATCATAACTAGAGGGCGTAACAATAGGTTTTGCAACGGTTTTGGAATTTTTAATAATCATTAATAGATTTATTTTTTTTTCAATCTTTTTACATGATAAGAAATGTTTAATATGGTTTAAAAATCAAAAATGCTAAATTAAAATCTAAATATGTTAACATTATAATCAACGCATCGTATCAAAATTTTTAATTGCGATTATTAAATTAATTACAAGTATATTTATAAAACAAAAAGGAGAAAAACAAATGTAGCTCATTCCGGTATCGAACCCGAGGAACAACGAGCAAACACCGTACTAACTGGTTGGTTGGTTGTATTTATGTCGGCCAATTATCATCACGTGGGATATAGGCCCTAAGGGGGGGGGGGGGTGCCTTCCGTGGAGGTCTTTCTAAGGGAACCTAACCCGTATTAACGCTTGGAGAACCAAGGTTCGAAGAAAACCACGAAAACTCCGAACGATTAGGCCGACGGGCGCGATTGGGATCGAACCCAGCACCTCCCGTCTACCAGCTTCGAGAGCAGAACCTCTCGGGCACTGGTGGGGCCCGTACTAACTGTGCTACGACCACCGTAGTCATCTCGTAATAAAGTAAGTAAGATGTGTTATAACATAATACCGCTCCCCCCCCCCTGTTTATCAAGAACTAAGGGGCCTTGTATGAAATACGCTGAACCTGAAACTAAGGGGTCTCTACCCTACCACATATATTATAATAATAAAAATATGTGATTACCAAGTTTGGCACTTTCATTTTAGGTCGAAACGTGATGTTCATCTAGAAAAAAAGAAAAAAATAATAAAAATTATTATTATTAATTTTCCTATTAAAATATTTTATGTATCAAATTAACAGTGTGTTAACTCTGTTTCAGAAAAAAGAATCGTCGTGACAGCCAAGGCTGTTGATTCAATGGTTTATAATGAGTTTTCTAATATTCCACTGCTTAGTTTATTCCATGTGTCATACTTTATAAAAAAATTTCCGCCAAAAATTTCATGCATTTTATACTTTTTTTCAATAAAACTTTTACGCAGATAAAATTGTAAATCTTGTATGGAAAGAGTAATAGATTTGCAATATATTTCTCTTGTATTATAATAAAAATTTCATATTCCTATATTAAAGATTGGTAAATTTTATTATGTCGTACTTGTTTATTTATTAATGTTCTAGTGATGATGCAGTCAGTATTCTCTTTCTAGCTGTTACGCAAGTTAAATAAATATTTGTACACAATTTTTTTTTTATTTTATTTACATTGGTACAGGGATACTGATATTGATATTTTTAAGAAACTTGATTCACGTACAGATTTTTAAATAAAACATATTAGAATTATATTCTGCTTTCTTTAGTCACAGTAAAGCTATGTATTCTTTTAAAATGTAGCACAACAATTCCTTTCCTCGTGAAATACAAAATCTCACTTTTTTTTCATTAAAATTAGTATCAGAAATAGAAATAGAAACCAATCTACTGCATTATAGCAGGAAAGGAAGTAGGGGATAATATTCCTCAACTAAGGAAAAGTAAATTCGAAATAAGAAAATTGCAATTCGAACATTCAATTTGCGCTTCTTTGATAATAGCTAGAGAGGTTTTTTTTTTTTTTTTTTTTTTGTTTTCAAACGAATAAAAATGAATTAATTATTTTCTAAAATAATCCGATGAGAATATGTGTATGATTTCTTATGAGCAGAGACTTTAATACTGAAAGATAGAGATAGATGGCAGCACTACGAGAATTGAAAATGACTGGTTTTCTCTGCCTTAAAAATAGAAGACTTTATTCAATTTTTATTCTTATTATTTTAACTCTTTTTTAATTTTAAAATTCCTATTATCCTTTTTCTGTATTATATGCATATTAATCTTGTTTTATTTTCTTTTATTAGATAAATTTTATTCTGTATTTTGATGGTCATGTGCGGACCTGTAATAGAACATTCCAATGTTTCGACTCTTGAGATGAAGTCGATTAATTCTAAAGATGTTACTTATTCAATTAAATATTCTGAAAGACAAACTCAATCGTATTCATTTAAATAAATTTCTGTATTCTTTAAGAAAATTGTAATCTAGATTCACCCATTCAAAGTCGTCAAAGTTCCTGCAGAATTTAATATTCTTTACGATCTTCATTCCCAAGAAAATAGCGTATTCAACGATGAAGGACTTCGCAGCAAAAAAGGTACTGTTGTGAATTCAATTTATTATATTTATACAAATAAAGTCTATATCAATTATTCTTAAAATTCTACATATTATAGTTTGATCCGTCGCAGCTTGGAGTCAAATTAGTGATATTCTTATATATGATATTTAATATATGATATTAATATATCATGACGAAAACCAAAGCAGAAACTGCTGCAGAATCAAAATTTATTTTTACTGTTAAAGAAATAAAGAGATTTAGCGCTCAGGTTACTGAGGCAATTGAAAATAAAAAAATAAAATTAATTGAAAAGCTAAAGGCTGAATTGATAAATTTAGAGAATGATTTAAAAAAATCTTATTTTGGCGTAGCTGAAGAAAGTGTAAATTCGTTATATGAGTCCTTTACTGTAGCTAAAGATATTGTTGTTGATGATTTAGTGAAAATTGAGCAATTTTTAGAAAGTCAAGGCGTAAAATCACAAGAAAATCAAAGTGCAGTTAATAATAGCTCAAATATAGGAGTTAATAATAACGCTTTAAAGCTTCCTAAGTTCGAATTACCCATTTTTTATGGAGATGTCACTCAATGGATTAGCTTCAAAGAGATATTTTTGACTTCAATTCATAATAATAAATCTCTTTCAGATCAGTTAAAATTTTCGTATCTTATAGCTAGTGTTAGGAATTATCCGTCGAAATTAATTTCCGGTTTCTCAATTTCTGGGGAAAATTATAAAGAAGCTTGGGAAACGTTAGTTAATAGATATGATAATCGTAAGAATTTGGCATATTCATTGCTGTCTAAATTTGTTAATGCCAAACCATTGAAATCACCCACGTAGAAAACTATTTTAGAGCTTTTGGATACGTGTAATGAAGTAATTCGAAACTTAAAATCTTTGAAATTTGAATTTAATGAATTTGTTGATTTGATTTTAGTGTATATAGTACAAAATAAATTTGATGAATCCTTAAAAAAGCAATGGGAATTATCCTTAAATAATGATTCATTTCCAACTTATGAAATGTTGATCACATTTCTCGAAAAACAGGCTCGTAGTTTGCAGAACTGTAATAGTGAATTTTTTAAAGGTGAATCCAAATCTAATTTAAAATTTGAAAGTAAGTCTCAACATTTTTCAAAAAAGTCTGTCGCCAATGCAGTTGTAATGGATAATGTAAATAAAACTGCAAATCTGTCATGTGCGCAGTGTAAAAAATCGCACCCACTTCATAAATGCCCAGAATTTTCAAAATTATCTCTTGATCAACGTTGGACTTTGATAAAATCAAAAAAGCTGTGCACTAACTGTTTAAGATCAAATCATTTCGTAGCCGATTGTCGTATTACGACTACTTGTAGGCATTGCAATTCTAAACACCATACACTCCTTCATCGTGATCAGATTACCCCTGCATCACAGACTTCTTTCAGGCAACAAGATCGTATTACAACACCAAATGCTGTTGTTAATACTGAATCAAATTGTTTCACTTCTCAATCTATCAATGAAAATTCTCAAACATTGTTGGCTGCTGCCATTATAAAAGTTAAATGTAAATCAGGAAAATTTATTCCTTGCAGAGCGTTGATAGATAGTGCTTCTCAAAAAAGCTTACATTCAAAAGCTTGTTGCAAAAAATTAGGTCTTCCATCTAGGCCTACAAATCATAAAATCTCAGGAATAAATAATTTAGTCGCAAAACGGCTCTTCAGGAAGTTTGCTTGACATTCTCTCCACATTTCAATAATGAAACTTTTCACTTGGATGCATTAGTTGTTAATCAGATTACTACCAATTTGCCAAATTTTTTGATTACAACTAAATATTGGCCACACATTGAAGGATTGAATCTTGCGGACCCTAATTTTCATTTGTCCAGATATACTTATAGGCGCAGATTTATTTGCTAACATCATAATAGGGGAATCAATTCTGGGACCTAAAGGATCACCGAGTGCTGTTAATTCTAGACTGGGTTGGATTCTTTCGGGGATCATTTATTCAAATGAATCAAATCAAAATTCATTTATTAGTTGCCATGCCACTACACAGATAAGTTCTCAACTACAAAAATTTTGGGAGCTTGAATCGGTTCCTACTTCTGATCCAATTTCTCTAGTTGAAGATAACTATGCGAAAACAGTTTCACGTTCAGAATCTGGAAGATATATTGTAAATCTACCCTTTAAATCTAAACCTGTTCTCGGAAACTCTAAATCTCAAGCCTTAAAACGTTTCTACTTCTTGGAGAAAAAACTTCAAGAAAACCCCTTGCTTAAAGAGCAGTATTTATCCTTCATGCGCGAGTATATCGACTTAGGGCACATGGAACTTGTTCCAGATTCAGAAATTTCAAATCCTGATCATTTTTATCTTCCACATCACGGGGTGTTAAAAGAAGATAGTTCTACAACTCGGCTAAGAGTTGTATTTGATGCATCTGCTGTTGGTTCAGAAGGCCGCTCCTTGAATGATTATCTAGAGATAGGTCCAAAATTGCAACCAGAAATCTTTCCTCTACTGTTAAGGTTCAGAATGCATCCAATCGCCTTTAGTTCTGACATCGAGAAAATGTTTAGGCAAATTCTCGTCAATCAAAATCATGTAGATTATCAACGCATTCTTTGGAGATTCAATTCAGATGAAATTATTAAAACATACAGGCTGTTGACCGTTACGTACGGAACTTCTTGCGCTCCATTTTTGGCCATTAGGACATTACACCAATTAGCAAATGACAATGAGCAAAATCATAAAGAAGCCTCTCAGACAATACGGAAAATACGTACGTAGATGATCTACTTTCCGGTTCGGATTCAAAGGAAAATGCCCAAAAATTAGTAACTGAGTTAATCGAAGTTATGAAAAGCGGAGGTTTTAATCTACGTAAGTGGACTTGTAATGATCCAGAAGTAATTGCTCATTTACCAGATGAAATGAAGGCTTCATCGCAAAAGGTAATTCAGGAAGATGATACCGTTAAAGTCCTCGGACTACTTTGGGATTCTTCCAAAGATGTTTTACAAATTCGTTTCAATGATTTTAAAGAAGTAAAAACAAAAACAGATTTGTTATCAGTAGTGGCCACAATATTTGACCCCTTGGGTTTCATAGCTCCTACTACAATAAGATTAAAAATCATACTGCAAGATCTTTGGAAAGATAAGATTTCGTGGGATGAAGAAATCCCAGACTCCATACTACAGGTTTGGAATGAGTTTTTATCAGAAATTCATTTGTTAAAGTCAATTGAAATACCCAGATATATTAATTCTTATAATCAAAATGATGTTCAAATTCAGTTACATGGGTTTTGTGATGGCTCAGCTAAAGCTTATGCTACTGTTACTTATTTACGTGTTGTTACTCCTGACGAAGTATTTGTAAATTTGATTGCAGCTAAAACTAAAGTAAATCCTATAAAGCCTCAAACGCTGCCACGAATTGAGCTTTGTTCAGCTCTTTTATTAGCCAAGTTATGCTCAGCCATCATCGATACTTTGCCAATAAACTTTGACAATATTTATCTGTGGTCAGATTCCCAAATCGTTCTCAGCTGGTTAAAATCACCTCCTTTAAAAGGAAATCAATTTGTTCTAAATCGAGTCTGTCAAATCCAATCGTTTATGCCTTCCTGTGAGTGGAATCATATCCCAGGTATTCTAAATCCTGCAGATTCAGCTTCTAGAGGTATTTCTCCACGAAAGCTTCTTCATCATTCGCTATGGTGGCATGGGCCTCCATGGCTGCTATCAAATGAACCAATCCCAATACCTTTGTACAATCCTCCGATATCTGAGTTAAATCCAGTAATTCAATCTGTCAGCAACGTAACTCAAGTAATTGCCCTTCCAGACTTTATTCTTAAGTTCTCCAAATTCTCTAAGTTATCAAGAGTCACAGCGTGGTGTCTTAGATTCATTTATAATGCTAGGCATAGTGCTACAAAAAAATCTGGAAATATGAGTGCACAAGAAATCTCTGATTCTATTCAATGTATTGTAAAATTAGTGCAAAATTCTGAATTCGGTACAGAACTTAAATTATTAAAAGAAAGAAAACCCTTACCAAGCAATAGTAAATTATTATCATTAAAGGTGTTTTTAGATTCTAGTGATATTATTCGAGTTGGTGGTCGTTTGTCACAACATCAGACATTAAGTTTTGATAGAAAGTATCCTATGCTACTTCCGAAAAAACATATTATTACTAAGTTGTTGATAAATCATGTCCATGAACAACATCTACATGCTGGTACACAGCTAGTACTTTCTATATTACGCCAACAGTACTGGTTTGTGAATGGTCGTTCTACTGTACGACAAGAGCCCCTTACGACAAACGCCTTAAATCTCAAGCTTGTCAACAAATGATGGGAGACCTTCCCGTTGACAGAATCACCCCAATTCGTCCATTTTCCAAGGTGGGTTTAGACTTTGCAGGACCCTGTCTAACTAAACCAAATTTGCCAAGAAGTAAGATCAAAATTAAATCTTATATAGCAGTATTCGTCTGTATGTGCACTAAGGCGGTACACCTTGAGTTGGTATCAGACTTGTCTGTGCAAGCCCTGCTAGCAGCCTTGAAGCGATTTATCGCGCGTAGAGGTCTGCCGTCCGATGTATATTCAGATAACGGTAAAAACTTCACAGGTCTGGCTAAACAGTTAAAGCAGCTATTTCAATATTTGAAAGAAAATGAAGTTCAAGAATTTCTTTCAAGCCAGAAAATCAATTGGCATTTCATCCCTCCATATGCACCACACTTTGGTGGGCTATGGGAGGCAGCTGTAAAGCTTACTAAAAATCACATTCTAAGAGCCTGCAAATCTAGTGTATTGAATTTTGAAGAATTAACTACTTTGCTATGTCAAATTGAAAGTTGTATAAATTCAAGACCCTTAACCCCTATGTCTTCGGATCCATCAGATCCACGTGCATTAACTCCAGGTCATTTTTTAATAGGAGCACCCCTCCTTGATATTCCAGAATCTTCAAATCCCAGAATTCTAACATTAAATGCTCGGTGGCGCTTGATAGAAAAAGCAAAGAATCAATTTTGGTATAGATGGTCACGTGAATATCTTCAACATCTCCAGCAGCGTCCAAAATGGACTACTCCACGAGCTAATCTACGAGAAGGAGACTTGGTGATTGTTCATGATCAATTTCAGCCCATGAGATGGAAGTTGGGCCGCATTCTAAAGACTTTTCCTGGACCGGACAATCTTGTACGAGTTGTTTTGATTAAAACAGCTGACGGTGATATCAAGCTTCCCATTTCAAAGGTATCCCCTCTCCTGCCGGGGGCGGAGGATGTATGATTTCTTATGAGCAGAGACTTTAATACTGAAAGATAGAGATAGATGGCAGCACTACGAGAATTGAAAATGACTGGTTTTCTCTGCCTTAAAAATAGAAGACTTTATTCAATTTTTATTCTTATTATTTTAACTCTTTTTTAATTTTAAAATTCCTATTATCCTTTTTCTGTATTATATGCATATTAATCTTGTTTTATTTTCTTTTATTAGATAAATTTTATTCTGTATTTTGATGGTCATGTGCGGACCTGTAATAGAACATTCCAATGTTGTGTTTCTAAAATCTAAGGTGTGCAAGTAACAATTCGATTCAATTAAAGTATGAAAAGACAAGTTATTTGTAATTCTTTGAGTGAAAAATCTTTATTCGTTAAGTATGCTTTATCCTCATCCATGTAAATTCAACAATTTCTTTTATTTATTCATCCATTTCAAGTTCACCCGCTCGGAATAAAAACTTCGTGATGACAAAGGTTTGAACGCCAGTGGAGTCTGAAGCAAGAAATCAAGGTACTTTTTTTTTACTCAATTTTATTCTATTTAATAAAAGGAAAACTGTATTCTATTCGTTTTAAATCTACACAATATGCTTAAAAATGTATTTGAAAAAAAAAGTTTTGCTTGAATTTTTATTTAAATTCTTTGCGCATACATGAATAATATTGCTTTGGATATTTATGAAATGGTTGGGTGGTTTCATGTGCTTTTTTGCGCACGTATGTTAACCACATCGAGAATGTTTCAGGTGGATTCCAATCCACTGTAAATATTTATGCCCGAGTCGGGATTCGGTCGCAGCACCTTTTGTCTAATAGCCAGCGCCATAACTACTAAATAATCACGTGGAATTTAAGAAACGGACATATTAGCTTTACTTTTTTTGACGATAATAAGACCTAACAGAAACCATTTCTTTCCATTCAGTTTAAGACAGTTGTAGAACTTGGGCTAGTCACGAGAACATACTAACAAGTAGTTATACCAATAACAGCTTTTTTAGAACAATCTCATTGACCTTTCAATATTTTTAAATGATTATTATTCCTAGGATATCCGGTATTGATGTCTATCACTTTCATTTATTTACTTATTTATTTTTAATTTTAGAATGACACTTTCAAGTTCGGAAACGGTTCCAAAATTGAAAGTATCTGCAAATATATATATAACCATTAAATAAACATTACCGACCACCAACAAAAACTGTGAAATTATAAATAAAATGACATTAACAAATGCAGTCCTACCCCCCCCCTCCCCTACACACTTAACGTAGATTCCAAAAACATAGTAAAAAACAGCAGAAATTGAATAATAGAATAATATATATGTATATATACACTGGTGTGCAAAAATTAAAGACGAAATGAAGAAAAAAACATAGCAGCACAAAAGGCAGAACGGATTTGTATCATTTTTTGAAATTCTGTTCACTTTTTCCATAGTCTTATAAATCTAGTATATTACGTTAAGGGGATCTATGATAATCTAGATCATTTAAAAAAAATTGGAAATAATTCAAATTATTAAAAATAAATAAAATTGTTTGAAATGTGATGATTATATTGGAAAGTTTAAAAAAGCACTTCTGGTAAAATTCAAAAGGACTCAAAAGGTGCCGAAGATTCTCACATTTTATGCAATTATAACTATGATTAAATATATAATTAGTTACACAGTATGTATTCAGATTCGTACGCCTCAAGGGAAGAAACCCATATTTTTCGTTAAGTTATATTTGCCTTATTTAATGAAAAAATAATATGTGTTTTGATATAACGAACATTACTTTACGAAATGTCTGTTATTTAACCCCTTAAATCTCCTGAAAGTTTGAACCTTGGCATTTACAACCGAAGTTGAATTTAGTTCTTTTCTTTTATAAAACAGAAGAAAAATCTTGTGTACAAACAACAAATGAAAAACTTATAGCAAACTTTTCAATGGTCCTAACTATATAAGGATACTGCTTATATATCACGCTCGCATAACTTTAGGTAGGATCATATTCAGCAGAGTATATGAGGGCAGTTACCTATCTCAAAGATATAGGTTTTTACATATTACTTGCATTTTTAAAATTGAATAAAGAAAACTGTTGGAAATATTTTCAATAAATAAGAAAAAACCTAAATATTATGCAATATCATACTTTCATTATCATTATTCTTTAATTTAAAATATTTTATATTCTATAAAAAAAAAACAGAGAAATGCATGTAAACGCGACTCACAAAATTTTTTGAAAAGTTATTCTTTGCACTTTTTTTTTCTTAACACGGCAGTAGTCGTGTTTCGGCCTTTTCACCGCCCATATACATTATCTTCTTCAAACTCATATCCCCTTATAAATACAATGGAGAACTACTATGTAGTTGACTTTACATGTTTCGCCTCTACAATAGTGAAATAACAAGACATCTCTGTTTTTTCTTCAGGTACAGTCGCGGAAAAAAAAGTAAACACCCCCTATTAACTTCTTAACAAATTATTGTAGAAGTAAGTTACTGGTACCGAACGATTGGATATAGTGTCTACTTTTAAATGATTTATATAAAATTTGCTTAGGGGCCCATCTACATATTAAATCGAACCAAAACTTTATTTTTATCAATGGCAATACACAATTTTAACAAGATATTTCAAATCATCAGTTCAAACTATGCCTAGTCACCAAATTTGAAGTCATTTGAATGATAAGTGTTTGAATTATAAACATTCAAAATTTAGTACTTCTATTGTTAAATTACATTTTCATATTTTCATTAATATCTCCTGAAACTATACTCCTAATGTGCTATTTTTTTGTGTAGCAATAATACTAAAATACCCAAACATAAATACTTTGAATTTGAAATTTTTATAATTTCATGATGTGAATTATGAAATATGAAAATAATATTCGAAAAAAATTATGAATTGCAACCTACAGTTTTTTTATGGATTTAGTTTTATTAAGTCCTGCTTAATGGAAATCCAAAATTTCACATTTTTCTTCCAAGTAGTTTCCAAATTATGCTCAAAAAGCAAAAAAAAAAAAAAAAAATGATGGTTTAAGGGGCCGTCTATGATAGAAGTGACTAAATATTTGGAAATATCTTATGCTATCCAGTAATCTAGCAGTCTTCAATGACTGCTTGAGTGACGCTTAAGATGCCTTGATCAAGAAGATGGCTCTCTCGGTCGACAATCGAGTACCGAATTTCAATTTGAAAACAGCTCCTAAAATACGCACGTTTTAAAATATTTAATTTCTCGGAAACTTATCGTATGAATTGCATAAAAATTTGTTGTTGGGCTAATTGAAGGGTGTAGAGTTCATCTATGCTGTCAGAATTGTGTACCGCTATTGAAAAAACAAAGTTATAGTTCGTTTTAATATGTAGATGCCTCCCTAAGCAAATTTTACATACATCATTTAAAAATAGACTTTATTACTGATCGTGTGGTTCCAGCAACATTCTCCTACGATAGTCTTTCTCAAAGTTAGTAAGGGGTGTTTACTTTTTTTTTCGCGACTGTACATATTTATAAGCAAAGTTGAAATTGGTGGAAAACGCTGCGCAACGATCACTAATGTCAGTTCATTATTTCTTTTCCCCATTATTCCATATCTTATGAATAAAATGTATAATTTAAGTAAACTCAAAATTTATAACTTCATTGAAATGAAATATTCTAATATCTACTGATAAAAATTTCTCATCTTACATTTTCTGTTTGCGGGGGGGGGGGGGGGGGCAGGAAAAGAGACCGAGCGCGACTAATAACGTTTTGAAAAAAGATGCGACTACTCTCGGGTTAATCATAATACATATGAGAGCATGTCAATAAAACAGGGCAAACACAAAACCTAGTTAGCACTTAGCATTATTTTCATATTTTAATCACACAAATTAATGCTTATCAGTGATATCACTGTACAACAGTGGTTTTGTCCTAGAACTAAAATTAGTTGATTCTAGATTAGTTTTTGGCGTTGATTACGAATATGCTTTCCGTTTAGCTGTAGGTGGTCCAGGTTTTGAGAAATTTGCATATTTAAATTTATGCAAATTTAAGCTTTTTTGTGCTGTTTTATGCAATTTTTAGATAAAATATACGTCACATCGAATTACGTTTTCTAGATAATGACTACTTGACTATTTCTTTCAGATAAATGTCACGATTTGCATATCTTAACAATTATTTATCAGTTATTAAGCCTAATTTGCATATTTTTCAATGGTGTAATGTTTACATCACTATCAATTTTAAAACAGTTGCAACAGAATTGACGTAATGTTTTTCTAGATTATATTTTTATGCTGATTTCAAATCTGCAGTCTGTTTTCTTGTGTCATGTCTAGTTTTTGAGTAAGATGAATTTCTATTTTTGCACGGCATTAACACAGGTTTGATATAAGATGCTTTTTAGGGGTGTACAAGAAGGTGAACAGTGTCAGATTCATATCAGAGACATAAACAAAAAAATTATATAATCGAAAAAAAAAAAGTAGTATAATCTATCCTAACTAGTTGAAGTTTTTCATGCAAAGTATCATAAAAAACTATTTCTGGCTTTTTTGGCCAAAAACTAAAATTTTACTTTTTTCAAACACTAGGCGTGATAGAAGAAATCAGATACAAGATTTGAAATCAGCTCAGAAAACTGGTTTAGAAACATATTACTGTACTCCTGCGGCAGACATATTTGAACGTCAAGAAACATTATAAGAAATACATGAAAAATATGCAAATTAGGTACAATATTCCACAGTCACATGTCAGTATAATCTCAGAAACAACGTTTTTGTGGAGTAAAGTAGGTAGTGATCATAACATAAAACAGAAAACTCTGTCTGATATTGTTTTATACCTAAAATTTGCAAATAAATGTATAAAATTTATTAAATTTTCATAAATTGAAATATGTAAATATCTCAAATTTGACGTGCTGGAGTAAATCTAAAACTAGATTCGGAATCAGCACAAAAAACCGCTTAAAAAACAACTAATTTCTGTTTTTGAAGAGAGCAAAAGTTTCAGTTTGTTGACCAGTGTATTTTTATAATGTTTATCAGTGACTAAAGTCGTACTATTGCAACATTTTGATAGTGGGACATGTTTATCATTAATGTGTAGTTTGGCTAATTTTAAAAAAAGAAATGTGTAAATAAAACTTTGTCAATATTTTTGTTCTACCCTCGACACGACCAAAAGAAATCCCTTTGTCCCGATAGAAAATTTTACTTCTTCCCTAAGAATTTTTTGAAATTTCGCCCCTCATGTCATTAATGATAGAAAAAAATAATAACAGTTCACAACTGCGTACTCTTTCCAACTCGTCATGCATTTCCATTTAGCCAGATGCTCCGCTGTTTAACTTTAATGAATTTTAGCAAATCCGTAGCAATATTAAACTCTATATATTAAATTCACTTATATAGTAAACCACTGGGAAAGAATTATGTGACGATTTATGAAGTAAAATTAAAGACTTGCTTCTGAAGAAAATATTCCGTAATTACAATTATCCCAAGTTTCATGAAAAGCTTATATAATCAACATTTAGTCTTGTTAATACAAAACAGAGTGTGCCTAAGAGTCTACCTAACAGAGTGTGCCCTATTCGAAAGTGATCTCAACTCTTGAAGATAAAAATAAAACACTATGCACAGAAATTCTAATCAAAACTCATGAAGCTTTAGAATTTTATATTATTAAGCAGTGCGCGGAGAAAACATGCAACTCCCTTGTGTCTTTAATAAATATCATACATTGAGTTAAATTATTATACCTGATAGGTTATTTTGTGGTTTTTAGATAGAATATTGCTAATTACAAATAAGTTAATTGTTTTCAGAATTAAATTAATTATTCATAAAGTATATTAATGATACGTAATCTCATTTAACTTCTTTAGTTCAGGTGAAATGTCAATTCTCTATTTATTGTAATTTCACGGTTATAAGTAAAATTAATTTTAATTAAATAAAATTATGTTCAAAGTATTTTAAACCTTTTAGTTAACTATATAAAAAATACTTAAAAAAATATAGAATTGTTATTATTTCGTTGTATAACGCATAGGTTATATAACAATCACGTAGCAATATATTTACCACATTTCTAGACCATTAATAAGATTTATCATGCAAATTATAAGGCAGAATTTTTATTTGTAGTAAATGAAAGCAAGCCAGTAATTTCTTAAATACAGTATACACCTATGTATTTATTTTTTTTCAAAGGTGATAAAATATTTTTAAATGGCTAAAATTATATCATTATTCTTCCAAATGTTTCAAATTACTGAAACTTAAGAATTAAAACCTTGATTGAAAATTGTATGAAGTCGACAGTTTTTTTCGTTAGCAGTAATATTGATTCGAGTCATTACGTAATGCACTTTGTTCTGTCGAATTTATGTGTGGGAACAAAAACTTTTTTTCTCTTATTTCTTAGTTTTCTTGAGCTTTGAGCAATAATTTTGCCTCCACTCTTTAATATTAATTATTCTCACTTTATTATTATTTATTCTAAGTTTTTTTTTTATTCTCATTATTCTAAATCTAATTCGCCGTAATAATTTATTTTCCCTATATAGCCGTCGGTTTACTTTTAGCTCATATTATTTTATTTTTTCTACAATTACTACAATACTATTTATTGCAATAGAAGTTTTCTTTTTCTCAAGAACGTGTTTTTCCTGTAATTGAGATTTTTTTCTTACCTATGCCAACTCCAACACTTCACATCTAATGTGCTCTTTTAAATTGACAGTCTTTTTCTTTGTTGATGCTGTTTAGTCTTATCCGCATTTTTTTTATTACATTTTATATCAAAAAATAAAATTTATCTGCTCAGACTCTTTAATAAATTTGCATCTTCCTGCATTCTTCCATACATCACAGTTGACAACTTTTATTATTTTATGTATGTTATCATTAAAATCTAATAGGAATTATTTGTAGATTTTGGAGATTAACACATTAACGGTCGCATTAAATTACGGTTTAAAAATTCAAATAACTTCTTGGCGCCACTTTCTTGAAAAAGAAATATTCACCTTAGTTATTTTCAGGTAAAATGATACCATAATAAAGCCAATTATACTATTAAAAAAAAAAATTAATCCCAATTTCTAGCGATAGTCTTTCAAGCCTGTAGACTATCTGTTCCTTCGGCTCAACAAATCCACAGGTTACTGAGATTAAATCTCTTCTCAAAAATCTTCCCTGGAAAACTAATATAGCCACGTTTTAGCACACAAGGTTATCCTGGGAAATGAAACGGCAGATATGTTGGCAAAGGAGGCAACTGCTAGTTGGTTGGTTGTATTTATGTCGGTCAGTTATCAGCACGTGGGATATAGGCCCTAAGGGTGGGGTGCCTTCCGTGGAGGTCTTTCTAGAGGCAACTACTAAACCATCAATTGATTTTTCACTTCCAGTACCACACTCACACATGAAAAGACATCTTCGCGCTCACTTTAGGAAACAATAGAAGGCATACTGGGATTACTCAGATAAGGGTAGATATACCTATGATCTGGTCCCAGCGGTATCTTTGCATCTTCTTCTGCTCACTTCATCCACTACAGCTTTCCTTACCAGTCATTGTCCTTTTAGGGCATACCCCTTCAAGTTCAAAAGAGCCCTTTATCCTCTATGTAAGTGTGGTGATGTTGCTGATGCTTCTCATTATTTCTCTAATTGCCCTTTAACAACTCGCTGGCATATCCGGCGTCCTCCTGTTCTTCCAGATGGTTGGCTAGCAAATATTTTATTGCGCACAACTTTGCTCTCGTAGATTAAAAGCATCTTCAACTTCTTATGTAAACTTTCAGATTTACTCCATCACTGAGACAGGGACTTTTATTCCTGTTTTTCAGACCCAATGTCGGGACGCAGAAACCTGTATAATATTGTCAAATTTTGTATAAAATTACATTATTTAATGTCCTTATTGTTGTTTCACAAACTTTGCTAATGTAACATTTATCTATATCTTATATATATATCACTCCGCCCTCTGTCGCGTGTATTAGCGGGCTCAGCCTCGGCTAAAATTTGTAATTTTTTTAAGACTTCAATAAAGGGAACCGGGAGAGACATCTATGCTCTACAGACTCATTCTTAGTCTGAGGTGTCTCTCTCGGGCAGTAAAAAAAAAAAAAAAAACTGATAGGAATCAAACAATCTGAATAAAACGCACATCCCGTGAATATCACTTGAGCGAGAATTAAGGGCTTAACCCATTCTGGATCAAGTAATTCAGTTTCTGTAATTTTGAATTCACACCAGAATTTTAGAAAACTTTATTTGAAATAAGGAGGAAATTCAAATTCACAGCTTTTTGTCACGAAAGTGTTTAAAGTAAAATTTGCTCTAAAAGTCTGCTACAAATCTTATAACAAAAAATAAATTAAATGATAGAGAAAGTATCTCTACACGCTTCAAATGATAAAATAAGGCAAAATTTATTATTAAATTTTAGAGATACGAAAAAAAGCGTTAAAGTTGCAGCTATGCTACATGATTGTGGGAATAACTCTAGTACTACAGTTTATTTTTCCCGAAAGTAAAGACTTATTCTCTGATATTTTTTTCTTTAGAATACGTAAAAAGATTTTAATTGGCATAGTTTTATATTCCTGTTTAGTTATAGTGTCTGTATATGAGTGGTAGAGGGTCCATGAGTAATAGGGCTAGATCTTAACTTTTCATTGCGAGATGAAATGATTGATTCTTGCGTCTTCTCTTTAAAGTTTTCCGGATTATAATTCTCCAGCCTTTTTTTTTTTTTTTTTTTTTTTTTTGTAAATTCTGTTTATGTTGTTCGTTCATTTAAAGTATGCTGATTTGTGATTAGAATAAATAAAGTATATAACCATTCGTGACAATATCCTCAATGCTATGTCTTCTCAAAACATATTTTACTGTAAAATCAAGTTATTATACAACGTTTTATTGTTTGTTATTTTGTGTGCTGCGATTGCATATATTTTGTGAATTAAGTAATTTGTGAAGAGTATTTCTACATTCTTCAAGAACTTCTTTTTTCAAAAAATATTATAAAAAAGAAGAAATATTTACAATACAATCTTTTAAATAAGAATTGATTATTTGCGCACGCGCAAATAATAAATACCTACTGCTGGACAGATAATTACACCTGTTTATTTTCTATTTAATTATACTTCCACAATTGTTAATTGGTCCAAATCATCCAAGCAATCTCATAGCAAATTGGTATATAATTTTATATACCTTAGATAAATTCAAATAACATATGTGATCGTAATTACATAATTCTAGTAGAAGAGCAACGCGAAGCATTAATAAAATTAAATTATAATTCGCGTCAAAATGTAATTATTAAATTTAAATAATTACGAATAAAATTAAGAGTTTGCGTTGTGAATTATTTAGACGAACTCTTCCACTTATGAATTAAACTAAAATTTAAGCTGTAAAAATAAATTGACACACCTTAAACATTATCAATACAGAAACTTTTTAAAACTTGATTAAATATTTTATTTACATTGAACACAACTATATACAGAAATACATAATATTAATTCAAAAAAAAGAAAGCAATACTTTTGTTTGCTTCTCATCATTTTATGTATATTTAATCTTTAAAAAAAAGACAATATTTTCATTTACTCTAATTATTATATTTTTTTCTTTTTGCTAAAAGAATAATTCTCTTTCATTTTTAAATTACCTTAATTTTATTTAATTATTGGTTTTGTCGGATCTCAGATTACTCTCTACCATAAAATATCATAAAACTATATTTATAATTTTTCATATGATTTTAAGTGGTAAAAGAAAAAGTTGAGAGTAGTACCTTTTTTTTATATACGGGATGGTGGCCTTTATTCATCAAATTCAGAGTTGTCGCGTTGCTTTGGATCATGTCCATATGTCATCCGGAATTCGCTTCGTATCAGAGCGGCAACATCGGGATGGCAGGATGCATAGCTACGGACCTCTGTAGAACAATCTTCTTTATTTTAACATCAGGAAGACATTCTCAATTTGGCTTGCTTAGGCTCACTCCGATATGTACATCAGGAAGACATCCTCAATTAGGCTTGCTTGGGCTCACTCCGATATGTACATCAGGAAGACATCCTCAATTAGGCTTGATTAGGCTCGCTCCGATATGTCCATCTCGCCTGGGCATTACTAGGGCTTTCAGGATTCATTGCACGGGCTTTCAGGAGAGCTCCTGCGTCCTCTACATCTTTTTTCAGACTCTCTTTTTCAAACCTTATTCTTCTTGCACACCAACTCCTGCAGTGGGTGGAACTATTTTTGTCTAGTCCACTGTTATTGGATGTGAGAAGATTTTGCATTATTCTTCGATAGGCCTATTAGCTAACAGTCTGCAAATGGCCCCTTACATATACTTTAATATTATTATCTGCCTTAAAGTTTGGGTGGTCTGAAAAGTCATAAATTTTATCCCAACACTTTTATTGAGGCCATAAATTTATTCCAACGTTTTTATTATTTTACGATTTCTAATTATACACCACTTTCCATTGGCTTGTCATAAAACGACACCATGGCGTCTGGCTATTGTTGTCGTCTGAGATCCGAACTCGATTCAACATTATACATTCATTTTACAATACAACAATTTTTTAAAAATATATATTTAATATTTAAAATCAACTTAATAATTTTTGTATGAACTTACACTCCTATTTTACTTAAATATATAAACATTATAATTTTACACTCGTAATTATATTTTATAAAAAATATTTATACAAACAGAAATAACAAATTACGCAATTTTACTTTGATTTAACCAACATGGTGCGGGAACATATCATAGTTATATGTTGCCCAGCACCTACATAACACCTTTTTCCGGAAAGTAGGAGTTTAAAATAAATATTTACGATAAAGGCGAAGAATGAATATTTACAATACAAGGTGTTTTCTCCAAAAAAATAAAAAAATATTACCTCAAGTTTTTTTTTTCTTGTAAATGGAAGTAAAAAAAAAAAAAAAAAAAAAAAAAAAAAAGAAGAAGACGATATTTTTTAGCTTCCTGTTCAAATATGTTACATGTATATAACATTTGATTTTTCGAGTAAAACTATTCACAGGAAGTAGTCAGTTATATGATTAAATAAACTTTTTTCCATACTTTCGTACTAAGAAAAAATTTGTTTATAACATAGTATTTTACAAAAGCACAGATATTTATCATTCGTGCGAAGAATAATTACTTATAGTAAATTATCTGATTTTAGAAGAACGTGCTTAAAACTAACACTTACTATGAAACGATGAATAAATATTTACAATGATGGAATAAGTATTTACAATACTAGAATAAATATTTACAATGCTACTTTTTTCAGTAAAAAGATATTTCTGAGGCTAGTGGTCGCAACGTCCAGTAATTTTTATACACAGTGATTCAAAATTGGAGAAACAAACTTCTAGAAAGGAGGGGGAGGGGAGCTTACATTTAGACGATTCGGAATCACGTAGCAACGCAGGTTCCGAAATGTAATTCTAACGCTAAAGGGGGTTGTTAGGGGTTGAATCATCGTGATAAAAAATGGATATTTAAAGACCATAATCTTAAAATAAGTCATGATTTTCCTAATAATGAAGATGTTCGAAATTTCGTCACGTGGGTACCGCATAGAAACTCGGATGTTTTGAAATACGTGGCCATCCATCGGACGTTCCCTGTAGCAACGAAAATGCCCATTTTCAAAACGCCCCTACTACCTCAAACGTGAAAAACTGAAGAACCAGCCACGTAGGCAGAAATCTTCGGGCATCTTCATTATCAGGAAAGTTCTGACTTATTTTAAGCTTATGGTCTTTAAATTTCAATTTTCGATCACTATGATTCAGCACCTAGAAACTCCCCTATCTCGTTAGGATTTCATTTTCGACCCTACATTGCTGTGTTCTTCCGAGCCCTCTAGGTGTACCCCACCCCTCCTAGAAGTTTGTTCCTTCAGTTTTCAATCACTCTGTATATTTTCTACCGCAATTTTAAATAATTTTTTGCGGTGGCTTTGCGTTACACATGCACATGTTGAAGATATCTACCAAGAAGATTATAGTTGAAAAATAGTGGTATCACAATAAGTGTTTAAGGACATAAGATGCTGTAAATTCTGCTTTATCTCTTTTAATCAGAAAATATTCTTACATGGAGATACATTTTTATGCATAGAAAAAAAGTTTTTAAAGTAAGGTCTTAATGAATTATAATTATTTTATTTCATATATCTTTTCAGTTCATAAATATCCATTCAAAACATTTTTGAAATGGTTAAAAATGGTTACGAAATTATTAAAGTAAAAATTTTCTACACATGATATGATATATTATTTGTAAACTCTTAATTTTTTTAACATTTAATTTTTTCAGTCTTGTGGTAAAGACAAGGAATATATATATATATATATATATATATATATATATATATGGGGGCGAGACTCCATTCATAACTCACAACTCACTTTTAGGACGAGCACTGACATTTATTGGGACGAATACACAACAAAAAATACAGATATAAACACTCTTCTCGTTCTTTAATTAGCTTAAAGTCTATAATTTAGGACGTCGTTGAATATATTTCTGAGGTTTTCTTACGTCGAGTAAATATTCAATCTTATTTCATCGAAATATGTTCTGTTCTTTAATAAAAAAAAAACCTTCCGTCGTCGAACTCATTTCGTTCTCTTTACCTCTTCTGCATTTTCACCTCACACAGCTTCGCTAAGGCTCGTTTCCTTTTTAATCTCGAAGCGGAAAATACGGAGACACTCAGTCTAATGCAGGTGTTGCTTGCGAAATCTCCACAAGCGGCCGTCCTGACATCTGGAGCTGCCGCAGCGACAAGTGGTAAAATAGAATCTGAAAAACAAAAAACAAAAACCAGTAACTGTTCTTAGGGGAAAAGAAAAAAAAATTAATCTGCACATCATAGTTGAAGTAGCGTAACATCATATGGGTTGACTTATAAAATTGTTACAAACACATAAGAAGAAAAGATTTAAAAAAAAATGTTTGTGAAGTTTCAGTTATCGTCAGGCCAAGGTTTCATGTATTCAGCACAGGAGCTAGTATTTATCGGTCCTTCAGTTGATGAGATTTTCGTTACGTCGTAGGTGTCATTAGACTTCACTTTGATTACTTTATACGGACCTAAGAATTTAGATTTCAACTTTAAACCTGGTCCTTGTTGGTTTCTCTTAATTGCTACAAGGTCACCAAGCTTGTACTTTTGGGGTTTCTTACGTCGTAAATTATAGTGCTTGCGATTTTCTTGTTGAATTTCCAGAATATTCTTCTTGGCTTCTTTACGGAGCTCTTCTCTGTCTTTCATAAATTGTTCTTCGACTGCACTGTTTAAGAGGTCAATAATTTGTACATCTTCTTTCTGTTTCATTTTTGTACCAAATAATATTTCAAACGGTGTTCTCTTAATGCTTCTTTGGTAAGTTGAATTAATGACTTGTTGAACTTTAGGAACATGTTTAAACCATTTGGTCGGTTCGTCTTTGGACATTTTAGAGATTACAGAAATTATGGTGGAATTAAGTCGCTCTACTTGACCATTGGCACGGGGAAGGCCAGTTGTAACTGTCTCGTGCTTTATATTTTCATCTTGACAATAATCAGCAAATTCTTTGCTTGTAAATGCAGGACCTTTATCGCTAATGATAATGGAAGGATTGCCAAAAGTATGACTTTGTTGTCGTAGTTTTGATATAACTTCGGTAGCAGAAGTACTTTTACATGGATACAACCAGACGAATTTAGTAAATGCGTCTATTAAAGACAAAATATGTTTATAATTTTTGTTGGTTGTTTCAAGAGGGCCTAAATGATCAATGTGGTACGTTTGGAGAGGAGTCTCTTCTTTAGGTAAGGGATGCAATTCACCTTGTTTGCCACGTTTGCGATTATACAAAAGGCATATTACACAATTTGCTATAATTTTATCAATTTTATTTGACATATTAGGGATGAGAAATTCTTCGTTAAGGAGTTCTTCACAGCGTTTACGGCCAAAATGTCCTTTGTCATGAACGTGTTTAATGACATTTAGCTGCATTTCATCCGGCACAACTATCAGATCGTTACCTTTATGATTTTTATAGAGAACGTTATTTTTAAGGAAATAGTTGTCATATGGCTTTGTTTTCAAAATTTATTTGATGGTCTGTATATGTTCGTCAGTGTTCTGTGATTGTATGATTTTGGTAGTAAAACTATCTTGAATGACCATACATATTGGATTTCTACTTAAAGCGTCGACATGGCGCATGCGTGTACCTTGTCTGTGTTCGATTGTATAGTTATAGTCAGCTAACATTAAAGCCCATCGAGCAATCTTGGTGCAAAGATCTTTTTTATTCATAGTAAGGGCGAATGCGTTGCAATCTGTGACTATCTTGAAAGGAGTACCTAGGATGTAAACGCGAAATTTTTTAAGGGCTTCTATGACAGCTAAAACTTCTAATTCATAACTCGAATATTTACGTTCGGCATCTGTGGTTTTTTTGCTCATAAAATAGACAGGGTGAAATTGATTGTCAATAGAAGACTTTTGAAGGAGGACTGCTCCGTAACCGTCAATAGATGCATCACAGTGAACTTCTGTTTCGTTACTAGGGTTATAAATGCTTAAAACAGGACCTGAAGAAAGGATGTGTTTCAGCTGATTAAATGCATTTCGTTGCTGGTCGCCAAAGTGAAATTTAGTGTCCTTTCTAAGAAGATCTGTTAAAGGCTTAGCTATTAAAGAGTAATCTTGAATGAATTTACGAAAATATGAAGTTAATCGGACAAATGAATGTACATCTTTTATACTTTTAGGTTCTGGGAAGTTAAGGACAGCTTTAGTTTTTAAGAGGATGGGTGCAGTTGACCATTTTTAATGTGGTAACCCAAAAAATCAATTTCTCGTTGTAGAAAGTGGCATTTTTTAAGATTCAGTTCTAAACCATATTCGGATGCAGTTGTAAGGACGCGTTGTAATTTCTGGAGTCCTTCGACTTCGTTTTCAGCTGGTATTATGAAGTCATCCATATAGACAATAAGTACTTTTTCATTAATGAGGTCTCGAAAAACGTTATAAATATATCTTTGAAACACTAACGGTGCATCGCTAAGGCCATAATTGATATATAAGAATTCAAATTGACCGGAATGTGTTACGAAAGAAGTATATTTTCTACTATTTTCTTCTACTTCGACATGAAAAAAAGCATTTTTAAGGTCAAGAGTAGTAAATACTTTTGCAGAATGCAACTGATCAATAATGTCATCAATTACTGGGAGGGGAAAACGTTGTTTATGTGTTTTAGAATTTAACTTCCTATAGGCAACACACAATCTATATGAACCATCTTTCTTTTTTACTAGGACAATAGGTGATGAAAAATTACTAGTGCTTTTACGAATAATTCCTTTATCGAGCCACTCAGAAATTTGTTTTTCGACGAAGTTTTTCTCTATTTGCGCCAAGCGCCTGGGAGGACAAGTAACAGGTTCTTCGTTTTCCAGATGAATTGATAATTTAACATCAGTTGTCTTTATTTTTTTAGGAGAATAATTTTGAATAAGTTCTGAAATTTTTGAACGTATTGTTTCATCGGTAATATGAGATAAATCAAGATTAAGATCGTCTAACACATGAGCAATATTAATCAAAAAATTATTGGACGTGTCGTCATTTTTCTCGATTTTTTGCATCGAAATATTATTTCCAGAAATTGTTAAAATACTTTGTTGAATGATATCTGTACCAATAATATGATCAAAAGATATGGAATAATCTGGGACTACATAAACATTAGTTGTATAATTAAAATCATCTATCATAATGTTCGTAGAGAAAAAACCTAGGGGTTTGATTATAGTATTTCCTAATCCAGTTAATGTGATAGTTGAATGTTCAAGGTTCGAAATTGTAGGGAGTTTGCGATAAATACTTTCCTTTAGTAAACTTCTTTCACTACCTGTGTCTACCAATGATGTAACATTTACAGACGAAATAATGACTTGTTTGGTCATGAAAGTGTTCGACGTGACAGTGGAAACATTGAAGGGTTCTGACTTAACTCTAGGCTTCCTTGGTTGATCACATTGAGCCGATTTATGGCCAAAATTCGAACAATTAAAACAACGAGGGCCTGTATCTTTATGTCTGCATTGGCTACTTTTATGATTCGACAAACCACAATTAAAGCGAAAAAGATCAGATTTTGGTCGAAAGGATTTCTCTTTCATTGGCATTTCAGGTTTGACTTTACGAAATTTAGTGTTCTCAAAGTCATGTCGAATTTTGTCATAAATTTTGAGCTTTTGCTTGAATTCTGCAATGGATTGGCATCCATATAACATTGATTTTCTGAAAACGGGGTCGGGTATGCCGTTTATGATGTATTGCATTAATGCGGAATCCTCGATTTTACCACGCGAGCATATTTGTTTCATGATAAGAAAATATTCTTCTATTGATTCATTTTCTTGCAATTTTCGTTTATTTAATATATCATGTAACTCGGCAGAATTATAAGTGGTGCTAAATTCTGATATTAAGAGTTGTTTAAGTTTGTCATATGAATTTATATGAAATTCTGTTTGTGTTAATAACTGGGCTTTTCCTCGTAATGATCTTTTACAAAATATCAATTTATGAAAGTCAGATAAATTAAACATATTAGTAACATCTTCAAAATTATTAAACCATACCTGTATATCACTAAAAGAACTACCATCGAAAGGAGGTATTACACTTTCAATATCAGTAAAATTAATAGACGATTGCATAAAACTTTGAAATGGAAATTGCTGTTGTTTGTCAAAATTTGATAATTGAGTGTTATTACTTGAAGTCATATTATTTGAAGGCAGTTCGGGTTCCGAGTCGGTGTCACTTTCATTTTGTATAATATTATTTTGTAGTAAGGTCAAGTCTGAAAGGTATGTCACTAATCGGGTTGCGAGATCGTTTAAAGATCGCTCATTATCAATACAAAGTAGATTGCACACCGTAATCAGATCATTTAATGAAAAATCAGTTTGAACTTTAGTTATTTTATTTTTGAATTCGGTGCTGTCGGTTTGAAAACCGAAACCAGTAAAATCACGTATTCTCTTTCTATTAGAGCGATCACCGTCTGCATCAAATAGGAATTTATGCAGCAATTTAATTTTATGCGTTCGTTCGTTTTTAAACGCAACTTCCAGTTCTGGTATTTCAACTAACTTCATAATAAAATAATAGCAATGAACTCACCGTTAGAAGAATATTCGGCTTGAATATGTAGGATGAATAACTCTAATTAATCATATTGGTGGGTTAACTGTCACTTCTGACGCCAATTTATGGGGGCGAGACTCCATTCATAACTCACAACTCACTTTTAGGACGAGCACTGACATTTATTGGGACGAATACACAACAAAAAATACAGATATAAACACTCTTCTCGTTCTTTAATTAGCTTAAAGTCTATAATTTAAGACGTCGTTGAATATATTTCTGAGGTTTTCTTACGTCGAGTAAATATTCAATCTTATTTCATCGAAATATGTTCTGTTCTTTAATAAAAAAAAAACCTTCCGTCGTCGAACTCATTTCGTTCTCTTTACCTCTTCTGCATTTTCACCTCACACAGCTTCGCTAAGGCTCGTTTCCTTTTTAATCTCGAAGCGGAAAATACGGAGACACTCAGTCTAATGCAGGTGTTGCTTGCGAAATCTCCATATATATATATATGTGTGTGTGTGTGTGTGTGTGTGTGTGTGTGTGTGTACAGTAGGATAAATATTGATAAAAGCTGTTATAAATTGCGTGCTTGTAAATTCATTACAAAGGTAACAATTTGATTACATTGACTTCTCTAGCCTATTTATCAAATATATTCGATAATCAGTTAAATCTCTATTTTGAAAAATTTCTGTGAAAACGCATCCTGTAAAGAAAGCAAATTCCGTTGATTAACAGTAGAATTTCTGTATTATTGTGACCTTTTTGATTCCGATTAAAAATATATCACGAATGTACCAATTGATGGGAATTATCACAATAAAAGGAAAGAAACTTCGTTGATTAGCAGTACAATTTCCGCAATTGCACGACTTCAATTCCGTTGAAATTGATTTTGTTAATCCGTCAAAAAGCATGGATTTTAGAATACCTTTGACAGATAATACTTGCTTTTCAATATCTGTAAAAATGTTAGATAGTTTAATTATTACACTGCTAAAGGAAAAAAAAATCATTAAAAAAAAGAAACTGTATTGGTAAAATAAGAAAAAATATTTTACAATATAAAAATTTAAAAAAAATGCCAAAACCTTTGCGAAAATGATAAAGCAACCGGATTTTTAACTCTGCTATCTCTCAAATGTCTTATTACATACGTACACGCTATTTTCTAAATCTTTCACGAAATAATTTTATAAGAAATATATATAGGTTCCATCTTTATTTTGTATAATGTCAGTGTTATGAATTGTATCTTATTTATTAATTGTCTGAGCGAAGCGAAGGCTAATACTCAGCGAAATATTACTGTCCGCACACATTACTACTACGAGGGACATTAACGCAATGTCCTACTAAAAAAAAAGCCTAATAGAAACATTTCGTCAAGCATAACTCAAAAAATATTTGTCGGATTTCGTTTCTGATTGCACCAGAAGGTACCTATGAGGGTCGCCTACTGAATGCACCTACTATGAAAAATAAGTTCCAAACCGTTTAAAAATTATATAGAAAAAACTGATAAAAAAGCACAATTTTTCTACATGCGTCACATAAATTTGGTGTGCGTCACTTTCACCGGTTGATGTTTTCGTAGACAACTGGTTTGAACACATGGAGCAAATAAAAAAAAAAAAAAAAAAAAACGCACGCAGTAATATCGAATAGATCAGTTTCAACCACGTGATCACAAACCTTGCAACAACCCGTGGCAACCAGTTTTGGTGGGCAAACAAATAATAATACAGTACTCCGTACCACGGTGACCGTTTTTAGCCTGTTGTATGACATACAATTGTGGATGATCAAAACAAAAGACACGAGTGTTTATTGCTCCGGGAGGTTAACTTTCTCTGGATGTCTCTCTGTCTATCATACAGCATGCAATTTTCTTGTAAAGAATGATATTATTATGCAGTAAAACCTCCATAACGGACACAACCGATTAGTGGACACCTCTATTTAGTGGGCATTTTTTAGATTACCGACCCTTAAATAACTGTACATTTTTTACTCTCAGTAGCGGACACCTCCAAATAGAGGAGAAATTCTGCCCTCCCGAGGTGTTAGCTATTCAGAGGTTTTACTGGTAAAACCTCCATAGCGGACACACCCGATTAGCGAATATCTCTATTTAGCGGACATTTTTTTCGATTACCAACTCTTAAATAACTGTACATGTTTTACTCTCAGTAGCAGTCAACTCTAAATAGAGGACAAATTCTGCATACTCAGGGTGTCCGCTATTCAGAGGTCTTACTGTATATAATTTTGATAGTTATTTTACAGGGCCACACAGAAGAATAAGAATATATGAAACGAATATAAACTAAATTCGGGATCGGTAGATCGCTGATGGTAATGTAATTTTAGGATGTTGTTACAGTCATCCGCAGCATGATTTTAGAGTTTCGTTCATCTAACGAAACACTACCTGTCTCACTCCTTTGTCTATCTGTCTCTCCGTCTGTCACAGAGCCCGTTCTCAGAAACTCATATATGTCGGAGACTTGAAAATTTGCATACTTATAGCTGAACACCACACATCAAACGGCAAATAATAAAATTTTGAAAAAGTCTAATATTTAACCCTCTGGGCTCTAACTTGTGTATTTTAAGCAATTTTTCTAACTCAGCCCCTAATTTAATTAAGTTGGAGACATGAAATTTTGCATACTTATAGCTGATCATCTCACATCAAATGACAGATAATAAAATTTTGAAAAAGGTTTAATATTTAACCCTCTGGGCTCTAACTTGTGTATTTAAAGCAATTTTTCTAACTCAGCCTCTAATTAAGTTGGAGACATAAAAGTTTGCATACTTATAGCTGAAAACTTGCGATAACACGATAAATCATAAAATTTTGAAAAAGTCATATTTAACCCTCCGGTCTCTAACTTCTGTACTTTAAGCAATTTTTCTAACTCAGCACCTAATTAAGTTGGAGACATGACATTTTGCATACTTATAGCTGAACACCTCACATCAAACGACAAATAATAAAATTTTGAAAAAGTCTATTATTTAACCCTCTGGGATTTAACTTGTGTATTTTAAGTAATTTTTCTAACTCAGCCCCTAATTCAGTTGGAGACATGAAATTTTGATTACTTATAGCTGAACACCTCACATCAAACGGCAAATTATAAAATTTTGAAAAAGTCTAATATTTAACCCTCTGGGCTCTAACTTGTGTATTTTAAGCAATTTTTCTAACTCAGCCCCTAATTTAATTAATTGGAGACATGAAATTTTGCATACTTATAGCTGAACACCTCACATCAAATGACAAATAATAAAATTTTGAAAATGGTTTAATATTTAATCCTCTGGGCTCTAACTTGTGTATTTAAAGCCATTTTTCTAACTCAGCCCCTAATTAAGTTGGATACATGAAAGTTTGCATACTTATAGCTGAACACTTGCGATAACACGGTAAATCATAAAATTTTGGAAAAGTCATATTTAACCCTCCGGTCTCTAACTTCTGTACTTTAAGCAATTTTTCTAACTCAGCCCCTAATTAAGTTGGAGACATGACATTTTGCATACTTATAGCTGAAATCCTCACATCAAACGACAAATAATAAAATTTTGAAAAAAGGTCTGATATTTAACCCTCTGGGCTCTAACTTATGTATTTTATGCAATTTTTCTAACCCATCCCCTAACTAAGTTGTAGACTTGAAAGTTTGCATACTTATATCTGAACACTTACGATAACACGATAAATCATAAAATTTTGAAAAGTCATATTTAACACTCCAGTCTCTAACTTCTGTATTTTAAGCAATTTTTCTAACTCAGCCCCTAATTAAGCTGGAGACATGAAATTTTGCATACTTATAGCTGAACACCTCAGATCAAACGACAAATAATAAAAGTTTGAAAAAGGTCTAATATTTAACCCTCTGGGCTCTAACTTGATTATTTTAAGCAATTTTTCTAACTCAGCCACTAATTAAGTTGGAGACATGACATTTTACATACTTATAGCTGAACACCTGAGATCAAACGACAAATAATAAAATTTTGAAAAAGGTCTAATATTTAACCCTCTGGGCTCTAACTTTTGTATTTTAAGCAATTTTTCTAACTCAGCCACTAATTAAATTGGAGACATGAAAGTTTGTATACTTATAGCTGAACACTTGCGATAACACGATAAATCATAAAACTTCCAAAAAGTCATGTTTAACCCTCCGGTCTCTAACTTCTGTATTTTAAACAATTTTTGTAACTCAGCCCCTAATTAAGTTGGAGACATGACATTTTGCATACTTATAGCTGAACACCCCACATCAAAAGACAAATAATAAAATTTTGAAAAAGTCTATTATTTAACCCTCTGGGCTTCAACTTGTGTATTTTAAGCAATTTTTCTAACTCAGCGCCTAATTCAGTTGGAGACAGGAAATTTTGCATACTTATAGCTGAACACCTCACATCAAACGGCAAATTATAAAATTTTGAAAAAGTCTAATATTTAACCCTCTGGGCTCTAACTTGTGTATTTTAAGCAATTTTTCTAACTCAGATTCTAATTTAATTAAGTTGGAGACATGAAATTTTGCATACTTATAGCTGAACACCTCACATCAAATGACAAATAATAAAATTTTGAAAAAGGTTTAATATTTAATCCGCTGGGCTCTAACTTGTGTATTTAAAGCAATTTTTCTAACTCAGCCCCTAATTAAGTTGGCGACATGACATTTTGCATACTTATAGCTGAACACCTCACATCAAACGACAAATAATAAAATTTTGAAAAAGTCTAATATTTAATCCGCTGGGCTCTAACTTATGTATTTTAAACAATTTATCTAACTCAGCCCCTAATTAAGTTGGAGACATGAAATTTTGCATACTTATAGCTGAAATCCTCACATCAAACGACAAATAATAAAATTTTGAAAAAGGTCTGATATTTAACCCTCTGGGGTCTAACTTATGTATTTTATGCAATTTTTCTAACTCATCCCCTAACTAAGTTGGAGACTTGAAAGTTTGCATACTTATAGCTGAACACTTGCGATAACACGATAAATCATAAATTTTGAAAAGTCATGTTTAACACTCCGGTCTGTAACTTCTGTATTTTAAGCAATTTTTCTAACTCAGCCCCAAATTAAGCTGGAGACATGAAATTTTGCATACTTATAGCTGAACACCTCAGATCAAACGACAAATAATAAAAGTTTGAAAAAGGTCTAATATTTAACCCTCTGGGCTCTAACTTGAGTATTTTAAGCAATTTTTCTAACTCAGCCACTAATTAAGTTGGAGACATGAAAGTTTGCATACTTATAGCTGAACACTTGCGATAACACGATAAATCATAAAACTTCGAAAAAGTCATATTTAACCCTCCGGTCTCTAACTTCTGTATTTTAAACAATTTTTCTAACTCAGCCCCTAATTAAGTTGGAGACATGACATTTTGCATACTTATAGCTGATCATCTCACATCAAATGATAAATAATATAAATTTTGAAAAAGGTTTAATATTTAACCCTCTGGGCTCTAACTTGTGTATTTTAAGCAATTTTTCTAACTCAGCCCCAAATTAAGCTGGAGACATGAAATTTTGCATACTTATAGCTGAACACCTCAGATCAAACGACAAATAATAAAAGTTTGAAAAAGGTCTAATATTTAACCCTCTGTGCTCTAACTTGAGTATTTTAAGCAATTTTTCTAACTCAGCCACTAATTAAGTTGGAGACATGAAAGTTTGCATACTTATAGCTGAACACTTGCGATAACACGATAAAACATAAAACTTCGAAAAAGTCATATTTAACCCTCCGGTCTCTAACTTCTGTATTTTAAACAATTTTTCTAACTCAGCCCCTAATTATGTTGGAGACATGAAAATTTGCATACTTATAGCTGAACACCTCACATCAAACGACAAATAATAAAATTTTGATAAAAATCTAATATTTAACCTCTAATATTTTGTCTCGCGCAATTTTTAAATTTAAGCTGTTTTTCAATACTATTTTTTGTTCATTTTGTTCATAAGTGTAATGTGACGTAATTTCTTCTATTTCAGACTTCTAACGCGTGTTAATGAATTTATTTTACAACATCCTTTCTCTTTTAAAATTCACATGTAAATATAGTTTTTATGGCGTAATTTCCAATAAGTGCCTGCTTTTTATACCTAATTATTTAATTCTAATTTGAAGGGTTTTTTCTGTTTATAATAGTAACGTCTAAATATTTTTTTTTTTTTTTGAAGCAAACATTAATGTTTGCGCTGTTTATACAGTTGGCAACAGTTGAAATTAATACCATTTTCTAAAATATGTAAAAAATATCTATCAAGATGCTGAATATTTGAATTTAAAATAGAAATAAAACCTCAAAAATGAGTCAAATTAAAAAAAAAAAAAAAAATTAATGAAATCTGCACACCGGGATCTTCTATTGAATAAAATGATCTAAAAATGATTAAATTCCCATGTATAGCTTTTGCTCCTATAATTTTTTTTTTAATGGAACGATTTTGTCCAACTTTAGCATTAAATATCTCTTAAAATAATTCTTCGATTTGAAAACTGTATGCATTAGCGTGTTGATCAAACATTTCGCTATAACACCATCGATTTTCATATTTTTGTATGCAATAGTTTTCTTAATATTAACGAAGAAAGACCTCCGGTCACAAAAAATTCAAAACCGGCGGCGGCGGTGGCGGTGACAGCGTTAGTTACTTTTTTTTAGAATAGAGAGATATATAAAAATGAAAACTTGTCTATCTGTCTGTTTGTAATTTGATAAAAATTCACAATTTGGAAGCCAAAACTGTGAAAAGATACGGACATGTGTATTAAAACATGGCCGAGGCAACTAAAGTAATCCGGAATTGAAATAATTTATAGTGAATTTTTAATTAATAAAAAACCACCAATTTAACAGCAATTTCCTATCAAATTTAAACATTTTTCGTTATAGCAGTTGCCAACAATTAAAAAACACAATAAAATTATTACTCCAACAATTAATTTTCTACTGCAATATTTCCACGTGAAAAATGAAAATGAAATAAATAGTTTGATGAATTAAAAAAAAAAAAAAGGTGAATATTACGTTATAACTTTCTATTGCAAGATATTCACGTGAAATATGAAAATGAAATAAATGGTTTGACGAATTTAAATGAAAGTGAATATAACTTCATAACTTATATATTTCAAGGTTTCCACGTGAAAGAGGAAAATATTACGCCATATTGGAAATATAAAGGACGTGGTGGATATAGTATAACATCATATGAGTGTGAAAAATGTATTGAAGCATGATAAAAACCCGATTAGGGAAATTATTGGCCTATTTTAACATTATTGCTCCAACTATAAATTGAAATAAGTTCATTTATAGCTGTATTCTTTTGCATCTGTTATATACATTTATACATTTTTATGTAGCGTTTTCATATGATTCATTCATACAACATTTCGACTGCTTTTTTTAATGTTTGTTTTGTGTTGTATGTTAAATTTTGAAATTGATTTTTCAGAACAAACATCCTTCAAATTCTGGGCAACGCCGCCACTTTAGTTTGTAACCGATAAATGGCTTTTGTATCTGTACATCTAATGCTAATATTATAAAGCGTTATAATATTATAAAGTATATAATATTATTAATGCTTGTACGTTTGTGAGGTGTTATCTCTGAAACTACATAGCGAACTTAAAAAAATGTTGGTGGCCATCTCTGCTCCGAAAAGAAGACTATTTTATGTCAGTGCAAGAACCTACATCGCTGCAGGATCAAAAAAGTTCTAAAATTGTGATTTCTGCGATATTGATTGGGTTAGAAACTTTAAATTTGGTGCGGTAGTTACTTTTAAGATATAAATACTCGTAATGAACTCTCTCTAAAAGGTTCAATTTGACGGATAAACGTAAAAATTTCTAGAAAGGTTCTAAACTATGATTTATTTGAAATACTGAAATTTTTGGGATACTGTTGGGGTTAGAAACTAGAACTTTGGCATGGTATTAATTAATAAGATGTAAATGCTCGTTGTACAACGAATTCTAAAAAATAGAAAGACTAAACAAATCGGAAAAAGATCTAAAGATGATCTAAGTAACGAAGTACACGGAATTGTTAGGAATATAAACACGAAAATTGACATGGCTGTATTTATCATGACGTAAATTCTCGCAATAGAACAATTTCTAAAAATGTCGCTATATAAAACAGTGCAAAAACAAAAAACTTTCAAAAATGTTCTATTTCTGTGTTACTGCTGAGCCCAAAATCTTGAAATTTCGCTTCGGGTTAGTTTTAAAATATACAATTGTCTCTATGAATGGTTTCTAAAAAATTTAAAAAGATGAAATTAACGGAAAGCGATCTCAATTACCATTAATTTGGAATTATTAGGTACAGCAACTTTAAATATTTCATAATGCTGCATTTCCTCCGAAAAACATGCGATTTAAATGAAACAAAACTGATAGATACCCACCTAGCATTAAATAAATTGTGTAAGTATTGAATAAAGACCTGTATGAAACAGTGAGTAGGTTGCCCGAAAGTACTTGTTAAAGTGTTCCTTCTCTAGGCTTTTCTCTCTCTCGCCAAGGCCACTAACAGAGGGAAGTGCCGTTTTAAATGTGATATGAATTTTTTATCCGATTCATTTTTCTAGACATTTTATCATAAGGTCACATTCTCAATTATCATTAGTAGATTTTTTATATATTAACTTATTCTGGTGAAATTTTATAATCGGGTTCATATTGGCGTATGTTAGCTTGCATGATTTGCTGAATAAATATGTGTGGAATTTTAAATTACTTCAAATGACACTTTGACAGCTCAAAAGTTATGCAGACGATATATTCAGATCTTGTGTCATACTTTATGTTGTAATCATTGCCGATTTCTTTTATTTAATACATGCTAAATACAGCTCAACTTGTGCAGAATATGTTTGAAAACAAAACAATACAGCGTATGTAGTGGCCAGCATATACTCATCATTCAAATCCGATCGAGCATATCTAAAACACACTCAAACGAAGCATTGCATGCCACTGTTGATGTATTCGGTACTTTGATACTATATTGGATTTTGAGGAGAGAATTCCTTAAATGTTATCGACAACCTCATTGCATCCATGGAAAACAGATATTGTACAATATTAACTATTCCGGGGGAGCACACACCATATAAAGTATAGTGCATTCTTTTTAAACATCATATATTTGTCATTTAAAGTTACTCAAATTGGTGCGGAGCGTCTGATTATGCTCTTGACATCATTTTATACAGTTAAAATTCCGATATAAGTAATTTAGTATTTCATTTTTTATTTTACTTTTAATATATTGCGTACTTTCAATTTTATATCCATGCATGGCTGTCTTGAATGGTTAGACTTCCCATTTTTTTAAACAGTGTATACGAATTGATATATAAGATTTTGTAATTCAACGATTCGTTTATTTTCATCATTTCAATTTATCGCAGCATATGGACAATTAAAGATAAGATCTCATTTTCTTTGCTTCCACATGTTATTAAATCTATATTAAATCTATGTTCTCAGTAATATCGCTCAGACTAATCCCTCTGAGGGAAGTCCTAGTTTAATTTTAGTAATTGGAAATCGATGATGATTTGTAATTATATAATGGTTATATACATACATATATATATATATATATATATATATATATATATATATATATATATATATATATATATATATATATATATCTGTTAAAACGCGGAAACTGTTTTGGCATTCAAGAGATTTTTTTTGGTTACAATTTAGAGTGAAATGCATATGCAGCATAATTACTTTACCACTCAGATTTAGAGAAAATCTCAATGTTTACTTTAACGTTAGACATTTATAGTAGTACCAGACTGAATCAGTAGAAAGGGAGATTTCAGATTGTCCGCAAAAACTGCGGCAATGCTTTAATGCAATGAAATTTCATGAATCACCAAATAACTCTTGTATTCATGGTGCTCGTTAACTTTATATGTTCAGTACTGATCATTCTGCAGATGCATGGTTCTGAGTACCCATTACCTTGCTTTGCGTTGCATTTGTAACCAGTACTCAATATTTTAAAAATGCATTTTCATAACCATTGGTATTTCAGAATATTGCACTTCTGTATTATCAGAGAGACGTCTGGACTCAGTTTTGAACCATAACATATCGTAGTGATGGGTATATCGGGGAAATGAAGTTGACAAGAAATTATTTTATTGCAAACTTATTCTCTGTGCCTAAATCCTGGTGGATTTTTATTTCATGTGGAATTATGTTAAAAATCACTATTTTATTTCATCTTTCCTCCAAGTATTAATGAGGTTTCATGATACTGGATAAAGGTTGCTAAGCAGAATTGTCGTTTCAGCATTACTACTGAAAAAAACTATGGAAATAAGATTGACTTTCATATCAGTATCTGCAGCGTGGTTGAAGATACCCATAAGGGTAATTTCCAGTGTAGTTATATTTAATTCTCAAGAGACGTCTAATCAAATGCTTAGGTATTTTCTTTCCTATTCCATTTACAGTAATTGTGACACACGTAGTAATTCTAGACAATCAGAGTTATCCTATTTTTCATAACTGCTGAAACTATGTTATAATTATTTTTAATGTAATATCTCTGTTTTCAAAGTAACAGGACCATAGAGTAATTGGTATTTTAGCTACTTCGAAGATAAGTACTATATATATATATATACAGTGAGATTCGTAAATATCGAAACAATAGGCTATTTCCTTAAATATTGCCCCCAGACACATACTTCTAATTCCAAAGTTTCATAAAAAAGGTGCAAAATTTAATGACATAAGTTACAACTTCATGGGGATCTATTTAGAAAATGCAAAAACAGAATTTTTATACGCCCCCCCCCCCCCGTAGAGTAGAATTCCCAATTAGGAAGTTTTTCCTTATCCATTCCTGAATTAAAGACGAAAAAATTCCTCTCGATATCTTCAAAATTCGCAGAGATATCAAAATACAAAATTCGTGACTTACGCGATTTATCCATGCCTCTGAGCTACGAGTTTTTGACTCATTTTGAATGCAAGATAGGGATCATCGACAAATTGTACATTATTAAAAGTCGATTTAAGACAGTGCCTCTCCTTTGGACATAAAATAGCAGCTTATAGACTTTATGTTAATCCGACTTTCAAAATATGCTGGTGGTCTGCAGTAGAGCACGGCAGTCTGCACGGGTCGAAATATTTAGGTCTGGTCCCGAGCCGACCCATATGGAAAAAAGTTCTAATGATATCCCGACACGGCCCAACTGAATTTCTGCATATTTTTTTACATCGACATGGTCAAAAATTGTTTCGTATGGAGGAGTTCTGGCGAAAAATACTTATTATAGCTTTTCATTTTCCATGTTTATAATTACTATGTTTAAAGAAACGCCAAAAGCTGTGATTATATGTTTTATTAATGAATCTCTATTTACATGTAAATGTTTCACTTATCCTTTAATATCATTAATCCATATTCCATGCGTTGGAGACTTTGGAAAAAGCTATACAGTAAAATCTTTAAAGACCTAATCACATAGAAGAGAAAAAAAATGCGTTATATACAAGTTCCTTTCTTAGAATTTGTAAATGTAGTCTATATTTTTCGCATATTTTTGTGCATGATCAATAGATTTTTCCGATTGAGAAAGGATTACGTTATAGGCAGATTCTTTTTCACTCGTTTTACTGCATTTTATTTTTTTTCCTTAAAAATATACTATCCCTTAAAAAATTAATTTTAAAGTTTTATTGTAAAATAAGGGCCATTTAAAAATATATTCATTTTTTTTTAAGTTTTGGTTTGAGCGAAATTTTACTTATTTTTGCACGGATTAGGTCAGCCAGAGACAATGATTTTAATACGAGTTGTGTCGAGACCGTGACTGAAAATTTCGCCCCGTGCAGACCTAGGAAGAAGGAAGTCAGTCCTGGTTCGGTATGAAAAAATACGTTAGGCGCGGCCTGGTCGAGACTTCAGAGAAAAGTTGTCAGACCCGGCCCTGGGCCGTTCCGACCCCATAATATAGACTTTTTTAACGGCCTCACCGGGACGATAAAAAGCCTGAAGTTGTGAGCACTAAAATTATAAAAAACTTTTAAATGTTAGTAAAGGCATTGTTTTAAATTACAAATTTAACACTTATTTATACATATTTAAATAGCACAGAGAGGTGGTGGAAAGGGCAAAAGTTAAACTGAATTGGAAGTTTAAGCTACAGAATAGAGTTACCTTTTCACGTGCAATTTTTAAAAAAGTATTTAAACATTTTATTAGGAGTCGATCTTTGTTTAAAATTTTTAATGCGTTTTTCTGCATGATGTTTGTCTTTTTGCAATTTCTCACCTTTAAATTATTATAAGTCAACAATCGTTATTAAAAAGGGTGCAAACTTGGAACATGCCTTTTTTATTATTTTACATTAATTTTGTTTCAGCAAATTTGAAAAATTATTTACTTTTGAAAATAGGATTTAAAAAATAAATAAGTTACATACATTTTTTAAATAAAGATTTTTAATAGTTTTAAAATTAATATTTAAAAAATTCTTGAAACAAAACTAAAATTATACTTTCTTCTTTAAATAAATGAATTTTTTTAAAAATCCGTTGGATAATGTTTCGAGTTATAACGATTTTGAATTGCCCCACTTAAAAAAGTATTAATTATTTTAAATTTTCTTAAACTTTATGAGAAATATTAGGATGTGATTTTGATTGCAAATTATATGGTTATCCATCCCAAAAAAGAAAAAAATCTAACTTAACACATTAAATATATTTTTTACATGTTTCCGAAAACTCTTAAGGGAAGATTGTTTCCTTAGTTGCACGGATTTAAATTTCCAATCCCTTAAAACTTGATGTATTATTTAAACGGCCGTAACTCTGCTAGTTTTGCAGATATGACGATACAGTTTTTTGCATTTAGTTCAGGAATAGGTAAGGAAAGTTCTCCTAATTAGAATTTTTACCCTGTGGGGACGTATAAAAATTAAATTTTCTTGTTTATTTTTCAAATAGATTCCCCCATGGAGTTGCAATTTATATCATCATGTTTTGCATCTTTTTTTATGACACTTTGCAATTGGAAGTATGGGTCTAGGGGCAATATATATTTATGAACCCCACTGTATATAGAAGAAACAATAAAATCAATAAATATAATAAACATTAGCATTAATTGTATGCATTGTATAGAGTGCAAATATACATTGCAACAAACCCAAAAGAAGAAATTAATCCTTTATATGAATTAATTTCTAGAATTTTTCATTTAAAACAAACGTTTCAACACATTAAACTAATTTTTTATTCATTATGTTACCTCCATTGCGTTTAATAATAATTATTCGTCAAGCCTCCACACAATTTACGGCAATTACGTTCCAGTTCGTTGACAGGTGCGTGGTGAAACGCTTATCTGCTTAGTACATACATTTAGTTTGCATTTCGATAGTTGAGAGCAATTAGTTGACACTTTCAAATTATTAAATAATCTTGTGAATGGGAGATGCATTAAGCATTTGCAGGTAACGAAAAAATAAATTAAATAAATATCTAGTGCATTAACGAATATAGTTTTAAAATTTTTAAAATGAAATATTTTTGAAACTTTTGTTCTATTGTGAAAATATACCTTCTATCTTCTGTGAGCGCATAAATCCATTTTTTGTAATTTGAGAAATAAGAATTTTAATTATTAAAATTAATACAAAGACAATTAATTATCAATAATTTTGGAGTTAAGTGTTTATTTATTTATTTAATTTGTTATACTACATTTATTTTCATTAACACTTATTTTATTTAATAAAATTTTTGGTCCCTCTTAGTTAAAAAAAAAAACGGAAAATTTAGAACCATCTAGTTTTATCTTTAAAATCTTGTTAGCCTGTTTTAAATAGAAAAATCTTATTTTCCTTACGATTTAATCTACAATTATGATTTAACCGATTTCAATAAATTCATAAGAAAAATATTAATTACGTGATAGATAGAAATAACTCACAATAACTCACTATAAAACAATAATTCACGAATTTCGATAAATAAAATGTTATATATTTACAAAACCTTTGAAACATTTTAACATTTAATTGTTCTCTAGACTATCTTTCAATGAGAGAAAAAAAAACATTTAGCTTACATTCCAGTATATTATAGAATACATGTAAAACATAAATTCTAGATCTTTTTGTTAAAAAAATTTTTTCATTTACATTTGCAACATTTTAAGTTATATGTGTGCTTAAATTAAAAACATACATATCTTTAAAAAATGCTTTAATATAGGGGTTCGTTAACCTCTGTCCCACAGGCCACAGGTAACCGGTCATGGCTGTATTAAAGACCCCCTGTGTCATTTAGAATATTATGAATCGAAAATTTTTTATGGCATCAAAAGAGAAGTTTTAATCGCTTTAATAGAACAAATCTCTTTTTAGTTCAAACTTTGCGCACATTGCAGCAAGAAAGCTCCTCGGTATACATGATAGTTTACTACAATAATACAAAAATTATATTTAGGACTAATTTTATTAATGAATAAGGTAACTGTATAGAATTTCTATTGATAAAATTAAAGATCGCAGGTAATTATAAAATACAATTCAATTACAATATAAATACAATACATCTGTATGATCAGAATGCTAAAATGTCAATGTACACTTTTCAACTCACGTTTTGTATTTGAGGGGAGGGGGGGAGATGTCGGGAAAATCCTTAATTTGCATTTTATAAAATTAAATTATTTCTTTTATATTCTAGTTAAATAGCCATTATCATAATGGAATTATTACAAAATATTAAACCTTTTTTTAAATAAAATGCTTGAGGAGAAATTGCAATGTAAAAGGATATTTCATTTGAAGCATAAATGTACCGAATCTTATATTTCGTATCAATCTGTAACATAGTAAGATAAAATCTAACAAACATTTATTTTTAGAAAACTTCTTGAGTTCAGAATACAGGAAATTAACAGATAAAAATCTAATTAGTTAAAGAAAAGGGGAAAATAATATTCAGAAAATGTTCCTACAGATAAAACTTAATGTCATTAATCTGTCGTAAATGAAATAAGAAAATTTTCTATTTAAAGAAAATTAAATTTAATCTGTAAATCGGAATTTAATTTAGGATTCATTTTAAACCGTTGATTACTTTTATTAATTAGAAGTAAAGTCTGACGTAATACGGTTCTTGGAAACATTCGATTTTTAAATAACTGAAATTCGTCGAAATTTTAGTGTATAGATTAAAAAATTGTAATTTGTAATTTTTTAATATCATATAATTTTATATTTCAAATGAAAATCAAATTTCAAAGTAATTGCTTAAAAGGCGCAAAGTCTCTGGAATAATTTCCTTGTATTAACATATAATTTGAATTCACATGCATTTGAGTGGCGCAGATTTGATAATTTTCGAATTTTGGAACGTCAAATGAACGTTAGCGGATTTTTATATCAATTCTGTTAAGTTTATGTTAGCATACAATTGAAAAAAATCTTCAGATAAGGAATCAAAAATTCAATTGTGAATAACAAAAGTTTATCTTCCTACTGTCATTTAAAATCAGCAATCTTTACGATCCTTCTATTCACAAAAGTTTACGTAATGCTATTGTTTAATTCATATTTGAAAAAGCTAAAGAAATACCTTTAATCAAGATTATGTCATCGATATTTATACATTAACTATAAGTTTCATACTACATATCTCGGCAATAAATTATATCAAAGGGTTAAGATATTAAATAACACATACAACAGTTTCTATTTAAACTTTAACCAGTTCGTTCGGAAGTCATTTTGTATATTGCGTGAACAAAATGGGCTACATTAATGTCATTGCATTAACTTTCTTCGTAATATTGGAGATGCTACATAGTGCCCGCCGTATTACAGTGTTCTTGGCGACACATCTAGCGTAAAACAAAAATAAAAGAACGATCCTAATAAAACCGTTATAATTTTATTTGTACGAGATATTTGTTGTTGTTTTAACTGTCGAGCATTTGACAATATGTGATAAAAATGCATTGTCTTAATGAAAAATAATTAAACATAATTTCGAAATTTTTAAATGCGAATTACTACTCGAAATTAATTACAATGCATGCAGCGTTAGACAGACGGGTTAAAGTTGTACTAATATTATTGAAACGATACGACTGACATGATAGTGATTCGTTGCTACGAGATATTGATTTAACTACGAGTCTGGTTTGCTAATGATACTAATCTATTCAAAATGATTAAAGTAAATAATTGTTAATTTAAATTGTTAAACTTTAGTTTAATAAAAGTAAAAAAAAAAAAAAAAAAAAAAAAAAAAAAAAGATATCATTAAAAAAAAAGGATATCATAAAAAAAAAAAAAAAAGATAAACGAATGAATATTTCCCCCCTTAAAATAGCGTTAAGTTTAGTTCGTTCACGGTGAGAATTCTCGCAATTTCAAAACCTCCAATAAGCAAGCAACAGGAAAAGATTTTTATCCACTCGGTAAAACGTTTATGTTACTTTAAAGCATTTGTATTAATTGAAACGACATGATGCTAAGCAAAGCGGTAGTCAGCACTTGAGATTTTCTACTCCCTTCACTGCCTTTTATCAGCTGCACACCACAAAAGACTCCGGAAAATCCCTCCTCTAAATACACCCGCATTTTATTTCAATCTTCGCCTCACTTCTGGTTAGGGATTAGCCAAAGAGATGCTAGAGGGGATGCACTAAGCATGTGGTATGGTTAAATAACTGGTTAATAATGCAGATTCTCTGAAAGATATGGTATCTCGGAAAAATAGGAATAGGATTTTTTTTTTATTTATGGTAAAAAATATATTTATAGAAAGTACCTGTCTTCTTTCTAAGGACAAATTCTTCATATTGTTTGTGATTTTTTAACACATAACAATTTTCGAAAATACCTTCGGATTAAATCTAATCACCGATAGAAAATAAGAATAATTTTTTAGGGGTAATTTTTTAGAAAATCTGCACTTAAAAAGAAATGGGTTTTGCTTTTTGATGAATGCTTGCATTATTCAAAATGGTACAGCAGATAGAGAGACTTCAAAGGATATACATTTAGGATTTTTTATTTTATTCATTTATTTTTATTTTTATTTTTATATTTTTGTACAGAATTTTATAAAGTAAAAAATATTTTTTTCACTGTTTAGAATAATGTTGGTTATGTAATGTATATTCTTCAAAATATAGGAAAATACTTTATTTTTGTTTAATGTGCGTAACTGGTTAAGGAAGCTGTGGTACACGGTAAAATGAATATTTTTAAGAAATACCTGTCATCTTTTCACGGATAGATAGACTCTTCATTTTGTATATGTAAGTAAAACTATCATTTTTCATGTTTATAAAAATGTATATTCTTTAAACACATCCTCATTTTCAGAAATACATGTTTACAAAATTTGTAATGTCAGAAGATATTATAATTTTTTAAAGGGAATTATTGGAAGTTAACTAAATGAATTTTGCATTGTAATTTATGCTTGCATTTTTCATGCACCAATTTTTTTCTCTTTTCTTTTTACGATACTTAGAGGGTTAAAGTTGAAGGGGGGGGGGAGGCTTTCACTAAGCATATGAAGCGGTAGATAATTGATTATGTGGTTTAGATTTTCGGAAAGACATGATATTTTGAAAATACTTTTTTATTTTTATGTATGTACGCTTAGATAGTAAAGGAAACCGTGGTCTGTGGTAGCAAAATAATAAGAAATAATTGTTTTTTTTTACGTTATACGTAAAAATTCGTCATTCTTTTATCAAATGCTATTTTTTATCAATTTTACATGATACTTTTACTTTTCTTTAAAATAATCATTTTGCTATTTACATTTTTATTTAGTACACATTTTAAAAAATCGAAAATGTACTCGAAAATAAAATTTAAAAGACAAGGGGGGGAAAAATGTAGATGTGGATTTTTAGAAAGTTATGAGGGATAAAGAAATGATGATTTAATTTTAGTTTATACATAAATAGTTCAGAATTATCTACCTCGCTGCGTAGAAAAATAAATCCAGGTACATCCCGGTGAATAATGTGTCGGTAATTGTCCAAAATGTTTAAAATTATTTTTTTTCCACAAAATAGGAATTTTTTTATTAAGCTAGCTCAATTCTCCTATTGATGTTTTCAACACTGGTTGTGTTTTAAAATGGAAAACCATAAATTTCTAGGAAATTATTTTGTGGCAACTGCGCATTATTTCTGTGAATGCTCCTGAATATATTTACAATGTATGATAGAAAAAAAAATACGAATTTTGTATGTATTCTTATGTATTACTTGTTTAAATTCTGCATGTATAGTTCCTTCATTATTTAACATGAACTTGCATATACGAGTACACATAAGCATATTGGGGGCTCTTTATTTTTGCATGAGTATTATTAGAAATACTACGGTATTTCTGCCTGAGTATTATTTGAAATACTTCAAAGTCAGATTATGCTACAGTAGGTTTTTAAAAAAGGTACAGAATTTAATTTTATTTCAGTTTCTGCAATAAAAGTTTAATGACACTGCAACTGTACAAATAAAAAACATAAATTAAATGCGACATTGAAACTTTAGTATAACTTTTTTTTTTTAACTTCCCAACAGTTTCTCTGAAGAAAACATTTAATTTTGGATGGAAAGTAATTTTTTTTGACAGTGTAGGATGATTCATAAGATAGCTTTACTTAGTCATTGAATTTTATATTCAAGATATTGATGAAATTTCTATCATAAAATTAATTTTATTAATATTTTAGACAGTAAGTTTTTATCAATTTATTCAATATATTTCTAGTCAAAATAATAATGCTATAAAAAAGGGCATTCATTAAAGTTATTATGTTTTGAAAATGCATGAATAAATGTGAATCTTATCTCAAAAGACTCTAATTCAAGGGAAAAGCATACATAAAACAATTGAAACTCTTGTGACATTACTTTACTATGCTTTTTTCGGCTTTAAGTGGAAATAGTTGTAAAAAAAAAAAAAAAGCCTAAACTTAAAAATTTTTATTAGTAAGTTATTTTTAAATTCAGCCAGCCAACAGTATTAATAACATTTAATTACAAACGTTAATTATATTCTAATCCCTTTAAACTAACTGAATTTAAGGAGAAAACTTCTTCAGGCGAAAATTATTTATTTAAATACAACTTGAAGGAAAATAATGAATATTCCTCTCTGATTTTATTACGCCTTCACTTTCCCGAAGAGAATTTTTCGTAATTACTTTCCTGAATATCAACTTTACCGTGCGACTTTTCCAGAACTTTTAATCATGTTTGTTTCTTAGAATTAATGGTTACTTTTGCACATTGTTGCATTTTCCTGTTAATTTCTTGATGAGTATTAAAAGTTTCTGCTTCTGTTTTTAAAAATTAGATGGATTTAGCAAAGGTTTAGGAGAAATAGATGAAGTATCTATTTTTATGTTTATATTATGCCACATACCATTCAAATTATATTTATTAAAATGAAGGCATTTTGCTTTAATTTTATAATTTACTTGAAATCATACAATAACATGTAAAAAGTGAAAGTATGAAAATATTTTATTTATTATTAATGTTGTATGAAAGCTTTTCATAAGTTATATAAAATATATAATGTTTATATAAAAAATTTGTTCCTTGTGTATTATTTCAAAAATAAATCATATCAAGAACAGCAAAAAATACATTTATTAACAATCTTTTTTACGCGCCAGAGTTTTTCGATTCAAAAATACATTTTAATTTATAAACTACCATCATTCAGAACACTCTGTAATTGATACATTACCTACATATATACATTTTTCTTTAAATCCTCAGAAATAAGTAGGAATACTAATCTAAGATAATACTTCATGAATAAAGAATGTGAGAACGAATCTCTATCTAACACTAAAAACATATAATTTAGGTAAACAAAACATACAATATATAAGATTTAAACACTTGTATCTGTATGATATATCCTTCTTTTTTAATTATAAATATTGATAGAAAAGTTATATATATATATATATATATATATATATATATATATATAAATATATATATATGTTACATTATTAGATCTAATTCCGCGATTTCCTTATTTTATTCTAAATTACTACTTTATATTCACTAAATCTTTATTATTAAATAATCTCTATCGTTAACTCTGTTAAATTCCCATTAATTTAATGTCTCACTTGTCTTAATCGTTTAAATATTACACTTTTAGTATTCTTAAATTAAATGTTCCATTCCCGCGCTTTTTTTTTTCGAGAATATTCTTTTAGCTTCCATTTTTACTTTCCCGCGCAATTCTGAGATTATCCTTTTTCCCTTCAAATTCATCCGCGTGCTCTATCCGCACTCTTTATATCACATGACATTCTTAATTATTCATTGGTTGAGAGCGCGATCTACGTCATATTTGTATTCTTACACGTGAGGAACAAAAAGTTGATACTCGCTGTGTTTCAGCATATTTTGAAAAATTTAAGTCGTATTTCCAGTTTACATCCATCCCCTGGTCACCGTTCTTTTATTCGATTAATTGGAACTTTGTTTAAACCTAATTACTACTACGGAGAGATGGCTAATTATCTTGGTGGAAACTGCACCTTTTGCAAGATGTTCTAATAAAGTTCTTAGCTGATATTATGAGTTGTTTCAATTTCTTCTGTGGAAACTTCACGGAACGTTGTATTCCATTGTTTTCACTCGACAACTGCATTTCAACAATTTGTTCTACTAATATAACAGATTCGAATTATCTGTTCTGACCACTTCTATTACGCCATTATCGCTGGATGTGATCCACAACTACCATCGTGACAGCCCGTACGGCATTTTCAACGATAAAGCCAATCCAATGTTGCTAGAATGCAACATATATATATAATTAAAATAAATGACAAATGTAAAAACAACCTTGAAAGACATTTCAAAAGATGAACACAGGAAAACAAAAATGCAAAACTAAGAAACTATGAATTGCTTACGGATTCTTCAGAAGAGCTACGCATCCGTAATTCGTAGAAAAGATATGTTATTTCGTCGAATATTGCACACGTTAAGCCTAAAATGACAATATTTAGCACCCTATAGCGTATCCAAAATTCCCAAATAATTGAAAAAAATCAAGATATCCAAATATATATATATATATATATATATCTGTGTGTATATATATATAGGGGAAGGTGGGGCACCTTGGGACGTTTTTCAGTAAATAATTTTTCTTAATTTTATTAATATTTATTCTTATTTTACAACCAATTAGATATAAAGTATAAATATTTCTGCATCAAATAAACCTCATAATAATCTAATATCTCACATAGGAAAAGAGTGAAAACAAAACAAAAAAGCCCTTAAAATGTCCCAACCTGCCCCACATGGTGGGGCAGGTTAGGACACTAATTTTAATCAAAAATACATGTAAAATTTTATATTTAATTGATGAACAAAGCTTTATTTATAAAGCTTTAGTTGAGCATGAAATAATTTAAGCATTGAAACACTTTAATAATTTGAATTGTAACATGTTTTCATTAATAGATCTTGTACTTGATGTGAAAATAATTAAAACTAGTTGGATGTGCCAATCCCGAAACTTTCTTCTATCTTATACATCTTAATATTTCAAAAACTAGTTACACATGTTAATACTTCAATATTATTAGTTCATTACTATACCAACTTTGATTTTCATCTTAAATTTCTGCTTCAGTCAATTAAATGAACTAAAAACGAGTTAATCTATATCTTGATATTTGTTAAAATTAATAGTTTTCCCTTATTCAGTTGTTATCGAATGTTGTCTTGATTTGCAACTGAGGTTGATTCATAATATAATTAACTTGTTTATTTTGATAAGAAGATTTCGAAAAATTAGCACCATGAAGTGAGCTGTGGTGGTTAGAAAAACAAATCTTGCATTTATTATTTAATTTATTACATCGATAACGTTATGTTTAGATAAATAATTATAACATAACTGTAATTTTCGTATTTCATTCAATCTCTCTTGAACCGATAAATCTAAATTCTTTTGACATCGAAAAATCAAATCAGGTTGTTTACAGAATGCGCAGTTAAGTTTGTAATTTTGTAAAACGAAACTTTTTTTGTTTATGAGTAATTTCATACCTAGGTTTCGTAACGATGTTGTTTTTTTTGTACATTTTCTAAAGCTTGAGCTCATTTCAGTAAAAATCAATAATAATATTCTATTCAAGCAATTCATTACAATTAAGAGACATTCCAAAAGCTTCTCTTGACTCATCATCAATTCTTTGTAAAACAAAATACATTAAAATATATTCCGACAAGTTATTATGTTCTAATCCTAACTGTTTCAGAGCTCTCAAATGACTCAATAAATTATCTACCAGATTGCGTATTTCTTTCGCGTTTTCAATTTTTATTTTTGTGTTACTCAATAACTCTGAAATATGACTATTCACGATTAATCTTTTGTTTTCAAATCGTTTTTTTAAAGCATCGAATAAGGAAGCATAAGAATCATCAATATTTTGTAATTGTTTCACAGGGCCTGGTAAGGCTGATTGTAAATAATACAGCTTTTGCGCGCCATTTAGCTTATCGTTATTATCAATTAAAGTGCTGAATTGTAACTTAAAATTCATCCACTCTGTGTAACGACTCGAAAATTGGGGTATATTAATTGACGGCAATGTGATTTTTGCCTCATTATAACTGCTTCTATCATTACTATTATTTTGGCTTTAAACATTAAAAATATTAGGCTTTATTAAATCAAGAAGACTTACTTCGATAGCTTCTAGCTGTTCTTCTACTTCGGTTAAGGAATTTTCAAAATCCCCTAAATCCTCATCAGATATAATGGAGTATGCTTCGTTCCGTAACTCATTCGTCTTCTTTTTTAACATCTGAAGAGAATTTAATATTAATTCCAATTTTTCATGGCCGAGTTTTGATTTCATTTCATTTGATATTCTTGTAACCTGGCTGCGTATGTTACCCTGTATCCGATTCAGGAACACAGTTCCTGTAATCCCTGGAGTAGTAGTAGAGATTATAATTCTATAAATTCTATAACAAATTTTTCGAAAATATCCAAGGGCGTTGATTCTTCACAGTGTTCTAAATGAGCGCTGCGGCTCGGAGGGCCAAAAACTTTGTCCGCGATACCTCCAGTATGGTCTACATAGTTACTTAAAAATACTAAATGAATTTGTTACTTCTTACTCAATGAAATTCTTCAGATTTCAAACTTAACGATTTTATTATTTACATTAAATTCAAATGGGACTGGCAGTGGTTGATGCATTGCGCTTACGTCTAAAAGCATATCTGGTGTAGGAAACTGTCCCGCGCACCTTGCAGTCCTGAGCGCTCAGTAGCGCCCTCTCACTATCAATTATGATACACGGAGGAAACAATACGCTTATTACCAAATCAGACTGTAACCTATTCTTATAAACAAATTTTAAAACTGGTTATGAATGTTTGTAATTCAGAATGTGTAAAAATGCCTTAATTTTGCTGATTGATTTTAAGGCACCAGTAAAGCTCATAGTAGGAGAGCTGTTGAACATTTTTGAGTAGGTATTTGAGGTACCCTGAAAATTTGTGCAACACTTCTTTTGTAATGCTTGAATACAAAATCGAATGTCTGGCTGAAGGATCGTGGCCCAAAACCTGTGCCAGACACGTGTCAAGTGCCATTTTTTGACACTACCCAAAAAAGGTATTTAAGGCACGTTGAGATTGAAACAGAATAATATTTATACTTAGAAAAAAATATTGTGAAAATGACACACTTTAGTCGGCCCAAAAACTGTGCCAGACACGTGTCAAGTGCCATTTTTTGACTACCCAAAAAAGGTATTTGAGACACGCTGAGATTGAGGCACAATAATATTTATGCTTAGAAAAAAATATTTTGAAAATGACAGACACTTTAGTCGGCACAAAAACTGTGCCAGACACGTGTCAAGTGCCATTTTTTGTCTGGCACAGGTTTTGGGCTACGATCCTTCAGCCAGACATTCGATTTTGTATTCAGGCATTACAAAAGAAGTGTTACACAAATTTTCAGGGTGCCTCAAATACCTTCCCTAAAATGTTTAACAGCTCTTGGACTATCTTAGCTATCAACAAAAATTTGGGTAATTTCATGAGCTTTACAGATAATCTGGTTCCATTTCTTTTCTACCCACTACATACTTTTTTAGACTGAAACTATTTGCCAATATTTTACTGTAACTTTTTTAGACCGAGCTTTACTTTTCTCTCTGGTTCCACCAGTTTTTTATATCATAAAAGAAATAATTTAATGGAATGAAGCTATTTATCAGGGGAATATATAAAGTTTGAAAATAAAAAATAAAAATAGTTTTTTTATATAAAAAATACTTTTTATTTATCGGCTAAGAGAAGAAAAAGGCTAATATGTATTTGCATTACTTCAAAATTAAATCTTAACTATGTTTCATTATCGTAGCAGTTTGTTTCTATTTTGCTTTCATTCTTCATTTAGATTTAAACACCTCTGGAGATTCTTTACTTTCGTTTAGGACATTTTGCAGAAAACATCATAGAACTTTCAACGTCCATCACTTGTCGAAATATTATCTTGTGTATCGGGTAAAAAAAAAAGTTTGTATTATTAAGCTACTTTGTGCACAATTATAAAATTAATGCAATGAATATGTTAATCTCTATGCTAATCATATTATCATTAATCATAGTGCCATATGTTTTAAAGGTAAATGTTCATTAAAACTAAGTACTTTAAATTATTGGTTTTTTAAGTTGATTAACCTTTTCCTGTGCGTATTTTTTTTTTGTGCGTGTTTGTGTGTGTAATGGCGAAATGATTGACTTACACCAGAATTTAAATAAATTAAATACTTTCTGTTCTCCGCGTAAATATGAAAGTAAAATTTTACTAAAATATTCAATGTACCACATGGTAGTTTGAAATTAAAATTAAGTAGTCGCATTTGCAGTCATCGCCATTGAAAAGTTTTTAACCCTTTACGTACTGAATTATGAATTCATGAAAATTCTATCTTCTAAAGAATTTTTCGTAAAATTTTGAAACTACATTAGAAGATTTATATAATCATTTAATAAATTTTCGAAGGATTTTATAAAGATAGAAGGATTTATTAAATTTGAATTTATAGGAGTTTTGTGCAATATTTATAACCCTACTGAAATCTTTTATTTTTAAATATATTTCTTTGTATTTTGTAGAATTAGGAAATGTACAAATATAATGTTCTTGCAATAGAAATATAGAAATATTTCCGAACTGGAAAATTCCCCACCGCCCAACGTCAAGAAAGTTGAAAAAATGCAAATGCAAAAGAAATCATCCTTTTAAAAATAGCTCATTCTAAACTGTGTTACTATTAATCGATCTATTAAATGAATTTTATAACAAGCTATTTTAATGGTACTTATAAGTACCGTCAGTAGATAAATGGTTAAACAGTATAAGCACAAGTATAAGTAACCATTATTTATTGTAGGAAAGAGGCTGAAAATCTTCAAATGTTTACAATATTGAAGAATATGGTTTACATATTATCTCTGTTAGATTTCTTTTCAATTTTTGATTGTGCAAAAGCATCTGTAGTTTTCAGTAACGCAGTTGTGTGGGGCCTTGCCGAAATGCTCAGGTAATTATAAGAATTATTAGTTATATTGTATGAAAGTACTAATAGTGGTAGCAATGTATTATTATGCATTAAAAACATTCATCTAAGTTTTCGAAATAAAATTAAGTGGTATTTAGTGTAATTTAATGAGGACACGTGAACAATTAATTAAAAATTATTCAGAAAAATACACACTTCCATGTGATTTTCATGTACAATTACAGCCACTCATTAATCATGTCAAACATATCTGATTTTGAACTATCTAAATCAAATAATATTTAGCTAAAAACAGTTACTGAACATAATTACGTAAAAGGCTCTTTAAATAAAGTTGATGCACTTGCAAAACGAATAAGCTAATAACAAATTCCAATTTTGAGATTGCTTTAATTTAGATACGTCTAATGATATCCATACTATATATTGAGATAAGTGATTGTAAATCTTCAGAAAGCTGTAATATGATATTGCCACAATATATATATATTACTACAATATATATATACTTATAACATGCGAAACAATAATTTTCGAGTTAGATTCAAAAGTAAATAAATCACATTTTCTTTGGATATGAGAAAATGAGATAAAAGCAGAATAAAAATGGCAGATGATATCAATACAGTACTTAACTGATTTCAGAATAGAATTTGATTTATTCGCCAATCATGATATTACATATGTATAGTTTGAAATTGTTAGTATCTTAATCACAAAAATATTCGATAAAACAATTTTCAAACATAAATTCGTGAAAGGCACTGCCGACCCGAACCTGAAAGTTTCATTTGAAAAAATCCGAAATCTGACCTGAACCGAATCTGATAGCAGACAAAAATATTGAAAATAACAGTAAACCGATCCGATCAAGACAAATTAATTTCCGTGCACACGCAACCCAACACGAAACTAAAAATTCCATTTGAAGAAAACCATAAATCTGATCCGAACCAAATCTGAACCCAACAAAAATATTCCAAAGAACCATAATCGGATCTGAGCAACACAAAATAATTTCCATGCTCATGTTACCCGACCCGAACCTATACATTCCCTTTTGAAAAAAAAAAGAAATCTGATCCAAACCAAATCTGAACCCGACAAAAAACTCCAAAGAACCATAACCGGATTCCAACAGGCAAAATAATGTCCGTGGGCATGTTAGCTGAACCGAACCTAAAAATTCCATTTGAAAAAAAAAAACGAATTCTGACCCGAACCAAATCTGAACTTTACAAAAACATCCCATTGAACCATATCCCGAACCGAGCAAAACAAAAAAATTTCCGTGGACACGCAACCCGACCCGAACCAAAAAATTTCATTTGAAAAAAAAAAGAAATTTCAACCCGACAAAAATATTCCAAAAGTCAATAATCCGATACGAGCAAGACAAAATAATTTCCGTTGACACGCAAACCGATCCGAACCTGAAAATTTCCTTTGAAATAAACTCGAAATTTGAACCCGACAAAAATATTCGAAAGATTCATAACTGGATCCGAGCAAGGCACATTAGTTTCGTAATCACGCAACACGACCAGAACATAAGAATTCCATTTGAAGTTAAATTGAAACCAGACCCAAACCAAATCTTAACCCGATATAAATATTCCAAAGAACTATAAACCGATCCTAACCAGAAAGTTATAATTGAACCCGATCCGAAACAGGGTTATGGTCGGTTTTCGGGTTGACTTCAAATGAATCCGGTTTCATGTCGACAGAAATAATTTTGTCTTGCTCGTATCGGGTTACAGCTCTTTGAAATATTTTTGTCCTTTCCAGATCGGGTTCGGGGTCGGGTTTCAGGTTGACTTCAAATAGAATTTTCAGATTCTGGTCATATTGAGTGTACACAGAAAATAATTTGCCTTGCTCGGATCGGGGTACGGCCGGATGTATTTTTATTTCGGGTACTGTTCTGGTTTCGGGTTAACTTCAAGTAGAACTTTCAGGTTCGGATCGGGTTGCATGACAACGGAAATAATTTTCTCTTACTCGGATCCGGTTATGATTCTTTCGGATATTTTTATCGGTTTCAAATTTGGTTCGGTTCGGTTCAGATTTCGGGGGGTTTTCTAGTGGAATTTTTAGGTTCGAGTCGGGTTGCGTGTCCACGGAAATTATTTTGTCTTGCTCGGATCGGGTTATGGTTCTTTAGAATAGTTTTGTCGATTATAATATTTTGTTCGGGTCATATTTCGTGCTTATTTCAAACTAAATTTTTAGGTTCGGATCGAGTTGCGTGTCCACAGAAGTTACTTTGCCTTGCTCAGATCGGATTATGGTTCTTTTGAAACGTTTATTGTCGGGTTAAGATATGGTTTGTGTCAGGTTTTTTTTAAATGGAATTTTTATGCTCGTACGTGTTGCGTCCACTGAAATTATTTTGTCTTGCTATTATCGGGTTATGGTTTTTTAGGATATTTTTACGGATTCAGATTTGGTACGAGTCAGATTTTAGGAGTTTTATTTAAATGGAATTTTTAGGTTCAGTTCGTGTTGCGTGTCCAAGGAAATTATTATGTCTTGCTCGGATCGGGTTATGAATTAGAATATTTTTGTCGGTTATCATATTTGGTTCGGGTCATATTTCGTTTTTTTTTTTTAATTTAGGTTCGGGTAGGGTTGCTGTTTACGGGTATTATTTTGCCTTGTTCGGATCGGGTTATGGTTCTTGGAATATTTTTGTCGGGTTCAGATTTTGTTCGTGTCAGATTTCGGGTTTTTTCTACAGGAATGTTTAAGTTCGGGTCGTGTTGCGTGTACGGAAATTATTTTGTATTGCTCGTATCGGGTTATGGTTTTTAGGGATAATTTTTCGGATTTAGATAAGGTTCGGGTCAGATTTCAGGTTTTTTTTAAATGGAAGTTTTATGTTCGGTTCGGTTTCGTGTCCAAGGTATTAAGTCTTGCTCGAATCGGGTTACGGTTCTTTAGAATATTTTTGTCTTTTATCAAATTTGGTTCAGGTCATATTTCAGTTTAAAAAAACTATGTTCGGGTCGGGTTGCGTGTTCACGGAAATTATTTTGTCTTGTTCGGATCGGGTTATTGTTCTTGGGAATGTTTTTGTCTGGATCAGATTTAATTCGTGTCAGATTTCGGGTTTTTTCTAATGGAAGTTTTAGGTTGGGGTCGTGTTGCATCCACTGAAATTATTTTTCTTGTTCGTATCGGGATTTTGGGGATGTTTTTGTCGGATTCAGATTTAGTTCGGAGCAGATTTCAGCTATTTTTAATGAAATTTTTAGGTTCGGTTCGGGTTGCGTGTCCAAGGAAATTATTTTGTATTGCTCGGATCGGGTTATGGTTCTTTGGAATATTTTTATCGGGTTCGGATTTGGTTCGTGTCAGATTTCTGGTTTTTTCTAATGGAATTTTTAGGTTCGGGTCGTGGGAGTCCAAGGGAATTATTTTCCGTTTCTTGGATCGGGTTATGGTTTTTTAGATTATTTTCGTCGGTTATCATATTAGGTTCGGGTCATATTTCGTTTCTTTTTTTCAAAAAAAATTAGGTTCGGGACGAGTTGCGTGTCCACGGAAATTTTTTTGTCTTGCTCGGATCGGGTTATGGTTCTTTGGAATATTTTTGTTGGGTCTCAGATTTGGTTTGGTTCGATTCAGCTTTCGGGTTTTTTTTAATGGAATTCTTAGGTTCGGTTCCGGTTGCGCGTTCCCGGAAATTATTTTGTCTTACTCGGATCGGCTTATGGTGGTTTGGAATATTTTTGTCAGTTATCATATTTGTTTCGTGTCAGATTTTGGTTTTTTGTTATCTGCTTCTGCTCCGGTTGCGTTTCGACAGAAATTATTTTGTCTTGATCGGATCGATGTTTCACGAATCCAATACTTTCTTCTTGTAAAGATAGAAGAAAGAAAAAATTATTATTCAGGGACTTAAAACTCAAAATATTGTGAGAATGCCTCACATATTATGTATGCCACGCTGGAATAATAAGAAGCTAGCGGGAATTACGATAATTCTTTTACTAAAATAAAATTATTATTCCGGGACTTAAAAGTCAAAAGATTGTGAGAATGCCTCACTTATTACGCACGCCACGCTGCAAAAATAAAGAGACTTTAAACTGTTATAAATCAAAAACTAATTAATATTTTTGTATGAAACTTTCAAAGATTTGAACTACTCATAAAAAAAATTCTAATGCCATAAACCGCGTAAAAATCCGATAATTACACATTGCTGTAGCTCTGCCAACAGTTTTGGTCAGAACAAGAATTTCAAAAGTGCAAAAAACAGCACTTTTAAAATCGCATTTATTAAAAACCTATTGGCCGGATTCAACTTTATTTTCGTTTTCTGAGTCACGTGGGACGCCCCATTCCATAGATTCAAGAATTTTGTTTCTATCATAAATAGAACCGGAGATATAGAAGGGTCAAAATCCCACTTTGGTCAGTCCGGAAAATATAAACTTGACAGAGTACTAAAAATTTTTTGAAGTATCCTTTGGCATTAATTGGCGGAAATTCCTTTCATTTACGGCTCATTGCACTGTTGTTTCTTTTGCTTGGCGAAAAACTCTGTCGAGTTTCTATGTATTGGGAAAATTCTTGCAGTCTAATTTAATGGTGCACTATTTCAAACATAGCGCACTTTATATACGTTATTTTAATTTATAAAAATTCAATGTAGTGTGAGAATTTCCTTTTTAAATAGAGGAAAAAATATTTCATTGATAATACTTAATTACGCATTTTTATAATTTATATAAATCTAATTCATTTAAATGAGTTAGTAATCTATGAAATAAAATGTTTTTAAAAAATAATAGTTTTATTTAACGAAGTTAAAAAAAAAAATAAGTATACGGTAAAAGAAAGATATATTTTTAACTACTAAGTCTGAAAAATAAAGAATAAGAATTTCATTTTTTTTTTCAAATGTTTAAATAAATGCCATAAGGATTATTTCCATATTGTTAGCAGATATTGATTCCGTTGTTTCTTTATGGAAAAGGATTATGGAACGTTGTTTTTAATTAGACTCTAGAGTAAAATTTCCTGAACGTTATAACTAGCTATCTGGTTGTTATTTTATTACATTGTCTCGCTATTATATCAACGTCGCCTTATTATTTAAAATTTGGACTTTGATATAATTAATATAAGGACAATTGGGATATTTGTATATTTAAATATAGTTTTTGATTACTTTATCGATAAACAAAGTTAAGTTTCTAAGGTTTTTTTTTTTTTTTTTCATTACATAAGCTATATAAGTCACAACATTCTGTTAATTATCTTTTAAGGGGAATGTCACTGTAAAACCTTTAAAAAAAGAATTTATTTATTTAGCCTAATTTTTAGGGTTTCGTTCATCTGACGAAACCCTATTCGTCTCACTCCACTGTCTGTCTGTCTGTCTGTCCGTCCGTCCGTCCGTCACAGTGCCCGTTCTCAGAAACTATATGTTGGAGACTTGAAATTTTGCATACTTATAGTTGAACAAGTCATATCAAACGACAAATAATAAAATTTCGAAAAAATATTATATTTAACCCTCTCTGCTCTAACATGTTTATTTTAAGCTTTTTTTCCTAACTGAACCCTTAATTAAGATGAAGGTTTGAAATTTTGCATACTTATAGATGAACACTTACGATAACACGAAAAATCATAAAATTTTCATAGTCTTATATTATTTACACCTCCGGGCTCTAACTTGTGTATTTTAAGCAATTTTTTTAACTCAGCACCTAATTAAGTTGGAGACTTGAAATTTAGCATATTTATAGCTAAACACTTGCGATCACACAAAAAATCATAAACTTTTCAAACAGTCTTATACTATTTACATCTCCGGGCTCAAACTTGTGTATTTTAAGCAATTTTTTATCCTCCACCCTTTTCACCCGGAGGATACTTTTCTAACTTTTGCTGACACCTATTTGACCACTCTTTCATATTATGCACATAGCCTTACATATTTCAGTTCCACTTTTTATCGCCAGGAGGTGCCTACCTATCTCGGGTGCTATGTGCCCGATCCCTTCGACTAATATATCTACAGATAGGTTGTAAAACAGAGTTTCATTCGGATAGAGATTTGTGTAGAATAGAGTGCGCCCCCTGGTTGCGAAATGTGGAACTAACAGATTTCGCAAAAGGATAAAGTGTTTTGAAAGGAATATTAAACGAAACCCTCTGTGCGATCTGTGATCACGTTTAACCACTTGTTTTCGTTTTTAACATCGCATTTTTGAATTTTAAAATGAAAATCCGCGCTATAGTTCTAAGGAATAATGTCTTCAAAGCTTATAAATGAATATTTCCCAAAATGAATGACAGCATAAGACTGTTATTAATCAATATATACAATATTCTTTTGAGTGACACAACATGATGCATGAAGTAAATAAATCATCTAATGAAGCATTAAAACTTCTCCATCAATTGTATTTTTCTGTCGCGGAACCGAATGTTCAACATTTAAACGCGGCTAACCACGAAAAAAATCCCTTCCTATAATTTTATTTGAAACATAATATTTATATAAGTTTCTTTGTTATAATTATGGGTTTTCCAGATTTCTTTCATTCTCTTATAAAATTGTAAATACTTATTTTATTTTGTCAGAACTTTCATAAACAAGGATATCAGGAGTAACCTATGCTGTAAAAATAAAACATACTTTTGATATATGTCAGAGTATACATACAAATACACCGAAGAGCCATTACATTATGACCACCTGTTTAATAGTACGTAGGACCACCTTTCGCCCGCAAAACCGCCAACACCCGACCTGGTATCAATTCGACAAAGTTCTTATAGGTAGTCTGAAGTATATGGTACCAAGCGCCCACCAACTGCTCCTAATAATTTCGCATATTGCGAGGTGTTAGCGTGGCAGCACGAATAGGAATTTCCAGTTGGAACCACAAACGTTCTTTTGGATTCATGTCAGGTGAATTTGGAGACCAGGACATAACATGAAACTCACTAGAATGCTCCTCGAACCACGTTCTGACGATTTGAACCGTGTGGCATGGTGCATTATCGTGTTGGTATATGCAATAACCCGCCGGAAACGTTGTTATTAATGGATGCATCTGGTCTGCAACGATGTTCAAGTAGCTCAGAGAAGTCAGTGATGGCTCTATGGGGATTATGGGTCCTAATGTGTTCCATAAAAACATCACCTACGCGATTATATAGCCACCACAGGCTTGTCTCCGACCAACTTGGATCCAGGAGCCTGGGTTACCATTCTAAATCGGCGTATTTGCACGCGCTCGTCGATGTGATGAACCAGAAAACGGATTCGTCGGACCATGCAGCTTTCTTCCATTATTCCATGGTCAAATTCCGATGTTCATAAGCCCATTGCAGGCGCTGCTGGTGATGACGTGCTGTCAACGCAGGAACGTACTTAAGCCGCCAGCTGCGAAGGCCCCTACGCATCAGTGCACGCGGCACTGTGTGTTGAGAAACACTGTTTGGGTCGCCACTATTGTAGCTTTTAGTGATTTCGGCTGTTGCAGCTCTTCGGTGACGACAAATAATGCGTAACAATCTCCGCTCTCCTCTGGAATCAATGCGCCCGTGAGTGACACACCACTCGCCGGAGACTTGTCGTATCACTATCCATACACCACTTTTGTTACGGGCTCACAATGACTGCCCTGTACAACCCACCAAACGCGCCGTTTTCGATATCGACGTTTCCATTCGCAGAGCCATAACGGTTTGACCTTTATCAAAGTCTGATAAATCTGCTGATTTTCCCATTAATTCGTTAATCACGCTATGTTTTGAAATACAATGCATGGGAGCTTTATATACTCCAATATCAGCCGCGCACGCGCCGTTGTTTTGTTTCGGGGCGAGCTCGATGTTATAGATGGGGTGGGGGGGTGTCATAAAGTAATGGCTCTTCGGTGTATATTACAGGATTTGTAGTTTAAAATTTCTTAATTGAATTATCATTTCTTTTAATAAATTGTAAATTTTCCGCAAAAAAACTAAATTTAATAGACATTCCACAGATTTTCCCCTTACTGAAATATGATTGAAGAAAGACTTTTTAAGTATGTTTCAGAAACTCAAAAAACACTCATTTCCAGTCAATTGAACAAACCAGCTGACAATATTTCAATTAATGGTAGTATTAGATATATTACTGTCAAAGCTCGAAATAGGGCAATTCCCGATTTCGCATTTCAATTCAGAGAATAGAAAATTTCAGTGTAAATTGACTGGCCACAGTCTTAATTTTTTCTTTGTTCCAGATTTAGGCAGCTAGTTTGCGATATTCCATCAGGAGATCCTCCAAACTCGAAAGAAATAATTAGGATATTTAAGTTTATAAATAGAATTTATTAATCTCGATTTTCACTTGTTAAGAAAATTAAATTTGTATTAAATTTTGAAATACACAATAGTTCATTGCTTTTACATTTCTAGCGAGTTGTTATTCAGTTGTATAAAGTATGAATTTGGCGGCAGAATATTAGGATGCGCGATAATTTGTTAATACTTTCACAATATTTTATTCAAAAACAGTTTACTTAGGTTACTTAAACAGGTAACATAAATTGTTTTTTGTCTGTAAAAATGGAATATTTTAAATAAGTTTTCGTTTACTTCCCGATAGGATAGAATTATACAAAAACTTGTCTCCGATGACAATAAAACCTTTTAGTATTTTAAAAACTTAATTACAATTAATAAAGCAGCTTTAAGACATTTTCTTTGACCCCGCCGCTGTTGATAAAACTCGAAAGCTTCATTACTGTTACAATCGTTTACGAGTTAAAAAAATAACAGAGTTAATTATTCTCTAAGATACTCTCACAAAAATAGGCCAAGGGTTTGTAAAATTGCAGCAACGAAATACTTAAAAATAACGATATTAATTATAATAAAAAAATAAAGTGCATAAAATAAAAAAATATATTTTCTCTATTATGTAATTTTTTTTTTCATTTTTTAAATTACACTATACTTTGTGAAATAAATTTTGAAATGCTGGATAGATAGTTTAAATAGCGCCATTTTTTCTTTTATTGTAGCCATATCTTAAAAACAAACAGAACAAAATCTATATATTTTTAGTTAAATTGATACCGTGCTTTCTACAAGGAGTAATTGAAGCCTTTTTTTTTTTTTTTTTTTTTTTTTTTTTTTTTTGTCAACTAAATAACGCGGATAAATGAAATAGACACAACAAACTATAAAAACAAGCATTGAATTACAAGATAAAAATAAATATAATACTACAATAATAATAAAATTTCGTTGTAAAATAAAAGAATAAAAGTAATCGAATTGACATATTAGAGTAGTCTAAAAGTAGAATACAATTAGATAAAGTGCGACAAGAAAACTGTTCCTCCTTTTCTAATATTACAACGAAGTACATCTGGTTTTCACGAGAACTTTACTTATATGTAATTTCATTGAAATTGTTCTTTTTTTTAACCATTTGAAAAAATGGTTATTGTCCTCTGTCAGGGTAGGAAATTAAAAAAATATCTGAAGCGTTTTATTGGTTGGATCCGCATTTTATTCGTTTTCTGATTGGTCTATACAGTAATCTGTATTTTCCCTCTACTTTCAACATAGATGAATATTTCTGTTGCCACTATGACAAAAATTAATAAAAACTACCAAAAAAATTAATAACTCAGAAACAAATTGAGATACAGCTTTCAAACATATTGCATTTAAAAGTACATTTTTTCTCTATACGACGGTGTAAAAAGTAATATTGTGGAATTTTTAGAAGTTTAAGAATGAAATTTAATTTAAAATTGGTCCAGGAATATTAATATTTAATCCATGGCGTACGTAATGTATGATCAACTCCGTGCGATATTTTATGTCTTAAATTTTAGTCTTTGAAAAAATCATTTTCCAAATGGTCGTTGTAATTTGTTAAATTGCATTTTTAAAAAAGAAATTAAAGCGTTTATGTCGATACAAAGACTGCATAAATATTGGCGAATGAAAAAATGGACATTTGCCTTTCTGTTACTTTTTTAATATTAGCCATAATTTTTTTGTACTTGTGCTCTTATTAGGATGAGCGAAGCGAATCCTCTACTAGTCTACACAAATTACACTTTGTCGTACACTTTACAAAAAAACTATTCAGTATTTTGACTTGAAATTAAACATAAAAATAAAGTATGATCTGTAGATTTGCACAATATTATTTTTTTACTGAATAACGTAGAAAAATTTATTATTTTAATTAATTTATTTTACATGTTTTTCCATTACGGACACATTTTTGCAAATAAAAAATGAAACACGTATATTTTCAGAAGAAAAATTAAATCATGGAGTTACGATTTCTTTGATGAAAAATTTAAAACACCTTTTTTATGAAAATTATAGCACATTTTTAATGAATTAAAATTTGTGAAAATTCAGTTATTTACATTCAATTATAAAAGTATTTTTCAGTGTTAAGAATTCAATACACAAGTTATTCTTTTTATGTGAAATCATTTACGCAGGTGATACTTACGCATTATAAAAGAATTATATTACGATTTTTGTTTTTGTAAAATGACAACAAAAGAATTGTAAACAAATAAAATTAACTGTTAAATTCGTTATATAAATATTTTGTAAAATTTTGCTTCGAAAATATTTTTATTTATACCAGTCTTCTATCATTTATAAAGAATTCCGAGGAAATGCTTATTTATTTGGCTGAGTTTACAATTATAAAATTATAAACATAAAATAACATTTTTGCGTAACAAAGTTGCATGAATAATATAAAAAAATATTGTTACTAAAAAATATTTATCTTATTAAATAATGCTTCGAGAATCCAAACAAAGCATGGCTTTTGCTAGCAATAATAAAATTCATGTTTACATTTAAAAATGTATAAAGAGTAGAAAATTAAACAAAAGTTCCAAACGGGCAAATGAATTTCCTACATTGTTGGTATTTTCCTATGCTTGACAGATATTTTTCTACATTTTTTTTTTAAATATCCAAAGTAATACTTCTATCACTAAGCTCAAGATTAGTGTAATAAGGTAACTTATTTTGCATTTATATTTAATTTTATACACAAAAAATATTATTTAAGAAATACAACAGATTAAAAATAAACATTAAATAAAATGTCTGAAGAAAGTAAATAGTATTTTAGGTTTTTTTCCTTATTTAAAATTTTCATAAATGATTTTTTTATTTGAAAATTGAAATAATGTTCTGAAGTGGTGCATATAATCGTGTAATTTAATGAATATTTTTGAAAGTATCAAGAAATAAAAGGATTTTATTACTTGTATTTATATTATTCATACTGAGTTCGATTTCAATAGCTGAATAAAGACAATTGATTTTAATAAATTCGGAGAAGGGGAATTTGGTGTTTCAGCAGCAATAACAAAAGAAGAGCAAATTGAATTTGAGAATGAAAGTTTTTTAATTCGATTAATATTATATATGGATGGGAAATATAATTACCGGAATACCTTTTGCAAGTCCAGATTCAGAAATTGAATTTTCTTTTTATATATATTTCGAGATTGAATTTTTAATAATTAAAAATGCATTTCTCTATGTTGCATAATTGATGCAATTTATACAGGGTGTCCCAGAAGTAATGGGACAAACATTAAGGGGAGGTAGGGGACAGCACAAGGATTCAGATTTGCACAGCAACCCAGGGTCGGAAACGCTTTCCTGCCGCGGTAGTGACGACACAAAACACAAGAAAGAAAGAACACGAACAGGGAGAGAAAACATGTTTATTATTCTCAGTACTTAAAAAATGCCGGGACAATGCTGGAAAGTGTTGAGGAACTTGTTGAACGCATCTTGGCAACTGCTGGGGATGTCCGGGACACTCCCAGCATTTTCGAGAACATTAGATCTTCAATACGCCGGAGATGCGCTTCCATGCATCACGGACCGGGGTCGTAATTTCGAACACCTACTTTGATGACGATCGTTGTCCCTTTAATGTTCTTTCTTCTTCTTAATTTTTTGTTGTACTAAGGATAATAAACATGTTTTCTCCTTGTGTTTTGTGCCGTCACAACCGCGCCAGGAAAGCGTTTCCAACCCTGGATTGCTATGCAAATCTGAATCCTTGTGATGTCCCCTACCTCCCCTTAAAGCTTTCCCCATTACTTCTGGGACACCCTGTATATTGTAATTTAATTAAACTTAATTTTTCCTGAGTAAACAAGTTTACAATGTAATTAAAATATATTTTACTTGAAACTTTCCAAATTCCGATACTGAAAAAAAAAAAAATCTGCGAATAGTAATAGCCGGGACCCTGTTCAAATAAATATAGTTATATATAAAAGCACATATGTGTCTACGCAGACACACGTATTGATAGAATATCTCTGATACTACTTTCTGAAAACATTAGTTATATACTGACAATTAAAGAGTTATTAAAACGACTTAAAAAGGGTTATTTACAAATTTTAGATTATAACATGCTATTAACAATATTTAATTTGATGAAAATAAATATTTTTAGCACTTTGAAAAATTCCTTTCAGAAGAGTTCTTGAAAGTTGGCGTAAAATTTAATTTATTTTTTGTATAAATTTGTGTTTCTTTAATTGAATATTTGTATATATATATTTTTTTATCTTTTCATTTAGTAAATTCAGTAAATATTAGAATTATCCGGTAACTTTTAAAAATTCGTTACTCTTGTACTTTCATGTTATAGATATTTATAATACACTGACAATTTTCAAATGATATTTGAGCCTCATTTATTACTGTGCTAGTATACTTCTTTTTGTATTACAAAAGGAAAAGGATTGATGGCATTTTCAACTACATTTTTAACTGAATTAAATAATTGTATATGTTGTGATAGTTTAAAATTTCATTAGATATTCGACAGAGACACAGAAAATACTTGAAATACTTTAGTGACTGTGGACGGTAAATTGCTGAAATTGAGTTATTCGGTCAGATAATTATATGCGTTTTCAATTTTGTTTAATTAGACAACATTTTACAGCTTATAAAAACTACAAAATGTTATGAAACTGTTATGAAACATTATTTTTGGGTTAATTTTAACTAAAAATCTGACAGCTGGAATCTGGTACACACTATTTCTAAAATATCTAAAGCTGTTGATGATACAATTAAAAGTGTATTGCCGAGACCTTCAATTCCAACGGTTTCTGATGCACAAATCATAAAAAATGATTAGAGACTAGGGCGAGAAAGGTCAACATTTGAAAAAAAATATTAAGATTAGAATGAATAATCGCACATCCAATACAAAATTGCAAAATGTTAGGTAATCCTGCAAAAAAAAATTTTGGTGTAAAAGCACTAAATATTATCGTGTATCAGAACAAGAAAGTCACTTTCTTAAAGACCAAAGAGAGATGAAGTGATGGCAATAGGACCGATAGATATAAAAACTACAAAAGATGTGGAGCAAGACTGGAAAAGGAAAATTATTAGGGAAAAATTTATTTTAAAATCAAAAAATGATGTTTTGATTGAATGATCGTCAAGTGTAAAAAATAGTTCGGAAATAAAAAGCTAATCGGTTGTTTTTCTAAACCCGAATTTGATAATCAACAAGGTGAAAGAACCGGAGTATTAGACAGAACTGCAAATATTATTGCAAATGGCACCTTAGAAGATATGAATATTTCTGATGATAATAAAGAAAGGTAACTGAAAGAAGGACTTGAAGACGACAAAGAGAAAAGAAAAGGATAAATTTGAAAGGACAGGAAAGACGAAATGAGTTAATTTTAGAAGGTTAGTATTTTGATGGCAGAAAGGATAACACTATTATAACTGAAGCAGAGGGAAAAAGTATAACTAAGAATCATTATAAGACTGGTCTTAGTTCAGAAACCAGGATAAAAATATATTCGTCATATTTCATTGACATCTTCTTCTTATATTTATATAGATACTGCAATTTTGGTGTATTTTCAAAATAATAATACAGACATTTCAAGTTTGAAAGTTATTGGGTGAAACAGAAACGCCTTTAATGTAGGATGCAAATCTGGAGTTGTTAAAACATCGGAAGCAATACCCTAAAAACTTTATAATGGATAAATTGATTATTACATGCAAATGAACTTTCTTCTTAGATACTTATTTCAACATCTTGCTGGAAAAACTACGGGTACAAAAGGATTTTCTGGACCAGTAGGAAAGCGACTAAAAAAAATGCGAACATATTGGAATTATAGATTATAAAAACATTGATCCCATTGACGGACAGATCGGATGAAGAAATTTAAAAGAGTACAAACGGGGGATACACCTGAATTTTAGTTTTTACTTGTCATACTCAAACAGTGGAAACGTGTGTCAAATTGTCCCGCGAGCCGCGTCAACTGTCTTTAAATATTAAGCAAAAGAGGGCTTAATCTTGGGAAAGTTGAATTCCCACAATGTAATGACAAAGTTTGCCTAAAAAGACAGTAGGTTGAATATCCAATTAAATTAATCCATAACAAAGGGAGGTAAGGAGGGTGGAAGTTGCTATTTAACCACCTCCTCGTGGTGATTTCTGGATAGTATTTTCTAAATAAAAGTAGGTATGAGCTAACAGCTACGTTGTTTACTTTAAGTTACTTTATACTGAAATTTCAAAAACTTTGACCTCCTTGTAGAACCGGAAAATAACTTAATTAAAAAAAACCTTTTCAGCCAAAAGTTTAGACATCCAAAAAGGAAAAAAGTTTTCGCTATTACACATTAAAACAAAAAAAATGTTTTTTACCCTATACTTAAGTTCCACCCTAATGTTCATCCCCTCAGCTCTTCAATTATCATATGTTATGTATACTAAGATAGCATACGACGACATTTCCAGGTTAATCTGTCAGCTCTGAGCGAATTCAGAAATTAAATGTCCTGTCACCAACATCTCCGAATTCTAAATATACTAGTTGTATATGTGTTGCTTTAAAATTGGATAAGATGATGCGATAGTTTTGTGAAAAAGGAAATCTAACTTTATTGTAAATTTAGAAGGAAATTATAGAATTAATTTTATTAAAATACAATAATTAAAGTAATTAATTTTATTTAATATGCAAGTCAAAATCTTTTCCAATAAAAATGCACATACCGCGTGTCCTAAAATGGACTTACTGATTTTAAAATTTCATAACTAGCAAATGGTGAGAGCTATTATAAAATCTTGCAGGAGGGTTTGGTTTGATTTCATAGCTTAAGAGGGACTGCTCAAACGAGGACCTAGTCGGTAGAGCCACGGCCAAACTCGATCGCCTGCCTTATAGGGCCTTCACAAAATCACTTATTTTCGGAATCGTTAAAGACTAAAGTGGCTGCCAGATAGCCCGAATACCTATTGTAAATTGTATTTTCTATACTGTAAATAATGCTTATTGAGTGTTAATTTCATATATAAAAATACGAAAAACGTCTCTGTATATGCGTTATTAAATGTATAGATAATATACGTATATTTTGTCTCGGCGTTTTTTGTACTGCAAACAGGAAACTGAAGGATTTGGAGATAAAATAAATAAATACAATACATTAAACATAAACAACTAAAAATATATTAAATAACATGCTACTATAACACGGAAAACAAATATTATAAGTAAATTTCTGCAATTTTTTTTTTATAAATTAGATTAAATTATATTGCAAATTAAGAAAATTTAAAATATTATCTACTAGTTTCAAATTATTAAGAAAATTAACCGAAACTTTTTCAAAAAACCAAATTATTCTCAAATCAGGATAACTTTTTAAGCCATACAATTATTTTTTGCACCAGATTTCTGATGTAAAATATAGGTATATAAAATTGATTGCGGACAACTCTGGATAATGGTAAACGTTAGAGGTACAGAAAATGAAGTGTACAGGGAAATAGAAAAAAAAATATGATTATGGTTTCTATCATTTTTAGAAAAAAAAAATTAAAAAACAGGTGAAATTACAAAATCAAAAGTTTGAATTTTAGGCAGTTATTTTATAAAAACTATAATAAAAAAAATATTTACACAATATTAAGAGAATAATCAAAGTTCGCCAGTCCCAGCTAAAAATGAACTGCAGTGAAACTTTAAAAAAAAATGTAGTTGGAAGACTGCGGTGATTTGGCACAAATCCCTGCAGTGTTTTTGAAGTCGACATAACTATAAATTAACCGCAGTAAATGTGTAGTTGATAACTACACACTCACCGCAGTAAATTTATAGTTATGTCGACTTCAAAAGAACTGCAGGGATTTGTGCCAAATCACCGCAGTCTCCCAACTACAGTTTTTTTGCAGTTTGACTGTAGCCTTTTAAAAATTTATTAGAAAATATGGGGAGAAATGCCGGATGTGCATAACGTAAATAAGTCGTATTAGGTCTTTCCAATAAAATGCCACATGAAGGGTGACTCCAAAATTTAGAAAAAAGTGTCTAGTTGGGGGAGGCAAAGTGGGGGGAGGGAAGACGGATGTGAATAACATGAATAAGTGGTATTAGGCCTTTCCAACAATATGTTACATGATGGGTGACTGCAAAATTTAGAAAAGTTCCCCCCTTGGGGGGGGCAAAGTGGGGTGAGGGAAGTTGGATGTGCATAACATGAATAAGTGGTATTAGGCCTTTCCAACAATATGTCACATGATGGGTGACTGCAAAATTTAGAAAAGTGCCCCCCTTGGGGGGGAAGTGTGGGGAAGAAAGCCAAATGTGCATAACTTGAATAAGTAGCCATTGGCCTTTCCAGCAATGGGTCACACGAGGGGTGTCGGCAAAATTTAGAAAAGTTCCCCCTCAGGGGGGAGCAAAGTGTGGGGAGAGGGAGAACCGGATGTGCATAACATGAATAAGTGGTATTAGGCCTTTCCAACAATATGTCCCATGATGGGTGACTTCAAAATTTAGAAAAGTGCCCCCCTTGGGGGGCAAAGGGGGGTGAGGGAAGCCAGATGTGCATAACATGAATAAGTGGTATTAGACCTTTCCAACAATATGTCACATAATGGGTGACTACAAAATTTAGAAAAGTGCCCCTTTTGAGGGGGGCAAGTGGGGGGAGGGAAGCCGGATGTGCATAACATGAATAAGTGTCATTAGGCCTTTCCAATAATATGTCACTGCAAAATTTAGAAAAGTGCCCCCTTGGAGGGGGCAAAGTGTGGGGAGGAAAGCTAAATGTGCATAACTTAATAAGTAGTCATTGGCCTTTCCAGCGATGGGTATTACGAGGGGTGTCAGCAAAATTTAGAAAAGTGCCCCCTCAGGGGGGAGCAAAGTGGGGGGGGGGAGAAACCAGATGTACATAACATGAATAAGTGGTATTAGGCCTTTCCTACAATATGTCACATGATGGGTGACTGCAAAATTTAGAAAAGTGCCCCCCTTGGGGGAGGAAAGCCAAATGTGCATAACTTGAATAAGTAGCCATTGGCCTTTCCAGTAATGGGTCACACGAGGGGTGTCGGCAAAATTTAGAAAAGTGCCCCCTCAGGGGGGAGCAAAGTGGGGGGGGAGAACCGGATGTGCATAACATGAATAAGTGGTATTAGGCCTTTCCTACAATATGTCACATGATGGGTGACTGCAAAATTTAGAAAAGTGCCCCCTAGGTGGGGGGGGAAACCGGATGTGCACAACATGAATAAGTGCTCACAGGCCTTTCCAACAATATGTCACAAGGCATGATGGCAAAATTTAGAAAAGTTCCCCCTTGGAGCAGGGGGGGGGGGGCAAATCGGGTGAGGAAAGCCGGATGTGCATAACATAAATAAGTGGTGATGGGGCCTTTCTAACAAGTTACATGAGGGATGTCGGCAAAATTTTGAAAAGTGGGGGTTGCACCACCTGGAATACACCCTCACTCCTGTATGAAATTTTTATAAATTATAAATGACATTTATCGGAGGGCTCTGTAAAAAAATCCAATCTAAAAGGATGAAAATATTAAAAAAGTTCAAAAAGTAAGAGAAATAATGAAATTCTTCGATCGGCCGTGGTGAAAATCTGCGAAATTCATCCATCGACAATATGAAAAAAATCGCACGAGTTTTGCAAATCGATCGCAAGGAAGCTCCCGCACATTTCCCCGATCAGTAGAAATAAAATATTGCAAAACTCGAGAATTGGTAGCGTGAAAAAATTGCAAAAATCATTACTCACTCAATGAAAAAATTTATGAAATTCCCCAGTCCATTATTGACAAAAACCCCACCAGTGGCCCCGAGGTTCTGCTCTCGAAGCTGGTAGACGGGGGGTGCTGTGTTCGATCCCAATAACGCCCGTCGGCCGAATCTTTCAGAGTTTTCTTCGGACCTTGGTTTTCCAAGCATAAATACGGGTTAGGTTCCCTTAGAAAGACCCCCCCCCGTTAGGGCCTATATCCCTCGTGCTGATAACTGGCCATCATAAACACAACCAACAACCATTATTGAAAAAAAAAAAAAACAGAACAATTCTTCAGTCGGCTGCTTTGAAATATTGTGAAACTTGTCAACCTGTTGCAGAAATCAATCGTGAAATTCATCAATCGAGACAAAACTCACAAGATTCTTCAGTTGGTGGCAGGAAAAAATGTGAAATTTGTCGACCGATTGCAGCTGAAAAACTGCTAAATAAGTCACATTAACTGATAATTGAAAAATAGTTGAATATTAATATTTAAAAAAAGGAATGCATAATAACATTAAATGGGGAAAAATCGCAAAATTCAATCTGTAACAGGAAAACATTGCAAAATTTTATTGATAAAAAATAGAGCTGTACTGAGTACTCGGTAAATACTGAGTATTCGGCATACTCGGCCGATTTGCCGAGTACTCAGTACTCGGCGAAATTTTGGCCGAGTACTCGGCCAATACCGAGTAGTTGTAAGAATTTCAAACTGATCAGTAAAAAGTTATTCGAATATCAATGTATAATATATGTAATAATTAGAGATGCAACGAATATTCGGCCGAAGCCGAATATTCGGCCCATTCGGCCTGTCTGCCGAATATTCGGCTTCGGCTGACTATCAACTCTATTATTCGGCCTTGGCCGAATACTAATACTGAATAAATGTTTTTATATTTACACAGTATAACTTTTTAATTTGACAATTTATATTCATCATGTATAATAAAAATTTTATTTGAAATTAACAAACACTTTTTTCCCATTAACTTTCATACCTCGAATGGATTTTATCTACCCATTTTTATATAAGAGGCTAATTTAGGAATCAGGTTAAAAAAAATTTATGCTGTATCAATAAGTACAAAAAATATCTGTAATAAGCTAACATAATCTGTTAAATTTAAAATTAATCAATAGAGTCAAAACACTGTATTAAACACTAGTGTCGTGAAGGAAATTTTCACCTTGTTATTAATAAACTTTATAACATACAAACATGCTTATTATAACTACTTAAAAGGTGACATAAACATATCTCATAGATCTCAGGGTTGCGTTAAATAATATTTTTTATATGTTTCTGTCACCTTTTAAGTAGTTTGAACTACACACGTTGAACTAATTTCTTCTTAGGAATTTTTAACTCACTAGGGGGCTCGGCCCCCTACGAGCTACGCTCGCCAACCCCCGTCCAGACACCGCAGACTCTAAATGCATGCTTAATTTGGTCAGCTTTAAAAAGATTTCGAAAAATTGAATAATAATTTAAAAAACAGTAGCGATCTCCCTATAAACGAATTTCTATTCATTTCTCTTTGATTGGGGAATTTTAACGCCAAGTCCGCTGCGGTACTACTTGATTATCCTGTCGACCAATTTCGCCAAATTATATAAATCGCCAAACCACTCGCCAAATTATACAAATTGATATAATTTTTACTAGCTGACCCGCCCGGCGTTGCCCGGGCCCGTAATAATATTCTTAAATGAATCTGAAATTTTTATCGCAGATCCGTACAGAGGGGGCGGGTGGAGACTGTGCAAATTACCAGGGCCCGCCTCTTGTTCAGTTCCAAAGTTGTGTAAAGTCAAAGGTTAAGATTTCTAATTTTTATATGTCTCTTACTTTAAACTTTTTTATTCTAAATTAACTGATGAATTTAATTAAAATGTAATTATATTTTCAAAAATTTAATTTTTTATTTAAAATCTTTATATGAAAAAGCAATTACAAATACAACATAAAGTGTAATGCTGAAAAATAAATAATAAAATTGTAAGCAAATATTACTATATAGATTTTTAAGAAAAGTACCATCCAGCATATTTATTTTATAATAGAGTAAAGCCTGTTTATAACGGAATCCTGCAATAAATGAAAAAAAAAAGTTCCAGTTCTCCCCCTCCAAAAAAATGCTATTATGCGTTGTTCAATTTAATAACCTGCATAAAACGGAATTTACCACTGGTCGTTTTCGTTTCCGTCTAAGCAGGTTTTATTGTATCTTACTCTTGGGAGGGCCCGAACCTGAAATTCGTATCGCAGGTCCGTACAAAATTACTTTTTACGTCATGACAACATTTTGTACACATCTTGCTGCTGTTTAATTCGCATTTTCAATACAGTGCTTTGCATAAATTACACGTTTCACCCACAGTTATGCATGCCCCGGAACGTTTAAATCAGTCATTTGGATTTCAGTAGCAACTCCTGCATGCTACAGTTATTAAGCCTGTTTTGCCGATCGCTTAACGGCGTTCTCGACAATTCTATTTGGATTTCGAATCTATTTCGATTCGGCTTCTTCTTCATTTTCAAGCATTCACCGAGAGTTTTTACGGGCATTTCAAATGATATTTTGAAGCTACATAATTGCAGCGAAAGATATTGCACCGAAAACGCGAAACGTAAACAACAACAAACCCGATCGCCCTAAATCCTGCCAAGGACTCTTACACAATCAACAATCAGATGCGTTTCTAGGGCATTGCCATTAAACAATAACAAATAATCGCGATTTCTGTGCCACGTACGTTAGCGTAATATATATATAGATTTTAAATAACGAAAGAACAAATAAATTCGTACAACATTAATAAAAACACAAATAAAAAGTCAAAATAAAAATAACTTGATGACGTATACACGTGTAACAACATTTCAAAATAAGCTAATATAAAAGGAATTAAGTAAAGAGAGTCTTTGTCTCCTGGTATTTTTTAACAAAGCGAAAAGAAAGTTCTTTTAAATGAGACATTTTAAATTAATTCTCAAAATATCAAATAAATGTCTAGCGCAATTTCTAAATTTAAACTTTTTTGCAATATTATTTTGGGTTCATTTTATGTAATAACTATAATGTGACGTAAATATGACGTAATTTCTCCTAAGACTTCTAACGCATGTTAATGAATTTATTATTTTACAATATCCTTTCTCTTTTAAAATTCAAGTGTATACTTTTTATGACGTAATTTTTAATAAGTTCCTGCTTTTTATACGTAATTATTTAATTCTAATTTGAAAGTTTTTTTCCTGTTTATAATAGTCACGTGTAAATAAATTTTTAATTTGAAGCAAACATTATTGCATTTTTATACAGTTGGCAACAGTTTAAATTAGTACAATTTTCTGAAATCTGTAAAAAATATCTCTAGAAATGCTGAAAATTAGAATTTAAAATAGAAATAAAACCTGAAAAAATGAGTCAAAATAAAAAAATTAATGCAATCTGCACTCCGGCAAATTCTAACGCATAAAATGATCTAAAAATGATTACACTGCCATGTATAGTTTTTGCTGCTATAAAACTTTTTTAGTGGAACGATTTTGTCCAACTTTAGCATTAAATAACTCTTAAAATAATTCTTCGATTTGAAAACTGTCTGCATCAGCGTGTTTATCAAACATTTCTGTATAAAACCACCGATTTTCATATTTTTGTATGCATTATTTTTGTTAATATTAACGAAGAAAGGCCTCCGGTCACAAAAAAATCAAAACCGGCGGCGGCGGTAACAGCGGTAGTTACTTTTTTTTAGAATAGAGAGATTAATTTGTATATCAGTTAATCTTGAACATGCTAATGGCGAATAATTAAAATGTGTAAACGATTTTTTTACCTACAAAAATGAAATCGTTTATTGATCTTTGGTATGTTAGAGCATCAGATACTGTTAAATGCAATGAGTGTAATTTGCTTTTCCTTACAGATATTTCCTTCCTCTGAATCTGAAAACATTCACTATACACTTCTTAATAGTTCTATATGCTGACAGCAAAGAAAAAAAAATAATAATAATGATAAAAAAAAAAATGTTAATTTTGAGCTTTATATAGTCTACAATGACCTCTTTCCACCATTTTAGAGGGTATTCTTTTCATCATTTCTATCAGTGGTTTTTCTTAAGATATTAAGATTTCTTATTTTTTATTTTATTTCATCTGAAAGCTTGAAACTTATGTTTCCTAGTACTTTTAAAATTTTGTCATTATTTTAAAATTTAATAACAACACACATAATATCTATTAAAATGTAACTAGACAGTATCTGATGAGGAACTTTTGCTAAGGATTTCTTTTTTTGACTGAATTATATTATTGAGGCAATTTTTAGGCCGAACATAGCCTAATATTTTTTCAGAGTAAAATAATGCTTTCAAAAATTAAAAATTTGTATATAAATAATTTTTTAAAAGAAAACAATACATTTGAATTGTGAAATATACAAGAATTGTGCATATAGTGCATACTATATTTTGTTTTTAGGCAAAAATAAGTTCATTATTCGGCCACCGAATAGGCCGAATATTCGGCTGTAACTTGGCCGAATATTCGGTATTAGGCCAAACCACAATTCGTTTCATCACTAGTAATAATTCATAAAACTATTTACTCAGTATTTAACAATATGTGTACAAAATATAGAAAAAGTTAAGCAAAAACCCCTCATAAAATAATTCAAGATTAAAATTTAGTTTCACACATACAAATAAAAGTAAGTTTTTCTTATTACAAAACTACTCGGTATTCGGTACTCGGTCGAGTAGTCAGTGGCCGAGTACTCGGTACTCGGCCAAAGTACTACTCGGTACACCACTAATAAAAAAGGAGTCTAAGAAAACCAATTCAAATTAGTTTTTGTGAACAAGGTACACGAATGCAAGAAAAAAATTTAGGTGCCAATGGGCAGTCTCTCACCACTAAATTTTATTTGTTATTTTTTTGTCTAATATTTCACCTAAATTTTTTGTAAGAATTTAAGTGAAGAGAACTAATAAAATTTAGTGGTGAGAAACTACCCGCTGGCGCCTAGATTTTTACACTTCTGTTCTGCGAGTGCCCTTTTTTAAAAATTCGCACACAGCAGTCCTTTTTTCTAGAATCATCACTATCCTAGTGTTGATCCTAGATAAAAAGGGCCACTTTGCGGAAATGTTTAAAAAACAGCACACTTGTACCTTGTTGCTTGCAGGGAAAATCTGAAAAAGTGGTCTGAAAGTCGAAATTCATTCATCGACCATATGATGAAAATCCGACGAGTTTCACAAATCAGTATCAAGAAAAAACTAAATTTTACCAGTGGGTAGAAATATAATATTGCAAAATTTGTCAATCAGTTGCATGAAAAAAAAACTGAAAATAGTCATTAAGTCGTCAGAAAATTTGGTGAAATTTGCCAGTTGATTGTTGGACAAAAAAGAGAAATTCTTTAGTCGGGGATTTTGATCAAAAATTTACCTTAACACTTTGGCTGCCGCCCATTTTTCAAAATCTGTTCCCATGCACCGAATGCGTGACTTAGAGATCTGCACGAGCAGTCCCGTGGCGCAAGAGTTGATTTCAGGGGGTGGCCTGGGGGGGGGGGGGCTCTCATTGCTTTGGAAGGAATGTCCCCCCCCCCGGACCACCCCCTGAAATAAACTCTGGGGCCACGGGTTTAAGTCACGCATTCGGTGCCTGGGAACAGATTTTGAAAAATGGGCGGCAGCCAAAGTGTTAACGTAAATTTAAGGATATTGTCATTGGTTTAACATTAGCTTGTGAGTATTGTAACATGACTGTGTACTAAGCTCATTCAATATCCTCCTATGCAAAAAAAAAAAACCATTTAAAAGAAAAATTAAGGATATTGTCATTGGTTTAACATTAGCTTGTGAGTATTATAACATGAGAATGTACTAAGCTCATTCAATATCCTCCTATGCACAAAAAAAAAAAAAAAAAAAAAAAAAATTAAATAATTAAGGATATTTTCAGTGGTTTAACATTAGCTTGTGTGTATTGTAACATGACGTTGTACTAAGCTCACACAAATCAGTATAAAAAAAAAAAAAACTAAATTTTACCAGTGGGTAGAAATATAATATTGCAAAATTTGTCAATCAGTTGCATGAAAAAAAACTGAAAATAGTCATTAAGTCATCAGAAAAATTCGTGAAATTTGCCAGTTGATGGTTGGACAAAAAAGAGAAATTCTTTAGTCGGGGATTTTGATCAAAAATTTACCTTAACACTTTGGCTGCCGCCCATTTTTCAAAATCTGTTCCCAGGCACCGAATGCGTGACTTAGAGATCTGCACGGGCAGACCCGTGGCCCCTGAGTTGATTTCAGTGGGTGGCCCGGGGGGGGGGAGGGGGCTCTCATTGCTCTGGAAGGAATTTCCCTCCCCGGACCACCCCTGAAATCAACTCTGGGGCCACGGGTCTGCCCGTGCAGATCTCTTAAGTCACGCATTCGGTGCCTGGGAACAGATTTTGAATAATGGGCGGCAGACAAAGTGTTAACGTAAATTTAAGGATATTGTCATTGGTTTAACATTAGCTTGTGAGTATTGTAACATGACAGTGTACTAAGCTCATTCAATATCCTCCTATGCACAAAAAACATTTAAAATAATTAAGGATATTTTCAGTGGTTTAACATTAGCTTGTGTGTATTGTAACATGACGGTGTACTAAGCTCATTCAATATCCTTCTTAATAAATGAAAAAAATCATTTAAAAAATTTAAACGCATATGAAAACTGTCATGTGGAAAAAAAATAATTCTTTGATCGCTTGTAGGGAAAATCTGAAAAAGTGCTCTGAAAGTCTAAATTCATTCATCAACCATATGATAAAAATCCCACTAGTTTCACAAATCTGTATCAAGAAAAAACTAAATTTTACCAGTGGGTAGAAATATAATATTGCAAAATTTGTCAATCAGTTGCATGAAAAAAAACTGAAAATAGTCATTGTCATCAGAAAAATTTGTGAAATTTGCAGTTGATTGTTGGACAAAAAAGAGAAATCCTTTAGTTGGGGATTTTGATCAAAAATTTACCTTAACACTTTGGCTGCCACCCATTTTTCAAAATCTGTTCCCAGGCACCGAATGCGTGACTTAGAGATCTGCACGGGCAGACCCGTGGCCCCAGAGTTGATTTCAGGGGGTGGCTCTCATTGCTCTGGAAGGAATGTCCCCCCCCCCGGACCACCCCTGAAATCAACTCTGGGGCCACGGGTCTGCCCGTGCAGATCTCTTAAGTCACGCATTCGGTGCCTGGGAACAGATTTTGAAAAATGGGCGGCAGCCCAAGTGTTAACGTAAATTTAACGATATTGTCATTTGTTTAACATTAGCTTGTGAGTATTGTAACATGACAGTGTACTAAGCTCATTCAATGTCCTCCTATGCACAAAAAAAAAGAAAATTAAAATAATTAAGGATATTTTCAGTGGTTTAACATTAGCTTGTGTGTATTGTAACATGACAGTGTAATAAGCTCATTCAATATCCTTCTTAATAAATGAAAAAATCATTTAAAATAGTTAAACGCATATGAAAACTCTGTCATGTGGAAAAAAAATAATTCTTCGATCGCTTGCAGGAAAAATCTGAAAAAGTGCTCTGAAAGTCTAAATTCATTCATCGACCATATGATAAAAATCACACGAGTTTCACAAATCAGTATCAAGAAAAAACTAAATTTTAACAGTGGGTAGAAATATAATATTGCAAAATATTGCCTTTATTATTTGATTCTGAGAAGTGTCATAATTGACGAAAAAAACTAATTTGGCCCTATTACCATTCAGATGTGTAAATTTTCTTTTTATAATAACACAATTCATATGACAGTAAAAAAAGATTGCTTCATTTAAAAAATGGGCAGATTCCCAAAACAGCCGAGACACCCCATTTGGCGACTTTTCTGACAAGCGCCAACTACCCCACATGCGCCAATCTAAAATGCGGCAACCTGAAAACAAACGTGATTGGTCCACTTTCCTGAATACTTCCAGACTGTTTTTTACTACGTCATCACCCTGGAATCATGGGAAATAGAACATTTATAAATAACGACGTATTAGAAAACACAGGAAAGCTGATTTTTATGAGATTCAAAATAAAACAAACGATTTCAACATAAGTTTATTGAAAATGTGAAAATTTTAAAGTACCTTTCCAAATCAGAGTAACGATATAATGATTAAAATTTTCATTTCTCAACAACTTTTAGAAAAAATCATGGGGTCATTTAATATTGAAAGTACGTGCTTATATTATAGTAAACATAGAACAATTCATTTCTAATTTAAAGAAGTATGAACGCTTCGCGTTCATAAAAAAATAATATTTATCACTGAATACAGCAACCTAGTTCTGCAGCAATCTGAAAAACGCAGGAAACTCGTTAAAGCGGCAATCAGCATACATGTATGAACGCTTCGCGTTCATTTACCGAAAAAAAACATCACTGTCACCAGCAGTTCTCGGTGTGCAGGAATCTCAAAATTCAGCAGTTCTCGCTAGCAGCAATCTCAAAATTCAGCAGTTCTCAATGCGTAGCAATATCAAAATTCAGCACTTCACGTTGCGTAGCAATATCAAAATTCAGCAGTTCACGTTGCGTAGCAATATCAAAATGTACAAAACTCGTAAGGTCAGCATACATGAGAAATATACAATAAATGGCTAATATAAAACATTATACTAAAAAATACATAAAATTATTAACATACCTTAACAAACATCTCCTTTCTTGAAAACCAACTCTATAAAATGTTGAATTGCCATAATTTCGTAAATTTCTAGTCGTCGATAAACTTCATTTAACTTTCCAGCAAAAAAAAAAAAAAAATGAACAAATACTCACAATTTCAAACTAAATTACACAGGTACTTTAACTTTCAAATTTTACAACTAAAAACAGCAAAATATATTAACAATAACATACTCTAGCCTTACCCTCATTTATTTTTATTCATCTGTCTTCTACACTTCGTCACGCAACTCGTACAATAATTAGAAAACATGCGGAGTTGAGTTGTCAAAGGCAGGCGTAGCCATCCAATACACAAGAAATCAACCCATCCCATTCAACCAATCCAAATTCAAGATAACACAACTGAAGGCGTGGAAAGAATTTACGAAACGAACTGGTAACAACAAAGATCCATTTATCGCCTCGCCAAATTGAACGATGCCAAGTGTCTCGGCTGTTTTGCGATTCAGCCAAAAAATGTAATATTTTACATAATTAGTGAGTACGTACTCATTAAATAAAAATTATTATCAACACTATGTTATGTTATTAACACAATGTGTCAAACCGCTTTGTATTACATAAAACTGTTTCATTCCTAAAAAGAAAATAAGTTACTTACCTGTGAAATGTTATGCACTTATTGTAGGTATCCTAGGCAGGCATCAAGTTATAATTTGAAGTTCAGTATTGATTTTTTGTGTAACTGAACATCAAAACATACTTTAATACAAAGCACAGATAAGTATCTGTGTAAGATCTTGGTAAGATATTTAAAAATTCTGAAACTTTTAATCTAAAAGAACACACTGTTTGAAGCAAGTGTAAATCTGAAATAAAACATTGTTAATTACTATAAATAGATAAGTGCACTAAATCAAGTAAAATCGAACTATCTGGTTTGTCAGAAACAAAATTTTATCAAATGTTTTGGATGACATTTGAATTTAATTAATCCTGTTAATATGAAATGGAACTAATTTTTTTTTTTTCGCATGCATTAACCGTTAATAGTACAATCTCATCTGGATTTGAAATACTAACGATAAATGTACAAAAATTGCGACGGTTTATAAATCGTTATCACTTTATTCAAATTAACTCAATCGTGTGGATCTGAAATTAATTTCTTTCGATTGAGAATGTAAAAATACCCATACAGCCACTTTATTTCAATAAACAGTGGTGATATTTTTCGCCAAACTGCAAAATAAATGATCTTCTTTTAGCAAATCAACGTGGTACCCCGCGCCGATTTTCATAAACAAGCCGGCGTTTCCGTGAGTTGAGGTGTTTCTTTAATGCTTCTCCTGCAGTTGCAACGAAACCATGGGGTTAGACATTCAGCTGTAAGAGGTTGAAAAATAAATCATATGTCCAAATGAGAAATTTAAATAAAATAAAGGAAGAAAATTATACTATTCTTTTGTTGTTGTTCTTTGTTTTTATGAGGTAAAAGTGGAAAACTGGAAGTTATATGTATGTCCGATATGGAAGAAAGACAATTTATGCAATATGCAATGAGTAAACCCACCTGTGTTTCTAATTTCTAATCATGAGCGATATATAAAAGAATGGTCGGGCCACTGTCCCTCTCGATTTTGAAATTTATCTAATTAAATTTCCTTTTTTTTCGATTTTGAAAAGCATAGTAAATTTTTTTCGAGTAATTTAAAATAAAAGAGGAACTAAAAACTAGTTATGAAGATAGTGGGGCAGTGAGCAAGTGAGACCTATTGCCCCTCCCTTGATTTTAAAATTTAATTAATAAGAATTTCTTTTCTTCTGTTTTCAAAAACATTATGTAAATATTTTGAGTAACTTAAAATGAAAATAAATAAGAAATTTTCAGTTAAGGGGTGGTGGTGGTGGTGGTGTGTGTGTGTGTGTGGGGGGGGGGGTGAGACTCATTGCCCCTCCCTGGATTTTGAAATTTAATTAGCAATTTTTTTTCTCCAATTTACAAAAACATAGTAAAATTTATTCTTTTCGAATAACTTAAAATAAAGGAACTAAGAACTTTCTGTTAGGGGAAGGGGGCATATGTGAGTCATTGCCCCTCCCTCGATTTTAAATTGTAACTATTTTTTTTCTCAGATTTTTGAAAAACATAGTGAAATTTGATCTTTTCTCTTATCTTAAAATAAAAGAATAACTAAGAATTTTCTCTTAGGGGAACGAAGTTAGAAGAGAGCTATTGCCCCTCCCTAAATTAAAAAATTTAATTAATTAAATATTCTTTTTCTTTTGTTTTCAAAAACATAGTAAAGTTTATACTTTTCGAGTAACTTAGAATAGAAAAATGAGAAATTTTAGATTAAGAGGGAGGGAGGGGGGGGGGGGGGAGGGAGGTTCATTGCCCTCCCCTCCCTGGATTTTAAAATGTAACTAATAATTTTTTTTTCCACTTTTGAAAAGTAGTAAAATTTATTCTTTTCGACTAACTAAAAATAAAGAAACTAAGAATTTCCTGTTAGGGGAAGGGGCATAGCTGAGCGATTGCCCCTCCCTTGAATTTAAATGTTAACTATTTTCTTCGCTTTTGAAAAACATACTGAATTTTTTTTAATTATCTTAGAATAAAAGAGGAATTAAGAATTTTCAGTTAGGGATAGGGTAGGGGGTAGGAGAAACCTATTGCCCCTCCCTGGATTTCAAAATTTAATTAAAATTTCCTTTTCTTCTATTTCAAAAACATAGTAAAATGTATACTTTTCGAGAAACTTACAATAAAAAAAATTAAGAAATTTCTCATTCCCCCCCCCCCCCCCCTGGCTTTTGAAATTTAATTAATATTTTTTTTTCTCCGATTTTGAAAAAAAAAAAAAAATAGCAAAATTTATTCGTTTAGAGTAAGTAAAAAAAAAAAAAAAAAACTAAGAATTTTCCGTTGTGAGCAGGGGCACAGGTGGGTTGATGACACTTCCCCTCCCTCAATTTTGAAATTTAATTAATTTTGTTTTTCTCTGATTTTAAAAATCATAGTGAAATTTAATTTTTTTTATCTTAGCTTAAAATGAAAGAGGAACTAAAAATTTTGCGTTAGGTAGGAATGTGACTTTCAATTAATTCCTTAAAAGTCTTGGAAAGAGTATTAATTATCATTAGTATTTAAAAAGTGTGTTTCATAACATGCAACTCTCACAAAATTAAAACAATTTTAAACACTTTAGAAAATTCGGGAAATATCACACAATCATACAGCATTGTGTCTTGCAAAATAATCTTACAGTAACTGCTGTTATACTGTAGTTACTATTATACTAATCATACTTACAAAATTAAGACCTGTAAAGTTCTTCAGAAACTGCAGTCAGACTGCAGATACATCACCGAAAATTTTTGTGAATTAATTGCTATAAAATCACTTGAAATTCACTGCCGTTTTACTGTAGACATAATGTCTTACTATTTTTTAAATTTTGGGTTGAAAAAATACTTGTCAATAACTGGAAAATAACTGAAGTGTTTTTACTGTTGATATTGCACTACAAAAAAAACTACAGTTGACCGTAGAAAAACTTGAAAAATACCTCATTTCTGTAAAAAAACTACAGTTCATTTTTAGCTGGGGTATCCGGCAATAAAATCATAACAAAATATTTATTTTCAGAACATTGATTATTTTTGCACGATTCTTAATTAATAAAATAATATATAGATATATGTACATTGCAAACAATTTTCAATAAATTTGGCCATTATACGTGTTGACCTGAAATATTCAAGCATGTAAAAAAATAACAAAATTATATATAAAATTAAATGTTATAATTCTGGACACTGATGGTATAAAAATATAATACAATTAAAAGGATATTTGCATGTTTCATAATATCAACAAAATAAGCAAGTTTTTTTTTTTGCCAATAACCGGCAATCAACTCAGATTGATTTTTTGTCTTAAAACATGGATATTTACATGATTCCTAATTTTTAAGAAAATATATATGCCAGTACATTGCAATTAATTTTCAATAAATTTGGCCATTATATGTGTTGATCTGAAATATTCAAACATATATAAAAATTATAAAATTACATACACAGTTAAATATTCTAATTCCGAACAGTCATGTTATAAAAGTATACGATTAAAATAAAAATTTATTTACATGTTTCATAATATAAAAAAATATGAACGTATTTTTACCAATATCCGTTAATCAACTCATATCGAGTTCTTTTTCAAAGCATGGATATTTACATAATTCTTAATTATTTAGAATATATATATATATATATATATATATATATATATATATATATATATCAGTACATTGCGAACTATGTTCAATAAATTTAACCTTTATATGTGCTAATATTAACTATACAAGCATATAGAAATATTACAAAATCACATGATTTAAATTGTAATTGTAATAAATTGAAATTGTAAAATGGATTAAATGTTCTAATTCTGGACAGTCATCATATAAAAAAGTACGATAAAAATAAAAATATATTTACATGTTTTATAATAAAAAAAATAATAATAAGCAGGACTTTTCGCCAATATCCGGCAATCAAATCATATCTATTTTTTTTTCTTTTCTTAAAAAATATATCGATATTTACACAATTCTTAATTTAGAAAAATATAGACATGTGTACAATGGGAACAATTTTCAGTAAATTTAAATATCGTAGGTGCTGGTCATGAAATACGGGAAAAACAAATAATCTAATAATAAATACATAATATTTTTTTTTCATATTTCATTAATTTAAAGAATGAACAAGTGTTTTCTTTTCAACAGTTTGTAACTCCAAATTTGAAGGAAATTCATGAAAAGAAATTTCGGGTATTTTTTTGAGTGAATCGTATGTGTAGTATGGAACACAGCAATGAGCCGTTTTTTACTGAAAAAAAAAATCAAAAATCGCAATTCCTGTTAAGTTATACCTAAGAAAGCACAAGCGTACAAGGCAAATTCTTCGTTAGACACATTTGGTAAAAGCGCCCCCTACAATTCTCCGGAGAGAAACTCTGATTTCCCGAAAACAAAGGGATTTTGACTTTTTGCTGCGGCAGTATAAAGGGGATCGAGTTTGGCAGTTGTAGAGCATAGTGTACCTCCCCGTCCACTTTATTAAGGTTTAAAAAAGGGAGATTTTTTACTGAGATTCCGAGTTTTAGTTCTAAATAGAACAGATAGATGGCGCTTCAAGCAATAAGCGCGTATTGATGCGAAAGAAGGAGATTAAATATATGAACAGGGCCTCAGTCGCCAATTTAATATTGTTCTTCGGAAACCACTCCATATATTTAACCCCATTTCTTTGCATCAATGCTGTGAGAAGTGCAAGGGAAAAAATCAGGCATCGATTTACCGATTATTGCTTGCAGCGCCATTTATCGCTCCAATTTGGAACTAAAACTGGGCTTCGCAGTAAAAATCTCCTTATATTTTACATAATCTTCCTGCAAGAATTTTTTAATAGCTGTCACCGTTTGCATGTTATTGAATTTTAAAATCAGCCAGTCCATTTTAAGACACTCTGTATTTTATAACTTTATTTGCCAAAAGCGTTTAGGCATTGTAAGATTTTGCTTCTATTTTCGGAGGTGTAGAAATTACGTCATTTTTGTGAACTTATACAAAATTGCGTGTAATTTTGTGTAAAAAGCTAAGTAAAAGGTGTAAACGGCTAATTTATTCAAAAGCATTTTATATTTATGAATTTTAAAAAATGCTGCGAGAAATATAATTTTTCTCGATAAAAAATTTTCTTAACGTCCTTATACAAATTTTTAATCGCCAACTTAAAGAAATAGTTGAAAATTTGCTTTCCTACTTCAAATTAAATTTTAAAAGGTACGATTCATTTTTTTCCGTCAATATAATTTATCCCAGTATTCCAGTTCAGAGACGAGTTTTTGCCTTCTAAAATAAGCTGATTCCTAAAGGTTAAAGATGTGAAAATTATTTGCATTTCTTGAAATTTTCTTTAAAAATATAATTTAATCACAATATTTTTTCCACTATCTATTTAAATATAACTTCATTTAAATTTGAAAATAATGTCACACAAAAAATCTTAAAATAACTATTGTTTTTCCTTTTTTTTCTTTTACCCACAAAAATGGATTAATTTAGTTGCCATCTGTTGTGGTTGCTTACAGCCACTGCCATACTTTTATTTAATTTCATTTAGAAAATATTTTTAATAATCTTTATTCATTTAATTTTAATATTCGCATTCTAAAATTATCTTAATTCCTTTTTTTTCATTCTTCCCCTGTAAGCTAGTCTTTCTGGCGTAGCATTTAGTTTATTTAAAAATGATAAACGTAGTTTTGAAATCTGTACTTCCGGCAAAAGATTTATCTGGAACATTCCATGGTTTTCTACTTCTGATATCATTTTCTTTTGTAGCTCCGCCCCTTGGCCAATAATATTGAAATCAGTTTGATACGTAATTTCAAAATTCGTAACACTTTACTACTGTTTGACATCTTATCTTAGTGAAATCTATAATATGTCCTCTAATTTAAAGCAGTTTTTATATGTTTTAGCATTGCAATTTATGCGAACGCAAGGCGCTTGTATGTTTGTTCCGCCAAAATTGGCCTGTTTCAAGTATTATAGCAACCCCTTTCCTCCTATTGTACGGAGAGCTTGTGCGCAGTCAGTTGAGTTCGGATTTCAATGCAGAATGGCTCCTTTTTTGCCGTTCTGTGAAAATTCCTGTGCGCGCCAGCATGAGAATGGTTCGGGTTTTAATGTAGAATGGTACCTGTCTTTTTTTCCTCTGCGAATAATCTTGTGTGAGTAATGAAAGTAGTAAAATGAAGGAATATTTTTTTAGAAGGAGTGATCGGCTACTTATTTTTCTTCTGTTTGAGTTCAGATTTGACAACGGTTCCTCTAACCGTGATGCATCGACAATTCTTCAGATAATAAAAGTGGATAGAATCTTATCGTATGTCTGCATAGCATCTGTTACTACTATTTTTTTATTCAACTGGTGCTTGTGTTAGAAGTTGTGGTATTCGATGCTAAAAAAATCTTCTAAATCCCATGCTCTTTTTACTTGTGTCTCCACAATCCCCAGGAGCAAATTCTATTGTATTTTTATTCAAAAATAATTGTTCATTAAAAGATCGATTTTGTGTATTCTTCATCATAAAAAAAGGTACGCTAAAAACAAGAGTTGTCCTTTATAAAAAATACTCCTTTTGTTCCAAGACAGTTTCATCAAAAATAAAGATATTTTCGTTGATGATTATCGTCTCTGCATTTCATTCTAATGTGTCTACTACTGTTCTTTTGTTTCCGGGTCAGTACAGGTAACGCTTTTGTTTCTATTTTTTGTTCTTAATTATCAAATATATGAGAATTAAATATAGAATTATTTTAATTAATGACTGTTATGTCAAAGTGGTATTTTGTGACCACAGCACAGTGTTATGACACTATACGATTGATCACAAAAAAAAAAAAAAAATGATTTCTGGATTATTAATTGGAATTTCAGTATTTAAAAATAACTTAAAGATATTATTCTTTCTTCTTCTATCTGTCATCCAAACACAACACCATCATTACAGGAATACCATTAAAAATTACAAAAAAGATAATATCTCGAAAACTGATTTAAATTTTTAAATTCTAAGACGACATTTGACATCCACGGATCCACGCAGCGTTAATTTGATCGCCCATCGTTCAATATTCTAGGAGGAGTAGCTGTAAAATACAAACTGACAATCTCTTTTCAATATAGTAATTTGATGAAGTTTTAATTTTGTTATGAAAAATTAGCCAGTAACAAATTCTGAACAATTTATATTGTTTTAAGTACAAATTAGTAATTTCGTAATGTAGCCTGAACGCGATGGATTTTAAAAATCCATACTTGAAATTTATTTTAAAAGCCGTAATAAATCAGTCAATTAAGATACATTTTTCAAACAAATCGAGTTCGAAAGTAGATTTTTTTCCTATATCACGGTGTAGACATTGAAAATGTGCGATGTTTAGGAATGTTAAAAAATGCAGCTGAAAAAACTGCAAAACCGAAACTTCATTATCAAATTGACGTCAGTGTTACGCACGGACATGTTTGTCCTTCATAATGCAGGTAGTTTCTTCCAGCTTCTAGCTCAAAGATCTGGAAGCTACTATGCACATTTTATGCTAATGGTCTGGATACCCAATGTCGCATCACTGAATATATAAAGCGATATTTATCACACATTATTTTTAGAAGTGCGTAGTATGTCTAGCTAAGACATTATTTAAAGTTGGGGATAACCAATAACTTTTAGGTAATTTTATACATTTTTATTGATATTTGTATTTTAATTAGTTGAAATAGCAACTGTTTTGTGAAAATATTAATTTTTTCGCACATGTAATAAATCATTAGTTAAATTTATGTCATTTTATTTCATACATAATACACTAAGTGAATTGTATTATTAATGCAGAATTTACCGTTTTTATTTCTTCTAACAAAGTGTACTTGAGCTGTATATATATTGGCACTCGCGCTAATTCACATTTATTAGCAATAATGCATTTGTAGATATACCATGAAATGAAATAAATACTGTGATCTTAATAAAACTCATTATCCCTTTGTTCCGAATTAGAAAGTACTCGAAGAAAAAAAAATGTATCAAATAGGAAGTAAAAAAATTATTCTTACAGCAAAATTGAAAACAAGAGTACAACATATTTGTCTAATGGTAAAATTAAAAAAAAAAAAAAAAAGTTAGCGCTAAAATATATATTCCGGAAGATTCAGGATGTAAGATTTAAGACTGCCATTAAGCAGAGCATTTTTCTGCTAAATGAAATGTAATTTGTTTTCTGTTAATGTTAAAAAGCAGAAATATCTTTCGAACAATAAATATCACCGTTTTGGCACTCAATATGTTTTTTAATGCAGAAACATTATTTACTTTAAACATATTTCAGAAGAATGGTTTATGCTTTGATGTTTAGAATTATTAATATGCTTATCTCAAATGGACTCGTGCATTTAGGTTGTTAGTGTTAATTATACGTCTTTTATAATATTTCTAAAGACAAACACTTTTTATATTTTTTCCGTTTTAAGCGACGAAAGTGCTTACTGCTTCCAATATAATACGAAATATTTTAAAACATGCATGACGTTAATCAGAGCTTGAAAGTCAGCCTACTACTCAAAGCAAGTTAATTAATTATTTTTTAGTATGTATTACACATAATTTAAAAATATTAATTAAATGTTATATAATATTTTCTATAAATTAAAATTTTATGCTAGACGCTTTCTAAAAAATGAAACATTCTTTTTTATAAAATAAGTTATTATTATACACTAAAATATTAATAAAATAACCTTTTTGATAATCTTAAAGCAGTTTCTACATTTAATCGGACTTAGAATTAAATTCTTTCATTTTACAGCTACAGAAATTCTCTACAAAACTAAATAAATCGTCTTTATACGTTTCCTCGAAATAGAGACTACCTGACTTTATTTTTAATGTTTAACACTGCCACTTATGCTGATATATCCACTTATGCTCTTTTTATATATCAAGAAAGTAATGAAGATTTCGTATTCCTCATTTCATACTTAAAAATTATTTAAGGAGACAAAAACAGCTCTCTAGTTAATTGAAATGCGAAACGAAATGATTTAAATTGTAGGTTCATTTAATAATAAGTTTATCACAGTGGAATTCTAATTTCTAGCAAGAAAGAAAGATTAATTAGCAAATATTTTTCTAAGGAAGGTATATGATATTTAATAGTGCTCGTAATTTTTTTAACGTAAAAAGAGGTGAAACATTAATGTTTAGAGATATACTACTTTTTTAATTTCCAAGAAATATTTTTTTTATGATACAGAAAATTTCTTGTTTTTTTTTTTTTTTTGTAAGTTTTTCAGAGAGAAGTGGTAAGATATTATTTATAATATAATTCGTGTGTCTTTTTGTGTATTATATATATTTTAATGGAATAAATCTGTTAATTTATTTTTTTTCTGTTTTGCGGTATATATGGGTACATAAAAAGCAATTAAAATTCTCAAAACAAATCTCTAAAAATAATTTTACTGACAAGCAGGTTGCCAGTACAGTAGTTTCAGTGAATTTAAAGCTGTGTTTTCATCTGTTACCCTCATATGTTCCAGTGTTTTAAAATCATGTTCTACATATTTCATTTTCGCCTGCAATACTAAAGTGTATCTTGTTAGTGCTTTGAGAGTTTCAATAAAGATTTTCTGTTGGAACGATTCTTGTATGAAGTGAAGAAAAATATATTTACACTGCACTACACATAACTGTTTATTGCTTAATATAACCTATTTTAATTTATTTTAACATTTCAAAACATTGGGAAAGTTTTAAGTATTTCCATAAAACTCATGAAAGTTACTTTGTTCACTATTATCTTAAAGAGTTTTTTGAAGACACTTAATTTGTTAACCTAATTAAAAATCCAGGAAATAAAATAGAGTTATAAACACAGTGAATCTGGAAATTTCAATTAAATTCATTTTCAATAAAAATTTCGTCATGCAGAAAATCATGAAGACTTTTATTGACGATGAAAAGTATTCTAATACGACATTTCTTATTTTTATTATTATTAATTAGTAATATTACAAATGTTATTTTAAATATATTAAAATTATTTTCAAATAAAAATCGAAGACTTAAGAAATCAGGTTTGAAATATATTCAGCACTTTACCTCTTTTCAAGAAAATCTGTTTTCAAATCAATGTTTTCTGTCTTATCTACTTGAACCTACTTTTGTTTTTACTACGAAATAACAACATCCATTACAACTTTTAAACGTCAAATAATAGAAACATGAAAGCTTGAGCTTATTTGACAAAACATTAATGTTTTGTAAATAAAACATGGATATTTTGGAATTTTTTTAGATCAGCTGCAGCTATGCCAGGAAATTAATTTGTTAAAACACAAGTAAAAAAACATTAAGCTTAATTCCTAGAACTCGAATTTTAGTTCAGTGTGTCCTGTATATAGTGGTTTAAGGTAGTATATAACATTGACTGAATCAGGGTGAGGATATAGCATGAAAAAAAAAACGGTAAAAAAGTGGGTATTACCAATATTTTCTTATAGAACGCTTTATCTTATTTAACTGCACGATTAAATAAGGGGAAATATTTTATAAAAAATATATTGGTAAAAGCTTTTTATTAATTGATATTTCCCTTGATTTGTCATCCCTTTAAATACATTTTATTCAACCACATTTAAAGATTTTAGTACCAGAACCTTATAAAATTGTGATGATATAAAGTTGTTTATAAAAACCTTACCGACAGTCTACAGTCACTAATGCACGCAAAAAAGTTAATCAAATACAAATCCACATTTTATCAATCTATTTTCAAAGTAAGTACGTTGGAGTCTAAGTTGAAATGAACATTTGGATTTGGACTACAAAAAAGGAATAGCATGTTGTACAAATACATGAATAAAAATGCATATGTATTCTGGCAGATTCATTTCTGTTTTGCAGTGATTTGTTCAACACAACAGTTCAGCTGAAGACAGAGAACACAACAATTTAACAGTTCTGTTCAGGCTATTAGTTTTACATAACAGTTGAACCGGAGTCTGTGAATAGAAAATTGAACAGTTCAATTTAGATGATTAGTTCGCAAAAAAATATCTGAAAACTCATCTTACTTACATGTGTAGAAAATAAACAGAAGATAAATCGTATATTGCATAGAATACGGTTTGTAAATATCGGAATCGATGACATGATAGTGGTAACGATACAAACTTTTGTCAGGAACGTAATCGCATAAAAGCAACTGAATCACAAAACTCTCAATTCAGGTAATAATGTAGGGCAAAGGGATATTTTATCAATTGAAACGTCTTCATTTGCAGTCTTCCGCTCATATATTACTTTCAAAGATATGAGAAATAAGATATTTTATTCTTAATGACGTCCGTATAAGTGCTGGAACATAGTGTGGGCCCACAGAGAAAAAAATTTTCCCTATTTTTTTTTTTTTTTTTTTTGTGATAAAAATGGTTGGTTGGATTTATGTCAGCCAATTATGAGCACATGGGATATAGGCCCTAAGAGGGGGGAGTGCCTTCCGTGGAGGTCTTTCTAAGGGAACCTAACCCGTATTAACGTTTGGAGAATCAAGGTTCGAAGAAAACCACGAAAACTCCGAAAGATTATGCCGACGGGCGCGATTAAGATCGAACCCAGCACCTCCCATCTACCAGCTTCGAGAGCAGAACCTATCGGCCACTGGTGGGGCGTGATAAAAATGGAATTTAGTTTTGTTGCTAGCGGAAAATATATTAATACATACAACCGAGTACAATGTATCCGGAGCATTTTCCGTTCCAATTTTGAAGAATCTTACACACAAACAAAAAGGACGGATTAACATATGACCAAGACATACTAATAAAATTACTTAATGTTTTAATAAACATTATTTATTAAGATAAAAAATATGAATTTCTCAAACTCTGGCAATTAAATAAGGGAACAAAGTAATATTTGAAAAAGAAGGTTATGTTCTATATAACTTTTAAAAGAATTATGTCTCATAAGTATGCCTAATTTAAACATTATACAAGTTTAAATATGGTAAAGTCACAGTGATAAAATGCTTTAGAGTCAAGCTTTTTGGTTGATGTTTTTCATATGTCTCTTTGTTCTTTTCAGCAATATCCCAGATCTGCCACTAACTGCACATTTGTTTAGTAATTGTGAGCAACTTTTATATAACAAACTGTTTCACTGAGTTCACTTGCTTAAATCACATTTTTCCGAGGTTTTATTGCACTGTGCGAGACAGTCTGAAAACTCATTATTATTACATTACTCATTATTACACACTTAAAAAAAATCCTCTGTTTCTGAATCTTGGTAGGGAAATTTAATCATCATCCACATCATCGTCTGTTGAAGATTCTCTATTTCTGGCCTTTGACTTCTCCTTATCCAATTTCTTTTTAGAAAAGATTGAGACACCTTGAATTTCGCAGTTGCTATTGTCACACTGACTTAGTTTGGCTTTTATTGACATTTAAAATTATTTTTATGTGAATATTGGTGAAAAAGTTAAAGAAGATTACATCATATTTAAAACGATACACTTAAAAGATCTAATTTAAAATAAATTTCATATAGCGTCTTTATAAAATTGTTTATTTAGCCGTTTTATACAAGCTAGTTTTGAATTGTTCGACTGATCGTAATTAATCAATTACGAAAACAGCCGTTAGCTGTCTCGACAGTAACTGATTCGGCCTTAAAATCCCTCGGCCAAGTGGAAATGAATGGAAACCTTATTACAGGAATTTCGATACTAGTCGTTTAATTACGATTTAATATACCGTAATCTTTTCGAAGCAGATAATATTAGCGTCTTTTTAGAGTCTGCGACATTTCGATGATGGAGTATGGCGAGCATAGCTCGTAGGGGGCAGAAAATCCTAGTTATCTAAAACTATATTGTATACTACCTATATTTACATTTATTAAAATTATTTATAACTGCATTTAACATACATTTTTTATAATGACTAAAATTAATAAATATTAAACAATTATTTATTAGGCCAATAAATTTTATTTATAAGGCAGAATACATATAGAAACCTTTCAAATTATGCTCATGTTAGATTTTAATTTTGTTTTATATCATTCTAAACATTTAGAAAATGTATTATTTTAACCAATTAATTTATTTTTATCTGTTGATAAAAATCACTATTCAATCACTGATTTATATTGTCTGATTGAAATCCGTGACACGTCAGTTAATAGCCCAGAGCAATTTAAGCAATGAAGAAACAATCAGGCGTTTGACCGGAACGGAAAATAACTGGCATATTACCCCAAGGGAAAACAATAGCCATCTTACACCCAAAAATTTTCGTCGACTTACTCCAAAGTATTGGGCAAGACGCTGGTCCCCCCACTGACGTGAAGAAGCGGGAACCTATCGTCATTTATGATTTGCAGAAAGTCTAGTTATGAGTACTCTCGAAAAACATCGGATTTATTTCTATGGTGTTTAAACTAAGACTTATATTGGGAAATAAAGAAGTCTCGTAAAAGATTTTAGACACTTACCAGAAGTGTTAAGACGAAATAGTAATAAAAAAGCACCACTTAAAATTATAAAACAAGTAAGGAAAAATCATGCGTCAAGCATCGATTATGAAACACTTTCCAGCACATTCTGAATAATGTAACAAAACTGCACGTTTAAAAAATTAAAATATTACGCCTAATTCAACCATATGGAAACGTATAATACATTTCAAAACACAATTTCAGCTGTTTCCATCCACAATTTCAGCTGTTTCCATCCACAATCGGAAATTATGCGAAAATTTTCAGTAGCCCTGTATATGATATATACATTTGAATCTATTAACTAGATGCATGCCAAAATTTTGTTTACTTAAGAGATACATATACTTCAGTTGAAATTTTTTCTTCAGCAATTTCCTCTAATAAGGAGAACGTTACGCGAATACTTTTGTGCAGTCCTGTATTTGAGGTATAGAATTTATATATAACGAGTAAGATGCAAAAAATTAATTAAATTTAAAAGCGCATACCAAATAATAAACCGTACACTCCAGCAATTATTACTCAAAGACAGTACTGTACCGTAGCCGATTTCTTTCGTGTGTCCCTGAAAATGAATAAAAATACTATGAATGCCTTGTTCTAACGTGATCGTAGTAAAGTTCAGTGAATTATATCAGTTTCAATACATTTGAAATAGCATAATGTCATTAAAATTCTCTGCAAACGATTTTTCCCCATATACCATAATGTAATGGAATACTTTTGAGTGCCCCTGTAAATGAACTATTAATCTTATATACTTCATATACAATACCAAACATGCGTTGGTGACCCTGAGTAACCTTCATCAATTGCATGAAAATCCGAGTCTATTTACGGGAGTTAGAGCGTGGACAGACGGTCAGACAAACCGAATGCATATACACTTTTCAACTTTTAAAGGCATATATAAATATTATGCAGACATACACACAATAAATACAATAAACCCAACTGGAGTGAAAAATTAGCTAGAGCCAGGAATCGAACCCGGGACCACAGTATACAAGACAGCTGCTCTAACCACTGAGCTACTCCGGCCGATGCCTGAGCCTGCAATTTCTCACTAATAAACCATGTTGGGGAAGTCACCAGCCTTGGATACGACAGCCTTGGATGACCGGACAACGATGAATAGATTTTAATATTACATCGATCTACCATAAATATAATAAAACACACATACTACAATATATATTAAAACACACATACACACATAAAAAACGCCTGCATTCAACAGTTGAAGGAACATATAAATATTATACAGACATACACACAATAAATACAAGAAACCCAACTGGAGTGAAAAATTATCCAGATCCAGGAATCGAATGGGTCCCGGGTTCGATTCCTGGCTCTGGCTAATTTTTCACTCCAGTTGGGTTTATTGTATTTATTGTGTGTATGTCTGTATAATATTTACATATGCCTTCAACTGTTGAATGCAGGCGTTATTTATGTGTGTATGTGTGTTTTAATATATATTGTAGTATGTGTGTTTTATTATAGTTTTCAACTTTGTTGGAAAGTCTTAAAAAGAACGCAAAAGGAAATTAAAGTAGTAGGGAACCATTTTCCTTACAACTGCGCGGCGTTTTCATACAGCGCCTGCGCGTATGAAAACTACGTGATACAGCATATTGTACAACATGGCATCTCACCTTAAGTTACCTTATATATTATTTGTTGTCAACATCCTATTCCCTCGACTAATATATAGCGTACAACGATGAATGAAGTATCATCGTATAGGTTTTTTTTTCCTACAGACATTACTTACGGCATTTGCATTGTTATTTTAGATTAAGTATCATAATATATATCATTTCTTATGCCAACATGCACTTTCCTATGCACATGGAATATGTCCATCGAATAAAGGGTTATTATACTAGAGGTTTTGAGCAGAATTCTGGTATAGTACACGTGTTTTTCGTAAAACTTCTCGTTTATTTTAAAAAATGAAGTATAAATGAACAAAAAATGGATCGAAAGACAAACTCAAAGATTGCAGCGTGAAAACCTCGCACGGATCTACTGGTTGCCAGATAATGCATGAACTTCATACGGGCATTTTAAACACTGATCTTCAAATGAATTTACATGGTGATTTAATATTTCTCAGAAAAATGATGAAATTCTATTAAACTTATTTTTACATTCACTAAATTCTGAAACATGGATTCCACTGTTGACATGCATTGAGTCTGTTTCTCTTGTGACTACTGTACAATTATTACAGAAAATAATTGTTCTACATTCAAGTTATATGCTGAGATGAATGTATAAATTCAGAAAATTGTGTTTAATATTCAATTTTCTGAAGCATGTAAAGACACATTTGACTCAACTGTTTGTTCTTCAAACAGTAATATATTATTAAACATGTTAGTAATTCGCATCTACGGTATGCTGATACAAAATATATAACCATTATCCTTGACAAAAATGATAATGAGAAAGGAAAAATGTTAGTCATGTATATATTTCCTTGCAATAAAACGATATGTAAATTTAACTTTTATTATTCTCAATTCTAAACTTGTTCAAAATGTATTAAAAATTTTCAGACCACTATAAAATTAAATAATTTTATTAAACTCTTCATCGCTTTAACAAGTAAATCAGACCGTTCGCAGACCGTTCGGAGTTTGTCAAATTTGTTTGTAAGCGGTAGGGTTAAAATAATTGGGTTCAGAATTGGTTTTGGAAATACCAGATATAATGACACCTGTAATTTGGAAGATACATAAGAAGGATTCTTAGCAGATAACGTTTGGACCACTGTGCGGTCTTAGTCAAATGTTTTGTAGGCTAATCGCATACCAAGTCGGGCATATTTTACCGTTGTTGAAAGTGAGAACACGCAAAGTTCACAAACAATTTCCCAGAGTTTACCTAAATATTTTGTGCAATGTGGGCATCGTTAAAAACTAATTAATTAATGATAAACCGCTAAACGTATTTTGAGAATTTACTAATTTTTACAGGAGAAACATGCTATTAAATGTAAAAAAAAAAAAAATCATAACCATTTTTAGGGTTTCGTTCATCTGACGAAACCCTATTCGTCTCGCTCCTCTGTCTGTCTGTCCGTCTGTCACAGAGTCCGTTCTCAGAAACTATACATGTTGGAGACATGAAATTTTGGGTACTTATAGCTGAACACCTCACATCATACGACAAATCATAAAATTCTATAAAAGTCGTACATTTAACCCTTTGGGCTCCCGCATGTGTACTTTAAACAATTCCTTCAAAGTGAGCTCCTAATTAGTTTAGAAGCGTGAAATTTTGCATACTTATAGCTGAACATCTCACATTAAAGGACAAATCATAAAATTGTGAAATTGTTGTACGTTTAACCCTTTGGATTCCCACATGTGTATTTTAAACAATTCTTTCTAAGTGAGCTCCTAATTAGGTTGGAGGCGTGAAATTTTGCATACTTATAGCTGAACACCTCACATCAAACGACAAATCATAAAATTTTGAAAAAGTCGTACATTTAACCCTTTGGGCTCAAGCATGTGTATTTTAAACAATTCTTTCTAAGTGAGCTCCTAATTAGTTTGGAGGCGTGGAATTTTCCATACTTACAGCTGAACACCTCACATCAAACGACAAATCATAAAACTTTGAAAAGTCGTACGTTAAACACTTTGGGGTCCCACATGTGTATTTTAAACAATTCTTTCTAAGTGAGTCCCTAATTAGGTTGGAGACATGAAGTTTTGAGTACTTATAGCTGAACACCTCACATCATACGACAAATGATAAAATTTTGAAAAAGTCGCATATTTAATCCTTTGGGGTCCCACATGTGTATTTAAAACAATTCTTTCTAACTGAGCTCCTAATTAAGTTGCAGGCGTGAAATTTTGCATACTTATAGCTGAACACCTCACATCAAACGACAAATCATAAAATTTTGAAAAAGTCGTACATTTAATCCTTTGGCTTCCGCATGTGTATTTTAAACAATTATTTCTAAGTGAGCTACTAATTAGTTTGGAGGCGTGAAATTTTGCATACCGATAGCTGAACACCTCACATCAAACGACAAATCATAAAATTTTCAAAAAGTCGTACATTTAACACTTTGGGCTTCCGCATGTGTATTTTAAACAATTCTTTCTAAGTGAGCCCCTAATTCGTTTGGAGGCGTGAAATTTTGCATACTTATAGGTGAACACCTCACATCAAATGACAAATAATAAAATTTTGAAAAAGTCCTGCATTTAACCCTTTGGGGTCCCACATGTGTATTTTAAACAATTCTTTCTAAGTGAGCCCCTAATTGTGTTGAAGACATAAAATTTTGGGGCTGAACACCGAACACCTCACATCATACGACAAATGATAAAATTTTGAAAGAGTCGTACATTTAACCCTTTGGGGTCTCACATGTGTATTTTAAACTATTATTTCTAAGTGAGCCCCTAATTAGGTTGCAGGCGTGAAATTTTGCATACTTATAAGCTGAACATCTCACATCAAACGACAAATCATAAAATTTTGAAAATGCCATATGTGTAACCCTTTAGGGTCCCACAAGTGTATTTTAAACAGTTCTTTCTAAGTGAGCTCCTAATTATGTTGGAGACATGAAGTTTTGGGTACTTATAGCTGAACACCTCACATCAAACGGCAAATCATAAAATTTTCAAAAAGTCATACATTTAACCTTTTGTGCTCCCACATGTGTATTTTAAACAATTCTTTCTAAGTGATCCCCTATTTAAGTTGGAGGCGTGAAATTTTGCATACATATAGCTCAACACCTCAGATCACACATCAAATAATAAATTTTGAAAAAGTTTATGTTTAACCCTTTCAACTCCAGCTTGTATATTTTAAGCAATTCTTTCTAACTGAGCCCCTAATTAAATTGGAGAATTGAAATTTTGCATACTTATTGCAGAACACCTGAGGCCAGGCGACAAATCATAAAATCTTAAAAAAAACCTTACGTTTAACCCTTTGAGCTACCACATATGTATTTGAAGCAATTCTTTCTAAGAGAGCCCCTAATTAAGTTGGAGACATGAAATTTTGCATACGTATAGCTGAATACCTCAGATCACACGACAAATCATAAAATTTCAAAAAGTCTTATATTATTTACCCCTCTAAGCTCAAACTTGTGTATTTTAAGCAATTTTTCTAACCTCCGCCCTTTTAACCCGAGGAGAAAATTTCCAACTTTAGTCGACACCCCTTTGACCTTCGTTTCATTTTATGCACCATAGCCTTACATATTTTAGTTCCTTTTTTCCGCCAGGTGCACCTACTTATCTCGGGTGCTATGAGCCCAATCCCCTCGACTAATATATCTACGGATAGTATGTAAAACGGATTTACGTTCGGATACAGGTTTGTTTAGAATCAAGGGCGCCCCTGGTTGTGAAATGTGGAACTAACAGATTTTTCAAAAGATAAAGTGTTTTGAAAGGAATATTAAACGAAACCCATTGTGCGATCTGTGATCACACTTACCCACTTGTTATTGTTTTAATTTAACTTCATTGAAAATACTTCAAAAGCTCTTCAATTTTGACACGCCAATTTATACTTTAATTAACGTAGTTCATTAATTTTTTATACATAACCTCTTTCTCTTTTATAAGAGAAATAAATTTAAACTTTTTCGTTAAAGAGAATTCATGTTTAAAATCAGAAATTCTGAAAAGTGTACCACTTAATGAAGGGAACGAATATTTTTTTCTAACTACATGGTATACAGGAGTTTCCGTGTTAAAACACACTTTCATCATGTAAATGCTATAGTTATAGCTCGGATGAAGAAAACTAGCGCTGCAGTTCGCAGCCAAGTCCAACAAATAAGAGTGAATTATGTCAGCCAGTTACCGTCTGGATAGCCTAACAGGTAAGGCATTGGCATGGCACGCCAAATATCCAGGTTCGATTCCTGGTCTGGAAATTTTTCGCTCTGTTGGAATAAACGTCAACTGTGATACTCCATCGTCGAATATAGTGTACCACTTTTTAAACTTCTTAATTTGTTTATTCCATACCTGGTAAAAAATCGAATTTTTTTAATATCTCTATTTCGGAGTGTTAATATTTGACTTGCAAATAGTGGAAAATTCCTATAAAAAAGAAAAAGGCTATACTTAGAAAATAGTTGTGTTCAAGTATCGGATGTTTAGTAGCTATGGTTATTCTAGCATAAAATGTTTTGAAATTTATTTATATCTTATAAATTTCTTAGAACAGGGTAACAATTAACGTCTTGTTGTTTTTCTAAAAAGATATGTACTTTGAATTTTAAATCAATGACAAATATTTTCTTAATTCCTCTCTAAATATTTGTCGTATTAAATTAGCCCCCTAACATCACTCAAAACCTGTTTACACCATTATCAGCTCGAAATGAAAGCATATACAGTCAGCAGATACAACGGATTTTCCTAAGAGAGAGATCTAAAGTACCCCACAGCTGATTGCTTTCAATTACAATTATGCATTGGTAAATGATCTTTTAAGTACATTAATCCATTTAATCAAATTACTTAAAATCATTAGTGATTAAATTCAAAATTAAAGCTAATATGAAATAGTTGGAGTAATTCCTAATTATCACCAACTGGTGATGGAATAAAATATGTCTTCTTCTCATATTTTATTTTTAGAAAATGTTGGAAATATAAAGTGGAAAAATCTGTACTTTTTGAATTTCAGATAGTTTCATTTTTTAATTTTTAATATTCAATCCCGAACTTTATCGAACTTTGATCTTTATATATGTTTTTGTCATTTTTGTTTGTTGAATTTTTGGGATTTATTTTAAATAAATTTTCATTTATACAATTTTAGTATATACATTTCTTCTTATTATTTTGTATACAGTGTGCCTCAAAAATATTGAAACATGCTTTAATTTTTTAATGGTAAATTGATAAAAATAGTTGTGATTAAGATTTTTCTGTGAAATTGTTATTTAATAAGTTTTCACAAAGTACACTTTTTAAACTTTTAATATTTGAATTTTCAATTAAAGTTATATATTTAAAATTTTAATAGGAAATCATCCTAGATTAAATTGGACACTTAATTAATTATTTGTACTCCACAAGATCATTAATAAATATCAAAGAATTTATTATTAGAGGGAGAATTCGTCAAAATAGTACTATCATAGTACACTGCTCAAAACAATTAAAGGATATTTGAAGTTTTATATAAAATAAAGATATAAACGAAATTTTTTTTTGCCGAAAATAGAAGAAGAGAATCACAAATGCAAATTTTTCTGGTTTTCAAACTGTGGAGTATGCAAATTTTGAGTTCGACGTCAAAAACGTCACTTCAGTGGCAGCGAATGAAATTTGACTTTCAACTGGATAAAAGAGAATGAAGACAAGGATGATCGGCATTCAGTGATTGCTTTATTTCGATGAGTACGATGTCTCAACGAAGCCATTTGACAGATTCAGAAGCTTTGAGAATTGTTGGTAAGTTAGAAGGGGGCGAAACTCAAGCCGAAGTAGCGCAAGCCATTGGAGTGTCACAAAGTGTCATTTCCAGGATCTGGAACAGTTTTTTGGAGAGTGTATGTGCAGGCCGAAGACCAGGGCAAGGTCGTAGACGGGCAACAAAGCCCAATGAAGATCGGTATTTAGCGTTAACAGCTCGGAGACACCGAACCATGAACGCTACACTTCTCCAACAACACCTTCGCTCGGCTACAGGCACCACGATTTCAACTCAGACTGTCCGAAACCGGCTCCATGCTGTAGGTCTGTATGCTCGCCGACCGATGGTATGTGTTAGATTAACATCAAGGCATCGTCGCGACCGCAAAGAGTGGGCAACCGAGCATGTCAACTGGAGGAGAAATGAATGGAGCAATATTCTGTTTTCTGACGAGTCCCGTTTTTCTGTGCATCCGGATAATAGGCGTATTTTCATCTGGAGGGACCGTGGCAGTAGGAATAATCCTGCGTTGGTGCACGAAAGTGTCAGATTTGGCGGTGGAGGAGTGTTGGTGTATGGTGGCATCTCCATTGATGGGCGCACTGACCTCTACATCATTCGAGATGGAGCTCTGACTGGTCGCCGATATAGGGATGATATCCTCAGACCTATTGTAGTCCCTTACGCTGCAGCAATCGGATATAACTTCATTTTAATGGACGATAACTGCAGGCCACATCGTGCAAAACTGGTGGAGGATTTCCTTTTCGAGGAAGGAATCGTTCGAATGGAATGACCAGCGTGTTCTCGAGACATAAATCCAATCGAGCACGTTTGGGACGCTCTAGGAAGATGAGTTTCTGGCTGCCAACAACCCCCACAAACTCTCCAAGAACTGGAAAGAGCTCTTCTGGAAGAGTGGGGCAGAATACCCCAACTCGTCATTAATAGCCTCATTGAGTCCATGCCTCAAAGGTGTTCAACGTTGCTGGCCGCCCGTGGAAACCATACCCCCTACTGAAAATTATTTTCTTTGAAGAAAACACCTTTTCTTATTCTTTTTTTCTCATTTGCACAAATTGTGTTTTTTCCCTTTAGTACACAAATGCGCAATAAAATGCATTTTTTTCTGCCCAACATGTGTAATTTATTCTCATATAAACTATTATGTCTGTCGACCATGTATCAATCAGCTAAATAGTTTACCAGATACAAAATCCACCTAAAACTGCAATATCCTTTAATTGTTTTGAGCAGTGTAGTAAGTAATACATCATACACATAAGTAATCACACACAACATCATCACACATAAGTAACATAGTATATGAACTTTAAAAAAGTATTATATACAGTTGGGTAATTATAAATTTCTAGAAGAACATTTTAAATTTCAACAATGCACTAAATTTATAGAAATTATTCAAAATTTAGTAAGCATACAGAATGGGCAACAATTAAATAAATTTGAAACTGTTATCATATTACTATAAACTGTAGTGATATCTAGGAAGTTTTTAACTTTAAATGTGAATGTTTTCGTTCTGCTGTTCTAATACAATAAATGTATGATATGAATTACACTTTAATAGAAATATTATCTGAATACATAGCTAATTAAATTTGTCGTATAAATTTAACCTTCATCTTTCAAAGTTTCACATCATTAAACGATCGATAGCAAAGCAATTACTGGCAGTGTTTATTTCAAGTGTATTTTCCCATGGGAAAGATTTACAATACTCCACAACTGATCCCTTTGTTTATAATTATCCGTTGGTAAACGATCCCTTAAGCTTGCTCATTAATTTAATCAAATTACGTGCAATCGATAGTGATTAAATTTCAAATTAATGTCAATACTAGACGGCGTAATTCTTAAAATTCATTACCCGCTGATGATGCTATAAGAATTTAATCTTAAAATTTATTAAATAAGGCCCGCTAAAAATCGCATCCCGAAACTTATACTGTTTGAAGATAAGGTGAAAAGTTGCATTTAAGTAAAACGTCATCACATATACACACATATATATATACTTTTCTGAAATTCTGCGACAAATGCTCCAGACATATGTTATCTTTGCATAAAGTAATAATTTCTGAATCAAAACATTATTCCGGATAAATTCAGCCTTATTTAAAATTTTTTACGTAATCCAACAGCAGCATGTAAAAATTACAGCAAGTACGTTCCTTTGCATTAAAGTGATAAAAATATTCAAAAATTAATTCACAGTATGCAGTTTGTGTACATACAATCTAAAATGAATGAAATCTGGCAGAGGATTTCATATGCTGTGGCATTACTTATAATAGCGGTAGATGCAGTTCACGACATCAAAATTTCTTTTCGAATATCTGACACAAATTATAGGGAAACTTCATTTAAGAATCATAAAACGCATGTCAGCCATGTTAAAATATCATTATCTACATGGATACATTAATTGAAACATTAGCTGCTTTAAAAAAGTTTCGAAATATTAATTCATATCTGCGATCAATGAAATGCTTTTATAATTTTTTACCAACACATTTTCCATTTTTAGCATATATTTACGAAATTTAATTTGTACTTTTTCCTCTTTCTTTAATTAAACGTTTATAATAATACGAATTCAAGTTTCCAATTTCTGGCTTTCGAATTAATCCGCTATGTTTAAGGTACCAGACATCTGTAGTTTCTGTTATTAATGCATTATTATACAGTGTCTGTCACGTTCTGAGAAACATCTGCTATTAGAACTGGGGCTCTATATTAATTTTGTCTTAATATATTATATATCGTATGGTGTGTGTACTGCGAATTTCAAAGTAACATTCTTTCCTTATCTGAAACTGGATCTGAACAGGTGAATTGTACAGCTTGGATGGAGAGGGGTTTCAACGACCTTTTGAGACGTCTGTTGGAGATGGGGAGACAAAAGAATTCCCCGAACAAGGGAAAGAGGTTGGAATGCGGGCAGGGTGGAAACCCCTGGGGGTAGGTGGAGAAAAAGCAAGGAGTTGCTAGAAGCAGTCGCTTTGGCTGGGAGAGGGCAGTTGAAGACTGGAGCGCAAAGCGCAAGGTGAGTTCCTGTGTAGAGCTCTAAGATAGAGCGTAGGGTTGAGTGAAGCTCGCAGAACTTAGAGCCCATGTGTTGGGAGATTGAGATTAGTGATGGGCGATTCTCGAGAATTCGACAATCGAGAAAAATCGTCATCGTAAAAAATCACAATCGATACAGCCATCGATTAATTCATAGAATCTACAATCGAGATGTTTTACAGTCGATTATAACGAGAAAAGCTGAAAACAGTTATTGGAAAACTTAGCTATTATTCTGGCCGACAATTTCATAGTAGTGATAGGGCTTAGTGATGGGCGATTCTCGAAAATTTACCAATCGAAAAAAATCGTTATCGTAAAATACACAATCGATACAGTCATCGATTACTTTCAAGAATCTACAAAGGAGATGTTCTAGAATCGATTATTGAAATCATTATTTTTACATATATATAAGGCAGATTTTATTAAATATAAGGTAACTGAAAACAGATGGAATAAAAAAACAACAAACCAAAGGGAAACTATAAAGGAGCCATAAGACTGGAAAAGTCTTGTCCTTACAAGACTTTTCCAGATTGTGCACCTTGGTTGAAAAAAGCTGAAAAAACGCGAGAAGCTATGAAGCGGTAAGGGGAGTTTAAGTATCAAAAATTAGAATTTTTCGGCAATTAGCACCAAAATGGCCAAAGAAATAAGAATCAAAAGCACCCCCTTGTGGCAGAAATATGAACTAAAGGATGATAAAAGGGATCAAAATTTTTTATTGATTTTTCTACGTCATTTGAGATTGGATCTTTAATTTCCCCATTTTTATAAAGTCTTCGACTGGAATACATTAAACGAACTCCCGCGGGGAGCAAAGTAGGAGGGAGGGGCAAGGAAAGTGCATAATATGAATAAGTGGTCACAGGACTTTCCAACGATATGGCACATGAGGGGTGTCGGCTAAATTTAGTAAAGTGCCCCCGCCCGGGGGCAAAGTAAGGGGAGGGGCGCGGGCGATATATAAAATGAAATAGTAGTCACAGAGCTTTCCAATGATATATCACATGAGGGGTGTCAGCAAAAGATAGAAAAGTGTCCCAACTCCCAGGATTCCAATTATCGTGCCCCCCCCCCACCCCCGAAATATACCCTGCCCATCCTTCTCTTTGAAATTTTCATATATTAAAAATTATTCATCGGAGGGCTCCGTAAAAAAAAATCCGATCTAAAATGTTTAAAAACGCTACGATTTCTAAAAAGTTCGAAAAGTGCCTCTCTCGGGGCGCCAAACTAAGGAAGGAAGAAGAAAGGTTCATAATATGAAAGAGTAACTTTGCGATGATAACCGAAAATTTTCCGATGATAGATCAAATGACTGGTCCAAAAAAAGTTTGAAATCTACCCCTCCCACGTGGGTTCCCTCTTTTATCCTAGAATATACCCGGAAATCACGCAGCCCCACTTTTAGAATTTTATATTTAATAAATAATATTTATCGGAGAGCTCCATTAAAAAACCTCATTTAATGATATTTATTGTAGAAATCTCTACAATTAGAAAAAAAATCACCCCCGCACCGCTCCCCCCCCCTCCCCCCCGAACCCCTTCCGGAATTCAACTCTGGGAGGAGAAAGGTTCATAATATGAAAGAGTGGTGAAAGGACTTTCCGATGATATGTCAAGGAGGGGTTTGGTAAAAGTTTGAAAATTACCCGCCCCCCCCCCTCCCTTTGTGCACTCTCGCGCACCCCAGAATTCACTCACCTTCCTCTTTGAACTTTTTATATTTAGTAAATAGTATTTATCTGAGTCTCCAGGTATGGGGCAGCTTGGCAGAGCTAAAATAAGAGAAACATTGAAAATTCGGGGCAAAATGACACTAAATTTAACAGTAAAGTTTGAAACTAGGACTATACAGAACTGAATACACAAACCACTATGCTTCATAACCCACATCGGTTAATAGCAATAAAATGATAAGTGCCAGTTAAACTGATGGCATTGAGCTCACAGGTTATTAACACTAACTGTATATTATACTCTTATTTCAAAGAATAATGTCCCTCAAAAAATAAATGAAGGGAAATATCCCCCCGTTTGCCCCTTTTATACTTAACCAATGAACCTCCAAATCTAATCAGGGAAACTCCTTAACTATAATAAATCAGTATATCAAATTTGAAGCAAATCAGATAATTCTGCATGAAAAAAAGAAACATATCGCTAAATTAAGGGTGGTCTAACCCCTTTAACCCTTTTATACTTAACTAATGAACCTCCAAATCTAATCAGGAAAGCTTCTTATCAGAACAAACATAAAAAAAATTAAAGTAAATTGAATAATTCTCCATGAAAATCCATTTATCTAAATTAAGGGGAGGGGACTCGCCCCGTTTTCGCCCTTGTATACTTAACCAATGAACCTCCAAATCTAATGAAGGAAGCCCCATATCGGAATAAATCGGTATATTAAATTTGAAGCAAATCCAATAATTCTGCATGAAAAACCCTTTTATCTAAATTAAGGGGAGACTAGCCACTCCCCTTTATACTTAACCCATAAACCTCCAAATCTAATCAAGGCAGCTTCTTAACATAATAAACCGGTATCCCAAATTTGGAGCAAATCGAATAATTCTGCATGAAAAACCCATTTATCTAAATTAAGGAGGGGGTCTAACCCCCTTTTCCCCCTTTATACTTAACTAATGAACCTCCAAGTTTAATCAGGGAAGCTCCTTAACATAATAAACCGGTATACCAAATTTGGAACAAATCGAGTAATTCTGCATGAAACACCCATTTATCTAAATTAAGTGGGGGACCAGCCCCCCTTCTCCCCCTTTATCCTTAACCAATGAACTTCCAAGTTTAATCAGGGAAGCTCCTTAACATAATAAACCGGCATACCAAATTTGGAGCAAATCAAATAATTCTGCATGAAAAGACCATTTATCTAAATTAAGGGGGGACCAGCCCCCTTCTCCCCCCTTTATACTTAACCCGTAAACCTCCAAATCTAATCAAGGCAACTTCTTAACGTAATAAACCGGTATACCAAATTTGGAACAAATCGAATAATTCTGCATGAAAAACCCATTTATCTAAATTAAGGGGGGGCGGACCAGCCCCCCTTCTCCCCCTTTATCCTTAACCAATGAACTTCCAAGTTTAATCAGGGAAGCTCCTTAACATAATAAACCGGTATACCAAATTATGAGCAAATCAAATAATTCTGCATGAAAAGCCCATTTTGCTAAATTAAGGGGGGGGGGGGTCTAGCCCCCTTCTCCCCCTTTATACTTAACCCGTAAACCTCCAAATCTAATCAAGGCAACTTCTTAACATAATGAACCGGTATACCAAATTTGGAGCAAATCGAATAATTCTGCATGAAAAACCCATTTATCTAAATTAAGGAGGGTGTCTAACCCCCCTTTCCCCCTTTATACTTAACTAATGAACCTCCAAGTTTAATCAGGGAAGCTCCTTAACATAATAAACCGGTATACCAAATTTGGAACAAATCGAGTAATTCTGCATGAAACACCCATTTATCTAAATTAAGTGGGGGACCAGCCCCCCTTCTCCCCCTTTATCCTTAACCAATGAACTTCCAAGTTTAATCAGGGAAGCTCCTTAACATAATAAACCGGCATACCAAATTTGGAGCAAATCAAATAATTCTGCATGAAAAGACCATTTATCTAAATTAAGGGGGGACCAGCCCCCTTCTCCCCCCTTTATACTTAACCCGTAAACCTCCAAATCTAACCAAGGCAACTTCTTAACGTAATAAACCGGTATACCAAATTTGGAACAAATCGAATAATTCTGCATGAAAAACCCATTTATCTAAATTAAGGGGGGGGGCGGACCAGCCCCCCTTCTCCCCCTTTATCCTTAACCAATGAACTTCCAAGTTTAATCAGAGAAGCTCCTTAACATAATAAACCGGCATACCAAATTTGGAGCAAATCGAATAATTCTGCATGAAAAGCCCATTTAGCTAAATTAAGGGGGTGGGGGTCTAGCCCCCTTCTCCCCCTTTATACTTAACCCGTAAACCTCAAAATCTAATCAAGGCAACTTCTTAACATAATGAACCGGTATACCAAATTTGGAGCAAATCGAATAATTCTGCATGAAAAACCCATTTATCTAAATTAAGGAGGGGGTCTACATCCCTTTCCCCCCTTCATACTTAACTAATGAACCTCCAAGTTTAATCAGGGAAGCTCCTTAACATAATAAACCGGTATACGAAATTTGGAGCAAATCGAAGAATTCTGCATGAAAAACCTATTTATCTAAATAAAGGAGGGGGGGGGGGACCAGCCCCCTTTCTCTCCCTTTATCCTTAACCAATGAACCGTCAAAACTAAACAGCGGAACGCCTTATCAGAATGAACATAAAAAAAATTGAAGCAAATCTTACATTTTAATCAAGAGTTATCGCGTTACGTACATACATACGTATGTACAGTACATGCATACACACAGAACCAACGGGTACATTAGCTCTCAGGCTTAGATAGCCTGTTAGCTAAAAAGAGATTGGATAAGCAGATGGATTCCTTTGAGAAATTATGACTTAAACCAGAAATGCGGTAAGTTTGACTCTGAAAGCTTCATTTAAATCTCGCATTTCGGCAAATCTCATCTCGATGATTTTTCCAGCATTTCGACGCTTCCAGACGGGAATCTGCTCGATGGTTGTTTCTCTCGCGGTTTTAAACCTTTCGGGATGGGAAGTCTCTCGAGAGTTTCCTCTCGCCCTTTTCAACCTTTCCCGATGGGAAGCCTCTCGCTTGTTACTCTCGTCCTTTTCGAAATCTCCCAATGAAAAGCCTTTCGAGGATTTCTCTCGCGCTTTTCAACATTTTGCTATGAGAAGCTTTTCCAGGATTTCTCTCGTCCTCGGCAGAGAAGAAAAGTAAGAAAATTTATCCAGAGTACCAAGGGACGAGATAGAAAAAAAGGCATGACAATGAGCTGTGAAATGAAGCCCTAATTTTCAAAGTTTCTCTTATTTTAGCCCTACCAAGATGTCACATACCTGAAACCCTCCGATAAAAATTATTTATTAAATATAAAATTTTCAAAGAGGAAGGTGGGTCGGGTGATTTCGAGGGAGGAGGACGTGAGAGTGGACTCATGGGGTGCAATTTTAAAAATTTTACCGAACCCTTCCTGTGGCATATAATCGAAAAGCACTTTGACCACTCTTTCATACTATGAACCTTTCTTCGCCCAAAGGGGGGTGGGGAAGGGGCGAACAAATTTTTAAAACCGTAGCCGATTTCTATAATAAATTTAAATATCACTTTAAATATGTTTTTTTTATGCAGTCTTCCGGTAAATATTATTTATTGAACATAAAAATTTTAAAGTGGCGGCTGTGTGAATTCCGGAGTGAAAGAGTGGGCCCACGGGGGGAGAGAGGGGGAGCAATTTTCAAACTTTTTTTGGATCAGTCATGTGATATGTCATCGGTAAGCTCTCGGATGACTCTTTCATATTATGAGACTTTCTTCCTCCCCTCCCCAATTTGGCCCCCACTGCGAGGGTAGTTTCAGTTTTATCCACTTTTATCATTTTAGATCGGATTTTTTTATGGAGTCCTCCGCTAAATATTATTTATAATATATGAAATTTCTGGACACTTTTCCAAATTTAGCCAAGACCCCTCATGTGACATATCGTTAGAAAGGTTTGTGACTACTTATTAGTGCTATGCACTTCCGGTAGCCGCCCCCCCCACTTTGCCCCTCCGGAGGACACTTTTCCAAATTTAGTCAGAACCCCTCTTATGAGATATCGTTGAAAAGGTCTGTGACTACTTATTGATGTTATGCACTTCCGGTGATAGTCCCCCCACTCTTTGCCCCCCCCCTGGGGGACACTTTTTCAAATTTAGTCAAGACCCCTCGTGTGAGATATCGTTGGAAAGGTCTGTGACTACTTATTGATGTTATGTACCTACGGTGTCCCCACCACTACTTTGCCCCCCCCCCCGGGGCACTTTTCCAAATTTAGCCAAGACCCCTCATGTGAGATATCGTTGGAAAGGTCTGTGACTATTTATTGATGTTATGCACCTCCGGTGACAGTCTCCCATAATTTGCCCCTCCCGGGGGACACTTTTTCAAATTTAGCCGACCCCTCATGTGAGATATCGTTGGAAAGGTCTGTGACTACTTATTGATATTATGCTCCTCCGGTGTCCATCCCCCCCATTTTGAACCCCACCCCCGGGGGACACTTTTCCAAATTTGGCCAAGACCCCACATGTGAGATATCGTTGGAAAGGTCTGTGACTACTTATTGATGTAATGCACCTCCGGTGACCACCCCCCCCCACTTTTCCCCCACGGGGGTGTTTTTCTAAATTTAGCCGAGACCCCTCATGTGACATATTGTTGGAAAGGCTTATGAGCACTTACTCATGTTATCCACCTCCCGCACCCCTCCCCCCCTTTCCCCCCACGGGGAGGGCATTTTTATAAATTCAGATCCAGACTTCTCATGTGACATATGGTTGGAAAGGCCTAAAGACCTGTGACGACTTAATCATATTATGCAGCTGCTGTGCCCCTCCGCTCGCTTTGACCCCTCCCCCAAGAGATATGGTCCAACGTTCATTCATTTCGATATTATATTTTTTACAAGATTTTGTAGTGCGTGCACACCACACCCGCCTGCTATCATATATCAGTGCCGTATATAGCGGGTAACCTGTTCGTGATTTCATATTACAAGATTACGTATAAATTAGGGGCCCTAATTAAAGGAGGGGCCCGCTAGCGGTCGAAGTCACCTTGTCTTTATTAACATCGACTCATTCCAGTTCACCCGCAGACTATTCTTGATAAATGTATGACGTATATAATACATAATATATGATTTATAAAAGAAATTTGCAAACTGTAGTCATCGAGAAAAAATTTATACAATCGAAAAATATCGAGATGGCCATACAATCGAGAAAATCGAGAAAAACATCTCGTTATCGCCCATCACTAATTGAGATTAATCTCATGTAAAGCTAATTTAACGTGTATAGAGTGAGAATGATATAACGTAGTTTTAACAGTACACAGCCAGCATTTACTGTATTTAATTTAATGTTGAACAGGATCACCTACATCCGAGATTTAAGTGTAAACAGTGTTTTGTGTTGTGTAAATAGTGTATAAATAAACTGTTAATTTAGTTAATTGAAAGCGTTGATTTTCATTTAAACAATCCTCTCAGTGCGTGACCGATATCACGTAATCATATCGGTGGTGACAGCATATAAATAGCACGGAATTTCTTCAAAAATGTGCGGACTAAGAGGAAACTCCGACAAATTGGTGGCAGAGGTGGGATAGAATCGTCTGAGATCAGTGACTAGCGAGCCGTGTTGCAGTGTGTTAGTGCCGGAGCACCCATTGGAATTCTTGCGTGGTAATTCCGTATCGTCGAGCGGAATTTTAGAGAGATAACAACCAAGCGTCTAGTGGAAGTACAGTGTGCGTTCCCTACCGTCGTTAAAGTGAAACGAACAAGAGTGTTGGTGTCCCATCGTCGTTACAGCGAACCGAACTAAAGTGTTGTGTCCTATCCTCGTTACAGCGAACCGAACTAAAGTGTTGTGCCCTGTCGTCGTTACAGCGAACCGAACTAGTGTTTGTGTCCTATAATCGCTACAGTGAATAAAATTACAGTGTGTTACAGCGCGAGTCTTGAATATCATCAAAGTGACTTTAAAGTGTGAAATATTGAGTTCATCGTGGAACTATGTGTGAGCAGCGGAGTACCCCAGCAGATAAAGTATAAGGTAAGGTGTTTTGATTATTTCTTTCTGCTGACATTCTCGAACAAAAAGTATTTGTTGTATAATTAATAGTAATTTAAAATAAATTGTCTAAATCTTGATAATTTATGTGCAATGAAATAATTGTGTTCAGATAGGTAGGAGATATTAACAACCATATTTACTATTGTTTTAAGAAAAGGTCATAATACCTTGTGCTAAATTTGATTTTCTATTTCTTTTTTACTAATAATGGTAGTGAATAAAATTAATGCATGGTGTTAATAATAGTTGGAAAGAATAATTCAATTTACTTAAATTTAAATTATTATTAAAGTAATATTTAAATGAAGCAATACTGTTTTAAGTTTGAAGAGTTGATAACAAACGAGCAATGAACATTTGCTTAGAATTTTAATTGGTTAGAAGTAAATTCCGAAAAAAAAAGTCTTACAGTGAGAAAAAAAAAAAAGTGAAGGTTTTGATTGTATTTGTTTTAAGTGTGAGAACCAGTATTGAATTTGGAAATATTTTATTGAGGATAATTGTAGAAATTTATATGTGTATGTCATACAATGTTTCTTTATGTGGATGTTTCTATTGGCACCAATACTTTTATTCAATTTGCAACATATCAGTATTATTATGTAAATCGTATGTTATTATCTAATTGTATAAAATGGTATCTGTATTGCATAGTAATCATCTAATGGTTCTAGGGAACCTAATAATGAAAGTAACATAGAAAAATTGATCAAAAGTGTTAAAACTCTGTCTATCAAAGTACCAGAAGGGACTGAGGGATGGAATTTATTTTTCAACAGCTTAGAAAGGGCATTCAAAACTAAAAATGTACCGGAAAACCGGCAGGCCGAAATTCAACTAAATATGTTAGGAGATAAGACGGATAATTTGTTAATTTATACCACTAGGGAACAAATTGAGAGTTATGAGGAATTAAAGGAGTTGGTTCTAAGGGAACACGAGCCAACACCAAAGGCGTGTTTGGAAAAATTTCAGAAGGCTAGTAGAAACCAGAATGAAACTCGTGTACTATTTGCATCGCGTTTAATAGCAACATGGGAAAATTATTGTAAAATTAGGGGTGCGGACTCATATGAAAAGGTCAACCTATTTATATAAAATCCAAGTCTCTGTGTGTCCCTCACGATTCCGGTAGGACCACCTCATTGAAATGAATAATTGTTGAAAAATACTAATGCAGGGTTACCACAGTAGCGCCAAATGTTGGCCAACTTGGCGATAGCTGGCTGATTTGGTGAAATTCCCATTTAAAACTATTAATCTTTCATAAAGGGGGTCACCAAAATTTAATTTAAATTTCGCTCTTTTAATATATTTTTTCAAAATCTATGGGTGAGAATTTAAAGTACATCTTTACATCTTCCTCCCGATGCTACTAATAAAATAACCGCCAATAGACGACGCTGTACTGTATGAGCTCCTAACTGCGCGATTTTAATCTGCTTTAGGTACTTTTTCAGTATAGGTGACTTGGCGAAAAAGGAAATTTGGCAACATTTTCCGGGAACCTATCCACTGTTTCATTTTATATACACACGCATTTTTTTCGATATTTATACAATTTATTTAACATAAAAAAAGCCGTATCTCTAATTTTATACAGAAACAGATGTAATTTGTACATAAAAACATGAATAATTTACATATAAAATAAACATATAAAAAAAACCAAAAACGCTCATCAAGTTTGTTTTCATAGCTGTTTATATGATTTGACAATAAATCTCAATATTTTTCCGTTATACGAACACCATGCCAAAATGTATGCGGTACTTTTCCGTTATACGGACAGCATTGTCGCCAAGCGCAATAGTTGGCGCAAAATGAAAATCACGTGAATTGAAACGTTTAAAAAATAAAAGAAATAACATTGTCGATAGTAAAGTGGGCATTTAAAAAATATAACATTTGAAAATTACAAACTTTTACGGGCTATTTTATTAAATCACAAATATATACTTAAAATAAGTGAACAAATAACTGTTAAACAATAAAGTAATAAAATAAAAAATCATATTAAACTGCTGCCATAAAATTATAAATATTTTTCAGCATTGCAGTAAACATTTCATTTTTTGAATGAAGGCGTCACCATATAAAATCTATAAGATACGACTCTAAATGATGACGAACACGAACAGCTCCCCGATGTCTTTTGTTGCGCCATTTTTCGATGCCCCATAATCTCTCAACATTTGGAGTATGACATCCAGTATTAGGGTCGACAAAATTGTATTTGTGATTTACTGTGAAATGATCATAACCAGCACTTAGCAGTTCATCTGTTTTATATCCTTTCCAGATATCTGTATAAATAATACAAGACTTTCATCTACTTCTATAATTTTATTAGGTCCACCGATTTTTCTATTTGGTCGTGAACATACAGCATTTGCACAAACTTCTCTCGAATAACTATTCCATTCCACTGTTGTGTTGTGGTTCATATCAAGTTGCAGCTCACAAAACTCAATCGATGTCAACTCTTTGCACGATAAATATATAGACCTCAAAGCATTAGGAAAAGTCACCCGCGATCCTTTAAACCATGTTTTTTGTCGTATTCCTACGCTTTCTTCGCATGATCGTAAGCTACATCTCAATTTCGGATTTCCAGAACTCATCCATAATTTCATTTCATGATTTTTTGAACACAATCTTTTATTATGCAGAATTCCAAATTCCTGAAACAGTTTTATCACAACTTCCTCATCATCTGGTAATTGCCAAATGATAAAATCCATCTGAGTATCAGCAGTAAAAGTAAACTATAACTTTATAAAAAAAAAGCATTTATAATTCGATTAATAGCAGATTAAAAAACTTTCCAAGGTTAAGGTTAAACAATAATCATTCACGTGATTCACGTTTCATAAATAACAAATCACAATGTTTCGCATGGTTTACAATAAAAATCTACGATCAGGGTTGAAATAATTGGCGCATTAGCATACATTTTGGCATGTTGTCCGTATAACGGAAAAGTACTGTGTATGCTAATGCGCCAATTATTTCAAAATGCTAAAAGATATTTGTAATTTTATGCCAGCAGTTTAATATGACTTTTATTTGGAACAGATGTCATATTCGCCCCATATTGGCGCGATTTTTTTCTGTCGCCAATATCATATAGGCAACAGGTACTTAACTTGCGTCAAAGTGTCGTTATTTTGCTTGATGTGGTAACCCATATTATGTTGTTTATGCTGTTGATGTTTTCGCCAAATTGGCAACCGAAAAAAATCGCGCCAATATGGGGCGAATATGACATCTGTACCTTTTATTTTATTGCTTTATTTTATAACAGTTATTTTTTCAATTATTTTAAGTATGTATTTGTGATTTAATGAAATAGTTCGTAAAAGTCTGGAATTTTCAAATGTTATATTTTTTAAACGCTCACTTTAGTACGACAATATTTTCTCTTTTATTTTTCAAATGCCTCAGTTCACGTGATTTTCATTTTGCGCCAACTATTACGCTTGGCGACAATGGTATCCGTATAACGGAAAAGTACCCAAATCTCACTTTCTGATGCCCAAATTACACCAAACTTTTTTTAAAAAACGCCAAAGCCCCTACAGTGGAAAAGTATCAAACTGTCTATTATTTTGCGCTGTCTGTGTTATAGTTTATACTATATGCAAGGTGAGTGGAGCGAAGAGTTTAAACATTAAATATTAAAGTTTCGGCACAGATGTCATATATACAACGGGTACTTAACTGTCGCCAAAGTGTCGTTATTTTGCTTGATATGGTTACCCGATGTTGTTGTTTATGCTGTTGATGCTTTCGCCAAATTGGCGTCGGAAAAAAGCGCTCCAACATGGGGTATATATGACAACTGTGCCAAAGTTTCTATAAAGCAGTATAAGACTAAAAATTAAGAATAAAATAAATGCAAAATAAAACTAAAGAAGAGAGAAAAATCATGCGTTAAGCTTAGAATATGAAACACTTTCCAACACATCCTGAATGCTTTAACAAAACGTCGTTATTTAGGCAAATAAGGTAAATAAGATAACTAAGTAAACATTTTAGAAAACGCATAAATTTTTTTAAAAATTGATTTCAGCAGTTACCGCCCATAGCCAATAGTACCGTTATTACATGCCACTATTTAGCTAAAATTTAATTTAAACTACCCTTAAAGCTACTGAAATCATATTTCCAGATATTATCATCCATAGACGGTTATGTATCCAATTCTGGCACAGATGTCATAATCGCCCCATATTGGTGCGATTTTTTTCTGATGCCAATGCCATATACGCAACGGGTACTTAACTGGCGCCAAAGTGTCGTTATTTTGCTTGATGTGGTAACCCGGATTATGTTGTTTATGCTGTTGATGTTTTCGCCAAACTGGCAACCGAAAAAAAATCGCGCCAATATGGGGCGAATATGACATCTGTGCCCCAATTCTTTGCGTGACCCTGTATATCATTTTATCTATATTCTACAAATATTTCTTAGTAAACTAAATGCAGTTCAGCGTAAAACTGCATAACTCCTTTAAAAACCACCTTTAAGCAATTTATTCTCATACTCAGTAACCCTTACGAATTCTTTTGTGTAGCCCTGCATATGAACTGTAGCATTTATACACACGATATAGTATGCATAAATGTAGTGAAACACAAAAGCGCATATCATAATTAAAAATGCATTTCTAGCAATCATTGCTTATGTACGTACAATACTTCGGAGAAAAGTTTCTTGGCGAGAAAGAAGTTTGCCAACGTATTTTCTGACAACCTATTTACTGCTTCATACTCACAAGCAATTTTTTGCACATGTATACAATTTATTTACCCATTTTTATAAAGAAACAGAAGTAATTTTTGCACAGATGTCATATACGCATCGGGGTTGGCGTGATTTTTTTCTGACGCCAATTCGGCAGAAATCTCGCTTTCGAATACCAGTTACTTATATATTTTTAAATTATTTGCTATAATTTTGAAAAGGAAATAACTATAAATAAATAAAAGTCTGAATAATAACTATAGAACAAAACAGTTTATATAATTTAAAAACAGAAAGTAAAAGTAAATAAGCAATTTATTAATAAATAAAAAAGAATAGCCGGCCAAATAACACAATTTTAGCGACATAGGTATCCCGGTTCGGCACAGATGTCATATTCGCCCCATATTGGCGCGATTTTTTTCTGACGCCAATGTCATATACGCAATGTATACTTAACCGGCGCCAAAGTGTCGTTATTTTGCTTGATATGGTAACCCGGATGTTGTTGTTTATGTTGTTGCTGTTTTCGCCAAATCAGCGTCGGAAAAATAACGCGCCAATATGTGGCGAATATGACATCTGTGCCCCCGGTTCATATCTGAAATCTGTGCCGTAATTTGTATATAAAAAATATTATATATATTTAGAAACGATTTTTTTATGTATATAAGTGCATATATAAGCAAAAATAAAAGTTCATTAGATTTGTTTTCGTAGCTGTTTATATATTTTGGCAACATATCTCACTTTCTGATGCCCGAATTACGACAAGCTTTTTTTAAAAATGCGCTATAATGGAAAAGTACCTAAATGAATATTTAACAGAAATAACCAATTATACAAACTAAAACTTTTTATTTCGAGATCAAAGCATTGTTTTTAATTTCGATTAAAAATACATATATCCTTGGATAACTTTAGTTGAAATTAGGTTCACGACTTAATATCTTAATCCATAAACCTAAACAAACACAAGTGATTCATTCATCGTGAACCGTAAAAATTATTAAATCATTGAGGTAATCATTCACAAAGTAAGCTCTCCAACAATCAATGGACAATATTCTAATGACGTCATAGTAGGTAAAATGGTGGCGGCATCATTTGTTTATGGTTTGAAATCACAAAGATTTAATTTTGCAATGTCTCTTAGTTACATTATTTTATTGTCATATTTATGAGATCAGAACAAAAGCATATTTTTTCATTATTTAGTTATTAAAGACGGAAAAAAATTATAAATGTGCATGATTTGAAAAATTTAAATAATTTTCTTTCTTAATACTAAAAAATAACATCGGGAAGTAACAGCGAGTGTAAGTTAAATAAGTTTAGCTGTTTAATTCTGTTGTAATATTCAAAATAACTGTATTTATTAGATTTCAGTAAACAACATCAGGGCCTGATTCTACTTTGAAGTTAGAGAAATTACAATGTCATTTCAGGACCTTTCTTTTGGAGAAGCTTTTCTAAATTCCACATATACATGGAAACTCTTCAGTGTTAGAAATATTATTCCCAGGACTGGCATAACATGAGAACGGCCTGCAATTTTACACAAGTTTTTGAAAACTACTTTATATCAGAAATTTCGCTAAAAACTGGTTACTTTTTTGTTATAGAGGTCCACACTATTAGAATTATGACAAGTTGCAGCCAATTTCGCCAAAGTCGTAACCAAGATCGTGAAGCACACACATATAATACCATATAATATTATTTCATGAAATCGTATACGATAATTTAATAGTTTTTACCTTACTTCAAGTGTGTAATTTATTTATTTTTAAGGCTTAACAATCTAAATTGTCCAATATATGAATTAAAAAAAATGTAAACAAAGATTGAATAGACATGACCGCAAAGAGCCTCAAATCTGCATAACACTTGGAACCAAACTGTGCAGATTAGTGGTCTTAAACTGTACACAGTTTTTCATAAATGTGTTTCATTCTTAAAATTTGTTATTTTCATCTATCACTGCGGAACAAACGAGAAAACGCATATTCTTGCACATGAGTTGTATATATCTTTATATCTAAATTTCCGTCATTTTTGACGGGCTACCTTTCTAGTCAGTTAATAATTACTGATAAGTTACTAAATACGTTAGATGAGGAAACCGCATCATATATTGGGTTAACTCAGCAGAGTAAATAGTTAGAAGCTTCTAAAACTGCTAAAGACTGTGACAATTATTTTGACTCTAAACACAAGTCTTATGCGGGTACGTATAAATGTTTTAAGAGTAAATATTGGTATATAAACAGTGAAAAACTGAGACCGAGGGAGGATAGTAAAGTTAGTGGTAATTGGAGGGAAAACGAGAGTAATGAGATTAATTCTTTTTCGGTTAGGAAAACTAATTTTAAGAAACCTAGTGATGATTCAGCTCCTAGATGCTTTAAATGTAGTTTAAGAGGTCATTACCAAAGTTTTTGTAATAAAGTGGGTAATGAGGGAAATAATAATGTTAGTAGAGGGCGTAAACAGAAAGCGGGTGTAAATAAGATTGTCGTGAAAGGAAAACAAAGAATTACCTAAAGAGGCTATTGTGGCGAGGATATCGGCAAAGGCCGGACAGAGAACTAATGTTATTGGCGAGAAATTAAATAAATTCGAGAAAATTGAAGTTAGTGTAAATGGGCAGAAAGCGAAATTATTGGTTGATTCTGAATGTGAAATTAGTGATATTCAAAAAGATTTGGTACCGGAAGAGAAATTAAAAGGAGCGGGTAGTATTTATTTACAAAGATTATTCGGTGAAGCAGTTAAATCACCGTTGGTTAAATTACTATTATCTATTCCGGAATTCGGACAAACTAATATAATTCATCAGGAAGTACTTTGCGCGGTGACCGATAATATTAATGAGCAGGTAATTTTACATCCCGAAGTGATTAATGAATTGTCAGGGGTCAATCGCGAGCAGTCATTGCTAGAGTCCCAAGAAATAGAAAATTCGGAAATGAGTATCGATAACTCGAGTGAAAGGAAAGTTATGAGTAGCGATAATTGTAATGTTTACGCAATAGAAACGAGATCAGGAGATTTTCAAAGTCAGAATGAAGAAAAGACGGAAGTAGAGGAAAATAATAAAGTTATCGTTAGTAAATCAGATATGTTTAAGAAATCCCAATTGGAATGTAAAGAGTCAGAGAGAGCTTGGGAATTAGCTAAAATGGATAAAGGAGATTAATATATTGTAAATGGTTTATTGTATCATAAAGAGAAATTGTTAGGCGAAACTATAGCACAATTAGTAGTACCCAAGGTAAAAAGGGAACAAATCCTAAAATTAGCGCATACTTCGGTATTTGGAAGGCATCACGCAGCCAAGAAAACGTTACAGAGAATCAGGTATTCGTTTTATTGGGAGGGGATGGCGAAAGAAACTAAACAATTTTGTGAGTCATGTTTAGAGTACCAATTGACGAGAGGGGTTAAAGTGAATGATACAGCACCTATTTCCCCAGTATCGCGGCCAGAACTTCCATTTCAGGTGGTTAATGTTTATTTAATTGGGCCTATTGATCCTAAAAGTTCAGAAGAGCATCAATATATACTAACCTTAATTGATCAGCATACCAGGTGGGCGGAAGCAATACCTCTAAAAAGTTTAACTGCTAAAACAGTGTGTGATGCATTACTTCAAATATTTACGAGGACATGAATTCCAAATATAATCGCCTCTGATAATGGAACCAATTTCACTGCCGACTTAACGAAAGAATTTGAGAAAAGGTTAGGTGCTAGTCCACGATTTTTGACTCCACAGTACCCACAGTCTAATGGTCTTGTGGAACGTTTTAATCAGACGCTTAAACGTATGTTGCATCATACGATTAGGGAAGAAAGGAAAAGATAACATGAACAAATACCATTTATATTATGGGCGTATAGGGAAGTCCCAAATTCTACGACAGGAATCGCACCTTTTCAATTATTCCGGAGCGTCCTTTATCAGTTCTCAAGTCATCCTGGGCTGGAGAAAAGAAGGGGGCACAATTAGATACTATGCCGATTCAGGAGTATTTGAATAAACTTAGGGGACGCTTAGAAAGAGCCGCGAATGAGGCAAAATTATCGTCCGAGGTGCAACAAGGCAGAATGGCCTATCATTATAATTTAAGGTCGAAAGAAAAAAAACGTTTGAAGTAGGCGATAAAGTAATACTATTAATCCCCGATTCAACTAATAAGTTATATTCTAGGTGGCAAGGGTCGGCAACTATTGTCGAAAAACGAAACCAGCATTCGTTTATAGTTCAGTTAGCCGACGGGAGTAAGAAGCACGTGCACCAAAATAAAATAAGAGAATTTATTGCTAAGTGTAATATAGTTAATATTGTTTTTGAAAGTGATGAGAAATTTGGAGAAGTTTGTGAAATTCCTATTTTAAACTGGGAACAAGGGGTAGTACGGGACATAGAAAGGTTCGAAATAAAAGGGTTATCTAATAGTCAGGTCAAGGAAATAAAGTCCATTTTGAGGGAAAATAAAGAGGTATTTATGGGTCCTGTGCGGCCAACGGAAGTAGGGGAGCACCGTATTGATTTGAAACCGGGTGTGGCTAGGAAAAAGCCAAAGCTATATGATGTACCTGTTGCTTATAAAGAGGAAGTATATAGACAGATTCAGGAGTTATTAAAATTAAATCTAATCGAAGTATCAAATGCAGAAATTAGTCATCCAATTGTTTGCGTGGCGAAAAAAGACGCAACTGTTAGGCTTTGTATAGATTATAGAGCTTTAAATTCAGTAACGCAGGTGCCAACATTTCCGAAGAAAGATTCGCAAGAAATCATGTATACTGCGGGGGCAGCTAAATATTTATCTTCGATTGATTTAGTGAGGGTTTATTGGCAGATTAAAATGTCTGAGGAATATAAACTTTTGACAGCTTTTACAACTCATAATGGGACTTATCAGTGGCGTACTATGTCTTTTGGTTTATCAGGGGTGGCTGCTACTTTCCAAAAAGATATGAATGAGGTCCTTCAAGCTCATCGGAGGTATGCACAAGCATATATTGATGATGTCATCATTTCCTCCGACACTTGAGAAGAGCATTGTGAGCATGTTAGGGCTGTTATAGAAGAACTTAAAAATAGAAATTTTACAATTAGGGTGGATAAATGTAAATTTGGAGAGAAATTCACAAGTTTGAAAAGTTTTTAGGTCATGTAATTGGGTGTGGAATGCATGCTCCTGATGAGGAGAAAATTGGAGCAATAAGGGACATAAGGAGACAGAAAACTAAAAAGAAAGTTAGATCTGTTTTGGGATTAATGGGATTTTACCCATCTTATATTCCAAATTATGCAGAAATTGCTATTCCTTTAACAGAACTAACTAAAGGGAAGGTTAAAAATACTGTAACATGGGATGAAAGGGCAGAAGAGGCATTTAATACACTTAAAGATGAGTTATGTAACGTGATGCGTTTGGCTACACCTACCGTAGGCCTGGAATATCAGCTTCACGCCGATGCTTCAGACCTGGCAGTAGGATGTTGTCTTACTCAAAAAAGATGAAAAGGGGCAGTTGAAGCCGATAGCTTTTGCCAGTCAGAAATTATCAGGGGCTCAGGGTGCTTGGCCGAGTGTAGAGAATTAGGCTTGGAGTGTTCTCTTCGGGTTGCGGAAGTTTGAAAAATGGACATATGGACCTCAAATTGAGATCATAACGGATCATAATCCATTAAAATTTCTCACTGAAACAACCCCAAGGTCCCCCAAACTCTCTGGATGGGTTCTGGCCTTGCAATGCTGGAACCTGAGCATTTCTCATCGTCCAGGAGTGCAACATTTGAATGCTGATGCAAGTTCTAGGCTACATAGGAAGAGCTGGGAAGAACAGCCAGTATCTAGCCCATCGGCATCAATGACAAAATAGTGTACAAACCTGAAAGGGATGTCATCACGTTTTAATTTTTTTTATGTATGTGTAATTGTATTTGAATTTCGTGTTTATAATAGTGTGGCGTGTGTAGTTTTTCTGTAATAATAATATCAATACAAAAACCCTTAACGGGTTAAAAGTTTGTGGCGCAGCGCTTTATCTTATGCTCTAAGAATTTTAAATATGGAACTTAAAAATAATGATATCAAATTTTGAGTGACACTATGCTATTAATTATAATATCTATATACATTTATTTCATCATTTTATTTTTTTATAATTGCATGTGCAAAAATTATGTTCATTATAAAAGATGTATAAAAGTTTATTCATTGATGCATTATCATTCGTATCTCTCATAAATTCAAAATGTGAGTTTTAAAACATATGATATCAAAATTTAAGTGACGCCTTGGTGTTGCTTAAAACGATTAGTTTTAAAATTCAATTTAAATTTTCTTTTGGCTAAATACATTTACACATCTAAACAATACTTTTCATTTTCCAATGCACTGTTGAATATATTACTTTCACTGAATCTATATAATGCACTGAAATGTATTCATTTGAATAAATTGATTTATATTTTGCGCCACGCTATCCAAAAATCAAAATTAAAATTTATGTAAATAGTTTTTTTCGTCATATTATCCATTTGCATACATTTAACTTAGTTTGGATACAATGACGCAAAAAACTATTTACATAAATTTTACTTTTGATTTTTGGATAGCGTGGCACAAAAGATAAATCAATTTATTCAAATGAATACATTTCAGTGCATTATATAGATTCAGTGAAAGTAATATATTCAACAGTGCATTGGAAAATGAAAAGTATTGTTTAGATGTGTAAATGTATTTAGCCAAAAGAAAATTTAAATTGAATTTTAAAACTAATCGTTTTAAGCAACATCAAGGCGTCACTTAAATTTTGATATCATTTTAAAACTCATATTTTAAATTTATGAGAAATACGAATGATAATGCATCAATGAATAAACTTTTGTACATCTTTTTAAAATGAACATAATTTTTGCACATGCAATTATCAAAAAATAAAATGATGAAATAAATATATATAGATATTATAATTAATAGCATAGTGTCACTCAAAATTTGATATCATTATTTTTAAGTTCCATATTTAAAATTCTTAGAGCATAAGATAAAGCTCTGCGTCACAAACTTTTAATCCGTTAAGGGTTTTTGTATTGATATCAGTACTTTTTTAAGTTAATGATAAAAAAATAAAACAACAACAACAAAAATTAAAGACCAGACAAAGAATTCATAGTCAGGATTTCTATTCACCTTCAATCTCTCCCCCTCCCTCCCCGCAAAAAAAGATGCATCATATTTCCATTTTACAGAGCACTGTGCTATGAGATTTTTTAAACCACTCATTGGTAAATATGGAGGTAATTCACAACATGCATGTTTAGATGTTATTTCTGTTGGTTTGTTTCAGAGATATAAAAAGCTATGTTAAATTTTACTAAATAAAAAATTTACTGTCTTAAGAAAAATAGCAAGAACTATTGCTCTTTAAACATACACACATATATATATATATATATATATATATATATAAACTTCCACCATCCTTCTTTAAAGCTCTTTATTGGTAATAATAGTAAATCATATAAAATAATCTCCTGAGCCCCAAAAATTTCACTTCTCCCTTCTCACCCATCTATCCAGCTTACCTAAATAATTAAAATCTTTCAAACTTTAGTTTGAAGAAAAAAAAAAATCTGCAATATTTGTTGCTCACTAACATAAATAAATAAAGCCCTAACTCCCAAATGTACATTTCTCCTCTCCTCTCTCCCCCTATTGCACAACATTAAAAAAAAAAAAAAAAAAAAAAAAAAAAAAAACACTCGCAGATATTAAATCTTTAGTGTTTTTGGTGAGTGAATTACATATGAAGATAAATACGGATAGATCTTTATAACACACCTTGGGATGAGAAGTTCTGCATATTATAGAATTTTGCATTATATAGATCATATTTCATTCATCATTAAATTTACCTTGTAAACGTGCTTTAAATTACATTCCTTGGAACTAGAAATAGTGAAAATTATAAAATTTTACATAATAGTATAGGTGCAGATTCCCAATATGTGGAAGGAGAAAGTGGCTCCTAAACCCAAAAAGTCCAGTGGCCTCATTGTGAAACAAACACATAAAAAGAATTTAGTGTTTGTAAGGGACTGAATTCAAAGTGGAAAATAATTTATTTTATATATACATATGTCTATGTACAAGAAAACACAGACTAATTACATCAAATGGGTTTGTTTAATTTAATCACAAAATTCTTTAAATTTAATTATTAAGTCTAATACAAATCTTAAACTATGTTCATTCAGAAGATATAGTTGGACAAGATACATTTAAAAAAAATGTAAAGCTAAGCAATCATGGTAGTGGGAAATATTAGGCCAACAATATTTCTAATTTTGATTTTATCGTATAACATTACATTAAAAAATTTGTGAATGTGAAAAATTATTTAGCGCTATAAAAATCAAAACACACTTCAGACGTTTATTTTTCTATGTAATACAATAGTTTTCTGTATTAAACAGATCATTCTGGACTGTAGGAAGGAAAATACACTGATTTTATTTTTTTAAAAGGTAGAAATCCATCATTAGTAGAAAAGGAGCATCCCTGTATAACGTATGGCGACTGAGACTTTGAAAGTTCGCGGCCGAAGCAAAAAATTTAGTCGTCACATGGCGTCTGTGAATCTTCACCTATACATAATAGGTATAGATCACAGGGCCAAAACTAGCCTTTTTTGTACCCGGGGCAAACATGGATTTTGGCGCTTCCCCCCCCCCCCCCCTCTTCTATAAAGTATATTTACAGAGATAATTTTATTAATTTTCTAATAGCCGACTTATTTTAAAATTTAAAGTATGTAATCATAAGACATGTTATTCTGAACTACGTAATCTACAATGGCGGGTCCAGCGGGAAGGTCACGGGGGTCATGATTCCCCTCTGAACACCAACAAAAATTTTCTAAAGAGCATTTTTAAAATGAAATATACAGTAGAGTCCCGATTATCCAAGTCCTGCTTAACTGAGTTATTTTCTTCTGATGGATTGATGGCTTCCACTTTTATGAAACAGCCATTATAAATGAAGTGTTAGGTAAAGATGAAAAAGCAGCCGTAAAAAAAAGAAAAGAAAAGAAAAAAAAGCCATTTCCCTTCCCCCCATTCTGACCAGAAAACCAGAGTTCTAACTTTTTATGACTGCGCTTTCATCTTCACCTAACACTTTATTTATAATGACTGTTTCATAATAATGGAAGCCATCAATCCATCAGAAGAAAATGATCCATTTCAAAAGTATAATCCTTCATTTGGCGCCGGGGCACATGACCCCTCGCCCCCTTAGTTTCGGCCCTGATAGATCATGTCACACATTATTAAATTACCTTTAGCTCGTGACTGACTGTTTTGGGGGCACTAAATGCATGGCTGGCAAATTTATTCATTTTTCACTATTTTTAATAATGAAATCTTTGCCTTATTTTTGGCAGAAGTTTCTTATATTAAGGCAAAAATTTCTTTTTTTTTTTTAAGTATTACTTTTGGAAGGCATGAATTTAGTGCATAAAAAAAAAAAAAAAAAAAAAAAAAAAAAAAAAAATACGTCAAGAGCTGCCACCGATTATAACACTCATTTACAAAAAAATTTAAGATATTGTTTTCATTGCTCCAAAATAATGCGTTAAAGAAGACAATGTATCAAATTTAGTGTTCCAAGAAATTAGCAATATTTGTGAAACACATGTGCTTCTTAACTGCAAAATTTATTGTTTACATCTGAGAAAAACATTATATGCAACTTCTGTATTAAAATTTTTTAGTGGCAGGCTTTTGTGATTGAACAAGGACTGCTTCCAGAATACTTTAATAATTTTACAATATAAAATTATGGCTCTCGAACTACTATTGATGAAATACAGTAATAGGGATAAAAAAAATCATTAAATAAATATAGTTTATTTAAAAAAAAATAATTGAATTTTCATCAGATATACTGATGGTTACTACCATACATTATATGCAACATATTTATTAGAAAAATTACAACTATTTAGATGAAGTTTTAAAATGTAAACAAAATGATGCCTTATAAACACATCAAAAATACAGTTCGTTTTCGAAAGCTGTGCCTAACACTCTGAGACAATTTTACGATCCAAAGGGGTTATGCTGAGATGGGTATTTGCCGAAGTTCCAGTTGTATGGTGTCACTCAGCTAAACAGCCTCCGATCATCCCTATTTTGATAAAATCAAAACAGACCTGATGCATGCTCAAAAGCGCAGAAGGTTTCGCTTTACGAAAACAAACAGTACCTCTGAACAAAATCATTATACAGTAGCCGCCCTCAAATCCGCTCAACTTGGGACCAGATTTTAGAATTTTGCAGATTTCTGGTCCTTGCTTTGTTTACAGTTTTTAAACAGTCATTTGAATGTATTTATGTAATCAAAGTTATAAAAAATCCTTGCAATATAGTAAAATATTAAAATAATTAATTACAGTAATAAACTAAAATGATAAGAAGTAAGATAATTTGAAAAATGATTAAATTATTAAAAGTAAAGATCAAGTAAATAATAATGTATAATTAAATCTGCATTATAAAGATAAGAATCATTTTCCTTGAATTATTGAATGAAACCTCCTTCCTAATGGTACCTATTAATTCGCATCAAAATTATAAAGTAAGGAAGTTTTATTTCAGGTTTAGTCAGTCTTAATAGTCAAAAAATCTGGATTAAAATACATAAAAAGATTTGATAAAAAGATTGTGATTACCATTTTTCTTTTTTTTTTTTTATCAGAGATAAATTGTACTTACACTTCCTTCCAAAAAAATCATGAGTTCAGTCATATTATAGAGAATTAATTACATACTGAAATACAAACAGAATGATATAAAATTAAAAAATTCTGTAATTTTGCCCTTACATCTGAACTGAAAGTTTCATTGTTTACATCTGTGATGATGTGCAGATTTAACGCTGGTAGCTGGGTGGGTACCCGGGCAGATAACCACTACAGCCCTGAAAATTATTGCTTGTTTTTAGCACAACATATGTTTGTTTTGAATGCTTTCTCGTCACTTCTTTATATGAAAAACAAATACAGGAATAAACATAAACATCGAATCTGATTTATGTCTAAAACTAAGATTGAATCAGATATTAGGAAGATGTGTTTGGTAAAGCAAGCATCACCCTTATCATTAGCAATACAACATAATTAATAGTCATCCTAGTGCATACCCACATAGCACACAACCATCCATAAGTCATCTACAAGCTGTAAACACAAGACGGCCAACACATCTATAAGTAGTCTAAAAATATCCACGATACACTCTTTTCACATCTAATAGAAATAACATGTGTGTCGTTTTTGAGTTCCTTCAGACGTCGATTATATCCAGAAAATCTATGAGACCACATCTATAAGACCTTCAAGCATAGATCACTTTTCGACATGGGGTACTTCTTATAGATGCACCCAAGACTTGCACTATAGCTACCCAGGTACATCTGATAAGCATCTATAAGAACTCTAAATGTTCGTCATTTTTTGATATTCGGTACTTCTTATAGATATACTTAAGATGGGCAAAAAACAGCTGTCATTTCATGGGAAATACAGCCTTGGCTAAAAGTATTGAGCAACCATATATTTTTAATATATTTGTAAATATAGTAGTAATACACAAATATTTAACTGCATACAACTATGAATTTTCTTTTTGAGTTATTACAGTTGAAGAAAAAATACAAAGTAACAACTAATTTTTTAATGAAGCCATTATATATATATATTTACTTTGTTGTATTATACATGCCAATTAATAGATAATCATGAAAATAAGAATAATTATAGCTAAAAGTGCTAAAGTATAAAGAACTTGTCTTCAACAATGAAAATAAAGATATCTTATGTTGAAAATACTTTAAATTTACATTTAAATTTCAATGTGTTAAAAATATTAAGAATTATTTTCATGACTATCTATCATGCATTATATAATAAAACTCCCAGAAAACAAATTAATTTAACAGTTTTTTAAAAAAAAGGGTTTTTAAAATAAAATGACTTCATTAAAAGATGAGTTCGTTGGCTTTTTTTTTTTTTTTTTTTTCAAACTGTGGTAACTTAAGAAAATTTCTAATTGTATGTACTTAAACATTTGTATATAACTATTATTTTTACAAATATATTAAAAATATTGGGGTGAAGGGAGGTTGCTCAATACCTTCGGTCAAGTATGTATTTCCCATGAAATGACATTTTTTTACATGTCATAAGTATACCTACCTATATGAAAATCAGAATAATTCTTGGAATTTCAAAATACAAATAATCTTGTCTTCAACAACAACAAAAAGAAATCTTATGGTTAAAAAAACTTTTAAATTTATACATGATTTTTATTTTTAACGCATCAATAAAAATTATAAAATATGTACTTAATCATGAAAATTAGAATAATTCCTAAAATTATCTATTGTACTAGCATAAGCATAACAATTGCTATGCCATGCAAATTTCATTAATGAAACACTGAGCAAGAATTTTTTTTTTTTTTCAAGCAAATGTTTTAATTAAAAGTACAGTACTTGGTTTGCTGCCATTTTTCTCACAAACTGTAATAACCTTTAGACACTAATGGCATACTAAATAAGCCAAACAGTTAACAGTTGCTAATGCTAAAACAATTATGTAATTAGCACCATATTAGCATTATTCCAACATTAACACCCAAAGAGCACTGACTAATTTTTTAGATATTTCCAATAGACATCTTTTATGTTGTTGCTTTTTCATGTCAGGGTCAACCAGGTGGGGAGGCCTACCAAATGGCTTGAGCTCTCACAAGCCCTGCTTTTCATGTCACGGAGAAATTTTAGTTTCATTTTTGGGATACATGAAGCATTCAATTTTTACTTTCATTTCTTTTCAGGCTCCAAATTGAAGACCCCCCCCCCCTCCTCTTATCTAATTAAAAACTGTATTATAATTGGGCTATTTAAGATTAGCCATTTTGTTCACTGAAATTTCTCAACTGAATTCAAAAACTACCAGAATAATTTAACATATTGCATACATTTTCCCCAAAATTTCATGTCTTAAAAAGTCGTGAGTACATAATACACATTTTTTTTGCGATACAAATATGCTTATACAAATATAGAAGTAGAAAATAAAACGGAAGTAATTGTATTATTGTATCTATGCAATATCTTGTGTATTATGAACAATCATGTGACATCGACTTTCTGCAAAAACCTTTTATTTTATGGTATTTTAACAAGGGGGCAAAATATGCATGAGGAAATCTGATAGTTTAGGTTTGAGAAAAAATTTCCAATCACGATTTCTACAAGTTTTTCCTTTTTTTTTTTCTTTATATTTTATGTTAATAGAATGTTGTGCATATGTAAAAAAAAAAAAAAAAAAAAAAAATAATAATAATAATAAATTCCTAATCTAAATCAAAATGCACTTTATAGTTTATACACGCGTAAATATGGTATTTAAAATCAGTTTGGCTAAGTTTTACTTTGGGAGAAATTTCTTAATCATCCAGTATTTTGCAAAGAAAATGAAGAGGTTAAAAGATTTGCTATTTCTCATTATTTAAAGGTAACAAATCTTCCTTTCAGAGGGAGGAAAAAAAGAAGGAAAAAGTATACTAACATAGAATAGAAAACTTTACGTGTTTATTGCAATTGTATTCGTACGTATAAAAGAATCGGCAGGGGGATATGACTTTTGCAACAAACATCATTCATATATACATTACATACAGGAAACATAATCATTAATTTTTTACACTAATATTTTGGAATGGCAATTTTATATTACATATATTTTATATTATATTATATTATATTTTATATTACCTGAAGGGTTTAATGCAAACTAATAAATTTTTTATTCTGTTTTTAATTTCCCAATACAGAGAAGAGATAAAACTTATTTTGATTACATTACTAGAAATGTTTTAAAAAATCCATTTTGTGTACTGAACTCAATATTTTAAAACTTTTATCAATAAAAATATTGCAATCAACACATTACATTACAGACCATTCAGAATTTTTTTTTCTCATGTCTGCTTACATCAAAACATTTTTAACTCAATTATCTTAGTTTGAGAAAGGAATTGCCTGTTACCTTAGTTTTGCATGTTCAGAAAGAAAGGAAAAAAATTTAAAGTAATAAAAAAAAAAAAAAAAAAAGAAAGAAAGAAAAGATAGGAGGCAGTCAATTTTACAAAAATTACATCTTGCAACATGATCTTATTTAAATGCCGAAAATTATTGCATGCTTTATTTATTATTATTATTTTTTTTTTTTTAGGATACATCTTATTTTTCAAATACTCTTTTACACAATAAAATTTAATAAACATACAAGTAATAAATTTTGTTATTAATACTTGTACTAGGTGGCACAGAATTTACTGAAATAGAAAAAGTAAAGAAAATTAAGACTTTATTACATGAAGAAATAATATTTTATTTAAAAAAAATAATATTATTAATAGTTATTAACAAAGATAATTCTTGGAATGGGCGTTGACATGCCGGAAGCAGATCTTATGTTTTCACTACAATGGTTATAAACTGATTTCTTTGAGCAGCACCTACAATAAAACGAAAAAGACCACTATTTTAGTAATTAAAGATAGGCAACAGAAAAATCATTTAAAAAAAAATATATATATATATATATATATATATACAACAATAATTACGAGTCATCTTCCCTCGCTATATAATTAAAACATTAAATCTCATACATAGCTCAGATGTAAAGTACGTCTGTAACCTTAATGAAAAAAATCATTTAATGTAAATCTCAATCCCACTCAGGAAGTGGGCTCGATTCTTATAGTAGTTTTCGGGCTCAGGGTCAAAGTGAACATTTAGTAATTAAAGTATTAAAAAAAAGTTATTTGAGAAACAAGAATGAATTTGAAGTTTCTTTAAAGTGTTTTACAATTGCTTAAAAAACAGTTTGAAATGTAGTTGAAGTGCTATCGATAAAATAAGAAATATTCTATTTGCATTAAAATTATTTAAACAGCAATAACATTATGAATATCTTTATTATTTATATTGTAAAACTGCATTTAAATATATACTTATTATCAGGGCCCAACTTAGGTTATGGGGGGGGGCAAGAATCATTCTGGGGGCCTCCCTTCTATCTATAGATTTTTTTTGTGAATAATGTGAAAGTGTCTAGTACTAAACTTCATACATGTTGTATTATATGCATACATTTTGTACCCGGTACTGCTCACATTTGTATACAGAGTGTCACAAAAAGATGGTCACAACTTTAAGAAAAAATATTAGTGTAGGATAATAGTAGAAAAAAAGTGACATATTGGTTGATACGAGTATTTCTTTGCAAACTTTTACTTTGCTTATCTGTGTATGTCATGTCTAAAAGAAAATGCCCCAAATGGGTCACAATTAATGGTTTTCACTTGCCACATTACAAGGAAAACATTAATAAAGAATTTCTGTTGAAAACAATAGAATACTAAGTCGTCATAATAAAATATTAATCATTAGTTTTCTTATGATATAGTTTGTTTTCTACATGGATGGAAAGTGTACTGGAAGGAGAGGGGGAGGGAAACCGCACTCCCTAAATGTTTGAAAATATATGAATTTTGGCCACTTTTGGCTAATTTTAATCACTTGGCACCTTTTAATGAAAATCCTGACTACTCTCATGGGAGGGGCCTCTAAAAAGGGGAGGTGATGGGGCGATTTTCCCGCATGCCCCTGCATAAGTCGGGCCCTGCTTCTTATGCTAATAAATTTCTTTTGAAATAATTGTAGATAAAAAGTTATTAGCTCCCAATATGCTATTTCTTTCAGTCAACAATTAAAATGTCACTAAAAAGTAACGTAACGTTACATAAGCCAGCCATAAAACGAAGCAGATGTATCATTGTATGGTTAAATATTGATAATCTGTACTGCAATTTTTTTTAAACTTCTAAGCATCACACATTTTCAAACTTTACCCTTCGTTTAAGGGGAAAAGTACTTTTAACTGCAATTTGTTTGGAAACTGCATCTCATTTTATTTTAGAGATATTCATTTTTTTTTTTTAGTTTTTAATATCATTTTTATAATGGTGGCAACTGAAGTCCTCCATTTCTGTAGAAAGTAAAGGGAAAACAGTTGGAAAATACTAGATTACTATCTTTTTATTGCCATTTTCTCATTACAATTGAAAAAAAAAATGTAATTAAAATACATGCTATTTTCAAAAAAAAAAAAAAAAAAAAAAAAAAATATATATATATATATATATATACAGTAGATGCTCGATTTTGCGAACCTCTTTTTTAAGAACTGAACTACTGGTCCCGACCAGCATCCCATTGAACTAATGTTACTCCCATTTATGAACTTTCGATTTTACGAACACATTACATGAGTTCCATCGGGTTCGTAAAATCGAGCGTCTACTGTATATATATATAAATGAACGATTTCTGATAAAACATGGAGCTACAATAAACTATATTTAAGTTTAAGTATCAATATTAACATTACAAATAAATAAAGGCATACATTAGCTAGGCAATCTTTTTGTCGAATTTACATCGGTTTTTTTCTGCGTTTGCGTATTATACCACGATTGTGACATCATACGCTACTTTTCTATAGATGTTCTTTAAGACTGGATCGTAAATGTGGAATTCTTCAGCAGATGTAAATGATGTAATTTTATGTATAATGAAAGTTGAAAAAAATTTAAATTTTGTACAATTTTTTAATGGGCCATGGCGCTAATAAATTTTAAAGTCTCCCCTCTCATCGGGGATAACACTAAATTCTGAAAAAGCAGAATTCAAGCTTATCACTTATTTTTTGAAGAACGGATACTCGCTTTTCTTGCTCCACACTTTTTGCAGCAACTCTCATAAAACACAAATGAAAACACTCTATATGAAATTTACAAATTATGTTTCTTCTCTCATTCATTATTTCTGAAAAGAGGCAATAATTGTTTAGTTAAATACGTGAAGATTAAAGTTGTTTATGCTTAAATTCATTGGTTCAGCTAAAAAAAAATAAAAATACATTTGATGAAAACCATTGAAATTTTTCTTTTAAATATGAGGCAAGCTTCAGCGGTGAAATTATGCTTCTAATAGCTAGAATGTTTTAAGACAAATTTATTTTATGTTACTGTGTTTGCTGCCAAAAGAAAAGCTACAAATTCAGCATTTTTTCGTGCTATGTAAGAGAAATACACATATAAAATATAAATTTCAGATTTAATAATAAAAAATATACAACAATACCTTTAAAATTTGAATTCTTGTAGGAGGGAAACTTGGATGAAAGTTTTCCGGCCTTTTTATATTCTTTAAAATCACTATTTTCATACAACATTCTTTTACTTACCTAGTCAGAAACTAAATTAGGTGAATATTGTTATAGTAGTATTAAATACCTGTAAAATTTTTACCTCTGGTAAAATGAAAAATTGGTAAATAAATTTTCATAAAAGTGAAAAAAACACTAATTAATAAGTTTTTCAAAAGATGGTAAAAACACGTTTTACCAAGGACGATAAAAACCATCAGACGGTAAATACTGTCCAATCTTGATAACCCATAGAAAAAGCCTTAAACACTTTAATAAAATTATTAGTGGAAAATGGCATCAACAATAATCTGATTTTCTTTTTTCTTCACAACAAGATATTTTGAAAACTAAAAACGACATCATTAGGAAAGTTAAGCAAAAATATTTTAGATTTATAAATTAAAATAAATGCTAAAAACAAGTAATTTTTCATGCAAAACCATTCCTCTTTTTCCTCCCTTGTAAAAAGTTTTAATATCCAATTTTATAAAACAATTAGTTGAAACCTGTGTTTCTTCTTTAAATACATTTTGAGTAATAGGTGCATATTTCCAAAATCTGGAAGGAGTCAGTGGCTCCTATACTCAAAAAAATCTAGTGGCCACACTATGTAATAAAAGTATGAAAACAATAGCGATTGGTTTTATATGGATAAAAATCTCAGGAATTCAAAGCGAAAAATAATTTACTTAATATAAACGCATGTACAACAAAACAGATTAATTACATCAAATGTGTTTAATTTAATCATAAAATTCTTTAAATCTGAATATTACTTAAATGTATGCATCTTAAACTATGTACCGTTAGAATATAAAGTTGGGCTAGATATAGTTAAAAATATGTATGTATAAGTTAAACAATCATGACTAAGGAGTATTAGGAAAACAATATTTCTTATTTTGATTTTGTCATATAAAAATACACATTAAAAAAATTGTGAATATGGTGAGAATCTCGCATTATAAGAATCAAAATGTACTTCAAACATTTGTTTTTCTAAAAAAAAAAAAAAAAAATCTTGGCGACTTAAGACACCGAAAGTTAATGGACACACAAAAAAAGAAAATTACTCGCCACGTGGCAACTGTGAATCTGGACCTATAGCAAATAGGTGTCAATAACATTTTAGGTGATGCGTTAATTTATGGTTGTTGCCACACAGTAAACTACAGATTATCATTATTTTCTTGCTATGTAAGAAAAAAATACATGTAGAGATAAAATGCATTAAAAATACCACTACTTTTACATTTAATGAACATAATTATTTTTAATTTCCAGAAATCCTCTATTTTTACAATATTTTAAATATTTACTTTTTGAATTCACAGTTAATTTCAAGGTCATCAAATCCATATATTCACCGACAATAATATCAATTTTGCCTGTAAGAAATAAAGTTAACTTTTTTTACTCACAGAACATTTTAAAATAAATTTAGAGCAAAATGATTATCATTTATTACAAAGCAACTATTATTTTGAAATATATAGGGGCTTGGCGACACAAACAAGACTCCAACATGCACAGGGGAGTGGGCAGCTAACCGTTAGCTCGAAGGTTGTGTCAGTCCTGACTACATGAGTTATATTATACATTAAATATTTTGTTTAAAATATTTTGTTTAAAAATTTTTGGTTTAATACTTATTTTAAAATCTCAAACTAATTTGTCTAAAAAAAAGAAACAAAAAAGGATTTTTGAATTTAAAAATATACTAACTCAGTATTCATACAAGTCTTCCTCATCTAGGACTTCTTCAAGGCTATCTTCAAATGTTTGTGGCGGTGTGTTCCGACTGGAAGTTCTATCTGTAAAAGAAATCAAGAAAACCTTCATTCTTTTTGGGGCATTGTCTATTATATTAAAATGTGACTGCATGTTTATATTTCACATCAACTTCTATATGAATATGATTACTTATGGGATGAGAAGAACAATTATTTGCAAGGATATGAGCATGCCAAATTAAAGAAATCTTAATATTTAAATCAGTTTCAGATGTGAAATTAGAATTTAATTAAAAAATAATTACTTTTTTGTTTTGATCATTTGGAATAGTTTTACTTTTAATACCTTCTGATTGTTTACTAGTAATGCTTTGAGTATTCTTTTCTTCCTTTCATTCTGATTTTTTAAATTCACTCTTTTTTTTTCTTCTCCAGATTTTTGAGTTTGTGAACCAAGATTCTAAAATTTCACTTTTTTCTTTTTGAGTGCACAGAAATAACAAAATTTTAAGTTTTTTCCATCTTTCCTCAATTTTTGGGTCTGTGAGAGATAAAATTAAGTGCTTTTTTCAAAATTTGCCGACTCACAGTGATGAATAAGTCAACGTTTTTCATTGCAATTGAATTCAATTATTGTACAGAACCCTTTGTGTGTGAGTAAAACAATTTTGCTGAACTACTGACCTTTTTCTGTTTTAGTTGTGCTTTTATTAGTAGATAGCACCCCACATTTTTTTTCTACTACTTATTTATACAGTAGACTCCCTCAAACCCGCATAGCTTGGAATCAAGAGTTTGCGCAGATTTCTGGTCACTGTTTTGTTTACATAATATTGTGTCCCTTGCTGCTATTTTTGACATGCATTTTCAATTCATTTCTTTCCTGGCTGAGGGGGGGGGGGGGGGGGCACAAAATATATCCATTAATTCTTGGGAAATAAACGTAAATTTTGACATTTTGTCGCTGGGAAGCATCGTGAAATTTGTCATTTGGTCTTTGAAAGAAAAAAAAAAAAAGATAAATTTGCCAGTTGGTTACGAAAAAAACAACTTAATTCGTCCATCAATTGCATGAAAAAACAAGTACGAGTTTTGCCAGTAAATCACTGAGAAAAATCTACAAATTCATCAACTATTTACAGGAAAAAATGAAATTATTGATCATCTGCAGGAAAAATCTGCAAAATTCCTCCCACTGTATCAGGGTTGCAAAAAAGTCACGCCAGTGGTTTTTATTGGTTTTAACCGGCTTTTTTTTTGGCAAATTTGGCTTTTATACAGTGAAGCATTTTATTTATAAACGACTCATTTTTATGTGTTTTTTAATTAGTTTTAAAGATATTTAATTGAGGTAGACATCAATATAACCCAATTTTTCAATAATGAAGACATTAATATTGAAATAAAAGGTCATACCAATTGCTTTGTCTGGTTTACACTGACCTTAAATCTTTTTTTTTTTTTTTTTTTACTTCTTATATAATTAAAAAGGACAATGGTTGCTTAGTTCTATATTTTGTTAACTAATTTTAAGGGATATTAATATTACAAGTCTTATTTTTTTTCATAAACATTTATTTAAAATCACACACAAAGTCATTAATAAAAACATTTCTCTATTAAAATAGTATTATGAATAACATATGCATTAATTTATGCATGCATATGCACTATTTTAAATAACAACTAGCTTTTCAAAATTCTAATTCAACAAGTTTTATTCGGAGAATTTAAAAAAAAAAATCTCTTTATTTTTAGCACTTACATGTACTAAAATTTCCTCAAATGTTATATCCTTCCTAATTTCTCTTCAGAATTGTTCATTCTATGATTTTAATCTGTCAGTATGGACATATCTGGAATAAGTTACATAACAGCTTAGTAGTAGAAAAACTTTTTACATATATCATTTTTATAAGTCGATCATTTTTATAAGTATTTTTTATCTATCAATTGCTTATTATTGCTCAAGTATTATATAAGATAATTTCAGTTATTAAATACATATAGCTATTTAGTTTTAATCAATTTTAAAAGTAAATATCAGTAGGTATATGAAAGAATGTTTCTATTTTAATGTGTGACATTTTCTTATTTTTTCATATAATCTTTAAAATGTGTAGTATGTGTAAAACCATGATAAAGAATTCCAAACCAATACTTTAGAGTCTAATTTAATGTATTCTTCTGAATATTCATAATTTTTTTTTTTTCAGACATAATGCCTTCACGGTTGCATTCTAGCAGTTATAAGGTCATATTTATTTGACAAAATTTAATAAAGTTTATGTTTTTTTAGTAGAAAATATTTATAAGTGTATTAAAAATAAATTAATCCAAATTTTATATGAATTATCTATAAACCGTCTTTCTGAAAAATAAAAGCTGGCTTTTTTAAAGCGGTTAAAACCAAAAAAGCTGGCTGGCTTTTTTTGGCCTGTCTAAAAGCCGGCAACCCTGCACTGTATGGAAAATAGAACAAGAGTTTTGCCAATCAGTCGCAAAAATTCCCACAAATTTTGGCAATCGGAGAAATAAATAGCACAATCGGTTTCAGGAAAAAAATTGCCAAAATCGTCATTCTGCCGTCAAAGAAAACCCAAAAAATTTGTCAGTTGATTGAAGGGGGGGGGGGAGAACACAGAAATATTTCAGTTGGTTGCTTTAAAATATTGGGAAATTCATCAATCGGTCACGGGAAAACATTGTATTCAGCAATCAATTGTGCGGAAACGTTACAAAATTCTTAAGTTGGTGGCAGACAAACATGCAAAATTCCTCAATCAGTTGCGTGAAAAGAAATTACAAAATTCTATTAGGTAAAGTAATAAATTACAAAAATAAATAAATAAATAAATCTTAAAATAGCCATGTTTTATTTCATGTTTAATCAGACTATTAGATAAAAAAAAAGCTGCAGTAACACAAATGTATTTGGGAAAAAAAAAAAAAAAAAAAATATGCTTGCCAGAGATATCTGTGAGTTGTATCTTGAATTTCTTTGGAAATAAATTCATTTCATTCATGAGAAAGCATTAATTCAGTCATATTAACCAGAATTTCATATAAAATGTGTACACAATGACATATAAAAAACCTTGAAATTTTCCTGAACATCTTAATTGTGAGTTTCACTGTTTACATCTGCATTGAAGTGAAGATTTCAGACAGTGTTGAATTCAAGGAGTGGATCCAGAAGATTTGAGATTTTGTGATTTTCAACAGTCAAAAAGTGCAATTTTCACCTTCCCCCGGGAGAAAAGTATCTGAATTGAACACTGATTTCAGGGAATCGACTGTATAAATAAGCTTTATTTAAGATACTTAAACACGCAAACAATTAATGAATAATTATGAACACGGAAGGTGGGACAAGGGGGGGGGGGGGGAGAGAGGGAGATTTTGAAAATCTTACCAGCGAAGGATTTATTTTACCAGCTAGTAAGAAGCCATGTATACAGTACAGGACCTATTATCCGGAATCCTCGGGACCGAAGGCTTTCCGGATTTTGGAATTTTCCGGATTTCGGGTCCTCCTGAATTCCGTCAAAAAATCGCGGGAAAAACGCAAATTTCGTCAAAGAATCACAAAAAAACATAAATTTCTTCAAAGGATCGAAAAAGCCCCACGCAATTTCGTCAAAAGATCGCTAATAAATCCGCAAATTTCGTCATAAGATCGTGAAAAAAAAACTACAAACTTGTCAAAAGATCGCAAATAAAACCGAAAATTTCGTCAAAAGATAGCGAAAAAAAAATTCTTCCAAAAATCGCGAAAAATACCCAAATTTAGTCAATGGATCACGGGGAAAAAACGCAAATTTTGTCAAAATCTCGGTAAAAAACCCCGCAAATTTCGTCAAAAGATAGCAAAAAATATTTGTTCAAAGGATCACAAAAAACCCCTTAATTTCGTCAACAGATCGTGTACAAATGAGAATTTCATTAAAAGATCCCGGAAAAAACTCATAATTAGTGCAGAGGAGTCCTCCCCACCTCTTCTGTAAACTTAAAAAAAAATTTGCTGTGAATTTCAGAATTTTTTTTTAATTAGAATGACCCCTGATTCAAGTAACACAATTGTGTAGCCATAATATTTTGTCAAAGTGAGAGAGAGAGGATGTGAAATATCTTATGATTTTTTAAAAAACGAATCGTAATATAAATTTTAAACTAAAATTTGACAAAAAAATGATTTTTTTCTAATTTCGGGGGGGGGGGGGCAACAGTGTTCCCCCATCACTGATGTAGCATATTTTAGTGGTTACACATTGCAACACAACAGACCAAAAAAAAAATTACAAATCTGTAAAATTTTCGAAAAATTGCAAAATTTTAGTAAAAATTTACAAATTTAGGAAATTTTCCAAAAAAAATTTCCGGATTTCGGGTCCTTCCGGATTTTGGAATTCCGGATAATGGGTCCTGTACTGTAGTTGAAAATTGCTATGACAACATTTACATGATTACAAAAAAAAAAAAATACTATTACCAAAATAGATTTTTAATTTTTTTCCTATAAAATTAAGAATTACATATAAACAGAAGAAAATTTTATAGAATTTAATAACACATTTACAATTGCAGTAAGTTGGAGAGTTGAAAAATATAGCTAACAAGTAAAACATATATCTTCTATTATAGCCAGGGTTGCAAAAAAGCCACGCCGGCGGCTTTTATTGGTTTTAAGTTTTTTTTTTTTTTTTTGGCAAGAAATGGACTTTTTTTGGCTATAATTGGCTTTATAATTATAAACTATACATTTTAAAGTGTTTTTAATTAGTTTTAATGACATTCAATTATTTAGAGTTTAATAAGTAACCCAATTTCTCAATAATGAAGACATTAACTGAAATAAAACTTAGACGGTTTTGCTAGTGATTTGTAGTTAGAATTGCAAATATGTCAGCTAAATTTTAAAAGCACCATATCAACTGCTTTATCTGTTTTACACTGACCTTTAACAGACACCCCCCCCCCTGCCCAATTTTTTCATTTCTACAGCTTTATAAAATTAAAGAGGACATTGGTTACTTAGTTACATGTTTTATTACTTAATTTTAAGAGCTATTAATATACGTCTTATTTTATTTCTATTAAACATTTAAAATTATGCATAGTCATATAAAAAAATATATCATTTCTCACTATTAAAACATTATGAATAGCATAATTGCTTTTCGAAATTTTATTTTTCTTGTTATTTTTATACACTTATGTACCAAACTCTCCTCAAATATTATATCCTTTCTAATTTCTCTTTTAACATTTATAACTTCACTCTTCATATGGACACATAAGAATGTTTCTATTTTGATGTGCTACATTTTGTCATTGTTTAATTAATTATAATCTTTAAAATGTGTAGTATATGTGGAGATATGTAATATAGAATTTCAAAACACCAATTTGGAGTGTAACTTATATTCTTTTCAATACTTATATATATATTTTTAGATATAATGCCTTTACAGTTGCCTTTTAGCAGTTAAAGACATTTATTTGACAAAATTTAATAGAAATTCATAATTTTCTTAGCAGAAAATATTTATAAGTAAGTGTATTATAAATTAATTGATCCAAATTTAAAACGAATTAGCTGTAAACCAACTTAACCGACTTTTTTAAGTGGTTAAAACCAAAAAAAAAGCCAGCCGCCTTTTTTTTGGCCTGGCTAAAAGCCGGCAACCCTGATTATAGCCTATAGTTTTTAAGAGACTACTTAAAAATTCACTTGCCAGCGATGAGTAAAATGAGGTAATTTCCCACCCATGATTATAAATATTTAAAACGTTGAGCGGCACATTAGCCACCGGTGGCTGACACTGAATTTTCCGTTCAGAATGCATCATTCGCTGATGACTGACAGTCTAAAATATGATATGAAACTAAAAAAAATATAATTGTTTTATGTAATTACTGAAAATGTATTTAATATTTTACTTACCTTTTATTTATTACAGGATTATACTTTCTTAAAAATTAAACATTGTAAATTTTTCAGCTTAAGTGTCAGTCACAGTGTTAACTGATAGCAATATTTGAGCGTGGCCAAATACTATGATACTCGGCTATAATAATACAATATCGCTCAGACTAATCCCTCTGAGGGAAGTCCTAGTAGTAGTTTTTATTTCTTTTGTTTTTAAATTCAATGAGTAAAAGACATGTGTTTTAAATAGGGATTGACCGAAGCAGCAATTTTGCCGAATACCGAATACCGAAGCTTCGGTCGAAGTGTACGCCGAATATTCGGTATTCGGCGACCGAATACTTGAAAATTTTTAATACGCATTTTTGCATATACTAGCTTTTTTAATAAACTTTAATTGAAATGAAATTCTCAATAATTTAATTCAGTTACATTTTTATTCTTAAATCTAATTTTTAAAAAAATTAATGACTTCTTTCCACTCACAAATTTATTAACCCATCACTTTTTATTATTTTATCACTAGTCAATACCCAAAAATAACCTATGAAAGTATTAAACTATGCAGGCTATTATTAAGGATAAGGACTACCAGAAAAACAAAAGTTCATTCAAATAAAAAGAAACAATGTTGTTATTAAGCTGATTTACTGATTGTCTAATTGAAACATATTGAATAGGAATGTTCTCAAAATACAAAAAGTATCATATCAATTTGTACATTTAACTATTTTCTATCAAATTATTGATAGATATTTATATTTTGATTAATATTTTAACACTGTGGTGATGAAGATTACAAATTTGAACGTTTTTGATATAACGGTTATAAAAGTTATAGGATAAGCATTGGAGTATACTTATTGGATGTGTGTATTTTCTTTAATAACCTTAGATATACAGATATGAACTCTAATATACTTATTTGATGTGTATATTAAAGAAAATACATATTAAATAAATTTAAATTAAAAAAAAAGAAGTAATTAAAATTAAATGATAAGGGATGCATCTTCCTTACTTTTTTCTTCTTCTCTAGTTGGCAGTTGTTTGGATTTCACCCCTATGTAGACTATTTTAGGAAGGAAAAAGTTTTTTTTTAAATAAAAAATGGCCTTTGACTTGTTTTTTGTAGTGCAAGCTGAATTCTGAACTCATGCACACAATATTAAACCTCATTGTTTAGTCTATTCTACTGCTAAGTAAAAGAGAATTCTTCTAATTCTAAAAAAATACTTATCTGCAATTATTCGGCCGAATACTTAAAAGTATTCGGCCGGAGCCGAATATTCGGTTTACATGCCGAACCACCGAATACCGAATCAACTATTCGGTATTCGGTCAATCCCTAGTTTTAAACATAATTGTTTTAAATAAAATAAGTACAAGAATGTATTTCTAATGTAATATATTTTAAATAAAGTGTGTTAAAGGCTTATATTTTTAATGAAATGAATGTAATATAAATAGCGGCTATGAGCAGTGGCATATCTAGACTTCATCATTTCGGAGGGGGCTGACATACAGTAAAAGACGGCTGAAACTAGCCTTTTTCTCCCATGTTTGCCAGGGCAAACATGGATTTTGCACCCCCCCCCCTCTTCCTCCTCAAGCACAATAAAAGTTACTGACTGCAGGCACCCAATGCAAAAAAAAAAAAAAAAAAAAATCCTTAAAAAATAAAAATAATTTAATAATAATTAAAATGCTAGTAAGAAATATGTAAACAACTCTCCCATAGGATTAACACACTGCAAATAGAAGCGTCTTAAATTTAGACACATATGTGACTGAAAAAGAATTTTAGACACTTAAGTGTCTTAATCTGAAAATTAAGACACTATAGATGTCTTAATTTAAGATACATAAGCGTCTTACTATGACCATGGTGTAAACGAACTGAGAATAATGTCTAAAATATCCGCAAACGTCTTATTTTAAGACACTTCATTGCTTTAAACGTGTCTTAATTTTTGATTCTTCCGACGCAATAACCACCAGGGGGCACTAGCACTCCCAGTTGCGCATGCGTTTTAGATGTCTTCGTTCGAAGTGGTATACGTTGTAATTCAAACAAAGTTTGTTTTTATGTACGCGTGTATTTTAATTCGTTTTTTGCGAAATGTGAAGTACTGTGATTTTAATTCGTATTAACTTGGATTATGTATTTATTGAATACATACATCTGACGTGTGTGCTCGGCATCAAATGTCTCTTAGAAGCTGTCGTCGATACAAGGCCGGGATAGACACAGAACCGAAGTAGACGACGTTTGAAGATTACACCCGGAAATTCTACAAAGCGTGTGCAATGGGCTTAGTGTTAACTCGTATCAATTTATATCAATAATATTGTGTTATTCATCTTCGTCCTGTCGAAGCTGGCAAAAAAAAAGAAACTTTTGTCTGGCGGGTCCTGTTTTTAGGATGAAACATCTCATCCTTTAAATATGGCTAGTCGGATGTATTATGGATTACCTTTTAAACTGATGAAAGTCTTTCTCCCTCACTGTGGTTGTGGTAGTTTTTAAAATTTCAAATCGAGGAATATTTCTTACCTCTTGCAGCAACTCAAGTAAGTTTCTTTATAGTAGTAAAATTAGTGTATTTTATGATTTTATTTATTGTACTAAACAAAATCCTGCATGAAATTTAATTAGTTTTGAATCTGTTCGCAAAAAACCCCACTAATTCTAGAAGTATATATTTTTAAACTTATGACGTTCTTTTTTATTACGAATTATATATTCAATGTCAGTTCTTAGTTTCAATGAATAATTTTTATCTCGCAGTAAATGACGGCCACAAGGAAGTAAAGATAAAAAAAAACTTTGAAAGATGACCTAATGCTTTCTTACTTCCTGGCATAAAACCGCAGATTAAAAAAAGATAAATAAAGTAAATGAGACTCGTCTATTATATGAAGCTGCCTGTAAAAATATACATATGTATTTGATTTGCAATCAACTCTAATACTGATTTTTTTATTATTTTTAATAAAAAAGTAATTTGAAATTTATAATGGGAAAAAGTAAAAACCTCTAACTAGATTTCGTATTTAAAATTGTGGTAACTTTATTTATATGCACTTATACGAAAAATACAAAAATGACAGATGTTACTGTATATATTTAAGACGAAAGAAGTTTGGAAATCATAAGTTATTTTTTCCTCATGTTTTTAATATAGAATATGTACTTATTTGTTTTTATTGATAGTTGAATAGCTTTTGTGAGTACCCTCTGATCTACATAAAAACTTGCCCATGTGGAAATATAAATTTTTTAAAAACATAATTTTTAAATAAGTATTTTCATTTTGGGGGGGGGGGGGGGGTTGCATGAATTTTTGTAAAGCTGATATGTTAAATCTTGCACTGATTATAATGAAAGTTTTGAACTTTTAGAGTAGGACAAGTTTAAAAACGCAAATATATTTAACAAAATACCAAAGTCATTTTTCCCCAATGTTATTAAAGTAGAATATTTATTTATTTATTTTCATTATTCATAGTTAAATGGCTGTTGTGATTATCAAGTGATGTATATGTAAAATTGCCTATGTGGCAATATATTTTTTTATATTTTCATTTTTTTTTTTGGGGGGGGGGGGATTTTTGCAATTTTCGTACATCTGATATTTTAAATCTTTTTCCACATTCAACCGAGTATAATAAATATTTTGAACTTTTAGAGTAGGACAAGATTATAAAATATATATATATATATTTATCTATGTACCTTAAAAGCCCTTAATAGCGAACACTTCGGGAACGCGGAATTTGTCCGATAATTGGAGATGTCTACTTTTTTGAGGTAAAAATATACAAATATGTATGTCTGCTGATTTAAAAAGTATTCGTTAAATAGAGGTGTTCGCTATTCGAGAATGTTCATTAACCTCCACAACGGATACTCCCGAATATCGGACATCTCAATTTTTAGACAACTATAATGCAGAGTTGCGTTTTTTGCAAAAGTACTTCTTGATTAAAGGAAGGGCAAACTGGGAAGTGCCCCGTCCCCCTACGACTGTAGTGCCCCCAAATTTGATGTGCAATATTTGTAAAGCTTATATTTTAAATCTGTTTCGAAATTGTACTGATTATAATCAATATTTTGAACTTTTAAAGTAAAATAAGGTTAAAAACAAAATAAATTTAAAAAAATCTAATATTTAGATAAATATTTTTTGTTTTTTAATCTTGTTCTACTCCTGAAGTTCAAGATATTGATTATAATCAGTACAATGTCGTAAAAGATTTAAATTATCAACGTAACGAAAATTGTATACCAAAACTGAGAGCACCAAAAAAATCAGGCTGTATTGGGGGGGGGGAGGGGCAGGACCACAGCCAAATATTTTTCTAGGATTCAACGTGGTCAAACATGGCTACGTATGATGCTTAGAAAAAAAAATGGATGCGATTCAGACGTTTGAAGTGTCTGAAATTCAGACGCAAAAAGTGTCTGAAAAAATTCAGACATTTTAAAATGTCTGAAAATTGAACACTCCATTTCAGACACTTAAGTGTCTGAATTTCAGACATTTTAATTTAGAGTGCATTAGCTTGAGCATTAAGATCCTACACTAGTCATGCGAAGAAACTGAATCGCTAATGTTAAACCTATGGGAGCATTCTTTTTAAAGTTTCTTACTTGCATATTAATAGTTTTAAATGATTTTTTTTCTTGCTTATAATAGCTGAAATTGAATTCTAACCAGGTCAGTGTTTACTCTTTAGAATTTGGTTGCAGATTATTTTTCTTAAATAAATTTACTTTCACTTCCACAAATTTTGAAAAGAATGCTTCCACAGGTTTACAATAGCTTGCAAATTTCCTTATATTTCATATATATATATATATATATACATTTTTGCATGAAACAACAAACAAAATCTTTATTAGGCGACCCCCTACGCCTTTCGTTCTGGTGCCTGCGGCCCCTCTGCACTCCCTAGTTTCGACCCTGGTTTCTAAGAGGGAATCACAAGAAACAGAAAAAAATTCTCTTTAAATAGGTTTTTATCATAGCAGCTATATATAATCAAAATGCTAAGATGGAATTGCATGGAACTGGGAAAAATTTCGTTTTAGGTACGTTTTCAATGTTTTCATCTTAACAAGTACCTATAATTTTTCCATGGCTATATGATACTTTTTTAATCTGAAAATTATTTGCTAAAAGATTACCAAGATCAATAAATAGTAAAATCTAGAAATTCAGAAGTCAATTATCAGGAAAAAAAATTCGTGAAATTCTTATGTTGGTTGCAGAAAAAAATGTAAAATTCATCGACTGGTTGCTGGAAAAATCTCAAAATTTGTCAGTCAGTAGAGGGGCAAATCATGAAATTCAATCTGTCGTGGGAAAATATCACAAAATTCTACTGATAAAAAAGGACTCTTAACAAACAAATTTAAAATATCTTTTGTGCTTTTTTTTTTAGAATAGTGTGCACTTTTTAAAAGATTCCTGCATGGCAGCTTTTTTTTTTTTTTTTCTAGAGTCAAAACTAAATATAGTCCCAGTAGCAGAAAATACTCCAAGTGTCTGCGATAGATACTTCAAGGGGCAGAAAATAATCTGCTGCTAAAATATTTTACAATTGGATCATTAATTAATCAAACAATCACTTACATGTGACGTCATTATGCATTTTATTCATTTTTATTAATAATAATCTTAAGTTTTGTATTAAGTAATAAAGAACTAAACATAATTATGAAGCAAAATAAAGGTTTGATAGAAAAATAATCTGCAAAAGAAAGAAAATATGCGATATCGGTCTTGAATTTTCTGCTACTGGGAATATACAGTTATAAAAATTTTATTGATTAATATACTGTTCACACTAGAAAGAAAAGGGTAGGGTGCCAGCCACTAATAAAGGCACAACTTCAGCAGTAAAAGATCACTATTGAGTAAAAATGAGCCTTTTCAAGAAAAAATTTTGTTAAGTAATGATAAAAAAAGTACATGATTTAATAATAGTCTGTGTTTCCTAAAAAAAAAAGTCCTTCCGGCCAGTGCCGGGAGGAAGAGGTAGCTTTCAAATACCTTATTTTAAAAAAGTCAACTTATATTATTCAAACACACGAAGCTCAATTTAGTGGAAACCGAATATAGGAGATTCAATACTAATTTTTATCAATACTAAATCATTATAAATGAGAATTTCATGAAATTAGTCAGCTTTATCCAAGCTGCTTTTATTTAAAGTAACTTATATTTGGCTGAGATTTTGATGTATACTATCCACATGCTTTCTCACATGGAAATAGGCGAATACGTGTGTTATCGCGTGACAAATACAAGATCGTTTCAAAATGTTAGCCATACTAGAAATTCAAAGTGCTATAATTCAATCATTTTTTAAGATATAAACAAAAGAACAAATTTTCAGAAACAAAATCTGCTCCGGAATCTTTGTATCAAGGCCAAACACATAAAAAAATCTTTTTCATTTTCCAATTTTTTAATACCTCATTTTAAATTTAAAATTTAATTTTTTTTAAATGGCAATCCTTTTGAAACAAGAGGGCAAATAAAGCTGGCCAACGAACTCGGTCGAGACATTGGTATGTACTATGAACAGATCAAGTAACATCCAAATCGGTTCATAAATATGCTTGTTATCGCGTGACAAAAATCAGGTCGTTTTAAAATGTCAGCCACAATAGAAATTCAAAACGCTATAACTCAGCCATTTTTTTAGATATAGAGGAAACAAAAACTGTTCCGGGATCTTTGTATTAAGGTCAAACACATACAGAAAAAATCTTTTTCATTTTCTAATATTTTGGTATCTCATTTTAAATTTTAAATTTTTAAAATTTTTTTAAATGGCCGCCATTTTGAAACAAGATGGCGGATGAAGCTGGCCAACGAACTCGGTCGAGATATTTGTATGTACTATGTGCACACCAAAGTACATCCAAATCGGTTCATAAATACGCCTGTTATCACGTGACAAATATCAGGACGTTTCAAAATGTCAGCCACGCTAGAAATTCAAAATGCTATAACTCAGCCATTTTTTGAGATATAGACAAAACAAAAACTGTTCCGGGATCTTTGTATTAAGGTCAAACACATACCAAAAAAATCTTTTTCATTTTCTAATATTTTGGTATCTCATTTTAAATTTTAAATTTTTTAAATTTTTTTAAATGGCCGCCATTTTGAAACAAGATGGCGGATGAAGCTGGCCAACGAACTCGGTCGAGACATTGGTATGTACTATGTACAAACGAAGTTACATCCAAATCGGTTCATAAATACGCCTTTTATCGCGTGACAAAGTTCAGGACGTTTCAAAATGTCAGCCACGCTAGAAATTCAAAATGCTATAACTCAGCCATTTTTTACGATATAGACGAAACAAAAACTGCTCCGGAATCTTTGTATAAAGGTCAAATACATAAGAAAAAAATATTTTTCCATTTTCAATTCTTTGGTACCACATTTTAAATTTAAAAGTTTTAAGAAAATTTTAAATGGCCGCCATTTTGAAACAAAATAGCGGATGAAGCTGGCCAACGAACTCGGTCGAGACATTGGTATGTACTATGTACATACCGAATTACATCCAAATCGGTTCATAAATTCGAGAGTTACAGTATGACAAAGGTCAGATATATATATATATATATATGGATATATATATATATATATATATATATATATATCAACTTTTGAACGGAGGGTGGTTTCGGGGTCTGGGGGTCATGATCGATGAAAATTTACCAAAATTTTTTGAAATCGCTTTCCTCCGAACGGCTGCAATAGGTAGCTTTTTGTAATGAAAGCTACCTAAAATAAAAAAGGTTATAATTTTTGCAAGTTTTCGGGCACATTTATTTAGAAATACTCTGGTACTGGAGAAGATTATTACAAGAGATCTCTGGCTAAAACTAAAGATGCATTTCAATATTTTAAAAAAGGAGCACCCTTAAATAATGCCAAGAGGGAACTGTAGATTATAATAAATACAAAAGTAGTTTCTTAAGCAATTGGAACATTTATATGTAATAATTGAAGTTAACTTTATTCTAAATAATATGATAAATAATCAAGGGTGGATCCAACCCTCAATTTAGAGGGGGGGGGGGGTCATGGCTCTTTTTTTTGCAGAGGGGGTCGTCACCCCACTTCATGATAAGTTTTTATATTGGAGGCTATTCCCAAATTAAAACTGACAATTTTTCTGATACTTTCGTGAATTCATTTATACTAAAAATTTGCATTGGTATTCGTAAAATATATAATTTTTAGATTTCATTCAGATACCAAGAAATTGAAGCGTTTCTCATTTTCTTGTAAATGCTAAGAATGATTCAGAAATGTTGTCAAGTTACCACATTAAGCCAATTTTTAGGACTTAAGAGCCACAGAAATGTAGTCATGAGGGAGCAATTAGCATTCACGTCCGGAAATTTAGTTTAAAATGCTAAATTTTATGGAATTTTTGGAAAGACTTTTCTTTTATTGAAAAATGGAAAACACTATTTGATCACATAGTTTCTGAATAAGTGAACTTGCAAATTTCTAGAGATTAAAAAGATTTTCACGGATGTATCAGAAATTACCTAATTTTGATTTGATTCACATTGTTGAAGGGGGGGAGGGGAATTTAAAATATATTTCATTTTTTAAATAATTTTTAGCATTTTCCTGTTGTTCACGGAGGGGGGGGGGGTCGTGACTTCCCCCTTGGGCCCACCATTGTAAATAATACAACACTTATTTTAAGGGTAAAATAATTCAGTTGCTAAGATGTTGAAATTTTTTTTTCTATTTTATTGAAACCAGAATTAGTGGAATTCATTTAAAATTAACTGCTTTTTTTCTGCTACACATACAACATAAAACCTAAATGTTATTTAAAAATTCTGGTAAACATTATGGCTGAGGATTAAAATTTATTGTATAAATAACATAACAACACAGCCTTTCAAAAGGTCAAGTTCAAAATAGCCAAGACTGTATCGGCGATTGGTGATAAACAAAACAATATGTGGCTCTAACACTCTTTTACTATACCGTTCGTTATATCTGCAAGATATGTGATTAAATTTCGATATTTATGCAACTAATACAGCAACAATTTGCAAGTTTATTTTCATTTTATACGAAAATTATCGTAGCATTAAGCCTAAATCTATCTGCACGATACACGGATATAGCATTAATCGGGTTTTAAAATATAAACTATACAGAAAAGTAAATACATGAAATAAGAAATGAATAACTTACCTTTTATGCAAGTCGTTAATGGCTGAACAGAGTAAAACTGGGGGGAAAATGCACATAGACCCTTACCAAATAAATGGCGAATCACGCGGGTTGAGCGGGAGCAGACGTAAACTGTAAACATCGTTCGCGTCCGGAGTTTCTAGGAGTGACCTTCGACTTTCCATTTCCGCATGCGCGGCAAGATTGAAGTAGCAGTATTTTTTTTCCATAAGATGTGCGTAATAGGTGTTATTCGCAAATCCATTGGATGCACTAAAGAGTACATCCTTTGGAAATTATAAAGAGCATTTCCAGTAGACATAAAAAAAGTCATAGTTATAATACGTCTATAGCAGGTCATGGACGTTTAATACATATCTAAATGGGAAATGCCCGATAGACATCTATTGGTTTAATGCTATGCACATGTAAAAGATGTTGTGGACGCTATAGATGTAATTACACTATACATCGACATCCTATAGATAACGTGTGCTGTGTAGGTATGTATCAATCTACACCAATATGCCATTAAGTATTGTAGCTTTTTTAAAAATCAAAACACTATATTTTGATAATGTGCATATTAATAATATAGTAATAATGATACTAGTACTTTTTACTTGAATGTTAATATAAAGCAGTCAATCAAAGTATACCAATTTAATAAAGTAATCATCCAATTAAATACAGTAAAATCTGCTTAGACGGAGCACAAAAGACTGCACAAATAGCTTGTTTTAGACATATTCCATTTACACAGGTTTTTCTGTAATAGCATGGAGTTTGTAACTTGGTGGTATGCGGAAGTATGAACTTCTATTCAGTGGTACGTCGATCTAAAAGTTCGGGAACCCCTTCTCTAGAGGGTAGCAATATTTCTACAAAATGGATTGCAGGCTCTTTTTAAGAGTAAAATTCATTGTTTGCATTAAAGAAGGTGTCTGTTATACAGAGAATTGCATTAAAAAGATCTTTTACTGCAACAATGCTTTTACTACAATGCGGTCCTTTGACGAAATTCACATTTATCTCGTAATCCTTTGATGAAATTCGTGTTTTTTCACAATCCTTTAACGAAGTTAGTGTTTTATCTGCGATATTGTGTCAAAATTTGTGCTTTTTTCAACATGCTGTTACAAAATTTGTATTTTTTCGCAATTATCTGACGAAATTTGCGTTATTTCTGCGATCCATTGACGAAATTCCAGTTTTTTGCGACCTTTGGCTAAATTTGCGTTTTTTCCGTGTTTTTAATCAATCCTTTGGCGAAATTCACGTTTTTAATCAATGCGTTGACAAAATTCCTGTTTTTCGGCATTCCTTTGACAAAATTCGTGTTTTTCAGCGATCCTGTGATGAAATTTGCATTTATTTAGTGATCCTTTGGCGAAATTCGCATTTTTTTATGATCCTTTTGTGAAATTATTGTTTTATCCACGATCCTGAGGCTAAAATTCGCACTTATGAAAGTGACAGCACTTCGCACTCAGGAATTCGCGTTTGTAATCAAAGATAGGTGGCGCTTTTAGACCTGCTAATGTTTGTAAACAGCTCCACGTGAACGCGGTTATCACTGCTGGCTTTCGCTTGTGTCTCGTGTTTGCCTCGTGTGAATTGGTTACTTGTGGAATATTTTTTTTTTTTTTGCTTTTTTAAGTCTCTTAATGGAAAATCGGCTTACTTTAGTATGTTTGTAATGTAGGGTGTAAAAAAACATATTATTTTTATTACTATTATTATTAAAAATGGATTTTTATGATTGTTTTTCTGTGTTAACCTTTTATGTCCCGACGATATTTTAAAGTACCATTGAAATTACTTTTCATAAAATTCATTTAATACATCGATTAGTAGTAATACAGTTTAGAATCAGCTTTAGATACATTATTTTATCTTGTTTCAAAATCATTATTTGTTGCACAAAACAAAAATATTTTTAAAAGGATGATTTTTTTTTTGCCTTTGCATCTTTTCAGTTTTCTTGACGTTAAAATATTAGGGGGTGGGGAGTTTCAGTTCGGAAATATTTCTATTGTAAGAACATTATATTTATACATTTCCTAATTCTACAAAATACTAAAAAATATTTTTTAAATAAAAGATTTGAGTGGAGTTATAAATATTGCACAAAATCTCAATAAATTCAAAATTAATTAATTTTATGTGGCAAAATCCTGTTAAAATTTATTAAATGATTATGTAAATCTTCTAATATAGTTAAAAAAATTAACGAAAAATGCTTTAGAAGAAGAAATTTTCCTGAATTCATAATTTGGGACATAAAGGGTTAATCGCCGTCAAAATTGTAGGTTTTTAAAACAACCAAACCGTTAATTAGGTTAGTAAAGAATATTTTTATCGTTAATTATTAAAATAATAGATGGTAATTGGATAAATAATAAAAACGATAAATAAATTAATCAAAAACATAATTTGAAGAACAAATTTAAAAAACAAAATTGATTTCCTACATTGTTTAAGCCCGAGAAGGGACAGATATTAAGTTATTTCATTCAATTAGTTCTACGTTTAATATTAAATTTTTGTAACAAATTAGTTAAGCCAATTGAAGATTAAAAAATAAAAATAAAATTCATACAATAGGATGCTTAAAACACCCTAAAAAATTAGATTCCGTTGAAATCAAATCGAAATAAATCTTAGACTGTTTTTTAAATTTTGTATTTTGCATGCATCTATCATTTTATGCACAATTGTCATAAACATAATACAAAATCTGCAATACAAATGTTTTCAATTAAAAATAGAAGAAGTCTAAGATTTATTTCGATTTGATTTGAACGGAATCTAATATTTTAGGGTGTTTTAAGCATCATATTCTATGAATTTTATTTTTATTTTTTAATCTTCAGTTGGCTTAACTAATTTGTTAAAAAAATTTAACACTAAACATAGAACTAATTGAATGAAATAACTTAATATTTGTCCCTTCTCGGGCTTAAACAATGTAGGAAATAAATTTTGTTTTTTTTAATTGGTTCTTCAAATTATGTTTTTGTTTAATATGTCATGTTTTTTAATAACTACAGCACTCAGACGATCGCATTTCAAAATTAATAGAGAGTATCATCACCAGGCTTTGATGTATGCGGTATTGCATCCCAATGTGGGATGCAGTTTACCAATGTGTAATTCAAAATGTTTCACCACTGTAGTAATGCAGGTTGCGGTAGTTTGCACAAAAACTTCCAATATGAACGTAAAAAATCTATAATCAAAACGTAAAAAATTTATTTCACTTAAATTTAGATACCCTATTTCCCACTCAGGAATGCTATGAATGTAAATGTAAATTGTGTTGAATCCTTACTGCTAATATTTAACAATATTATAGCTGTGATAAAGTAAAAAATAAAAAATAAAAGTTTTACTTAAATTTTTAAACCTTATTCTCTCCCAAGGGGTGATGTAAACACATCAGAAAATTATTACCTAAGTTTAACTTGGGGTATAAATAATTCTCATCGTGGAAAAAATTGCATTTTAAAATTTAAGTCATGTAATTCCCTACGAAGTTTGCTACCTGCGTAAAAATAGCTATCCATTAGAAACTTTTTACTAAAATATAAACTTGACCAAAGTAAAAACTTACTCTGAAAATATCCTTTTTATTTCCACTATGACGCCATATTCACCTTTTTAATTTTTGATTTAAAAAAAAACTAGCTCAATTTAATATTTCACGTGAAAATCTTTCAACTAAAAAGAAAGAAATTATTATTACGGCTTTTGAAATTTTTGCACCAATGAAGTAAAAATGTCACATTTTCTATGAAAAACGTCCGTTGATTTTCAATGAAAAATGCGAAAATTGGAATTAGAAAAATATTTGAATAATACAAAAAAAAATTGGCCCATTTTTCTCTCTGGTTCATAATTCACCCATATGCAAAGGCATTTTACCATTCATTTTGTCCCTCACGTTAGGCAAACGTTTTTATACTTTAAATTTATAATATCATAAGAATTAGTAAAGAATAAAAAAAATGAGTGGCATCAGGGACGAAAAGGTGGGAAGAAAATATGAAAAAGTTATGATCTCCATAGGCTTTTCCATGTTAAATTAACATTGAGAAGTGACACTGGTAATAAATAAGTATTGCGCTGCCGTGCAATACTTAAATAATTTCATTAGGCAATTTAATGCATGAAATTAATAGAATTCTTAGAATATAACAAATAAAAGAAATTTCATGGCAGTTCTTTATGTATTTGTAATTTTTAATATTATTGCAGTTGCATAATTCTAAGCTGATGCAGATATATGTGCATTAACAACAAAAATAATAATAATATTTGTTAATTCATACATATACATAGTCTAAATATAATCATATTAATGGTTAGTCTTCTATCAACATTAACTACCCAAAATATTAAAGAAAAAAAAGAAGAAGAAAGACATTTAGAATATATTAGTTTTCATGCTAAGTGCATTATGTTTCAATTTCTAATTTGTATGGACTCCGAAAATATTTATAATCATCGATAAGTTGGCTATTTTGAAATTATCGTGATATTTATTAACCTTGATTGGAACGTAGCTCTTCCAATTAAAAAGCAAAAAAGTTTTGTTACTTTTCATCTTTTATCAATTGCTCTCTTTGATATGTTGTGCTAATCCAAAAGTAGAAAATATTTTATAAACTTTTACTGAAGTAGTTCTTCCTGAACATTTTTATACTAATTAGATTTTTTTTTTTACTTTTTTCCATTCTCTTACTATAACTGTATAACAGATGTTATCATTCTGTAATTTTCTTTTACCTGAAATTTATTATGTATTTATTTATAAAAAAAACAAATAAGAATCTTTTATTTATTTATTTTATTTAATCTAGAAGAAAATTATTTTATTTGTTGTACTTATTTTCTATAAAAGAGTGAATAATTTGATTATTCAAAGAAAGTTTTTATGACGATGACCAGATTTAATTAAAGTTTTAAATGAAATGCTTTTTAAACCTGGTAACATCTATTTTAATATATTTTCACATCATTAAAAAATATTTTAATCCATTATTTTTTTTAACAATCTGATTTAAATCACGATTAAATTTGAACAAACTGTCAGCCTCAACGAGACATCGGATTTTCTGCTGATCAAAGTTTTGTTGCCGTTTTTAGAGATGACAGGTATTTTATTTTTTTTTCATTTGGAAATAAATGAAAGCTTAAATCGGGATTTTTCGATTATCTAGCGTTGCATTGGGGCACATAACAGCATGTATTATCTCTCTTTTTTTTTTTCTTTTTTTGTTGTGGTTTTATTCATATTTATTAAGAATTAAAAATCCCAAATGATATTTGACTCACGGTAAGTAATGCTAACGCGATGAAAGAAGCAGTGGTACCCTTTAGATCGCTAGAGGGCGAGTTTTTTGTTACAAACGCGAATAACTAAATGTAAATAAGGAAATATAAAATAATTAACTTCAAATCCGAAATGAAACAACGACTTAAAACACTAAATCCATCGTTATAGCGTAATTTGTAATTTCTGCTCGCTACACAAATAAACATAGACTATCTATCTACTGAAAGCCACAGCCCTTCTGCGCTCATTGGCGCGATGTGATGACGTCAAACCTACTTATTACGAGGCTAATGTTAGCCTCGCACTCACTAATCACAGACGAGAAAATTACCAGAGATTAATTGTTGACTGGGCATTAACGGAAACGAAAATGTCAAAAATAAAATGAGTTTTCCCAGATAAAAGATATGTCTTATTCAACTCATCTTAATCAGATTAATATTGTATATCAATTTAAAGAAAATCGTTAGAACCATTTTCCAGATTTTGACATTAGGAACTTCTTACATACCGTTCCGTCGCGTTCGCTTTAAAAATGGCTATTTAGATCTCAAAATATACTGCACGTAGGAATGTAAGAATTTCAGAATAGAATTAGACTGGAGATATAAGACTGTTCTAAAAAAATCAGAACAATAGGGCTTATATCTGCTGAGTTATTAAAAGGCGGCTTTTCGCGTTTTCTTTGATGTCGAGTTAGCCGTATATATGAGTTCCGCCATCTACGAATTCTACGATACGATTTTAGGCTTAAGGCTGCGTCACTCGGAATACTACCGTCTTCCATGATTAGTACACGGTTCATTAGAGATGTCAGTAGATAATGTTCAGACACCTTGAAATATATATGTAATAATAATAATGAAGAAACCCGCAAAGAGACTATTGAACTGTTATGTGATATTGCTATATGCTTGGGGAAAATTAGCCCCTAAATGGCATATTTTCCACTAAGGTGGGGAGTGTCAGGTTCTGAGAAACATCTGCTATTAGAACTGGGGTTCTATATTATTTTTGTCTTAATATATTATATATTGTATGGTCTGTGTACTGCGAATGTCAAAGTAACATTCTTTCCTTATCTGAAACTGGATCTGGTGATCAGGTGAATTGTACAGCTTGGATAGAGAGGGGTTTGAACGGCCTTTAGAGATGTCTGTTGGAGATTGGGAGACAAAAGAATTCCTCGAACGAGGGAAAGAGCTTGGAATGCGAGCAGGGCGGAAACCCCTGGTTGTAGGTGGAGAAAAGCAAGGGGTTGCTAGAAGCAGTCGCTTTGGCTAGGCGATGGAAATTGAAGGCTGGAGCGGAAAGCGCAAGATGAGTTCCTGTATAGAGCTCTTAGATAGAGCGTAGGGTTGAGTGAAGTTCGCAGAGCTTTGAGCCCATGTGTTGGGAGATTGAGATTAATTTCCGGTAAAGCTAATTTAACGTGTATAGAGTGAGAGTGATATAACGTAGTTTTAACAATATACAGTCAGCATTTACTGTATTTAATTTAATGCTGAACCGGATCACCTACATCCGAGTTTTAAGTGTAAATAGTGTTTTGTGTTGTGTAAATAGTGTGTAAATAAACTGTTAATTTAGTTAATTGAAAGCGATGGTTTTCATTTAAACAATCCTCTCAGTGCGTGACAGATATCACGTAATCATATCGGTGATGGCAGCATATAAATAGCACGGAATTTCTTCAAAGTTGTGCGGACTAAGAGGAAACTCCGACAGTGTCATTGAAAAATAATGCCTAGATTTTAAATAACTGTCACAAAAATACTATGAAAGGTAATTTATTGGTTTTAGTCTTATAATGTGCGTCAAAAATTTTTTTTTTCATACCTTAGTATGTTTCAATGTGAGCACCAGGAGCAAATGTGTGCAATGTGCGAGAAACAGGAGCAGTTTGACTTGGATAAGTTCTCCGAAAAAGCCGCTGTACACTGACTATTGACTTTGACTGTACATATCAAATCACGCAGTGTTCTTTTTGTTGCACAGTCAACATCGTACTGTGCTTTTTGCTGCACGATCACCATGGTACTGAGCAGCTGCAGTCTGGCACGTCGGCTGACCTTGAAGACTGTGCAACTAATCCGCGCATAACACAGACACGCAAACGAATTCTGGTGAACTAAAACCAAACTTGCGTTCACCAGTCATCGTGTAGCGAAATAATTACTCCTTTAACATAAATAGTTTTGATGTTATGATTTTTTAAAATCTAATCATTATTTTTTGATGATCATGTATTGTAAAACTTTCTACATGAACTTTCCAGGTGGAAAGTTGTATGTTAATTTATATAAAGATGTGCATGGTTAATGGAGAAATGCGTCAAAACCACTTAAAATTGAGAACGTGAGTTTCAAAAGACGCCTTATCCAAAATTTAAAAAATCGAGTTTTCTCTATGAATCTATTCTATTGGTGAACCTGCATCGAAAAACAATACTATCTTTTTTATCTGTTTTATATCGTGCACGAGTATTACTGGCATTGTAAAACCTTGATTTACGATGAAAACAATTGAACGTAGTCAGACATTTTTCGCGATTTCTCAAAAGTTGATTTTCTGGATAAGGTGAGTTTTGAAACTCACGTCCTCAATAATACTTCAGGAATGAATAACTCAGTAAAAGTATTTTAACCCTTAAATGCCGGGTTTTGCTTTTCGGCAACATATCCAATTTAGGCTCAAAAATACTATTAGAATAATATTGAAGCTATAATGCCTAATGTTGCCAATAAAATACATTCTGAAATATTATTAAATCGATTTTCAACATGTAGATGGCAACATTTGTGCTGTTTAAGAATAAAGATAGATTTATTTTTTTCAATTGTTGCTACTTGTTCTTTTTGTTTTGTTCGGAAGCTTGCGAAATGCCCTATTTTTATCTGCAGTAATCAAGTAAAATTTATTTCTCATTATAGTTCCTAAAATTATAGTGCGTTTAATATTATAAAATTTTATCAAGGAAAATTATTTTTTTCAATTAAAGACCAGTATCGCCGATTAGTAACAAACTGTTTTTTAGCCGTAAACCATACTTAAAACAAAATAGGATTTTTTAAAGGTATTTTTCCCATGATTTAATTAAAAAATGGGTACTTTTCGGTTAGACGGGCGCCAGTGTTATATTTACATTCATATATACATATATATGCACATTTATGTACATATATATTTGTACATACACACACATAAATATATGCATACATATGTATATATATATGTACATATATGTGCATATGTATGTATATATGAATGTAAATATAACACTGGCGCCCAAAAGTACCAAAAAATGAAAGCCGAAAAACATTATTTCAATGATTTTTGAAAAATCAGGCATTTAAGTGTTAAAAGAAAAATCGGTCAGATTTAAGACTTGTTTGATAGCATCTTACTTTTATCTCCTTGAAGGGCGATGGTATATTTTAAATATCTACGAATTTTAATTAACATTTGCACGAGAAATTTTAAAAAACCCTTTTTTAAACTTTGCGGCATATTTGCTGTGATAGTACTAACAATACCAAATGTCTGGAGGTCTTTTACTTGTTCCTAACTTTGTTGTAAATAAGCTGTAATAGGACTAACAATACTAAATATGTTTTTCTTTTAATAACAGTATCTTTTTAGAACCCATAATAAAAATATACGAAGTTTTAGGAGTGGTCATTGATGTTTAAGAAATACCATTATTCGCCGAGATCTTTGTCCTACACCCTTTAAAAAAAGAATTAATCAAGTTACTACAAAATTTACAAAAATGTATATAACATCCCGAATGAAATTACTGCCGAGTTACAAAGTTTTCAATTTTACTTTGATTGTTGAGGATGAATCCTCGGTTGTTTCTATCCCTTTTATTTTTACCTTTCTTTCTTCTTCTTTTTTTTTTTTTGTCTCTGTCTATTGTCAAATATTGTTTGTTAAAAAATCGTTTAGCCTGTCACATTTGAAACATTATCAAATGGCTAATTTCATGAAAACTTGTCATGTCTGTCACACAGCTGAAAATCGAATTGCTTGTTGGCCACCGTCATTTTCGAAAAATTTGCTTCGCGTTATTCAATTTATGTGATATCTCCGATGAAATTAGTCACATTTTTCCGTTCTAAAATACTGGTAGCCAACAAGCATAGCGATTTTCAGCTGTGTGACAAACATGACAAGTTTTTGTGGAATAAGCCATATTATATTAAATTGTATTGTCACTGAGTAACATTTTTTCTTAACCCATTTGTGCCTGAATTTTTGTTTTCTCAAATTTGTTGGTAAAATAACTTTAAAATGTTGCAAAATTAACTGGAAAAATACTAAAAAAAAATTACTCTAAAATATTTTTGTATTTATTTGATAAAATCTAAATGTACTAAAAATGGGAATATGCATAATATTTGTAATAATATAATATGCATAATTATATGTTTTGTCTAAATTTATATAAAATAAGCTTTTAAATTGTATATTATACACTATAATTAGTATTTTTATGAATTACTAAAAAAATATATTCATTTCTTTACAGAGACTAATAGCATTATATGTATTATAAATAATAAATTAAGAATTTTCGTATATGAGGCTAAAAAACAATTTATTTCAAAATCACCTTGATTTTGTTTATAAAAATGGTTATAAAAAGCTGTATTTTTAAGTAATTTAAGACAATTTCGAATTCATAACTGTTCTTGCAGTTTAAGCAATAAAACATTATTATTAAACAAAATAAACACAAAAACAAAATTGAAAAGAATAAAAATTAGATGTATGGTGACATGTTTTTTTTTATTGTTATATAAAATATTGATGAGTGAAGGTTTGCTTATCCCTAGATGTGCTTCTTACAATTATTTTTCAATAATATTCAATGAATTGTAACCAATATTTGCTGTTTCAGAAATGGATGTTAGATAATTTCTGATCGTTTCAATGCAATGCAAGGCTTCGGTTTTAGTCGGATGAAAAATGCCTTGTAACCAAAAGAAAGCGGCACCTGATCAGAATAAAAAGACCGCGAGTAGACTGCACTGCAAATATAGGCGTCTTAAATTTAGACACATAAGTGACTGAAAAAGAATTTCAGTCACTTAAGCGTCTTAATCTGAAAATTCAGACACAATAGATGTCTTAATTTAAGATACATAAGTGTCTTAGTATAATCATGGTATATACGAACCGAGAAATATGTTGGAATTATCTACGAAGTGTCTCATTTAAAACAGTAGTTGAACATTTCTTTTTTGTACTTTTCTGAACAGCCAATCAGAGCATTGATTTCCGCGCATGTCATCTATGGCTCCTTCATGATATAGAAAGAATCACATTTTAAGCGTCGCCATTGCTTGGATTAAAAGAAATGCGTAATTATGGAGTATTTATCGAATGAAAGCGTAAGTCATATTTAATTTTAAATTTTTATCCCAGTAGGTTTGTATCTTATGAATATAAATTAAATAGTTTTTAAAGATTGATCTCTTTTTTTGTAGTTTAATGTTAGTTTTGTGATTTCACAAGCTGTCGTCTGTTATACCTTCTTAATGTAACGGTATCGAATATAATTGTTTTGATAATTAAATTGCAATGCTTTAATTCAGCGCGCTTGTCTCCTGTGAATAAACGAATGAGTGATAACTTGTTTAATCTTCCTTTTCGATCCTGTGATCGGAAATATCCTAATTTGTCGTTGCCCAAAAGCAAAACGTGCAACATAAACAGATTTGAAAAGCTGAATGATTCATAGTTCCATTAAAGGGAGATAAAAACATTAAATTGAAGCCGTTTGAAACTGTATTTATTCTATGTTCTGTTTCTTCTGATTTTTACTGTTTATTGATTATAAACTCTTGCAGTTTATGTATCAGCACTTATTGTATTTTTTTGTGATTATTATTTTGGAGATAAATATGATATTCATTTATGATTATGATATTCGGAAAAGTTTTCAGATTGAAAAAAAGCATTAATACTGTGAAAATTTTCTTTACATATCACCGTTTTTAATCATAGTACTGAAACTTTTTAAAGATTTATTCTTATGATTGATGCTTTAATTTATTATTGAAAATCGGAAATTTTGATAGTCAAAGTTTCATATTTAACATTTACCAAATTTCTAAAAACATAATAGGTATTTCTTATACTATCATTCTGTAAGATTTTTTAAACATGGAACAAATGCAGAAACATTTTATTCATTAACTGCAATTTCTGTTCTTGTTTAACGGTATATTTATAAAGTATTCATTAATATTTTTTGAGTTTTTTTAAATTGGTACCTATATTATTTTTTTATTTATATGTAAGCCTTTTTCTGCTATGTTTTGTTCATGATTTTAAATTTTCAAACCTGAGAAATTTCAGAAACAATTATGAAATTTCCCTTTATTGCAATCGCATATGCAACGTTTCTGATACAAACAATTATTAGTAGCTACGAAAAAAATTAAACATGATAATTTAGGCATAAATAAAAAGTTGTTTATGCTTGATATAAAGTTTATAGATAAAACTGCAATAGTATATATTTTTAAAAGTTCATATTTACTTATACTATATTATATATTTTTAAGCGATTAATAACTACTTTTTTTATATTCAAAGTATTTTCAAACAACTAAAAAACAGTACATATTCTGTCATTTCTTTTCCTTTTCTTCTGTTTTCTAGGTTAATTTTTTCTTATCAAATCTGTAAAATTTATGTAACTCATATTCATAAGATACAAAGTTTACAGGAATAAAAAAATAAATATGACTTATATCCTGTTGTTTCATAACAGCTAAGGAATATGTTTAAAAGGAAAACTTTTACATATTCCACAGAATGTATAAAATTAGACACCAAAGTTAATTTTTAATTAAACTGACAAAGCACCGCAAATGCAAAAAATATATATTACACATGTTCACTACTTACAGTGACTAAACTTGTTTATTTATATGTACTACTTGAAATGCATATTTGAGGCAAGTTTTGAAACTAGCAGTAATTATTTTCTGAATGTTATTAAATTAGAGTATTTATTTATTATTTTGTATTTATAGTTAAATAGATCTTGTGATTATCTGATCTGTGTAAAACAATGTATTTGCCAATATAAATTTTTAAAAGATCTAGTTTTTAAATTGCATGATTTTTTTTTTTTTTTTTTTTTTTTTTGAGGGGGGGGGGGATTTTCTTTGCAATTTTCGAACATCTGATATTATAAATATCTTTATTTTTATCCACTGAGTATAATGAATATTTGAACTTTTAGAGTAAGACAAGATTACAAATATTTATATATATTTATCCATGTACCGTAAAAACCGTCAATAGGGAACACTTTGGGGCTGGGGAATTTGTCAGATAATCGGAGATGTTTCCTTTTGTGAGGTAAAAATATACAAATATGCATACATTGTGTATTAAAAAAGGTATTAGACGTCCACTTTTCGGAAATGTTCATTAACCTTCACAACGGACACTTCCAAATACCGGACACCCCTATTTAGTAAAAGATAATGCAGAGTTGCATTTTTTTGCAAAAGGACCTGATTAAAACATGGGCATGCTGGACAGTGTCCCGTCCCCCTACGATTTTAGGACTCAAAAATTTGATGTGCAATTTTTGTAAAGCTTATATTTTAAATCCATTTCGAAATTGTACTGATTATAATCAATATTTTGAATTTTTAAAGTAAAATAACATTAAAAACTAAACAAATAAAAGAAATCTAATATTTAGATGAATATCTTTTTGTTTTTAATCTTGTTCTACTCCTGAAATTCAAAATTTTTAATATAATCAGTACAATGTCGTAAAAGATTTAAATTATGAGCTTTACAAAAATTGCATACCAAATTTGGAAGCCCCAAAATCAGGCTGTGTGGGGTGGGGTTGGGGGGGGGGAGGACAAGACCACAGCTAAATATTTTTCTAGGATTCACCGTGGTCAAATATGGCTACGTATAATGCTGACAAAAATTGGTTGCGATTAAGACGTTTGAAGTGTCTGAAATTCAGACGCAAAAAGTGTCTGAAAAAATTAAGACATTTTAAAATGTCTGAAAATTGAACACACCGTTTCAGACACTTAAGTGTCTGAATTTCAGACATTTCAATTTAGAGTGTGATACGTGTATCTGGAGCTTAAGTGGGCCATTCATAGAGTTTGGGTTTATTTATTCAGATAAAGGATTAAAGTAAAATTTCTGATTTATCTCAATGGGTATTTTAGACACTTTTAAGAAAAGTTTGGCTAAGACATTTCTTACCGCTTAATTTTCGTGCTTATAAGATGGATTATGAAAAATGGACAATTTTCCTAAACCGTCGGGATATCCGGAGTTGAAAATTATACAACGATGTAAAATCCGGTGTTTATTTACATTAAAATCATATGCAGAAAATCGGGACTTTGAAAAACTGACGTGAAAACCGGGTGTCGGGATAACGAGGTACGACTGTATATATAATTAGTATTTTTATGAATTACTAAAAAAAATATACTCCTTTCTTTATAGAGACTAATAACATTATAAATATTATTAATAATAAATTAAGAATAATCGTATTTGAGGCAAAAAAAAAAAAAAAAACAGTTTATTTCAAAATCATCTTGAAAAGGACTTTACATAAATAATTGTCCCCTAAATGACTAACAAAAATAAGTACCCATTCGGGCCTTGCGCCCTATATTTCGTACGTTGCAAAAATGCATAAAAAATAGGCTTCAACATATAATTTCACAATTTAAAAAATTTCGTATTTCAAAGCAGGGTTGTAGTGGGTAGCTGCCCGGGTACCCGCCCAGCTGCCCGCCCGGGCTGGGTTTTTTATAAAAAGCCCAGGTAAAAAACCCGGGTTTTAAAAAAATATATTTCTGGAAAAGAACAGATGATGTAATTGTTAACAGTTTATGGTTAATTTGTTTTATTTATTCACTTCTTTGAATCTTGGAAAATATATTTGTATTAATTTACTTGCACTTTTAGATTGGAAACAATTGGAAAACACACAACTGATAGCTTTGCAATTTAAAATTTGTTTGGGTACTTCTTAGTTATCCCGTTGACCAAATTACTGTCCCCAAATTGTAAGATTAAATGCCAATAATGGTTGCCATTAATTAATTAATTGTAAGATTAAATGCCAATAAAACCATTAATTCGATGTTTTATTTGTATTTTTATTAATGTTTTACTAATTTATTTGATCTTTTGTTATTTAAAATAAAAATTATGTCAATGAGTTAAATTTGGCGAAAGTGGTCGACGGGATAACTAAGAAGTACCTTTGTTTGTTATTTAAATTAAAGTGATCATATCTATATATGTATTTTAAGAACAGAGAAAAATGGTGAGATCATTATTAAGACTATGTAGTCTTTCCCATCTATTAGACTATGAAGTGTTCACAAACATTGTATTTGAGATCAGGATTGCCACTTATTTCGGCAATCGAATTTCTTGTGCTTTACTGAGCAAAATATTAAATTTTTCCAGAGTAATTCCTCTGAGAATTTTCAAAATTTCAACGGATAAATTTTGCAAAGTACCAAAGTTTAGTAAAATTCCTTGTTTTTAATACTCATTTTTAAATTCCCTCAGATTTTCTAGTTTTCCCTATACAGTGGCAACTCTGAAGATTATTATTTGTGAGGAAGGTGGAATCATCGTCCCCATTTTGGCAATTTAATTTACCCGGGGAAAATTGCCCATTTAACCCGGGTTTTTTAATAAAACCCGCCCGGGCTGGGTTTTTTCTAAAAAACCCGGGTTTTTTACAACCCTGTTTCAAAGAAGCCTAGAAACTAAGATTACGACTTATTTATTTGTTCCTTGATAGAAAAAACACAAATAAACTTACTTTTTTGCATTATGCTATCTTGAAAAATGAAAAAACTATAAACTCCGAAAAAAGACTTCATTTTAAACAATTAAATGTCCATCTTATACTGTCATCACTCGGTAACAGATAGACATTTATAGATAATTATTTCATACAATTTTCATGTTATAAGAAAGAAGGAAAGTATACAAATTTATTAAAATTCGAAGCGTCCAAAAAATGGGACGCTAGGCATAAAGGGGTTAATGTGATAAAGCAATTTGTCGGATGCAAATTGTATTTTCTAGCTTAGGAACAAACTTTGCTTTTTTCATTTTCTTTTGTTCAATTTCCGCTGTAAACATGATTTTAATTATTTAATTGTTTTGCTAGTTTTCTTCTTTTATTTTTTAATACTGAAAATTTTTACAGTTACCCATTTTCATGTAGTTTTATACCAAAATTAAACTTCTCAATGGTTGCGTTAGTGTCAGAAAATCACTTAACATATCACTTGAATGTAACGTTGCACGGCGAGTGGTAACTTTATTACATTTTTAAATTAACATTCTTATTTTTATTCTTGTGATTAATTTTTATCTCATTTTTTGATAAGTATGTGTGTGGGTATGAATCACAGATAGGAAACGTCCCCTCACTATATAACGGCGAAAATTTTTTCTTCTTTATTTCAATTACTTACTTCATCAATATGTTTAAGTGGTATTAAAATTATTAGCAATATATTTTGTTAATTCTAGATGTTCCTAAGTTACAGTTATTTAAAAAAAAAATTTAGGAAACACCAAATTACCTTGTAAGGGGTAATTTTGAGTCACGCTTTCTCATAAAACAAAACAAAACAAAACAACAACAAAAACAAAAAACTTTTAAAAGCAAATTTAAAAGTCTTATCTAGATTTGAGCGAAATGAAATGCTGTGAATTAAAGTTATAGAATTCTACAGTATTTTGGTAAGTAAACCGCTTGAACTGTCATTTTCATTCGGATGTATCGAACATCCTCTTTAATCCTATTTGGATGAGGATATAATCGAATTCTACTATTTCTTGTTCCATACTCACTTTTCGCACAATATAATGTCAATTTACATCAGTTTTCATTAACATATATGTTCTATTTTAAAGAGACTTGTACCTTAAAAAGTCAAGAGAAATCAACAAAAAAATTCTAAGGTTTGAATTAGTGTATTTTCAAAACCCCTTTTCTGCATAAAAATAAAATTTTGACTACGATTAAACGGATAAACCTTTTTAATATACTGCTACTAGAAATTAATTAGCATTTTACAGAATCTGTGCTTCTATACTAATAATATAAAGTTTCGTTTTATGTGTCAGCCTATCTATTACTTCGTTTCGTCAACATTTTCATTCGAAATGCCACCTCATTTTTGTGCTTAGACGATGCCATCAATAAAATGATTTATTTTATCGTAACGTATAAAATATATGGGAGCCTTTAGCTACTGTAAATAAATTTCTCATATATATAATAAAATGATTCTTGCCTTGTTTTTATGTTGCTGTAATTACTTTCTGTAATTTTTTTAATAAATGACTTTATTTTTTATACAAATTATGAATATAACTTTTTATGACCGGACCTACAGATACACAACTGTGTAATTGATCCTAGAGGAAAAGGAGAAAAAACATTTCCTCTTTTTGTGCGATGCAATGTCAAGCCTGCACCCACATAATTGAGTGGATCCTTAAATAGTATAACCTATTTAAATTTTTTTTTCAATCAAATATAATCCTATTATTTAGGGTAAAGAACCAAACTTTTTCAATTCTACCAAACATCTTCAGGTTTTAAATGGATATCTGCATTTGTTTAAATACAATTGTAAGCAATAATATCAATATGGAAGCATTTAAAAGCAGGAATGAGTTTTTTTATTTCCATTTTTGACGTTGTTCCAAATCATATTTTTCGAAAGGGTATTCTATAATATTTAAACAATTCTGTGCCTGTTTATGATTTCGCTGAAAACATTCATTCACAGCTTAATAGAAATTAATTTTTTTAAAGAAATGTCTTTATAAAAATTCGTCTTTTATAATACTTTTTTTTTAGTTTAACTTTTCTAATAGAGTTTTAATTGTAATTGCACTTCTGGATAATTAATGACATTAAATGCATAATCATAGTTGCTTGGATTTCTCCTAATAACACGAAGCAATGAATTCAAACACTTGTAAAAAATAATAAATGACAAATTAAAATTTGAGTCTTTTATATTTTTTAAAATAAAATTTTACTTTTTTGTAATATTTTCAAGTTTTCTTTGATTATAACAGAAAATAAATTTTATATATTACAAATAATAATATAGGTAAATAAAAAAATAAAATAAAATACCCATGAATAATGAGGTAGTGATACTTCTTTGTAATTTAACAATATCCATATTTCAATAAATTTGCGTGATATGAATACACTTTCTTTTGTTTAATGTAAGACTGTAATTAATTAAAACATCATAATTTGCGATGCATATGCTATTTCATGCACATTGGTTTTATTTTTGAATCGTTTAAAAAGATGGTAAACTAATTTTCAAGCGCAACCAATATTAGAAACTCGAACGCGTATAACATAATTATAAATATCAGAAATTTTTCTGAACAATCAAATGAAAAATTTTGCAAGTTAAGAAAATAAAATATAAGGTACTTCTACCCAATATGGACAGTGCTCTCAATATGGACACCCCTAATATATTTAAAAGTAACAATTTTGATCGAGAGATGGTGCTACATGCCCGTGAAGAAAAGCAGTTGAAAAGATAATTAATTCTGGAAAGTGCAAAAAAGCGTGCTGTTTGCCATTTGGAAGGAAACTTGTTGTTTCGTGGTGTGCTGATAGTAATTACAGGTAAGTTTAAATTCTTATTAGATATAGTAAAAATAATTTAAATATTGAAAAGTAGAGTGTTCTAGAAAGCTGATAAAATATATTTTCGATTGCTATTGCATTTATTGCTTTAAAATGTTTTCTTTGTTTATTTATTACAAGATTTAGTGTAACTATGCCCGATTCCCAATATGGACACCTTATGTCCACATTGGAAATACAGCAAGTGAATCTCCAAGTTCACAAATTTGTAAAATATCTGTTTAATGTCATCTGAACAATCCTGCAAGAAACCTACTCCAAGAACAAAATCCTCCAAAAGCCCTTGCAGAATAATCAAAAGAAGCTTTCCCTCAGTAGGCTATCTGTTGGCGAATTCGCACGTACCAGCGGTATGACTTTCTCAACAAAGGAGAGCTGGACCTGCTTCTTATACAATATTGATGCTGTTGCAGACATGCGGCTATGCATCACAACCGGCAGATATGTCCATGAGGACTGTGTGCGACTTACCGCCCATGATGAAGAAGTTTTTATTTGTCCATCCTGTGATGACTGAGTAATAACAGATCTAAATTCTTCAGAAAGACGCAATAAAGCTAAGCAAAACCAACTATATTATTTCATAATATTTTGTAGTAACTGAGGTACTTTGCATGAGTTTTCGATATATTTACTGCGCCCCCTTTCACGCAATACTTTAAGATATATTTATTTTATCCCCTCTCCTCTAAAATCCCTTGGAAGAGCGGCTCTTCCATACACCCTGTGTAGAATGTCAATAAGGGGCCACCTGTCCCTAATATGGACATGCATGTCAATAATAGGGACAGGTGGTTCCTTATATGAACACTTGTAAAAATTTTTTGTCTTTATCATTAAAATTAAACCAGAATAATTACAAGGTCGCTAATTTTAATAACGATAGTCAAAAGTCCAGGGATAGTGGTCATATATTTTTTGACGTGCAGGTGAAAAAAATCAATTTTCCTTAGGTTGTCCATATTTGGTACAGGTATCTTAGAATTACTTTCAAAACGCCAATTAATTTTTATTTGAATAGTTAATGAAAATAATATTGTGACTATATTTTTTTTTCAATAAATACAAATTTATTTTCCCATACTCAAGCTTCAGGAATAGGTTTATTTTAGAAAGCAAAAAGTCAACTCCGACTGGAACGTTGAGAAAAATTCCATTAACGTAAAAATAATAAAAATCCATCGCAGATTTTTTAATTTAATTTAAAGTAGGAAAATTAATTTTGAACTGTTTCTTAAAGATAGCGATGAAAACATTTCACCAGGACGCTAAAATGAAAATGTTTTAGCAAGTAAAAATCACATTTCCCTAAGCATATATTTTAATTCATAAAAAAAAAAATTCTTTTGAATAAATTCTCAAAAACAAAGTCTTTTTTTTATAAGTTCACTCTAATGACGTCCTTTCTTTTCGAAATTAGAAACAAAATCTTGTATGAATGATCAGCTTTTGGCAAATAAAGTTGTAGAATATGTGTATTTTTATTAGGGAAGATTTTGACTTAAATTTGAAACATAAATTATTATATGAAATGTTGTATTTAGTCAATTTAATAATGTAATTGTCTTCTAAATTAATAATAAAGATAGATTCCATTTTCTCTTATTGAATCCAATGATCTCATGCAATTCAAAAGCTAATTATCGGGTTGTCATGCAACTAGGTTAGGATAAAGCAGCAATAAATAATGTTATGGAATCTTCCGACCAGAATAGTCAATTTATATTCGGTCTTTTTCTATCCTTTTTTTATACAAATGACAAAAACGACTTATAAAATGAATAACTAAAAATCTCAACCTGGGTTTCAATACAAAAACGGCCTTTACTATTACTAAACTTTTTGAAAATAATTTAATTTCATATACTCTGGGAGTATTTCTTCAAACACTGATTGTAGGAATTTGTAAGTTTATAAAATTTTTAATTTAAGTTCAGAAATAAAGGTTTTGAAAATAGATTAATTAACATTTTAGGTGCGTTCGTAATTATATAAATACGTAGCACCTATAGTCGTCGTTCAGTCCGTCCGTCCGTCTGTCCGTCTGTCCGCATGTAACAGAGCAAAAACTACCCAACCGAATGGTCTGAAATTTCAAATATATGATTGTTGCAAAATTTTGTCGAGCCATTTCAAATTTTATGAAAATCGGATGTATAGTTTAATTACAGGGACAGTCAAAAGTTTTTCTTTACATTACGGCCAATGGGAAAAATTATTGCAAGTGGATTTTAATGATATTAGAGCCTTCCGAATGATCTGAAATTTTAAAGGAATAACTGTTGCAAAATTTTGTCAAGCCCTTTCAAATTTTAGGAAAATCGGATGTATAGTTTAATTACAGGGACAGTCAAAAGTTTTTCTTTACATTACGGCCAATGTTAAAAATTATTGCAAGTGCATTTTAATGATATTAGAGCCTTCCGAATGATCTGAAATTTTAAAGATATAACTGTTGCAAAATTATGTCGAGCCCTTTCAAATTTTAGGAAAATCGGATGTATAGTTTAATTACAGGGACAGTCAAAAGTTTTTCTTTACATTACGACCAATGGGAAAAATTATTGCAAGTGCATTTTAATGATATTAGAGCCTTCCGAATGATCTGAAATTTTAAAGATATAACTGTTGCAAAATTTTGTCGAGCCCTTTCAAATTTTAGAAAAATCGGATGTATAGTTTAATAACAGGGACAGTCAAAAGTTTTTCTTTACATTACGGCCAATGGGAAAAATTGTTGCAAGTGGATTTTAATGATATTAGAGCCTTCCGAATGATCTGAAATTTTAAAGATATAACTGTTGCAAAATTTTGTCGAGCCCTTTCAAATTTTAGGAAAATCGGATGTATGTTTAATTACAGGGACAGTCAAAAGTTTTTCTTTACATTACGGCCAATGGGAAAAATTATTGCAAGTGCATTTTAATGATATTACAGCCTTCCGAATGGTCTGAAATTTTAAAGATATAATTGTTGTAAAATTTTGTTGAGCTATTTCAAATTTTAGGAAAATCGGATGTATAGTTTAATTACAGGGACAGTCAAAAGTGTTCCGTTACATTACGGGGAATGGGAAAAAAATGTTGGAAGTGCATTTTAATGATGTATCAGACTATGCGCTTTATGAAGTGCAAAAAGTTATACATTCAGTACAATATGGGGTGCCAAAAATAATTATAAAACTAGTTATAGTACGAACGCACCTCATTTGCCACGTTTGACGAGCAATTTCCAACTTGTTTATATCTAGTCATGCATTAAATTGTTTCATGAGTAAGAAAAATGTAATCCTTCTGTATATATATAAAAAAAAGTTTTGATTTGGAAATGGACCAATGAAATTCTGCGTAGATATTCCCGGCATATCGGCATCCAATTTGAATGCTTAAGCATGACCATTCTTCGTTAATATTAAAAAAACTGTTGCTTACAAAAATATGAAAATCGGTAGTATTATAGAGAAATGTTTGATAAACACGCTGATGCAAACAGTTTTCAAATGGAAGAATTATTTAAAGAGATATTTAATGCCAAATTTGGACAAAATCGTTCCATTAAAAAAGTTTTATAGGAGCAAAAACTGTACACAGGAATTTAATCATTTTTAGATCATTTTATGAGTCAGAATTTCTCGGTGTGCAGACTGCATTTAGTTTTTTAATATGACTCATTTTTTGAGGTTTTATTTCTATTTTAAATTCAAATTTTCAGCACTTCGAGAGATATTTTTTACATATTTTAGAAAATTGTATTAATTTAAACTGTTGCCAACTGCATAAACAGCGCAAACAATAATGTTTGCTTCAAATTAAAAATTTATTTTACACGTGACTATTATAAACAGAAAATGTAAAAAGCAGGAACTCATTGAAAATTACATTATAAAAACTATATTTACACGTGAATTTTAAAAGAGAAAGATTATTGTAAAATAATAAATTTATTAACATGCGTTAGAAGTCTTAAATAGGAGAATTTACGTCACATTTACGTCACATTACACTTATTACGTAAAAGGAACAAAAAATAATATTGCAAAAAAGTTTAAATTTAAAAATTGCTCGAGAAATTTATTTGATATTTTAAGATGATCATAATATTTCATTTCTAACAAAAGTATTTTTACGTGAATATTGAAAAGAGAAAGAAAAGTTTGGTGAAAATTACGTCAGATTTTAATTGTCAGATTGAATTTATATTATATTTTTAAAGCCGATCAAATTAGTGTGCTGTTAGAGTCTGCGGTGTCTAAACTAGGGTTCACGAGCGTAGCTCGTAGGGGGCAGAGCCCCCTAGTATTAAAAAAAATGTTTCGTTACATATGCATATTTCTAAGACTAACGAAAAATTACAAATAACAGTTCTGTGCAATGAATTTTTATCAATTCGTCAATATATAATGATAATATTGTTTAATATGGAATTTTGTATTAGATATCATTGTATACCAAATAAATAAAGTTAATTGTATTTGTTATTTATTCTATAATAAACTCATAATTATTCGAGTTTTGTTAATTCGGTTTAATCCCAAAATCCTGAAAACTCTGGAATAGAACTAATGTTAAAACTAGTTTGTTAAATAAAAACTTATTTTTATAGCGCTAGTAAATTCTATCTAAATATTTTCCAGTTTTAAAAAAAGAAAAAATATCAAAAAAGTCTTAATTTTTCGTGTTATAAGAACCCAAATCAATTTTTAATAGGTGGTCTTTTGTAACACTTCTGGTTTCGGACTTGCATGTAAAATATAGACCAAATGCTTACGATAGCAACATGGTCATGACGGTAGAATTTTCCAACTTGAAAGTAAAAAAATGCAAATATCTATCTGAAAATGAAGCAGAATAATTTTGTAATTTCTGGGTATTTATGAAATGAAGAAATTATTAAAACAATCACAAGCGAAAAGGCAGGCAGGATAATTGATTTGAAATTGTCAAAAATTCCCCTTCCGGAAAAGCGCCTATAAATGTCTTTCCTATGATTTGAAGTTGAAACTCAGCAGATATAAAGGTTTGTGGTATATGTCCACTTCGAGATCATATTTTTATCAAGTGATATTAAACATATAACTAAATCTTTCGAATTGGGACAATTTATTGGATATTCATCTTATCATGAACAGAGGAGCTTATGACATAAGATAAATATCTAGATGATGAATGAATTTACAAGAGAATGGAAACTTGTTTGAATAATAAAAGATTAATGGAATTTAGTTTCTTTTAAATTTTTTAGTTTTTTCTTCTTACCCATTTTAAAAGAGGCTATTTTTTTAACGTTTCAAAAGTAATTTTTTTAATTTGTTTATTCCCTTGATAGATAAGTTCTTATCAATTTCATTTATAATGCGATTAAAATAGTAAGAACACTTTTTACTTACCTGCAGAAAACTTAAATAAATATTTTACGCATTAAAAAAAAAAAAAAAAAAAAAACCTTAGTACAGTGATTAGATTTCTTCCTTATATGAAAGCATATAAAATATACTTTAAGTAACTTAATTCTACCATTTGTTTAATCTGATATACAAATAAAAGATTTTATTTAGGCGAAGAACATTAAAAATGTTATAATTCTTTCTTTGTAATATCTGTGACGAAAAACAATTCTCAATAAAAAATTGTATAATATAAATTATAAAGTTTGAAATATAGAAGAAATAAAATGTTTGGATAATGTAATGGGTATTTCTATTTTTTTCCCTTTGAAAATAAGATGATCGCTATGAAGTTTTATTTGATTTTGAAAAAATATATAGCTAACCTATTTCTTAAAAAAAAATCTTTTATTATAATTCGATACTTGATTTTAAGAATCCTGTGTCTTTATAAATTTATTATCATTAAAGATGTAATGTTGCATTATTTTAAACTTAAAGTAGACCATCGTTATAAGGTGGCCAGCTAATTGAATTATTTTATTTTTCTTTGAATTCAGTAAAAAAGGAATTTCTATAACAAGTGCACTTTTCAGTACTAGTAGTTATTTTTCCAAATATGTCGAGATTCGAAGACAGAACATTTGGCTTTAATTGTCAATTGTCTTCCAACAGAACTATCTGGACGAAAACCCATCCAACACAATATTCACTCAAACAACCATTTGGTAATTATTATGGTCTGTTATTTAAAACAACTTTAGAAAATAAACCGCAAGTACACAAACTCCATTAATACATGGGTGCAAAATTACCTTTAAATAATTTTGAACACAATATTCACTCAAACTACTATTCGGTTATTTGATTCGGTTATTGTAATTATTATGGTCTGTTATTTAAAAAAACTTGAGATAATTAAAAAAATGCAATTTAACAAATTACAACGACCATTTGGAAAATGAGTTTTTCAAAGACTAAAATTTAAGACATAAAAAATCGCACGGAGTTGATCATACATTACGTACGCCATGGATTACATTTTTCGGTACTGTAAATTTTTAAACTTCTACGGAGCTGGTCATTCATTACGTACGCCAAGGATTAAACATTAATATTCCTGGACCAATTTTAAATGAAATTTCATTCTTAAACTTCTAAATATCCCACAATATTACTTTTTACACCGTCGTATAGAGAAAAAAAATGTACTTTTAAATGCAATTTGTTTGAAAGCTGTATCTCAATTTGTTTCTAAGTTATTAATTTTTTTGTAGTTTTTATTACTTTTTTGTCATAGTGGCAACAGAAGTATCCATCTCTGTTGAAAGTAAAGGGAAAATACAGATTACTGTATAGACCAATCATAAAACGAATAAAATGCGGATTCAATCAATAAAACTCTTCAGATATGTTTTTGATTTCCTACCCTGACGGAGGACAATAACCATTTTTTCCAAATGGTTAAAAATAAACCGCAAGTTAACAAACTCCATTAATCCATGGGTGCAAAATTACAATTAAATTATTTTGAACACAATAGTCACTCAAACAACAATTCGGTAATTATTATGGTCTGTTATTTAAAAAAACTTTAGAAAATAAACCGTAAGTAAACAAACTCCATTAATCCATGGGTGCAAAATTACATTTAAATTATTTTGAACACAATAGTCACTCAAACAACAATTCGGTAATTATTATGGTCTGTTATTTAAAGCAACTTTAGAAAATAAACCACAAGTAAACAAACTCCATTACTACATGGGTGCAAAATTACCTTTAAATTATTTTGAACACAATTAACAGATTAGTTAAAATAAATCATACGAGTAGTAGTTCTTCCTACTGAGTGAAAATGTGTCACGCCCACACTAGAACCTAGAACACCTGTCTTTATCTCTTAAATGCATGATTTCTTATTTTGTTTCTAAAAAAATATATATGATTCTCAGAAAAGTTTATTCCACAGGAAAAATAATGAAAAAAAAAAAAAACAGAGATGCATTTTTCGTATAATACGGCAACATTTTATTATGTTCCACATCTGCAATACAAGAAAAAACTAAAATATTGCAAATAGTAAATATTTTAATAACTATGAATCAAAATACCTAATTTTATATATTTTTTTATTTTGTAAAACTTAACCCTTAAATGCATGAATTATTATTTCAAAATTATTGTTTTTATTCTTATATCAGAAATTTTAAGACATATTTTTCACTTTATTTAATAACATTTTTTTTTTCACTTTATACAGGTTTAATATTTCTATATAAATATAGTGGTTGCAAAGAATTAAATAAAAAGCGATGCAAATATGAATCACTCTGCATTTAAGGCTTACTAGTCGTAAGATTTATTTTTACCCATCAGTTAATTGTGTTTAAAATAATTGGATTTTAACTACGCATCTATAGTTTTTTGGAGTTCTTTCACCTGTGATTTGTTCTGTCGAGATGTTTCAAACAAAAGTCCAAATTCATTGCTAAATATTCAACTGGAAAATTCAATGGAAAACGCATATGTTGATGACGCATATGTTGATAAAGCAAAACTACTTTTTGTTTGTTGCCAGTGTCAGAGTAAACAAATTTACCTCTTCTGATGCAGTGAATGCCCATATTTAGTGTAATACAAATTATCATATTATATGGCATGTAATATATCTGCATTAGAGATGAGACGAGCTCAGCGAGAGGCCATAAACTCGAGAAAAAATCGAATAAGTACGAGGGAAAATCAAACAATAAGTTACACTTCCAAGTTATGGCTATTTATTAAACCACATACACATAGGCAACACGGCTGTGACAACATACAATTCAAGTTCACTTTTCCACATAGTGCCCAAGAGACTGTAAACATTTCTCGGAACGGTCAACCAACTTTTCCATTCCGGATGCGTAGAAATCTCCTCCAGCGCTATGTAACCACTTGGAGTCAGCGAAATCCAAGGTCTGCGTGAGCAATGGAGAACATACTGCCGTACGTAATGTTTAGCATGCTGGCAATTTCCATCAGTGTTATGCGCCGATTTTCTCTAATGATTGCATCCACGAGGTCAACATTACTGGATATTGCGAGTCTCCCTTCGCGATACTCGTCCGTGACACCCGTGCATGCTGAACCCGATTGAACTTGTTATTACTATGACCTAAAGAAACATTTTCCATCTGATTCTGACGTCTATACACATTCGGTGGTAGTAACGTAAAGAAGTCGTTGAATATCCCTTGTATACATTCGCTTTCAGTCTGAAGCACTTTATCAGAATTACTGAAAGACAGAATACTTATTATCCTGCCTTAATTATACATTTATATATTAAGAGTACAGGGACTGTGAGTTTTTCAGATTTCTGCCAAGGGTTGGGTGTGAATGAGAAACTTTCTATTTTAAAGAGATTTTCAGGGACATGAAAATTCGAAACATTGGCATGATGGGCAATTTAACATTAATACTGATTTGAGTGTTAAAAATTTCTTTTAAATGAGATAATTATTTTTCGAAATAATTTTTAAATTATACTAAGAATCATCTTTCAATTATTCATAAAAATCACTAAATTTAAACAAGTTTTTATTTTTAAATTAAACTTTATATGCGAGTTAAAATATTTAAAAAAATAAATACAAATTTTATAATAATTTTCGGTACTTTTTAGTTATCCCGTCGACCAAATTACTGTCGCCAAATTGTAAGATTAAATGCCAATAATAGTTGATCGTAAATGTCACATTCACTTGACAACACGTGTTTACGTCATCAAATGATTTTTATTTCGACGTTTTATTTGTATTTTTATTAATGTTATACTAATTTATTTGTTTTTTCGTTATTTAAAATAAAAATTATGCCAATTTGTATAATTTGGCGAGTGGTTTGGCGATTTATATAATTTGGCGAAATTGGTCGACGGGATAACTAACAAGTACCTAATTTTCTAAAATATTTAGATAAATCATTTAAATACAAAAATAACTTTCTTTCAGAATATTTTTCTGTCGTTTGCTAAGGAGAACTGTTCTAACATTATACATAATAATGACAAAAAGATTTGCTTATAATTTTAGAATACCTTTAACTATAGACGTCTGAGGCTCTTTTTTCATAGACAAAAATATTTTGCGTTTAATACTTTTTTAAAAAGTACCATTTATTGATTTATTTACTAAACGCTCATTAACTGCTATTTTTTTTTTCTACACAACGCGAGAAACCATCAGAGTGAAAATTGTCGATGACTGCATTTGACTCACGGTCAAAGGTATTTGACGCGCAATGCCTTTGACCCTGATTCTAATCCAGGCATCGACATTTTTGCTGTGCCACTCGGGCGATATTCAGCCTGCCTCTCCTCACTCTTATAAGTTGGTAAGGTTGTACAAGGTGTAATATCTTCATGAACCAAACTGTATTCGTAAGCATGATACGTTGTAATTTATTCTATTGTACATGAATATATATAGGGGGAGGTGGCCTAAAATGATCCCCTTAAGGTGAAAATTTGTGTAAAATAACATAACTCTTTAAATAAAACTTTAGCCCTATGCTAATATGTTTTACACTATGTTTTGCATTATAAATATATTTTAATAACACCCAAAATTGAGTAATAAAAAAAATTGATTTTTAAAAAAGTGACCAAAGGATTTTTTACCTTCACCAAAGGGGAAAATGATCCTTCATTTAAAAATAATTCTAAATTGTTCTTTTATCGGCAAAATAAATCATATAAAGTAATTATGACAATACATAATGAAACAAAATAAGTTTTACAATCAAAAAGCATGCATAATTTATTTTATTTAAATTTTAAAATAAAAAGTCTCACAAATAATTTTGGAAAAACAATAAAGTGGAATAGTTGAAAATTATAATACGAAAATAATAGGATAACACGTGCATTCAAAGAGAAAGATTTGGGGCAGTCACACATTTGGCTCCCATGATGACCAGAACCCGGTACCGGATTTTCTTCAGCCTATGAAATGATAGTAAAACGATCCACATAATGGATCATTTTGACCGGCGACATGACAGTCCATTTTAAGTGATATAACGGGATGACGCCGAGAAATATAACAAATTTAGCAAGTGTAATTCACGTCTAAAAACATACTCTGTTAAGTAAAGCAAGTCATATTTCTGCACATGTTAGATTGTATATCTAAATAAATATGAAAGTTTGTGCTTATCTTATAACAGATATAATAAAACCCAGTTTTTCAAAGAATTCTATTCAGACGCGTAATACTGCGATCGCTTGAATACCGCCATTGCTTCTTCTTCACTTGGCACAACAAGTTTATGTCTTACCCTGTAGATAGCATGGCCTGTTTGGAAGAAAACGTATGTGGACCGTTTTCCCTCTAGGATCATTTTAAGCCCCCTTCCCCTATATATATATATATATATATACATATATATATTGTGCAGATATGGTATACAACATTAGACATACTAATTCGTATATAATTGTTTATTCGTATGTTAATTCGTATAAAAGTTTTTGCTATATAATGCATTAAACCATCAGAGTGAAAATGTATCTAGCCCTGGATTCAAATCAGGATTATTGAGATTGCGACACAATGTACCACTGAGATTCCAGAACGATATACAGCTGACGACTTATCACTCTTATAATTTGAAAATGTTGCACCTGCTGCACAAGATAGAATATGTTCATGAACTTAAAGTACTGTGCTGAACTTCAAGTACAAAATTATGCTAATATTATATGTGTATTATTTATAACTGTAAAATTAATTAAAAAGTTAAATAGTTATAATTAAAATTATTAGAATTAATATCGGTTTCCGTTTGTAAGAACTTTTATTTCAATTCAGATTCTTATACGTTATTTATGAAATCAATATGAAATTGAGTTTATCAGTAATAATAGTTTTTTTTTGTTTATTTACCAGAAAATATACTTTCGGTCAGAGACCCGGAGCTGGAGCTGGAGCCCGGAGCCGGAACGCTCCGGAGCTGTGTTTTCCCTGGAGCTGGAGCCGGAGCTCTAAAATTTCCCCTGCTCCAGGGCTCCTTTGGTTTTTAATATTCTTTTAAATTTCTTTTTCTTTTTCCAGTCTTTTAAATTTTCAGGGTTAAAATATTTTAATTACATCATTAATCAGTATTTCAATTATATCATTTTTCCATGTTCATGGAAAACTTCTCAAAACATGGTAACACTACTTTACTTCTACTTTCTACTTGAGCTAAGTGACAACACTATTTGAAAATAAATATGGCCGCCTGTTATTTACATGTTATTAGTTGTACAATTTTGTTTGTTTGAAAAGTGTAGAAGAAATTCAAGATTTTTGTGTTTAAAATTACACCAAACTTTCTATTTTTAAAGCAAAAACTAAAAGTTGTCATTTTCTGAACAAGAATTTTAAGTTTGATAAGAAGAAAAATGCATTTTGTCAGATCTTTAATGAAGGTAAAGGAAGAAAGAATTTGTAAGCAAAAAATTAAATGTGTAAATTAAGATATGCAACTCAAAAGCGCGAAGTCGGAGCCGAGTTGGAGCCGGAGCTGGAGCCACAGTATTTTATCTAGGAGCGGAGCATCAAAAATTGTTCGGCTCCGGGTCACTGCTTTCAGTATTAAAACTAAAATTGCACAATAATTATGCTATTTTATATCTAAAAGTGTAATTTTAGTTAAAAACGATTAACACCATCGAATATTTATGTTGGTTGAGAACTACATAAATTCATCGATATCAGTAAAACCTTTATCGATAATTTTCTGATAGATATATCATCATACAATTTAATCAATCAAAATAATGGTAATTTTTAAAGTTTCAGCAGGAAATGAATGATGATACTATTGCACTGATGTTAGTTTTCACAATAGTGTTTTATTAAACTGCAGTGTTTTGGCTGTAATAATCGTTATGTGGCTTAGTAGTGATCAGTATGTGAGCATAAGTGAGCATATGTGAGCTATACATGATTCCTTTTTGAATAAACGTTTATTTAGACAATTGCATAATTTGTTTTCAAAAGGTAATTTTATTTTACTGAAAATGTACTTTTTTTTTTCTTTTTAACAGTGGAACTGTTTTAAATGCTTTATTCGTGAATGTAGTTAAAAAATATATATTGCAAAGTTCATCCTGGTTCATATTTATTAGCTAGTAACAATTTATAAAAGTAGAAAATAAAAGGACTTTAATTTCTTGATTATCTAACTCTTACTTTTAAATAATACATGTATTTCATTACTCAAAATATTCCTGTTATTGGATATAATATGTTATGTATACAATTTGCTTAAATTAGTCACACTGTAATTTGTTTACAAAAAAAAAAAAAAAAATGAAAACAAAGAAACATATGTAAACAAATTCTGCTTGTTATATATATATATATACCGGGTGTCCCAAAAATTACTGATGGATTTTAAAATTCAATAACTTGCAAATGATGACAGATATTAAAAAAAAATCTTGCAGGAGGGATATATATGATGTCAGGAGTTTTGTACTGTGATTCTTGATTTTAGTTCGAATTTCAAACAATAGATGGCACTAAGGGCATTAGGTGCTGAGTCCAGATCTGATTTTTGACACTTCGGGATTCATTCAATGCATTTTAGCTCCTTTTTTCGCATGAAAAAGAGAGAGGCCGAAAAATCGAGCCTGGATTTAGCAGTTATTGCTTGCAGTGCCATCTATCGATGCTATTTGAAACTAAAACTGATAATCGCAGCATAAAAACTCCTGACATCTTATATAACACTCCTTCAAGAATTTTTTTTAATATCTGTCACCGTTTCCAATTTATTGAATTTTAAAATTCATCAGTCATTTTTGGGACACCCGGTATATATATATATATATATATATCAACATTTGAACGGAATACGGTTTAGGGGTCTGGGGATCATGATCGGTGAAAATATACAAAAGTTTATTTGAATCACTTTCCTCTGAACGGCTGCAATAGGTAGCTTTTGTAATAAAGCTACCTAATAATCCAAATCGTTAATTTGTAATTTAAATCATTAGCCCTTTTAACGTACCTTTAAGAACATAAATATCAGAGCTATTAAATTTATTTTAAAATTATTACATTTCGAAGACTTCCTTAATAAATTTAAAAGCCTTTAAGAACTACTTTTCCGACAATTGTAATAGCAAGTGTCTGTATATCTGAAAAGCAAATTAATTTATTTGATTTAATTATTGCTAAAAAAATTAAACTCTTAAATTAGCCAAAAATATACAAACGTTTTATAATTAAATCCATCGGAAAATGAAAAATTAAAATGATCAATTTAAAATTTCACATTTTCTTAAAAAATAATTTTTAAACTAAAAAAAAGATGATTTGTAAAAAAAAATTACAACATTTAATCTTAAATTGAAAAAAAAAAAAAAAATCTGTAAAATTGGATCTATTAGATAATGAAATCTATACTTTAGAAAAAATTTCAAAATCCGACGCCGAGTATCGAACCGGGAACCTTTAGAACACCACCCGATACGTTACCAAGTAACTATCGAGCCTGCGTGATACAGACTAAAATTCAGGTTTTGTTTTAAAACCTAAATCGCAAACACGGCGGATGTCATTAAATTAATACATCTAGTTAAAATTATATAATACGTTTTCAAAATTTTACAATTTTTCCAGTGATCGGTGGTATCCATATTTAAGTACACAAAATTTCAAGTTTCTAACTTACACAATTTCTGAGAATGAGCTCCGTGACGGACAAAGAGAGGAGTAAGAGGAATCAGTTTTCGTGAGATAAACAAAAACCTAAAAACGGAAATAAAATAATCATAAAAACCGCACACTTTAATAAAGGAAACTATTATTTACTTTATTATTTACATTTTGAGTATTTCGCCTAAAAGAACACGAACCGCTTCAGATACAATTTTACTGTTTAATCTCATTTAAGTAACTTTATTAATTTAAAACATGACTTTTAATTGATTACTGTACATTTTTTCTAACTTTTATTTCTAAATTTTGTTAAATTTACTTTTTAACATTTATTTACGCCCGTATATGCTAACAATTTTAAGTTAAAAAATTGTGATTTCTTGGAGAATTGAATAAGTCGAGAAAATTCACTGAACGGGAAGGGATGCCAATTTATTTTATTACACGATAATGCAAGATAATTGATTTGGATTTATTTGAAAGAAGAGTAAATTTCCGGATATAGCTAGATTTTAAAGCACGCATTTAATGAAAGATGGCGATATATACATTGCTTTAATGAGACTTATCAGTTTTAAATATTAAAAAAATCGATTTTTTATTTTCAGATAAATTAAATATATCTAATTGTGAATTGAACTGTAAAAAGAAAAAAAAACAGCATAAAAGTATGCAATTTAAAACAGTTTTAGTTTGATATTGATTTTGTGTATTTAAGACAGATTTCAATATATATATATATATATATATGTTTTTTACTTTGCATACATTTTTCTTAAAACTTTATTTTTGATACTTCAGAGCAATGTCAAAATATATTTTGTATCTTTTTGCATTTATTTTCTTTGCACATATATGTAGAAAATGATTATAACTACAATCTCTACCATGTAATGTATCTCTAATGACCTCTATTGACTCTCTAAATATTATCTTTTCCATGTATTCTTTTCAACAGCAAGTATCAACAATCAAGTTTATTAGTATTATTAATCTATCCTCTTTTGCATTCTTAAACTTAAAAGAAGTTAGCTTTTTTCATTAGTTAATTTCATAACATATAGACTCATATCATTCTGAAAAGTAATGCAAAGATTTTTCCTGCAATAGCAGGAATATATAACAGAAACACGTTTAATCCTTTTTAACCCTAGATCTACCGGGAATTTTATTCAAGTTTTAATAAAACGTTCTACACCAGAATTTTTATTTAAAACTATTTAACTTATTTATTTACCTTATTTTTGTCTGGTTTATATACTTAGTTTATTTTAAAGAAATTTCTGGTTTGAATGAATATTTTGTATGTACCTGTCGGGTCCAATGGACCCGTCTGGTAGACGGAGGGTTAATCTATAATTTTTCAGCAATTTTTATTTGCTTGTCAATTTATCTCTAAATCCTGCTTAATAATTATACTATGTGTGGAATGTTATATTCGGAAATGTCAAATAACTCTCTAACGTTCGTATTTCTTCATACGGCATTGCAGGTGGAGGATAATTTTATTTCCAGAATCTTCTTATAAAAATGTAGTACTAAAAGAACATTTCATTAAAACGATCTAGATAAATAATAAGTAAAATATTAAAACTGTAACATATGTTTAAAAAATGCTTTGAAATGGTGCTTGAAAAACTGCTTCGAATTCTAAAATAATTACGTGATCAACACCTGCGACTCATTTAATATTTTCCCAATAATTCTTTACTGTGCTACCAATGTTAAAACTGAAGTTATTATTATTTTTTTTTTTACCTCACCATTATTTTTATTGGTATGTCTATCACTAGCATACGGAATTCGCCATCAATGTATTTGTGTAACTAATTCATTTTTTGAAATATATTTTTTATTATTTTTATGCTATTGCTAGATTTTGCAATAAATAAAAAAAATCACCAAAAGTTGATCTTCGGGCTTTTAAACGCTCTGGAGTATGGAGTACGGCGCCCGTGTAATTTTAATCGTAATTAATTGTAATTATTTTTATTTATCGTGTATTACTTTTAATATTGCTACTAGACATTGCATTAAATATGTTTATAACTTAAAGTTATTATTGAAGCTTTAAAATTCCTTGATGCCTATGTGGTGCTTTGTAGGGTTTAAAACTCATTGGTAGTTTTTATTTATTGTTTAAGTCATTAAAGTCGGTTGGCAAAAAAACTTTCCATTTAAGTATTACGGAATTTTAAATGTGAAAACCGGTGTTTTAGTAAGGAAATTGTTATATTAACTAATATGAAAGTTTGAGCGATTAAATGAGTTAAAATTTCAAACATGGAAACATTGGTGCCAACTGGTGTCGAGGTATTAAAAGAAGTGTAAATAAACTCGTCTTTAATGGGTTAAATTGCATTGGTCCGTACAGTACCCTGCCCATGATTTTATAATACAATTAACCGTCTGCGTTTATAATCTTAACAATTTTATAACATATTTAAATGGATAATTATTGAATCTCAAGCAAAACAATAATATATCTCTAATTTAAATTTTAAAAGCATTAATGCTCGTCTATCTATATTTCTAAGATTCTAGTTAAAAATCTAAACTTTATTGCATTCCATTCACTTTTTCGAAGATTCAAAAATTCAGATAAATAGTTTGACATTTTAACTCCGTAAAAATAATTCTTATTGTTACAGCATAATAAAAATTGCTACGTAATTTTTGTTTTCAATCATCTCGCAATCTTGAAAATAAAGTCTTACAATCATGAATAAATGCAACTTCTACCACCAGATGGTAGGACTACCTATCTCTTGCTAAATGAGATGCTCCATCTCTCAATCGCTAGATCAAGAGAAAAGGTAGAGAAGGGATTACGTGTTTTCTGTCGTTGCTTGCTTTCAGTTTTGATTGCTCCTGGCTTCACCTTTCAGAACGTTTATCCTAAGAAATTACCCTTGAGCGTGAGGGAATTGATTTGGGAGAGAATTCGTGCTAGCATAAATTGATAGATATTTAACTTCCCTTTTATGGAAGATGATGATAGAACTGTTCTCTTAGGCAATATGTTTTGCGAGCAACACACATTTACCTAAGAAAAAGAAAAAAAAGTAGTGAGGAAAATAAATATAATAATAAAATATTCCTCGGTGATTCTCAATGTTGCATCGTGACACACATTTGTGCCATGATAAGGCCGTAGATGTGTCCGAGAAAACATTTGATTCATTATTATTATTTTTTAATATTTAAATACCATCTATGTTAATCTGAGTTAATCTATGAGAATTCTATGTTACTCTTAGTCTGAAAGTTTTAAATATTTATTATAAGCCCAACAGTGTTGAAGGCGATTTCAAATATCACCTTTACGAAAATTGCATACAGATAAGCACCAAATTATAAAAATTGTTAAGCCCCTAAAATGAAGGTGGAAGGGTTCAGGGTCAAGTTTGCCAGGTCCTGCTTCTGTACGAAAATCAACTCTACTTTATGACCAAATATATATGTGTCATATATGTGTATTATATATAATATAAATATGTAATACACATACATATAATATAGTATACAATATATATTACATATATATATATATGTAAATGTATATGTAAAAAGCACTTTAAATTAGCGATGGAAAATATGGTTACTTTTGATTAACAGTTTACATCGTTTCACACTTGTACAGGTAACAGGTTCCAACAACCTGTTATTTTTATAAAATATAACTAATCGCTGTGTATCCAGTCGACGGATGTTTTAATTAGTAGGCAATTCAAAATAAATGCCTGAAGTAATTTTTTGATGTAATTGTAAATGGTGTTTTATATTCAGATGAATCAGAATCAGTTTGTGATTAAAAACTTAATTTTTGCAAGACAAAATTTACATAGTTATAATACTTTGAATCTCATGCATTTTTGGCATTTTCTGACACTAAAAACATGTTTTTCCGTTTATAGTGATTAAAACATTGAAAATTCTTAAAATTTCAAGTATCATAACTCAGTAAGTTTTGACCATACAAGAATAAATTTTTGCTGTTTTACTTGTTAAAACATGGAAGAACTTTTTCTAAATAAAACTTATAGGATGCAGGCATATGTATCAGGTTGTAACGAAAGTTTCCCGCCACAGCTAATACGGTCTGTGCTGACAGTTCGCGTTGATGTGTTTGCTCATATTTTGTCAAACGATTTTTGGCATTTGAAAGAAAAAGACTTGCTTTATAACGCTGTTTTGTGAAATTTGTAAAAAAAAATACCGTTATCATTAAGTACAGGGTGTCTGAAATGGGACTATCACGCTACCAGATTAGAACCATTATTTACTTCCAGTTCTGTTGCAAAAAGTCAGCTACACAATTTCACCGAATAAAGAGTACACCTTTAGGTATTAGCGTTGTTTCGTATGACACTGTGAAGGTTTGGTGGAAGTTGTTATATGTAAAATTGCAGTTAATTAAATATATTATAATTAGTATTATGTAATGGTGATTTGGCGGAAAACTTTCGTTACAAACTAATATAAAATTTGTAATTCCTTATCTATTTAAAATGTAATTGTTGTAATATAAATCGATTTTTATGTGATGCAAAACAAAATTTGAAACACTTTTGCAACTGGTTATTCCTCTAAAACTAACGGCTTAGAAATTAGTTAGTGGTAAACGATAAGAAATACGCACTGTATAATATTAAACTGAATTTTAACAACGCGATTTCTAAAAAAAAATTGCATACAGCATAGATTATGAAACACTTTCCAACACATTTAGAATACTATAACAAAACTTCACAATTTACAAAGGTGGAAGATGACGTCTTAATGAACAATTTGGAAAATGCAGAATGCATTTGAAAACACAATTTCTGCTATTACCATGGGTAGTCGTTAAAATATACGATTTTTTAGCAGCCCTGTATATGATCTACAGATATGTATGCATACTACATAGTATTCTAAAAGTCAGTTCAGTTAAACGCATAGCACAGTTAAAAATTTCCGCTTAGCAATTTCAGCTAATAGACGAATGTTTTTGAAAACTTTTATTCGACCTTGTATATGATCTCGAATTTATACACACCAAGTAATATTTAAAAAAATAGTTAAATTAAAAAATGCATACCACAAATGAAAACGCACTTCCATCAATTATTGTGCATAGGCTTCAATAGTTCAATTATTGCTCATTTTCTTCTATATCCAAATACTTTTGTGTCTTCCTGTAAATAAACAATAAGTTCTACGCATTCCCTATTCTATAGTAAGAACCTTATAGTACACCTCAGTGATGTGTATCAATTTAAATGTGTTTTAAATACTGTAATATCATTAAAATACACGGCAAGCGATTTTTCCCCATATACCGTAATCTAACGGAATACTTTTGAATGGTCGTTAATGAACAATGAACAATTAAAGAGATAGACACTTCCTTTTCAGTACCGAACAAGCCATACTAAAGCCCAAGAATAACATGTATCCATTTCATGGCAATCGGACAATATTTACACGAGTTAGAGCAAGGGCAGACAGACGGACAAACAAACCGAATTCATAAACACCTTTCAGCTACGGTGGAAAGTACTGAAAAAGAGAAATTTGATCCCCGACTTCATAGCAGCCATATCTATCACCTGTTAATGAACCAAATATGCTACATGTACTAGAGAATGGTTTTTGTTGTGGGTTGTTCTTCTTTCATAAAAAAAAAAAAACTTCGGATATTAATAAGTAGATGGAAATATCTTTTGAATTATTTAAATGAAATTGAAGATTTTCCGTGATGGAGTACGAATGCGCGAACAACACAATAAACACAGGTCCAGAAGATTAAAACTAATACTTGTAGAGTAAAAAGGAAACATTACTGAAAATTTAAAGAGAGATATAGGTACCTTGGGAGTGACCCCGCTAACACACAAAAATCAAATCTTGATCTTTACACCATAAAGTGCAGGCAAAGAGTGATCGAGTTCACATTTTCATTCGTAATGTTTTGGTGATAGATAGTATATTGGGTAAGACACAGATCTTGCCAAGGGGTTACCGTTACATTGGAATAAACGGGCAGTTTCTGTTTAGATGAAAAGCCTAATAGGCGATAATTAACCAAGCGCTAGTACGTGAGAAAGTAAGAAAGAATTCGAAGGCTGTCGATAGCATTGGAATGAGTGCGGTAAAATCAAAGGCGAGATAAGTTTAAAAGTACATCTGGATATTATTATTTAACCGCTGGTTTAACCAAAGTTTTGATTATCTCTTAGTAAAGCATGGAATTAAAAATCTGACAGAGAGAAATTTTACGGGCAGATGCAACGCGAAAAGAATCTATCATTCAAAATGAAATGGCTGTGAATAATATTCTTTTCTTATTATATTTTCTTAGATAAAAGAGCAGAGAGAGTTTTCTGAGAACGTTAAAGTAATATGAAAAGGAAAGTAAATTAATTTAAAACTGAGATATACAGAAAGAAATAGAACGGCGCATATTTATATTGGTAGTTAATATTAAATTTTAACTATCTAGGGATCATATGAATTACCTATAAAGAATAATATATGTGATATCAAACAATATCACACTACACACTTCCTTTTCAGTACCGAACAAGCCATACTAAAGCCTAAGAATAACATGTATCCATTCCATGGCAATCGGATAATATTTACATGAGTTAGAGCAAGGACAGACAGATGGACAAACAAACCGAATTCATAAACACTTTTCAACTACGGTGGAAAGTACTGAAAAAGAGGAATTTGATCCCCGACTTCATAGCAACCAATATAGAATATATCTATCAACGCATATTCAAAGCTAATTTCATAAGAACACGAAAATATTATTTATATACTTTTAATCAAATGAAATTCGTCCAAACAGATTTCGTTTGTACAAATATGATTTTCAAATTAATTATAACTGTACTAAAATTAAGTTTTCTCACAAATTATAAGAGGCTATGTTCTTTCTTCTTTTTACAGCGAAATAAAATCACAAAAAATAAATGTTTTCCCGCTCCCAGTAAACGCAATGATAAAACAAAAATATTAAAAATACTTGGCTAAAAAACGAAATTTATAGTACTAGAATCACCCCCACCCCACCCTCTAACAAAAAACAAACCTCCATGAGTACGTAGTAATAACCCTTTTAAATATTCAAAGAATCTGTCCATAAATATCTCTCATTCAAAATATCAACACAGATTAAAACCTTTCCTATTACTTCCTCATAATAATTACTCGATGTGCAAAACACTTTTTCATTCAATCCACTCAGACAAGTTATCTTTTTCGATAAATGCATCCTTTAGTGTATTTTTTTAAATCTAAAACACTTTGGCAACAAATGTTTCAAAATAAGCAAATGTTATATTGCCGCAGAAAATTTTAACAGATAAATAATTGCAAAGATGTTCTATTATCTTTGTTTATTCAGAAGTTTACTAAACGGTAATAGATCATTTTATACGTTAAGAACTAGGTTTACTGGTGGCGTAATCAAAATGTGTTAGAATGAATTGCGGAATTATCTGTGGTTGATTTTCCATTCCTGTTTTCAATTGAAATTAATCTAAGTTCTAATGTACACGTTTTAAACGCGCTAATCAATTAAAAAATTATAAATTCCTGCATTTTATTTGGATACAGTTAAATAGTGTTTCGTTGAAATGGTCTTTCTATCCAAAATTGAGAATTAAAATTTTTAAGGCATAAATTTATAAATAAATGCATTTTACTTAAACGTTTCAAAAAAGGTACTTTTTACAAACTTAATGATTCTAAACTAGAGTTTTGCTGCTTTTTGTATGTGTGTGTGTGTGGGGGGGGGGGGGTTAGAAATAAATGTTTTTAAGGTATTTAAAATTGTTCAATTTTATTTTGGAAGATTGAACAGGGTTGTTGTTGTGCTATCTTAAAAAGAAAAGTTCCTGAATCTTTGCAACTCCATGTTCAAATAAATTCATTGTAATTCCTATTCCTCATTTCTGATGTGTAACTGAGATATATGTTTGGCAGTATAATTCATAGGTATATAAAATTTTTTAATTTACTCATTGAAAATTAGAAGCAAAACAAGAAAAAAAGCACGAATGTGTATTTTTAGTTGGAAAAAGACTGGTTAGGTTAAAAGTTAGACAAAACGCTGCTGGGTTTTAGAAAGACAAACTTAGCTTTTTGTTAAATGAAATGCTAAATGAAAATGATATATATATATACGATTCATGAGTACAAAACATGTCAAGCCTGAGTTTTTTTCTTACCAATTTTCAGATGTTTTTCTGATCGACTATTTGTTTCAGTGTTTCGTTTATGCTCCACTTTGCACAATCAGAATCGGAGAAAGTATGTGATGGTGGTGACCTAGCACCAGGAACCAAGCCGGAAAAGCGTTTAATTAGTGCTGCAAGTTGATACTATTCATGCATTGGGGATTGATGATATATAAAATCATTTTTAGCACCACCCATCTAACAGAGTTACCAATAACTAGAGAGTGCAGATGCGCACGTCTCAAAAGAAACGATTGTGGACGTTTTTAGGGAATGTTGTTCTATTTTATAGGAAAGAAATTGAATTTTTGATAAAGGCAAATGAATGAAGACGCTGCCATTTAAAACCTTATGTTATTTAATTAACAGGGATTTTCGGTAACATATTACTGGAATATTAGTTTCCAACATAGTAACAGTGTTTTTTATCCTAATACGTTAAATAATGCCCTCCCCTACTTTAAATATTTTCATTTTATTTATCTTTAAGAAAGTAAATCACACTAATCCCTAAATGTATATCTTTTTGAAAAGAAGAGTAAATATATTTAGAGACAGTTGTATAGGGAAAGCTAAACGTATATTTTCCTTGATAGAAAACGCGTGATTTTATATGCGATATTTTTTCGATTGTCTAAATTTAATACTCATTAACGTTTTGAAGCTTTAAACCGTATGGTTGACACCATCAAATAAAAAATTTTTAATAAAAGTTATTTACGTATTAACTTTAATATTTCTTTTCGGACGAATGTTTAAAATAAAATATGACTTTTAATAATTGAACGGCCCTGGAACTTTATACGGCATTGCAGGTGGAGAATTATTTTATTGAGTTTCCTGAATCTTCTTTAAAACAGTTGTTCTAAAAGAATTACAAACATTTCATTAAAACAATGTAGATAAACAATAATTAAAATATTAAAACTGCATCATTTGTTAAAAAAATAAATAATAAAAATAATAAAACATTTAAGATACCATGTGATCACATCTGCTTGTATGAATGAATTGTTAAACATTCATATATAAAAATTTCATTTTTAAGCGAGTTCAAAAGAGTTTTATAAGGAGGATTTCAAAAAATACTTTTTCCACTGTCAGAATATTCTGAAACATTTTTAATAGTAAAAATATGACATTTGCAAGAATTATTCTTGACTTGATTTCATCAAAGAGATCTTTTTTTATTTCCGATAATTACATCATGATTTATAAGCTATTGTTGTCTCAGGGTGACTGTTTTTTTTTCTTTTCCTGCGTTGTCGCTTTCGAATTTTCGGTTCAAAATGAACACTTTGACAGCATTTTCTGTAATATATTTTACCTCTTCCGGAAAAAGTGAAAAAAAAATTATATTACATAGTCTAGTTATGACCCCGTTCAACAAATCAAATTTCATTCAAAAAAATTTCACAGTCAAATTTATAAAGTCCCAAACGACATGTGTGAACTACCAGATTATGATACTCTCAGTCCTACTAAACGCAAGCGACCCCGATATACTATCATTTTAGAAGAATAGTAGCGCTCTTTGGCTAATACATTTTGTCTTTTCTTTCTTATAAAAATTTTAAATTTAAAAAAAAAATGATATTATCATTTTTGCTTTACCTCGGTAAAGCTACTAAACTAACTGTATTTTTTATATATTAAATGTATGGCGCCTGAAAATGGACTTTTTTGATTGAAGGAATTTGGTATTTTTTCTAGATTTGCTTACTACGGTTTGCTATGAACAATGTTGACATTTTTTATTTTAAACTATCTTTTAACTTTTGTTATTTTGTCCTTAATTCAAAAATTTTAACTTAATTTCTTTTTCCTGTAATCCTCGGATTACCCTGTCATAAATTTTCAGCCTCTCTTTTACAACTCTTTTTTATTTTTTCTTTCTTATATAGTAGTACGTAATATGCTACGATTAGACTATATTTTCATGGCTCCTCTAGGATTTGCTATACACATACTCATACACAGGAAGTGGAGTAGACTGCTATTGGGTATTCCCTTGAACTGCTCTGCTATTCACTGTTCACTGTGATACATTTGCGAAAAAAAGGGAATTAAAAAAATGGGTCAGAAAAAGCCAGTTTCGATTTAAGGACGGCTTTAAGTGTTAATGTAAGGTCCTTTTAGCTTAAAAGATGTTCATCTTTCTTCTATTGAAATTTTAATAATCAGTATTTTTTATAATTCTAGACGAAAAAGCTTTGTTTTTTAATTGCTCTCAAACATATATGTGACCCGCTGTATCTTTAATTTTTTCACATTCAAAATTTAATTTATGTAAAAACACATTTTCTGATAGTTACGCTTGTTTCTCCTTTTTCCTTTCAAATAATTACGGAAATAGCAGTATATTAATTCATAGATCATCACACAAGAATTTGTTATTTTATTAAGTTTTCAGAGTGATAAAGTTATAATATTTATATGTCAATTTTAAAGTATTCACACATAATTAAACAAGATAAAAGGGAATAAGAAAAAATATTATAAGATAAAAGGGAAATAGAATAAGGTCAATGTACCTAAATGTCATGACCCAAAAATGCGACTAAGATCTTGTATATAAATTCTAATGCATTAATCATATATAGATGTAATATAACCAAAAATCCATATTTTCGGGACAAAATGGAATTTTTAGTTCAAGTACACATTATTAATAATCAAACTCGGCAAACACTTCTAAATGCGGGGATTAAGTCCGAAATGAAGATTACCTCTTCATTTTTATCTTTGAATGTCAAGTAAAAATATCAATGTTACCACATTGACGGTCTGTTTCTCACATCCGAAGTGTAAGCGTGAAATTACGACAACTTTTGAATTTGATTTGTACTAAAATTTTCTTTATTTTTGTGTATATGATATTTTGATAGACCTAATAATGACGAATTAGATCCTTCAAATGCTTCAATCATTCAGAAAATTTACCAAGGTAAGATTACGTAGAATTTTCATATATTACACTGAAATATTGTTGAATTCTTATAGGTGCAAAATACTTGGGTTGCTGAAATGTTGAAACGATTGAATGACGCCAGAATTTACAAACAAATTTATTTGAAAATAAGTAAAAGCATTTCTTCTCATGAACTGTAAAATCAAATTTTTCATTCCCAAATTCCGGTGCGATTGTTTCATTTGGAGATTAAAATTAAAAAGAATATAATATACATCACCGACATTCAAGGTGTGGAAAGCAAAGATTGTGAATATTTAAATAATTAGTATTTTTAGGATATTCCAAATAGTGATATATTAGTTGTTTTCGCCTGCTGAGGTATTAGTTATATATTTCAAATAAACAAATCATGAAAATCTGTCCCTTTATAAATAAGTGATAAAAATTTCAAAGTAAGCTTAGCTGAGTTCTTTCATGCAAAAATGAAGAAATACTTTCAACGGATCAATTTTTGAATATAGAGAGAAGTTAAACAAATGAGGCGGGTTCAGCTAGGTTATTGAAATTATAGGAAGCCAGTCAGAAGTATAATTTTCCTCACTCAAAACTTCATGGTCAAGTAAAAATATATACAGGGTGTCCATAATTACACGACGCTACTTTAAAGTTGTCTACAGACAAAATTATTGTTCATAAAGTTGTGAAATTTTGTGAAAGACATAATAAAGGGATGGGAATTTGTTTAAGCTAAAAAAAAATATAAATAAAAATAGTTCAAAATTTCGCCACCAGAGGGTGAGTTTTAATAAATTACAGATTTAGCATTACGATAGTTTAGAAATTTTATTTACAGGATGTTCATAATTAATCGACTGTATTTTAATGTTGTCTACAGACGAAACTGTTGTTCAGAATGTTGTGAAATTTTTTGGAGGACATAATAAAAGTATGAAAATTTGTTTGAGCGAAAAAAAACAGGAGGTCGTTTTTTAACGAATTACACATTTAGCATACATTTACAATGTTTTAACAAATTTTGTTATAACCAAACATGTTCTGCATGACTTTCACCATTTTCAGCTACCATCTGGAATCGTTCCACAATTGACCGCATTGTGTTCGGGAAAATGCTAGGAACATGTCGTGAAATGTTGTCTTTAGAATAACGTTAATTTAATAAATAAAATTTCTAAACTATCGCAATGCTAAATGTGTAATTTATTAAAAATCACCCTCTGGTGGTGAAATTTTGAACTATTTTTATTTATTTCTTTCTTAGCTTAAACAAATTCCCATCCCTTTATTATGTCTTTTACAAAATTTCACAACTTTATGAACAATAGTTTTGTCTATAGACAACTTTAAAGTAGGGTCGTTTAATTATGGACACCCTGTACTTTTGGAGGCAATCATTCTACCCTATGTGTTAGAATGCTAATTGAAAAGACTATTAAAACATTTTATTTAGCATTTATGTCTTTAAAGTAAGGTCGTTTAATTATGGACACCCTGTACTTTTGGAGGCAAGCATTCTACCTTATGTGTTAGAATGCTAATTGAAAATACTATTAAAACATTTTATTTACCATTTATGTATTTGTCGTGAATGATAAGTTATTTATTTCTTAGCTTAAACAAATTCCCATCCCTTTATTATGTCTTTTACAAAATTTCACAACTTTATGAACAATAGTTTTGTATGTAGACAACTTTAAAGGAGGGTCGTTTAATTATGGACACCCTGTACTTTTGGAGGCAATCATTCTACCTTATGTGTTAGAATGCTCATTGAAAAGACTATTAAAACATTTTATTTAGCATTTATGTATTTGTCGTGAATGAAAAGTTATTTATTTCTTAGCTTAAACACATTCCCATCCCTTTATTATGTCTTTCACAAAATTTCACAACTTTATGAACAATAGTTTTGTCTGTAGAAAACTTTAAGGTAGGGTCGTTTAATTATGGACACCCTGTACTTTAAGAGACAATCATTTTACCTTATGTGTTAGAATGCTAATTGAAAAGACTATTAAAACATTTTATTTAGCATTTATGTATTTGTCGTGAATGATAAGTTATTTATTTCTTAGCTTAAACACATTCCCATCCCTTTATTATGTCTTTTACAAAATTTCACAACTTTATGAAGAATAGTTTTGTCTGTAGACAACTTTAAAGTAGGGTCGTTTAATTATGGACACCCTGTACTTTTGGAGGCAATCATTCTACCTTATGTGTTAGAATGCTAATTAAAAAGACTATTAAAACATTTTATTTAGCATTTATGTATTTGTCGTGAATGATAAGTTATTTATTTCTTAGCTTAAACAAATTCCCATCCCTTTATTATGTCTTTTACAAAATTTCACAACTTTATGAACAATAGTTTTGTATGTAGACAACTTTAAAGTAGGGTCGTTTAATTATGGACACCCTGTACTTTTGGAGGCAATCATTCTACCTTATGTGTTAGAATGCTAATTAAAAAGACTATTAAAACATTTTATTTAGCATTTATGTATTTGTCGTGAATGATAAGTTATTTATTTCTTAGCTTAAACAAATTCCCATCCCTTTATTATGTCTTTTACAAAATTTCACAACTTTATGAACAATAGTTTTGTATGTAGACAACTTTAAGGTAGGGTCGTTTAATTATGGACACCCTGTACTTTAAGAGGCAATCATTCTACCTTATGTGTTAGAATGCTAATTGAAAAGACTATTAAAACATTTTATTTAGCATTTATGTATTTGTCGTGAATGATAAGTTATTTATTTCTTAGCTTAAACAAATTCCCACCCCTTTATTATGTCTTTTACAAAATTTCACAACTTTATGAACAATAGTTTTGTCTGTAGACAACTTTTAAGTAGGGTCGTTTAATTATGGACACCCTGTACTTTTGGAGGCAGTCATTCTACCTTATATGTTAGAATGCTAATTGAAAAGACTATTAAAACATTTTATTTAGCATTTATGTATTTGTCGTGAATGATAAGTTATTTATTTCTTAGCTTAAACAAATTCCCATCCCCTTCCAAATTCCCATTATGTCTTTCACAAAATTTCACAACTTTATGAACAATAGTTTTGTCTGTAGACAACTTTAAAGTAGGGTCATTTAATTATGGACACCCTGTACTTTTGGAGGCAATCATTCGACCTTATGTGTTAGAATGCTCATTGAAAAGACTATTAAAACATTTTATTTAGCATTTATGTATTTGTCGTGAATGATAAGTTATTTATTTCTTAGCTTAAACAAATTCCCATCCCTTTATAATGTCTTTTACAAAATTTCACAACTTTATGAACAATAGTTTTGTCTGTAGACAACTTTAAAGTAGAGTTGTTTAATTATGGACACCCTGTACTTTTGGAGGCAATCATTCGACCTTATGTGTTAGAATGCTCATTGAAAAGACTATTAAAACATTTTATTTAGCATTTATGTATTTGTCGTGAATGATAAGTTATTTATTTCTTAGCTTAAACAAATTCCCATCCCCTTCCAAATTCCCATTATGTCTTTCACAAAATTTCACAACTTTATGAACAATAGTTTTGTATGTAGACAACTTTAAAGGAGGGTCGTTTAATTATGGACACCCTGTACTTTTGGAGGCAATCATTCTACCTTATGTGTTAGAATGCTCATTGAAAAGACTATTAAAACATTTTATTTAGCATTTATGTATTTGTCGTGAATGATAAGTTATTTATTTCTTAGCTTAAACACATTCCCACCCCTTTATTATGTCTTTTACAAAATTTCACAACTTTATGAACAATAGTTTTGTCTGTAGACAACTTTTAAGTAGGGTCGTTTAATTATGGACACCCTGTACTTTTAGAGGCAGTCATTCTACCTTATGTGTTAGAATGCTAATTGAAAAGACTATTAAAACATTTTATTTAGCATTTATGTATTTGTCGTGAATGATAAGTTATTTATTTCTTAGCTTAAACAAATTCCCATCCCTTTATTATGTCTTTTACAAAATTTCACAACTTTATGAAGAATAGTTTTGTCTGTAGACAACTTTAAAGTAGGGTCGTTTAATTATGGACACCCTGTACTTTTGGAGGCAATCATTCTACCTTATGTGTTAGAATGCTAATTAAAAAGACAATTAAAACATTTTATTTAGCATTTATGTATTTGTCGTGAATGATAAGTTATTTATTTCTTAGCTTAAACAAATTCCCATCCCTTTATTATGTCTTTTACAAAATTTCACAACTTTATGAACAATAGTTTTGTATGTAGACAACTTTAAAGTAGGGTCGTTTAATTATGGACACCCTGTACTTTTGGAGGCAATCATTCTACCTTATGTGTTAGAATGCTAATTAAAAAGACTATTAAAACATTTTATTTAGCATTTATGTATTTGTCGTGAATGAAAAGTTATTTATTTCTTAGCTTAAACACATTCCCATCCCTTTATTATGTCTTTCACAAAATGTCACAACTTTATGAACAATAGTTTTGTCTGTAGAAAACTTTAAGGTAGGGTCGTTTAATTATGGACACCCTGTACTTTAAGAGACAATCATTTTACCTTATGTGTTAGAATGCTAATTGAAAAGCTTATTAAAACATTTTATTTAGCATTTATGTATTTGTCGTGAATGATAAGTTATTTATTTCTTAGCTTAAACTCATTCCCACCCCTTTATTATGTCTTTTACAAAATTTCACAACTTTATGAACAATAGTTTTGTCTGTAGACAACTTTTAAGTAGGGTCGTTTAATTATGGACACCCTGTACTTTTAGAGGCAGTCATTCTACGTTATGTGTTAGAATGCTAATTGAAAAGACTATTAAAACATTTTATTTAGCATTTATGTATTTGTCGTGAATGATAAGTTATTTATTTCTTAGCTTAAACAAATTCCCATCCCCTTATTATGTCTTTTACAAAATTTCACAACTTTATGAAGAATAGTTTTGTCTGTAGACAACTTTAAAGTAGGGTCGTTTAATTATGGACACCCTGTACTTTTGGAGGCAATCATTCTACCTTATGTGTTAGAATGCTAATTAAAAAGACTATTAAAACATTTTATTTAGCATTTATGTATTTGTCGTGAATGATAAGTTATTTATTTCTTAGCTTAAACAAATTCCCATCCCTTTATTATGTCTTTTACAAAATTTCACAACTTTATGAACAATAGTTTTGTATGTAGACAACTTTAAAGTAGGGTCGTTTAATTATGGACACCCTGTACTTTTGGAGGCAATCATTCTACCTTATGTGTTAGAATGCTAATTAAAAAGACTATTAAAACATTTTATTTAGCATTTATGTATTTGTCGTGAATGATAAGTTATTTATTTCTTAGCTTAAACAAATTCCCATCCCTTTATTATGTCTTTTACAAAATTTCACAACTTTATGAACAATAGTTTTGTATGTAGACAACTTTAAGGTAGGGTCGTTTAATTATGGACACCCTGTACTTTAAGAGGCAATCATTCTACCTTATGTGTTAGAATGCTAATTGAAAAGACTATTAAAACATTTTATTTAGCATTTATGTATTTGTCGTGAATGATAAGTTATTTATTTCTTAGCTTAAACACATTCCCATCCCCTTTATTATGTCTTTTACAAAATTTCACAACTTTATGAACAATAGTTTTGTCTGTAGACAACTTTTAAGTAGGGTCGTTTAATTATGGACACCCTGTACTTTTGGAGGCAGTCATTCTACCTTATGTGTTAGAATGCTAATTGAAAAGACTATTAAAACATTTTATTTAGCATTTATGTATTTGTCGTGAATGATAAGTTATTTATTTCTTAGCTTAAACAAATTCCCATCCCTTTATTATGTCTTTGACAAAATTTCACAACTTTATGAACAATAGTTTTGTCTGTAGACAACTTTAAAGTAGAGTTGTTTAATTATGGACACCCTGTACTTTTGGAGGCAATCATTCGACCTTATGTGTTAGAATGCTCATTGAAAAGACTATTAAAACATTTTATTTAGCATTTATGTATTTGTCGTGAATGATAAGTTATTTATTTCTTAGCTTAAACAAATTCCCATCCCCTTCCAAATTCCCATTATGTCTTTCACAAAATTTCACAACTTTATGAACAATAGTTTTGTCTGTAGACAACTTTAAAGTAGGGTCGTTTAATTATGGACACCCTGTACTTTCGGAGGCAATCATTCTATCTTATGTGTTAGAATGCTAATTAAAAAGACTATTAAAACATTTTATTTAGCATTTATGTATTTGTCGTGAATGATAAGTTATTTATTTCTTAGCTTAAACACATTCCCACCCCTTTATTATGTCTTTTACAAAATTTCACAACTTTATGAACAATAGTTTTGTCTGTAGACAACTTTTAAGTAGTGTCGATTAATTATGGACACCCTGTACTTTTGGAGGCAATCATTCGACCTTATGTGTTAGAATGCTCATTGAAAAGACTATTAAAACAATTTATTTAGCATTTATGTATTTGTCGTGAATGATAAGTTATTTATTTCTTAGCTTAAGCAAATTCCCGTCCCTTTATTATGTCTTTTACAAAATTTCACAACTTTATGAACAATAGTTTTGTATGTAGACAACTTTAAAGTAGGGTCGTTTAATTATGGACACCCTGTACTTTTAGAGGCAATCATTCTATCTTATGTGTTAGAATGCTAATTGAAAAGACTATTAAAACATTTTATTTAGCATTTATGTATTTGTCGTGAATGATAAGTTAATACTATTATTATGCTAGATAAAGAAGTCGATGCAAGCACATATAGGGAATAAAGTTTTCCAATATTTGAAAGTTAACAGAACAATGAGATAACATATATTATGAACAGAATAAATTAAAGACATACCTTCCAACTATGTGATTCATATAAAAGAAATGCAGAGTTCTTATAGGGAAACTCCGGGAGAATCGCCGCATACGGGATAGATGCCGCACCTCTTATATTTCTTGCAATTATGGATAGATGGTTGTCAAACGCATAGTATAAGTGCGCAATGAGATTATTTTAACCAGTATATAGCGTGTATCCCATTTCGATGTTTACTTGTAGAAGTACAATCCTTAATTTGACTTAAGTGCATGATTTCACTGTCCAAACTTTTAAACACGATGTGTTTAAATACTTTTCATACACTAATTACTAAATGCATGCATGATTTCGAAGTCAAAACTAAGTGTAGGGTTTATACAGAGTACTGTGTGTATGGTTACGCCATTCCCGTTAGCGATGGGAGATAACTGTGATGGCCGACGTTTGCACCATGCAAAATGGGATACATGCTGCACTGCTATTCCGGTATACATGCCGCAGTTTCTTTTGTACGGGATGATTAAGTGTTATTAACTTCTAATTTTCTTTTTGCACTGACTAACCATGTTAGGAATGCTATCAAGTTTACTAAAACCAATGGAGAAAAGGGGAAAATAAAAAGTAAGAAGGGCAACAAAGATGCAAGTCAAGATGATAATAATGAAAAATTTGATTACGCGTAACGGAGACGTTCTCTGCAAGGAATGTTTAGAAAACTAATCCAAAAAAGAGGAAGTGTAATTGGCTTCGTTGCATCATGTGTTTAAACGTAGTTCCATAAAGACTGTACTTTTTCGACACTTTCTGTAGATTGTAGTCGAAAAAACAGGTCACTTAACCCATTCGGGACCATAGGTGCATATAAGCACCTTCACGAAGCGCTTACAAAATTGTTTCTGGCACCAGTAAAAAGGAAAAGTAATATTTGCTTTGATTAATTAGAGCATTTTCATGATTATTTAAGTAAAGATAACTTCTTTTAAAAAAGTGGTACCAACCGAATAAAATTTGTGTAAAAGCCACCGGTCCCGAAAGAGTTAACAAATAAATTATGTCAGCACAATTTTACATTTTTTCTTTTTCCTTTCTAATGCATTGATGGTATGTTGTTGCTGAAATAGCAATAAAAATGTAATGTAAAAAAAAAAAAAAAAAAAAAAAAAAAAAGTCGATAATTTTTTTTTTTTTTTTTTTTATAGGAAAGTAGGCAATAATTATTAATTTGAATCTACTAATATGTTTCATTGTACTCATTTAGTTTCATTTTGTCATTACATTGTTAATTATAGTCCAGGTACGACTATTTTTTTAAATATTTTTATTTATAATTTCATTCTGTTCTTATTACAAGCGCGGCATAACTACCGCACAAGTGTGGCATCGCAGACTGAATGTACGAGTGATGCGGTGCAGTGTAATGTTTTTGAAAAAAATTCTTAAAAAATATTAATAATTTGTTTTGAGATTTTTTGTCGCAGTACACGCGTTGTATATTTAACATTAAATAGCACAGCATGATTTTTTTTTAATTTTATGTCCACTATGGGACTTTATACACGCATTCAAAATAATGTGTGGCATAAATCCCGGAATTACCCTACAAGAAACAAAAATAATAATAAACCACAGAATTTTTCTAACCAATTATCTTTCTCTACGTGCCACACTCCAAAAATGTGTGATATAGACCAATGGAGGGTCGTCCGAAATCTCTTTGAAGTCGATAACAGAAATATTTCTTTAAATACTTTTTCTTATTTAAATTATGTTTTATTTAAAAAAAAGACATTACCACTAAATTCGAAGAACACCTATAGCTTTTGATGAATTCCTAAGAATAAAAAAAAATGTCTTATGATATAATTATCTAGAACATAAAGTAATAAACATTGATTTGGTAAAGTTAGTGTTCTTTTGGTCATTCATTTCATTATTTTCTCTTTATTAATTGTAAAAATTAAAAGTATTTAAAGTGTGAATGTTAAATGATTTGCGATTTAATTACAATGAAGTATAAATTGTGTAAATAACACATAACAATGAAATTGATAAATTTACGATAAAATGACTTGCTTAAAATGCATTCTACTAACATGTAGGTACTACTTCGACATTTTATTACTGTAAATGTGATAAAAGTAACTTAAATGTGACAATGACATACTTTTGCTTATATTACAGTTAAAAAATCAATTTTTTCAAATCAAATTGAATTCTTTTTTTTCTGAAATTGATACTTGGAAATGTGTGAAAAAACAAAAGTTTGTGATAAGGAATTAAGTGAGTGTGAGACTGAACGCCTCAAAGAGAAAGCAAAGTCCGAAATCAAAGACGCTGAAGTTTCATTATAATGCTTATGCAGATTTATTTTTTCTTCTAATAAAACCGAAGAGGATTTTGCCACGCTAATGAAATTAGAAAGTAAAATTGAATAGTTGAAAGAAAACAAGTATCAGATATCTTTAATAGATTTTTTTTTTTTTTTTTTGAAATGATTATTTTATTTTCTTGATTCTTGTATGTTATTCGATTAACCCATTTTCGGCCAAAGGTGCGTAAACGCATCATTTCAATAAATATTTTTTTATTAACACTGTGACGAATATTTTTCACTAATTTTGTTTTCTGCTATTTTTAAGGGTTCTGGAGACATCTATAAAATATCAGTAATTTAATTGGAGTAAACACTTATTGTCCAGAAATTTTCAAAATACGCTAGTTTTTTTTAATACAAACTGTTATTGACAAATTCGACTTTTTGAAATTGTATAATTATTCCACTTGAGATTAATCATATGTTTTTATAATGGATTAAAGTTGCAAGTTCTGTAAATAAAATAATAATAAAATAAATGTCATAAAAAAATTATTAATTTTAAATTTAATGGTGCGTTAGCGCACCATTGAGCGAATGCATGAAAATGCCGAATGCATTTTGTTTCTCAAATAAAATATTATTTTTCATGCACGAATTTTTTTTTTTTTTTTTTTTTTTTTTTTTTTGTCTTAATGAATGTAATTTAAGCATACATCAATGAAAATAATACCACATTTATAAAATTTCTATGCTTGGCCTAAAATGGGTTATAAAATCTTCCAATTAATATAACAGTAATAAAATAAATATTATGGTAATTTTTAGTTAATTTATTTTTTCAATATTTATTTTCTGAGTAAATGGAACGGAAAATAAGGTTATCATTATTATAAAATGAACTTATTTTAAAGTTCCCAAAATTGGTCCAAAATCATGTCTTTTAAAATATGAAATAACAGCAATAAAAAAAATGCTCTTTTTTACCGTCGACACACTTAAAGTATCTTAGTCGTCCTGTCCCCATTCTTGACGAAAGAACGATGTTTCAATCCGCTATAAAAATTGCTAATAACACCGTTACGTGACCCGAATTTAAATAAAATTTTCCATATGCATCCATTTCTATCCACATTGCCGTAGCATTGCATTCATATGACGTAGAAAAGAATTTATCGAGACTTAACTGTGTCGTCTACATGTTCATATTTTTCATCGAGCAGTAAGTAATATTGGTTTGTCATCGCTAGGAAAGTGTGTTTCATAATTTGATCTCGATGACTCATTGACATCAAAGTCACGAAGTGACAATCGCCTGTGCAATATAATATGATGAGCGAACTGTATTGCAATATGATCGCCATTGTAACTGCGACATTTATGACCACTAGTTATACGGCACAGATGGCATGTCGACTGACAACGGCATTACTTCAGAAAGTTAAGACGGGTGAATATTTGTCAAAAAGTTTAAACCTTGACTTTTTAAATAGTATTTCATTATTTTTCTTTACTAAAAATGCAAAAACAAGCAGGATAAACGGTACTTAAAAATAATGTATTATAGTTGCAATGCGTTACAAAATAAAATGTGTTTCCAAAATAAGTTTTTTTTTTTTTTTAAATTATGTGTCTGCCCAACTGTATATAAATGCATAATAATGTAAAAACATGTAAACGTAACTTTAAGAATTTTTTTAATAAGAACTAATTGTTTTTCGGTACCTAGATTGTATAACCAAAAAACGACGAGCAAAATAAACGGGTTACGCACTTAACAAATATTTAAACCTTTTTTATTTTATTTATTTTTAATCATAATCGATACCAAATATGCTAACACTTCCCTTTTAACAAAGAAATTCAAGATAAATTTAAAATTACTGATGTGTTTATGTTTTCTCCATTTCATTTGATTCATGAAAAATTTTGACTTCCGGTTTTCGACGAATTTACACGTTTTAGGTGTCAGAGATTCCGAAAAACATGTTTTTACAAAATGTGTGTCTGTGAGCCTGTGACTCTGTCTGTCTTTATGTGACACAAATTTTGTGGGCGCTCTATCTCAAGAACTAATGCACGAAATTTAACAAAATTTTATATTCTAGTAGTCCCTATTATAAATTGCTGCTGATTACTTTTTGGTGTAAATCGCCCAACTGGTGGCGCTGCTACGCTGTATTTTTCGAGATTTCTGTAATATCTGTATCTCAGAAACTAATGCATGGATTTTCAGCAAACTTCAGATTTAGTTATTCCTTGATATGAATTGGTGCTGGTAACGTTTTAGTGTAAATCGCCCAAAAGATGGCGCTGCTATGCTGAATTTTGCAGGATTTATACGATTTTTAAAATAGCTCTATCTCAAGCAATAATGCACGGATTTTCATCAAACTTCAGATTCAGTTAGTCCTTGATATGAATTCACGTTTTATACATTTTGGTGCAAAATGCTCAACAGGTGGCGCTACTCTGCTGCATTTTTTGCGATTTCCGCAATCTATCTCAAGATCTATCTCAAGAACTAATGCCTGGGTTTTCAACAAACTTCAGATTCAGATGTACCTGGATATGAATTAGTGTTGTTTATGTTTTGGTGTAAATCGCTCAACACGTGGCGCTGCTACGCTAGATTTTTCAGAATTTCCCCTATAGCTCTATCTCAATAACTAATGCACGAATTTTCATCAAACTTCAAATTCAGATATACTTTGATATGAATTGGTGCTAAATTGAGTAATTTCTTGTACTATTTAAATGTTTTAATTGACGTGATTTACATAGAAGAAAGTTTTGTGATGGCCACAACATACTAGTTTGCGTTTGCATCAACAGAAAAACATGCATAAACGAAAGTGTAAGCTTAAACTATTATGTACATAATTTAAGTTAATGTATTTATCTTTTATCATAGATGGCAAACTATTTTTTCTTAAACAGTTATATCCTTCTTACTGACATTTAATGAAGTTTTATACAGAAACAAAGAAATTCTATGTTTAGCTAATTTTTTTAAAGATAAGAAATTAAAAATAATTATTATGAATAGAAAATAAGATAATGTTTTCTCCTTTTGAAAATATTCAATCAGTCGTATATCTAGATTCAAAAACCATAAGAAAGTTTTCCAGAATAAAATTCTCTTTTTAAGCATGCACAGAAAAAAAAATTTAAAAAAAAATGTTATTTAATTGTTTTCATTTTCTGAATTTTTTTATATAATTGATATATTTCTGAATTGTAATAACAATATTCTAAAATTTAATGCATATAAAAGGAACTAATTTTAATAATTAAGGATTCATTAATTATTCTTATTATTATAGTAGATGTAATGTCTGAAAAAAGAGTAAAAAAGAAAAAAAAGACTACTCAATACTTATACACATTCACTTTCATGAACAATTAGTCGTGCTGCAATGCGAGATGTACTTTCCCGCAGAAAATTGTGTCTACTTTCCGGATACAAGGGATTTTTTGTGAATTAATTGTCGTCTACATAGTAAGCAAACGCTTAACTGTCATTGTACAAATGTTAGCACCTATTTTTGACTTTATTTGAGTTCCTTGGACCAAATATAAATAGTTTTGGAAATAAATCAATTCTCATGACACATATAAAAATACAGTAAAAATGACGACTTAGTTAAAAGAATATAAATAGATTAATTATTGCTGAAATTCAATATCTTAATTTTATCAAATGTAGTCAAAGGATTGCCTATTAAATTAGTACGCTGAGGCCATCACACATTATTCATTTGTGAAATCAAATCGTTTTCAATTAAACATAAATGACAATCTATTTCATTATGACAATAAACATAAATAACAATCCTTGAGCTATAGCTATCGCGGATATCTTGAAAAACTGAGCAAGCGAGCGACACCAGCATGGCGGTATATACACAAACCTAATAAGGATATAATTATGTCACGGTCCAACCGAATATGAAGTTTGGTGAAATTCGCACATTAGTTTTCACGGATATCGAGGAAAGCTGGATAAATACAGAATAGAAGGAGTACATGTTTGGCGATATACAACGAAACCTCATCAGCGTCTATTAATCTCAAGGTCTAACAGAATATAAAGTTCGATGAAAGACGGTGCATTTTTTTGATACAGTTTTTGAGATACAGATAGCGCAGAAAATGTGAAATATGCATAATAGCAGCACCATCTTTTGTGTAATTTACATCTAAACATAATATGCATCAATTTATGTCTAGGTCTAATGCAATCTGATAAAACTGTGTATTTGTTTTGGGGATAGCGACCAACAAAATTTGTATAACAAACACACAGGCACACAGACGGATAGACACGTAGATTCACGGGCTGACATTTTCTTTAAAAACAGCCATATCTTGTTTAGAACCTTCTAAAACGCATAAATCCATCGAAAATTGGAAGTCGACATTTTTCATAAGCCAATACTTTCTTCTTGTAAAGATAGAAGGAAGTATAAATTTGAACTAGTTCTACTAGAACTAGTAGTATATAAAAGATTCCATCATACTCATATACTGAACCCCCCCCCCCCAAAAAAAAAAAAAAAAAAAAAAAAAAAGAGTTTTATATAGAAACACTGACTCATTTAAAAGGAAATGGATGCAGCAAAAAGCTATTTTACAAAGCTTTGTAACAACATACTACGGATGTCTAAATTCTTTTTAAGCAACAAATTGGAAGATTGATTTTTAGACCTTTTTATTTCAAAATGAAAGGTGTTAATTCTCTCAACACCTTAAAATATAAATTACCTAGAACAAAAAAATAAATTTTAGAAAAAAAAGCTCAGAGTTTCTAAATGAACAAGAAAGGAGATTCACGCATCAGACATAAAATATGAAATACTTTCTAACATTGATTGAATATATTAAGAACAATTATGAAAAATATTTCTAAACGAAGTCATTTATCACGGTTTATCTAAAACTTCACATGTGCAAACATAAAATACCATACGTAATTTTCTTCTGTCATCTACGCGATTACTCCAAACCGTTTTTTAAATCAAATTCCACATGTTAAGGCGGGAAAAGCGCGCAAAATTTTACAATTAATGTAATTCAGATTTGATATGAAATAAAAACTTGAATTGGTTATCACAGTGCGTTCTTTATCTTAAATTTTGAATTTTTAAAGATTTAAAAAAAGGGGAAAAATTTTCGCTTCAGTGTGGGACCCAAACTCGACAAGATATACGCAATATTTTTAAGCAACATAATAATGTAAAATATCAATAATTATAACAACTAAACTATTAATAACTCAGTATATATGTTGGAAACTTGGTAAAAAATTGCAGTATATTTTGAAAAATACACGTTATCGGAAGAAAAAAAATCTAAAGTAACTTATTATGTGTGTTTTCGAAAACTTCAATTTTCAATTCATGAAGTAATTTCATGCTTTTTGGAGTGATTTCATGCTCGTTCTGAGGTATGTTTTAGATACTACTATTTTACCATAGTAGAATTGCAATTAATAAACTCGAATATAGTGGAAAGTATATATTTTACAATAATTGGAAGATTGTCTCCTCGCGAAGCATGTGACATAAATCCATCATACTTTATTTAAATATAGTATATTTAGAATTCATTGAATTTTCATGTTAGCAGATTATGAATTTCACCCATGCCAACAATACCCGGACTTTGGCACCAGAAAGTTTGAGTGTTTCTAACTGATTTAGTGCATTACGTCATTTTAAAAACTCTCATGCGTTACAATACTATCTTTATTTGCAAAGTTTCGCTTGATTCGTATTAAAATAATAATTTAAAATTTTAATGAAATACTAAATTATTTATACATTTTGACAACCTGTGAAGCCTGAAAATGACCACTATTCGCGCAATCGTAACTAAATTGCTTTAATTTCGTGTATAAAAATACTTATCTTCGGCTTTTTTCAAATGAAGAATTTTCGCCATTTATCTCATAAAAGTATTTTAAAGCTTGGTTGATCATTGACAACTAAATCAGTTTATGTTTGGGACGTGATATATTAGTTTTAGGACCGAAAAATAAGCTACAAGTGTGATGATGAAATTAACATATCATCACATATAATTATTTTTCCCCTTTTAAAATTAAATTCTCCTTTTAACCATTTAAGTTCTAATCGATTCTTCTTTTCCTTTTCAAAAAAAAATGTATCTATTTCTTCTCTTTTGCGCTTAATAAATTACTGTCGCTTTATATCCCAGGCTTACTCAAAACCGCCAATAAAATAAATCAAAAACAAATCTTTTTCTCATCCTAAAATAATTAACTGTTCGAGTATACTTTCCTTCGGTTAACGTATAGATATAAATAAAAAAAGATAATCTTTGACCATATGCTCTTGTGCAGCAGTAACTTAAACATCCATTTTAATTTTCCATTTGATAGTCAATACAATGTCTTTTCGGCCTGAGAGATATCCTGTTAGTATTAAAATCGGCGCCTGGATCTGCATTCCTTCTTCTAAATATAACTTTCCCATTGCCCAGCTGTGGCATATCACAATGTTCATTAACATTTCAGTTACTTAAGCTAATGAATCTTTGGGCTGATTTTGAATTCAAAAGGTCCGTTAAGTGACGTATTCTTTGTGGTTATAATTGTGCAAAGTTCGAATATTTGCGGCTCGATACACTTACAATCAAATTTGTCGAGCGGCATTCTATCTCTGGCCGCGTCACTGTTAATATGTAGCAGCATTTTTATCTCCTGTATTCCGGGGTCACCCCGCGAGAATATTATATTGGCTCGCTTGCCTTTAATAAAATGCCACATACATATTTTGGATCTTTTTACTGAATCTCTTGTAGTGCCTGAGTTTTTGCATCACGCAATGTACTTTAAACTGGTACGGCTAATTGGATACAGATAAAATGACTATTTGAAATTTAAATTAATTTATCTTGAGAAGTATGAACGAAACCAATAGTATAACAAGTACATTCCTTGAAAAAAAAAACAAAAAAACATTATAATATGATTCATTTGTACGCATGAATGAGCTGATATAGATATACGTTCTGCATTTTCATGGATGGAAGTAGTTATTTTTTCAATTCCTACTATTAGCTCACACTCTCCCTATATTTATTTATATATTTATATATTTATCTTGTTCAAATTTTCAATCGTTAATAAAACGAGGTGAATCCCGTCGAATTTCGACGAAAGAAAATTTTTACAAAGGAACTGCTGCATCAAATTTATAATACATTGACAGCAATAATTACAATAAAAAATCCATCTTACACTTGTTAGTTTAACTCTACAAAGACATATTTTAACCTAAGATTAACAAAATACTTTTTTCATAAACTTCAACTGTTAAAATTATTGAAAAAATAAACTTTATTCATATACGTAATCAGTAACATACAATCAATATAAGTAATTTTGATTAAGTTACCAATTAACGCTTGGTATTACGGAATGAAAAATCAGCAAAAATGATTTCATCTTGACATAATCATAGAATCCCCCCCCCACCCTTTAAATCTAAACCGAATCAAATTATTTTCCACGTTTCACATCCATATTAACCATTAAAAAAATTACCGCGCAATAGGTTATTAATAAATATATTTCCAAGCTTGAAGTCAGCTATTACAACTTTCCATGGGAAAAATCTCACTCGTGATTTCAGGTCTTAGTATAATCTCTGTACCTGCGCGTAAAAATTCCGGAATTCTATAACTTTTAGGCATATTAAAGGGGAAATATCTCGTTTTATGAAATAAAATTATCATTTTTTTTTAAACTATGACGGCATTTTCAGTCGCTGAAATATTTTGCCTATTGTCTCAAACTCAATATTAGTGGAATGAAACAATAGTGAAATATAACAGCATCATCAAGGAAATTGTGTCTTTTTTAAAGCGTGTTCAAATTTTTAAAAAAGATATTTTTAATTATAATGGGAAAATGGCATCAGTAAGAATATAATCAATAAAGATAACTAAATCACTTTTAATAGAAATGAAGTACTTCAGTTGCCACAATTAGAAAATTGGTATAAAAACTATAAAAAAATTAATATCTCAAAAATTAATTGATATACAGCTTTCAAACAAATTGCATTTAAAAGAACATTTTTTTTCTGTATAAGACGGTGTAAACATTTAAAATGTGGGATGTTTAAAAATTTACAGTAGCGTACAGAAGTTTAAAAATTTGCAGTAGCGAAAATTGCAAAACCGAAATTTTATTTCAAATTTCAAAGTGATGACATTCGCAGAATGACGGATGCGTTACGCACAGATATGTTTATCCTTTATAATATAGATACTCATTATTCATCCTATCAAGTTGAAATAATTTTTTTAAAACTTGTACTGGATGACACTTGATGTTAATACAGTTTTTTCAAATATTAATTAATTAATTAAATTTTAATTAATTAATTTTAGTTTTGCATGGGAAACAAAATGGCGGCCATTGGTTATTGAAGGTCAATGAAAGTATTTTCAATAAGGGGTTACCATAGAGGGGACTCTGTTCTGTTGCCAAATACCGCCAAGTTTGTCGCAAACTTGGCGATATATCGCCAAATTCGGCGGCCAAAATAAGTCGCCAAAAGTGACGCCAACTTGGCGATATTTCTAATGTTTCGCCAAATTCCCATAGAGTTCCATTGTAAACCTACTTGCTTATAGAAAATCAAGAAATTGAGATATTTTAATGCAACAAAAACTAATATTAGCTTAAGGGATTATATTAAATTTTTCTTTGATGACCTAAGTAGGAATTGACTTTAAAAACAAAATTTTTATATTACTTGTTTGTTTGGTGTTTGTATTTGTATTGTCTGGTAAAATGCTAGTAAATGAATAATAAATTAATAAATGATATATTAAGCATGTTTCGTTTAAGAGAAATGTTCATTATGTAGTGTATATATTAAAACCTGATAAGTCAAAACACTTTATACCGGAAACACAACTTAAACATTATAAACTAATAATAAATTAATAAACTTATCATAAAACCTAGCATTTAGAAAATTAGAAGCCTATTTATTAGTAGCCTGAGTCTATGTATTTTATTAAAAACTTGGTTTTGAGAAATATACAGTGGTTGAGATGGAAAATATTGAACAACACGAATAAATGGGCTCCAAAGATGCAATAAAAAATGTACTCATATAAAAAATGTGCTGATATAAAAAATGCGCTTATTTCACAACTTCGTGAATTCTTGCTACAGCTTTGTTTTTCTCTAGCATTGATTCATCTCTATGCTCTTTACTACAGGCATGTCAGATAAAAAAGACGTAAAAGTGAAAAGAAATTGCATACTTAATAAGAAATTTTCACTGAATATATTTATGCGTAAATTGCTTGTATTTGCGGACAAAATAGCAAAAAAAAAAAAAAAAAAAAAAAAAAAAAATATGGAAAAATTATTGCTGACTTGAATATCATACGACAGAAAAAAAATATAAACAACGGAATCTATATACAACTAAAAATGAATAAAAAATGGCGTATTTAATTTCTCGCAACGTAGTCAAAGCAGTTTAATCTATGAATTTTATAGAAATGTAGCGTTTTATTTTGATATATTAAAAATAAAGTATTTTTAACAGCATAAAATGTTGCACTATTTCTTGCAAATTACTTCTTATGTTAAAATAATAAAACTTTGTAAAAAATCACCATAAATTTAAAACAAAACACAGGACGCGTTTCGAGCTAAAAACATAACAGCTCGTCATCAGCTAAGAGCTGATGACGAGCTGTTATGTTTTTAGCTCGAAACGCGTCCTGTGTTTTGTTTTAATTTTATGGTGATTTTTTACAAAGTTTTATTATTTTAATTGCTTCATATCGCCAGTTTTCGGTGCTGTTTCGCTACTTCTTATGTTCTTGAAATTATCGAAATATAAAAATTAAAAAAATAAAATAAAAATAAAGATAAAATTAAAAATAAAGATAAAAATAAAAATAAAAATAAAGAAAAAAATAAAAATAAAGATAAAAATAAAAATAAAAATAAAAAGTATATCCTTTTTTATCACTTTCAACCTGTCTATTGGTAACTTATCTTAACTTCTTTCTTCCTTCAGTTTTTCATTTTTGTTTCATAACCTACTACAATTTCAACTGTAATGTCCGTCAAAAGAATCACTTCGTTAATTTTCGATTGCTTCAACATCGAAAAATCAAATGCAAAGATTTAAAACACACTACAAAATTAACATACAGAACAGAGCAGTTCGTCCGGTATATTTACAATCCTGCATTTTCGCACCTGTTTTACTTTATTTCAATTCTACACATGATTTACAACATATAATATAATTTTAATATGTGTTATTTACAGAAATGTTATTCGCAAAATAATGTGAAACCTGTTTTATATGGTGTTCCGTCTTTCAATATGTGTTTGTTATCTTTAAGCTGTCTCTTCTTTATAATATTTTTCTCAAAACTTTTCAGACACAGCAATTTTGTTTAGCTTTTATGCCCGTAACATCACTGAGTAGACTTAAATCAACAGTAGCGCAGAGTAGAGTTGAACAACAAATTGCGTATAGCTAAGTGATGTATCTTAGTACATTGTCGTATTTTAATTTCCTTGTTGCCCATCCTTACTTTATGATGTTCACTACTTTCCATCAACTCTGCATATCCCTGCATTGCTAGATTATTTATAAAGTAAACAAGCGTACAAACACTCATTTAATATTTTGATTTTAACGCCATTCACATTTTCCCGCCATATTTATTAATTATAATCTTATTTTAATTCTGCAGGTAGGTTTCATGATAGCAGTTACAACCGTATTCAGTAAATAAGCATTTCTCCTAAACTAAACGTTAAATAACTTATTTATCCATTTGTTATCTATTTATTAATATACATTATAGTTTTTTGCTTACATAAGATTTACATGAGACATTCCATTAAACACATTTCGTAAACAAAAGTTTTATTATTTTTGATACTCATTACGTATTTCTAGTAGATATATTTTTTAAATTATACATTTGATGTCAATTTTTTCAGTTTGTTAAACATGAATAGATGTCCATGGAACTATGAATTCCGTTTGAGACAGATTCAGTCTTTGCATATTTTAGTGAATTTTATAAATATTATGTATTTCTTTTAAATATATCATTTTTTCTCAAGTTATTTGATTATTTTTTATAAATTGTTAATTAAATGTTATTATGCAACGTTTAAAAAAATTATAAGAATTACTCAGACTTTATCCATTAGATATTGCGGAAATATCATATAAATTTAGTTGTTTCTCTCTAATTTTTGAAAAATGTACTGTATTGAAAAAAGAGCACATGTTCGTACATACAAATGGGCAGACAAATCAAAATGATAATCTTATTTTAATCTTTAAAAACAAGGAAGACCTACTAATTGCGCCACTCAAGGTAAAAAAAAATAACTACTGCGAATTTCAAAATAATTTCTTTATGGACATCCGCTTCGCTTCTACATCTTCTCAAAGACCCTTTTGTATTTATCAAATAATTAAAGCTTAAATTCTCATTGTTTTTTTTTTCATTATATTCATTGGCAGATCACCACTGACGCCATATTCTGTGCAATATTCATAATAATTAAATTATTATTATTATTATTATTATTTTGCTTTAATGTTTATTTCTTTTCTACAATGTACTATGTACTATGTACTATGTAAGTACTACTACTGTTCATTGTATTAATCCAAAATCTCATTCAAAGTTCTTATTTAGGCTTTAAAACTGGTCTAAGAATACGGAACGCCCACCATTTTTATGTTACTACAAACCACCCGTACTTTTAAAAGTTCGCTATCTTATAACATATTTTTAAATAATAATTATTGAGTCATATTTACAGCAATAATGTAACAGCAGTTTGAATTTAAAAAGCATTAATTCTCCTTTATCTAAATGTTATTGCATTCAATTCTCTTTTTAATAAACGTAAGAAATTTAAGTAACCATTTTATTTTTTAAGTCATTAGAAATAATCCTTTTGAATATAGCATGATAAAATGTTATTTTGTTTGCAGTTATCTTACAGAAATCTTGAATATAAAATCTTACAATCAAGATAATGTGCAACATCTACCACCAGATGGTAGGTGTATACCTATATCTTGTTCAGAGATATGCTCGAACTCTCGATCCCTAGATCAAAAAAAAAAAAAAAAAAGGGAGCGGGGAATACATGTTTTTCATCATTGCTTGCTTTCACTTTTGATTGCACTTGGCTTCGCTTTTGACACCGTTTATCCTATGAATTACCCATGGGCGTGGGGAAATATTTTGGGTGAGAATTCACGCTTGCAGAGATTGATAGAGTTTCAGCTTCCCTTTTATGAAAGATGATGATGCATTGCCTTAGGCAATATGTTTTACGAGAAATCCACAATTACCTAGAAAATAAATAGTGAGAAAAATAAACGCAAGAATTATATATTCCTCAGTGGTTCATAACCATTGTATTGTGACCCTCATCTCAAGTCAGAAGAAAATGTCGGAGATGTGTCGCGACAAATTATTTGATTCCTTATAGTCTGATTTATCTCCGTTACATTTCTAGGAAATTCTTTTTATTAAAAAAGGTTCATGCCTCTAATACTTTAATATTTACCTTATTCAAAACATGACTAAATATTTTTAGAGCTACTTTCTTAAGAAAAGCTACGTTTATGTATATACTAATAACACACGCGATGTTACATACGTTATTTTTTACATTATCGAAATTAAATATAAAAGTCAGAATTTGCGAAGAACGAAAAAAATCAAAATGTGACATTAAAATTTGTAGGTAAATCTTTTTATTTTAGCAGAAAAAAAATATCACGCATTTTGGTCGAATCCACATAGTTGTGGAATAAATATTCATTTATAAAAGTTTTTTTATTATTTTATAAATTATTTTATCATGCGTGTACAGCTATCGTCAAAAAATGAATAAAAAAGATCTTTAGCCAATTTGTTATAGTACAGAATAAAAACTAAAATGGAAAAAGGCATTTTTAAACCCATTTTTACAAAAGATGAACAGAGATAATTATAAAGATCTGTTTTCATTTATAGTATATCATATTGCTGCAATCTATATTACATAATTTTTTTTATAAATATATTCTACAACTTATGTAAAAATGCATTTTGTGATTCACATATACAACTTAATTTTTCGATAGTAAATGTTTAATATTAATAAGAATAAGAATTTATTATTATATATGTTAAAAAGATATTTTAAACAAAACACATCAATTGTTTTAATCATATTTTTTTATTTAATTTTATGAATTAACTCTTTAAAATTAGCAGTCTGATATTACAATAAAAGTATTACTTCATTTAGAAATCGCTGTTAAATATACTCTTATACGTAATTCTCTTTAAAAAATATCTTTTCGCATAAGAAATATAAAAATTTATTTTGGGTTTATAAAATATATTACTTCTATATAATATGTATTTACACGTTAAACAATCTTCCTTATTTTGAACTAAAGACAAATGTGGGTATAACAAAAACAAATATTTGTATAAACGTTACCTTTGTTTAAAGATATTTTATTAAAAGGTTGTTAAAACTTCTTAAGTTATTAACTCAATGTTTGATATGCATTTTCTTTTATTCCCTCAGAATAAAGAGGATATAGCGAATTATATATCCCAAGGGTATTTAGAAGATACTTTTTTGAAGATGAATGAGATACATACAGGAATGCACTTTAATTCCAGTGATGGTAATTAAATTTAGTGAGGGTTTTCCTAGTATTATGGAATAATTAAAATGTTTGAAAGTAAAATGTTAAAATGAGATTTATTGTTATTTATTGCATTACAGTTCAATATTGAAGAATAAAGAAAAGTTGATGCACCAAAGTTAACAGAAAAATTATCTAAAATGCTTGATTTGAAACCAGTATTTTTCCGAATTTCACTACCCATAAAGAAATTACTGCCTGAAAAGTATTGTATATATAGCTGATTAAGATATTAAAGACAGTCTTCTATTAAACAAAGACATGTACTATTATTTAATAAAGAATTTCCTATGTTCGCGTTCATAATCAAAGTAATGTATAGAAAAATGATGCTGTTTCTAATCAGAGTATTTATATGTACGGTACATAGACAATTATTGTACTGATTGTCTAAATACAAATATTGTGTAATTTTTTTCAGAAATTATATAACATGTAAAATACAAAAGTACCGCAGGTGAGCGCAGTTACACATATCCAAACAACAACTGTTTAAAAATTTCAAAATGCAATAAATTACTATATTGAACGAAGGTGTTTTAAAATCATTAAGAATTTAAGTTTTTCTTTTCTTTTAGAAAAATAAATGAAATATTATTGAAAACACATCTGAATTCAGAAGATATAAGAAAGTTTAGGATTAATTAGAGTGCTTCTATTTGATAGTAATAACAGACACACTGGGCTACACTCATATTTTTTTTTCCATTCTAAGGCAATCTATTTTAGACAACTATAATAGCTTCGTTGATTTTATATATTAAAAAAGTATTAGTTTTGCAAATACGCCTTAAAATACTAGCTGTGATATAATGACAAACGTTCCCCCCAAAAAGATGATTTTCTGTGGAATTGCCCTGTACAGATGAGGGCTATGGAAATAGCCGAAACGTTTACTTTTAATTATATTTTAATTGTTTTTAATAAAATTTTATTTGTGAATATCTGTAGTCATGTAATTTAGGTTAGTTAAAAACGTAATACGATAATTATATTATGTAATGAATAATCAACTAATTAGATTTTACCACATACTAACAAGCGGTTTGAAAAACGGCGATAAAAAAAACACTAGAAGTTAATCAACAAGTAATGTATATGTTTATTTTATAATTTTTTAAACTTGTAAGTTTTTTAATATAATTTATTTTTGACTTGTTGTAACATTTAAAATATTGGATTTGATGTTATACATTTTTTAATCATTGGACCATTGAGGTTTGACTTTTCGGTTCTTCCGGAAGCATGGAATTATTTTTTTAAAGTGTATTTTAAAGGAATATTCGAAAATAACTGATTACGAAAGAGGCAGACTTCCACCACTAAAAATTGATAGATATTTCCCCCTTCCCCATGATAGTAATTTTGCGTCAATAGTCAATTTAAATAAGTCAAAAATGTCCATTAAAATCTACTGGTGGAAGTGTGCCACGTTAGTAATCAGATGCAGTAAAAATGGATCGATTTTTTCTCTTTACTCATGATAGCAATTTTGCGTCAGTAGGGAATTTAAATAAAGGAAATAAATGTATTAAAATGTACTGGTGGAAGTGTGCCATGTTGGTAATCAGACTCAGTAAAAATTGATAGATTTTTCCTCTTTAACCATGATAGTAATTTTGCGTCAATAGGGAATTTAAATAACGCAATAAAGCCTATTAAAATTGCCTGGTAGAAGTGTGTCAAGTTGGTAATCAGACGCAGTAAATATTGATAGATTTTTCCTCTTTACCCATGATAGTAATTTTGCGTCAATAGAGAATTTAAATAAGGGGAAAATGTCTATTAAAATTTACTGGCGGAAGTGTGGCACGTTGGTAATCAGACGCAGCAAAAATTGATAGATTTTTCCTCTTTACCCATGATAGTAAGTTTGCGTCAATAGGGAATTTAAATAAGGGAAAAATGTCTATTCAAATTTACTTGCGGAAGTGTGGCACGTTAGTAATCAGACGCAGCAAAAATAGATAGATTTTTCCTCTTTACCCATGATAGTAAGTTTGCGTCAATAGAGAATTTAAATAAGGGGAAAATGTCTATTAAAATTTACTGGCGGAAGTGTGGCACGTTGGTAATCAGTCGCAGCAAAAATTGATAGATTTTTCCTCCTTTACCCATGATAGTAAGTTTGCGTCAATAGGGAATTTAAATAAGGGAAAAAAGTCTTTTAAAATGTACTGGTGGAAGTATGCCACGTTGGTAATCAGATTCTGAAATTCAAAGTGATGCGTGCGCCTGTAACGTTAGGAGATAGATGGACTCGCTGAGCTCGTTTGTAATGGCCCAAGGGTTAATAAATATTTCCAAATTTTGTGTTTTAACCCAAAATTTTTAACATAGCCTGTCACATTTATATAATTAATCCTCAAAAAAACTTTTGGAATTCTCTAAAAAAATTTTTGATTAATTTTCTAGTTTGCAGAGTGTTAATGGGTCATACAAACAAACGTATTTGGCCAGTCCAAAATTTCCGTAGAAATATGAATAATGAAATTTTAAACTTTTAAATCTCCCTTTGACAAAAGGTAATTATGAAGACGTTTTTTTTTTTCTAGAAAGAGATGGCCGTTTGCGTTGACAAGGAAGCGAAAATTAAACACCAGGTCCTTTAAAAAAAAACTCCAATTCGGGTAAACGAAGAGTTTGTTTATTTCATGATGAAAGTCCAAGGGAGAGGTACAGGGGGAAAGCAATAAGGAGCCTCTTTTAAGACGTCATCACGAGGTTAGAGCGAGAGCAGGAATCTCGAATATACAGTTACAACTTTCTTGCTTGGCGGACCACAATATCGCCAATCTAAAAGTATTTTTGCGCCATGCACAAGAGGCAAATAGAAACATTGGCTGGTATGTTCGCCAAAAACATACGGTAGGCTTCTACCATATTAATTGTGTAGGGGGGGGGCAGATTGTGGGCTGCGTACATTCCTGAGTCATGATAGCCGCAGACTAATCTGTACATTGATACAGCTGCGGTTAAAAAAAATAAAAAATGTTATCTTGAAAGGGCATAGTAACAGACCGAATTTGTTAGGCTAAAAAGCATGAAAATGTATTTTTCTAGACCAGATGTTAGATCAAAGATGAACCGCTTTACCACAAAAATGCAGAATTGCCATACATCTGAACAAAAGGGTGTGAAGCGAAGATAATTCTAATAAATAGATTGCATGTAACGTGATTTTAAATGATGAGTTATATTCATGCCCAAATAAGGAAATGACCGATGTTAAAATGCTTTTGAAACTAACAGTCAGCCGTAACGAATTTTGTACAAGGTTAAATCGTATGTGTGAAAGAATCAGAAAGTGAAAATGGAGAGTGATTCACTGATTTTATTATATTAAAGAGATGAGTAACTAGAATAATTTAATTTAAATGTGAACGGCTGTTAATACAATCGATTTAGTTTTTAAATGTTGAATTTAATTTAGTGGCTGCACTGTTTGACTATAGTGCACTAAAATAAATAAGTTATTAAACAGAATTTTAATTGAAACTGTCTGGGGGGGGTGGAATGGAATGTAAACATATATAACGAGCTAATCGTTATAGTAATCACTAAATTTATAGTCTGTATTATAAGATTTAAATCTTTCACCTTGAAATTTTCTAATACAAATGTTTAAAGATGCAATAAAAAATATTATCTGAAATATGATCTAAGTTGTTGTCATTTGTCAAGTTTCATTGGGTAAACGTGCGTTGAATACAAACTTTGGAATTCAAAGAAGCTATAAATTTCAATGAAATTGAAACTGTTTTATTTTGCTGAACGCATAAAACTTTCTTTGAAATATCCCTAACTACAGCTGGTAAATAAGGTCTTAAATTTAATTACTTTATGCGCTGTTGGTGTTTCTGACTGACAAAAATCTTTTAACCTGTGGCGTTGCTCATTTAGCATGTTTTTTGTTCAAAATATCTACCAGAATTTTGCAAAAGAATAAGTTTTACTTGTTTTAATTACAGCCATACCCTGATTAAATAATACATGTTTATTAATTAAAATTTTTACAGATGTTTTGGGTACAAAAAACATCAATAATCTAGTGACGAAGTACACTTGTCCTTTACTAGCTGAATTTTTGTCAAACGCAATAATAATAATAATAAAAAAACATTATTTCAGCCGTAGTTTGAATCTTTTTTAAAATAAACGTAAAATGCCATCTAAATAATGTACAATATAACTGTTTTATAGCAACTCGATCAATAAAGTTGCTTATAACGAACATGATTGCTTTCCTCGCGGTTTGGGGACTACCAATATTTTAAGCGGTGTTCAAATCTAAGTTGAGACTTAACTCGCTTATTGGGTTGGATACTACATTAAACATAGATCTGTCTGTTTATGTTTAGTTTGCTAGAAAAGACCATGGTGTCTCTAAACATAGGTAATCGTTACACAGCCTTGTGCTAAAAATGTGCTAACTAAAAATTAAAATGTGCAGGATAGCAAACTGACAATTGACATTAAACTCGGTATGACTGAAAGTACGTTTTTCAGGTGGAACATAATTGTTTTAAACAAAACAAAAAACAACACCATAACAATGTGTCACACAACTGTTTTGTAATGTGTAATTGTATTTAATCGCAAAACGGCAAATGGGGGAAAAACAAAAAATATGAACTGAATTTCGTATGTTTATCCCGCTCTAAAAGGAAAATCTTTAAATTCTGAAAACGATAAATGAAAGGTGTATTTTAATTTATCTGATTAACCATTAATGCACGAGTAAGTAAATGGCAAATACTTTATTACACAATCCTAGTAAAATATAGAAATGATATAAAACATTCTTAAGACCTAAAATTAAGTTTTTTTAACCATTATAAAAAAACATTCAATTTATCACTGTCTAATGATCAATTTACTTTCTAATTAGCTTGAGGTAAGTAACATTTTTTAGTTCACTGATAAAAGAAAACGAAGAGAATTTAAATCATAAAGTACTACTCCCATGTGTCTTTTATACTCAAAATGATATTTCCTTCCAAACTGCTGTTTCCAAAATTCCGGCTAAATATTAGACATTTTTAATTCTTTTTGAGAAATGTTTCATGTTAGATGGCTTTCTAAGGATGCCTTGTGTGTTTATTCATAGAGATAAATAATAATAAAAAGTTAATGCGCTTCTTTGTTATTCTGCTTCTGGCAATTATTTTATCTCTTCCAAAAAATAAAGTAAATAAACGTTAATGTTTTACAAAATATTTTTTTTTCTTTAACAAACGGGGACGCTTCCAGATGTTACCTACCAAACTTGTACAATTTTAAAGAAAAACAGAATAAATAGAAACATTATTTCTTTATCATATAAATGACTCTATATCAAGTGTAGATTTTTAAACATAAACATTGATATTATTTGTTCTTTTCGAAGCTTTTCTTACGAAAAGATGGGCAAACGTCACCTGAATATTTTTACAAGTGAATGAAATTATTATGAATAACATGTTTGAAAAAAGGTGTGTAATATCAACAAACAGAAAAAATCTTTATAATTCATTCAAAGAACAGGGATTAAAAAGAAAAAAAAAAACAAGCTTTTGCTAGGATAAGAAAAAAAGAAAAATTGATAACATAATGTAGAAATGGAACTTACGGTGTTTTTAATTGTATTTTTACTTTTTTTTGCTTTTAAAATGTACTCTTATTGATACTGTTATTTTAAATGTAGAATCTAAAAGCTCAATTTATTTTAGAGAGATTATTATTATTATTAAATGATAATTACGCATATATGATATGATAACATTTTAAATGAGTATAAAAATTGTTGATAAATTTTATAGCAGAAAGAGATATACTATGATAGCAAGTAAATGAAAATTTTAATTCATTAAAAAACTATGATTTAAAACAAGCACACTTTTCTAAGAAACATTTCAAATATATTAACGTGACAGCGGCTTATTTTATTTTTGTCGTTTTATCATTTAATTCTCAATTTTGAAAAATAATAATTTTGTATTAGAGTGATAATTAACGAAAAAATATTTGAAAAAAATTAAAAAAAAATATCATAAATTATGAATTACTTTATGTGAAATTATCAAAATCAAATGTGCAATAATTGCAAATTCATTTGAGTTTGTAATTGATTGTGACATTATCCTTTAATAATAAATATTTCTAAGAGTAATGAACTAAAATTTTCAAATATCTAATGTACGGATACCAACATTTATGCTTCCATAATATCACTTATATTTAATAGAATTTTCTACTTTATTTAACGGCAGATGTCATCGTTTAAATTACTGGATTTTCTTATAACTAAAGTGATAATATACAGATGGAGGGCAAAATATTACGAACGCCTTAGAAGAACAATGCAGCATTTAACACTTGCAGAACTGCTTCTTAACTTGGTACAGGAGTCTACCACATAGTGCCCATGAAGTGGAAGCAATCTGTCTCACAAAAAAAAATAATAGAAGTTCGATGCGTTTCTCGTACGCTCTGAATGACGTTAGAATGATATAGGTGACAGATTTCTGAAGAGGCAAGATCATTTGAGCGCGTTGGACTAGAGTTTCGGTGACGGAAACCGCTTTTTAGGGAATTCATGGAGTAAGCTATCAGCTGTCATGATAGTGTACACAAAAGTCGGTAGGATGGTACCATGAAAGCACAGTGGTGCACGAAAGAGAAAGTTGTCTGAAAAGAAAAGACGGGTTTTGAAACGCATAGTGAATCGAAATCAAACACAATGGTTAGATAAAAAAATAAATTCCGATTTCAACGGCCGTTTCAAGAATCCTTCAGCAAAAACCATTAAAATAGATAATACATAATAATACTCCATAATAGATAATACTCCATAATACATTTTCAATATAGTGGACATTTGTAATACACTGGTACCATCACGCCATGCTTTCAAACAACGCCTATGGTTTAAAGCCCACAGAAGCTGGATCCCACAACAGTTACTACAAGTTATCTATTCTAATGAATCCGTATTCACCCTATTTAAGACCTTTGGTATTTTTTATGTGTGGAGAAAGCTGAAAGGGCACGCTTACAACCAAATGATTCTTGCCGACGGTGAAGCATTGTGGTGGCTCAGTTAGAGTATGAGGAGCAATATCTTGGCATGGATTTTGGCATGAATTTTGGCATGGATCCTACCACGCAGTACAACAAGTGGTCCTATTTGTCTTACTGCGTAAGAGGTCCCCATCCGATCACTATGGTACACCCCATATTACATGAAGTGTGTCCAATTTTTCAAGACGACAACGTTTTGTCCACGCTGCTGAGCAAGAATGGTTTGTGAATTAGGTACGGAATCCGTTGAATTAGGAAGCCTCACCTTGCCCACTTAGACACAGGACGCGAACATCATTGTACATTTTTGGGCATATTGAAGTCAAAACTTCGCGTTCGAATTCCGTCTCCAGCCACACTTTCTGAATTTGATACTTTAGTCTCTAATATATTTTGATTCCTACGTGAAAAAAATCTTTGTATGTACATACATATATATATATATATACTTCACCATTTCAAAATGCCAAAACACCATAACTCCAAAAGGAAGGTGTATATCTGCAAAAATTTTTAACTATAAAATACTTAAAAAACAAGAAAGACAGGTAAAAAACAAAAATAGTCTGTTTTTTTACCCGTATTTCTTGTTTTTTAAGTATTTTATAGTTAAAAATTTTTGCAACCTTTCTTTTGGAGTTATTGTGAAAAAAAAAATTGAAATGGTGAAGTATGTTTTATTGCATTTGATATGTGCTACTATAGCGCCATTCATGCGGTAATTTTTCATTAATTTTGAAATAAAAAAAATATATATATACACATACATATATATATATATATATATATACATATATGTTAGATTTAGAATAGAATTGTTAGATTATTCTAACATTGGAAGGTTTCACTAGTGAACGAAATAACTGTTTGTTATGTTACCAGTAGTGCAATGTTGAAAATGCAGTGCTAGCTGTCTCGATAGTAGTTGTGGATCACATACAGTAATAATAGAAGTGGTCAGAACAGGTAATTCGAACCTGTTTTATTAGTATAACAGTTTATTAATTGCAGTAGTCGAGTGAAGGCTATGGAGTGCATCGTTCCGGGAAGTTTCCCCAGAATGAATTGAAACGACACATAAGATCAGCTCAGCACTTTATTAGAACATCTTTCAAATGACGCAGTTTCTGCCAAGATTATTTATTAGCCATCTCTCCGTAGTAGTAATTAGGTCTAAACAAAGTTCCAGATAATCGAATATAAGGACGGTGACCAGAGGATGGATATAAACTGGAAAATCGACTCAAATCTTTCACAATCTGCTGAAACACGGCGAGTACCAACTTTTTGTTCCTCACGTGTAAGAATACAAATATCGCGTAGGTCGCGCTCTCAACCAATGAATAATTAAGAATGTCATGTCATATAAAGAGTACGGATCGAGCATGCGGATGAATTTGAAGGGAAAAGGGATAACGTCAGAATTGCGCGGGAAAGTAAAAATGGAAGCTAAAAGAATATTCTCGAAAGAAAAAAGCGCGGAAATGTAACACTTAATTTAAGAATACTAAAAGCGTAATATTTAAACGATTAAGACATGTGAGACATTAAATTAAATGAACTTAAACTGAGTTAACGATAGACATTATTTAAGGATAAGGATTTAGTGAAAATAAAGTAGTAATTTAGAATAAGATAAGAAAATCGCGGAATTAGATCTAATAATGTAACACACACACACGTACATATATATATATAAATGTATAATTTAAAATCAAGAAACAAGTGAAAAAAAAACGATTTCCGTGTATATTGTAGCGCGTAAAATAAATATTTCGCATTGTATATAAAATTTTCATCTAATAACAGGCTTTAAATAACGAAAATTATGGTGAATAGTGTGAAGAAAAAAATAATTTTGTCTGTTATAACCAATGTATCAAATAAAGAATACTTACCTTCTGCTTTTCGTAAGATGAGAGCCTTAAATATCCAGGCTGGAAACTTAACTGCAGGGGTTTCTGGTCACGGGAAATACATTACATTTTCCGTTGCTTGCCATTAACTCTTAGATAGTGGTTACTGGATGTATCGGCGGGTCGTTTAAATTACATCGGTGGCTGAATAGAAATGGCCTCATTTCTCTTTTTCCAAAATGTTAACAGAACGCGGTCGCATATCTTGTGTTTGTTGGGTACCTTCATAACGAGTGGCTTAATATTACACCAAATACTGTTGAAGACATCTAGAACAAGCGTCCATAGTCGCATAAAATGTGCACTTAAGTCGAATTAACCGTCATTCTATAGAACTTTTAAAGAATTTTATACAGATCTATGAACTATTTTCGTAAAGGAAGAAGAAGTCATTTAATGTCTGGCAGATTTTGATTCTTTCAAATTTACTAGTTCAATATAAAAGACGTGAAACGTTTGGCATAAGGCGCGTTAAAAGGGCATAATGACATATGTAAGGAAACATGGTAAATTAAAGCATTAAGATATAAAAACATATCATACTGGTAAAGAATAATAATGTTAAATACAGCAACAAAAGAAGTTCTCCTTATCAGAAATATATGATACTGAAACGCAATATTCAATATAATCTATAGATTTGTGTATATACTACATAGTTAGTATCTCAAAATGTAGCTCAATTAGGAAACGCTACACACAGTAAAATATCCTCCTTCAGTAGTTTCCGTCATTAAGCGGAAATACACTCGAATTCGTTTCTGCAGCCCTCTATATGTTCAATAGAATGTATGCACTCCAATTAATAAGCAAAAAATTAGGTAGTTTAAACCATAAGCACTTTTGAACAGTTCATGTTAGAAAATACTAAAAAGGTATTACACAAAGTCGGTTTAATTTCTACTGTATTTTCTAAATGATTCCAGAGTTGGAATAAAAAACTTGATTATAAATTATAATACTATTAAAATTTATAATCGTTTATTTCTAGAACATAAATCATGATTTTAGAAATTTTATTTTAATATATTTAAGGAAAAATACTTCCGATCGGAATATAGATCTTATAATATCATTGATATAAAATAAATTACCCTGTAATATTATATAAGGCAAGGTAACATTTCATAAATCTTTAATGATAATGTGACTTTAAGTCAGAAACTTTACTTAAAGTGCAACTTTTGTTAAACACAGATAAATGTTTGATTAGAATTAAGACATATCATCAATCATTTTAAGAAAAAAATACTTTTGTCAATTAATTATTGTCTCCAATCAATATGCTCTTTCAAAGTAGTAATCTAGAAACTTTGTGAGACTAACAATGAGGTCAGTTTTTATCGACATTTTAAAGAGACGTTGAGGTATTATTGAGGTATTTGAAAAAATGTGATTTATGTGACAGAAATCAAATAAATAATAGAGGAAATAATAGAGGAATGAAAAATAAATAAGCTAAAAATATTGAAATGTCTAGAATAATAATTCATAGTTCAAAATAATTTTTCCTAGCATTTCATAAAACTTAGATGAATAGATAAAAATGAAAAAATTATAAAATAAATTAACTGTCTATAACCCCATCGCGTTTACTTTCCGTATAGTTCTTCCATAACACTATTTTTGAATAATGTTTTTCACAGATTTAATAACCGGAAGTTATTGATTAAAAAAATGAAAATTGCTGTTCGAAAATAATTGTATTAAATTTTAGAATTTTTCACACATTATACTGCTTATACATCTATCGCTATTAGAGCAGAAATTAGGCTGTTAAAACAAGAAAACTGTTACGTTAAATTATAATTGATAAATCGCTTTGAAATATCGATGTCTATGTGAATCATCACAAATGCTTTAATGGTTGATGGATAAAAATGCAAGTGTCTGTGAGTTTTTAATCTTTCAACACAACAGTCAATATAATCCATGTGCATTTGGATTTCTACTAATTCATATATTATAATGTATATGGATTGTTAATAGTTGTCGATAACGAACTAAAGATCGTTTGAAACATTTAATTAGAGTTAGCTTACATTGAGTTGCTACAATCCAGAGCCATTAGCGATAATATTGATTATGAGAGATACGCATAACAAGGCAAAACATTCTCAAATTAATTTAAACAAGAAACAACAGTCGTTTATCTAGCTTGCATTATGGAACACTTTCCAACACTTCCAGAAAACTGTAACGAAACTTCACTATATAATAAGGTAAAATAAGGATATCTAAATAAACATTTTAGATAACGCATAGAACATCTGTACACTCAATTTCACTAACTTGTCCCCATACTCGATAAGGTACTCGAATTCTTTGAGAAATGTCCACATAGCACCACATAGGTTTGTTTAAACACTTCTTGATTTGCTAAAATTTAATTCAGCTGAAAAATTCATATTGCATTTTTAAAAATTATTTTCATCATATCCACCCACAGATGGACAGTTGATATTTTTTGTGCAGCCCTGTATATGATCTACTGATTTTTATTAGCACCATATATTAAGTCAAAAATTAATTCATCTAGGACTTGGAAAACACAAAAAATAGCCCTTCCAGAAGTTACCATCTACAGAATATAATATATCCGGTTTTTTGTGAAGCTCAATATATGAATTTATTTTGGATCCATAAAAGTATATTGAATATTGTTAAGATAGAAAATACATAATTAAAAAAAATCTCTACGGAATTCACATCTATACACAGTAATCCTTAAAAAATACTTTGCGCAACCCTGCATATGTCCTATAGAATTTATGCACACTCACGTAAATTCATAAAATATGGTTATGTTTAGAAATGCATTTCACATCTGGAAATGTAACTCTACCGATTATCCTTCATAGAACGTAATGAAACCGAATTATTTTCGTGTACCTGTAAATGAACAAATAAATTCTATAAACTCCTATTATGTTGAAAGCATCTTTTACTGTACCTCTGTAATTCACATGAGTTTAATATCTTGCAAGCAGTGCAACATGTTTAAAACACACTGCTACTATTTTCCCACATAGTCTGTAATGTAAAGGAATTCTTTTGTGTGTCCCTCTAATAAAATAATAAATCTTATGCATTCCATAATCCTGAAGAAGAATATTCTACACAATTCAATAATTTATATTGTTTAATTTTGTTTGAAAGAGGTTAACTTTGCTAAAATACAAAGATACTATTATTTACCATAGACTATAATGTAGCGGAATAATTTTGTGCAACTCTAAAAAAGAATTGTACCTGCTGCACACTCAGTTTTAAATCGTGAATGTTGCATGATAAACTTTTTTATCACCTAGAGAGATCATGGTAATCCAAGTATAATTGCGTGAGTTAGAATGAGGTCAGTCAGACAGACAGCAAGGCAAACCGAAGTCATAAAAACATTTCAACTATGGTTGAAAGTGTTTTCAACCTTTTCAAGTGGATTTTCTTTTTAGAATTTTTCATAAAAAAGCATATTTTGTTTAATTGCTAAATATTACTATATGTTGTAACCTGATTTTGAAAATTGAAAACATTTTTGTCAGTCAGCAGTTTTTTGCTAGACGTACTGGTGGTTACGCATGTAATATCCCATTCACTGTTCTTCAATTTTTCTTGCAATGCACCCAAGTTTTAAAACAACAATATTATGATACTATATTTATCAAATCTATTACGTTTAGCCATTTAAGGTAAATATCTGCATAAAACAAATTCTTAAAAATACGTAATTTTCTTTTTTGAAAATGGTTTTACATCCTTACCAATAAAACAGCATTATAATCTTTCTCGGCAATCAAGGAGAAAAAAAAAACACATTTCAATCATTTATTCCAATTATTTTATTGTTTACTATGTAAAAAAATGAATAAATAAAACATTACTATATAAAAAACAATCGCGAGGAGTAAGTAGCGACAAATTCACTTTCAAAGGTACAGTTTTTCTGAAATTCGCGTGATATGCGACGCCGCACAATGAGACAAAATGACCAAAATCTGCAAAACTGACAAAAATTTAAGGTTAGTTCGGGTAACTGGAACCACGAGGTAACTGGGCCACAGGCTATTTTATAAAAAACTGTTGGCTTTTTTTAAGTTTTAGTTTTTGTGAACAATGCCCCTTAATCTCTACTTCCTAAAACAGCGTGTATCAACTCAACAATAACTCTCACTTTGCTGTGATAGGTTGTCAAAAATTTACGTTTCTTTTTTTAAAAACAACGTCTATATGGTTGAACTTCCTCGACTGATTATTAAAATACTGTAAGTACTTTTATTAAACAATCATTTTTTTTTAAGATTAGATTTATAACTACATTAATATTATTAGGTATCTATACATATTTACTTCATGTTTCAAATGTAAGCCCGGTGTCCCAGTTACCCAATAAATTTTTCAATAATGGAGTAACTGGGACATGTATCCGGGGTAACTGGACCATGCTGGATCCAGTTACTCCAATAGTTATAAATGATTTTTTTGTGTTTTCTCTTACTACGGTAAGTAAATTTCTCCATTGTTTTTTGCTCACAATAAAGAAAATGATAGAATATCTTATTAAAATTATGTTATGAAATTTTAAAAAAAGCATATTTAGTGGTATCAAACCAAATTTCTTGGCCCCTTGAGAGGCGGTGATGCCGTTACGGCGTCACTTAATTTTAATTCCTAATTGCCACATTGGTACCTGAATTTTATAATGAAAATTTCACCTTTATTAAGTACGCGGAAATATACTTTTACTTGTTTTCAGATAGATTCTCTTGTAAATATTGGTGTCATTAAATTATTTCAACATTTTACGAATGCAAGTACCTTGCCCCTGAAAGCGAGATAGCCAGACCTTGAGATTGGACTATACACAGGGGTCGCATTCTATAGAGAAACTTTTATCGTTCCTACCACTATTTTGAAAATAATATCTTCATCGCACCTTTCTGTAAGTGTTCTGGTAGGAACAATAAAATTTTCCCTATATAATGCGACCCCTGGATAAAGTACTTACGTAGCCGTTTGTTCATGGATGTACCTTGCTATTTTTTCCCTTAAAATACCCATGTGACTTTTATACTTATTATCTATACTAAAGTACATAAGTACTTCCTTAAGTTTTATGATTTTGGTACAAATAAATCTAATATTTTCACTTTTAGTGCTTTTTTAGACACATTCATAGCAAAGGTTTCCCTTACAAAGCTGTTTATTGACATATAATTTACATGATCTGCCTGGTTTAAATTTTTTTAAGATGTTTACACATTTTCAAACAGAACCTGATATCCGATATGAAAAAATATGAACGCGTGTGGAACATAGACCCCTCTGGTCCAGTTACCCCATTTTTGGGGACAACTGGACCCATGAGGAAAGAAAGATGAAATATGCATATTTTTATATTTTTAAATATTACAATGTAATGTTGAGCATTTCTGTCTGATAGAGGAAACCCAACTGAATACATTTACAGAAGTTCAGACTTTAATTCAAATGAACATTAGTTTTTTGAAGCTGAATTGTCAGAAGCGCCAGAGTCACATTGTAAAATCATGTCACAATTGCCCCAACTAACCTCATAGAAAAAATATTACTCAAAAAACTAGATGTTTGTATCGTGTCGTATACATTCCAGAGTTTATGAAAAATCAGCGAACGAAACAAAAAATACAACTTTTACCTAAAAAGAAACCTGACCAATTTATAGAATTTCGCATTATTTTGAGGTTTTGACAAATTGATTAGTGGAACTTGATTTTTCCCTTTGAAAAATTATAAATTTTTGTTTCATTCTACGTCTTTCAACCCAATAAATTTAATTCTAAAACGTCTTTTTTGTAACTTTTTTAATTTTTTGCTTGAAAAAATAAGTGATTTTATATGTAAGAAAACTATTCAAAAAAAGTTTGAAAATATTCCGCAAAACGGGCTTTGATCACTTTTTACTTAAGTATTGGATAAGGGGAATTCCCAAAAATCGCATCTTCTTTGATTCGCAAGGGTCCGGTACACCCGCAGTAATATTTAGACATCCTGAACACTTTCAAAGTTGATTTTGTGGACGAATTTTATAAATACCAGTTTTAAAAATAAGATTCTTAATTATCTTCTTTTTGTCATAGAAAATTTCCAATTCTGACTTCAGATCCACATTTTCTACCTTTAAAAAAAAGTTACATAGAATTAAATCATTTCGACATCTTTTACGAGCTCTATATCCATGTCCAAGAACACACGACTTTCGTCCCACTGTGCGGACAAAAAAAGCCTAAAGAATGACATGCGAAGCCGACAAAGAAGGGTTTAAAATCATTTCTCTATCTCAGATAGTTTAATGATTAATTAGCCATCCTTTCCGTTAGGTAGGTTAATTTACGATTAACCAAGGAACAAATTTCTATTTTAAAATAGATGTATTCAAAAGTTTAAACAGAAAGGATGATATTTTTTGCACTTATTCAGATACACAGAATGTAAAACTACAACAATGTTTTGATTAGTTGTAACACTCCACTTATTTGTAAATTCTCATTTGTAACACTCCATTATTACACGTAGTGTTTGTTTCTTAATAAAATTTAATTACTAGATTTGGTGTTATGCCATGAAATTTTACGTCATATAACTGTGCAATTTCCCACTAGCAAGTTTTACAGGCAAACAACAGCAAACTATAATCTACATAATAAAATTAAAATAGCAATTATAGCCTTTGTGCAGGAATATTAAAAAGCAGTAAACCAACGTTTAAAATGCACAAATAATGGATGAAAAGCAGCAAACAGCTGTTTCGAATCTACAGCGAGATTCTTCTTCAGTGCAAGATAGGGAAAAAAGAACAGCGTGCTAGAAAAAGCAAGGCTGAGCAAAATGATAGACAGAGACGCGCTGCCTTATATACCCTATGCGGGTATCGAAAGCGCCAGAAACAACCAATGAGAGAGAAGCAGTGGAAACGACTGGGTGGACAAGTAGCGACATCTACCGGGGAAGGAGAGAAAAATAAACCAAAAAAGAGGAAATTAAATTAATGCTTTCCAAATACTTGGAAAATCTGGAGTACTAGATAAGTCATTGACTAAAGAGTGAGAATTTTTAATGATGTGGTAAGCTTCCCAAAAATCAAGATCAAGGTTAGAAGAACAATTTTGGATAATGGTGGCTGAGGAAAAATCGAACCTATGTTGAGAAGTCCAAGAATGTTGAGCAATAGAAGAACGTTTGAGCTCCTGGTTTTTAACATAACCTTCATGCTCTTTTAAACGAAATCTAAGAGCACGTTTAGTCTGGCCAATATAAGAAAGGCCACACTGGCAAGAGATTTGGTAAATACCCCAGTTGTCAAGGCAATCAACGGGGTGTTTGAGATTTGAAAAAGTGATTTTATTAACAGGAGAAAAAATAACATTAAAATCAAACCTTCTTAGGATTTTAGCAACTTGCTGACTAATTTTAGGAAAAAATGGCAACACAACTGAAGTATTAGAGTTGGAATTAGAATGCTTTTCAGAATGGACGGATTTCGTCAATTTCTTATAAATAGAATCAATAATATTAGAGGAATAACCACGATCAACAGCAATAGCTTTGATGTAATTAAGTTCAGCACTGAGTAACTGAGGAGTGGAACAAATATTGGTAGCCCGAAAAACAAAAGAATTTCGCTGCTTTCAATACTTTTGTTATTTTGCTTCCCGGCTAGCATAAAAATAGAGTTCTTGATTTCTCTATCGGAATCTTCCGATTTGGCGAAGAGTTAAGCAAGTAAATTAAATTATTAAAAAAAATGCATTATACGATGCTTAGCATGCATTTAAGGGATGAAAAACTGATCGCCAAAGGCGGCTATTTAAACAATAAATTCCAAAAATTGTGTATTATCATTAATAAGATATTACAAAGGAAAGAGTTGGATGTTTAAAATGCAAATATTCTCCAAAAATGATTCTCAGAATAAAACGCTTAATATAATTCCTAAAATGATAACTTTGTAGTAACTGGTATTTTATATTCTGTATACATTGTTAATAAAGGCATATATCCAACAAACTATCGTCTCTTATCAAGTAATTAAATACGATTCAAACGTGAGTAGCTGTATTCCAAATTCTTTAAATCAGTATCACATTGAATATGCAAGAGAGACAATCTATAGAGAAAAGAAAATTGGTGTACGGACCAGGGTTGCTAATTTGGTGTTCTTATTTATTCAGAAGTTCTGAATTTATAGTATAAATTCCGAATAGTAGTAATTTTCGTTTCGTATAATTACAGCCATTTCGTGGTGACACAGGGTAAAAACTCTTCTCTCTGAATATTCGATATGAATTCAGATTTTCTGAATTTAAAAGGAATTCGAATGGGAAACTCTGCTAGCAATATTTAGGCACTTCAAACAAATATGTGTTACATGATTCTTCAAAGTTATTTTAATTCTGAATGTATAAATTACGAATTTTAAAAAATCATATGTTTTTAAGCATAAGAATGCATCAACAGTATTTCGCTCAAATCATTGGTGAGTTTCTCGTATTTTTACTTGCAAATTACTTTTGTACTTAAAGATAGAGTTATATATTATAACTTTATTGATATGTAACATAATCATACATAACATGAAGTAATACAAGAGTTCATAAATCTTTTATGCAATATGACGTTAAATCGGACAATGTGCTTACCTTGTATAACTGTTGATAAATACATCAAATGCTTGATTAAAGTTAAGACATATCATTAATCAGCTTAAAAAATAAATATATTTTGTACCAAACGAAATAGCAATCAATATGTTCTTTGAAATATTTAATGCAGAAATCTTTATCAAATTGAAAATAAAGGTTTCTAATCGACGTATAAATATAGAAGTGACTTACTAGATAGGCGATTGAAAAAAAGTGATTTATTTAACTGAAATCAATAAAACATTGAAATTACGAAAATATCTCAGCTGAAAGTATTAAAATTTCTTGTAGAATATTTGATATTTCAGGACAATGTGAAATCAAGTGACATCAAGTGACTGATAGTATTCCGTTTACAACTTGGGGGCGTCACTGTATAGGCATGTATAATTTCAGAAAAAAAATCCGTTATACCAACTTGAAGGATATCCATTACATCTCAAAATCCTTAAAAATATTTTTCTTTTCAATCTTCAAGAGCTCTCCATTACTGCAGTTGCGAAGAGTTTTCCAATTAGCTAAGTTTTAATTACGGCAGTCTTATGGTAAATATTGCATTTTGACCTGAATCCCACCTCTAACCCCATCCCTTGAACTACTGTGGAGATGCATTATTTTTGTCCGTGTTATGATCGCTCAAAAAAGCTGCATGGTTTTTAGTTTAATTTGGTTCATTCTTTCGAAATAAATAGAACACTTTGATATACGCCATAAAAGTTTTCTACGGTTAATTATAATTAATGTTCATACTTTAGCATTCTCTAAAAGGAAAATGACACATTCGAATTGTTCATTTAAATGTTAGATAATGGATGCTACATTTTTGCAATGTGAAAGCTCAAGTTAATCAAATCGGTTTGAAATTTTGTCAGTAACTTTCTAGAACATTGGCAATTTTCTGTAAAATGTTTTACGGAATTTTACGCATATGTTAAATATGTAAAATATTTTCTTTATCGTACTTACAATTCTGAAGTAAGACGTTTGTATCTTTCTCTTTTTATTCCTGTTTTAATTAAACGGTTGCCTAGCAAACGAATTTCATGACATAACAAAAAGAGAAAAGTAAAAAAAAATCAGGATAATTTGGCATTCTGAAAGGTTAGATATTTTGAATCTTTCGGTAATCTTATATGCTAAACAATATACAAATATTCTAACATTATTAAATGCGGATTTCAGGATATTCCATTTTTTGTGAGGTGAGATGAAAAAAAAATGCCTTGCAAAATTGACGATGAGAATCCTAAGTTTGAGATTTAGAAGCAATAATTCAAAATTTAGTACATTTCATTTACTTCCAATTAAATATAACTTTACTAATAAAGGAAAAAAGTGCCGATACGTAACGGTGACGTCATTTTGAGAGTGGCAAAATCAGGCGATTATATTTAACTGTTATTAATTTTTATTCTAATTTCTTAAACAACTAAATACCGCACACTTTCAAATTTTACACCGTCAAACAGGGAAAAAAATGCACTTCCGAATGCGATTTATTTGAAAACTATATCGGATTTTGTTTGAAAACTCTATCGCAATTTACGTATTCTTTATTGTTTTTAAAATAATTTTCAAGCACATTTTTTGTTAAAATTGCGTGCAGACGATTACAATCGATAAATCTATTTGCACGTAAATTAATATAAATGAATAATTAAAACACTAAAATAAAAAGTAAACACAAATTTAGATCATGTAATCGAATTTCGCGCTTAAACCACTGAAATGAACATGATTGAAAAGGTTGATTTTAAATAGCTATCTTTGGCGATATCTTCGGCTGTTAATTCCTGACGCGAGGCTAATATGAAAATACCTCTTTTAAGTCGTTTTAAAATTTTGTTTAAACGCATTATTGCTATTTTTCATATAAATAGGACTTCTAGTACTGTTAGTGGGCATTCTGAAAATTGCAGAAACTTTAAAAAAATACCTCATTCATTACTTTGCCTTTAAGAGTATTGTTCAGAGATAAAAGGATGTTAAAATGAGAAATAATAATATGATGTTTTTCGCTTACATTCGGTATCGAGGGAAGCCCTTGTTTATTCCCTTATTAATCTTAAAGTAGTTTTTATATGCCTCTTAAAAAGGCTTATATTGTTTATTTTAAATTAATGCTTTTATAATACAGGGTGTCCGGGCTGAAAGTATCCAAAAGTTACGGTTTATTTTTATGGAACTACCCATTACAATTTTTAAAAAAATATTTAAATAGAAAGAACATTTTACCAAGTTTTAAAATCGATAGCCTTCGATTTGTGAACCTTTTGGAGAATGACAAACATATAAACAGTTATCCAGTTCTGTCTAAGTGTTTCGTAGCACATCAGTAGTTATTAGACGAAATGCTTGAATGATACACTTCTTCAACTCATCCACAGTAATTTTTTGTCTATATGCAACGGATTTAATGAATACCCAAGCAAAATACCAGAACCAGAGACCTTGGCAGCCAGGCAATTGGTCCCCGTCTTCCAATCCAACTTCCAGGAAATGTCATACTCAAAAACACAGTAACATCTCTGGATAGTATGGTGGAAACCCAAAAAATCTCGGAGGGATTTCCAGTGCAGAGAGGATCAGTCTATTATATTCCAATGGATAATTCTGTAATAATAAACCGTAACTTGTGGATACTTTTAGCTCGGAGACCCTGTATATTGTGGTGTAACGCCACTTTGAAGCTCGGGAATCAAACAATTTTTTAGTAATTTTCTTTTAAAGAAATGAGATATTTTTATAAAAATAATTTCTACAAAATTATTATAAGTATATAAAAAAAGAAAAATGTATACTTTTTTAGTGATATGTTAAAAATGACGCGCATCATCTACAGTTCATATACAGTTTTATACATAATAAATCAAGAGCCTGACGCGTTATTAATTTTGAAGAGATGGGGTTACATAATAATTCAAGGTATATAATTACAATTTCAATAAATAAAAACACAAAGTGTTAGGTTGAAATACATTGTTACTCAGAACAATTTTAAATACGTCGCTTCTGATTGCCACACCTTTTCTCTTAATTCATAAAATAATAAGTTTTAAAATTAGAATATTTAAAAATAAACGAAGGAAAGAATATATCTTCCCATTTTGTTTTCGAAAATAAGCTTCGTCATTTGTATGAGACAAACAACAACAACAAAAAATAGAGATATTTTTTAAATTTAGAAAAGGTTTACTAATGAAATAGGATACCAAAATTTTTATAGATTTGAAAATTTCAAGATCTACAAAATCGTAATTAAAATCAACTTATCACAATTAACGATTTAAAATTTTTAATATGTTTGTTAGTATTTCTGATATGATATTTTTCAAAATCAAAATTAAATTTCCTTAATGCTTAAATTTATTTTAAATAAATACCTACATATGTTGATTTTAAAACGTTAAAAGTCAAGTTATAAACTTTTATACAACTTCAACACAATAAAAACATCTAAAAAAGGATGATAACTACTCTACTAAAAATATTTAACTTTTTTATGAATTATTCATCTGTTGTGTAACATCCAGTCTCTATTTGCCGAACAGTGATTCCAATATAATTTGTTGATTTTGTTTTCATAAAATTTTCAGCGAATTTTAATCTGAAAAGTAGAATGAAATTTCCAAATGCTGATGAACGAAGTGGAAGTACACAGAGTAAAATAAACAATTATCATGGGAATATTACATAATATTACTTCTAAACAATTTCTTTCCGTAATTTGTAATTGAAGAAATTAATGACAGAAAATCTAAAAGTAATTTAGACAGTTGTTTGCTTATTGAAATTAATTGTTTTATTGCTAGGACTTATTGATATTATACTTTTTATTTTTTGCATGAATAAGATAATGTTTTATCCCTTTCTTAACCTTCTCACCGCCGCGAACTGATATATCCGTTCACTAAGCTGTAGGTTTCACTGCAATGAAAGCATTATTTAAATTCATATAATTATACAGATTAAATCCATTTTAAAAAATAAGGTTATTATTAATACTGTATAGGCTTATATACCGATACTTAATAAAAAAAAAATTACATCATGTTGGAAAAAACATCATGTTTATCATTAAAAACAAAACTGCAGAGAAAACAACATGGCAATTTTGCCCTTTTGTTCGGTGGTCATTTAGGTTATTTTAAAGATATACAAATTTTATACTTTTTAAATATCAATCTTATAAAATTGTCAATGCATTTTTATTTAACTAGGGAAGTGGACGCAGTGACTGAACAAAATTGAGTTTAGAAAGCTTTAATTTGCCTTCATTCAATTCATGTCATAAAGAAGGCATTAATAATTTAGAATTTTGATCTGAACATTAAAGATACTTCACATACGAAATGATGTTTGCCTTCAAACATTTAAATAACTGTAACTTTTCGTAATTCCACTGCGGTCATAAGATTTTGACGTGTTTAAAACTCTCATCGGAAAGCGGTCTTTAATTTTTTTCTCTAACTACGTCTCAAAATTCGACTCTTACACGCTGAAGTTTTTGTCGTTGGCACCAGCCAGGTTTAGTTGAAACGCATCCACAATGAAATCATGTATGTAGAATAAGCATAATATAATGACCGGTGAAAGGTGAGCTTTTCAAATGTCAATTCGTATGAGATGGCAGAGTTTCCGTTAACACAGCCGATTCTTTCTGCGGTGTTGCAACAAAAAATCTACTTTGTTAAAGTTATCGTCTCTCCAAGACTGCCTCCAACATTAGCAAATCGGACTCTTTGATAGCCACCGCCATTTGTAAAAAATTCTTGTTCTTTCTTGCGCGCGTTTGACATTACATCTTAGGCATTTATGAACTAACAATTATTTCTAAGTAACTTGTTTTTTTTCAGGTTCTATTTTGGAAGAACCAAGCTACACTGTTAAAAAATTTGTAGTAGGTTGAACCAAAGTTTGGTGCTACAGTATCTGCAACCATAAGATGGTAAAATCTCACTCCAAGATTTGGAACTCCGGTTAAAACATAGCTCCAAAAGTTGGTTCAAGTTTTCATCATCTAGCTCTAATGCTGGTTCAAGATTTCGTCATCTTACAGTTGCAGCTACTGGAGCACCAAAAATTGGTTCAACGTAGCATATAATTTTCAGCAGTGTACCTATAAGAGTTATCACTGTATTGGAATAGATTGCGATCGGCTGAACGGTTTAGTGGGAAAAGCATTTTAAAGATTACCAGTGGAGTGGACGCTCTCTCTTATTTGAAAAATATTAAAATTTATATTCCAAATTTGTAAGTAATTTTAGGAAGTTCGAAATGTTCAATGGTAATCCGATAGCCCTTTAAGACCCAACCCGCACGATCGTGCGGGTTAGACATTCATGTAAATTTTTGCTTCTGAAACAGTCGTATGTAATAAAAAACCGAATCGGACGATTGTTTTGGTTTGCAAAAAGAATAAAGTATCATTTTGTATCAGCAGATTACGGTTGTATAACATGTTTTACTTTTAGCCGGCATCACTAGCTTTGTTTACAATTACAAATACAACGGATACAGGTCATCATTTTATCTGTCGTAAAAAATTAATTATCAGTAGATTTCTAATTGCTTGGATAAATATTTTTGCTTTAATGTCTAAATAAGTCTAATATAATAAAAAAAAACATTAAATATACCCTATTTATGTTGCTCGTAGGACTCAATATTTTGTTACCCGCACGATCGTGCGACTTGGGCGTTACGTTAGTCAGTGCTACAGCAAAGGTATGAGCTTTCTGAATGTTCATCTTGATTTCTGTTTCAATAATTTTGCTGACAGACAGAATAAAAATGAAGTATGTTATTATATAATTAATGCCATATTATTTTCTTGGATGTTGTCAGGGATTAATTATTATTTTTTTATTTTTCAATTAATTTTTACTTTTTTTTTCTTTTCAATTAATAAAATTTACTAATACATTCTATTATTTTTTATGGAATACTTTGTTAACTTTTAACAAAGCAAAAAATAAAACACTTTTTTCTAAACCGAAAAGAATTCTCATACAAGAAGAAATATTGCAATTGATGAATAAATCAGACTCTGAATTTAGTGATCTCTCGAATGAGGACGAGGTTGCGGACAAAACATTTGAAACAGATTTATTAGAATGATAGTCAAGTTCAGATGAGCTCGATGAAGAAAAATTTAGAAATATTTCTAAAGAAATGAGAATTGTTTATCATTCTTCCTCATCAAAGTCATCTTAACTCATTCCCCAAAGTTCTACATCCAAACCAAATAGAATGAAAAAATAAAAATAAAAAACAATATAAGTGCGATGTTAAGAAGTTCCTTTCTGCACCTCATCCTAGATTTCAAGTAATCACAGGTATGTCTTTCATTTCTTAAATTTTAATTAAAAAAAGATATAGACTTATAGAAAAAATAAAACCGATATTATAAAAAAAGCTTTAAAAGTATGGCAAACATTTTTAAATTAATTAAAATAAGAATTTTTTGAAGTCGATAAGTACATCTCGAATATTAACTTTTTTCTTCTTTTTCAGGCTTTTAGAGCCAGTAAGGATTTCCATTGCAGTATTTCAGCCAATACTTCCCAAATCATCTTATAAGTAATGCTTTCATAGGAAAAGCTCAACCTGTACGATCGTGCGGGTGTGGCTTTCTCAGAAAAAAGCCCAACCCGCACGTTCGTGAGGTTATTCTCCACGCTCCAGGGGGTGACGAAAATTTTTTTAATTATTTTTTTAAAGTGTCATTAGGGTCAGTATAGCGTTAATAACCAGAAGAATGTAATATTTAAATACGAAAATGTTCCGGGTCTTAAAGGGTTATGTAAGTTCCGTTTTCAATTTTTGTCCCGGAAGCGCTGCGTTCATGATTTCACACATGCGCGTCCACTTTGCTGACATATTGGTAAACAACTTAAGTTACTTGTAGATCGCTGAGTATTGCGAATGCTTCAGATTGAGTTTTTAAAATGTTAAAAAAAAAAATAACATCCCGCCGCACGAGATTTACGGCCTGCTATCTGCTTTCTGAATGGTAGGAACACTAGACCAATTGAAATTCACAGACCAATTTGTGAAGTTAACGCGATGAGTGATTCATTGGTAAGGAGGTAGGTGCTAAGCTTCATGAAATACGTTAAAACCTAGACAATGAACAACGAAGTGGGTGGCCGTCTCTGATCACTCATTTTGCTTACAGATTTGCTTACAGAAGTTGACGAGAAGATTAAAGAGGACCGAAGATTCACCATTACGGTACTGTCAATGTATTTTTCTGAAATTTCGCTTTCACTTCTTCATGCAATTGAACCAGAAAACTGCATTGAAGATGGCAACTTACTACGACGGAGGCATACAAAAGTTCGTTTACCAGTATGTTAAATGCTTTAATAATTATGACAACTAATAATTGAAAAATAATCTAAGCATTGTACTTCATTATGCAATAGTTTTTTTTTTTATAATCATCTATTCCTTTTGTTTATTTGCTTAACGGAACTTACTTTCTTGATATCCCTTTTTAATATTTTGTTCTAAAATGTGGTAAACTATGTGAACAATACAACTAACGCGAAAAACAGTTAACGTATTTTATCTGATCTGCTCTGTACGGAGATTCCGCAACTGAATTTGATATTTCATTATACACGTACATGGATACTTCTATGTTTGTTTCGTATTTTTTTAAAGATGCTTCAGGAGGTTTTGCTTTAAAATAAATTCGAAAAAAAGGCAAAATAAATTACAAATTAAACAATTAAAATTTTAAGGTATCTTTCAAAATTTTCAGAAGGAAAGTTATTAGTTCCGAACTTTCCGATAGAATTGTACCAAATCTGACATAAATATCAAAATCCGTTTAACTACAATCCAATAAATTTTCGTTTTGTCTGATTATATTATTTTCAAAATTCCAGTACAATTCTACCTAAACTGATCTATGTACTATAACATGTTCTCTTAATCCAAATTTATTATAGACAAGATAAACTTCTTAACATTCTTAAAATCGACAATTTATCGTTTTGAATCTGAAGATACAGATAAATGATTTCGTCCTAAGTGTAAGTTAGATTGAAGTTCAAAGTTAAAATTACAAATATATTACACCCAGTAATTCAAAAGTGCTACAAGAAATATTTAAAAGATAATAGGAATTAAAATTTACATATGATTTTAAACTCGGTGAATGGTACATTAAATGGAAGCACATTGTACTTTATAAACAGTGCTTATTAGAACGCACAAAGAAAACTAAGATACTTTGTTAATTCTTCCTGAAGAGATTTTCTTAATTTTCCCCGAAAAATAAAGAGAGATATAGCTTACTTACCTAAAGAGAGAAACGGTGAATATTATTAAGGATGTTATAAATGAAAGTCAAATAATAAAATAAGTTTTTAAATGTTTACATTTTTACATTTGTTTAAGAAAAATGTATTTAAGACCATGAGACGGATTACCATACAGATGACAATGAAAAGTCATAGAACGTCCCCAACGTCGGTTTTTGAAAAATATTAAAATTTAATTTAATGTTTTGTAGTTTTGTCTTTCTTTCCAAATGTTTGCATTTTTTGTTTAAGGTCTGTAAAAAAAAACGTTCAGGTTTGTATGATATGGCAAACAAGAAAGGGCTTTTTTACCCGACTGCCAAGAAGGATTATGTGTTTCACGAGTATCGGGGTATGTGGATTTTTTATACCCGCGAAACATCCCAACGGCTGGATGGACTTTAATGAATGAGGTCTCTATCGATTTGTCTTAACAGTCCGATCGTTATAGGCTAGATTTTGTTTTTATAAATTCAAAATGGCGGCCGTGAAATACAAAATGGCTGCAGAGACGAAAAAACAATTTACGCACCATTTTGAGTGGCCTAACATTGGATAGGTCTTTCAAAATGAAGACGATGTTTCATTGACTATTTTACAGTCAGAAGCTCCGTTTAAATATTACGCAGCATGGAAGTTGTGTAGGTAGTATCTCTAGCTTTACTGCAACTCTAACCTTCATAGTCATCTATAGGCCTCATCAAAACAATTTCTATAGATATTAACTAACAATTAAATATAACTTAAAAGTCATAAACACAAGTAAATAAAAAAAATAAGTAACTGATATTAAAAAAAAAAAAAAAAAAAAAAAAAAAAAAAAAAAATCGCATTGATGAGAAATAACTAATTAGTTCGCTTTTTACACAGTCGAGTTTTTTTATTTTTCAAATTTAATTTTTACTTGTTGCTATAAGGTAATTGAATATCGAATTACAGCATCTCATGTTTTAAGTTTTCACTTTGTCGTAGGAAGATTGAAAATAATTCAAAACATTTGAAATGCATTGTACAATGTGTGCATGAAATATTGCCGAGGATTCCTTACCTCATAACTTTTTATTTAAGAGTATAACGAAAAATTTTATTACATATCTGTGAAATATAACTCAAAAAGTGTTCTTAAATAACACACACATAGTTACATACGCGTAAAATTTCAATTGGTAACGTTCTTACACAAGTAGCGATTATAATCAACGAATAATCTCTCTATTCTAAAAAAAGTAACTACCGCTGTCCCCGCAGCTGCCGCCGCCGCCGCCGGTTTTGATTTTTTTGTGACCGGAGGTCTTTCTCCGTTAATATTAAGAAAAATATTGCGTACAAAAATATGAAAATCGGTACAATTATACAGAAATGTTTGATAAACACGCTGATGCAGACAGTTTTGAAATCGAAGAATTATTTAAAGAGATGTTTAATGCTAAAGGTGGACAAAATCGTTCCACTAAAGAAGTTTTATAGGATCAAAAACTATTCATGGGAATTTAATCATTTGAAGATCATTTTATACATTTGAAGATCCCGGTGTGCAGATTGTATTTTTTTTTTTTTAATTTGACTCATTTTTTGAGGTTTATTTCTATTTTAAATTCAAATTTTTAGCATTTCTAGAGATATTTTTTACATATTTTAGAAAGTGATATTAATTTAACTGTTGCCAACTGTATAAACAGCGCAAATAATAATGTTTGCTTCAAATAAAAAAAAATATTTATACGTGTAAATAAATAAAAAAATTATTTACACGTGACTATTATAAACAGAAAAAAAAAACATTTGGAATTAAATAATTATCTACAAAAAGCAGGCACTTATTAAAAATTACGTCATAAAAACTATATTTACACGTGAATTTTAAGAGAGAAAGGAAATTGTAAAATAATAAATTCATTAACATGCGTTAGAAGTCTTCAATAGGAGAAATTACGTCATATATACGTCACATTGCAGTTATTACATAAAATGAACACAAAATAATATTGCAAAACAGTTTAAATTTAGAAATTGCGCTAGACATTTATTTGATATCTGGAGAGGATACTTTTCAACTAGTTTTGTTAGGAAAGCGCAAATAATATTTCATTTCTAACAAAAGTATTTTCACGTGAATATTAAAAAGAAAAAGAATAGTTTGGTCAAAATTACGTCAGATTAAAAACGATTAATTTAAAATGTCTTATTTAACCCTCCATTACTCGCGTGGGGTGTTCTGATCACCCACGAGTAAAAACATGCGCACAAGTACAGAGTTTTTCAAGCTCAAGGTCAAATATTTTCAGTAGCTGCACATTCCTAGAGGCCACGCCTACTGACGACAGATGTTCATTCTACCATTTTTTCCGAAGCAGTGAGGACGTGAAAATTTTCCAACGGGGTGCTGAGAACACCCCGCGAGTAATCAAGGAATATCAAATTTTTCCAGAGAAAGAGACTGCAAAGTGACAAATGAAACCGAAATAAATGCTTTCATTGGCTTATTAGTTCTTGCTGGATTGTGTAAATCTAGTCACAGGAAATTGAGCGATTTATGGAATATTTCCCGTCTTGGTATTAATATATTTCACAAAACAATGACTTATAATCGTTTCTCGTTTCTATTACGTTGTATTCGTTTTGATAATGTTTTAGATCGTGATGAAAGAAAATCTTTGGATAAATTTACTCATATCAGAGACATATTTTCAAAGTTTAACGAAAATAGTGCCAAATATTATTCAGTAAGTGAATACGTGACGATTGATGAGCAGTTGCTCAAATTTAGAGGACGTTGCCCATTTTTACAGTTTATGCCAAATAAACCAGGAAAATACGGTTTAAAGTTATTTGTGTTATGTGATGCTAAAACATTTTATACTTTAAAATTTGAACCTTATGTTGGTACTCAACCAGATGGACCATTTAAAACTTCCTATACCACCTTAGATATAGTTATGAGGTTAAGTGAAAGTATATATGGTTCAGGAAGGAACATTACATGTGATAATTGGTATACGAGTGTTCCATTGGCTGAGGAATTATTGAAAAAGAAGCTAACGTTGGTTGGTACACTAAGAAAAAATAAAAAGGAGTTGCCGAAACAATTTATACAGCAACAAGAGACGGGTACGTCAGTATTTGGCTTTCATAATAAGGTGCCCATGACTATAGTTTCTTATTGTAAGAAAAAAAAGAAAATGTAATTCTTCTATCTACAATGCATTACAATGATGACACATTAATCGAAACAAAGCCCGGAGTTATGAAGCCTGAAATTGTACAATTTTACAATTCTACTAAATGTGGAGTTGATACAGCTGATCAAATGTGCAACACTTATGATGTATCAAGAATTTGTAATCGTTGGCCGCTTCGATTATTTTATCATCTACTAAATACAGCAGGAATTAATGCTTTTGTATTAAACTATTCTGTGTTTCGAAATACAGAAATACCACGTTCGAAGTTCATAGAAGAAATTGGATTCAGTCTTATACAACCTCAGATAGATGAAAGAGCACAAAATCCAAATATCAATAAAAGCCTGAAAAGAAGCTTAAATCCTGATACAAGTTTCGAAAACACCAACCCTCCAAAGAAAGGTCGTTGTGTGATGTGCCCTCGATTAAAGGACATAAAAACTAACTGCTACTGTGTTTCTTGCAAAAAAAATATGTGCTTAAAACACATGTCTTCCATTTGCCCAAATTGTTTTAAAGAATAATATTATTAAATCATTACGCATAAACAAATCTTAATGTATGTTATAATATAGCAAATAAATGTCATTATCCAATATTTTTTGAGTATAAGTAATATAAGTAGTAAATGTAAATATTTTTTATATAAATTTGACTGTAATGTAGTAGTATATGTAAAGTTTTTTATCTATTTTTTATAAAATTATATTTTTCTTGTATTTCCAAATTATTTTTATTTATAATAAGTCAAAGTAAGTTACTTTAATTATGAGTAGATGAAAAATTTATTATAATTCATTATAACTTGAAAATTGCAACAAAAAGTTTGGGGTGTTTACAACACCCCCGCGAGTGATCGTGTGACAAAAACAGGCGCGAGTGATGGAGAGTTAAAAGAACTTTCTTTTCGCTTTGTTAAAAAATACCGGGAGACAAAGACTCTGTTTACTTAATTCCTTTTATATTAGCTTATTTTACTTATTAACTTATTTTACTTAACTTATTTTATTTAAATTATTTTACTTAATCAAAGACGAAAACAGCGATTGTATCTTTGGTACTACTTAGTTATCCCGTAGACCAAAAATCTATCATTCGCCAAACTGTAAGATTAAATGCCAATAATGGTTGATCGTAAATGTCACATTAACTTGACTTTAAGCAAGTTACACCTGTCTACGTCATCAAGTTATTTTTATTTCGACGTTTTATTTGTATTTTTATTAATGTTGCACTAATTTATTTGTTCTTTCGTTTTTTAAAATAAAAATTATGGCAATTTGTATAATTTGGCGAGTGGTTTGGCGATTTATATAATTTGGCAAAATTGGTCGACGATATAATCAAGTAGTACCTCAGCGGATTTGGCATTAAAATTCCCCAATCAAAGAGAAGTGAATAGAAATCCGTTTATAGGGAGATCGCCACTGTTTTTTAAATTATAATTCAATCTTCCGAAATCTTTTTTAAATCCGATCAAATTAGCGTACTTTTAGAGTCTGCGGTATCTGGAAGGGGGTTGGCGAGCGTAGCTCGTAGGGGGCAGAGCCCCCTAGTAAATATTAAAATTATACCAATTTTTTCAAAAACTCATTAATCAATTTTGTCGATATCTATCCATCTCACTTTCTGGTCGTAATTTATTAACAATACTTTTGATAAATTTGATTATATTTTACTATTAATTATTATTTGATTAGAATAGTTATTTCATTAATAACTTTTTGAGTTTAAACTTTACGTATATGTAGCTACGTTTGTGATATTAAAAGAAATTTTTGAGTTGTACTTTTCAAATATGTAGTAATATTTTTCTCGATGTTCTTAAATCAATAGTTATGTGCGAACAAAACCTCGATAACAATTTATGCGCAACCTGTGTATACATATTTTTTGTCTCTCTACTTTCAAAGTATTCGCATACCGTTACTTAAGCGCATGATCTTAAAAAAGTAATGATACAGATCGTAGTTGTATCAAATAAAAAAGAACTGAAAGAAGTCACGTATACTTAACAAAGCCTCTGCTTAATTTTTTAGGGTTAATCTAATTGTTCACGAAAAGATTCAGAATCATCGAATTTACAAGTAATCATTATTCTATCTTTGGAAACTCGCGTATTACATATACATACAATAAATGAGAAACAAAAAGTTAGCAGGCGAAGAAAAATCACCTCCATTTCTGCTCTTAAATTCATGATGTTTTAACCTGGTTATTATAAATATTAAGTAACGTTTGATGCTTTTTTGTACGCACTGTTTTCATGTAATTCTGGTGCTCAGCAATACCAAGATAGTATGTTTGTCCAGGCAATAGAGATCTATATGGGCTCTACCTGGCAAAATTCATGGTAGTTCTGGAAAACGCTTACTATAAGTTTTTTGGGTCGCTGAATCCGAATTTTTAACTTCCCACCAAAATTTCCCCCGGCAACCCCCCAAATTTTGGTAAAATGCCCCCCCCCCAAAAAAAATAAAAAGGTTTTTATTAAACAAATTAATTTTTTATTGTTTTAGGGGGAAAATATCTAGAAATTTAGAAAATAGACAAAATTTGCAACAAATTAGATATATGACATTATGACTTAGGATGAAGGGGAAGGGATATCTGCCTCGGAACATGCGCGCGGTGCTGCGTGAACTAAGATGCGCAATTCCACTTAAGCACTCACACGTTTACATTCGCCTTCCCAACTCCCATCCGAACTTTCTCTATAAGGTTTAAGTTTTTTGGGTCGCTGAATCCGAATTTTTAACTTCCCCCCAAAATCCCCCCCAAATAGTTGTTTTTAACTTAAATTTTTTATTGTTTTAGGGGAAAAGCAATACGAAATTCAGAAATTAGACAAAATTTGCAACAAATAGGATACATGACATTATGACATAGGATGAACGGGGAGGGGGAGGGCTGCCTCTGAACATGCACTGCGGCGCTACGTGCACTAAGTTATGAAGTCTAGGTAATAGGGGATTTTACCTGGAAAAATTAATACTAGTTCTGGATTTCGACTCATTTTATGTTTTTTGGGTCGCTGAATCCGAATTTGTAACTTCCCACCAAAAGTTCACCCGCCAACCCTCCAAAAAATTAATTTTTTGAAAAAAATTGGTTTTTGAGGAAAGCACGCGGGGAATAATACGAGGAAGACCCCATCTCCCCGTTTATCGTACGTCATAATGACATATATCCTATTTGTTGCAAATTTTGTCTAATTTCTGAATTTTGTAATGATTTTCCCCTAAAACAATAAGAAATTTAAGTTAATAACAACTATTTTCGGGTGTTTTCGGGAGGGGGAGAAATTTTGGCGGTAAGTTAAAAATTCGAATTCAGCGACCCAAAAAATTTAAAGTAAACCTTATAAAGAAAGTTCGGAGGGTTAATGTAAACGTGTGAGTGGTTAAGTGGAATTGCGCAACTTAGTCCACGCAGCACCGCGCGCATGTTCCGAGGCAGATCCCCCCTTCCCCTTCATCCTAAGTCATAATGTCGTGTATCTAATTTGTTACAAATTTTTTCTACTTTCTGAATTTCTTGATACTTTCCCCCTAAAACAATAAAAAAATGGATTTTTTTTAATAAAAACCTTTTTCGGGTTATTTTACCAAAATTTGGAGGTGTTGCCGGGGGAAATTTCGGTGGGAAGTTATAATTTGGATTCAGCGACCCAAAAAACACAAAGTAAGGCGATTTCCAGAATTGCCATTTTGCTAGGTAAAATTCCCTATTGCCTGGACTATGTTGTGTCCATGAAAATACTTTCTTCTGCAACATTCAAATCCTTTGCAACCAAGATTAAAATACAATATATTCTTTCTTATAGGTTCTAAACCGGATCCTAGCGATCTGGTGATATTTCTCCACTTACGCATAAATAAATATATATATTCTTTCTTGAAATATATCTGTAGAGGAAATCGTGAAAAACAGAGCATAATAGCCACATCTATTGGGTGGTGTACAGCGCAACCTAATCAGGATCTCATTATGTTAATGTCTAGCAGACATGAAATTTGGTGAAATTCCGTACATTAGTTCTTAAGGTATTTCTGTAGTTACAATTCGGATAATCACAGCATAGAAGCAGTACATGTTCGGTGATTTACAGCCAAACCTAATCGGCGTCTATTTATGTAAAGGTCTAGCAGAATAGGAAGTTTGATGAAATTCCTTGATGAAATTCTTGAGATATAGCTATCGCAAAATTCGTTAAAAAGCTGCATAGTAGTGAAACCTGTTAGGTTATTTACATCAAATTCAATTAAGGAACATTTTATGTCAAGTCCTAACGTATCTTATGTTTGATTAAATTCCGTGCATTAATTCTTGAAATAGAGCCCTGACAAGAAGATAGATTGACAGACACGCAAACGATATACAGATACACAGACTTACGGAAAACAGTCAACTTTTCTGAAAACAGTCAAATTGTGAGCAAGATCTTTAAAAAGTATCAATCTGTTGAAAACCGAAAGTGGATATTTTTTTTTAATCCATTATTTTCTTTTGTAATTGTACATATGAATCCCAAATGTTGAAAAGAAAGGTCAATTCTAACTTTTTTTGCTGCCATAAATGCAGTAATCTAAATAATTTATCATTTATAGCACTAAATATCTCATTGTTTCTCAAAATCGAAATAATACCTTACAAACTAAAGAAAATCGTTTATGTATATTCTTTTTTAAGGGGGTGCGGAACATTTGATTTTTTTTAAAAAGATCGAAATCATACTCCTCTTCAAAGTACCAACCGTTAAATAATATGCATTTCAGATTTTTTTTTCTCTGCAAAAATTCTATATTCTTAAGTACAGGGTGATGCATATGCAAAAATAATATTTTAATTTAATATTTTAAATTGAATTAACCCTTAAGTGGTGAGATGGGGTGAATGTAATTCCAAAATTTTATTTCTTGTGCTCTCCTCAAAATTTAGTGAGATAAAATAAGGAAACTTCATGTAAATTTGGAATTATTTACGTGTATAAAAACAACTAAAAAAGTACTGTAAGCGTACACGTATTATGTATATTTAAGAGTACAGTCCATCTAGTAATGTGTAATGGCGATATATCAGAATTTAAATTTCTCTGGTGTGCAAAACACCCCAACTCACCGGTTAACGGTTAACGAAATACATGAATGAAAATCATTAAGTACTGCTCCTATGATAAGACTACAAATTTTAAATATACAGTCGGACCTCTATTTTGCGAACTTTTACTTGGAACCAAGAACATTTTGCAAATTTCTTCGCAAAATAACCTCCAAATAGCGAAGTGCATTCTCTATTTAACGAACTTTTCCTTGGGATCTAATTTTTCCCCCTATTTCTTAAAATATCACTGGGCATTATAAACTTATTCTTTCTTTTAACACATTTTATGGTGATCAATGACCATGAACAGGTATTACCAGTCACCTAACTCACCGAGAGCAGTAAAATCGCTGTGATTCTTTGCTTTCCATCCAAGAAGTTCAAACTTTCAATATCCCCTTTTAACCCTCAATGGAGCTGCCCGGTGTGCTTCAACTATAGTATCCCGTTTTCTAGATTGTTGATCATGTTGGTAATTTCGGTTCTTGTAGCTCGAAAATGTCTAAGCGAAAGTTCTTGAGCATCAAAGAAAAAAAAAATATTCTTGATGAGGTGGATAAAGGTGTGAAGAAAAATAATACTGCTTTAAAATTTTTATTCCTGTATTTGTCCAAACAGCTTATCAATCATAATAAAAAATCGTGATTTTAATGTAAAATTATTTTTTTAACTGAAAATACAATGTATTTCCAGACAATGTTTTATGTCATTCTTATTTCCCTTGCAGATTTCTTTTTGGGGTGGGTAAAATAAATAAAACAAGTAGATATAATTTATAAAAAACATGTGACTAATTACTTTTTTTAATTATATTTAGTGTTTATGGACATAAAATATGTTTTATGTAGTTTAAAGTATTTTAAAAGGTGACTCTCTATTTAACGAATTTTCCATATAACGAACTTTTTTTCAGGATTTGGCGACTTCGTTAAATAGAGGTCCAACTGTATAAAACATTTTTTGTCTAAAATAGAATATAGTACTTTTACCATTGAAATAAAACGAAAAAAACTATATAAAATGTATTGTCTAAAATATAATTTTACCACAAAATTTGACAGAAATCATATATCTCAAGCGCAAAAATGTAAAAAAAAAAAAGTCATTTTTTAGTATTTTGACTATGGATAAACGCACATGTGGTTATTTTTTAAAACAGTCGCTGACATAATTTGAAAGTGGGAGTGCAAACAAACTCAAAATTTACTAATCTGACACATAGACATCTGACACATATATACAGATAAACAAATCTACGGACAGACATTTTCTAAAAAATGTCGAATCTTTTAAAAGTATGAATCCGTTAAAAAACCGAAAGTGGTTTTTGTTTATCCGTTACTTTCTTTTGTAAAGATAGATACGAATTTCAAATGTTGAAAACGGAGGTGTCTTGTAACACTTTTTGCTGCTATAAATGTAGTATACTAAATAGTTAATCATTTATAGCATCAAATATTTCATTGTTTCTTGAAATAGAAAGAATTACATATAAACTAAAGAAAATTGGTATGTATTTTCTTTTGTAAGGGAGCGCACGACGTTTTATTATTATTTTTTTTATATATAAGATCGAAATCATTTAAGATTAGTGTTTCTCCTCTCTGCCAAAATTCTATATTCTTCAGTACAGGGTGGCATGTACAAAAATAATATTTTATTTTTAATTTTAAAAATTGAATTAATGAAATACGTGAATGAAAAGCATTAATTGCTGCGCCTATGATAATACTGGGAATAATAAATATAGACAATATTTTTTGTCCAAAATAAAATCATAACTCTCTTACCATTGACATGAAACGAAAAAAATGTATAAAAAGTAATGTTTAAAATATAATTTTGCTGACATAGTTTGAAAGTGACAGAGCACCCAATCTGAAAGTCTACTATCATGACAAAACAAATCTTAAATTTTGAAAATCATCTTGTCTTTATTTATACTCACTGAGTTATAAAGGAGTATAATTCAAGAAATATTGCTGATTTTTAAATGTGGTCATTTTTCATATTGTTAAGAACTATATTGTAAAGATATTGGTCAATACATCTTTACAATTTCATATTTTAAAGATTCAGAATAAAACAAAAGGTGAAAATTAACTTTTTTAAATGTTTGAAAGTCCTGTGTCCCTTAATGCATATCACGACATTTTCCCTTAATATTTATAAATTGCAACATAACATTTGACAATAAAAGTACAATAAAGATAATCCGCCTATTTGCTTTGAATTTATAATGAACCATCGAGCTTATTTCAATGATTTAACCTTACACTGTTGAAATTTTACTCTACTTGGAATAAAAACATTTTAGATGTTAATTTTTATTTAAATCTATATACCATATTTAACTATCTCTGTGAGAAGAATTCTGGATCGAATCGAATAAAATAAATTATAGAAACGGGTCGATTTGATACATTCAGGGTAGGAATATTATTAGTTTACGGAATTTTTTATATAATATTTAATCCCTGGCGTATGTTTATAATATTTATTTTGTCGTAATAATGAAACTGAATGATATCAAAGAAAGAAAACTGGATGAAATTTACATAAAAATCATTACAACGTTGAAAACTAGATTATACTGGATACTAAACTTTTTGAACAATAATTAATATAAATGTCAATAAAAGCGAACGCATAGATTCCTGAATCAGCAAATATCGATGCCTGATTTAATGCACACCACAATATTTCTTGAAATGACATAAATTGCATTTGATGCATTTGAAATAAAACAGCCCATAATTTTTTTCCGCTTTTTCTGCTTTGTACTTCAAAGCGCATCACCTCCGTTATTTTGAATCTTAATGTTTGATCTCTTGTTGCATTATGTCACTCTTAATCTTGCTATGATTTTGAATTTTATAAAAATGGAAGAGACATCACTAAAATATTTCTTGCAATATATTTTTTCCTTCTAAACCTTTAGTTACAGTCTTAAAACTTGATTATGTAGCCGATAATTTATTTTTTTTTGATAGACACAAATTTATTTGTCTTTATAAGGTAAGCACAGATTATTGTCTGAACAAGTATTTCGGCGTTTATTTTAAAAACACGTTACGTGTAAAATTTAAAATTTTGGCATATTTAAGAAAAACAACCTAACAAAACTAAAAGTTGTTATTATTTGCGAAAAAAAAATCAAGAATGTAAAGGATTGCCCTCTTTGTCCAATAGTAAAGTATTTTATTTATTATGAATCAGTCAGGGCGATAATTATTTTTTCTTCTAAGCCCCCAGTTTTCTTAATAAAATATATTTCAACTTTGTATTTTCAACTGTTTTAGCTTTTTTTATTTTATTGAGTAACACGTAATGTGAAAACTAAAAAAAATTATTTTTTAGTAAACTTGATTTTTAGCCAATTAATGAATTTTAACTTAGCCCGTTAAATAAGCCAATTAACTTAACAAGTTACCTAAGACAGTTAACGAATTTTAAATTGAATTATTGAAAAAAATCCATTTACCAACGAACTTCAAAGATGCCAGGTAAACTAAACAAAACATAATAAATCACTTTTAAAATGTAGGGAATCAAGACAATTTCAAATGTAGACTCAGCGTAAATTGTTATAATCAGGTACATAGTCTCTAAAATATAAATTTAGAATCTTCTAAAATCCAAATTTCAATGCAAATGTACGCCTCTAAGCAATATCTCTTGTGCGGTTTCGGCAGTAAAGAAATTTATCAAGTATACTACACACAGAACGATATACAGAACTTTTATTGTAGTGTATTTTTGGAACAATGAAAGCGGCTATTATTATATTGTAACAAATTTGATTTAAGAATAATTAGTTCCTTACTGTTTACTTAAATCAGCGATTCATTTATTTATTTTCCTATTTAGTGCACATAAAAATATTCCGTGAAATTGAATTAATTATATTAGTCAAGCATTAACATTCCTCCAGCTTTATGTTTCTAAAGTTACAATGCACCGCCTCGGTTATTTTGAGTATAACTATTTAATTCCAGTCATATTATTCTACTCCTATCTGTTTCTAAAACAACTGCAACTTAATAAAATGAAATATATGCAAGACTGGACGAAGTTTAAAAACAATTACACAAGTCTGACATGGTTGTTGTGTTTTTTAACTTTTGATCATTGATTTTTATGTATATTTTAGCGCTGAATCGAAAATCACTTTTATTTATTTATTTTTTTTATCGCCTCAGGATGTTTTTCAAATCGTCCATTTTAAAGATAAAAAATAAAAAAAAAATAACGAAATTCAGATACTATAAATAAGATGTGATGGTTCTTTTTTTTTTTTTTTTTTTTTTTTTGATAATTGTTTTTATGTATTTTTTAGAGCAGAATTCGAAAATGACCTTCATATTTAACCATCACGTTAAGAGGTTTCGTAAATCATAAATTTCAAACTTAAAAAGTCAAAAAATAGCGAAAATATGTCAAAGCAATTTGTCAGCGCATTATCAAGAGAAAGCAAATGTTTTAAATAGATCCGTGAGAGAAGGAGCTTTCAATATGACTTTAAAAATTATGTAGATATTTTAACGATATTTACAAAGACTTCGTTCCTAAGTGCAAAATGCAATGGAAAACGGAAAGTACTAAAAGTTCACAGTACTTTAGACGAAGCATCGCATGTGGAACTACAACCAGGAAAGTTAATTGTCTTGATTAGCGCTAATTCAATGCAGATGGTGCCTTCTTTCAGCATATCACATAATATTGTCTCATTTAAGGTGGCGATTACTACCTACATCTAATGAACATAAATTAAGCGGTCTCAGGGCTCTTAAAATTGAAAAAATGAAAAAATGAAAAAAAATTTCAACGTTTAATATCTTAAAATGTATTTGATTTCAAGACACAATTTTAATTGGGATGAAAGATGTAAGTAATTGCAAGATGCAGAATTAGCATTGAAAGGGGGCTCCAAACTGTCAGACATTTGAGGAGCACAAAATCAGCATAAGAGATTATGCAATAAATATTGCAACTAGACTGAAAACTTTCGTCCCTACATATACTTTAGATCGTAATAATAACCTTGAACTTAAATAAATTTGTATTTAAAGCATTTATATATATTTAATACAAAGTTGTATTTAGGTAATGCAAAATTCAGAAAATTTCATCAGTACAATCATCTAAAAAATGGGTTTTTTTAACAATAAAAAGGAAATGTTAGGTTCAGTTTATACAAACTAACATGAAACATATGTTTTGAAAATTTCTTGGAAAAATATTCAGAAGATTTTGAGATATTGTGCGCATTATGCCAAAAATCGTCATTAGAAAAATGACTTCAAAATTCCGGAAACGCTGCTTCAGCTATTGAGCGGGTTAAATTCTAAAAGCCGTAACTTCTTTTCTAATGGAAATTTCAAGGAAACAATTATAACAAAATCTTTAGAAAAAATAGAATTTTAATATCTAAAAAAATTTAAATTTCGCAAATTTTAAAGCTTTAAGAGTCCTGAGACCCCTTAAAGTCGGTATGTATTGTCAATACTAATTGACATACTATTGACGTATTGTCAATACTAATTATATAAGCATAAAGACAAATCAGGCAGACAAAAGAAAATGTCCTGAAATGCTGTCGGTTTTCCCTACATCGATAGATGAATAGCATGATCAAATCATTGATGACAAACCTTCAAAAGAAAGAATTGCAATAAATGTTCTCATTATCATTAAATATTTTAATTGTAGAAAAAAATATTTTAATTTTCCTAAAAATTACCTGATATAAAGAAATCTTTCCCAAATCTCTAATGACACTTAAGTGGCTACTTCACTCACTCAAAAACACCCTCTCGCTAATGTAAATCCTACGGGAGTTTTTTTTTTAAATATCCCGTTAGCGTTTCAATTTTTATTTTATTAAGTTTTTCTTTATTGCTTTTCACTGCATAGCTAATATTTTAAGAATTCAGTTTACATTACATAGCTATTCACCAGCAGAAATTCTATGCTCTTCTAAACATTTTTGTGATTTCAATGAATTTCAAACATAAGAAGCAAATATCTTTACAATATTTTATATTTTTATTATTATGAAAGTTATGGTAAAAAATTTGTGCTCTGATTAATCTGAAAAACTCTGTATTTTTAAGTGACAAAGTAGTCTGCGCCCTGGTGTCCTATGGAAAAAATGTTTGTTGCAGTACGTCCTACTAAATGTTAAAGATTTAAAACCTGATACTGAAATACGCAGTACACTTAATCATAACATACATCATAAGTACATCATAATATTCCTTGAATTCTTTAAAATTACATTAGAAATTTGGAGGCTAAGAAAACATGGGATATATAATTCATCCGCCTTTCTCGTATGAATTTTCGCAATGCGTCATCTCTATTATTATTTATATTAATGTTTAATTTCTAAGGCATTATTATACTCGTCAGTGATATCAAAGAAACAAACATTTAGAAAATCTTGTAACAATGTTTCCTAGTTATATTATAAGTCCTATATAGATTTTTGTCACAACGCAACGTTAAAAATCAAACTATATTAGTTGATTTATATTTCTTAACATCAAATATTTTATCTCTTCTCCGAAATGTGGGATTTAAATGTACTCTCATTCCTTTTATAATGCGTATACATTTATATATTTTGTGTTTTAGAGTACATCATAGAAATTTTATTAGAATTACATAAATGACAATATAAATATTAAAGTTATAATGTGCGATTATATTCGCATAATATTATGCCTTTAAATTCACGATATTCAGCCTTTATGATAATAAATATTTATAATTAGTCAGTGAAGTACTGTGTACTCTTCATCTCGTTCTAATTATACAATTCACTAATAAGAAAAACAACAAAAACGGGCTAGTGTTTTTAATATTTTTTTATAGTGCAACTAAAGCCAGAACATTCAAAACTACAGTTTTAACCTTTCAAGCTACCTGCATTCGTTGTAACTTTCAAGAAATCTTACAAATAATAATATAGACCAGAAACATTTTGTACTATATCAGTCGTAAAATTTTTAGCCACCTCATTTAATCTCAAAATTTATAAAAGGTTTTAGGATTGAAAAAAATGAAAAATTAATTCATTCAAAAAATTGAGAAAAGACTACAGTGCGGCTCAACAGTTTAATCACAACGCAAATATTTTAATAAAAATATAATTATACAACGTAATGCTTTCAATTATCCACTGTAGGTGAATAGTATGATTATAAATATATATCACAAGTTTCGAGAAAATTTATCGTTACGAAAATGAGGAAATACAAGAAAACTGTTTTTGTGATGTCGCAAAAGTTTATGCACAGATGAGATTTTATGCAAATATAACATGATAGGTAGAAGATCGGCGAGACTTTTTTCCTAGAGTATAAAGTGTAGAGATCACTGTACGAGTTATATAAAAATGCCGAAATTTCTGCAGTTCTTGCCTGAAGAAGTTGTAGAAGTTTGGAAGCTGAAAGCTGGAGGTAAATCTTTTTTGCAAATTTCGCTTATTTTTAATCGGTCTAAACGGTGTGTTTATAGTGATATGCAATGTGGAAAACAATTAAAAAATAAGTATTGCTCAGAAACGTCGAGCAATACCACATTTTGTGAGGACAGAAGAATTAAAAGATTGTCTGTAACTAGCTATTTGTCTCTTAATGAGCTAAAACATCGACTTGGATAAAAAATATCACATGACATCATATGCAGACGAATACCAAAATCACAATTCATCAAAAAAAAAGAAATATCTCGTAAGCTTTTTCTGAAACAGCGTCACAAACAAGCAAGATTTGAATGGACGAAACAGCACACTTATTATGGTGACGAATGGATTAGTGTTATTTTTTCTGATGAAAAAAAAATGGAATTTGGATGGTCCAAATGGCTTCTCATTCTGTTGGCGTGCCTTGTGGAAATATCCGAAGAGTATATTCAGCAAGCAACAATGTGGTGATTCGCTCATGGTATCGGGCGCTTTTGGCTGTAATGTACAAACGTCTATTTGCTTTCTAAATGGCAGACAAAATTCAAAAAAGTATCAGAAAACTCTGATGGAGCATTTGTGAACGTTTGGAGAACTCCTAGGTGGTCCCAACAGAACCTTTCAGCAAGACAACGCATCAGTACTCACTTCCCGTTGCACAAAAGTATGGCTTAGATCTCAGAATATCAGTGTGATGAACTGGCCAGCACTCAGCCCAAATTTCAGTCCTATAGAGAACATCTAGCGAATCCTTTCACGTGACGGCTGGAAGAATGGGAAGCAGTATTACCGAGTGCAAAAGCTCAAATCAGCTATCGAAGAAGCCTGGTGCAAACTCGCTCCCAAAACCTTCCATACACTCGTGTTTAGGGCTGGATTATTTATCAATATATCGGCAGATATTGATATTTCTTAACTATCGCAATAACAATATCTAAACTTTGACTCTGTTGATATATCCCTATAATATAACAGTGTTAACAAACACTGAAATTATGAACACGAGCACCGAAAAAAATATCGCCAAATAACTCAGAACTCAATAAAATAATAATATTTTGCGCTCACTGCCAGAGAACCTGAAAAAAAATAATTCTATTCCATTGTCTTCAACCTCCTTTCTCATCCAAAACAGAAAATCTACATCGATAATCTTCCTTTCCGTTGATTATCTGCAATAGAAACTATCCCAATCATTGCAATACACCTATCCCTTCTCAATAAACCTATAGTTCGTTCGACTATCTGCGTAATACTGAATATCATCATCCTTTCTCATCTCAACTGTGATTAGTCTCTACACCTATTCCAATAACTCCAGATAATTGATACACATTGTTGCGTCTGATACGAAGATAACGGGTGATCATCGAGTCTATACCTCAGAAGGTAGAATTCTCGGCTTGCAAGCAACCAATGAGAGTCCGCTAAAGTTTCCCCTTTTGCTTATAGCAAAGTTGCAATGAAAGTTGGCGAAAAGCCCAAGGTCAAAGCAGTCTTTCACAGTGGTGATTGGTTGTTTTTAAAAAGAGCTTCCCAGTCAGTAATGTTTATTCATATTACTTCTTCTTTGTCGTATTTTTGTTAGAGTGAAGTTTTCTGGAGTGAATTTGATATAATCTGTATTGATATTTTTCAGCTATGAATATTTATCAAAAAAAACTAAATTTAAATTAGTATAAAACTATTCTGAAGTGTGATTTAAGTATTTATATATTGTTTAAAAAGGTTTCAATGTTGTTTTCTTGTAGTAAATAGGTAGAAAGATATAAATACAGGGAACTGCTCTGCTCAACAAACGCAAAACTTTGTGACACATTTACAAACTCATTTTTAAACGTAACGGCACAAAATTTGAAGGCCTGGATTTTGGAAGCGATTTAGAAACGAATTGTGTTTTCCATTTTTTTTATAAATAAATTACCTATCGAGTTAAGCGATTTTGATCACGTGAAAAAGACATTTTTCACCCTTTCTTGAGTGGTTATTCTTCTTTCGCGCGGAAATTCCGTTCAAAACGCGCCCTTTGACACTATTTTCTGAAAGATCTATTGCGTTTGCAAACAAAATTGAAAAACTGAAAAGAAAACCAGTTTGATTACATAGTTTCTGAACAACAACACCTGCTAGTTCCATGCATTTCCGAACAAAAATAAATTATAACTTATGTCATAAAGTTGCCCTTTTGTATTTAAGAACAGCCAAGAATGAATTGATTCTTTAGAGAAAGATTGAAGAGCAACATTTCTGTTGCATCTATCATCCACTGAAACCTATTTAGTAACAAGTATATTAGCAGCACATGTAGCATTAAATTAATTTTTTGTTTTTTCTAGAGTTTCCTCTTTTTCTGTGTTAATTAAAATAAAATCGTCAACGTCCTAAATTTAAGAATGTTCTATTTTAGTTTGTATTTTATAATTTTGTCAGTTATTCGCAAAGTACTTCAATACTTAAAATGTCGCTGATAAATAATGCATAGAGTAGGAAGAATAGGAAACATACTGTTTTTGAGGGAAAATACTTTGCAACAAATGGTATACGTGTAAACATATATCAAACATTGGTTTCATTTCTAAAATATTTTTTTTAAATAAATATATATACTTATTTTTATGTCGCTGTGTGAACATATAGATATAAGACATTGAGTAGTTGTTCCCTACATCTGTTTTTACTTAAATTGCTGCTATTATACCATTTATGTTTCGAAATTAGCAAAATTTCTATTCTTGCACAATTTAAGGTAGTTATCGCGATATATCACAAATATCAATATTAACTCGTTGATATATTGCGATATTAAATTTCTGATATCGTCCAGCCCTACTCGTGTTATCAATGGAGTATTCGATCTCATCAGGTGCAATGGAAACACCACAGACTACTAAAGGACTTTTGTGCTTTGTAAAATGTATATATTTCGTTTTTGTGCATAAACTTTTGTGACATCACAATTTTCAATTTTTTATAATTTATTATTTTCCTTACAATGAATTGATTCCAAATTCGAAACATGGATTTGTAGTGAAATTGTTTAGATACAGTAAAAATTTCAAAGCATTCCGATGTTTATTTTACATATTATAAAAATATTTAGCTTGTGGATAAACTTTTGAGACGTATTGTGACGTATTGAGACGCACGCGATAGTATATCAGCTATGTTTAAACTTCCAGGAACGTGCTTCCATGATTCCGTTCTGGTCAATTGCCGAATCTCTTTAACTCTGTTGCTCACAAAAATCGACCAATTTCCATGTTCTTTTATCCACCAAAGTGCAGTAGTAGAATCTGACCAAAATGTTATTTTCAGATTTGGCATATTGATCGCTTTGATGGCAGAATTCGCGAGTCGAGCACCTATACAACAAGCCATTAGTTGTAAACGCGGCATACTCAAAGTTTTGAGAGGAGCAACCCTAGACTTCGCTCTAACAAGTATAACCTTTACTTCAGAACCAATTATTGATCTAGCGAAGACGCACGCTGCATATGCCCCTTTGCTAGCATCAACAAAAACATGGATTTCAGATGAAGTATTAATCTCCAAGTAGCGAGGTATAGCTACTTCCTTTAACACATCGATATTCTTTAGCCATTTCAAAAATACATTTACAATATTACAAGGCAATTCATGATCCCATGGAATTTTCTGTTTCCATGAATCTTGCAATAATAGTTTTGGAAGCAATGTAGTTGGTGACAATAAGCCGATAGGATCAAAAATCCTTTGTACAATGCTCAAGATTAACCTCTTAGTAATTTTCCTTTCGCACGTTACTGCTTCTAAATCTAAACAACATTTTAAAGAATCATTATTTAAATTCCAAATAATCCCTAAAATAGAAGTATCCCCAGAACTCTTATCGACATTCTTGCAAGCTACATTGCTTTCAAAACAACGCAAATTAAAACACCCTTTAGACATTAACAATTTTGCATCTTCAATAAATGTTTCAGCTTCATCAATGTTAAAAACACCTGATACACAATTATCTACATAAAACGAACATTTCAATTTTTCAGCAGTTTCTTCATATTCAGGGGGACTATTTTCTAATAGATGCATTATAGATGCACTTAATAAATAAGAGCTGGAAGATACACCAAATACAACTCTACAATGTCTATAAATCAATTGCCCTTCATTACATGGGAAATAAAATCTAAGAAAATCTCTATCTCCAGGCATAACAGATAACATTAAATAAGCTTTTTCTATATCTGCAGTTATACCGATAGGATATGTTCTAAAACGGTCAAGAATATCAGGTATTACTTCAATGAGATTAATTCCTTTATATAGACATTCATTTAAGGAGGGTTTTCCTCTTTCAGAAGCAGCCGCGTCAAATACAGGGCGTACCTTTGTAGTTTTCTTATCTAACCTGATTACGGGCCTATGCGGTAAATAATGACATTTATTACTTAATTCATTTTCTGGGACACGCTCAATAATATTTAATTTTTCCCATTCCCTAAATACCTCTTGATATTCAGCGAAAAATCCCCCGCATTTCAATTTATTAATCCTTTTTTCATGTCTCTTCCAAGATAAAATTTTGTTATCTGTCAAGTTCTCAGAATTACACTTCCATGGAAGCTCTACTTCATATCTGCCATCGGGAAGAATTTTCATTTTATTTCCAAAATCGCTTAAATCAAAATTTTCTTTCCTTTCAAAACTCGGAATGGGGTCAGAAATTCCTATTGTTTCAAGTTCCCATAATTCATTCAAATGAACATTTCTAACATGCATAGACAATGTTGTCAAAATATTATGTTTCTTACTAGAAATTTCTTTTCCCATTACAGTCCAACCCAGCTTGGTTTCTATGGCAGTCAAATCGCAATTCAATTGAATTAAATTACCTGTTAATAATCTCCCTATCAAATCTGCCCCTATCAAAACATCAATTTCGGTTTCCTTACAAAAGTGATCAGTTAGATTAATCTGTCTTTTTTTCAGCTCATTTAAAATCCTACAATCTTTAATTTTAGGGACCAATCCGCAAATCTTTCTTTCGGAAAATACTTCGCAACTAAACGCGTTATCTCCTTCTAGTTCACTAATTTCTACGGAAAACACGTCATGTGGTTTGTGCTTGGTTTCATTCCCCCCGAACAATTCGTGAATAATTGTTTCCTTTCTCAGAGGACGCATTTTTAATAATTTCGTTACTCTTTCGCTAACATAGCTACTTTGGCTCGCAGTATCTAAAAGTGCGCGTACAACCCTTTGGCGACCGTGCGACCGAATACGCACGCCAAGTGTCTGCATAAAAACAACTTCATTACTATTACAATTAGAAAGAGAATTCTCTGACTTAAGAATTTCATTTTGATCATTTTTTCTAGATTGCTGTGGGCACATTATTTCAAAATGAGGTTTATTACAAAGGGTACACTTTAACTTAGATTTAATATTACAATTTCTACTTAAATGACCAACTTTTTGTAAGCATGAAAAACAGGCACCTTTTTTTAACAATAATTGTTGTTTATCACCTAAAGACATTTTTTTAGCGCTAAAGCACTTTTCACTTTGATGAAATTTTTCACAAAAGATACAATTATTTTTTTTACCTATATTTTTCATACTCACTAACGCCGATGCGGTAGCTAAATCAGATCTCTTTACACTTTCAGATATAGGGTCTCTTTTGCCGACATTCATTTGTTCGAAACCTTTCCTTGCTAGAGAAACGATTTCATTTCCTTGAACTTCTTGGCGAAGAAAGTCCATCAGTTCCTCTAAAGTTCGGGAATTCTTACCGGCAGATGCATTATGACTTCGGCTTCTTTCCCAAGTTAAAAGAATTTCTTCAGGCAAACAACTTTCAACTAAAGGCGTCAGGAAATCTCCGTATTTCTCTTGTGTTCGTCCAAGGCTTGGAGTTTACTTTCCAATTCATCATATAAAGAAGCCAAATCAACTTTCATTTTTCCAGCTGTAGCATTTCTCATTACGAGGGTTAACAGTTCTCTTACGTAAATCTGAACAAGTAGGTCATCTCGGCCAAATCTTTCTTTTAATTGTTCAATAGCCTTTGGATAGTTTTCAGCAGTTGCCGGATAGCTCTTCACTAATCGCTCTGCCTTCGATTGTGGTTCCATACATTGCCATAAATATTGCATCTTATCCTCATCAGCAATAGAGACATCTTCATTTATTTTTTTGAACTGACTCCAGAAAGATAAATATTCTTTTGGCTCGCCACATTAAATCTTTTCAGCTCAATTTTCGGTAGTTTAAATTTTCTTCTTTCACTTTCACTAGGAGATGAAGATAATTCAATTTTCTCATCAATGTGCGAGCATACTTCTATATATTTCTCTCTATATGCTTCTGCACTTTCAAAGTCTTCAGTGAACAATTTTTCGTCTTCCTCTTGCAACAACCTTTCCGAAATTTGACTTTGACATGTGTCTAACCTCTGAAACTTGTCCATGAGTTGAGTTTTTAAAATTGAGAAATCTTTGAATTCATTTATCTCTTTAGATAATTCAGCCTCAATTTTATTAATTGTGACGGTAAAAGTAGTTCTTAGTCCTTTTCTTTGCATTTTTAAATTATTCAAATTCATTTCTTTATTCATATAGATTCAAAATTCAAAAATGCCCGTCCCGCCGAGGGTACCAATATGTTAAGAGTTCTAAAGATAGGCTTAGCATATGTAATACTAACTTTCTGATATTCTTCTTGCGAGTTGCATCTACACGATGCTGGGCGTTTATGAATTAGAATCTGGGTTCAAACTCATACAAAGAGCCATTTATAGTATAAAATAATCATTTAATTCCGACAATATAAACATATTTCATTTTACTTCAAGAGAATTCAACAGTTCACACACATTCATGAAATACTTTTATTAACTACGCATCATTAATAAATTTACATTACAATATCACGCACAGCGCGTGCCACTAGTTTCATTTCACTTCAATTCCTAACATCCTCCCCCCTTTGAAACTTGGGGAGAGTTTCAAATACATAACAATTGTTATTAAAAAGATATAATTTTTTCGGAGCTCTTACACATCTTCCAGAAGAGGTATATTTCTTAATTATGACACTATCAGGAGAAGATACATTTTTATCATTAATACACTCACTAGAACTAGATTCCTCTTCACCCAACTTTTTAAATGCGATTTCATTCGTATCATTCGAATATATTTCCAAAGGGAAGATGCGCTGCACCGGACGTAAAAGCGTGCCGTGCTGCGTTTTTAACCTAACAGTACGGATTTTATTATCCCGTCCAGGAATCAACTGAATCACTTTCCCTAAAGGCCAAAATAAACGCTTTTTATTATAATCCCCAATCAAGACTACTTCCCCCAATCGAGGCTCACGTGTGTGTTTTTCAGTATGTTTTTGGACTAATTCACTGAGGTATTCCTTTCTAAAGCGTTGCCTAAAATCGGTAAGAAGTTTAGCTCTATGATTCGCCCTTCTCCTTAAACTTCGAGAATCTAATTCGATAATATCTGAGTTGCTAAAACATCTGTTTTCAGTAAGAAACATAGCGGGTGTAAGAGGAACTAGCTCTAGTGGGTCCTCAGAGATATAGGTTAGAGGTCTATAATTAATTACAGATTCACAATCACATACAAATGTATTCAGTTCTTCATAAGTCAATACTGATCTACCAAGAGTACGTATTAACAATTCTTTTACAATACGAACCAACCTTTCCCACCAGCCTCCCCACCAAGCTGCGTAACATCCTAACATCCTCTATGATGTAGTGTTCCCCTGATTTATGTACTTACTTGTATTTTTATTCCCTTGTATTATTGTCAAATGTTCCCCTTATACTTCCCTTTATACTTCCAATATGGCATCATATTTATCTTCTCTAATTTCTTAAAACGTTTTATTTCATTCATTTTTCACATATAATCTTTCAATTGAGAGTTAATTGCAATGGAAAGAATGTTATTGTGGGCTTTCTCCGCGTCATGCAAACAAATTTTCATTTTTATATATTAAATGGTGCTTGGACTTCATACATAATTAGCATAACTCTTCTTGTCAACAAAATTATTAAATGTATGAAGACTTTATAATGTAATCGTGTATGTTTTTGGAAAACTCATACAACTGTTCCATATTGCTGACGATTTTTTAGATTAATATCAAGTTTTCGGCATTTTATATTTTACATTTTTTATTTATTTTATATATTATATTTATTGTAGGCACCAGATTAATGTTTTTTTTTCGTTCTTACATTTAAAAACATAATTTATAGTGAAATAACTTTTTTTTGCATATACATATAAGTTATTTATAGATTGATCTCTGTAAAGCCTACATTAGCTAGATCTTACATTATATAGATATAGATATATATTTTTTTTATTTGCGCTGTAATTATTTAAACAGCATAAGTATACAAGGCTATATGATGCTGTGAATTGGCTATCTTGGACTTGTTTATTCGCATACTAATAAAAATTGGCTTCAGAGACGTTTGCCCCATAAATCAGACAGCAGTTTGTTGCTGTAAGGTAGATCTGGTACTTATTAAATAACATTGAGGAATTGAATTTGATTTTTTAACGCAATTAAAATGACTTTTTATTTAGTAATAACCTGCTCTTATTGGTCAATTATGTAGAATAAAAAAAGTTGAATGAAATAATCAAATGTTTAAAGTTAACTTTTTGTATGAGATACTTATGTATTATTTAATAGCTTTCTTTTTAAAAGCATTTAAAGTATCATGGATTTTATTTTTACTGAAAATAAAACCTACTCTTGTAATTTGAAAGAGAATTTGGGAAAACAGGCAAAATATTTTTATACATATTTAGTCTAAGCATTTAATAGCTTGTGATTGGTTAATCAATTTAATATAACTCATGCTATCTAAAAATTAACTTCTGTAAAATATTGTGCATTTTTTACACTCAGAATAAACTACAAATCAGTTGTATGTAATGATGCTTTTAAACAGTCATTTGTTTTTTCAGCATACGCAATATACTTTAATCGATATCATTTCTCCTAAAACATAACTTCCATTACTGTTTCTGCATTACATCGTTTTTTATTCTTTGTTCTAAGTTTTGGAAATAATTCTTTTAGTGTTTCATTTCTCTTGATTATAATTACAGTTGAACGAAATGTTGATGATATTTCTCAATTAAGAAAAGCAGAGTTTTCGTATAAGAGTGAATTTTCTTATTCAGAGGATTTTAAAAAATCAGCTCTTTTTCTATATTAATAACGGGCACTATCCAAAAAGAATCTTTTTTATTTCTTTAATTAAACTAAAGGGGGAAAGAAGTTGCGAAATCACATGTAAACTATTTGAGATACCATTTTGTACCTATTGTACAGTCGTGGAAAAAAAATAAACACACCCTACTAACTCTGCAACTAATTATAATAGTATAAAGTTACTAGTACCAAACGATTGGAAATAAAGCCTACTTTTAAATGATGTGTAAAACATTTTCTTAGGGGGGCATCTACAAATCAAATTCCGACAAAACTTTGATTTTTTTTCAATGGCAACACCCGATTTTGACAATACTTTTTATATATTCGACTAGGGAGCTCTGCCCCCTACGAGCTACGCTCGCCAACCCCCGTTCGGGGACACCAAAATCTAAAAAGCACGCTAATTTGATCGGCTTTAAAAATATTGAATTAAAATTTAAAGAAAAAAACAGTAGCGATCTCTCTGTAAACGGGTTTCCATTCGTTTTTCTTGGATTGGGGATTTTTAAGACCATATCTGCTGCTGTTAAAAGATACAATGGCTGTTTTCGTATTTAATTAAAAAAATTAGTTAAACATTCGAAAATAAGCTAATGTAAAATGAATTAAGTAAACAGTGTCATTGTCTCCCGGTATTTTTTTACAGCGCTATAAGATTGTTCTTTTAAATAATTCATTTTAAATGTATCCTTTTAAATCTGACGTAATTTAAACCAAAGTTTTATTTCTCTTATTAATATTCACGTGAAAATACTTTTGTTGTTAGAAGGAAATATTATTTGCGCTGTCTTCGAATTCACGATAATAGTTGAAAATATTATCTCAAAATATCAAGTAAATGTCTCGCGCAGATATATTTTTTAAATTAAATTGTTTTGCCATATTTTTTGGCCATTTTAAATACGACGTAACTTCCTCCATTTACAGGTTTTAACGCATAGTAATGATTTTTTTATTTTAACATTTTGTTTCTCTTTTAAAATTCCAGTGTAAATATGGTTCTTATGACGCAATTTTCCTGCTTTTAACATGTAATCATTTAATTCTAATTTAATTTTTTTTTCTGTTTACAATAGTCCCGTGTAAATAACTTTTTAATTTGAAGTAAACATTATTGTCTGCGCTGTTTATAAAGTTGGCAAGAGTTTAAATTAATAACATTTTTTAAATTTGTAAAAAATATCTCTCGAAATACTGAAAATCTGAATCTAAAATAGAAATAAAACCTCAAAAAATAGTCAAATAAAAAAAAAAAAAAATGCAATCTGCACATCGAGAACTTATAACCTATAAAATGATCTAAAAATGATTAAATTCTCATGTATAGTTTTTGCTCCAATAAAACTTTTTTAATGGAACGATTTTGTCCAACTTTAGCATTAAATATCTCTGAAAGTAATTCGCCGATTTGAAAACTGTCTGCATCAGCGTGTTTATCAAATATTCCTTTATAATACCACCGATTTCTATATTTTTGTATACGACAGTTTTTTTTTAATATTAACGAAGAAAGGCCCATGCTCAAGGCATACTTAGATACTACTACAGGCAGACTGATTTGCGTTTAATGTATTAAGTCACTCGCCAGAGGACTCTGATACCCTGCCCAAAATTGAAATTTGACTCTGACCGTAACTGAAACAAACTGGGAAGGGTAGATATGTAAACAAACACCAAATTACGTCATGTCACCATGGTTGCGTTTACAATTCTGCTGACATTCCAATCAAGCTTAGAAATGACAGCTAATTCGAATACAGCTGTTAAGGGTTATTATAAACTGTCCAAATCAATGTAAATGTAAAGTTCTATTTATTTAAGTGACTAATATAATGTGTTTCTCTTTAAAACTGTTAAACCAACACACATAAAAATATATAAAGAATAAGACACATGCTTAGTCTAAAACATCAATGTCACAAATTTATTTGGTACCACTTAGTTATCCCTTCGACCAATTTCGCCAAATTATATAAATCGCTAAAACACTCGCCAAATTATACAAATTGACAATTTTTATTTTAAATAACGAAAGAACAAATAAATTAGTATAACATTAATAAATATACAAATAAAACATCGAAATAAAAATCACTTGATGACATACACACGTGTAACTTGCTTACAGTCAAGTGAATGTGACATTTACGATCAAGCATTATTGGCATTTAATCTTATAGTTTGGCGATAGATTTTTGGTCGACGGGATAACTAAGTACCATTTATTTACTATTTTCACTGCTGAAACAATAAAACTGATGGAAATTTTTAAAATATATTAAAATACTCATAAAATTCCTTGTAATAATAAATAAATGTAATTTATTATGTAACAAATACCCTTACATGATTTAATCAAAATTGCTTGGATAACATAGAATATTGCAATTTATTTAATTTATTACATGAAAATACGATCAATGATTCTGGAACCTCGACGATGAGAAGCAAGCTTCTATCTGGGCAGGGTATAAATGTAAACAAAGAGCACGTGTGAAGTTTTGGTTCAGGGTTTGAAGTTGGATCCGACTTCACTTTTTCGGCGAAATGCGCGGGCCGTAATATATCATAGTAGGCTATGGTCATGCTTAAGCCAAGACGCCCTTATCATAAAACAGACTTGACAATCCGGAGAAAGTCTATGGGTGAAAATGTCCCCGGTAATTGCCAACTTATTAGCTGACTTTGTCCCGTAAGTTACGCCACCTGGTGTGTACTCCTGGTAATACTCCATAAACAAATGCATAGTAAAAAATTGAAAATGTTGTGTTATTGGCAAAATTGTATAAAATATTTTTCGAATTCCAGTAAAATAAAGGCGTAAAAAAATATTTCGCACAATTATGTTCTCGCTTTAAAAAATGAAACATATCAAAAATGAAGATTTAAATTATAGATTTATTGATAATTTTTCAGAGTACTTGTTAGTTATCCCGTCGACCAATTTCGCCAAATTATATAAATCGCCAAAGCACTCGCCAAGTTCTACAAATTGACACAATTTTTTATTTTAAATAACGAAAAAACAAATAAATTAGTATAACATTAATAAAAATACAAATAAAACGTCAAAATATTGGTTTTATTGGCCATTATTGGAATTTAATCTTAAAATTAATTAATTTATGGCAAACCATTATTGGCATTTAATCTTACAATTTGGCGACAGTAATTTGGTCGACGGGATAAGTAACAAGTACCATTTTCAGTATATAGGACTTTGCGGGTTATTTTTTTTAAATCTTGGCACAATTTGGGCTTCGGAAAGAGCGATTTGTTGCCGATTGATATAAACAGTTATTAAAACAAAACTTATGAACTGTCAGCTTGTTTTATAAGAATTTACGGCACAGATTGGCGCGATTTTTTTCCGACGCCAATTTTGCGAAAACCTCGTTACCATATCATCTATATCCGGATAACTATATCAAGCAAAATAACGACACTTTGGTGCCAGTTAAGTATCCGGTGCGTATATGGCATTGGCGCCAGAAAAAAATCGCGCCAATATGACATCTGTGCCGAATTTACATGTATAAATTTAGTTTCTAGATATTATTATTGTTTTTTATATACGATTTGTTTATATTTGTACATAAAATAGATAAATGCCTTTTTTATATTAAATAAATTGTACAAATATTGGAAAATATTGCTTCTTTATGTGAAACAGTGAATATGCTTCCAGAAATTACGTTGCCAAATTTTCTTCTCTCGCCAAGGCCCCTATACTTGAAAAATACCGATTTATTATTATATAATGTAGTATTAGCTAATGTTCTGTAATCTGTTCCACAGTCAAAGTTGACTGCAAAAACGCGATGCTGGAATAATGTGGTATCAAGTATACGGTTTAAAAATAAAATTAATTTTGCGCCAAACTACACTTACGCCAATTGGCTCTAGGTCTGATTAAGGAAGAATACTCAAATTAAGATTTACAAACACCAAAATCGTAGCATGACAAGAATACGGTATTTGCGGAAAGTTGAGGGACATGTATAAATTTAAGTGATTATTAAACTTTATTTTTCCAATTTTTTAAGTGTTTATGACTTCAATCTGTTTTTTTTTTTTTTTTTTTTTTTTTTTTTTTTTTTTTTTTTTTGTGTGTGTGTGTGTGTGTGTCTTTTTTGTGTGTGTGTGTGTGTGTGTATCTATACGTGTTTTAACTTTCCTAAAATACTTTGATATATTTTAGTAAAACTTGCATAACATATGTGAGTTAAAACAAAGAAATTAATTACGCACCAAACTATGCCCGCCAAGATATGCCAATTGGCTGTGGAGCCAATTATGAAACTTTCCATAGATTAATACATACAAACTTTATATGAAAAAACAGTGAAGCTTTCACCTAAATTATATTAAACTGAAATGATCCCCCTTACCTTCAAAAATAAAGGAAATGATAGGCCAATAAATAAATAAATGAGACTGTGCATTGAAACAAATTGAAGGAGCGATGTTAAATTAATACTGTAAGGTGAAATTAATTGTGAAAAGAAAAGAAATAGCAGAAATAAAATAAATCACATATTTGAAAATATAAAATATAAAATGAAATATTTTACATTTTCCGGATCTAGATGCTATTCATTTATTTCAATAACTAATATCACTGAGAAACTCATGGTAAAATAATTTAATTTTCTTTCCTGATTATTATTATTATTATCATCATCATTTATTTACATAACGGAATACAGCAGTAAACATTTTTTGTTTAACACTAAAATAAGTTCATTTTTTTAAATAAAATGTCTAGAACATATAAAAATTTTAAGATTAACAACTATCATTTGCAAACTACAAAGCACATCGTAAAGAAAATGGTAAAAGACAAATGGAAAACAAATTAAAAAATATTTCTGTTTCTCGCGTTAGATGGCGCTAGTCACGGGAAACCATGTGGTTTCTAACCACGTGTACAGCGGACAAAGGAAACTTAGCGATTGCGAGGCCTGTTATTTCGTTAAGGAGGCCTTGGCTTAAGCATTTAAATTGGATGAGTTCTACCCGGAATATCTACGCAGATTTTCATTGGTCCATTTCCAAATCAAAACTTTTTTTTATATATAGAAGGATTCAAACAATTCCTATAAATAAAATTTCAAGTCATTTGGACTATATATTTTTGATATATGAAAGTTAAAAATTTAGAGCTTCTAATGTTAAATTACTTTTTCATGTTTTTATTACTATCTCCTAAAATCATAATCCTAATATGATAACTTTTTGTTTTGGTTATCGTAATAAAAATCCCAAACATAAATACATTGAATTCATAATTTAAAAGAATTCAAAATATGAATTATGAAATTAGGGGGTCTTGTAACTTTTAAACGCGACGAAATTTAACGATAAAATTCAAAGTTTGAATTAGTCTATCTTCAAAATCTTTTTACGCATAAACATGAAATTTTGGATATTGATTAAACAGATTGTGCTTTGTAATATACTGTTATTAGAAATTTAATAGCATTTTACAGAATTTGTGCATTGTTGAAATCAAAACAGCTCTTTTTTTACTCCATAAGTCATTGCGCATATGATATCTTGAGAAAGTATGTACGGATTGTCATGAAATTTGGCAAACATAATAAACATATATGTGCGTGTAAAATGAACTACTAATGGCAAAATTATTTCATTAACTATATAAAAAAAATATTTTTGTAAAAAAGTACAAGTTTTATATTTTTAATGAATAAAAATAGTCAACTAAAAATATTACCATTGCAAATACTTAAAAGTAGTTCATTTTAAACACACATATTTGTTTAATATCTTTACCAAATTTCATGACAATCCATACATTCTTTCTTAAGATATCACGCGCGCAATCATTTCTGGAGTAAAAAAAAAAGAGCTATTTTGATTTCAACAATGCACAAATTCTGTAAAAGGTTAATAAATTTTTAATTGTAGCCTTTAATTGTAGCCTTACAAAGCATAATCTGTTTAATCAATATCCAAAATTTCATGTTTATTCATAAAAAGATTTTGAAGATAGACTAATTCAAACTTTGAAGTTTTTCGTTAATTTTTGACGCGTTTAAAAGGTACTTGACCCCTTAATATTCGAAAAAAAAATGTTTTGCAATCTACAATTTTTTGATAGATTTATATTTATTATGTCTTGCTTCATACGAATTCTCAATTTCAAATGTTTCTTCCAAGTACTTTTTGAACAATGATTAAAAAACGTCAAAATGATGGATTAAGACATACATTTCGTTTATGATCGTTTTGGTTATTGTAATAAAAATCCCAAATATAAATACATTGAATTAGTAATTTAAAAAAAAATTCAAAATATGAATTACGAAATTAATATTCGAAATTTTTCTTTTATTGCAATCTACAATTTTTGATACATTTATATTTATTATGTCTTGCGTCATACGAATTCTCAATTTCAAATCTTTCTTCCAAGTACTTTTTGAATAATGATTAAAAAACGTCAAAATGATGGTTTAAGACATACATTTCGTTTATGATCGTTTTGGTTATCGTAATAAAAATCCCAAACATAAATACATTGAATACATAATTTAAAAAAATCAAAATATGAATTATGAAATTAATATTCGAATTTTTTTTAAATTGCAATCTACAATTTTTGATAGATTTATATTTACTATATCTCTCTTTATGCGAATTCGCAATTTCAAATGTTTCTTCCAAGTACTTTTTGAATAATGATTCAAAAACTTCAAAATGATGGTTTAAGACATACATTTCGTTTATGATCGTTATGGTTTTCGTAATAAAAATACCAAACATAAATACATTGAATTCGTAATTTAAAAAAAAAATCAAAATATGATTTATGAAATTAATATTCGAAATTTTTTTTTATTGCAATCTACAATTTTTTGATAGATTTATATTTATTATGTCTTGCTTCATGCGAATTCTCAATTTCAAATGCTTCTTCCAAGTACTTTTTGAGTAATCATTAAACTAGTATGTTGTGGCCATTACAAAACTTTCTTCTATATAAATCACGTCAATTAAATCATTTAAATTGTACAAGAAATTACATGAATTTAGCACCAATTCATATCAAAGTGTATCTGAATTTGAAGTTGGATGAAAATTCGTGCATTAGTTCTCGAGATAGAGCTATAGCGGAAATTCTGAAAAATATAGCATAGCAGCGCCACCTGTTGAGTGATTTACACCAAAAATAAACAGCGCTAAATGATATCAAGGTATACCTGAATCTGAAGTTTGTTGAAAATCTAAGCGTTAGTTCTTGAGATAAAGCTATTGCGGAAATCGCAAAAAATACAGCATAATAGCGCCACCTGTTGATCGATTTACACCAAAAATTAAACAGCACTAATTTATACGTCAATTCATGTCAAGGACTAACTAAATCTGAAGTTTGATGAAAATCCGGGCAATAGTTCTTGAGATACAGCTCTTGCGGAAATCGTTAAAATGCAGCACAGCAGCGCCACCTGTTGGGCGATTTACACAAAAAATTAAACAGCACTAATTTATATCAGGCACTAAATAAATCTGAAGTTTGATGAAAATTCGTGCATTTTTTCTTGAGTTAGAGCTATTGCGATAATCATGAATAATGCAGCATAGCAGCACCACCTGTTGGGCGATTTTCACAAAAAGTAATAAGCACCAAACTATATTCTGGACTAACTGAATCTGAAGTTTTATAAAAATACGTGCAGTAGTTCTTGAGATATAGCTATTGCAGAAATCGAGAAAAATGCCGCATAGCAGAGCCACCTGTTGGGCGATTTTCGCCAAAAACTAATCAGGTCCATTTTATATCAAGGTCTAACTAAATATGAAGTTTTGTGAAATTCCGTGCATTAGTTCTTGAGATAGAGCGCCCACAAAATTTTTGTCACATACAGACTCACAGAGTGACATACAGACTCACAGACAGTCATTTTCTAAAAACCATCAAATCGTGTTCTGGACATTCTAAAACGTATAAATCCGTCGAAAACTGGAAGTAGAAATTTTTCACGAATCGAATACTTTCTTCTTGTAAAGATAGAAGAAAGTAAAAACGTCAAAATGATGGTTTAAGACATACATTTCGTTTAAGATGTGTAGAAAAGTATAATTTGAAAAAAAAAATAGCTTTTACTCATTTTATTGAAAGATTTGGTCCAGCAATAGTCGAAACATATTAAGCGACTGAAATTGTCATATTGGCAAAAAATAATACATTAATAGAAGTGATATAGTCATTATGTTGCATTTCAACAATCGATAACCGAACTTTGGATACAATCCCTAAAATAAGCTCATATTTAAATAATTAATTTCCCTGAAACTAATCGTACGAATTTCGTGAAAATTTCTTGTTAGGGTAATTGAAGGGTGTATAATTTATTTATGTTGTCAAACATGGGTATTGCTATTAAAAAACAAAGTTTGGGTTCGTTTTGATATTTAGATGCCCCACTAAGCAAATTTTATGAGCATAATTTAAAAGTAGACTTTAATTCAATTGTTTGATACCAATAACGTTCATCTACAACAATTTGTTGCAGAGTTAGTAGGGGTTGTTTACTTTTTTTTCTCACGACTGTACCATTTGTACCTATAACTTGAATGTTCATCAAGAAATAAAAAATAGTATATTTATGCAATTTCGTCAACAAAAAAATAAAGAGTTTTGTCCAGGAAACAGAACTATTGATGTATTTTCATTTCAATTTAATTTTTTCCCCTCAAAAGTCAATTCATAGTTCTGCAAAAAGTATTTTAAAAAATACTGAAATCGCTTCCGTAATTTAAGCGAAAAAGGTAAGTCGATATTGGTGGCTTTACATGTGATTTCATTTTGTGTGATAAACTGACTAGTAATAATAATAATTATTATTTCCCTTCTATACGAACAACGAATTTATCGTTTAGCTATTGCCAAAGGTATTAATAAAAAAGTATTGAAATCGTTTTATTGGTTCCTAGAAGAAAGTAAAACTACTTTAAATAGGATTTCGTATCTGTTGTTACCGTCTTAAATTCTTTTGTGCACATGCTGCCATTTGATATATTTACCAAATATTATTTCCCCTCGAAATATTGATGGGAAATTGTAAGGTCAACTACATCCCACACAACACAGATTCGTCCAATTTTCGCCTTGGGTGTTCAAAATAATAATAAATAAGAATCCCATAGGATCGTCGTCTGGCATTTTAGTTATTTGGTTAATATACCAATCTTTCTCTTTTAAAGCTGAATTCGAATTTTTGTTCAGAACTTCAACTGTAAATAAACAAGAACAAAAAATTGCGCATGAAGCATGGATTATGAAACACTTTCCAAAACATTCAGAATCCGGCAAAAAACTTTACAGTTGAAAGATGATTTCTAACATAAGATCTAACTTGGTAAGTAGGCCTACCCAATGGCTAAAGCTCTACTAGTCCCACCCATATCGAAATAAGCAATTTAGAAAACGCGTACCACATTTACAAACCCGATTTCTGCCAAATTGCTATCAATTGTGGCACCAGTATCAGAATATTTCTGTGTAGCCCTTTATATGATGTGTAGAACATATAAACTCCAAGTAATATGCAAAATAAGTAGTTATATTTTAAAACGCTAATCCAAACTGAACGCGCATTTCCAGCAATCACAGTTCACAGACTGTACTGAAGCCAAATTTATTTTGTATGTTCCTGAACGATAAATTATATTCACACGATATTCTGCAGTACGTGCCTTTTAGTACATCGCCAGGGATTGGTATATATAAATTTCAGTAAGTTTAATATCAGTAAAAGCACCGCAAACAATTTTCACGATAGACCGTGACGTAACAAAATACTTTTGAGTGTCCCCGGAAATGAAACATAAATGTTACGTACTTTATTTTTAAAACCGAACATGCACCAATTAACATTCATTAACAGACATCGATTTCATAGCAATCCAAGAATATTTATGCGAGGTAGAGCATTGATAAAGAGGCAGTCAGATAAACAGAACAAATACAACCTTTTCACCTATGTTAGGAAATATTAAAAAGTAAGGATTTTTACAACACATTTTCGCCGCTTTTTAAAATTATGATAATATCACGAGAAGCGGTGGAAGTGTGCCGAAATTCTTTAAGTGTTCCTGCCCAAAGTTTCAGTTTTATTCCGAAATACGGAATGTCCATATCAATACATCAATGTTGAATGGGCGCAGATATAGTCCGTCTCAAAAGTTTATGCACTCTTCAAATCTGGTACCCCACCAGTAGCCGAGAGGTTCTGCTCTCGAAGCTGGTAGACGGGAGGTGCTGGGTTCGATCCCAATCGCGCCCGTTGGCCTAATCGTTCAGAGTTTTCGTGTTTTTCTTCGATCTTTGGATTTCCAAGCGTTAATACGGGTTAGGTTCCCTTTGAAAGACCCCCAAGAAGGGCACCCCCCACTGGACCTATATCCCTCGAGCAGATAATTGGCCGGCAAAAATCAACCAACCAACCAGCCTTCAAATCTGGTTAAAAATAATTCAAGAAGAAAATATATGAAGCCAATTTGCTATAAATACTCAACATTTAATCAAAATCAAATCAAATAAGCAGTTTATGTTGGTTAAAATAAAAATTACATTAATTTTTATTTGATTTACTTTTTTCTTCACGAAACACGTCTCAAAAGTTTAAGCGCTTTATGCAGATAAATTTTAGAAACACGTGATTGGACATGCGTAATGAGGTTATATGACGTCGTATTCCAGTTTTATAAAAGTATAAAAGTGAAAATATTATTTCCACTCGTTTTAAAAATGCCGAAATGTAAAGAATTCACAAAAGGGGGGATTTTAAAAGTTTTTAAAGTGAAATCAAAACTAAAACTGTTTCTCAAATTGCAAAAAAATTTTAATCAATCACAGCGATGTGCATATATAGAGTACTCTCTAGAAATGAGAATTTCAACCGAAAACCAAGATGTGGACGAAAACTTATGACGTTTGTTAAGACGGATCGGAGAATGCGGAGATCGGTGTTTAGATAAAATAGGCCCAAACAGCAAATTAAAAATAATCTCGGTGTACAGCTTTCCAAACATATTATGCATAGAAGTATTAAAGAATGCGATTAAGTCATACTAAACAAAATGGCTTGAAATCCATGTTTCAAACTACACTACTAACAGGCAAGAATGAACTGGATTAAAAAACACATGTCCTACGGAGACAAGTGGCCTACTGTTTTATTCAGTGACGAGAAAATGGAATTTAGACGGCTCTGGTGAATGGAAAATGTATTTTTATTATCTACGAAAGGAAACAAAGATTATTTCAGTTGGCAGCAAGGCGGAAAGCCGTTACGGTTTGGGGGGTATTCTGCTTCAACAGCCTGACCTCTCTGAAATTTCTAAAAGGAAGACAAAATTCCTAAAACTATCAAGAGACGCTGAACCAACATTTCCTTCCATTCGATGATATTTTGGAGTGTCCTGGATGGATCTTTGAACAAGGTAATGCGTCATTGTACAGTCGTGAAAAAAAAGTAAACCCCCCCCCCCTACTAACTCCTCATCAAATTATCGTAGACAAAAGTTACCGGTACCGAACGATTGGAAATAATGTCTACTTTTAAATGATGTATATAAAATTTGCTTAGGGGTCATCTACATATTAAAACGAATCCAAACTTCAGTTTTTTCAATGGCAATACCCAATTTTAACGAGATATTTCAAATCTTCGGTTCAAACTATGCCTGGTCACCAAATTCAAGTCATTTGAATGATAAGTTTTTGAATTATAAACATTCAAACTTTAGTGCTTCTAATGTTAAATTACATTTTCATATTTTTATCCATATCTCCAGAAATTACGCTCCTAATCTGCTAATTTTTTTGTAGCAATAATACTAATATACCCAAACATAAATGCGTTGAATTTGCAATTTTTATAATTTCATGATATGAATTATGAATTATGAAATTAATGTTCGAAAAAAATATGAATTGCAAGCTACAGTATTTTTGATGGATTTAGATTTATTAAGTCCTGCTTTATGGAAAACCAAAATTTCACAATTTTCTTCCAATTAGTTTTCAAATTATGCTTAAAAAACGGCAAAATGATTGTTTAAGAGGCCGTCTATGATGGATGTGAGTATATATTTTGAAATTTATTCTGCTGTACCGTAATCTAACAGGCTTCATTGACCCCTTGAGTGGCGATTAAGGTGCCTTGATCAAGAAAGGGGCTCTTTTGGTTAATAATCGAGTACGGAACTTCAATTTGGATACAGACATACGCTCGTTTTAAAATAATTAATTTCTCGGAAACTTGTGGTTCGAATTGCATAAAAATTCGTTTTTAGACTAATTGAAGGGTGTAGAGTTCATTTATGCTGTCAAAATTGTTTACTGCTATTGAAAAAAACAAAGTTATGGTTCGTTTTAATATGTAGATGGCCCCCTAAGCAAATTTTATATACATCATTTAAAAGTAAACTTTATTTACAATCGTTCGGTACCAGTAACTTTCTTCTACAATAATTTTTTGAGGAGCTAGCAAGGGTGTTTACTTTTTTTCCCACGACTGTACATATCATATACTACGTAACCATGGCCATCACAGAAAAAATTTTAAATACTTGACTCACCAGCATTAAGTACTGGCGTAAATCCGACTGAGAATGTCTATGGCATTTTAACCAGCCAAGTTTGCAGCGATGGAAAACAGTATGATTCTCTTGAAAAATTCAAAGAGGCCATAGATAAAGCATGGTATTCTTTGAAACCAGAAACCCTATAAATCTAATAATGTTGATGGAAGCGCGTTTATTTGAAATGATTCAAAATCGTGGAAAAATAATTTGTATGTAACAGTTTTGTAAACACGATAAATGTAGTTGTTTTTGCCATAACTTTGTGCATAAACTTTTGAGACAGTTTTGTTTGACCATATTTTAAATTATATTTTTTACAAATACGTTATTATTTTTTTTCTACTTTTGATATCACTTATTTAAATGAAGTTGCCAGATTCGAAAATGAAAAAAATATATAAGTTATTCAAACTTTTTATTATTCAATAAAAATCAGCATTTTATGATTGTGCTTAAACTTTTAAGGCGGACTATAGTAATCAATTCTAACACTTACAGTGATATAAGCAATTTATCACCAAAGAAAATAAAGTCCGTTGAAAGACTAATTAAAATATTTCTTTTATTGTTAATAAACATTTAGGTTAGGGTTAGTACCGTGTATTTAATAATTAGGGCTTTTTAAGGCGGTGATTTTTGCTAATTTTCGTTTTGAGGTGCGTTCGTAATTATATAAATACGCTAGCGCCTACAGTCATCTTCTAGTCCGCCCATATATCTCTCCGACTGTCCGCATATAACAGCGCAAAATTTACCCAACCGAATGGTTGTAAATTTAATATAGACAATCGTTGTAGAATATTGTCGAGTCATTTTAAATTTTATAAAATTCGAATCAAAACTTAAAAAAGATATTAATAAAAGTTTTCGTCAATCTAATAAATCCTATCGTAGGTAATTAATTTAATGATTTCCATGATAGGATATGACTCTAGGTTGATATGGCGATTGTGACCTATTTAAGATGGTGTCCTATTACTTTCGAATTTCTGAATTTAATATATATAATCGTAGTAAATTTTGTATTCATGCGTAAATGATATCATACGTAAATAATTTAATGATATCCCATGATAGTTTATGACTCTAGGTTGCCATGGTGATTATGTCCTATTTAAGATTGAGACCTAATATTTTCGTATTACTGAATTTAATATATGTAATCGTAGTAAAATTTGTATTCATGCATTTTAGCATAAGAGTGCAACAGCTATGACTCCAAGATCTGAATATTTATAAAACTGGTTATTCTCCGAACGCACCATTGAATTGCACCGAATTGCACTATGACGTGCAATTTCCGACTTTTTTCCTTTTCGCTTTTATTTTTTGGAATATATTTGAAAAATAATGGTTTTAAAAAGTCATAAGATATTTCAATATTTTAAACACATTAAAAACCGAAAAAAAAAGTTTTGATTTGATTTCCAGATTAAAGAATTTCTATTTCATAGTAATAATGATTTCAATGGGAGTGCTTTAAGATAATTAGGTACTAATGTTTTAGTTATTATTTGAAAACTGTACCCTCTTCGTTAGGAAGATATACCAAATATAGTTGTGTTAGATAATGACTGTAGCTATACCTGAAACTGTTACGATTTGATATGAAATTTTTTATATAAAATCTCAATCTGATTCTGATTCTGATAATTTCTTCTTAATGGAAATTAGCATAAGTTAATAAAAAAATTAAATTAAAATGGAAAAAACAAATTTTTATCCTTAAAATGAATTATCCTTAAATGTTACAATCATATATATATATATATATATATATCATTTGGCAACATTTAAATTGATCACTTAAGTGTCGCCCTTTTTATGAATGAAGAATAACAAGTAATATAAAAATTTTGTTTTTAAAGTCAATTCCTACTTAGGTCATCAAAGAAAAATTTATTATAAAGCTAATTAAAGCCTTTAAGTTAATATTAGTTTTTGTTGCATTAAAGTATCTCAATTTGTTGATTTTCTATAAGCAAGTAGGTTTACAATGGAAGTCTATGGGAATTTGGCGAAATATTAGCGATATCGCCAAGTTGGCGTCACTTTTTGTGACTCATTTTGGTTGCCAAATTTGGCGGTGTTTGGCGACAAAACAGGGTCCCCCCCTATGGTATTCCCCTTATAGATATAACGATGCATTAAATACTGTTCAATGACCAATGGCCGCCAGTTTGCCTCCCATATAAAACTAAAATTAATTAATTAAAATTTAATTAATGAATTAATATTTGAAAAAAACTATATTAACATCAATTGCCATCCAGTACAAGTTTTAAAAAATTTATTTCAACTTGATAGGATGAATAATAAGTATTTTATTAACGATTGAAAATTTGAACAAGATATATAAATAAATAAATAAATATAGGGAGAGTGTTAACTAATAGTAGGAATTGAATAAAAGTACCAAAAAATTCATGTATTTCCTTTTTACATAAGCTTTTATCACAATAGACGAAACTAGTCAAACTCTGTTCAAAATTCTACTTTATCCTTCACCTATTCATTATAATAAGTTGCTGACTGTCATATAATATCTCAATGTACCCACGTTTCGAGGAATGAAGTTTGAAGTAATAACTTCAGTCCTAAAAAGTTCGGTAGGAAAAGATTACAAATAAAAGAGACAAATGACGAAGCGTTTTGCTTCTTTGTGCATTTCCTTTTTTCATGTTCCTCCCCCAGGCTGTAGTCGCAGGACCTGCAACTCCATCTTTCATAATCATTCTATTTTTTGTTTTCAGTATTTCCGATTAGTTATTTCTGCTTCTTTAACAAAGCACATTTTTTTTTTCTTTCTTTACATATAAATGTTTATTTATAAAATATCTTTACTTGTGCATAATAACAATGGATTTATAATTAATATATTATTTCTACAACTTTGTGAAATCATGCTTATTAAAATACTTTGCCATCATTTTTATCTTTTAAAAAGGGAGGTATTTTGCTATATCGTGTATAATTAATGAATTATAAGTGAATGTCTTTATTTTATGCACTGAACAGGTAACAGGTACTGAACAGGTAATCAGCTTGAGGGGTTTCCTAGCTGATAACAGCTTAACACCCAGACTAGGAAATTGAAATGTCTTATGTTTTAATGAGCCATTGGGGTAAAGTTAAACTGTAGCAAGGCTACTAGAAGAGAAAATAAGTTAACAAGAGAAAATAAGAAAGTTTAAGAAAGGAATAAAAATTGAATTTTAAAGTATAAACTTAAGATGAAAGAAAATTAACGATTAATCTTAAAAAATACAAGAATCTTAAAATATGTAAAGTCAAACTGTAGTTGTATAACTACTATAAGGAATTTAAAAAGTTAAAGTTAGTACTGTTCAGAGAAACTCTCACCAAGCATGGGCAAGAAAAGTTAGGGTGGCAAAGACCACATTATCCTACCAACTAGTTGGATGTGCCAATCCCAAAACTTTCTTCTATCTTATACATCTTAATATTTCAAAACCTAGTTACACATGTTAATACTTCAATATTATTAGTTCAATACTATACCATTTTTGATTTTCATCTTAAATTTCTGCTCAAGTCAATTAAGCGGACTAAAAACGAGTTAATCTATATCATGATATTTGTTAAAATTATTAATTTTTCCTTATTCTGTCGTTATCAGCTGTTTGCGAATAGCCGGCATAGCAGGAAGCGAGTTCCCGCCGCTGCATGAGCCGCCGATGCATAATAGAACTACGAAAAATCAAGAAAAGTATACAAAAATCGCTAGCACGGAGCCCCTTTACCGCGCAATATTTCCAAATTCAAGGAGAACCTGTTGGCCAAAGCCAAAAACAAGCACACACATTTTGGTTCAATTGTATGCATAATTTTATACGCTGTTCGATGGTACAATAATGAAAATGGCACAGAGATCGGAATTATAGCGCCCCCTTCTTTCGGAATTTTTTCAAGTTCAGGGAGGACTTGTTTGCCATAGCCAGAAACATGCACAAAAAATTTGGTTCAATTATATGGATAACTTCATACACTTTTCAATGGTACAATAATGAAAATGGTACAGACATCGCAATTATAGTGCCCCCTTCCGGCAGAATTTTTCCAAATTCAGGGAGGACCTTCGTGACATGACCAAAAATAAACACATAAAATTTGGTTCAATTCTATGCATAACTTCATACACTTTCGGCGGTACAATATTCAAAATGGCACAAAAATTGTACAAAAATCGCTATTACAGCGCCCTCTACGAGCGATTTTTTTACAAATTAAGGGAGGACCTCCTTGCCATAGCCAAGAGCTTAAAATTTTTTTTGGTTCAATTCTATGCATAACTTCATACACTTTTCGATGGTGCAATTTTCAAAATCGCACAAAAATCGCTATTACAGCGCCCCCTAACGGCGAATTTTTTGCAAATTCATGGAGGAACTGGTTGCCATATCCAAAAACTTAAAATAAAAATTTGGTTTAATTCTATGCATAACTTCATATACTTTTGGACGGTACAATATTCAAAATCGCACAAAAATCGCTATTACAGCGCCCCCTACCGGCGAATTTTTTCCAAATTCAGGGAGGACCTGCTTGCCATAGCCAAAAACTTACAATAAAATTTTGGTTTAATTCTATGCATAACTTCATACACTTTTGGCCAGTACAATATTCAAAATCGCACAAAAATGGCTATTACAGCGCCCCCTACCGGCGAATTTTTTCCAAATTCAGGGAGGACCTGCTTGCCATAACCAAAAACTTAAAATAAAAATTTTGTTCAATTCTATGCATAATTTCATACACTTTTCGATGGTATAATATTCAAAATCGCACAAAAAACGCATTTACAGCGCCCCCTACCGGCGAATTTTTTCCAAATTCAGGGAGGACCTGCTTGTCATATCCAAAAACTTAAACTAAAAATTTGGCCCAATTCTATGAATAACTCCATACACTTTTGGATGGTACAATATTCAAAATCGCACAAAAATTGTTATATCAGCGCCCCCTACCGGCGAATTTTTTCCAAATTCCGGGAGGACCTGCTCGCCATAGCCAAAAACTTATAATAAAATTTTGGTTTAATTCTATACATAACTTCATACACTTTTTGATGGTACAATGGCGACAGACAGACGGGCAGACGGACAGACGAACGGACGGACAGACGGACGGGCGGACAGACGGACACACAGACAGACAGACATTTTCAATAAACATGTTTTTTGGAATCTCTGACCCCTAAAACATGCAAATCCGTCGAAAACCGGAAGTCGAAAAAAATTTCGATTACAATACTTTCTTCTATTGAAGATAGAAGAAAGTAAACTAGTTGGATGTGCCAATCCCAAAACTTTCTTCTATCTTATACATCTTAATATTTCAAAACCTAGTTACACATGTTAATACTTCAATATTATTAGTTCAATACTATACCAACTTTGATTTTCATCTTAAATTTCTGCTCAAGTCAATTAAATGGACTAAAAACGAGTTAATCTATATCATGATGTTTGTTAAAATTATTAATTTTTCCTTATTTTGTTGTTATCAGCTGTTTGCGAATAGCCGGCTTAGCAGGAAGCGAGTTCCCGCCGCTGCATGAGTCGCCGATGCACAATAGAATTACGAAAAATCAAGAAAAGTATACAAAAATCGCTAGCACAGAGCCCCTTTACCGCGCATTATTTCCAAATTCAAGGAGAACCTGTTGTCCAAAGCCAGAAACATGCACACAAAATTTGGTTCAATTATATGGAGAACTTCATACACTTTTCGATGGTACAATAATGAAAATGGTACAGACATCGCAATTATAGTGCCCCCTACCAGCAGAATTTTTCCAAATTCAGGGAGGACCTTCGTGACATGACCAAAAACAAACACATAAAATTTAGTTCAATTTTATGCATAACTTCATACACTTTTCGACGGTACAATATTCAAAATGGCACAAAAATTGCACAAAAATCATTATTACAGCGCCCTCTACGGGCGATTTTTTTACAAGTTAAGGGAGGACCTCCGTTCCATAGCCAAGAACTTAAAAATTTTTTTTGGTTCAATTCTATGGATAACTTCATACACTTTTCGATGGTACAATATTCAAAATCGCACAAAAATCGTTATTACAGCGCCCCCTAACGGCAAATGTTTTTGCAAATTCAGGGAGGACCTGCTTGCCATATCCAAAAACTTAAAATAAAAATTTGGTTTAATTCTATGGATAACTTCATACACTTTTGGACGGTACAACATTCAAAATCGCACAAAAATTGCTATTACAGCGCCCCCTACCGGCGATTTTTTTCCAAATTCAGGGAGGACCAGCTTGCCATAGCCGAACACTTAAAATAACAATTTGGTTCATTTCTATGCATAACTTCATACACTTTTGGACGGTACAACATTCAAAATCGCACAAAAATCGCTATTACAGCGCCCCCTACCAGCGAATTTTTCCAAATTCAGGGAGGGCCAGCTTGCCATAGCCAAAAACTTAAAATAACAATTTGGTTCAATTCTATGCATAACTTCATACACTTTTGGATGGTACAATATTCAAAATCGCACAAAAATCGCATTTACAGCGCCCCCTACCGGCGATTTTTTTCGAAATTCAGGGAGGACCTGCTTGCGATATCCAAAAACTTAAAATGAAAATTTGGTTCAATTCCATGCATAACTCCATACACTTTTGGATGGTACAATATTCAAAATCGCATAAAAATTGCTATATCAGCGCCCCCTACCGGCGAATTTTTTCCAAATTCAGGTAGGACCTGCTTGCCATATCCAAAAACTTAAAATAAAAATTTGGTTCAATTCCATGCATAACTCCATATACTTTTGGATGGTACAATATTCAAAATCGCATAAAAATTGCTATATCAGCGCCCCCTACCGGCGAATTTTTTCCAAATTCCAGGAGGACCTGCTTGCCATAGCCAAAAACTTAAAATAAAATTTTGGTTTAATTCTATGCATAACTTCATACACGTTTTGATGGTACAATGGCGACAGACAGACGGACAGACGGACGGACGGACAGACGGACGGACGGACACACAGACAGACAGACATTTTCTATAAACATGTTTTTTGGAATCTCTGACCCCTAAAACATGTAAATCCGTCGAAAACCGGAAGTCGAAAAAAATTTCGATTACAATACTTTCTTCTATTGAAGATAGAAGAAAGTAAAAAGGGATTAATCAGGGCCATACATTATTTTTTAAGATTTTTTACAATTTTTTATGGTCTCTATAGTATATAGAAATGAATTTTTTTTTTTTTTTTTTTTTTTATAAGAAAAGAAAATAAAAAGAAGTAAAAATATATAAGAGGCAAAATATAGCGTGGAGAACTCAGATGTTACTGAGTGTCCATAATTATGAAAAAACCTGGGCCGTTTCCGATGGTGGGGTTCAAAAGCGTCATAATCCGGTAGCTCCGCTACGATTTCATTAGGGAAGTCGAAAACTTTATCATAAAATTTTTTGGCTAAGTCATTTATGCGCTTACGTAAGGTAGTAGTTTTTAGGTCTCTACGGACCGTGGAGTTGTGAAGATAACGAGATGCGTTACGGACAGTACGCAGGTTGGAATTGTGCAAGCGACTAAGGGTGTCCATAGTGGTCTTACAAGTGAAGCCCCAGACCGGACTGGCATAGGTTATGATGGGAAGGATGCATGAATTGTAGAGAATTAATTTATTGTGGACAGACAAGGTTTTACTGTTAAGGAGAGGTTTTATAGAGTTAAAGGCTCCAGCGACTTTACCTCTAATGGATAGAATGTGCTTTTTCCAAGTTAAGCGGCGGTCCAGAATGACCCCAAGATATTTAGCATGGTCTGACCAAGGGATAACAGTGTTATTAATAATGAGAGAATTAATAGAGAATTAATTTATTGTGGACAGACAAGGTTTTACTGTTAAGGAGAGGTTTTATAGAGTTAAAGACTCCAGCGACTTTACCTCTAATGGATAGAATGTGCTTTTTCCAAGTTAAGCGGCGGTCCAGAATGACCCCAAGATATTTAGCATGGTCTGACCAAGGGATAACAGTGTTATTAATAATGATTCTGCTAGGGAATGTTAGTTTGCAAGAGAAATATACTGCATTAGTTTTAGTTTCATTTATGACAACGCGCCAAAGCATACACCAGTTCATGAAGTCATCAATATGAGTCTGTAGGTACCTGTATAGAGTATACGGGTGGTGTGCCGAAGCATAAATACAGGTGTCGTCCGCATAAAGGGCGAGGTGAGTGCGCATGGAGCGTGGGATATCGTTAAAGAAGATGTTAAATAAAAATGGGCCCAACACGCTCCCCTGGAGGATGCCCGCTAGGATAAGAAGCATAAGAGAAAGAATGTTGTTTATGCGGACTTGAAAAGAGCGGTCGCAAATGTACGAATATATTAAATGTATGAGTCTGGGATGAAAACCGAGCTGGATTAGTTTGTAAATGAGGTACATATGCCAGACCTTGTCAAATGCCTTTGCGACATCAAGAAAGATGACAGCTGCGGGAATTATTGCATTGAGTTTCTCGCTGAGAAACTCAACAACCCTAAGAAGCTGGTGTTGTGTTGGGTGTTTTGGGCGAAAGCCAAACTGCTCGGGCATGAGAATGTTATGTTGTTGAATGAAATACTGCAACTGGGTACGAATGACACGATCCACTACTTTACTGATTGGAGGTAGCAAGGAGATAGGTCTGTAATTAGTGGGGTCTGAAAGATTATTTCCAGGTTTTGGAATAGGAGAGATTATAGAAAGTTTCCAAGGTTTAGGGAAGTAGTTATATTTTAAGATAGCATTAGTGAGGTCAGTAATATAGATTATGTAATTAAGAGGAAGGTTTCTAAGAGCAGAGTTAGTAATTTTATCGTATCCTGGGGTTTTACGCTTTTTGAGTTTTTTGATAATATTGTGGATAACTATGGGTTGAATTTTAGGGGGGGGACCTTGAGGGGGGGTAGCCAAAAAGTTCCGAACTTTCTCGTTAACATGATCAAGGTGAGCTTGGTTTGCAAGGGTAGGATTAGGAGAAAATTGGGTGGCATAAGAATTAGCAAGCATGTTAGTATTTTCTTGTCAGTGTAAGCAGTAACATTATTAGTTGTGAGGGGGGGAATGGGAGTGTAATGTTTATTCAGTTTGCGTTTAAGAATCCAAAGAGAGTTGTCTTCGCAAGATAATGTTTTGAGAAAATTGTTCCAATTTTTCTGTTTTTCTTTGTAGAGACTGTTTTTAATTTTATTGTTTAACCTATTGAGAAGGGGTTTAATGGAGGGGTCTCTTGAATTTTGAAATTGTCGCCGGAGCCGATTACGCTGTTTGATTAGATTGTAAATATAGCGGGGTGGGACGAAGGCAAAATTATTTTTGAAGGTATTAAATGTTGAAAAATTTTGAGCATTAGTGATGTGAGAGTTTAGATGTTCAACAGCCGCATCGATGTCATCGGTACTATTAATATCTGGGAAGGTGATGTCCTGAGAATTAAGGTAATTAGTGAATTTATTCGAGTCAATAGCCACGGAAGGGGGGGAGAAAGAGGATTAATAATATCAATTTTAAAGCAGACAGGCAGGTGATCAGAGGAGAGATCATTAATAACTGTAGAGTAGATAGGGTAGGGAAGATTTCTGGAAAGAGCAAGATCAATGATAGAGTCCCGGGCACCAGGCACTGTGGTAATGTGTGTTGGTCTGGGTGGTGCATGAAGATTTAATTTTAAGTTTTGGACTAAATTGTGAAGAGAGGTACCCCGCCGAGAATTGCCATGGCAATTCCAGCGTCTGCTTCTGGCATTGTAATCGCCTACGAAAAAGCAGTGGTGATGTTGAGAAAAAAGCTGTGTAAGACTATTAACAGGTAAGTTACCAGTGGGTGGAGCATAAATAGAAGCTAATTTAATATTGATATGAGGAAGTTGAAGATTAATACTGGTATATTCAAGGTCATTAAAGGTGTGGTTGTGCGATTGGTAGTGTGGAAGATGGTTTTTGATGTAAATAGCGGTACCTCCTCTGTGCGTACCATCCGCACGAGGTGTATGGAAAAGCCTGTACCCGGGGATGTTAATGTTGAAAATGGTGTTGAAAGTCTCTTGTAAGAAAATAACATCAATTTGGGGATGTTCGTGAATAAAGAGTTTAAGTTCGTTAAGTTTATTCTGCAAGGAGTTACAGTTCCAGGAAAGAAAAATTAGTGAGGAAAAGGTAGAAGAGGAATTACTCATCATTAAATGTGTTAAATTCCGTGGCTAAAGTTTCTATAGCACTCATAAGGATGAGTATTTTTTCTATTGGATCTTGTATATTTTTAGTTTGGTTAGCAATATTTTTGAAACATTGGATGAATTTGTTAAATTTCAGGAGCTCTTTCATCTCCTTGAAGGTCTTGAATTATTTTATGCACTTTTAGAAAGATAAGTTCTAAAAATATATTTCTGTTAATTTTTATTGGTGAATACGGAATATTTGAACATTTGAAACGTCCTATTTTAATATTTTCTCAATTATTTGCAATTCTTATACCTTACAGGGCTCCCAAATGGTCCGCAACTGAATACCAATATTTTTGAACAGAACATTTCATGCTAGGTCTCTGCAACATTTGCGCTAGAATCAGCCTTAGAAAACACTGATACTTAAAAAGTGGACTATTTTGGAGCCCTGTATTTTCTAAGTTATTATAAATTGAAACGAATTTTAATGAAAATAGAATAATGGATTTATATTTTATGTAATAGAATAAAGTAATAGATCTGTAACTTAGAAATTGCCTTATTTCAAAATATTACAGATGAAATAAACAAGTGACGGAGCGTTTTGCTTCTTTGTGCTTTTTATTTTTTTTTCACGTTCCTCTCTCAGACAGCAATCGGAGAACCTGCATCTGCATCTTTAATAACCATTCTATTTTTAATTTTAGGTATTTCCAATTACTTCTTTCTGTTTCTTTCACAAAGCATTTACTTTTGTATTTTTATTTATAGTTATTTTTGATAATATATATCTTTAATTGTACGTAATATGAAGGAATTTATAAATAATCTATTGTTTTTATTTCAATGATTTACCTAAAATTTAATTCCAAAACTACATTTTCTACTTCAAATGAAAATCAAATTTCAAAGTAATTGCTTAAGAGTCGAATAGGCCAACATAGTGAAAAAGATTTTATTCCCAGCATAGAATCTTTTTCACTATGTTGGCCTTTGCGCCTCTTAAGCAATTACTTTGAAATTGGATTTTAATTTGAAATATTGTATGCAAGGCGAATGTTTCTTTCTGGAATAATTTCCATGTATTAATATACATTTTCTTTTTTTAATGAAACCGAGGTATTTTGTTATACCGTGTAGTATTAGTGAATCTATAAACACATAATTATCTTCATTGTATTCAGATTTGAAACATTTGTTCTAAAAATATTTTTTATGAGTGAATACGAAATATGTGAACAATTGAAAGGTCCTATTTTAATATATTTCTAAGTATTTTTAATTCTTAAAGTCATTACGTCGTTTACTATTATTAGAAATGAATTTCAATGAAAATAAAATAATGGGTCTATAAATAATGTAATAGATTTAAAGTAATAGATCTATACGTAAGCAATTGCCTTGTTTCAAAGGACTGCAGATAAAAAAGACAAGTGACAAAGCGGTTTGCTTCTTTGTGCTTTTCCATTTTTCACGTTATTTCCCCAGGGAGAAGTCGCGCAAGAAAGAAACTTGCATCTTTATCTTTGATAATCATTCTAATTTTAGCTTTCGGTATTTGCGATTAGTTAATTCTATTCCTTTCCCAATAGCACGTACTTTTTCTATTTTAACATATAGTTGTTTGTTGATAATATAACTTTACTTGTACATAATACCAATGGATCTAAAAATAATCAATTGTTTTTGATCCAATGACTACTTGAAATACTTTTAAGATTATTTTTTTTATACGTGAATGTGAGGTTTTTTTGTGTTATATCTGTACTTTGGCGTAGTATTAATGAATCCTTGAAAAAGCAATTTTCATTAATACAATTACTTACTGATTGATTAGCTCTAAAAATACATTTCCAACAGTTTTGTATAAATGGTAAGGAAACTCTCTCTAGATTTTAAAGACCTTATAGAAATGTAATTTTTGATACTCATAACTGTGATGTCATTATTTGTGTTTATAATAATTAACGGTGCATTGAAATCTAATAAAAATTCTATTATTATATATACTTTTTTTGTTTTAGAAGTATTTAAATTATCCTGATTAAAAGCCATATTCCATTCTAAATTTAATTTATTGTCAGAGCGATTCGTTACTTCTGCCTTCACTGAGAAAGCACGTATTTTTCTTATTTTTGCATTCAGGTGTTTGTAGATAATATATCTTTATTTTTGAATAATAAGAAAAGTCTTTAAATACGGATTATCTCTCCATTTGTTAGTTATTATCAAAGCTTTTCACAAAATATCTTCTTTATAATATCAAAGAATGTACAAATAACCAAGTGTTTTGATTCAAGGACTTCTAAAAATGCTTTTAGAGTTTTTGTATTCCCTTCGTGAATATGAAAATTTTGTTAGGTATGTACTTAAGCGTAGTATTAATGAATCTTTGAAAAAACAATTGGCATTAAAAGAATAACTTACTGATAGATTAGTCCTAAAAATACATTTCCAACAGTTTTGTATACATCAATATAAAACACTGAAACACTCTATAGATTTAAAAACCATGTAAAAATACAGCTTTAGATATTCAGGAGAAATTATTTTTGTTGAAATTAATAAACGATGCATTTAAATCTAACGAATTGCTGATTTTTTTTATTATTTTTAAAAAAAATAAATATTTAAAGAATGAAATATAAATTTAACTTTTTTTTTTTACTGCAATTAGCTTTTTTCTGTTTGTTTGCTAAAGCACGCACTTTTTCTATTTTTACATTTAGCTGTTTGTTGATACTATATCTTTTCTTGTGCATAATGTTAAAGTATCTATAAATTTCCATTGTCTTCATATCATTACCTTATTCTAAACGATTCTTTCTAGAAATGGATTTCAATTTGTAATTTAATGCGATTTATTCTGCTGATCTTTACTTAGGCCTAGTATTAATGGATCTCAAAGCCAGCAAAAAATTTATACGCTACAAAAAAGAATTACCCTGAATTTTCTTGAATTCAATAAATAAAGTTTCATGAAATGAATTTTCTGGTTCTAAATGTTGTTAAATTGAGACAAATTAATTCACATGAAACGGAAGAGTTTTGGGAGCTTGGCATGACTGTATTAAAGAAGAATATTATGAACACTTAATATTTAGGCTTAAAAGGTGTTGGCGTATAGATTACGTTTATTGATTTTATACTACTAAAGGACTCTGGATTAAACACGCATATCATTAGAAGTTGTATGTTAGGCTTTAAAATGACTTGGCGCATATATACCCCATCCGATCTTGAGACAAAAGATTAGTTTTTTCGTCAATTTACTCAAAAATACTCCACTACAAAGCGTCACGATGCGCAACTATGCAAAAAATGTTAGTATGCTATCAGTTTGTCCAATGTTTAAAATATGTTGTAACATATTTTCATCTTTTTACAAAATATTTATGTGCGCAGCATGAAATAATTTATTTATTTATTTTGTTTTAGTTTTCCGATTCATGCTTTTACCTAAAAGAAGTAAACAAGTACTTAAAACACAAAACTAATTTCGTATAGTCTACCATAACGTCAAGCCATTCTCAATATTTAAATACCAAAATGTTATATTTACTTCCACACTTTGCACATGTTTTACATTTGATTAGCGTGTCTATTTTTTCACAATCTGAAATATTATCTATGTGATAAGTTTTTTTAAAGAAAAAGAAATATACTTAAAATATTTTACAAACACAATAAGTGTTTTTCACTCCATAAAAATACCATGCATAAAATCATATATCGATAATTTGAATTAAAAATATGCCTTCTACCTATCTTTTTCTATCTATCTATCTTCTTCTTCTATCCATCCATCTTTCTTTTTGAATTGAAAACTGTTCTGTCATTTTCGATAAAAAGATATTCATACCGCAAAAGGAGTCAAAGTAAGTCTTTTACAAGAACTCAGAAGGAAAAAAATTAAACACGTATATTTCTTACACCTTTTGAGAAGTATTTCGGGTGTCAAAGTCGTTTACAGATAGGCATCATTTATGCGAAAGAAATCTCTTTTTTTCCGGAATCAATATATGGAGGAACATAAAATCCATTTTGTATGCAATTTGAAGAAATATATGTCTTTTATATTAAAGCTGTGATAATATTGCTGTAAGTGCTACAGAAGGCGTTTATATCGTCGGTATAAAAAATGTCAGAAAATTGTTCACTGATATTAACTTGAGATAGAAAGGTAGTAAATTTACTTTTATTATATATTGCAATATGTAGTTCTATTAAACTCCGTTTAAGAAATAGTTTATGTTTTAACTTCTTCATAATATTTCTCGATTGAAAATATATAAAGTAGTATAATAAAAGCAAAACATAAAATAAAATAGCAATTTAACAAATTACAACGACCATTTGGAAAATAATTTTTTCTTAAGACTAAAATTTAAGAGATAAAAAATCGCACGGAGTTGATCCTACATTACGTACGCCATTGATTAAACGATAACATTCCTGGAACCCCCGTGAACAAATTTTAAAAGAAATTTCAGTTTTACAATTTTCGGTACTGTAAATTTTTAAACTTCTACGGAGCTGGTCATACATTACGTACGCCATGAATTAAACATTAATAGTGTTATTAGACGTAAAAATTGCAAGATTTCCTGAAACTTGCGTATTATCCAAGCATTTCATTGGCTGTTTGGGAAAAGGCTTTTCTATCATCAGATTTCCAAAAAATCTCACGACCAATTTTAAATAAAATTTCATTCTTAAACTTCTAAACATCCGACAATATTACTTTTTATACCGTCGGATAGAAAAAAAAATGTACTTTTAAATGCAATTTCTTTGAAAGCTGTTTCTCAATTTGTTTCTGATTTATTAATTTTTTTGTAGTTTTTATTACTTTTTTGTCATAGTGGCAACACTCTGTTGTCCATCGTTGCTGAAACCAAAGGGAAATACAGATTACTGTATATACCAATCATAAAACGAATAAATTGCGGATTAAACCAATGAAAACGTTCAGACATGCTTTTGATTTCCTACCCTGACGAGAACAATAACCATTTTTCCAAATGGTTAATAAACAATAATTATCTGAGAGTAGTTTGGATATAGACCCGGAGCCGGCAGCACAGACAATCACCTCATCGAGTTCACGGATGAAATCCTGTGGTTAGTTAAATCTTGATTAGCATATTAAAACGTAATCGGTCTGCCAGGTCATATCTTTGTGGAAAACACATGAAAACCCGATTTTAGAGACTGACTCGTAGGTTCACCATTGTGTTTTCCTGCACCAAAAGGTATGAAAACATGGAAGACTAGGAGCAGGAAAACGGCGTAAATCTACGAGTCAGCCGCTGAAATTGGGATTTCAGGTGTTTTCCACCAAGATATGACTTGCCAAACCGATTGCGTTTTAATATGCGAATCAAGATTTAACTAATCCTAGAATTTCATCCGTGAACTCGATGAGTTGATTCTCTGTTCTGCCAATTTCCGGTCTAATATATTAATTGTTTTCACAACCATTTAAACAAGGGACATAAACGTTTGAAGCAAAAATTGCGATATTTTTCAAAATACTATATGATGATAAAATATTGTAAAATACATAAAAAAGTATAAGAATTTGCGGATAAATAGCACTTTTTACAATTAAATCCGTATTCATTTAATTTTTTACCCTGATAAATCTGCATTACTTTGAAAAAGAAAAACAAGCAGAAACTTTTATTCACCAATTTCGCTTTTTTATTAAATATTTTTAATAAAATATGATTTTTTAATAAAATATGATCAATTTAATAAAATATGATTAAAAGTATTTTCCAAAAGTGACAAAATATTTTATTGCATATTTCACAAATTTGTTTATCACCCGAAAACATGGTTGTTATCACCCTCAGAATTTGAAATAAATTACGAATACTTGCATTAAACTTCATACATTTGTAAACAAACCTGACTTGTATTTGAAATATACTTTTTACAAGTTTGATAGGCTTTCTAAAGTATGTTTTAAAACTTTTACTGAAAATCATCATAAATGTATGCTGTATCCTCGAAGTAATCTACAACATTGTAAAAGGAAAATATTTATATTACAAAATTTTCTGTCAAATATATCAAAATATTAAATCCGTCTTTCTCTGAGATTAAAAAGTAATTTATACGGATTTGACAATGTTGTCGATTTTAACATAAAATGCTGAAATTCATTTATTGAATGTATTTTTCTAGTGTTGTATTTGCATAAACTTATATTTTATATGTAACCTTTTATAAAAATGTAATAATTAATATTTTGTATAGTTTGTTTCCTTGTATTATTGCATGTTTTAAAAATTTATTCTTATCTTTCAGTTCTCAGACGTTGGATTTAGTTTATGTAGTGTTGATTTGGATTTTTTCGTTTTTAAAACTATTCATAGCTGCTAATCATTTTGCCTTTTTTTAGCAATAAAATTGAATAGTAGTAAATCTTGCCTTATTTAAAATCTGCATTCAATAAATTAAAAATTAAGTCCGCTGTTGTTTGAGGTCCGCACTTGCTCTTCAAATCTGAGCGATGTATTAACCCTAGAACTACCGAAAATTTTACTCAAGTTTTATAAAAACATTCCACACCAGAATTTTTACTTAAAACTATTTAATTTGTTTATTTAACTTATTATTGTCTGATTTATAAATTTAGTTTGTTTTGAAGAAATTTCTGGTTTGAATAAATATTTTGAATGTACATGTCGGGTCCATTGGACCCTTCTGGTAGACAGAGGGTTAAACAATTAATTTCAGAAAGATCGCAATCTACAATGATATGACTGAAAATGATATTTCTGCATTAACCCATAATATAAAAAAATATAAAAGTTTCAGACTTTATTTATGTTGCGGCTTTGCGGACACAAACATAACCTCTTGCTAAATCCAATCAATATAGATAAGCAATAATTGCTGATATGACAAACGGGTAGAATCTGAAACAATATGCGCCATTTCGCTCAAAAAAGTGAGCATGAATCATGACGCAAACAGCATGAGGGATTGAAGATCTTTAAAACATCACATCTTTTTTCTTCCTTTTTTTAAGAAGAAATTATTTCACAATTAGAAATTACGATTTCTCTGTTAAGATTCTTTAACATTGTGAACATCAATTTCTCAGTAATATGTATATATTCTCATTATTTTTGTAGTAAACTAAAAGTACCATTTGGTGCATGTAAATATCTGATCCTCTCACGGACAAGACCGTGTTAATATTTTCACTAAACTCCAGGTTTCAATGTAATATAAGCATTATTTAAAATAATATAATTCTATTGATTTAATGCATTTTTAATACATTGAACCATGATTAATACTCTTAAGAATTACATTCATATTTGTAATTAAGTTTTTTTTTATATAATGTTGAAAGTATCCTTAATTTTTAGTTTTTTAAAAAGAATACAAAGAGAACAACGTTGCAATTTTGCCTTTTTGCTAGTCTGTTAGAAGGCTACATGTTTATGGAAAAATTATTACATACAATTAAAAAATAAATAAATATTAAATGAAAACAAAATATATCATGAATCTTATATGAAGAAACCAATGGTAGAAAATTTAAATAATTAATTTTCATTTCATTAATATTCTTATACCATTAGTAATTTACACTGTAAATTAAAATTTCTGAAATTCAGACACTTAAGTGTCTGAAATGGAGTGTTCAATTTTCAGACATTTTAAAATGTCTGAATTTTTTCAGACACTTTTTGCGTCTCAATTTCAGACACTTCAAACGTCTGAATCGCATCCATTTTTTGTAAGCATCATATGTAGCCATGTTTGACCACGTTGAATCGTGGAAAAATATTTGGCTGTGGTCCTGCCCTTCCCCCCCCCCCCCCCAATACAGCCTGATTTTTTTGGTGCTCTCAGTTTTGGTATACAATTTTCGTTACGCTGATAATTTAAATCTTTTACGACATTGTACTAATTATAATCAATATCTTGAACTTCAGGTGTAGAACAAGATTAAAAAACAAAAAATATTTATCTAAATATTAGATTTTTTTAATTTATTTTGTTTTTAACCTTATTTTACTTTAAAAGTTCAAAATATTGATTATAATCAGTACAATTTCGAAACAGATTTAAAATATAAGCTTTACAAATATTGCACAACAAATTTGGGGGCACTACAGTCGTAGGGGACGGGGCACTTCCCAATTTGCCGATCCTTTAATCAAGAAGTACTTTTGCAAAAAACGCAAACCTGCATTATAGTTGTCTAAATTGAGATGTCCGGTATTCGGGAGTATCAGTTGTGGAGGTTAATGGACATTCTCGAATAGCGAACACCTCTATTTAACGAATATTTTTTTAATCAGCAGACATACATATTTGTATATTTTTACCTCATAAAAGTAGACATCTCCAATTATCGGACAAATTCCGCGGTCCCGAAGTGTTGGCTATTAAGGGCTTTTAAGGTACATAGATAAATATATATATATATATTTTATAATCTTGTCCTACTCTAAAAGTTCAAAATATTTATTATACTCGGTTGAATGTGGAAAAAGGTTTAAAATATCAGATGTACGAAAATTGCAAAAATCCCCCCCCCCCCCGCCCACAAAAAAATGAAAACTCATAATTTAAAAATTAGATTTTTTAAAAAATATATTGCCACATAGGCAATTTTACATATACATCACTTGATAATCACAACAGCCATTTAACTATGAATAATGACAATAAATAAATAAATATTCTACTTCAATAACATCGGGGAAAAAATGACTTTGGTATTTTGTTAAATATACTTGCGTTTTTAAACTTGTCCTACTCTAAAAGTTCAAAACTATCATTATAATCAGTGCAAGATTTAAGATATCAGCTTTACGAAAATTTCATGCAAAATCCCCCCTCCCCCAAAAAAAATTAAAATACTTATTTAAAAATTATGTTTTTAAAAAATTTATATTTCCACATGGGCAAGTTTTTATGTAGATCAGAGGGTAATCACAAAAGCTATTCAACTATCAATAAAAACAAATAAGTACATATTCTATAGTAAAAACATGAGGAAAAAATAACTTATGGTTTCCAAACTTCTTTCGTCTTAAATATATACAGTAACATCTGTCATTTTTGTATTTTTCGTATAAGTGCATATAAATAAAGTTACCACAATTTTAAATACGAAATCTAGTTATAGGTTTTTATTTTTTCCCATTATAAATTTCAAATTACTTTTTTATAAAAAAAAAAAAAATCAGTATTAGAATTGATTGCAAATCAAATACATATGTATATTTTTACAGGCAGCTTCATATAATAGACGAGTCTCATTTACTTTATTTATCTTTTTTTAATCTGCGGATTTATGCCAGGAAGTAAGAAAGCATTAGGTCATCTTTCAAAGTTTTTTTTTTCTTTACTTCCTTGTGGCCGTCGTGGCCGTTTACTGTGAGATAAGGATTATCCATTGAAACTAAGAACTGACATTGAATATATAATTCGTAATAAAAAACAGCGTCATAAGTTTAAAAATATATACTTCTAGAATTAGTGGGGTTTTTTGTGAACAGATTCAAAACTAATTAAATTTCATGCAGGATTTTGTTTAGTACAATAAATAAAATCATAAAATACACTAATTTTAGTACTATAAAGAAACTTACTTCAGTTGCTGCAAGAGGTAAGTAAAATTCCTCGATTTGAAATTTCAAAAACTACCCCAGTGAAGGAGAAGGGCTTGCATCATTTTAGTACGAAATTCCATAATATATCCGACTAGCCATATTTAAAGAATGAAATGTTTCATCCTCAAAATAGGACCCGCTAGACAAAAGTTTCTTTTTTTTTGCTAGCTTCGACAGGACGAAGATGAATAACACAATATTATTGATATAAATTAATACGAATTAACACTAAGTCCATTGCACACGCTTTGTAGAATTTCCGGGTGTAATCTTCAAGCGTCGTCTACTTCTGTTCTGTGTCTATCCCGCCCTTATATGGACGACAGCTTCTAAGAGACATTTGGTGTCAAGCACACACGTCAGATGTATGTATTCAATAAATAAATAATCCAAGTGAATACGAATTTAAATCACAGAACTTCACATTCGAGTAAAACAAATTAAAATACACGCATACATAAAAACAAACTTCGTTTGAATTACAACGTATACCAACTTTGAACGAAGACATCTAAAACGCATGCGCGTCTGGCAGTCCCCCAGTGCCCCCTGGTGGTTAATGCGTCGGAAGAATCAAAACGTCTTAAATTAAGACACGTTTAAAGCAATGAAGTGTCTTAAAATAAAACGTTTGCGGATATTTTAGACATTATTCTCAGTTCGTTTACACCATGGTCATAGTAAGACGCTTATGTATCTTAAATTAAGACATCTATAGTGTCTTAATTTTCAGATTAAGACACTTAAGTGTCTAAAATTCTTTTTCAGTCACATATGTGTCTAAATTTAAGACGCTTCTATTTGCAGTGTATGATTTTTATTAAACAAAAAAGAAGATGAATCAGTAAATCTATTGCCATTAAATTCACAAATAATAAAAAGAAGAATTTCTTTTTTATTTGCTTTTAATATATTTCATATTTCCTAGTAACACTTTTGAAGAATGACGCCTTCCTTTATCTTTTTCGATGATGCAATAACGATTTTAAAACTTTTTTCAATAGTGGCAATTCCATCGTAACTGACGTAGCATTTTATCATCGAATTTTGTTTTCAAAACTAAGTAGAAAATTTACTACTAAAGCTAGAACACATTTTTACAATTTAAAATATTTCTTACTAAGGACTTAATACCCAGATACCTGCAGGTAATTTCAATCTCTCTTTTAGTCCCAAAAATTTCAATTCAAAATTCTGTAACTGACGTAACATAAACTATACAAACATTTTATCTGCCTTCATTGAAGTGTAAAAATTATCAAAACTATCCCGTTAAAAAAGGTGATTTAATATTCTCAACAACATTAAATAATGCCAAATTATAATAGTAACTTGTTTAATTAATTTCTGAATAATTAAAAAAGGAGAAAATGGCATTTACAGGTGTAACTGACGTAACTTTTATTGTGTAACTGACGTAGCAGTATGACTTTAAAAAGACAATAATGGTACTTAACTTAGTTTGTGATCAGTAATTTACAATGCCTTTTTATTAGGATCTTGTTATAGAATATAATAATATAGTAAATTGAAACTGACATATCAGAATAGCGTGAAAATTATTTTTCTTTTGACTTTCATTTCCCAGTTTTTGTTACTTTCAGATACTAAATGCATAACACTGAAATTCCCCTTTCAGTTGCAGAAATTTACTTTGTTACAAAGATTGTATATACGTTGGAATTAATGAAAATTTGTGAAGAATCAGCAAAATAATAAGCGAAACAATTTTTAAAAATTTTTACGTCACAAACAAATATTGAAAACTGTTTATTGAACAGTATTACATTTACTAAGCACATCAGGCTATAATCGAACAGAAACATGTTCAGTGAGTTAATAAGAGATTTTCTTCTAACTAAATAACAATGAAAATCAACTGAAATTTTAAAAATAATGAAAAATAAGACTATTAAATTTTATACTATATTTTTTTAACGTATTCAAATGTATTACAATTCTCATGAATTTCCTATTAAATTATTAAATAAATAAAAATATTTTCTTTAAAATACTATCATCTTTAACATATTTCATTGAATCTGGAATTATGGTGTTATGGAAAATCTCAAGTCTTTTTCTATAATAATCCGTTGAACAATGTAAACTAATAAGCAGCAAAACAATAAATGTGAATAATTGAGTAAACGGATTTAAGACATATGCTAGCTGTATAACTGAGAAAGAAAACGTTCTAAACATGGAATGACTTAACATTATTTTTCTATGCCGTACAATACGAAATTCAAATATTAACATTACTTATTTCATGATTGAAAATCAGTAATAAACTTACATATAATGCTGTTTGTATTAAAATTTAATAATATATATTTCTAAAAAATAAATCAATAGCACATCGCTGAAAAAAAAATGTATACAATATTTTAGATTAAAAAACCCGATAATGTATTTTTTTCTCAAAAAAAGTCTTGCCAGTTCAAAATAAAGGTTATTTCCGTTTGACAAGAGCTAAATTTCTTTTGTCAAGTTTCTGTAATAAATGCCTAATAGTGAAACTTTGCTTTAGGTTAAAACAATCTAGTAAGTTTTTTCAAAGAGACTACGTGGATTTTGCCATTTATGACATTTTCTGAAAAAGCAGTACGTCAAACAGTTTTTTTAAAAAAAGCAACTTTAAAACAACTTTACCATGTCACAAAGTATAAAAACTATTGGAACTCATTGCTTTCTGCTATCACCTTAAGCAAAAAAAGAAAAAAAAAACATTTCTAGAAACTTTTTTTTTTTCAGTTAATGGAAGCTATTTTTCAAGCGGAGTAATAATGGCAACAGCTGATATTCTTTAAAGGCATTTCAGGAAAAATTTAATCTATTTTTTACTCTCCAATTCTTCAATTTTGGATTTAGGATCTACTCAGATATATTATACTTTTTTACGAATTCCTTATTCTACTGTATAAGAAACTCAAATATTTTCATTAACCCTTTCAGGCGCAGAGAAATTCTGTTTGTAAAATGATGAAATGACTGGTACCAGAATTTACAAATGAATTTATCAGAAAATAAACACTTGCTTATTTTCCTGTACTTTTGTAAAAAGGAAATTTTAATTAAATATTCTGGGTAGTAGTACTTATTGTGGTGTCCTTTTTTATGGACACCGCCTGATAAAGGGTTAAACCATATTATACCGGGGATCATATTAATGGCCATGACATTGTATATTTCTTTCTTCGTTGCATTGTTGTTTGTGGTTTGTATGATGATGTGTGTCTTTTAAAGCCACGTTCATAAAAACGAGAAAAATGTCTTTTAAACTTTGCTACAGTGCTTAATATATAGTAATGAAAAAAAAATTAACTTTTCTGAATTTACATAGAGCAAGATTCGACAATGTTGGTCACTTAATTATTGGACACGATTCTGATCAGAGTTTAGCATCTGCCGGCTTTTTTATTTAGAAATTCTGAATTCACGCCAGAACATTTCGAATAGTAATTCTATTTTATTTTATTCATAGAATATCTATCATGCTATAATACAAATTTAACAATTAATTATCTGGAGATAATTTCAAATGTCTAAATGAAAATTCAGTCAGATGTGGCAACACTGATTCTGATAAACTAGACATTATATCCAATCTGCACAAAATGGTTGGGCCAACGTTGTCTAGCTGTTGGCAAATTGTCATTCAGTGTTAACTCAGAATAAGAAAGGCATTACTATACTACAATGGTTGCTATTTATATTTCTGTCCTAGTAATGAAAAAAGAAATATTTATGTTCGGCACTGGATTTATTAATTTTCAAAGTATTCTCCATGAAGATAAATACACTTTTGCATGCGTTTGAACCAATTTTCGAAGCACTGTTTCCACTCCGATGGAGGTAACTCCGAAACATGCGTTTTGAATGCATCAACCGTTTATTTGGGTGTCGAAAATCGTTGTACACGTAATTTTTTTTTTGATGTGTGGGAATAAAAAAGCCATTGGGTTCTAAATCAGGGCTGTACGACGGGATGACCCATCAATTCAATGCTTTGCCTTTACAGAAATTCCTTTGTTTGAGTCAATGTTTGAGAGCTTGCATTGTCATGATGAAGAATTATTCGCCTGTTCTTCTGCTTTTTTCGAATTTCTCCGAAGACTTCTGGCAAACAAATGGTCGTGTACCATTCAATATTGACTGTCCTGCTTTGCTCTAACGCCAGTGTCGCCACGTGACTGATAATGCTGTAGAAACAAGCAACCATTTGCTTCTATATGCTTCTTCCTCGATCAACTTTTGTTTGATTTGGCTCATCTTGGAAGGCACATGCAGTCGATTGCTGTTTTGTTTCAGGCTCACATGCATAGATCCATTATTGGTCACCTGTGTACATGTTATACGCAGCCGTTGATGAACCTTGAATGTATTTTTTAAACAATTCCTTGCACAAATCGACACGAGCCTTCTTTTGAGCGTATGTCAGATTATGCAGGATCCAACGCGAATAATTTTTTTCCCAAATGCTCATGCCATATCTTGGTTGTCGCTTGTCATATTAATGTCTAAAGATCCTTCAATCTCACGGTATATCACATGACGACCTAGTTTTATCAGTTCACGCACATCATCGATATTTTCTGGCACATCAACCGATTTTGGACGACCTTCACGGAATGTGTCCTGTAACAAATATCGACTACGATTGAATTCGTTATACCAGTTTTTTTTCGGTGCTGTATGATGGTGCTTTATCGCTTTATAAAGAATTAAGTTCATGGAAGCACTCTTGTCTTGACAATACACGTCGAAAGTTGTGAAAAATAATCGCACGAAAATGTTCACGAATCAGTTTTTGCACAAGATGAATTTTTCAATTTACTGTAAATATGGTATTTACTGTAATACCAAAAATGGTTCAAAAGGATTTACGGTTAAAAGTATCAAACTTTCAATTGAAATCATCTGCGGTCGCCTTGTAGCACTTTATGTTGTCGAAGTCAGAAATATATATAGAAACCCTCATGTTAGCTAATGAAACATTGGTCAACAGAGGAACAACAGTGTTGAAAAGTTCATTTCTCCCAATCCTGCTCAGACATGATCGAAATTAGAGAGATTTATGCACCTACCATTTTTCAATCATTTGAAACTCATGCCATTCCTAAACCTATCATTTCGAAAATTATATACAATCTGCCAACGATTGGTCAACGAACTATGCTACTTGGGATCTGTGTGAAAAATGCAGAGAGCTCTGCATTCAGATTGTTTTAAAGTGTATCACTCAAGTAATTGAATCAGAAAAGAGGGGCGCATATGACCCATACCATGTTTTTAACAATATCTACCCTACATATATAAAATCCTAATGAACGACTGAATTGAAACGAATTTATGTAACGATTCTCTGAAACGACTCATTAAACAACTGATTACGTTTCATGGCGATTTCTCCTAAAATATGGAATACTTCGCGATGAAATTAACACCAAAAATCCGTACTGATCCACAGATTTGAATACTGGTATTAGAATTTTAAAATTCGAATTAGTTTTCGAAATATTAATTTTTTTCTAATTTTAAATACTTTTTTCTAATGATGGCAACTCAAATTTTAATCATAAAAGATATTTTTTTTTTCATATTTTAGAAAAGGTTATTTTAAATTAATTTGGCGACGAGTTTGGCTTCCCTTAAATGTATGCTAAGAAAAGCATCAAGTTACTTTTATTCATAATTCAATTTGTATTTCATTATCATTTTATTTAATACAAAACTTTCATTTAAAATAGAAACCTTTAAAATAAATTGCTTTTACTTCATTCTTTTTTTTAAACGAAAAGAAAAGAAAAATATTAGGCACAGATGTCATATACGCAACTGTGTGCCTAATTGGCGCCAAAATTGCGTTATTTTGCCTGACATGGCAACCCGGCTATTGTTGCTTATTTATTAATAAATGTTTATTTGAATTTATTTTCTTTTTATTTACAAAAAATGTTATAAATTGTTTTGTTCTATAGTTATTAATTAAATTTTTTGTTATTTCATTTTAAAAATAACAGAAAATAATTTAAAAATACATATGTAACAGGCATTTGAAAACGAGGTTTTCGCCAAATTGTCTTAAAATTAATCACGCCAAACCCGGTGCGTATGTGACAATGCAACAAATCATGTGATTTAATTTCCACTCCAAAGCAACGTTTTAATATTATTACTTCTCCCGTCGACCAATTTCGCCAAATTATACAAATTGACATATTTTTATTTTAAATAACAAAAGAACAAATAAATTAGTATAACATTAATAAAAATACAAATAAAACGTCGAAATAAAAATCACTTGATGACGTGAACATGTGTAACTTCCTTAAAGTCAAGTGAATGTGACATTTACGATCAACCATTATTGGCATATAATCTTATAGTTTGGCGACAGATTTTTGGTCGATGGGATAACCAAGTAGCAGCGTTTTGTTTTACCACTCGAAAAATAAAAAAATGCTAACTGGCGAGTTAAAAAAAAAAGCTATTGGCGAGATTTTCACCCGGCTAACATAAAAGTACCAGGAATTCTTTTTGATCATGGCAACTTTTATGTAGTTTTATTCGAAAAAATAATTTTGATTCTTTAATCAAAATGGAAACCTTTCTTATGAAAAGCGAAAGAATCAGCCCGTTGTTTATGACAGTTACATGACTTGGACTATTATAATATAAACGAAATAATAGCGATAGAATAATATTCGGCGATGTATCACACCTGTGGCTGGCTAACATTAAAGTACCAAAATGGCCGCCTGGAATATAAAAAGCGAAGGGATCCGCCTGGCGTTGTTGATGATAGTCACATGACTTAGACTATTATTATAGAGATTGTTTTCAATTCTAAAAACAGCGCAAACAATAATATTTCCTAACAATTAAAAACTTATTTTCACGTGACTATTTAAAACAGAAAAAAAAAAACTTTAAAATTACTATTAAATGAGTAGGTGTTAAAAGCAAGAAAATATTGAAAATTATGTCTTGAAAATTGTATTTACACGTGAATATTAAACGGTAAAGGAAACTTTAAAATAATAAATGCATTAATATGCGTTTAACCCTTTCACTGACAAGGCACTTCTATTCGTAAAATCTTGAAATCAGTGAATGGCACCAGAATTTGCAAACAAATTTAGAAATACAAAAATGCTTTTGTTCACTTATATAATAAAAGGGAAATTTTCATCCCAATATGCTGGTGCTAATGTGGCATTTAAGAATTAAAATTAAGTGGTCCAAAATGAACCACCACCCTTGAAGGGGTTAAAGCAGCAAATTTTAGTATTTGTAGTAAATTGTATTATGTCAATCGTTTTATAACGCTGTTAAAAAATACCGAGACATAGAGACTCTTTTTACTTAATTCATTTTATTTTAGCTTCTTTTCAAATGTTTAACTGATCTTCTTTAACCAAACACGAAAACAACCATTGGATGTCTTAACAGCTACTGATTCTACCTTATTTTTTTTTTTTGCAATCAAAGGAAATTGTTGGAAACTCGTTTACAGGGAGATCGCTACAGGTTTTTTCAGTTTAATTCAATCTTCTTTAACCTTTTTAAAATCCATCAGATTAGCGTGCTTTTAGATTCTGCAGTGTCTGAACGGGAGTTGGCGAGCGTAGCTTCCGGGGGGCAAAGCCCCCTAGTTGACTATAATATTTTGAGCGCACTCTTACTGACATGTAAACCGTGGCGTAAAAGGTTATACAGCGAATTATGTTTAATTTATTTAAATGTTATTGTATGTTAAAATAAAATCCCAAGTTATTACGTGAGGCAGTGCAAACATAAATTAATAAAAAATAAAAAATGTATTTCAACAATAGATTTTAGATAAGTTCTCTAACTTTTTTATGTTTGAAAGTTAAGTTGCTATTTACTAGATAAAATTAAAAAGATATGTAAATTTCAGTTGTATGCTGAAATAAAGGCCTCCATATAAAGTAATATCTATAAAAGTAATACTTTTTTCTTTCCACATTTTAATTTAAATCTGATTTTCTATTCGCAAAATCGTTAGTTTATAGATAAATAAAAATAATTATCGGTATTTTCCTTTTGAGTAAAATCTCAATTTTTCAAAGATTGTAATACAGTAATTTTTCGTAGTTTTTAAAAATATTTTGACGAAGCGTAAAATGTAATATTCTGTTTCATGATTTTTCTTCCGCTGTGGCATTGATAATTTGATTGTTATTTATCGTTTGGGACTTTAAAGTTCGTTTCTCTCTATTCTAAAAAAAAGTAACTTAGGCTGTCACCGCCGCCGGTTTTGAATTTTTTGTGACCGGAAGTCTTTCTCCGTTAATATTAAGAAAAATATTGCATACAAAAATATCAAAATCGGCGGTATTATAGAGAAATGTTTGATAAACACGCTGATGCAGACAGTTTTCAAATCGAAGAAGTATTTTAAGAGATATTTAATGCTAAAGTTGGAATAAATCGTTCCATTAAAAAAGTTTTATAGGAGCAAAAACTATACATCGGAATTTAATAATTTTTAGATCATTTTATATGTTATAATTTCCCGGTGTGCAGAATGCAATTATGTTTTTGATTTGACTCATTTTTTGAGGTTTTATTTCTAATTTAAATTCAAATTTTCAGCATTTCGGGAGATATTTTTTACTTATTTTAGAAAATTGTACTAAGTTAACCTGTTGCCAACTGTAAACAGCGCAAACAATAGTGTTTGCTCCAAATTAAAAATTTATTTACACGTGACTATTATAAACAGAAAAAAAAAACTTTCAAATCAGAATTAACTAATTACGTATAAAAAGCAGCAACTTATTGAAAATTACTTCATAAGAACTATATTTAGTTTATTTTTACTATTTACTATATTTAGATTTTAGTTTATCTATTATGTCATTTATATTTTCATCTTTTCCTGCGATGAGAATATTATCTACGTATACTGCTATATAAACCGTGTTTTCCCCTTCTTTTCTTATAAATAAACAATTGTCAGCATTGCTCTGTTTAAATTTTAATTCTTTTAGTGTTTCACTAATGTTTGAATACCATGCTCTTGCAGCTTGTTTCAGTCCATATAGGGCCGTTTTTAACTTACAAACCTTATTGGGTTCTGTAGTGTTTATATACCCTTTAGGTTGTGATACATAGACATTTTCTTCCAATTCACCATGTAAAAATGCAGTTTTGATGTCAATCTGCCTAATATTGAGATTGTGGTATGCTGCGGCAGTTATGAAGACTCTTAAACTTGTATGGGAAACTACTGGCGCATAAGTTTCATCGAAATCTACACCGTATTTTTCTCTAAATCCTTGTGCGACCAATCTCGCTTTGTAACGCTTGATTTTTCCGAATTCGTCATATTTCGCTTTAAAAGTCCATTTCGACCCAATAACTCTTACTCCTTGTGGGGGATCAACTAAACACCAGGTTTCATTTTCATTAAGGGAATTCATTTCCTCTTCTGTCTCTTTTATCCAGTTCTGTTTTTCTATAGGATTTTCTATACTCATCATATCTCCCCAACTGTTAGGTATATATACTGGATCGTGCCGGACTGCATAAGCGAACCTGTCCGGTGGCACACCTCTATTGGTTCTTTCTGATCTTCTCACTTGCGGAATTTGTTGTTGTGACGCGGGTGGTGGACTTAGTTCATTTTGTGTTGGTGTCAGATCTATTTCCATTTCATTCGTGTCTTTCTGTTGTGTTTGTTTGTTTTTTTCCGGGCTTAATTCTCTTCTATCTAGGTTTTCGTTAGTATCTGGATTATTTTTATTTTCTATAAATTTTACGCTTCTGGCCAATATTACTCTTCCGTCACTTGTATAGATTCTGTACGCCTTAGAGCGACTGTCGTATCCGACAAAAGTGCTTTTTCCCGCTCTATTATTTAATTTTCCTCCCTTTGATTTGTGTATGTAGGCGTATGCAGTACAGCCAAAAACTTTGAGATATTTCAAATTTGGTCTCCTATTCATCCATAATTCATAGAGTGTGGTGCTTACCGATTTTGAAGGTAGCCGGTTCTGTAAGTGATTCGCGGTACATATGGCTTCCCCCCATAATTTGTGCGGGAGATTTGCTTCATTACTTCAAACCATATCTAGCAGCGACCTATTTTTACGCTCTGCGACCATTTTGGTTTGGGTTAAACGGTACGGTAAGCTGATGATGAATCCCATTTTCTTTTAGATATTTTTCTATTTCGTTACCCGTATATTCACCACCGTTGTCCGATCTTATCGCAGTAGGCATTTGTCCTAATTTGTTTTCCACCATTGAGACGTATTCTTTCAATTTTTCTGAAGCCTCACTTTTATTTGCCATTAAATAAATTACACAAAATCTCGTATAATCATCGATAAAAGTGACTAAGTATTTTTCCCTCCAATTGTGGGTGTATTTATAGGGTATTTATACATCAGTATGAACTAACTCGAGCCTTTTTGTAGCTCTATATGCACCTGATTTAGGAAATGGGGTCTCGCTGATTTTTGACTTGATGCATACCTCACATTTTGCATTATGTTTGCAGTTGTTGATTTTAATTCCCTCAACTAAGTCCTTTGATAACATGAACTTTATTGTGTCGTAGCTCCTATGCCCCATTCGCCTATGACACAAATCTATGCAATTTGCATTTGAGCAGTTGTAGGTGACATTTGCATAGTGCTTGTGATTTTCATCTTTACTAACATGTATTTCGTACAGATTGTTTTTAAGTTTACCTTGAAGTATAACGTCGCCTTCGTGAATTATATCACATTTATCTTTTTCAAATTTGCCTTTGCAACCGTTTTTAATTGCCCTACTCACTGACAGCAGGTTAGTTTCTATGTCAGGAACATATAGTACGTCACGCAATATAACTTGTTTGTTTTTATTTTCGGTATGAATTATTACCTCTCCAGATCCATATGAAACCAGTTTGTTACCATTAGCGACTGTGACGTTTGTTTCAGTATTATTTGTAATTTTGGTAAAAAATTCTTTTGAATTTACAATGTTACTGGAACTGTTACTGTCCACTTTAACACTAGAAAGACGGCGATTTTTGTATACCTAGAAAGACGGAGAGCGGTCATTTTGACCGCTCTTTTTGAATGACCAAAAAATAAAGCTTTTTTAATATTTTTTTGTTCAAACAAGTTTTTAAAAGTACATTTATTAATAGAATAATGGAATATTATTTTATTTATTTACCGTTTTATATATAACATTAACTTTAGTTAAAGGAAATACAATATATATAATCAATTATCAACAAAAATTACAAATATAAAAAAAATACACAATTTAAAATAATTTTTTGGATTTGCTCAAAATATCTTAAATTTATATAAAAAATTGCTCTTTTAAGTGTATATATTTAAAATATAAATATTACAAAAATAACTTACATTATTCCTTTTTACATTCTTTGCAAACACTCAGCTTTATAACTTTGTAAGTGCAGGAGCCACAAACTGACTTTTTGCAATCACTACAAATGTTCATAGTTTTATTCTGGCATCGATTGATTTGGCATTATTTTCGTTTCGTACCCGAGATTGTGGGTGCACCTGTATTTGGAGTTAAGTCTGACAGCGGATATGTCTTAGAGGCGACATATTTTGTACGCAGTTCGTCAGCTAAATTCAAAATAAATCACGACGCTTTATATTTACACCGGTAGTCTCTTTATAAATCACACAAGCATTTATAGCAGCTAAGTCCAGGATATTAAAAAAAACTTGCACAGGCCATCGTCGAGAAGTTGATTTTGTGGAATATTTTTTCGATCTGGTCAAGTGCGTCCACATGGTATTTCGTTGAGTTGTAAATCTGAACAACCGCAGGCGTCTTTTTTTCATTGCCATTGACTTCAAGTTAGGATGTAAAGTGCTTAAGGGGTCTTGTACCTTTTAAACGCGTCGAAAATTAACGAAAAACTTCAAAGTTTGAATTAGCCTATCTTCAAAACATTTTTATGTATAAGCATGAAATTTTGGATATTGATTAAACAGATCGTGCTTTGTAATGTACTACCAACAGAAATTTATTAACCCTTTGCAGAATTTGTGTATGGTTGAAATCAAAATAGCTCTTTTTTTTACTCCATAAGTCATTGCGCGCATGATATCTTGAGAAAGTATGTATGGATTGTCATGAAATTTCGTAAATATACTAAACATATATGTGTGTTTAAAATGATCTACTTTTAAGTATTTACAATGGTAATATTTTTAGTTATGACTGTTTTTATTCAATAAAAATACAAAATTTTTATTTTTTTTTTTACGAAAATATTTTTTTATATAGTTAATGAAATTATTTTAGCCTAAGAGTAGATCATTTTAAACGCACATATATGTTTAGTATCTGTACAGAATTCCATGCCAATCCATAGATACTTTCTCAAGATATCATGCTCGCAATGACTTATGAGCTAAAAAAAGAGCTATTTTGATTTCAACAATACACAAATTCTGTAAAGGGCTAATAAATTTCTAATGGTAGCATATTACAAAGCAGAATCTGTTTAATCAATATCCAAAATTTCATGTTTATACATAAAAAGGCTTTGAAGATAGACTAATTTAAACTTTGAAGTTTTTCGTTAACTTTCGACGCGTTTAAAAAGGTACAAGACCCCTTAACAACAAAACATTTTTGTTTTTCTTTCCTTGACACGACGTCAGTGATATATTATGATGCTTGAGAATTTTGCTTGAATACAGTTCTCCCTTTGTGAGCTTGAAGGATTCGGGCATTTCTTTCTTTCCACGTTTCACAGTTCCAACGATGCTAAGTCCTCTATTTTTTAGAGTTTTGGCTAATTTAAACGTTGTGAAAAAATTATCCGTTGTTATGTTCCTTCCTGTATTATGAAACAGCTCTGCCAAGCGGAAAACAGCATGTTCTCCAACAGTTTCATCTATAGGTCTATTTTCATTTTTACCTAAATATGGAAAGCCATTCAACAAATATTTTGATCGAACGTCAGCTGCTAGCCAAAATTTAATCCCGAATTTATCTGGATTTTGCGGCATACACTGTGTAAATGGGCAACGTGCCTTACTTGGGAAGAGTTGTTCGTCTACTGTTATATTTTCTCCCGGTTTATAGCAAAGTAAACAATTTACAATAAACGAGTTCCAGATCTGTGACACTAGTGCAAATTGATCAGATCGAAGTCTTTCAGATCTTGTTGCCTACAATTCAAACCGCAAACACCTCATTGTTTCTTTGAACCTGTCCCGAGCCATTGTTTGATGAAAAAATTTTATTCCCCATGTCGTGGGCCATAAGCTGTTTATTGAAATACCTTTAGAAATAAAAGCTCCACGAGCATACAGTAGGGAAATAAAAGCATCTAATTCGTCTAAAGATATATTCCAATGCGGGTCCTGCAAACATCGATGAGCTTCCGCTTCTGTGCACATTTTTATGAAACGAAGAATCTTTTCATTTATGAATAGTCTCTATGCACTTGTAAAATTCCCTAACATTACATTTCTAGTGGCAAATGAACTTGGTCCAATAACTTCTATCAACACATTGTGCTGCTATCGTTTTCCTGAAGAAATATTAACAGAAGGAACTGCCCATATTTTTCCATCTTTTGCTACTTCTACATTTTGCTCATTTCCTTCACTTTGGGAACATACTCTTTGTTCTTCACTTTTACGTAGTCGTTTACTTTTCTTTTGAAGTTTTCTGTTTTGTTTTCGGTTTCTACCACGTGTGGTACTCGCATGAATTGAATCGACATTTATAAAAAAATTTCTTCATTTTCAGATTCAGACGAAAAATCTGTTTGTGCAGTTTCAGTAAAAAAACGGCATTCGTCCGCGGAAGAGGATTCACTTACATTTCCAGGGTTATATTCATCGTCAGATAAATTTGAATTTTCATCTGACCCAGAATCGGTTTCAGATACAGTTCGCAATATTTTTAGAAACTCTTCTTCTGACAGATTGTTTTTACCAACAGTTCTTCGCGCCATAGTGTGAAAAAAATGTACATCCAATCACATCAAGAACTTCAAAAGAAATAAATATCTGTTACTAAAAAATCAGATGCTTTCGAACATAAAAGGAATTTCACGTGACCAGCAGGTGTTTTTCAATCCCGCTTATTCTCCAAATGACAGTAGTATAGTACAGTTCCTACGAAAAGAATCTCGTGACAAGCAGATGTTTTTAACATCTTTCCCTACCTCACGTATGCTTCTTTCCATGAAATGTTATTAAAATTATCTCGAAAAGAAAGAATAATCGTTGGTAGACAGCAAAAATTGAAATTAAATGTAACGTTAGATTTTATTTCTTCAGCGGTCAAAATGACCGCAATCCGTATTTCTAGGTATACATATTTATAGAGCTCATAATATTGTGTAAAAAAATTTAAATTTTTGCGTTACATAATCCTTATGTATAATTAGGAAAATTCAATAAACAGTGTAGAAATCGAAGAATATTTAAGAAAAATACAAGCGTTTGAAATTTATTTTCGGTCAAAATGACCGCTCCCGTCTTTCTAGTGTTAAAATTGCCTTTATTTTCGGACTCTTTGGTTAGTAAAGCGACACTGTTGTTTTCATTTACTGTGAGTTTTCTTTCTTCAGGTTCCGCATTTTTATGTAAATTATTTTCTTCATAAACTAGTGATGTTGATTTTTTTTTTTTTTAGTGTCTGTTATTAGTGTAACTGTTGTTGTTTTTCGTTTTTAGAAACCAGCAGTCTTTATTTGAGTCGTTTTTCATTTTACAGTGTGAGCAGTACTTATTGCTGCCTCTTTTCTGTTCTGAATGATTAAATTTACCTTGAGTTTTATAGGCATTATTGCTGTTTTCGGAATTTTCACTATTATCTACTCTGCGAGTATATTCATCCGTAAGCTTGCATTTTATAAATTGTACGGTTAACTCAGCTTCATCTCTGGCCTCCAGGGCAGTAACTAGGGTATCGTAGGACGGTGGCAACGAGCATAGCAGCAGTGCTGAAATGTGCGAGTCAGTTATGTTTTCACCTATGGCTGACAGTTTATCCCCTATCTCTAAAATTTTAGTAATGTGGGCTGTCATATTGCCACATTCAGTTAATTTTGTATTGTACAGTTTCCGTAGCAAGTACAGCTTACTAGAGAGATTAGATCTCTCATGTATTTGTTTAAGTGCGTCCCATGTTTGCCTGGCTGTATTTAAATTTTTGACATGCACTACTTGACAGTCGTCAATGGACAAATTTATTAAAGCCCTTGCTTTTCTGTCTTTCTTGGTCCAAGCATCGTTCAATGGAATGGGGGCCTCTTGCGTAATAACTTCAATAAGTTCATCTTGAATCAATAGCATTTCTACCTTGAACCGCCAATTTGTATAATTGTTGGCGTTCAATTTTTCAATGGTCGTGCTATCTTTTGTAGAAGAAGCCATAATGTTGCTAAGATTCGTTTTATTTTTTCTAATAAATTACCCTATCGGATTACCAGATTTTATTTTTCGGATTAGTGACGATGTTTTTATTGAGAATTTTTTCAGTCTCATAATCAATTTGTTAGCAATATTTAATCTTTGCTATCAGAAATGGCGTGATGTTCGTTCTTATCCTCAAAAATTATCTATTTCTCAATATAAAAAAAACATAGGTAAGATAAATTGGACTTACCTTATATTTATGTATATCCGTTTATCATCTGGTAATTTTCGTCCGGAAAGGGTAAATCGATCTACATATTCTTCTTGTATTTCTGTTTTAATCCACAGGTGATGATGGTGTGAACTTCATGTGGTTTAAAAATACACATATTTTTATGCGACTTGTGAACTTAAATTTGTGCCGAAACTTATAAATAGAAAGTTAAATAAATTTTTAATAAGAGCTTTAAGATATACATCTCTCAGTTTGAGAGTCTGAGTTACAACTGAAAGTTGAGAAAAAATACATGAATAAAATATTATTAGCAATAAACAACAGGAAATTAATGCCATAAATCAGCATAACAAATAATTTGTATCAATATTTATATTTATGGTATTTTAAAATTAGAGTTTATAAATGTCTTATAGTTCTTGAGTATTGCAAAATGTTTATAATAAAATATCTGTTTACGATTGTGCAATCACTTTTCAATTTCACTTCTTTCTTTCAGATCATAAACACTTTTGATAATTATTTTTGTAAATCACATTTGACACATGAAAAACAATTTACTTCGCTTAATTATTTTAATGTCCTTGTTTGGAGATTATATTTCACAATATCTGTCAACAAAGATGTATGAGATAGAAGAAAGTTTTGGGATTGGCACATCCAACTAGAAATTAATTTAAATGAGAATCTAGCATAACTAAAATACATTATTTCCTTTTATTTCCCTTTCCTCTGCAACAAAAAAATAACTCAACTGCCGACATAGTAAAGAAATTTTATTAAATCTTTTGAAAATTAAATATAAAAGGGAAATAATTATAAATATATTTATAAAAAATATCTAGTGCAGGGTCATCTACATACGAGTATAAACAACTTTCAGTTGAAAAAAAAACAAAAAACAAACAAACAAACAAAAAAAACATATAAACTAGAGAACAGAAATTCTGCTTTTTTCAGAATTTAGTGTTGTCCCCGGCATTTCCATTACTTAATTTTCTTCTGATGGACTGATGGCTTCTATTATTATGAAACAGCCATTAGAAATGAAGTGTTAGGTGAAGATGAAAGAGCAGCCGTAAAAAGTTAGAACTCATTTTCTGGTCAGAATGGGGGGGGGGGGGGAATGACCTTTTATTTTTAACGGCTGCTCTTTTATCTTTACCTAACACTTCATTTATAATGACTGTTTTATAATAATAGAAGCCACCAGTCCATTAGAAGAAAATAACTTGGTTAAGCGGGACTGTACTGCAATACAAAACATATTTCAATTTTAAGACTTAAAGCACACGTTTTATTTTATGTAAAATGACGTCATTCGCATCCGCTTAAGAATTCCACATTTACGATCTACTCTTAAACATCTACAGTAAAGCATGCATAGCACATCACTATCGCGAAATAATGCACAAATGCAGCAAAAAGATTCCGTCATTCAAGAAAATCGAAAAAAAGAAACGCCTGTCTAATGATTCATAGATACTTACAACTAAATATAGTATATAATAGCTCCATTGTTTTAATAGAAATCATTCGTTTATATATTTTTTAAATTAGCACGTATTTGAATTACATTTTCTTTCGGTTGTTACGAGAAAATGGCAACAAAAATATATAATTACTATTTTAAAACTATTTTCCCTTTACTACAGAAATGAAGTCCTTCCGTTGCCAATATTAAGCAATTGGCTTCAAAAAATACAAAAAAATTAACATTTCAAAAATAAATGGCGATACAGTTTTCAAACAAAATGCATTTAAAATAACTTTTTTTTTCCAATACGGCGGTATAAAAATTAAAAATGTGCGATGCTCAGAAGTTTAAAAAATTGCTAAAGAGTATTTAATCGTAATGCTTTGTTTTACGGCTAGCTTCTGTAAGCTAACGTTATTTTTTGGATACAAAATAAGCTGGGAGAAAGAAATAGCATATCGTACCGGAGGCTAATAACAATTGGTCCTATAGAAAGCTGAGGTAGATTATTATTTTTTTATTATTATTATTATAGTTGTTGTCATCATTTGCGCCACTCTAACTTTTTTCGTAATAATAGGAGAATGGTGTTAAGAGTTAAATTAACATTAAATACTTTATTTCAGCAAAGTTGTATACTCAAAACGCGGCCATCGTTGATAAATGGTCCTCAAATTCATACATTCCATGAGCGCAATCCTGTTGGACAAGGAATTGTAAACATAAATGTATTTTTAAAGACCTCACAATTTTTTTAATATATCATTCAGGAAAAATAAGCTAAAGGTTCTGTATAGTTTTTGTTTCAATTAATAACTGCAATACTGGTGTAGAATAGTGCACTCTGGTCTATAGCATTTTATCTCACATTCAGGATCCTCTCATATCATGTGATTGACCTTGTTTATGCAATTATTTTTAAATACTGGAAATTAAAAAAATATATATATTATTTACAAATATCAGAATTTATTTTATTAGTAATTCCATTTAATAAAAGTATAAGGACAAGGAGGCCCTTGAGCTCATTTCTGTACCAGGCATATAGAAATAACCGTGGTCACACCTTTTAGTTTTAAATACTAGGGCATCCAACCAAGGAATACCGGGTTACAGAACAAATGTAAAAACCTTTTTTTTTTTTTTTTTTTTTTTTTTTTACTGAGATCTCTTATAGAATTTTTACAGTACAATTTTCTAGATTGCCAACTAACAACAACTAAAATCATCGATTATATCAAAATAATAGTAAAATATTGAAATATAGATTTGAAATTTATTAAAAACAATACTTTCATATTCTCAACCTTTCATCCCTTCGGGGCCGATAAAATGAATACCAAGCTCGCTTGGGAACTAAACACTGAGGGTCTCGCGTTGGGTTGACCACGCGTAGGCACATGCTGCATAGCACCTCGGGGCCCATTGTCCAGTAAACAGAGTTGGGCACTGTAGGACCTCATACTTCATGGATCGTACAGCCACAGGTTTAGTTTTAGATACTTTCATATTAGTTGCATGCCATGTATTAATAATAGGCGAAGAAATTTCCAACATTTGACAACTTACAGCAGCTAGTAAAATGAAAAAGAGGCCTTCGTTCTCGTTTTTGAACCAGATCTAGGATCTTTCAGAAATATTAGTGAGCACCGTTTTAGTTTTAAGTACTAGGGGTACATCTCAGGATTCCGAGATACCGACCAAAAGTGAACACCATTCTTTTTTTTTTTTAGAGAACTCTAATATTTTTTTTACATTTAATATAATTTTCTAGAGTGCTTACTAGCAAAAACTAAGAAGATTTTAAATGAAATTTTTAATAAAATATTCAAATATAACATTAAAATTTATAAAAAGTAATACTTTCGTATTAACAATGTGATATGTATTAATAATAGGCGAAGACATTTCCAAGATTTCGCAACTTACAGCAACTTTTTCGATTCTGATAATTTAAGTGGTTTAAGCGCATAGTTTAATTGCATGCCCATTAAATTTGTGTTTTAAACTGTTTTACTTCTTTATTGATTAAGTTATTATTTCATTATGGATTATTAGCCGGAAAGAAATGCGTAAAAATGGGGTTATTTTAAAAGTAAGTAACGTTTTGAAATTCCTGTGTGAAGAACTGCGGTCCGCATTACGCCTGAGCGCGATGTTTACCTACATCTGTTGAAAAGCCACAAACGCCATTTCGGAAACATTCGACCATGTTAACGTTTGTTTTTTACCCGACTGTGAGTTATGTGTTTCATGCGTATCTGGGTATGTGGATTTCTTTATACCCTCGAAAAATCACAACGGCTGGATGGATTTTAATGAATGAGGTCACTATCGATTTATCTTAACCGTACGATGATTATAAGCTAGGGGGTTTTATATATTCAAAATGGCCGCCGTAAAATACAAAATGGCGGTAGAGACGAAAAAAATTTACACACCATATTAAGTGACACGTCATTGGATAGGTCTTTCAAAATAAAGAAGGTGTTTCGTTGACTATTTTACAGTCAGAAGCCCCGTTTAAATATTATCCAACTTGGAAGTTGTGCAGAAGGATTTCTAGCTTTACTGCAACTCTAACCTAAATAGACATGTATAGGGGGCCACCGTGGCCGAGTGGTTAAGGCACCACGCCGCTAATCGCTTGAGACCGTAAGAGGTCTGCGGATTCGACTCCCGCTGACACTCTTTGTGGAGCTCCCGGTTATATATCTCTGGTGTTGTAAATTTCCTTGTGACGATCTCGTCCTTGTATGTAATGGAAAAAAAAGAAATAAAAATTGCTGTTTGTGCCTGTGTATAATAAATGATCATTCGAGGTGAACAGCCATAATTACTATAGGCCCCAAAGCAATATCCAATAAAGTGGACTTCATTGTCAGTGTCAATGACATCTATAGGCCTCATCAAAACAGTGTTTATAGATAGGAACTAACAATTAAAAGCAACTAAAAAGTCCTCCATACAAGTAAATAAAAAATAGTTAAGCAATATAAAAATTAGTTTCACATAGATGAGAAATAATTAATTAGTTCGCTTTTTACGCAGTCGGTTTTTTTTATTTTTTAAATTTTATGAATATTTAAATTAGCTCCGCCGATTGAGAATCTGGCCGCTTGTGAATTACGCCTGTAGTGAATAGCCGAGGAAATTCATCAGATAATGACGAAATCGCAAAGCGTCTGCCCTGAATCTTCAGAAATGACTGAAACTCGCTCCCTTCGATCCTCATCATGAACATTATTGAGGCCATTTTTAAAAGCTCCAACCCATCTTCTTACCATTCCACCGGTCATAATGTGCTGTCCGAAAACTTCAATAATCTGACAATATTCTTCATTTCAGCCCCTTTCACGTCTTTAGCACTAAAAAAACGAATCCCTGATCATATTTCACAAGCGGCGGGATTCTCATTCGACGGAGCGGTTTTTAGGCTAATGTCAGACGGACGTCTTTTTGCTCGCTTTTTTACTTACGTATTATCCCCACACAATGCCGCTAGCATTGTGAAGGGATAATACGTGAGTAAAAAAGCGTGCAAAAACACGTCCGTCTGACATTTGCCTTTAAAAACTGAAAAACAAACGTTAACACGGTCGAATGTTTCCGTAATGACGTATCCTGTTACTTGCCAACACATGTAGGTAAACAGCGTGCACGCGCGGAATGCGAACTGCAGTGTCGTTATGCCTGAATTTCAAAACGGGGTTTACTTTAAATATAACCCTCGTATTTATATATTTTAAGTGCACATTAACTAATCTTTCGCAATTGGGTTGCACGCGATGTAGATATATTTACAAGTACACGCATGGAAATTATTCTAAAAACAATAAAAAAGTCAGAAAATTATGATACAGTTTTCAATCAAATTGAATTTGAATGTACATTTTCCCCCTTATTCCAAGGTGTTGAAATAAATTGTACGATATTTAGTAGATTAAAAATTTGCAATAAAAGAGAAGTTTATTGGTCAGGTGTTTGCACCGTTGATATGATATCCGCATTACTCACGGGCATGTTTCTCCTTCATAAAATATAATTAAGTATACACAAATTTATATTTTTAGTAATTTGCGTAGTTCATAAATTAAGAGAATATAAATTGACATTATCAATATTTATTACTAACTTAAAAAAATATATTTATATAACTCAAATCATATCATCTTATGATATTTATTTGAAATAATTGACATTGAATTGAATTATTTATGTTAGTTACAGCTTTGTTGAAATCGCATTTTGTTTTCTTTTTATAGTTTTTCAATGAAATCGCATTTTTATCAATAAGGTAAAATGAATAGACTGTTGTATGATTTATATTTATTTTCCTTTAGAAAGCTTCAAATATCCTTCAAGTAAATGGATGGTTTTTCGATTTCGGTTATTGTTTTGAATTTTTCATACAAAATAACTAGGCATCAAGAAAAACATAAATCCATAAATTCATTGAAATAGACTGCATTTTGTTTTTATGTGAAAATGTTTTATATGCTTATGAATGTGATACGAAGGAGGAATATATTTTACATTTTATTTTTCGTAATAGTATATGAAGATTAATGCAGGTTGTCGAAATATCTTGACTAGTGTTATTCATTTGTATAAAAATTTGTTCATATAATACGTACTTGAAAATGATAGACATTTTAGCTTACATTTTAAAGTAATTTTCGTCAAAACAATTATATTCTATATTTTTATATGTAATTGCAAGGAACACATGTATGTAATATTAAGCTACTTGCCACGTGCATTAGTAAAAAAGACAATTGATTCTTATTTTTAGGGAATGTAATATTACCACTTACGAAAACATAAAATACCCTTTTCCGAGTTAACCAGGATTCAGAAACCATTCTTTATCTTTATAAAATTTACAAAAACATACAATACCCTTTTCCGAGTTACCCATGATTCTGGAACCATTCTTTACCTTTATAAACTTCAAATATACTTTCGACATTTAACGAATAATTTCTAAAAGCAGTGCTTCTTCTGCTATCATTGATTTTTGGAAACATTTACAAATTTTGTTTATAATATATAATTCAGTTTTCTAAAACAGGAATATCGATTTTTAGAGGCTGTTAAATCTCAATTAAACATTATCGGCTGAGTAACTGAATTTATGCATTCAAAATCAAGAAAATAATATCTACCCTATAGACAGGGATGAGAGCGCTCCGACCGAAATGATTGATTACCACCGCTAAATTTTAATAGCATTTTTTGCTCTATTAAATCTCATAAATTCTGACAAATAAGTCGAGAAATACATTTAAAATTTAGTGGTGGCAGTCGGTCGTTTGGGTCGGAGCGCTCTCATCCCTATATATGTTATATAAAATCCCAATGAAAAATTTTTATGAAACGACTGATTAAACTACTGGTTACGTTTCACGCCTATTTCTCCAAAAATATGAAAGGTTTTGCGTTGAAATTAACTCGAATTATCCGTATTGATCCACAGATAAAACATGTAATGTACTTAAAAAATTTGAATTAATTTTCGAAATATTATTTTTTTTTCTAATTTTAATGACATTTCTATAGTGACACGCTGTAATGGTAACAAAATTATTCCCCCCCTTTTTTTTAACAAAGGGGGAGAACGGGGGAAATCTTTAGGGATTACTAGATTTCTTCTTTTTTGTCATTTTCAAATTGAGATAATTGAAGTTATCTTTTATCTCAATCGATAGTGAAACAACATTGTGATTTGAAAAAAAAAATAAATAAAAAATTAGATTTGTTTCTTCTATTCCATTTCAAATTGATATTGAAAAGTGAAATAAAAGTATAAATGGAAAAAGAAATAAAATAAGAATTAAATGATCACGTGTTAAAAGCAGAAAAAAGGGTTGTGTTGGGTTGATTTTTGACTGCCAAATATCTACACTACGGATATAGACCCGGGAGGGAAGTGCTCTCCGTGGGGGTCTTTCTAAGGGAACCTAATCCGTATTCACGCATGGAAAATCCACGGCTTGAAGAAAACTACGGAAACTCCGAACGATTAGGCCGATGGGCGCGATTGGGTTCGAACCCAGCACCTCCATCTACCTGCTTCGAGAGCAGAACCTCTTGGCCACTGGTGAGGCGCAGAAAAAAAGGAAAATTACGTCAAATTAACTCCAATTATCCGTATTGATCCACAGATGTCAAAACTGGTAATAGACTTTAAAAATTTGAATTAGTTTTCGAAATAATATTTTTTTTTTCTAATATTAATGACATTTCTGTAGTGACACTCTGTAATGGCAACAAAAGTACTCTTTTTTTTGGGGGGGGGGGGGGAGGGGGGGACAAAGGGGGAGAACTGGCGAATTTTAGGGATTACTAGATTTCTTCTTTTTTGACATTTTCAAATTGAGATAATTGAAATTCTGTTTTATCTCAATCGATAGTGAAACATCATTGTGATTTGAAAAAATAAAAATCCCTACCGGCCCGGCCTACAGGCAGAGGTAGATTTCGAAGTTAAGTATACTAATTTCACCAACAAAAACTAAATCATGATTAGATGTAAATCCACTTTAACAGTTTTATCTGTCTGCTTTTGACGAGTTTTTACTTCCTTTATATAAAATAGCTGGTTTTATGAGAATCATGTTAAGGCGATATTAAAAAAAAAAAAAATTCTCTATTCAACAACTCGAAATTTTCTGGCACATTTTCAGATTAATTTTTAATAAATAAAAAATATGAAACATGCTGACGTGATTTTTTAAAAGATTTATAAGCGACCTGTGTTTTTATTTTTCTTTCAATTAATTAAAACTTGATTAATAAACAATTATTTTCTCAGTAGGGCAATATTTTTCGTTTCTAACACAATCGCTTCGGGAAATTCTGTTCAAAATGCCCACTTTGACATCATTTTTTGAAATATATTCTGCCTCTATCAAAAAATTGTTCATTACTGTACATTATATAGATTCTGAATAAGAGAATCTAGTAATTGGATGCGTTTGAGAGCAAAAATGAATTTAAAAATGAGTAAGAAAATAGACAGCTTGGATTTGAATGCACCCTTAATAAGATGATTTTTTTCGTCAACCGCTATGTATTTTTAATTTGTTTTTGCTTTAAGAATTGACCCTATCATAAACTTGTCTATATAAATGTTGAAGACAATATTAAGAAGATATATGATAAATTCATGGAGATTTTATATCTTGTGAATTGACGGAGTTATGAAAATTTTTCTTCTTCAACCCCCTTTTTTGTTTTCGTTTTTTTTTCTTGCAGTACGAATTGGTCCTATCAAAAACTTGTGAATATAAAAGTTGTAGATATTATTAAGGAGATGTATAATAAAATTAATTGGATTTGATATATTGAGAACTGACGAAGTTAGGAATTTTTTTCTCAACAAAAACCCTATTTTTTGCGCCCCTTGAGTCCATTTTTAATTTTATCAAAATTCTGTGATACATAAATTTTTGGTCCCATTTTTAGAAGTAATAAAAACTTTAAACTGATTTGATATGTACAAAAATTAAGAAGTTATGGGGTTTTTTTCGGTTTTCACAAAACCCCTCCCTATTTCCATCCCCTTTGTCCGCTTTTGCCCATTAACGAACTTGACCGAGATTTTATGTCCCTTGATTTTATGTATCAGTTTGGAAGAGATTTGTGCAGAATTGCGGTTGTTATCGTGTCCAGAAGAAAGTGATAACACAATTGCTTCGGGAAATTCCGTTCAAAATGCCCACTTTGACATAATTTTTTGAAATATATTCTACCTCTATCAAAAAATCGATCATTGCGGTACATTATATAGTTTCTGAATAAGCGAATATACCAATTAAATGCGTTTGAGAGCAAAAATGAATTTAAAAATGAGTCAGAAAATAAGCAGTTTGGATTTGAGTGCATCCTTAATGCAATGATTTTTCCAACAAAATCCGCTTCGGGAAATTCGGTTCAAAATGCCCACTTTAACAGCATTTTTTTAAGTATATTCTGCCTCTATCAAAACATCGACCATTACGGTACATTATATAGTTTCTGAGTAAGAAAACGTACCAATTGGAAGCCTTTGAGAGCAAAAATGAATTGTAAAATGAGTCAGAAAATACGCAGTTTGGATTTGAATACACCCTTACTTAGATGATTATTTTCTTCAACCGCTATGAATTTTTAATTTGTTTTTGCTGTAAGAATTGGTCCTATTCAAAACTTGTCTATATAGATGTTGTAGACAATATTAAGAAGATATATGATAAATTCATGGGGATTTTATATCTTTTGAATTGACGGAGTTATGGATTTTTTACTTCTTCAAACCCCCTTTTTGTTTTCGTTTTTAATTTTTTTTGCGGTACGAATTTGTCCTATCAAAAACTTGTGAATATGAAAGTTGTAGATAATATTAAGGAGATTTATAATAAAATTAATCGGAATTGATATCTTGAGAATTGACGAAGTTATGGATTTTTTTCTCCCCAAAACCCTATTTTTTGCGCCCCTTGAGCTCATTTTTAACTTTATCAAAAATCTGTGATACATAAAATTTTGGCCCTATTTTTAGAAGTAATAAAATCTTTAAACTGATTTGATATGTACAAAAATTAAGAAGTTATGGGGGGTTTTCGTTTTTCACAAAACCCCTCCCTATTTCCATCCCCTTGGTCCGATTTTGCCCATTAACGAACTTGACCGAGATTTTATGCCCTTTGATTTTATGTATCAGTTTGGAAGAGATTGGTGCAGAATTACGAAAGTTACCGTGTCCAGAAGAAAGTGATATATATATATAGATAGATAGATAGGTATATAGATAGATAGATAGATAGATAGATAGATATAAAGTTTTTTACTGAGGGTGGTTTTGGGTTCTAGGAGTCATGATCGGTGTAGATCTGCAAAAAATTTTCAGAAATTTCAACATAGGAGCGATCCCAATAGGTAGTGTTTCATACGAAATCTACCTAAAAATTAGATTTGTTTTTCTATTCCATTTCAAATTGATATTGAAAAGTGAAATAAAAGTATAAATGGAGAAAAAAATAATAAGAAGAATTAAATGATCACGTGTTAAAATCAGTAAAAAGGAAAATTACGTGAAATTAACTCCAATTATCCGTATTGATCCACAAATGTCAAAACTGGTAATAGACTTTAAAAATTTGAATTAGTTTTCGATTTTTTTTTTTCTAATTTTAATGACATTTCTGTAGTGATACTCTGTAATGGTAACAAAATTACTTCTTTTTTTTTGGAACAAAAGGGGAGAAAGGGGGAAAACTATAGGGAATATTATATTTCTACTTTTTTGCCATTTTTAAATTGATATAATTGAAATTATATTTTATCTCAATCGATAGTGAAACAACATTGTGATTTGAAAAAATAAAAATTTGATTTGATTTTCTATTCCATTTCAAATTGATATTGAAAAGTGAATTAAAATTATAAATGAAAAAAAAATTAAAATAAGAATTAAATGATCACGTGTTAAAAGCAGAAAAAAATGAAAATTTCGTCAATATATATACAATATATATTTTATGTCAATATATGTATTATTAATTTTTTTTTAAAAAGTACGAAAACTTTAAAATTATAAATAATGTTAAATTTAATAATAATGCTGTTACCGTATCATGTCTGTCTGTAAAACCTGTTCGTTGAAGGTGAAAAGGCTTACTTGAGAAATGATAGCTTTAAAAAAACCCATTTTCCTTGATGAGAAAGCGGATTAACACATTATAAGAACTACTCGAAAACGTTCCAAAAGATCGATTTTAGCAAAAAAAAAATTTTTTAATAAATTCCTTTTAAATATCTAAAATATAATTGTCTCTGAGGTTTCTAAAGTTAATGCTTTTATGGATCGTGTGTAAGTCGGGAGAAGTTATTGTATACTTTTATACGTCGTTATGTATATTTTCGTAAATTAAGATACATTTTTTGTAGTTTTAGAAACAATTTCATTTATATAAATTTTTATACTGTTTATTTCCAGTAACATTCTGTTTTAAAAATATCACTCTAAACATATCGTCTTTCTTTTGTAATCTATTTATGCCACGTGTTTGAAATTGATGTTTATGTTATATCTTTTGTGATATAATTTTCATTTTTTCCCCGTTTTTCAATAAATATTCGTTTCTATCAATATAGCAAATAAATAAGTAAATAAGCAGTTGTCTGATTTATATTTCAATTCCTTTTGATTCCTTCAGATTTCCTTGAAAAAAAAAGACTTTTTTTGATTTCGGTTATTGGCTTTGAATTTTTCATACAAAAAAGCTAGGAATAGAGAAAACAAACTTATATCCATACATTATTGTCCGTCATTAAAGTATATGGTTATCAAATTTTGCAGTTTGTTTTCGTTGATTCTTGGAATATATTGTATCGTGTTTTTTCTGAATGTTTAATAAATTCATGTAATTATGATAAGGAATAGAATAAAATTTAAGATTTTCTTTTTCATAAAAGTATTTGAAGAATTATTGAGAATTTTTAAAGTATCTTGACGCATATTAGAAAATTTCATAAAAAATATTTCTTATCACAGAAACATAAATAAAATATAATAATTGAAATATAATATTAATATAAATAATACTTATAAAAATTAGTTAATTTTTAAGTAATAAGTTACTATTGAAATATTAATTTTATTAATGTATAATATTTCAAAATAAAATAAAAATAATTTAATTGTAAAGTATAAATGTTTTATTTGTGTAAATGTTTTATTTGACACATTGATTATTTAATTAAACTGTTTTTGTTAATTACATTTTTTTTTTTTTTTTTTTGAATTTGCTATTTTTCTGGTACTTTTGCACTGTAAGGACTTAACCGTTTATTTGAAAAGCTTGATAAATTTGGGCTTCAGAAAGAGAGATTTGCAGCCAAATGACATAAAAATGTGTGAAAACAAATCTGAAGAATTTTAACCTTATTAATACGCGCATTTATGTATTTATAAAGATCTTATTTTTATATGTATTATTTTCTTAAATATACAATTTACACCTGTTTCTATATAAAAGTTGATAAATGGCTTCTTTTTACTAAATAAACTAAATAAGTATTGGATTAAATTGCTCTTGTATATAAAAAATTCGATAGGTTGCCAGAAAATGTAGATAAAACTTTTTTTCCCTCTCCAAGGCCACTTTCTCTGTCTCGCCATGGACCATATACTGAAATAGTACTTTCTTTGGTCTAAAAAAAATCTCATGTCTATCAGTAATGTAAAATAAATACAACCTTGCTTGTTTGATATTCCTTTTCTTTGTATATCTAGGATTTTCTTTCAAATAAGTAGACGAGTTTCCGATTTCGATAATTGGATTTGAATTGCATTAAAATCTTTACTTTGTTTTTGTTAATATTGTCTACACTGTAAAAAAAAAAATCCGACAAGTTTTCTTGTAGGAATTGGAAAAATAGTTGCCATTATCGTACCCAAAAATTTTCCGACCCAGCTCGGAATAAAATCCGTAAAAAAAAAAAAAAAAAAAAAAAAAAAAAGGAAATAGTCAACAAAACGGTATTTTACGAATTTTATTCCGATTTTACGGATTTTATTACGAGCCGGGTATGAAAATTTTCCGGTAAGATAAGGGCAACTATTTTTCCGATTCCTACAGGAAAACCGGTCGGATTTTTTTTTACAGTGTAAAGTATTATGTATCCCAATCTAAATTATACCCTTAAAAAAATATACTTTTCCTTTTGAAAATACTTTTTTTGCATTTCAGAGCAAAATGCAGTTTTCATAATGCATTTTTTACGAATTTTTGTGATTTATATGTGAAAAGTTTTGGAAAATTCAAATACATATAGATGCCTAAAAATATCACGTCACTATAAATTTCTAAATCAAGCCGTACAGTTTTTGTATTGAAAAAATAGGTTCATATATAATAAGAAACTAGAAGTAGTATACAGTTTTATTAACAAGTTCTTTAAAAACTATAATGCGAAATTAAATAATTTCCTTTGGACAAATTATTATTTAGCATAAAAGTTATTAAACTGCTTTTATTATACACAAATTTTTCGATGGCCTATTCATTATTTCTCCAGTAAAATCTCAATTTATAGATAAGGTAAAATAAATAAACTACAATTTCATTTATTATATTTTACCCTTATGTATAATCAAATATTTATCAAATATATAGTCGTTTCTTCGCTACTTCGGTTACTTGTTTTATATTTTTCGTACAAAAAGTATTGAGAATGAGAAACAAACATACCGGGTGTCCTAAAAAAGACTGACTGATTTTAAAATTCAATAACTTGCAAACGGTGACAGATATTTAAAAAATTCTTGCAAGAGCGTTATGCATAAGGTTAAAAGTTTTTTTACAGTGATTTTCGATTTTAGTTCGAATTACAAACAATAGATGACGCTGCGATCAATAGACGCTAAATTCAGGCTCGATTTTTGGTCCTTCGGGACCCACTTAATACATTTCCATCTCCTTTTTCCACATGGAAGAAGAGATCGACCAAAAAATCGAGCCTGTTTTTAGCGCCTATTGCTTACAGCGCCATCTATTGTTTGTAATTCGAACTAAAACCGAAAATCAATGTAAAAATCTTTTGACCTTATGCATAACGCTTCTGCAAGAATTTTTTAGACATCTGTCACCGTTTGCAAGTTATTGAATTTTAAAATCAGTCAGTCCTTTTTAGGACCGGTATATTCATGTATTGCTCTTTGACATAAAAATGCATTGTTAAAAAACTTTGCAATTTGGTTTTCTAGATGCGAAAAATATAATTTATTGTATTTTTACACTGTTTTATTTAACTTATCTTTGTTCATATATCTAAAAATGGAATATCGAAATATAATCTCACTTCCTTCTTTGCTAGGATTACAAAACTTATTCACGCGTGTGTAGTTACGATAAAAACGTTCCAATATGCAACAGTTTTATATTTTTAAAAAAATATCATAAATTAAAAAAATAATTCTAAGATATTTATCAGTTTGACGGTCGCAGGTGATAAAACTCCGGATATTCTTTATGGTTACAAATGTATATGAATTAGAACAAGAGTGATGTTAATTATCCGCCAAACCTTGCTCGCTAAAATAGATCATCTGGCAGTGAAATTGCAATGCTGAAATATATTGCACACTAAAAACTATAAAATAAAATATAAATAACCAGAAAATGGAGTATTTTTTCTGAAAATATTTTTGTATAATTTTGTATAATGTATATTTTTGAAAATATACTCGTATAAAATGGGACAAAGTAATATTCTTATTATTTTGCTTATAGTATCTGAAGAAGTATGTTACACCATCTAAATCATGTTACTAGAAAATATAAGCATTATCTTTCGCAGGCTCATTTTTCAAACTCAGGGAATGTAATGGCTATTATTATTATTTAAATCAAAATTATAGGATTATAAATAAAAAATTTTGAATACTTTCAGTAAATAAAGATGTACAAAACTATGTTACTACTTTTGAATTCTACTGAATTTCATGAAATAAACAGATTGAATACTATATATAACCATAAATTCAACCCATGATTCAACCCAGATTATGTAATTTAAAAAAATCCGCTAAGTTTTTTCAGGTATATTTGGATGAATTGTTTATGTTAGTTACATTTTCTGTTGATAGGATTTTTTTAGTATTTTAATAGAAGGTATTTTTAACTATAAAAAAAAAAGGATTGTTGTTTAAATTACGTTTCTTTCTTTTTGATATCTCAGGATATCTCAAAATAATCGTCACATAAATGCACGCTTCTACGATATCGGCCACTTATTTTGAATTTCTCAAACAAAAATTTATGAACTTTGAAAATATTCATAAATTGTTCTTCGTCATAAAAGTACATGGTTATCAAACTTTCCGATTTGGTTTCGTTCCGGCATAGAATTTACGGTTCTGTAATATCGGGAATTGGTTTCGAATTTTACATGCAAAAGCTATGATCATAGATCGAATTTATATATTGTTCTTCATCAATATATGTGCATGATAATGGAACTTTGTAATTTATTTTGGTTGATGCTTGAGAAATAATTTATTGCGATTTTGTGAATATTTATCTTGTGATATGGAAAATGAATATATTTTAGATGTTCTTTTTCGTTTTTGTTTTTGAAGAATAACATATTTTTAATCGAAAAATCTTGATACACTGAATTCAGAAATTTATATAAAAATTGATTCATATGGTTCGAACTTGAATCTGATAAATTGTTGAAAAGTAGTTTTTGTAATCGAAATATTTTTTAATTTCATCTTTCAGAGAATGAAAAACATGTATCTCATATTCGAAAGATATGCATTTGCTTTAAATTGTTTTAAAGAAATCACGGGCAACAATTAATATTATACGTTTGGAAAAGATTTATTTGACATAATATGTAAGTAGCTGCATTTTTTTTTTTTTTTTTTTTTTAATGTTAGTTACATATTTTGGTGGAAAGCTTTTTTTCTAGTTTTCCAATGAAACATCATTTTTTCCGCAAATAAAATCAGAATAGACTGTTGTTTGATTTATATTCCCTTTCCTTCAGCTTTCTGAAAATATCCTTAAAATAAATAGATGGTTCTTCGATTTCGATTATTGGTTTTGAATTTTTCATACAAAATGTATGAACCGAGAAAACAAATATACATTTATATATTGCTCTATATCCTGAAAATACATTGCTTTGAAACTTCGCAATTCGTTTTAGTTGACGAATGAAAACATTGTTTATGGCGTTTTTTAAAGATAATTTTTTTATAGAAACGAGATTTAACCCTTCACTGCACGATTTTTCTTTCTTTATGAAAAAATAATTTGACTACTTTAGGTAGTCACAAATACAGGAAAAATAATAAAAAAATTGAGACTTCGTATATATATATATATTATTATGGATCTTTGCGGTATGTGCCATATGTGTCCCAAAGCACACAATTAGATATTTACTGTTTTGTACTAAATGAGGCACAAAACATAACATGCACAAAACATTTTGTATATTAGATATACAAAAAGAGTATAATATGTATTAAAATTTTATAGCAGATATTTAACCCTCTGACGAGCAAGCATTTGTGTCTCTGTAATGTTGAATTCACACCAGCGTATTCGAAACAAATTATTTTAAAATAAGGAAAAGCAATTTTGTAACTTTTTTCTTCCAAAGTTAGAAATATAAAATTTAATTAAAAGTGTCTGCTGCGAATCTTGGTTAAAATTAGTGCGCTATACTATATCTCACTGGCCTTCAAGGGGTTAAATGCACAAAAAATTCGCAACAAAGTAAAATTAATGTTACACTATCAAAATACAGATTGTAAAAAGACATGAAAGGAAAAAAAGTATAGGAAATTATTTTATGATAGTATAAAGTATCACCAGAAAGCAAATCAAAAGAAAAAGGAGTGTAAAAAAGAGCTTTAAGAGCAAAAAAGTTCCAAATGTTCATTTCAGATGAAACACAGAGTAACAGTTTCTATCTCGATTTATACATAAGATTATTCCACATTTTGAAAACTTTATGAAAGTTTTGCGAGTGCAGTTTGGAATTCATTGTAATCCGACCAATGGCAAACTCCATCTAATCTTATTACTTTGACTGGTATTGTAGATACAGGACCTTTATGTTTATTGGCTATAATTCCCCTTTCTACTTTAGACATTCTTGGACGTCCTCTTTTAGCATTTGGTGTTTCGCTTCCAATCTTACAAAGGCATATTTCAACCTCTTCCCTGAATTTAGCCAAAGTCATTTGTGTTAAGGAATTATTTTCGTTCTCTTTTTAATATAACATCCATGAATTTATCATAGCAATATCCAGTAGATGGTAGAAAACTCAAACTTTTTAGATCTCATTTTATTTCTATATCATCTTAAATGGCTGTCTAGTATGTCTACCTCACACATGTGTTTATTGTATTGTTTTACCACAAAAGGACAAGCTATATCAGTCTTTTGATTCACCTTTTTATCGTATCGAGAAATATTTTCTATAGCGAGACTCGCGGCAAATGTTGTCAAGAACTTACCTGGCTTATTATTCAAGCATGTAACACAAGATATTTGTGTACTGTTAATGCATGCTACTTGTTTTAATCCATATCCTCCTTTTTTTTTCTTTTTTTTTTTTTATCTCAGATTCCAAAGGAAGCTTACAATTAGGAATTCTATTCACTGTGGAAAATGAAAGCACTCCGTTCTGTGATAAAAATTCAAGTAATGGTAATTAATTGACGTAATTATCAAAAAACAACTTTTGATTTTGATTTCGCGGAATAAACCTACTGAGACACACACAACATTTGATGCAGAACCTAAATCTGGCTCATTTGGCGGTCGTATGTCAACATTTTCCTGGTCACTATATAATTCAAAATCATAGGCAAAATCACTTATACCACATAAAACGAAGAATATAAAGCCCCATTTATGTGGTTTATTGGAAAAATACTGTTTCAAAATGCTTCGAGACTTTGTTTCACAAATTTGTTCATCTATTGACAAACACTCTTCCATAGCAACTTGCATAAAGCGTTTTCTGATACACTCTATTAAAGGTCTCTTTTTGAATAATCTATCAAGGCCCTTCATGCCTGTAGCAATTTATTTAGTATTGTCATTAAAAAGAAAAAATTGTCGGATTTTTTCAAATTCTTTGACAGGCATTTTCTCTTTATTGTTTGGTTACATAAAATATAACTCCAGTAATCTCCTGCAAATGGTAAATGTATAAGTAACATTAGATAACAAATTTCCATATAACGTTGAATGTCCGTAATGAAAACTTGTAAATGTTGACAAAGATCCTTTTGTATGCTGTATCTATGTGCCTCTTCTGAAATAAGATTCAAAAGTTCATGGTTTTAAAAAAAAAAGAGAAAAATTGATATGGAGTCACCAGAGACATAATTTCAGCACTTGAGGAGTCACTTCCTCTATATTTTATTTGCGATTCAGGAATTTTCAAATTTTTACTCTTACAAATTACTTTTTTATATTCGTCTTTCCTTTTTGACTTTTTTCTACCATCACTGGGTCCAGCAGGAGTATCTGCAGCATCTGAAAAAATAAAAAAATCTTTCTCTAAATTTATGCTTCAAATTGATGATTCTAAATTGATGCTATACATTCAGTGTTGAATTCAGGGGCGCCCTGGAGCGGACATTCGACAGAAACATTCAGATGTGCTCCGTAGATAATTTGAAAATTTGTATCGTTTAGAAATTCAACTCCCCCCCCCCCCCCCCCCCTCACACACACACAAACTACCGGCGCATAAAGATGTCCCTCCTGCGGAAAAAAAGTCTGAATTCAAAATTGTTTAATTTTATTTGTTGTTTTTAACTTTTATATAGTAATTTTAGTAGCATTTAAAATTATTTTAATATTAAATATAAACACTTACCTCCTGTTGCATTTGAATATATTTCTTGGGTCACATTTCTTGTTATCATGCAAGTCAACGTCTGATTCAGATGAAAAGATAGCACTTTCAGTTCTATTTTTTGCTGGGTTATATGTTGAATCTTCTCAATTATCATTAGGAAATCCAAAAGATTCATCATCGGTATCAGATGCAAATAATATTGCATTGATTTCACCTTGCGTTTGCCCTTTGCGCCATTTTTCCTTCGAATGTACTATGAGCTTTATGCTCTATGTTCTATATCTGGCACAAACACTAAAATAAGATATCAAGATAAATAGAAAAAAACAACGTATTGTTCATGTTTTTCCCTACAAATAGCACATGAATAAGTACACAGAGTAACTGGAAACCATAAAAAAGAAAATCCGGAACACCGATGTAACGAAGAATCGCATAGTAATCAACTTTCGTAAACAAATACATTTTTTAAAATGCAGCATATGTAAATATGAACATAAACAGAAACAAGAAAAGAACCTCTTCACCAGTTGGATTTTCAACATCAGTTCCTTTCCCTTTATTATAATATTTCTATGCCTACGTTTTATATATATATATATATATATATATATATATATTTCGTCATTCATGGTGGAGTTTTAGTACCTCCGAAACAGCTGTCTGCTGACAACCTTCTAACGAAGTTTTTTCCTAATTTTAGGTAGATTTCGTATGAAATACTACTTATTGGGATTGTTCCTATGTTGGAATTTCTGAAAATTTTGCAGATCTACACCGGTCATGACCCCTAGAACCCAAAACCACCCTCAGTAAAAAACATTATCTATCTATCTATCTATATATATATATATATATATATATACATATCAGTGGCGTGGCATCCGGTCATCGCTGGATGCGGCGATGACCAAGCAATATTTTAAAACTCTTAATAAGCTTTTAAAACTCTACGATCCAGTTATAGCAGAACATTTGGAGTTCATGTATAAGTGAAGGTAAGATTTAAAGTTTCTTTTTTGAACATTCAACCATTGAATTTTAGAGTTAATAATTTTTCACCATAAACTTAATAATTGCGATGACCACCGAAAATTTTCACGCCACGCCACTGATACATATATATGTCACTTTCTTCTGGACACGATAACTTCCACAATTCTGCATAAATCTCTTCCAAACTGATACATAAAATCAAGGGGCATAAAATCTCGGTCAAGTTCGTTAATGGGCAAAATCAGACCAAGGGGCTGGAAATAGGGAAGGGTTTTGTGAAAACCAAAAACACCGCATAACTTGTTTATTTTTGTACATATCAAATCAGTTTAAAGTTTTTATTACTTCTAAAAATAGGACCAAAAATGTATGTATCACAGATTTTTGACAAATTTAAAAATGGGCTCAAGCGGCACAAAAAACAAGGTTTTTGGGAGAAAAAAATCCTAACTTCGTCAATTCTCAAGATATCAAATACAATTAATTTTATTATACATCTCCTTAATATTATCTACAGCTTTTATATTCACAAGTTTTCGATAGGACCAATTAGTACCGCAAAAAATAAAAAATAAAAACGAAAACAAAAAAGGGGACTGAAGAAGAAAAATTTCCATAACTCCGTCAATTCACAAGATATAAAATCCCCATGAATTTATCATATATCTTCTTAATATTGTCTTCAACATTTATATAGACAAGTTTTTGATAGGACCAATTCTTACAGCAAAAACAAATTAAAAATACATAGCGGGTGAAGAAAAAAATCATCTTATTAAGGGTGTATTCAAATCCAAACTGCTTATTTTCTTACTCATTTTTAAATTCATTTTTGCTCTCAAACGCATCCAATTAGTAGATTCTCTTCTTCAGAAACTATATAATGTACCGTTATGATCAATTTTTTTGATAGAGGCAGAATATATTTCAAAAAATGATGTCAAAGTGGGCATTTTGAACTTAATTTCCCGAACCAATTGTGTTAGAAACGAAAAATATTGCCCTACTGAGAAAATAATTGTTTATTAATCAAGCTTCAATTAATTGAAAGAAAAATAAAAACACATGTCGCTTATAGCTCTTGTCAAAAATCACGTCAGTATTTTTTCTATTAAAAATGAATCTGAAAATGTGCCAGAAAATTTGGAGTTGTTGTGCATGGAAAAGTATTTTTTTTTTTTTTTTTTTTTTTTTTTTTTTTTTTTTTTTAAATACCGCCTTAACATGATTTTGATAAAACCAGCTTTTATATAAAAATTAAATAAAAACTCGTCAAAAGCGGCAAAATATAACTGTTAAAGTGTATTTATATCTAATCATGACTTAGTGTTTGTTGGTGAAATTAGTATACTTAACTTCGAAATCTACCTCCGCCTGTAGGCCGGGCTGCTGGGATTTTTTTATCCCCTTTTTTTAAACGCAATATTTTTTTTTCTTTCTTCTTGGTTATGAAAAGTATCTCGCAAGATTTAATTTTAAAATAATGTTTAGAAGATTTAAATTTTAAAACGCAATAATTTATTTAAGTTACTTTAAATGTTTTCACTCAAAACGGTGTTTTAAAGTGTTTTTAAATTAATGGAATAAATTTTCAGGAACATAATTTACAGTTTATTCGCGACGAGGCAAATAAATTTTCTAGATGAAAATGGGGTCTCAACCTGCTTCATCAATCAAAAATACTGATTTGAATTTAACAATAATATATTTTATTCTTTCAAATAACGTTTATTAATATTTTCATTCTAAGGTTATTTTTAAAAAATCATATATTTTCAATTCAATTATTACACTTCGATTAATACAATTTCATTATTTACCATTATTTATTTACAGAATAGATAACTAAAAGTTTTGCAATTTATTTTTTATATACACTTTTGTCTAATGAATTACTGAACATAAAAATGTTCATCATATTACATGCTATTTCTTTCAAAAAATAAACGACACTTTTTAAGAAACTGTTTTTTTTTTAAGTATTATGTATACTATTATTTTTATTAAGAATGGTTATGGACATATTTTTGAGTCAACAAATCTTTTTATCTTTGTGTAAATTGCTAATACTTGCACAATTAGTTGACAAAAACAGCATCTCTAATAAAATATTTATTTGCTTAAATTCAAGACGTATATTTCATACAAAAAAAAAAAAAAAAAAAAAAACAAAAAAAAAACAAGAAATTGAAATTGAAAAGAAAGTCATTTTAGTATGCATTTGACATAAAACGTTATAACAGTGACAAATTTAAAATTGAAATGTGCATTTAAAATTGAAATGTGCATTTAAAATTGTGAAATGTTTATTTATAGGTCATATGTTTTTTATTCTCTGAAGCAACAACCACGCTTTTATTTCTTTTGCAAAATAAATAAATAAATAAATAAACAAATTTAAAAGGAATAATTCAAACTACTTCTACATTCAAACAAAGCAAATATAATTCTCTTTGTTACCAAATTTATTTTATGTATATTACTGTTTGTTCTAGTGTTAAAATAATTTCTTTTGATAACATATATTTATGTTCATTACTTATTCAGCACTACTTCACAATGACAAACATAAAATATAAAAAGACTGTTCGAAAAATTTTTAACACAAAATATTTTTTATGTAATTCAATTTATATAACGAAACTATTTGTTTGCTTATTTATTACAGACACGATGCACTTTAGTTTTGTGAAATAAATCATTTTCTTTAAAACCTTAAATAACAGGAATGAATAAGAATTAAATAAAAGCAATAGAAAAGAATGCATATGTCACAACAAATTCATACAGTTAATAGTAGTTTGTTCATTTTCTTTAAAACTTCTTAGAATCTAAAATTATGTTTCAAATAAAATTGACAAACGCTATTTCAAATATTTTTATTTATTTATTTGCATGTTTATTCTTTAATATTGAGTAACCGTATTTTTTTTTTCATTTTCACAGAACTATTACACAACCGTAATTTAACTGTATTCTAACCATGTTATTGCCTATGTTATAGCCAAAATTGAATTAAATTACCGTTATGTAACCATTTTCTATAAAAGCTATCGAACAACTGGTCAGTTTGCTGCAAAACTTTAACAATGTAGGTAGATTAACACACAAGGAGATCCCATGCTTTCAGGAACATGATTCATTAAGTATACACATTATTTTAACTTATTTCTGTTTATAAAAGAAACATTGAAAAGCTATATTGTTACAAATTTTATAAGCAATAATGCAAGGGGTACTTTTTATTGCAAAACAACAAACAAGGAGAGGGCCAACGTTGGTAATCACAGATTTTGATTATTTTAATATATGTTGTAGGGTAGAGACCCCTTAGTCTCAGGATTAGTAGGATTTTATACAACTTAGTTGGATTTTACACAACGCTCCTTAGTTCTTGAGAAACCTGGGGAGTAGGGGGTCTAATATTAGTATACATCTTAAATGCTTGCTCTGTAACAAAAGGGTATGTTGGTTGTAGCTCTGTTGGTACGGCGTTTGCTGGCTGTTCCGCGTGCCCGGGTTCGATTCCCGAACGCGCTACATTTGTTTTTCTCATTTTTTGTTTTATAAATATACTTGTAATTATAATTTAATAATCTCAATTAAAAATTTTAATATCGTACATCAATTATAATGTTAACAAATTTAAATTTATCATTTTTTATTTTGAACCATTATTTCTCCTCCTTTAAAGAGGTTTAAAAAGAAATTGTACCTATTATTGAATAATAAAAATTCCAAAATCGCAACAAAGCTGTTGTGGTGCCATCTAGTTATGATAAAATAAAACATATTCAAATAAAATAAAAATAAAAGCAAAAATAAGATAAAGGAGAAAGCAAAATAATTGAAAGCGCAAGCATAGGTATTACAAATTTAAAAATCTTTAATATGCAAAAAAATTGGTTGTGATTTATTTCTGATGCTAATTTGTAATATAATTATGCTTGTTACTTTAAAAACAGAGTAATAGTATCATCGTATGACATCCCTTTTTAAAGCAAAGCATAAATGATGTTTCTTTATAGTCACGAGTTGACACAATTGTTCAATATCATTGAATCGATAAAGAATATATGAAATATATTTTAAAAGTGATTTCAAGAAAATTAACAGTTTTATGATGTTTTATACAACTATTTAGTTGAAAGTAAAAAATTAAATAGGTTAAAATTGTAATTGACATACAATATTATAAATTTTAATTGACAATGAGATTATTAAGTTATAATTACAAGTATATTTATAAAACAAAAAAATGCGAAAAACAAATGCAGGGCATTCGGTTATCGAGCGCGAGGTCGCGGATCAGCCAGCAAACGACATACCAACTGAGCAATGACCAACCTATCATTTTTGTTATAAAGTAAGTATTTAAGTTTTGTACTAATATTTGAACCCCCGGTTTCTCAAGAACTAGGGAGCGTTGTATAAAATCCGTTGAACCTTAGACTAAGGGGTCTCTACCCTATATATTAAAATAATCAAAATCTGTGATTACCAAGGTTGGGCCTCTTCTTGTAAGATACGAGGGCTGTATGGTAAGTACCTGGCCTCGGCCAGAAATGGAACTGCTAGAGTTTAAAAAATGATTTATTTCGCAATGGTGACCTTTTCACAACAAACTTAGCTAATCGCCAAGTCGCTACGTCGTTTAGTTTGTGAGTGGTAGCCATTTCGATAGAACAACTTTGGTGATATTTCAACAATGGAAAAATTTGAATATCGAGCAGTGATAAAATACCTGTTCTTGAAAAAGAAAACTAATGACGAGATTAAAGCGGAACTCAGCGAAGTTTATGGGGACTCTGCACCTTCGTTATCAACCATAAAATATTGGACAGCTGAATTCAAACTCGGCCGTACAAGCATTCTTGATGAAGAACGTTCAGGTCGTCCAACTGAGGTTATGACATCAGAAATGATCGAAAAAATCCACGATATTCCATAAATGATCGGAGAGTGAAAGTACGCGAGATTGCTGAGACTGTGGGCATCTCAATTGAATGGGTGCAAAATAGTTTAACAACTCATTTGAATATGAAAAAGCTTTCAGCAAGATGGGTGCCGCGATTGCTCACTATTGACATTAAAGACACTCGTATGTCAATTTCAAAAGAATGTCTGGCGAAATTAAAGCGCAATCCAAATGATTTTTGGCGTCGGTTCATAGCAGTTGACGAAACATGGATTCATCACAGTACGCCAGAGACTAAAGAACAGTCCATACAGTGGGTTTTTTGGGGACAACCTGTGTCAAAAAGGCTAAGGCGACTTTATCTACGAACAAAGTCATGGCTACAGTGTTTTGGGATGCACGTGGCATAATTCTAGTCGATTACCTTGAAAATGGCAAAACGATCAATGGAGAATATTATGCCAGGGTACTGGATCGTTTCGACCATGTTATGAAAGAAAAACGTCCGCATTTGGCGAAGAAAAAAATTATCTTTCATCAAAACAATGCACGCGTGCACACCTGTGTCGTCGCCATGGCAAAATTCCACGAATTAGGATACGAACTGCTGTTTTATCCACCCTATTCGCCAGATTTAACCCCTAGCGATTATTTTCTATTTCCAAATATGAAAAAATGGCTCGGTGGAAAAAAATTGACTCTAACGATAAGGTTATTGCTGAAACAAACGCCTATTTTGAAAGGTTAGAGAAATCGTATTTTTTAGAGGGAATAAAAATAATAAAAAAGAGTTGGGCTAAGTGTATCAAACTAAAAGGAGATTATGTTGAAAAATAAATCTCATTTTAGACATAAAAATGCATTTTTCTTGTCAAGGACAGGTACTTATCATACCGCCCTCGTACATCTTTTATTCAAATGAACGGACTTATCTAACTATATTTTTCAGCATAACATGCAAAATAATTGCAAAGAAACTAGCTTAACCCCTTGGGGACGAGCGACACATATACGTGCCGGAAATAGGCCTAAGAATCCTCGTTTATCCTCACCAGTAAAATTTTACTGTAAAATTTGCCTTATTTAATCCGAGCATTTTCCCGATTTGAATAGGCACAAACTTCTGTTTTTTAAAACCGGTAGCAAAGTAATAAACATTTCGTAAAAGGCTCCGGTCGCGAAGGGGTTAACAGTGATGCAAATTTTTACACACTCATGTTTAATTTCGTTTGTAGTCTGCCGGTATATCTGGGACAAACCTTGATATCGGTTATTGTTGCACTTTCGTCGAATGTCAAGTGTCAAGCCTCGATTTTCACAAACGCCGCACGGATGTTCCATGTCAATCAGAATGCAATATTAATGTAGCTTTACAGACATACGCCATCAAAGGAAAGGGACAGAGGCAAAACATTATTTTACATTTGTGACTGAAATCGCATTTTAACGAACCGAATTTACTGAAATTTTGCGAACCTGTTGTTATCCACATTATAACATATTAAAATAAATCATGTGTATACTACTGTAAATAGCTGGGAGAATTTTACGGGAAATACAACTTTTTCTATCTAAGCTGTCAAATCCTCAAATTTGCATTTTTTTTTTTTTTTTTTTTTTTTTTTTTTTCGTGCAAAAATGTTCTATCCATGGGAAAACCTCATTTGTTGAAAGACATAATCCGTTGTGTTGAAATTTTGCAAGGAATCTGTGCTGCAGTAATTTCACTGCTGCATTTTTTATGGGGAATAATCATGTGATTCTAGGCCTTACCACATCAGCCAATTCTCAAAAACGAAATTTATGTTAAATAATGTTAAGTTTTGCATTAAAGGCGTGTTTTTTTTTTAACTTTAATATTATATTTTCTGTAATATATATTTCAGTTTGCTGTGTTTATTTTAATTGAGCACGTTGTTTTTATTTACTTGAAGAACTATAGTAAGAAATGTAATTGTTATACAAATAAAATAAATAAAAGAAAAATGTATATCTAATGAAATATCTGTGTGAATTATCAAAAATGTTTTATATTAAAAATAAAAAATTGGAATTAAAATGCAAATCATTCAGGCACGTAATTGATACAGAGCATATCTATGCAATGAGATATTTTAAATTGAAATGTCTGTCATTATTTGACTTTCTCAAATTTATTTTTCAATGTTCTCTTAAGCAAAAATAGACTTTTATTTGCACTGGTAATTAAATTGATAATGTAAAAGAAAAGAAGGCATTAATATTTAATATTTCCCCAAATTCAAACAATTCAAACAAAATATCTTGTAATTCTCTATACGAAAAATTTTTTTATTAGATTTTTTGATTGAATATTTATTTATTAAAATTGTTTCATCTGATAGCATACATTTCTATTCATTATTTGATTCAATTACTTGAATTTTGTATCCAAATTAAAAACAAATATATATAAAGAAATTATATTAGAAAGCAGTTTACCCAATGTTTTCGAAGATTAGGGTTACTTTTAAAGTAAAGCAGTAGAAATATGACTTTTATACAAATAAAACTTGCCTTCTAGTGATAATATGAATAACATACGTTTTTAGCGTTCTTCTTGCTAATAAAAATTCATTTTTCCATTATCAGTGCATAAAATCATTTTATGTAGTAAACAATATTGTTTTCTTTTAAAAATACGCGCTTTTCCTAAATTAGTGCGTAAAATAATTTAGTCTATTTAAAACAAAAATATATTTTTACATAAAGAAATTGTTTTTAAATAGACTGAATGTTTTCAAACCCTAATAATGGAAAAATGTGTTTTTGGTGCCAGAAAATGCTGGAAATTCTTAAAATTCAACGTGTCATAACTCGCCAAGTTCTTTTAGGTAGCTTTCATTACAAAAAGCTACCTATTGCAGCCGTTTGGAGTAAAACGATTTAAAAAAATTTGGTATATTTTCATCGATCATGACCCCGAAACCACCCTCCGTGCAAAATTGACATATATATATATATATATGTCAATTATTATATTATATATATATATGTCAATTATTATATTATATATTATATATATATATATATATATATATATATATATGTCAATATGTATATTACAATTTTGCAGAGTTTATTTGAAGCGGCATTAAAACAAAATTACACATGTATTATAAAAAATAGTTTTGAGTTACTTAACAGATTGAAAGGTTTGAGTAATATTAAAGGTCTATATGTTTATGATTTTGAAGATTTATATAACAGCATTGATTTAAATGATCTTAAAAATAAAATATTCGAATTTTTTAAGAGGTACAATATTTTGGGTAAAAATTTGGATCATTTGACAAATTTATTTAATTTCGTAGTTAATGAAAATTATTTATTCGATGGTAAGCATGTGATTCAGCAGATTAGGGGTATACCTATGGGGGGTAGTTGCAGTTCGGTACTTGCAGATATTTATCTATTTTTATACGAGGTTAAAGAGACTACGGATAAGGATTTTTTAAGTTTCAGATATATTGATGATGTATTGTTAGTAAGGATTAACGATTCCAATAGCGATTTAAATTTAGTCTACTATCCCCAAGGTTTGATATTAAAAAAAACTTCATATGACGCAAAGCATGTAAATTATTTGGATCTCACTATCGACATTGAGAGGGGTGGATTACGGACTTGCATTTATGATAAGAGAAAGGATTACAACTTTGAAACTATTAAGATATTAAATTTTAATTCCAATGTGCATATTTCCATTTTCAGAAATATCATTATCAATAGTTTAATAAGGATAGCAAAGTTAAATTCTAATCATAATAGTATAATAAATGGCATTATAAATCTCTATCAAGATGCAATGGATCAGAATTTTCCTATTAGTTTGTTAAATAGTTTGGCAAACAATTTCGTCAGGGATAAAGATTACTGCGATGCTTTACTTTTGGCGATTATAAATATCGCCAAATAATCGTAGGCTTTATAAGGAGCTCTGTCTGGATGTGTCGTTCTTTTTGAATTGGGTTGCTGCTTTGGATGGACAGTTTTAAAGTGTTCTTTTCGAATTCGGTTACTGCTTTGGATGGCCAGTTTTAAAGTTTTCTTTGGCCAGTATGGTCTTGACAGATATGGGGGAAGTTTCATGAGTAATTGCCGGTAAAACCCAGCATGCAAGTCTTTAGCCTTGCAACCTGTCTCCATTGGTTGTTTTCTTTTCGTTCATGGTTTAGTTAGTAAGTTTTTCCATGGTTATTTTGTTAATTTTCTCTATAGTTCAGTAGTTTTGGGTTTGGATGTGTAGTGTGTGTTTTTTGGTATATATATATATATATAACCTTTGTCACACTGTAACTCTCGTATTTATGAACCGATTTGGATGTAATTCGGTGTGTACATAGTACATACCAATGTCTCGACCCAGTTCGTTGACCAGCTTCATCCGCCATTTTGTTTCGAAATGGCGGCCATTTAAAATTTTAAAAATATTTTAATTTGAAATGTGGGTTCGATTCCCTGCTTGGACATTTTTCACTAAGTTGGTTTACGCCTTGTGAGCAATGTGATAATTCACGTCTTTGATATTTGATAATAGATTGCAACATAAACTTTGTTCGTATCAAATAGTTCAACAAGTTTATTATTGCGACGTGCAGTTGTGTTTTTCGATTATTAAAAAAAGTGTAAATTTAATGTATATTTAATTTAGTGGTTGAATACTTTTTTTTACTTAGGTATCTAGGTACTCATAGATACTTTAGGTTAGAATGTTTTGAAGTAAGTACGTTAGAAATATATTTTATTATATGGACTTTTAAGGCACGTATATAATCTAATATTTACTTCTATGCCTAAAACAAAGACGTACAATGGCTATTGATGCTTTCAATTGGGCGACCATCAGTCCTTCAATTTCAGGAGAGATGGCCACATGAAATCGAGGAGAGATGGCCACCATTAATCAATATTTAAGAATTATACGGAGATGATTTTAACTAAATATAATTAATTTCAAAATAAATATATAAATTTTATGTTTATAAGTATATTAATTTATATAATTACTTAAATTTTAACTGATATAAATATTTCAATAATAATATATATAAGACCTAACGATTTATTTGTTTCAGAAAATACTGAAAAACGTCGGATACTTTCATAACAAAAACTGATAAATTTGATAATTAAACTAAATCAACATAATAAACATAAAATTAACGCGAGAAAAAAAAAAAAACAAAAAAAAAACGTGCCAGTAGAAAAAAAAAAAAAAAAAAAAAAAAAAAAAAAAAAAAAAAAAAAAAAAAAAAAACGAAATGCATTTAAATTATCAGATTTATTACTGCGTTGGTTGTACAAAACAATATAATATTACATACAAAAAGGATGTCGGGATACAATGCATAAAGTACCTGAAATGGTTCTATGAAACTAGTAAAATTTATCAAGACCTTTGCGAAACATGAGTTAAGATTGTCCAAAAGGTGAAGTATTGAAATTATACTTCAAATTTTGTTTATTCGAGTTTTATTCACTCATTTTCCATCATATAACTGCATCTTTACAAATTGCTATATGCTTTTCATGATTAACTATATGAAATGTGTTATTTTTTTGCTATTTAAATTAACTTTTTCTTTCTTGTATTGGATGGCCATCTCTCCTCGGCTTTAAGGAGAGATGGCCATCTTCCATTTTAATTTCAACTTTGTTTAACACTTTTTGCTTTTAATATTTAATTATTTTTTGCATAAAACATTATGAGTATATGCATAATAATTTTAAATATGCATAAATATTTCTTGTATTTGAATTCTAAAATTTTTTATTTAAATCTTTAAAAACTATGGCCATCTGTCCTAGAGTTACCCTATTGAAGTAAATGTATTTAATATAATTCACATAATTCATGTAATGAGGAAGAACATCTGAAACAACTTTTTTGATTGGCATTATTTGTCTATGAAAAGTTTTAAGATTTACATAAAATCGGCTAATGATAGTAAAGAACATCCATGATTACTAAATAGAATTTTTTCTGTACTTCAACGTATAAGTATTAAGTTGTGTGTATCACCCTTTACAAAAGCGATTTGCTTTTAATGAAAATATTCATATCGCATTTTAAACTTTTCACTGTTTGTATATATCTACTAAAAATAAAACATTTTTTAGAAGCTTTTTTTTAAAAGAAAAAAAAAGTGGAATTCATATGGCAAGCATTCACACTCGTAATTGACATTTGAATATTCCAAGCTAGTATGAATTTATAATGGAAACAATATATATAGTATATAAGAATCATCCTATAATTCCCCTTTTTAATTAAAAACTAAGTTTATCAGTTTTCTCATAAATTGTCATATTAAGTTTCATTAAACTTATTCTATGTTAGTTAATTTTTTTCATTACCCAGTTTAATGTAACTCTTATATAGGCTTAAATTAGCTAGAAGCTTTCATGTAAAAGATAAAAAAAAATTGATTTAACAAAAATCATGTTGATAATTCACGTGAATACGAAAGAGAAAACGAATTTATAATCGAAATAGCATATATGAGGGGCTCAGAACCATAGTAGACTAAGACCAATGAATTTATAATGGAAACAGTATATATAGTACATAAGAATCATCCTATAATTCCTCTTTTTAATTAAAACTAAGTTTATTAGTTTTCTCATAAATGATCATATTAAGCTTCATTAAACTTATTTATGTTAGTTATTTTTTTTTCAATATCCAGTTTAATGTAACTCTTATCTAGCCTTAAATTAACTAAAAGCTATCATGTAAAAAAAAAAATTGATTTAAGAAAAATCATGTTGGTAATTCACGCGAATACGAAAGAGAAAACGAATTTATAATCGAAACAGCATATATGAGGGGCTCAGAACCATAGTAGACCAAGTCCACTTAAAAAAAAAAAAAAAAAAAAAAAAAAAAAAAAAAAAATGAGATAGCTTATGTAGAAGGTGCAGTAAACTGCGTTTTATCTACTGCCATAGTGCACCTAGTCTGTAGTTCACATACTTTCCCATAGATTGCATCTGTGTCCAGAGTTGGTGAATTAATACAAGAAACCTTCACAACCTTACTGAATCAAGTCCATTCATCAGTGTACATCCATCACTACTTTTTATCTGTGACCCATTATTGTCTAAATCTTGCCTCATTGCTATCATAAAAGTTGTATTTTAAATAAGTAACGACTTCAAAATTTCTGATGAAAATTAAACGTTCGTGAATCAGATGTATAAAATATGAATGGAAAATAATATTGTTTTTGATGACCAACCCTTCCTCAAAAAAAAAAAAAAAAAAAAAAAAAAAAAAAAAAAAAAAAAATGTAAAAATACCGGCAGCGATTTCTTAAAAAAAACATTACAAGGAAAAAAAAAACTCTAATCACAAAGTTCGATCTTAGACCTAGAGAGGAATGTACGACATAGAATAAGACAACCGTCAAAGAGAAATTCTATTTCAAAGTCTTCAGCAAAAAGTTTAATTTACACTTCAAGCCGCCAAGTAGAGATACATGTAAATTGTGTGATGACACATCAATCAAGCTCTCAACCAAAAAAGATGAAAACACTTGAAAAAGTCTTGAAATCGAAGGAGAGCTCCACTTGCGGATAGCTAAACAGGCTAGAGAGATAATGAAAACTGATAAAATTAAAGCCTCCGATGAAACTTACTGCTGTACATTCGACTTGAAAAAAGCAGTACCCTTTCTAAGCTTTCAACGTACTTAGCTTATTATAAACGAAATCTGTATGTTTATAACTTTGGGGTGCATTCCTTTAATAATAATATGGGATACATGTACATCTGGGATGAAATAGATGAAATACAGAGAGGAAGCGGTTCTCACGACCTTTCTAGCATTGTTGCAAGACACCATTAGAAACTTGTAATTCGATTGAAACAGCAACTATCAAGAAGCAACAGACCTATTTTCCTGGAGACTGGAAGGAAAGTATTATGAATTCAAAGAGGAAATATCCTAAATTTGATATCATTGAAGATAAGAATTCCGACTTTCTTCCTACTATAGCTTTGTACAAAAGTATCACAAACAGAAAGAAGCATACCGGGGGAACTTGTTTTAGTTGGCTGGATATTGGATGGCTTCGAGATAGAGGTTCTCTTTTCATGTTCGCAAAATAAATTTGAAAAATCTGGCTCGTGGGTGCAAGTTAGTTTCTTTGTCAAAAGTCAGTCAAGATGCTTAGGGCCTTGAAAATTTACATATTTTGGCCAAAAAGAAAGATATGGTGGATCTTCTGCCATGCAATCCGCCAATTCATCGCGTTTACTTCAAGAATCTTCCAGCCGAGATGAATACCAAGTTCCAAACTACATTCTCTAGAGTACATCATGTGACGTTGATGATGATGATGATGATTGTATTGTGCACAGTGAATGATTTACGATAACTGGTAATATCTTTCACTGTTTGAGTAAAAAATAGAATTAGTAAATATAAATCAAAATAAAGAGTTTTTGTAATCATAATAAATAAGTCTTTATTTACAGATGGAAATTTCACAACCATACTAGACCAAGTCCTTACTTTTTTTAAACATGAATTTTTAATAGAAATATTAATTTGTCACTCGTAAAAGTAGCGTGCTATAAAAATTGTACTTTAAATTGAATATTACCTCACATAATTCGTATAAATCACCTGGCCTGAATTAAATATTTATTAAGAACTTTAAAGCGTTTTTATTCACAATAAAGAAAAATGGACTTGGTCTACAATGGTTGTGTGCCCCTCATATCTATTTATATAAAATCCAAGTCTCTGTGTGTCCCTCACTATTCCGGTAGGACCGCCTCACTGAAATGAGTAATTGTTGAAAAATATTAATGCAGGGTTACCACAGTAGCGCCAAATGTTAGCCAACTTGGCGATAGCTGGCTAATTTGGCGAAATTCCCATTTAAAACCATTAATCTTTCATAATGGAGGTCACCGAAATTTAATTTAAACTCCACTCTTTTAAGATATTTTTTCGAAATCTATGAGTGAGAATTTAAAGTACATCTTTACATCTTCCTCCCGATGCTACTAATAAAATAACCGCCAATAGACAACGGTGTACTGTGTGATCTCCTAACTGCCCGATTTTAATGTGCTTTTGGTACTTTTCCAGTATAGGTGCCTTGGCGAAAAAGGAAATTCGGTAACATTTTCCGGGAACCTATTCACTGTTTCATTTTATATACACACGCATTTTTTTTCGATATTTATAGGATTTACTTAACATAAAAAAGCCGTTTCTCTAATTTTATACAGAAATAGATGTAATTTGTACATAAAAACATCAATAATACACATATAAAACAAACAAAAACGCTCATCAAATTTGTTTTCATAGCTGTTTATATGATTTGACAACAAATCTCGATATTTTCCCGTTACACGGACACAATGCCAAAATTTATGCTAATGCGCCAATTATTTCAAAATGCTAAAAGATATTTGTAATTTTATGCCAGCAGTTTAATATGAGTTTTATTTTATTGCTTTATTTTATAGCAGTTATTTGTTCACTTATTTTAAGTATATATTTGTGATATGATGAAATAGTTCGTAAAAGTCTGGAATTTTCAAATGTTATATTTTTTAAATGCTCACTTTAGTATCGACAATGATTTTTCTTTTATTTTTCAAATGCTTTAATTCACGATTTTGCGCCAACTATTACGCTTGGCGACAATGGTGTCCGCATAACGGAAAAGTACCCAAATCTCACTTTCAGATGACCAAATTACACCAAGCTTTTTTAAAAAAAATGCCAAAGCCCCTACAGTGGAAAAGTACCAAACTGTCTATTATTTTGCGCTATCCGTGTTATAGTTTGTACTATATGCAAGGGGAGAGGAGCGAAGAGTTTAAACATTAAATATTAAAGTTTCGGCACAAATGTCATATATGTCGCGATTTTTTCTGACGCCAATGTCATATACACAACGGGTATTTAACTGGCGCCAGAGTGTCGTAATTTTGCTTGATATGGTAATCCGGATGTTGTTGTTTATGCTGTTGATGTTTTCGCCGAATTGGCGTCGGAAAAAAATTGCTCCAATATATGATAACGTATATGACAACTGTACCAAACTTTCTATAAAGCAGTATAAGACTAAAAAATTAAGAATAAAATAAATGCAAAATAAGACTAAAGAAGAAAGGAAAATCATGCGTTAAGCATAGACTATGAAACACTTTCCAACACATCCTAAATGCCTCAACAAAACTTCGTTATTTAGGGAAATAAGGTAAATAAGATAACATTACTTCTTAGAGATCCCGTCGAACAATTTCGCCAAATTATATAAATCGTCGAATCAATAGTAAAACATTAATAAAAATACAAATAAAACGTCGAATTAATGGTTTTATTGGCCATTATTGGCATTTAATTAATTAATTAATGGCAACCATTATTGGCAATTAATCTTACAATTTGGCGACAGTAATTTGGTCGACGGGATAACTAAGAAGTACCAAGATAACTAAGTAAACATTTTAGAAAACGCATAAAAAAATTTAAAAATTGATTTCAGCAGTTACCGTCCATAGCCAATAGTACCGTTATTACATGCCACTATTTAGCTAAAATTAAATTTAAACTACTCTTAAAACTACTGAAATCACATTTCCAGATATTATCATGCATAGACGGTTATGTATCCAATTCTTTGCGTGACCATGTATATCATTTTATCTATATTCTACAAACATTTCTTAGGAAATTAAATGCAGTTCAGCGTAAAAATGCATAACTCCTTTAAAAACCACCTTTAAGCAATTTACTCTCATACTCAGTAACACTTACGAATTATTTTGTGTAGCCCTGCATATGAACTGTAGCATTTATACACACAGTATAGTATGCATAAATGTAGTGAAACATAAAAGCACATATCATAATTAAAAATGCATTTCTAGCAATCATTGCTTATGTACAATACTTCGGAGAAAAGTTTCTTGGCGAGAAAGAAGTTTGCCAACGTATTTTCTGGCAACCTATTTACTGCTTCATACTCACAAGCAATTTTTTCCATATGTATACAATTTGACACAGAATTCATATTGGCGCGATTTTTTTCCGACGCCAATTTGGCGAAAACATCAACAGCATAAACAACATTCGGGTTACCATTACAAGCAAAATAACGACACTTTGGCACCAGTTAAGTACCGGGTGCGTATATGACATCGGCGTTAAAAAAAAAAAAAATCGCGCCAATATGGGCGTATATGAGATCTGTGCCGACAATTTAATATAAAAAAAGCTATTTACCCATTTTTATAAAGAAACAGAAGTAATTTCTGCACAGATGTCATATACGCATGGGGGTTGGCGTGATTTTTCTATGACGCCAATTTGGCAGAAATCTCGCTTTCGAATACCAGTTACTTATATATTTTTCAATTATTTGCTATTATTTTGAAAAGGAAATAACTATAAATAAATAAAAGTTTGAATAATAACTATAAAACAAAGCAGTTTATATATTTAAAAAACAGAAAATAAAAGTAAATAAACAATTTATTAATAAATAAAAAACAATAGCCGGGTTACCATAGCAGGCAAAATAACACCATTTTGGCGCCAGTTAGGTATCCCGGTTCATATCTGAAATCTGTGCCGTAATTTGTATATAGAAAAATTTATATATATTTAGAAACGATTTTTTTATGCATATAAGTGCATATATAAACAAAGATAAAAGTTCATTAGATTTGTTTTCATATCTGTTTATGTATTTTCGCAACATATCTCATTTTCTGATGCCCTAATCGCGCCAAGTTTTTTTTAAAAATGCGCTATAATGGAAAAGTACTTAAATAAATGATTAACAGAAATAACAAATTATACAAACTAAAACTTTTTATTTCGAGATCAAAGCATTGTTTTTAATTTCGGTTAAAAATACATATATCCTTGGATAACTTCAATTGAAATTAGTTTCACAGCTTAATATCTCATTCCATAAACCTAAACAAACACAAGTGATTCATTCATCGTGAAACGTCAAAAATATTAAATCATTGAGGTAATCATTCACAAAGTAAGTTCTTCAACAATCAATGGGCAATATTCTAATGACGTCATAGTAGGTAAAATAGTGGCGGTATCGTTTGTTTATGGTTTGTAATCACAAAGATTTAATTTTGCAATGTCTCTTAGATACATTATTTTATTGTCATATTTATGAGCTCAGAACAAAAGCCTATTTTTTCATTATTTAGTTATTAAAGAAGGAAAAAAATCATAAATGCATGATTTGAAAATTTTAAATAATTTTCTTTCTTAATACTAAAAAATAACATCGGGAAGTAACAGCGTGTTTAAGTTAAATAAGTTCAACTGTTTAATTATGTTGTAATATTCAAAATAACTGTATTTATTAGATTTCAGTACTCAACATCAGGGCCCGATTAAACTTTGAAGTTTGAGGAATTACAATGTCATTTCAGGACCTTTCTTTTGGAGAAGCTTTTCTAAATTCCATATATACATGGAAAATCTTCAGTGTTAGAAATATTATTCCTAGGACTGACATAACACGAGAACGGCCTGCAATTTTACACAAGTTTTTGAAAGCTACTTTATATCAGAAATTTTACTAAAAATTGGTTACTTTTTTGTTATAGCGGCCCACACTATTAGGATTATGACAAGTTGCAGCCAATTTCGCCAACGTCGTAACCAAGATCGTGAAGCACACACATCCATATAATACCCATATAATACCATTTCATGAAATCGTATACGATAATTTAATAGTTTTTAACCTTACTTCAAGTGTGTTATTTATTTATTTTTAAGGCTCAACAATCTAAATTGTCCAATATATGGATTTAAAAAAATGTAAACAAAGATTGAATAGACATGACCGTAAAAAGCCTCAAATCTGCATAACACTTGGAACCAAACTGTGCAGATTAGTGGTCTTCTACTGTACACAGTTTTTCATAAATGTGTTTCGTTCTTAAAATGTGTTATTTTCATCTATCACTGCGGAACAAGCGAGAAAACTCATATTCTTGCACATGAGTTGTATATATCTTTATATCTAAATTTCCGTCATTTTTGACGGGCTACCTTTCTAGTAATACATAAAGAATCATTCTATAATTTCGTTTTTTAATTAAAAACTACGTTTGTTACTTTTTTCGTAAACGATCCTATTCATTTTCAGTAAAATTATGTTTTTCAATTAAATTTTTCAGTATCAATTTTAATGTAACCTTGATTTTGCATAATATCAACTAGAAACTTTCACAAATATACATATATATATATATATATATATAATTAAAAAATCCATGTATGTAATTCGCATGAAAAGATATTTAAAAATGATACAAAAGAGAAAACGAATTTTAATGGAAATAATGTATACATGGTGTTGCAAAATTCGAACGACAAATTAAGGGAGATGTAGAAGTCATCAAGTGGATGAAAAATTACCATAAAACATGGGACCACAAACCATGTATTAAGTCACAAATACGGAGTGTTTTATCCTAACTGAACTTTAATAAAAATTTTGAGAAAAATCAAAACATTACAATGAAAATGCAACGATATCGGCCCTATTTTGTGTGAAATATTATAACATCTCGAAAAGTTCTGTAAAAACAGGATGCTCAAGCAATCGATGATGCCGTATAAACTGGCAATCGCAGTCCAAAATGTGGAGCGTCAAGGGCATACCTGGCGCGCATAAGGGAAACTTCTACCACTTTTTTCGATGTTATCACATTTACAACAAAGTTGAGAATGTCTATCTTCGAAACATTTTTCTGTATAAAAATGAAATTTTGAATATTAATTAAACAGATTGTGCTTTGTATTATGCTGTCATTAGAAATTTATTAGCCTTTTACAGAATTTGTGTATTGTAGAAATTAATTTTTTTTTTTTTTTTTTTTTTTTTTTTTTTTTTACACCATAAGTCATTACGCGCATGATATCTTGAGAAAGTATGCATGGATTATCATGAAATTTGGTAAAGATACTAAACATACATGTGGGTTTAAAATGAACTACTCTTAGGCCAAAATTATTTCATTTACTATATAAAGAAAATATTTTTTGTTTAAAACAAAATGTATTTTTAATGTATAAAAATAGTCACAACAAAAAATATTACCATTTTAAATACTTAAATGTAGTTCATTTTAAACACACATGTTTGTTCGGTATATTTACCAAATTTCATAACAATCATACATACTTTCTCAAGATATGCGCGCAATGACTTATGGAGTAAAAAAAAGAGCTATTTTCATTTCAACAATACACAAATTCTGTAAAAGGCTAATAAATTTCTAATGGTAGCATATTACAAAGCACAACCTGTTTAATCAATATCAAAAATTTCATGTTTATACATAAAAATGTTTCGAAGATAGACTAATTCAAACTTGGAAGTTTTTCGTTAATTTTCGACGTGTTTAAAAGGTACATGACCCCTTAAATGTTTTATTATAACATACTTCAGTTTTCTGAAAGTCATTGCCGTCAACACAAATTGAATTAGGACAGAACACCCAGTATTTTTGATTAAATACGTGGTTTGCGACCCATGTACTATGAAAAATTTTCATCCTCTCGCTGCCCTCTATCACCACTCTTAATTTATCTGTGGAAATTTGGAGCACTCTGTAAAATAAATAAGAATTATCCTATAACTTCCGTTCTGAACGAAAACTAGATTTACCAGTTTTCTCATAAATTATCATAGTAAGTTTCATTAAACTTCTTTTGCGTTAGTTAAAAACTTTCAATATCAATCTTAACCGTATAATGCTACCCTTTGAAAAACTTACGTGAATGATAACCCTTCGTCTCCCAGACGAAAAGTAGGTGGGCGTGCTCAAAATCAATTCTAAAAGCTAGTTCGAATAAAATAACACTTCCCACAGATAACTTTATCGCACTCGATCTTCAAGTAATCCCTTTATTCATTTTCAAAGAAATATTTTAGCATATTAGCGTGATGTTACCACACGTTGCTCATGAACACGTTAGACACATGTTGCACTTCATTCTGCGCCAATTGTAATAGTAAAATGCACAGATTTTCCCTTTTTTACAGTCAGATTGTCTTTGTTGTTGAATGTTCATATCCAATTTCAAAATTTCACTTATAATTGCCCTTGTTAATTGGGGAAAAGTTGATACGTTGAGACACTTCTTCATCTAGGGAGCAAGACGATTTTCGCTTAGCGAACATCTCAAAAATGTTCATTTGCGAACATCTTTCTGGATAATCTTTTTTTTCGGATTTTTTGAGCCATGTTATGCACTTATATAGCATGAGTATGCACTAAATTGATATTTTCCACATCATAAAACTCACAAAGAGGTCATTGGCGTGTTTTTCTACTACATGACATGTTATTACACATTTGATCAAAAGAGTCTGCGGTTTCTTTTGTGGAATTATAAAATTCTATCCTTTCTGTTTTTCTACTTTATTGATTAACATTTGGATTTTCGTTGAAACTAGACAGAAGAATAAAACACTTCTTTGATTAGTATAACAGATTAATAATAGACTTGTTACATGACTCAAAAAATTTCCGATTATTTCACTACCATTCACTTGTCTAATACACTGAGATTTACACATTTGGAATCAAAATTTGACTTCAAATTTTCATTTTGTTGGGTTTGTGTTTCAACCATTGTTTTTTTTCATTTTTATTCTCAAAAGATAATTAAATCTCAAGGATAATCAAATTCTCAAAGTATAAGGGAATTCATCATTTTCATCTCTATCGCTATCTATGATTTCGTCATTTTGAACTTCAATAAAATCGCCATTTTCTGATTCAGCCCCAGAAATAGAATTTTATCCATCACTTAGTTATTTTAATAGTTCCCGGATAGCCTGAGCTTAACTCCAAAAATTTTCTCCAAGAAAACTTTTTGACATGCCACAGCAGCAATGGAAAAAATAGATTCTCAAATGCAAACATTTATGGTAACCATTCGTCTGCGAGACAAATATTATCCTGAAAACGACATGTGCACAAATATTTCGGGAAGAAAGAATATCAATAAGTGTAGTAGGTAAGGTAAAATAAAGGTACTGAGTGGCATGACCCATTTCCTGTTTTGGGGAAAGAAGGTCAAGGTTATTTGTTATGGGTTTCGTCCGGGAGACGAACAGGTGGCATTCTAGGATTAATGTAACTTTGATTTTGTCTTAAAAACCTAGAATATTTCATAAAATAATAAAAAATAAGAAAGGTATGAAATAACACAATATTTTTGTAGGTAATTGGCGCGGAAACGTGTTCAAAAATGAATGTAATTAATTTATCTATTATAATAAGGATATCTAATAAATAAGAATCATGCCTTAAACATCTATTTTAAACAAGAAAGTTACATTTAATTTTTTTTTTTTTTTTTTTCTTTATGAATGAAAGTATTAAATTTCATTACACGTTTAAACAATGTTAGTTTAAAAAGTTCAGTATCAAGCGTAATGTAAATTTGATATTGCCTCAAATAAATTATAATCTTTCATTAAAAATTTTAAATAAAAATAATAAAGAAATGAAGTTAAAACAATATCTATGTTGGTAATTGAAACAAAAATATATTAAAATATAAAATTCCAATCAAAATATCTATGATAATAAGATTATTTAATAAATATGAATGAACCCGTTACTTTATTTTTTAATCAAATAGCTATGTTTTTCATTTTTTCCTAAATGATCATATTAGGTTAAATCTATGATAATAAGAATATTTAATAAATATGAATCAACCCGTTACTTTATTTTTTAATCAAATAGCTATGTTTTTCATTTTTTCCCTAAATGATCATATTAGGTTAAATTAAATTGCTCCCATGGTGGTTCAAAAATTTATATATCAAGCATAACTTTAATTTTTCCTTAAATAAATTATAATTATTGATATAAAAGTTAAAAAAAAAAATATGTTATTAGAAATATCCATGTGATACATTCACATGAAAAGACACATAAAAAATAACTTAAAATTGAAATACATCTAATAAAGAAGAAACATGATGCAATCTACTAAATAAAAAAATATATATATATGAAATGTAATAGAACTCTATCCATGCATGAAATTGACATTAAAAGATATCACAGAGAAAAAAAATTAAATACACGGATTTTTAATAAATGAGAATTTTCCTCTAACAATATTTTAAAATTAAAACCTACGCGTATATTTTTTTTCATAAGTGATCACATAAATTTTAAAGAAACTATTTTTATCTTAGTTTAAAACTTTCAATATGTCTAGCAATCTATTAAAATTACTAATGTCATACTTAATAGAACTTTAATTTTACTTTAAAAATGAAGAAATGTTTCCGGCAAAAGATTTAAAAATTAGAATTCAAATGATAGCAATTCATGCAAATAATTGATATGAAAAGATATAAAAGTGAAAAGCGAACTTTAAATTAAAATATACGTAATATATAAGAATTTTCCAGCAAATATCTTTTTTAATTTGATACATATATACATGTGAGTGTTATTATTTTCATAAATGATGTGCATTTTTATTGAAATTTTACATGCCTTAATTAAAAAAATTCTACAAATTTAACGACGCACTAAAAATTAAAAAGTTTTATTAAATGTCAATATCACTTCGATGGTTTTAAAAATCGATTACCATCTATTATATTAAAGGTAAAAAAAAGAAATATATATATATATATTATTCAGGTATTTAATACGAAATGAAAATAAAGATAAGCAAAAATATTGTGGCTACCTATAGCAATGCTTTTCGACATGAAATTGCTTTTTAACATTTTTCAACATAGGTGAAATATATTTATGAATTCGGTTTGCCTGTCTGGCTGTCTACCTGGCCATCTCTCCATTTTCTGGCTCTCGTTAATACACTCCGATAGCCAGGAATTTATATATATATATATTATTCAGTCTTACTATAGAAATTTTGGTATTAAAAACGAAGTATTAATATTTATAGGTCATTTAAAAGGATGTAAAAAAGAATTCCGTTACATTATAGTCTATGGGGAAAATAAATTCCCGATGCATTTTAATTATGTCAAATTTAATAAAATATTATGGATTAGATATGCTTTGCTGAGGCAGGCTAAAGCAATCTTTTCTAGTGCTATAGAATAAGAAAGAAGTGTTTTCAAAATGTGAGGATACAATACCGCGCTCTCATTAAAAAAAAAAAAAAAAAAAAAAAAAAAAAAAAAAAAAAAACATTTAAGGGACACGGTACCTTTTAAACTACTTTTTCGATTTTGAACAATACTGTAATATACACTGCTCAAAACAATTAAAGGATATTTGAAGTTTTATATAAAATAAAGATATAAACGAAATTTTTTTTGCCGAAAATAGAAGAAGAGAATCACAAATACAAATTTTTCTGGTTTTCAAACTGTGGAGTATGCAAATTTTGAGTTCGACGTCAAAAACGTCGCTTCAGCGGCAGCGAATGAAATTTGACTTTCAACTGGATAAAAGAGAATGAAGACAAGGATGATCGGCATTCAGTGATTGCTTTGTTTCGATGAGTACGATGTCTCAGCGAAGTCATTTGACAGATTCAGAAGCTTTGAGAGTTGTTGGTAGGTTAGAAGGGGGCCAAACTCAAGCCGAAGTAGCGCAAGCCATTGGAGTGTCACAAAGTGTCATTTCCAGGATCTGGAACCGTTTTTTGGAGAGTGGATGTGCAGGCCGAAGACCAGGGCAAGGTCGTAGACGGGCAACAACGCCCAATGAAGATCGGTATTTAGCGTTAACAGCTCGGAGACACCGAACCATGAACGCTATTCTTCTCCAACAACACCTTCGCTCGGCTACAAGCACCACGATTTCAACTCAGACTGTCCAAAACCGGCTCCATGCTGTAGGTCTGTATGCTCGCCGACCGATGGTATGTGTTAGATTAACATCAAGGCATCGTCGCGACCGCAGGGAGTGGGCAACTGAGCATGTCAACTGGGGGAGAAATGAATGGAGCAATATTCTGTTTTCTGACGAGTCTCGTTTTTCTGTGCATCCGGATAATAGGCGTATTTTCATCTGGAGGGACCGTGGCAGTAGGAATAATCCTGCGTTCGTGCACGAAAGTGTCAGATTTGGCGGTGGAGGAGTGTTGGCGTATGGTGGCATCTCCATTGACGGGCGCACTGACCTCTACATCATTCGAGATGGAGCTCTGACTGGTCACCGATATAGGGATGAGATCCTCAGACCTATTGTAGTCCCTTACGCTGCAGCAATCGGAGATAACTTCATTTTAATGGACGATAACTGCAGGCCACATCGTGCAAACCTGGTGGAGGATTTCCTTTTCGAGGAAGGAATCGTTCGAATGGAATGGCCAGCGTGTTCTCCAGACATGAATCCAATCGAGCACGTTTGGGACGCTCTAGGAAGACGAGTTTCTTGCCGCCAACAACCCCCACAAACTCTCCAAGAACTGGAAAGAGCCCTTCTGGAAGAGTGGGGCAGAATACCCCAACTCGTCATTAATAGCCTCATTGAGTCCATACCTCAAAGGTGTTCAATGTTGCTGGCCGCCCGTGGAAACCATACCCCCTACTGAAAATGATTTTCTTTGAAGAAAACACCTTTTCTTATTCTTTTTTTCTCATATGCACAAATTGTGTTTTTTCCCTTTAGTACACAAATGCGCAATAAAATGCATTTTTTCTGCCAAACATGTGTAATTTATTCTCATATAACCTACTATGTCTGTCGACCATGTATCAATCAGCTAAACAGTTTACCAGATACAAAATCCACCTAAAACTGCAATATCCTTTAATTGTTTTGAGCAGTGTACTTAAATATAATGTCACTACAGATATTAGGTACCATAAAGCAAATATAGTTTCATATAATTAAAAAAAAATAATCTTGTAGAACAGCCTATTTAACTAAAATTTAAATTTAAAATATATATATATATATATTTTTAAATCCCTACTACTTTTTTAAATATGAATATTTTTGCTTCAATTTTTTTCCATAATCCTAAAAACATACTACATAAAATTGTGCATGGATTTCACATTCAAGGTTATAGTTATTTTTTTTTAAGAATTTAAATTATTTTTCCTTGATTTTTTACTATACAAAACAGAAAAAGATTCATTTTAAATGTAATTTTCCATACATCTAAAAATGTAGTACAACCTAAGGAATATGGAGAAAAAAATTGAAGAAAAAATATCCATATTAAAAAAGTAGTAGGGATTTAAATTTATTATTTTTATTTTTTTAAATTTAAATTTTAGTTAAATAGGCTATTCTACAAGATTTTTTTTTTTAAATTATATGAAATTATATTTTCTTTATAGTACCTAATATGTGTAGTGACATTATATTTAAGTATATTACAGTATTATTCAAAATCGAAAAAGTAGTTTAGAAGGTACTGCGTCCCCTTAAAAGGATGAACAAAAGAATTCCGTTACATTATAGTTTACGGGGAAAATAAATTTCCGATGCATTTTAATTATGTCAAATTTAATCAAACATTATGGATTAGATATGCTTTGCTGAGGCAGGCTAAAGCAATCTTTCCTAGTGCTAAAGAATAAGAAAGAAGTGTTTTCAAAATGTGAGGATACAATACCACACTCTCATTCAAAAAAAAAAAAAAAAAAAAAAACATGTAACTGATAAAATGTTCATTAAAAGTACCTTATTTTTCAACATACTAGCTGTCAATTTCCAAGTATTTATTAAATCTTTGTACAAGTTTTTGTATCCCACAGTCACACAAGTTTACCGCCTGTTGTCAAAACCGCATTTAATCTTTGATTTTAATCTCATCATCGTCCTGAATGTTGTGCCATGCAAGATGATCTTTCAGGTATAGTTATAAGGGTTAGCCATCGTGTGCAAGTTCCGGGATCAACAAAGAACACCGATGGCCTATCTGCTCTGAGTTCCACCTGAACACTGTTCCTACCTCCAGAGAAAACACGACAATATTAAGTTTTATTTTGTAGATTCATATTCTTCCCATAGACGGAAACAATTTCTTTGTGAAAATACGTTAGATACTCACCTTTTGCATGAAGTAAACGTATGGCAGAATCTACTTTACATTTGACGGGACTCTGAATGGACGCAGCTATTATAAACTCGCACTACACGAGACAAACTCACTATACGATTAGGGTAAACTCTAGGATAGAAGGCCATAGACGAGAGATGGCCAGTCTAAATATTTACAAAACTTGACCATAGATTGCAACATAAACTTTGTGCGTATGAAATAGTTCAACTAGTGTATTTATTGTAACGTGCAGTTGTGATTTTCGATTATAAAAAGTAAGTGTAGTTTTAATGTTTATTAATTTAGTGGTTGAATATTTTTATTAACTTAGGTATCTGAATGGTTTGCAGTACGTACGTTATATATATTTTTTACTATATGGACTTTTAAGGCACGTATATAATCTAATATTTATTTCTAAGCCTAAAACAAAGACGTACAATCGCTATTGATGCTCTAAATTTGGCAATCATCAGTTCTTCAATTTCAGGAGAGATGGCCACATGAAATTGAGGAGAGATGGCCACCATTAATCAATATTTCAAAATTATACGGAGTGATGATTTTAACTAAATATACTTAAATTTAAAACAAATATATAACGTTGACGTTTACAAATATATTGTTTAAATTTTAACTAATATAAATATTTTAATAATAATAATAATATAAGAAGGCCTAACGATTTATTTCTTTCAGAAAATACTGAAAAACGTCAAAAACTTCCATAACAGAAACTGTTAAAGTTGATAAATAAACTAAATTAACGTAATAAACCTAAAGTTAACGCGAGGAAAAAAAAAACACGACACTTCCAGTAGCGAAGAAAACGAAAAGCATTTAAAATTATCAGTTTCTACGTTTCAGAGTAAATAGAATTGGATTAAGATCACTGTGTTGGTTGTGCCAAACAACATAATATCACATCCAAAAAGGATGTCTGGATACAATTCATAAGGTAACCAGAAGAGGTTCCATGAAACGTTTGTACAAATAATCAAGACCTTTGCCAAACATGTGGTAATATTTTATGAAAAGTGAAGTATTAAAATTATACTTCAAATTTTGTTTATTCGAGTTTTATTCACCAATTATCCATCATATAACTGCACTTTTTGAAATTGACATAAGTTTTTCATGATTAACTATATGAAATATGTTATTTTTTTTATATTTAACTTCACTTTTTCTTTCTTCAATTCGATGGCCATCTCTCCTTGGCTTTAAGGAGAGATGGCCATCAGCCACTTTAATTTTATCTTGTTTAACACTTTTTGTTTTCAATAGTTAATTATTTTTCGCATAAAATATTATGAGTATATGCATAAGAATTTCAAATGGGCATAAATATATCTTGTATTTGCATTCTAAGAATTTTTGTTTCAATCTTTAAAAACTATGACCATCTAGCCTAGAGTTACCCTAACCAATAAATGAGAGGGAAAGGTCAATTGATCAGGGTTTCAATATGTGTTTCTAACGCGCACATTAAACCTTTTTTTCCTGCTGTCTGAGGTGTATATTTACTTTTCGAAAATATGCCGTAGCATTTATAGTTAATTTACAGGGGCGCATTAAATAGTTACTTTATGATACATGGAGAAATATCATTTGTGATCCATATTAATTATGTTATGATACTTCAAATATAATGTAATTAAAGAGGTGCACTGCAGGGCACCATGCAACACGTATTTAATAGATTACGGGGTTCGCAGCATTTCTCATTCCTTTATAGAGGCGCACAAAATAATTTGCTCACAAAAAGGATTATAAGCGGTTGCATAGTATAAAAAAAAAGAAAATGTCTTAGTAATATTCTTAGGATTCAAAAGTGCTTCATAATGTATGCCTTATGCATCATTTTTTGTTCTTGTTTAAATTATCTGAGTGATTCCACTCAGCTTCCACACATTTTATGGAAAACAGTGTTTAAAAAAATTTCTGACGCATTCATTCGAACAAAGCAGCCTATCAAAAAAATTATTTGATTTGATAGTCTAACCCCTGACCGCCGAGCAAAAGTGCAAGATTGTAATGTTGTTTTCTATGTAATTTAATAAAAATGCTGAATAAACATATTTTTTTAAACGTGATATAAAATTTTTAATTATGTATAGGAATATAATCCTTGAGAGTGTTAATCTTAACTTAATCTTTCAAAACTGGATTATATCTGTAGAATTACATTAAATTTAAAAAATGCTTCTATTGCTGTGAAGCCTACAGATTAGTGAACGGATATATCAGTTCATGGTGGTCAGAAGGTTAAGAGGGATTGCTCGTCCAAGGAAACCAATTTCGTAGCGCATAATTTTCCTCCCGGAATCCTTTATTAATGGCTAAAAAATTAAAAAAGAAAAAAAGAAAAGAAAAGAAATACATTGGTTAGCAAGTCACTTTACAGTGACATCCGGTCAAAAATACGGCAAGGGGCGAGATAAAAAAAGAAAAAAAAAGCTCTAGCCTACCCGGGAAACCCAAACGCGACACAGGACGAAGCGGGTAAGAAAAATAAATGGAAAAAATGCATTTCCTCAGTGCCGGAAAATAGATTTCCTCAGCGACACTGGGCAGTCAGGTTATAATGGTGCGCCTGAACATTTCATGGGAAACAGTGGTTTAAAATAATTTCCCGACGTATTCAACCAAACAAGGCGGTCTATCAAAAGAAAATTATTAGGCTAGACTTCTGTAGATAGGTAAACTACTCGCAGCGAGACAGAACACAAATGACAGGCTCCAGAAAATACCTTTGATATTAATGGCATGTAATACGACAGGAAATACCACCACAGAATTTGGCGAATAGTTTTTGCGAGAGTAATGCGTATTTGGCGACAGTTTGCTTAATTGTGATAATTAATTCTTACAAGGATGGTCTCCATAGGGGCACTCTCCAAAAAATCTGAAACAATTAGATAATATTCTTCTAATGAGGATATATATATTTATTAAAAAAAAAAAAAAAAAAAAATTGGCGGAAACTCGACAGAGTGTCCTTAAAAAAATAATGAAAACTTTCTCAGTTGGCAATTTATCACCGACTGGCGATCGAATATAATTTAAAAAAAAATACTTTTGTATGTCAAATATTCTTTAAGATAAAAATGTTTTATGTTGAACTTGTTTAAATAAATTTAATTTAAATAACTTTAGTTTTGTCCGTTTTAGTTTGTTTTAACTCAAATTTTGTTATATATATCTATATTATAAAGGACAAACATATCTGTGCGTAACGCATACGTCATTCTGCGAATGGCAACACTTTGAAATTTGAAATGAAATTTCGGTTTTGCAATTTTCTATACTGCAAATTTTTAAACTTCTGAACATCCTACATTTTAAATGTTTACACCGTCGTATGCAGAAAAAAATGCACTTTTAAATGCAATTTGTTTGAAAGCTGTATCTCAATTTGCTTTTCAGATATTAATTTTTTTTATAGTTTTTAATACCAATTTTCTAATTGTGGCAACTGAGGTACTTCATTTCTATTAAAAGTGGTTTAGTTATCTTTATTGATTTTATTCTGACTGATGCCATTTTCTCATTACAATTAAAAATATCTTTTTTAAAAATTTAAACAGAAAATGACGTTACACTTTTAAAAAGATACAATTTCCCTGATGATGCTGTTATATTTCACTATTTTTTCATTTCGCTGATATTGAGTTTGAGACAATAGGCAAAATATTTCAACGACTGTGAATGACATCATATTTAAAATAAAACGAGATATTTCCCATTGAATATGTCTAAAAGTTATAAATTTCTGGAATTTTTACGCGCAGGTACAAAGATTATACTAAGACCTCAAATCACGAGTGGGAATTGTAACATGGAAAGTTGTAATAGCTGACAAACGTGACTTCAAGCTTGAAAATATATATACTAATAACCTATTGCGGGTTAAAATATTTTTAAATTGTTAATATGGATGTGAAACGTGGAAAACGACTTGATTCAGTTTAGATTTAAAGGAGGGGGGGGGGGGATTCTATGATTATGTCAAGGTGAAAATATTTTTGCTGATTTTTCCTTCCGTAATATCAAGCATCAATTGATAACTTAATCAAAATTACTTATCTTAATTATTTGTTACTGATTACGTATACGAATGAAGTTTAATTTTTCAATAATTTTAACAGTTGAAGTTCCTGAAAAAAGTATTTTGTTACTATTAGGTAGATATGTCTTTGGAGATATGTCTTTCGAGATATGTCTTTGGAGAGTAAAACTAACAAGTGTGAGATGGATTTTTTAATGTAATTATTGTTGTCGATGTATTGTAAATTTGATGCAACAGTTCCTTTGTAAATATTTTCTTTCGTCGAAATTCGACGGGTTCCACCTCGTATTTATAATGAAAGTTAACTATCAAATAAAACAAAATTTGAATTAATTAATGATGTTTCAATCTCAAAACTAAGTCCAATTAAGCACTGTCGATTCAAATTTGTTGGTATGGAAACAAAAACTTCTCCCATATTGAAATGGAAAACTGCAGCATTGCTCATCTGGCCTTGAAATTGGAATACTTTTAAATATATGAAAATATATTTTTCAATATGAAAATATTTTTTATATATGAAATTATCATGCAAATTTGCAATTTACACGTGCTGCTGCGGATCTATTTCTAACTGTAATCGTTGAAAATAACAGTGGTCTTTAAGTTTTGTCCACCAGTGTATATGTAATACAAAAAAATATATGTATTAAACTCTCTTATTGCTCAAGTTTAAATTCATTAAATGTTATTTACACGCATTCTCAAAGTAAATTAACAAGCAATTTTCAGATTCATTAAAATCATTTGCTTTTGGTGAGGAAAAGTTCTGCTCGCCAAATCGCGTGACGCCATAGGATTGTTTTGTTTTCCTCCTGTCCGTTTTTTATTTCGGGATCGACTGAAAGTTTGAATTCGGCACTACTATTTTGTAAAAATTTCAAGCGTGTCTAACTCAGTGCAATTAAAAATTATGCCCTTCAAACAACCTTTTTTTTTCATACAAAAGCATTTTCCAAACCTATAGGTACCTATAGCTGACCTACAATCTTGAAATTGGTCCCAGAAAACAACTTATATAGCATGTATATGAAAAAGTCTGAAAATCATTTCTTAATATAAAATTACATAAATGAGTAATTCCTTAAAAGATGGTTAAACAAATAAAAACATGTTGAAAATTAAGTTATTTCGGCTAATAGTTGGTCATAATCAGGATTTAAAATTTAAATATTTATTATGAACGCTACTTCTCCATATCTCGCTCATAAAATCTTGCATAAGTAGCGTTCATTACAACTGTTTAAATTTTAGCTCCTGATGATGGCTAAGTATTAGCCGAAAAACTCGATTTTTAACAAATTTTTAATTGTTTAATCATATTTTATGTAATTAATCGTTTATGTAATATTATATTATATTATTAAAATGAATTTTAGCATTCTCAACTATTATTTTAATAATTTATTCTTCGGATTATATTTTGGGGAAAGATAGTATTTAATTAGAAGTGGGTGTTCGTTTCCTTAAATCACAAAACTAAAAACAAATATACCAAATTAGCGTCTCGAAAGAGGTTTTTTCAGTTAGAAAAAAAGTCACTTGATCTTACAGCTACAGAAATAGTGCTCAACTATTAAACGGACATAAAAAATGTACTATATATGCTGCTTGTATTTGTTTCTTTTCTGATTAAACAAAAAGCTATCGTTTCCTCCAATTTGTTTGCCATTATTTGAGATAAATATTGCTTGTTTAAAATCCTCACTTTTATCTGAACTCTTTAAAAATTGGCTAGTGGAAGAATAATCCGAGTTACATAATACCCCCCCCCCCCCCCCCAAAAAAAAAAAAAAAAAAAAAAAAAGATTTTCTAACGTTATGCTTATCTACGTTTGGATTTAATTCACGCTATCTGGCGAAAGAGATTGTTTATGGAAAATTGTTACAGGGAACATAAACTAGTGCTTAATTTTATTATGTTTGGTAGGCAGTTTTGTGCATGCAATTAAACTATGATTAACTAAATTTAAAATAATATTTGTAATGAAATCATTGCTTGTCTAAAATAAACAATAATATTTTATATAACATTCTTTAAAAACGAACTTCAAACAAGTAATATAAAAATTTTGTTTTTAAATTCAATTCCTACTTAGGTCATCAAAGAAAAAATTAATATAATCCCTTAAGGTAATATTAGTTTTTGTTGCATTAAAATATCTCAATTTGTTGATTTTCTATCAGCAAGCAGGTTTACAATGGAAGTCTATGGGAATTTGGCGAAATATTAGAGATATAGCCACGTTCGCGTCACTTTTGGCGACTAATATTGGTCGCCAAATTTAGCGATATATCGCCAAGATGGCGACAAAATTGGCGGTATTTGGAGTTAGAACAGGGACGCCCTTATGATATCCCCTCTTATAGATATGAAGATGCATTAAATGCTTCAATAACCAATGGCCGCCATTTTGTCTCCCATGTAAAACTAAAATTATTTAATTAAAAGTTAACTAATGAATTAATATTTGAAAAAACTGTATTAACATCAATTGTTATCCAGTACAAGTTTAAAAAAATTTATTTCAACATGATAGGAGGAATGATAAGTATTTTATTAACGATTAAAAATTTGAACAAGATATATAAATAAATAAATAAATAAATATAGGGAGGGTGTGAACTAATAGCAGGAATTGAAAAAAATTGCAAATCAAATATCAAAACATGTTTTGTACTTTCAACTGGTTCCCCATTTATTGTTGCCAGTCCGATATATTATTTATTAAGATTACTTGATTACCACCATTTTCTTAAAATAGTATCTTTCGCTTTATTTTTGCATTATTTAAACTGTCATTAGAATGGGCGAATTTGTATACTTAAAAAAACATTGGTGACAACTAAACATTCTGAATTTTTAAAAATGTAGTGAATTGGCCACGCTATCCTCGTTGCAAAATACCGAAATATCAAAGTAATAAAATATCCTTCCTGCCTAAAATAAAAAAATAACTTTACTGAAACTTCAATTTCAAATTAATGTACTACTTTATTTTATATTACGATCTTCTTACAAGTATTTATATATTAATATTTTTTAATATATCCTCAAATGAGTATATATATGTATCTAATTTCTTAAGTATAAAGCACATTTTACTAAACAAATTTGTGTGGCTGGAATAAACAACAAAGTTTAATATAAGTGTTCTGGAAATTGGAATTCAAAAGAAAATCATTCATGCACGTAATTCACATTGAAATATGAAATCATGAATACGAACCCGAAATATGTTTCTGTGTTCATAACTCCTTCCAACTTTCATATTTTATTTTCACAGAAACATAAACTATGTGTATTTTTTATTATTTGTATACAGATTTAAAAATACTATGCAATATGATATTTCAGTGTGGCTTTACTTCAAATAAAACAAAAACGTTCCTACTTGATTCATTCTTTTCGGTTTTTTGTATTACTTCTTTCATAGAAAAAAAGGATCCTGAAGTAGAATCGATGATCACATGATATAACTTCTGTTAGGAATTTAACGACATTCTTGATTAGCACTTCTGAGAGAAAGAGGGAGGGTTTCTTTTTTTAATGACGCCTTTTGCTCTTAATCAGTGACTAAGAAAGTAGAAGTTTTTCTACACTATATAGGCAGTGTAGATCAATGCAGTTTTCATTGAAATGTACAGAGATATGTGGGATTTGTTACTAATAAAGATTTTTTTCTACAAAGTAATTATATCTGCAGCAACCAGTTGCTTTTCAGTTCGTACATGGATAGAGCACGGTTCACAACACAGCGATAATTACAAGTGTTGAATTTTACGATTATCGTTTGTGAAAATTGCTATCGGTGAGGATACTACAGGGTGGGACAAATAAAATTGGCCATGACGAGTGGATACGATTGGACGTGAATGATTGAAGCTCACACCACGTGATCAAACTGGTTCAGATCTTAGTACGGGATGTGTCAGTGTAAGTGTGATCATGGATGAAATTTACACAACCTTCACTCCTGACAGAATTGTTAGCAGAGGTCAGTGTAGTCTCGGACCAAGCCGGCCACCCACGTCACCTGATCTGTCATTGTGTTATTACTATTTCTGGTTGAACCGTCAAATCTAAGGTGTATCGCAACAACCCTCACAGTCTACAAGAACTGCAGCAGAACATTTCTGATGAGTTTGCAGAAATTCCACAAGTCCAGCCTCAATCTGCCTTCCGCAACTTGCTGACAAGGGCCTAAAAGTCCCAAGAGATGAATGGTTCTCATTTTCAACATCTGCTATAGGCAGGTTAATGAACTAGCCTTTCCTTTCCTTTGCTGTGTTTCGTGTAACCTGTAACTCTGTTCTCCGGCTACTTTTATTTGCCTTACCCAGTATAATCTACAGATAATCGGAAAAGATTACTGCTTTATTCCTTGACACATGCTGACTTAAACTGTGATAGGCAGCAAAATCGGTACAACTGCTGCAACGAATACAGATATTCTGGTGGTTTTTCTCGATCAAAAATTTCTCCTATTCTATTTTATTTATCCAAAACATGTTTTTCGCTGTTGTCTATGCGTTTTGATTATTAAATTCTTACTTATTGTATGACTTTTACATTACCCTGTATATAAAAACATTAACGATTTAACAAACTAAACAACATATTTTTTTTTTAAACTAACTACACATACTTTTAACCAGTATTCATTAATGTATCCATAGGCGTAGAGTTTTCAAAATTATTGGAGGGGCTCAGCCAGTGGCGGAGACAAGTGTGTGTGTGGGGGGGGGGGGTCTACATTCCCTGTAACAGGGAATTAATTTACTAAGTGATGAATACAAAAATAGTAAAACCTGCTACGACAAAATTTCTAATAACCGCTGAAAGTTTCCGTTTTACACAGGTTTTCGTCTACTTAAGCAGGTAAAAATTCAAAGTGTTCCTTTCTATGGGATCATGAAATGTTTTCCTTTAGACAAGATTTCGTATTAGACAGGTTCCGTTTACACAGGCTAACCTTATATCCGTACAGTAAAACCTTTCTAAAAGCAATCGTAAGCGACGAAACAATATTCCGTTTAAGACAGGTTTCTGGCTAATTAAGTAAAATTGTACGGCCATCTTTCCTTCTGGAGCATGAAAAGTTTCCATTTAAGACAGGATTATGCCATAGACAGGTTCTGTTTTGACAGGTTTTACTCTACATATATCATAAATATACCTATATAAACCTATATATACCTATATCTAATAGATAGACAAGATAGATAAGATCGCTGTTTGTGTGTGTTATTCCCGATGGCCAGGAAAATCTACTGCCCGCAGAGGTCTCAAAATTCATATGAGAATAGTTCAATGCAGGTATGGATGCCCCTGAGGGTCATATTTTTATTTTTTTTTTATAATTGGCCGAGATATTAATTAAAAACTCATCAAAAAAAGATTTTTTTTTTCAATTGGCCCAGGCGCGCTCGTGCTTAACCAGAACCTGCTTTTCGAGCAGAAAAGAAGGAAGAACTAAATGCATTTTTTTTTTGCCCCTTTTTTTTTAATGTCCGTCAGCCGTGCAGTTTAAAATACGGAAAAACGGACGACATATTCTTATAGTTCGTACTTTTACATCTCAAACGCCGCACTCAGTTAAAAAAAATGTAGTTCTTAACTCTTTAAAACATTTTTAAAAACGAGATTTCTCAGTAGACTTACTTTCCCTTTGGTCAACGCTTACTCAGAGCTCAATTTTAGAGGTATCGATTCACAAAAAATACGTATTTAAAGCTAAGATCTGCTTCTCGTTGCCGGTGCAATCAGTTTTCTGAAAGACTAATTTTAATTCTTTATACAAATTCGCAACCCCAGGTCACTTCGCGCCTCACATTGACGAATCTATCTTTTTTCCACAATCTTAATCTTTTTACAGCATTTCGACAGACTGGATTTTACATCTATTACAAAAATTTCGTAATGTTCGAACGAGATATTAAAAAAAAAAAAAAAAAAAAAAAAAAAAATCTTAAAAAATCTCGACGAAAAAGCTAAAAAACGGTTTCGGCACACGTTTTCACTATTAAATAAGCATATTTTTCATGAAATTTTATAGAGTACTCGGATACAGTTATATTTATAATATATTAAAATTTCGGACAGTTCGGACGACGAGAACTATTTTGTTGTTGTTATGTTAAAGAACCCGACGCGAAAACAAGAAAAACTAGTCTGATGTGACAATTCCAAAACTTTTTTCTATCTCATGCATGTTGATACTTCAAAATTCGTTATCACGGTGCCAAAATTAAATGACAATCTGTGCTCATCTCCATCATAAGCATTCTAAAGATGCTCATTAAATTGTGTGCATTTTAAAAGGAGATATAAGCATCGCATCTTTGAAACAAACAATTGAATTTTGGCATCCACCCTCTTATATATCAGAAAGAAATATTTTCAGCTCTGAGAGCATAAAAGCCACACCAATCGCACTGTATACACCCAAGCCTAAAAAAAGATCTATTTATGTGAAAGTGTAACAGAATATGAAGTCTGATTAAATTTCGTGTATTAGTTTTTGAGACAGAACAATTGCGGAAATCGTGCAAAACGGAATATAGCAGCGCCCCCTATTGTGCGATTTACACTAAAACGTAATAAAGAACAACATATATCAACTTCTAACTAAATCTGAAGTTTGATGAAAATTTGTGCATTAATTTTTAAAATAGAGATATTGCGAAAAACATGAAAAATTCTGTATCGCAGCGTCACCTGTTGGCCAATTTACACCAAAAAGTAATCAGCACCATTTTATATAACGGACTAACCTAATCTGAAGTTTGATGAAAATACGTGCATTAGTTCTTGAGAAAGAACTATTGCGAAATCGTGAAAAATGCAGCATAGCAGCGATACCTGTTGGATGATTTACCAGTGATGCCGCTGTACTTGAAAAAACCTGGGTCCCCGGGACACAGGATTTCCAAAAATCTGGGTCCCTTTTTTACAAAAGCGGGTCCCCATCAATAATAATTTATATTTTAAAGGAATAAATGAAACTTGTTTATTTGGAAAAGATAAATGAGATGCATTAATTATTGTTTTAACAACAATTAAATAATGAATTAAAACCAGTATTATTTGCACTCAAATAAGATATTTTTATAAAAATATTAAGAGAAATTTTCTTTACTTTTTTAAAAGTAAAAATGCAAGATACAATTTTAATTGTAAAATAATGTTTATTTGAGAGTAGAAGATACCAAGTTCCACTAACAAGTGTCCCTAATGTTCGCATTTCTTTTTAAAAGGGGCAAGACGGGTTTATTGAAAAAAATATTTTTGCTGAAAAAAAGAATACTTATGTTAAGTAAAGGTGTACTTTTTGTTGAATGAATGGGTGCTTTCATTATACTTCCCATTGAATTATTTGTCAGCATAGATCTGTGTTGGAATTAGACATTTTCCTTGGAAGGGAAATTTACATCTAAATCACTAGTAAGCATCAAATCTTATGTTCTGAAGGCGGGAGACATTTCAATGCAGTAAGAAGGAGGGGGGGTGGGGGATTTTTCACTGTTTCACCTACTGAATACAGTATCAAAGTACACTGAAATCATGCTGTATTTTTAAGAACCTCAAAAAAAAAAAAAAATCCCATTTTATGAATTTTCTGCCTATAAGTTTAGTTTGCACATCTTGTTTGGTGCTTTGACTAAATTCACATTTTTTCCGCGTTACTTTGACGAAATTCGCGTTTTTCCGCGATCCTTTTGTTGAAATTCGCTATTTTTTCGCGAGCCTGTCACGAAAATAGTGTTTTTTCCGCGATACTTTGACAAAATTCGGCTTTATTCCGCGATTTTTCGACGAAATTCCCTATTTTTTCGCGATCTTTTGACGATATACACTATTTTGTTTCAGCCCTTTTACGAAAATAGCGTTTTTTCCGCGATCCTTTGACGAAAATCGTTTTTTTACGCTATTTTTTGGGGATCTTTTGACGAAATACGCTATTTTTTCGCGATCCTTTGATGAAAATCGAATTTTTTTCGCGATTTTTTGACGAAATTCGCTATTTTTTAGCGATCTTTTAGCGAAAATTTGTCACGGCCCTTTTACGAAAATCACGTTTTTTCGCAATATTTTGATGAAATTTGCGCTTATTTCCGCGATATTTTGATGAAATTTGCGATTATTTCCGCGATTTTTTGACGAAATACTCTTTTTTTTCGCTATCCTTTGACGAAAAACGCTATTTTTTCGAGGCCCTTTTACGAAAATCGCTGTTTTTGCACGATATTTCGATGAGATTTGCACTTTTTTCGCGATTCTTTAACGAAAATCGGCTTTTTTACGCGATTTTTTGACGAAATTACGCGTCCCATGGGACGCGTAAGAGCTATTTTTTTGCGTCCCGTCTCTGATTTTTTGCGTAATTTACGCGCTATAGCGCGTCTGCGGCATCCCTGTACACGAAAACGTAATCAGCACGAGATAATATCAAGTTATAATGGAATCTGAAGTTTGATAAAAATCTGATCATTAGTTCTTGAGATATAGCTATTGCGGAAATCGTGAATAATGCGTTATAGCAGCGCCACCTATTGAGCAATTTACACCAAAAATTAATCAGCACAAAACAATATCAAGGACTAACAGAATCTGATGTTTTATGAAAATCTGTGGATTAGTTCTTGAGATATAGGACGATTTGCACCAACAATTATTCAGCACCAATTTATATCGGGGACTAATTGAACCTAAAGTTATTAATCCGTGCATTAGTCTTGTGATAGAGCGCCCAAAAAATTTGTGTCACAGACGGACAAACTCACAGACAGACATTTTGTAAAAACATGTTTTTCGGGATCTGTGACCGCTAAAAAGTGTAAAGATGTCGAAAACCGGAATTCGAAAATTTTCTTTAATCCAGTACTTTCATCTTGCAAAGATAGAAGAAAGTAAAAAGGGAGAAGAAAATATATTTATTTTAGAAGTAGATATCAATATTTTTTTCGCGAATTTTTTACACGGGCTAAGAAATGGTTATATTTACAACGATAAAAATTTAAAAGAGTTCGGACCAAAAGAAACTATTTAAAGAAATTATGAAAACGACCGTACATGAAAAACAGAAAATGACTTCTTACGAGTTCTTTTACAATTAAAAGTCAATATTTTTTGGAGATTTTTTCATTTAAAAATATGAATTCGGACAAAATCGGATTAAAGGTATAAAATCACACAAATTTGTGCTTTATTAAAGGTTATTATCACGGGCCCGGACAACGCTGGGCGGATCAGCTAGTCTATAATAATAAGGAAAGAAGTTTCTCTGTCTGTCGGCTATGTTCAGAAAAAAACGCTGCACGCAGAGCTACAAAATTCGGTATGAAGGTACCTCTATGTATTTAGTTATGCACCCCAAAGTCCGATTTCGGACTTTTTGATTAGACTTTTCCAATATAACTTTTAATGCAATTTTTAACGCTTTTTTCACGGTCCGAGGCGATTTTTTTTTAATTATTAAAATAAATCCGATTTCAATCGATTAGCGTATAATATAGTAAATTGTGTCCTCTTTTAAAAAAATTTATTCGGAATTCGTACAGCGATTTTTGAATTTTTCGCTAATATTTGCTTGCGATTTTTAGCGTTATTTCGTGTTTCGCATCGATTTTTTTATATTGATAAAAGTAATTCGGTTTCAAATTTTTAGCATTATACAGTAAATTTTGGCCTCCGAAATTTTCGAATTTTTAATTCGATTTTTAATGCGTGTTTTTGCGATTTTTCGCAACGAGTTTTGACACTCGTGAAAGAATTCTGATTAAAATGTTTTAGAGCATTTTATAGTAATTTTCGGCCTTTCCGACTTTTGGAATTTTTAACGCTTTTTAATGCAATTTTCAGCGGTTTTTCGCGTTCTGCAGTGACCTTTTTTTGCATCGGTAAAAGGAATTCGGTTTTAAACTTTAAGCCTAACGAAGTAGACTTTGTTCACTCGTCAGCAGTCCTTTAGCCTTACCCTCTCTTATTCCGACTCTCTTGGTTGAAAAAAAAAATGGCCAGGTTGAAAAAAATTCAAAAAATGAAACCGGACAAATTTAAAATGGAAATTACACAAAGTAAAGATACCGAAAAGCGGGGAAGGAGGGCTCGGAGCTTTGAAGCTTCCGAACGACCTCTGCTGCGTCGAGCTTATTATTAGAGATTTGATTGTTATTGTGATTTTATGCATTCCGTGGAGATTTTTTGACATTCGTGAAATAATTCTGGTTAATGTTTTATTGTGTTCTCGGCGATTTTTGAATTTTTAATGCTCTTTTTTTTCCGTATTCTGTAGCGATTTTTTGACTTGCATAATATTTTTTCAGTTTCATACTTTCAGTTTTATATAGCAAATTTTCTCCTTTCTGTGATTTCTGATTTAAAAAAATTTCCGCATTTCAACACGATTTTTAGCGTTTTTACGCATTCCGTGCCTTTTTTTTTTACATTTATAAAAGAAATTCGTTTCAAACTTGTTAAACGCTGTAGTAATATTTTTCCTCTGCGATTTTTGATATTTATCAATTTTTAATGCGATGTTAGCGTTCCGATTCTACTTTTTGACATTCGTAAAAGGAATTGGATGTCAAACTTTCAGCCCAATATAATAAATTTTGTTATATTTTCAATAAAGTTTATTTGAAATTCGTACAGTGATTTTTGAATTTTTTGCGAATTTTTATACATTGTTTAGAGATTTTTCGCATTCCGCGGTCATTTTTTTACATTCGTAAAAGGAATCCTGTTTTAATCTTTTATCCCATAATAAACAAAGTTTGTCAAATGCGGTTTTTGAATTTTTAGCGATTTTTCGAGATTTGCCACAATTTTTCCAAATTAGTAAAAGGAATCCGGTTATGTTCTAGCCCAAATAGTAAATTTTGTTTTCTTTTCATTTAAATTTATTTGGAATTCGTACAGCTTTTTTTTAATTTTTCGCGAATTTTTATTATGATTATTTTAGTTTTTTTCGTGTTTCGTACTATTTTTCGACGGACCGGACGACGCGGGGCATGTCAGCTAGATAGTGCATAAATGTATAATATAAATACTACAGGCAGGCCCTGACTATCGCACGGGCACCCGGGGACCGTGCCCTAAGCACTAAATTTCTGTGGGGTAAGAAATTTATCATAATTTCACCTAAATTTCCATTTAAAAAATCACAATTTTAAAAAAATGTGATATTTGAGATATTATAAGACAAAATGCCAAAATTATAACCATAGAAATATTTTATTTTTATTCATGGAACCGTTCTTCTATTTTTTTGAAAACATAATTTTTTGGATTGACACTTTTCGGATAAGTGTTTAATATAGTGTTGCTAGATTGGAAACTTTTTTAATTCAGATTATTTGATTGTCACCACTTTTTTAAAATAGTATAATTCACCTTATTTTTAATAATTTTTAATCTATTTTAAAATATGCCGAATATTTCTATTTCAAAAAAGCAGTGACAATCAACAGTTTGGGGACAAAAAGGTCCGCAATCTGGCAACACTAGTTTAATGTGTAAAAAAAAGCTAGTGTCAATAAATATACCAATCTAAGGGGGCACGAAAAATTGAAAGTGCCCTGGGCACAGAAACTTGATAGTCGGGCCCTGACTACAGGGTTGCGCACGAAAAAGCGGCCCTGCTGTGTTTGCCATGAATGCGCATACTTTCGTATGAACATCGAAAAGTTTAAAAATATAACGAAAATCGAATCAAATGTCAGTCCGAAACGGCACGGGAAAAAATGGTCTGGCCTGGGTTTACAAAAAAAAAAAAAAAAAAAAAAAAAAAAAGGACCCGGTCCCTACTCAGCCTGATATTAATGAAAGAAAATGGGCCTGAGAAAGGGTTTCTTGCTCGGCCCGAATAAGAACAACTGAATATTTTCTGTTTAATGTTACCAGATCCTGGTGAATTATCATTTACTACAGAGAGACCGCTTGATAGATTTGGTCTATTTTAATAAATATGAGCTTTATACATCATTTAGAGACAAAGGATTTCTCCCTTTACATTTTATGCTTTCGAGACACTGGTGATTCTAACTCCTCTACCCCCTCCCTCCCGAGTTCTTCAAAGCTGGTAAATTGGAGCCACTTTCTTCGTAGGTTCGGGAAAGGGTGAACCATCTTATCTGTGCTCTAATCAGATCAAATCAGACACCATTTGTTGTCCGTTAAAAGTTAAAAACGTGAATTTATTGCCCTATTACGCCGAATCAGAAAAAGGAATTCTTCCCAGAAAGTGCGCCCTGCACAGTGTCCAAAGAAGGAACAAAAACGCACCATGGAGAGTGCTTAGTTTTTTCCTCATACGCCACGCTAAAATTTTGGAGTTCTTTTACTTGTTTACAAAGAATAAAAGTAAACAGCGAATTTAGAAAAAGAACAATTATCCATCAAAAACATTATACGCTAAAAACTTTTGTAAATTATATGTAATTCCAAAATCTGAGTTTTTTTCTATGTCAGTTGGCGTAAAAAAATATAGCCCATCTGGAAAAATTATTGGAGGGGCCCGAGCCCCACGGGCCCATATAACTCTACGCCTATGAATGTATCTTATCTATTTAGATATCTTATTAATTTATAATAAACAAAGATTCTACTGTATAGTTTACAATTTTAAAGTAACGTACAATATTTTATTATTTTATGATCATTTTCTATTTATTTTTAAATTCAGTAATCTTATATGTATATTTAAAAAAGATTTCATGCTAGAATCTATAATGTTCTTAATAAGTTTGTTCCTAATAACATATTTGTTTGCGGAAAATGCTCCATTATAATGGTTTAAAAAAATTGGAGTACAAAACAAAATAATTGATATTGGAGTATAATAAACCAACATCGAATTTGAATACGAAATATATTTCAATAAACAAAATTTTGCACATCTAAATAACTTTTCTATCTAACATAAAATAATTCCTAATCAGGCTGTGTTTTCAATTTAAGTACAATGTATTTTTCTTCATTTTAGTATTATTTTTATATTTATTTTTAAATCAATACTTTTTTGAAAAGTTATGTTTTGAAAATGTTTTGAAAAGATACCATGCGGGTACGTAACCTATTATCTATACCAAAATATAAATTCTATTTCCAATAAAATATTAGTTTGTCTAACATAAACAAGAGGTTTCATATAGGAGGGATTCAAATGGAAATCATTCATGCACGTAATTGATATCGAAATATCTTTCAATGTTTTCAGTGCCTCAATGGTTCATGGGTTTTTTTTTTTTTTATGTTAACCCTACTTTTTTTCTTAATACAAGCTAAGTTAAAGCTAGGGGGCAATTTGATTTGGGATTTAAAAACAAAACAAATATAATTATTCTTGTTTCAAATATGATTTTCGTTTATGTTTCTTTATTTAAAGCATCGAATAACTTACTTTATTGTAAAGTAGATTTCCGTTCGCAATTTTATTTTGTATATATTTGTTTTAATGAATCGTATAATTTATTTAAAAATTTGTTAATAAGAAGATATTCTTGTATCCAGCAAATTTATTAGACTTTTTGCATTTATTATGTGTGTGAAAACGATATCAATTTGTTCATATATATAGCATATCGTATTTTAAAGTAATTTCGATCGAGTAAAATCAGTCCAATAAATATTTTACTTACGTCATGCAGTTTTAAGCATAGTTTATGCAAATTACGTTTCAGTTGTTCAATTATTCTTATATTTACATTGAGCAGATCGTCAGAGAAAAGTATTCATTTTCTATAAAACTGTATTCGCAAACTTCATAAAAGGTTAGGGATGTAGTTTTAATTACTTGCTTAAATATACGAGTATATGAGTCAGGAAAAGCAGATTCATTAATACATGAAATAAATTTGAATTTTATTAAAACGAAATTGTTATTTATTAGTTATCCTCAGACTTACAGGGATGACAGGGGTGACAACCCCGGGAACCCAGCTTTCGCTTTAGAATATAAGTGCAATCCCGGGGGGAAGACTCAAATCCTTGGCATATGGTAAGATACAATAACAATGAGTTGTCTTTACAATATTTTTAAAACAGTTAATAACATACAGAAAAACAAATTTAGTTTGCTGTTTATGACTCCGAAACTCACAAGAAGTGTCATGAGTACATACATTGACAGCAATTGCACTATGTTGTATACATGCATAAACAACTACAAGACATATATTTTGAATATTAGAGCTGAAAAACTTTAAGTGAAATGCATATGCTGATAAATATAATGAAAATACTAAATTACTAAATAAAACAAACCAAAGGAAATAAGACAAATATTTACATTATGTACAAAACAGGGGCTCCTGTCTGAAATGGGAGCTGAAAACAATGAGTTTGCTCAGCTAGCTCAGAAAGGGAGGGGATTGGTAAATATAAATTCGTTGTCTTCTAAAAATTTCATACAATCCGCTATACGTTGCAGGAGAACTGGACGGTCGAGCACAGGGCTTAATTTCTAACAAAAAATGTACCGGAGCCCTAATATTCTGCAGTACTAACAACCGCGGCGTGCCCCCCCCCCCCCCCCCCCCATCGGTCATCACTCCAATCCGCATATTTATATTTCATACATTATTTGCAAACTTTAAAGATTTTTTTTTTTTTTTTTTTTTTTTTTTCTGTAGCAAAATATAAATTTTAAATATATCTATCTGCGTATACTTAGCTGTCAACTATTCCACTTTTTAGTTATCACTCCTTCCGAATTGAAGCCTTTGCCTAATTTTAATGCTAATTAATTGCAAAATTCTGCGATTAAATACGGTAAGGATTATGATTCGGAAATAGTGTTAACTCAAAAAAGGAATAGTTCGCAGCTACGAATTTATATAAAAAAAAATGAATGAAATTTGCAGAAATTAATATTTAAATGCTGAAGAATGGAACAAGGTTTATTTAATGTTATCGCCATCAATGCCAGATATAAATTTGCAAATATCACTAGAATAGAAAAATACGATTTTTGTTTTTCCTTCATTCTGATCAAAATAGCATCAAAATAATTTGAAAGATAATACGCAATTTTTAAGGAGGAAAAGATTTTTTTCCCCTAATACATGAATAAATAAAATTTTGGATGTAAGACAGATTGATATCAAGCCCGCCCAAACCTAAAAACTGATATAAAAATTGAGTCCGTTTCATGTCCATCCCCTACATGGGCGATACATTGGGTCGCATATAAGTGTTTTGATAAAAAAGAATGCAAAAGCTTGGAGATGGGAAGGAAACGAAAAAGCAATTTAGGCTTCGTTTTTTCGGAAGCGCTGTTACACTGGGCTCCGGAGCCCTGTATTTATGAGCTCCGGCGAATTCCAACCAATATTTAAATATTTACTAAAAACAGAGAAGTACCGGAGCTGAGCTCCGGTGGGCTCCGGCGCAAATTAAGCCCTGGTCGAGCAGGTAGGTTAGAGAGTCAGGCAGTGTCATCTGTTGTGGCTTTTTTACGTGAAGATAACTACTAACTGCAAGACAAATGCTAACTTTATAAGAAACTAGTAAACCCCGCGGCTTTACTCGCAAAATATTTGAAACATGCCAAGTGATATTTATATGTCTAATTTTTATTAAAAGTACTAACTAAATTTTTATTTTATTAAAAGGTAATATTTTATTTTATTAAAAGTTTTTTCATTAGAAGGTACTTATTACTTTTAGGAATAATTCAAAAATTACTATTTAAAAACACAGTTTCGTTAAACATCATTATTATACTGCATTAGGCAGTAATGAGACAAATTAATAAAACGAAATAAAACTAAATAAATGATAATTTCGAAAATATTTTGAAACTTTTACGCTCAATTAATACGCTCATTTCAGTATTCATTTGAAGTTTTGGATTTTTTAGAAACCATCTTCTTACATCTTAAGTTCCAAGTCCTACCACCTCTCTCAACATAAAAGGCTATGTTGAAATAGGAACTGTCACCATTAATTTGCCAACATTAATTTTGAAATCGGTTTGTTATTTCCTAATATTCCACGGAAATAATTTAGAAAGATTTTAAAGGCCTTTTTTAGAACGTTTGTTGCTCCTGTGAACCCCAGGTGATAGAATCATCCGCATAAAATATAGCCTGTGTAGGATCAAAGACTGTTAGCATTGATTCGCAACTATTACTTTTATACTCGGTTTATATTCAATGAAATTGCATAGAAATCGAAATTTAGGACTTTTTTAGAATGCTTTTCCCACCTGCCCCTCGCTTCACCCCTTTTTAATTCGAATTTATTTTCGACAGTCCGTCGAGGGCATTTATATTTTATAAGTAACAACCATGCCATATTTAAAGTTTCTAGCCTTTTCAGTATCAGAGAAATCGCAATTTAAAAAGTTTTTAGCTCCTGCAACCCTCTGGTAGTAGTGGCATAGACAAAAAATATAGCTTATGTTTGAGCAGGTTCTATCACCAACAATTTGTCATCATTATTTTTTTAATCCTTTTGGTATTTGATAAGATTGCATAAAAATTGTAATTTATAACGCTTTTCGATGACTTCATCTTTTTAAATTTGGAATTTTCTTTCGACTGTTCTTAGAAGCAGTGGCATCTTGTAAGTAACTACCATGCCATACTTCAAAGTGTTAGACCCCTCAGTTGTGCAGAAAACGCAAATTAGAACATGTTTTGCTTTTGCAACCCTCAGATGGTAGTGACAGCAGCATAAAATATAACCTATGTTATAGCAGGGACAGTCACCATTGATTTGCAACCATTACTTTTCAAATAGCTTTGGTATTTCCTGAGATTAAATAGAAATCGCAATTTAGAAAGTTTTTAGAGCGCTTTTCGCGCATTTTCACACCTTTTTAAATTTCTAACTTTTTCGAAACTGTTCTTAAAAATCATTTATATCTAATAAATATGTAGCTTGCCTAATTTTAAGTTGCTAGCCCCTATCGATCACAAAAATCGAAATTTAGAACGCTTTTTTGCTCCTTCAACGATACCGACATAAAATAGCGTCTATGTTAGAGCAAAGGCTGTCAGCATCAATTTCCTACCATTACTTTTGAAATCAGTTTGATTCTTCCTGAGATATTGCTGACAAATCGGCATTTAGAACGTTTTTAGAACGCTTTTCGCGTATTTTGCTCCTCCATCTCCTTTGGGGTACTGGAAACAGATATAAAATGTAGCCTATCTTGGAGCAAGATCTGTCACCATCATTTTTACACCATTATATTTGAAATAGGTTCAGTACTTCATGAGATTGAATAAAAACCGCAGTTTAGAACGTTTTTTACAACGCTTTTTGCGCATTTTGATCCCCTTTTAAATTTTGATTTTTTTAGGAAATGTCCTTAGATATCATTGATATCGTATAACTAACTACTATTCCAAATTTCACAATTCTAGGCCCTTCCGTAACGCAAAATCCGCAATTTAGAACGTTTTTCTCCTGCACCTCCTTTGGGGTAGTGGTACCGACATAAAACATAGCCTATGTTAGAGCAAGGGTTATTGTTAAAATTCATCCTTCCTACAATCAGTTTTGTGTGAGGATCTACAATCAATCTTCATTTACTCAAGAAAATAATGTTTGTGAATTACACTGCAACTTACAACGTTTAGTGGCATTTGAAACAATACGTGTTCGTGAATGTGAAAATATACCACCATGTTTGTGAAATATTAAATATGCTTTTATGAACAATATATGTTTGTGACAATATTGATGGAACTATTTCATCCTTCATTTTTTCACCCGGGGACAGTTAGCAGTCCTTCATATTGACAATAGATGGCAGCACTACAAACTTTATTTCTACAGGACTCGTTTCGAATTGTTGATCAAACATGACAGCACCATTCAGTATCTATTAGACATTTAAATTTAAAAACTCTTATCTCACAATAGAAAGTGCTTATTTTACAAGAATCCTTTGTATATCGTAATGAAGCAACCTGATTTCAATTTTACAGCCCCAATGAACAGTTAGTCTTCGCTGAATTCTCCTGCATGACTGACGTGTCGTTCGCGAAATCATGATTCAATTATGTTCTAGGAAGATACCTCTCCGAGATAATATACTCACTAAATCCATGTAAAAAAGGCACTTTATAGTAGCCACAATCATCCATCTTTATATAATGTATCACTAATCTTGTTTCTTCTTTTTTTTTACTTCAGTAATCAAGACAAAATAAATCATATTTCAACCAGTCTCAGTGCGGATATTTCGTGAAATATAAGTTACTTCATTTCGGTGCAATCCCCATAAATAAAGTACTATTTTTGATTACAGATGAAAAGAAATCCCAGCTGCTCTCACAGAAATCACAGGTTGGAAATTTTACATTTCATCTTATATTATAAATATATTTTATTGACTTGGGTTGTTTTGGCCAACGCCATTAATAAATTACGCCCCGCTCCCTTAAAAATTTTTACTTAATAGTTATCACCATTATTCTGACGCCTTTATTTTTAAATCGGTTTGGTATTTCCTGAGATTGTGTGGAAACCACCATGTAGAACGTTTTTAAGGACGCTTTTTGCGTATTTTCACCCTTTTTAAATTTCGAATTGTTTAAGAACTGTTCTTAGAAATCCTTTATATCTAATAAGTAGCTAATATTTCAAATTTCGTATTTCTAGGCCCTTCAGTAACGAAAAATCGCATTTTTAGAACGTTTTTTGCTCCTGCACCCCCTTTCGGGTAGTGGCACCGACATAAAACATAGCCTATGTTGGAGCAAGGGTTGTCACCGTCATTTTGACACCATTATTTTTTAAATCGGTTCGCTATTTCCTGATATTGTGTAGAAACCACCATTTAGAACATTTTTAGAACGTTTTTCGCGCATTTTCACCCCTTTTAAATTTCGAATTGTTTAAGAACTGTTCCTAGAAATCCTTTATATCTAATAAGTAGCTAATATTTCAAATTTCATATTTCTAGGCCCTTCAGTAACGCAAAAATCGCATTTTTAGAACGTTTTTTGCTCCTGCACCCCCTTTGGGGTAGTGGCACCGTCATAAAATATAGCCTATCTTGGAGCAAGCGTTGTCACCATCGTTTTGACAACAATACTTTTAAAATCGGTTTGGTATTTCCTGAGATTATGTAGAAACTACCCTTTTTAGAACGCTTTATGTGCATTTTCACTCCTTTTAAATTTCAAATTGTTTAAGAACTGTTCTTAGACATCATTTATATCTTATAAGTAACTAATATTCCAAATTTCATATTTCTAAGCCCTTCAGTAACGCAAAAATCGCATTTTTAGAAAGTTTTTTGCTCCTGCACCCCCTTTTGGGTAGTGGCACCGACATAAAATATAGAATATGTTCTAAGTTGGACTAACACCATCATTTTGATACCATTACTTTTGAAATCGGTTGAGTAGCTCCATAGATTACCTCTAACATACAAACAATTTTTATTTTTTATAATATTAGTATAGACTAATTCACATGTTGGCTAAATCCTGGAACAAACTAGACACTTGGCGGCATTCCATTTAGCGAGGAGGTAAGTCATTTGTTCGCGTAATCTCATTGTTTTCGTATTTTTGGCTACACTTACGTGAAAATATCGTTTTATTGACGTCATTGATGGTGAATCGAGGCTAAAGAAAATGGCAGGATACCGCGGTGCTTCCCAAGTGTGTTTTTCACTGACCTCTAGAGTGACGCAATGCTCTTTTTGTACATCTGCATTGGCTCTTTCGAGTATCACGTGACTCCAGCGGTCTGTAAAAAAATATAGATGGAATGCACCGCGGTAGCCTGTCTCTTTCGTTAGCCTCGTGATGAAATCTGAAAACTGATGTTGCAGCTGGAAAGTTTAGAAGATATGTAATTTTTTTTTTTTTAGATTTAAGTTATTTTGTACTGGTTTTTAATTGTAAAATTTAAAAACTAAAGTGCCGGTGAGATAAAATTTGAAATTGTTAGTATTTATTCGGATTGTTTTGCTGTTTTCAGTTATAAAATTTGAAAATCAAAGTGCCGCCGAGACGTAGTATGAAATTGTTTGTATTTGTCCGATTTTTTTTCTGCAAAGGGAAATTTACAGTGTACTGACGACTGGAAAAGTGCTAAATTACGGCGAGTGAACGTGTTGGGATTCAAGAAAGGTATGTTTGTTAAAAGATGTTAAAAATTGTATGCATTTTTTGTTGTCATATTTTATGATTTTATTAGCCTTTTATTCTGTATCTATTATGCATGATTTAGTGATGGTTAATGAGGTTCGTATATTTTTGAGATTACTGCACAACAAGGTTGTTGTATCCTATGTTTTTGCTTTAGTTTTCATGACTTCGATGCCCCACACATCATTAGTCGTAGCAACGTTACGGAATATCACGTATTTTTGAGATTGCTACAAAACGCGGGCCATGCCATTATGTAAACGTTGTTGACAAATTAGAATCTAAATTTCTCAATGTTTACTCTGGTGTAGGTAGGCGCTTTAACCCTTTGTCTAATGAATTATGAGTTCGTCAAAATTTTATCTTCTAAAGCATTTTCCGGGAATTGTTTTAACTACATTAGAAGATTTACATAATCATTTAATAAATTTTAGAAGGATTGCAGGATTTAGAAGGATTAATTCAATTTGAATTTATAGGGATTTTGTGCATTATTTATAACCCCACACAAATCTTTTATTTTAAATATTTTTCTTAGTATTTTATAGAATTAGGAAATGTACTAATATAATGTTCTTACAATAGAAATATACAAATATTTCTGAATCGAAAAATCCCTTCCTACTCCCCCAACGCCAAAAAAGCTGAAAAGATGCAAAGGCAAAAAAATCATCCTTTTAAAAATGTTTTTGTTTTGCATAACCCATAATGCTTTTGGAACAAGATAAAGTAATGTATATATAATTCATTCTAAATTGTATTAAAACTAATCGATGTATTAAAAGAATTTTATAACAAGTTATTTTAATGGTACTTATAAGTACCATCAGTAGATAAAGGGATAAAAGAATGAAATGGCGCCCTAATCGTTTCTGAAAGTTCATGAGGAATCAAAATTTTAATCATTAAATTATTACTTTGATTTAGGAGGTTGTTTAAAAGATTTCATATTTTTCATGAACTTTATGTTGCAAAAAGCAACAAAAATTTATTAATTTGCAAATTTATGTTCCAAAGCCGATAGGTATTCTCAGGCATCTCTAAAAATGTTCGATGACTGCGGAAGCTGTGTAAAACTTGTCTTGAAATTCCAAGCAAGAGAATTAGAAGATGAATCAGAAACAGACGTGAACTAATATCATTTCGATATGTCTTCAGAATATTTAGATTAATGAAAAGTGGACTACGGATAACACAACTCGCACCAAAAAAGGAATAGTCAGACCTCTAGACACGTTTAATTAGGGTCAATTTATGTTGCAAATAGTTTAAGGAAGACAATGTCAGGCATCATACTACCGACAGTTCCATTTTTATCAAAAATCTTCACGACCAACATAATTTATTCAAAAAGTTTTTCTTTCCTTACATGCAAGTCTAGCTTTACAGATCCTAAATTAATCCTGAAAATCCACTTACCTTCTATCAGTATAGCAAGTATTAGATTGTATTCTCCACAGTCATATAACCCGATTTGATGATGGTATTGACAATTTTCCCGGAGGCTAACGAAAAAGACAGGCGGACGCACTATGTCTCACGTTTGTCTCCATTCGGACCGCTAGGGTCACATGATGTTATTTTCGTGCTCCTCCATTCGTGCTTTTACTCCACCTACGTCACGAAATATGCATCACCTGTCTCAATCGGTCATAAAAGGAAGAGCATAAAACGCCTTTTCTTTTACTTTCTTCTATCTTTACAATAAGAAAGTATTGGTTTCATGAAAATTTTCGAATTCCAGTTTTCGACAGATTTGCACGTTTTATGGGTCAGAGATTCCAAAAAACATGTTTTTACAAAATGTCTGTCTGTGAGACTGTCTGTCTGTATGTGACACAAATTTTGTGGGCGTTCTATCCCAAGAACTAATGCACGGAATTTAATAAAAAATTACATTCAGGTAGTCCCTGATATAGATTGGTGCTGATTAGTTTTTGGTGTAAATCGCCCTGAAGGTTTCGCTGCTATGTAGCATTTTGCAGGATTTCCGCAAAAGCACTACCTCAAGAACTAATGCACTGATTTTTATAAAACTTCAGATTCCGTTAGTCCTTGACATGAATGGATGCTGTTTACGTTTTGGTGTAAATCGCCCAAGAGGTGGTGCTGCTCTGCTGCATTTTGCAGGATTTAAACTATTTTCGCAGTAGCTCTATCTCAAGAAATAAAGCCCACATTTTCATCAAACGTCAGATTTAGTTAGTCCTTCATATGAAATGATGCTGACTACGTGTTGGTATAAATCTTCTAATACGTGGCGCTGCTGTGCTGCATTTTGAACTATTACCTAAATAGTTCTAACTCAAGAACTAATGCACGAATTTTTCAAACTTCAGTTTTAAGTATAACTTGATTAATATTGCTGCTGATTCTGTGTTGTTGCATATCGCTCAACAGGTGGCGCTTCTATGCTGCATTTGTCATGATTTGCCCAATACCTCTATCTCAAGAACTAATGCACGAATTTTCCTCAAACTTCATATTCAGTTAGACGTTGACATAAGTTTGATAGTTAGGTTCTGGTGTAAATAACACAATAGGTGATGCTACTATGCTGTATTTTGCTGGATTTACACGATTACAGTGACAGCCATACTTCGAGAACTAATGCACGGAATTTCATATTTTTAGAATTCTCGTGATGAACACAGATTTCCATTTAATTTGGCACTGAGATAGTGAATTTAGAAGTATTGACATGTATGAGATAGAAGAAAGTTTTGTGATGGCCACAACATACTACTTTTCGTTGGCTTAGCACTTTTCGCTTTGATTGATAAAACAAAATCAAGATAATTTATCTTAGGGTAAGTTATTTACTCTAGGATATATGACCATAGTTTTCAAATATTGAAATAAAAATTCTTAGAATGCAAATAAAAAAAAAATATTGATGCATATTTTAAATTCTTATACATATACTCATAATATTTTATGCCAAAAATAATTAAATATTGAAAACAAGAAGTGTTAAACGAAATTGAAATTTAAATGGCAGATAGCCATCTCTCCTTACAGCGGAAGAGAGATGGCCATCCAATACAAGAAAGTAAAATTAAATAACAAAAAAAATAACATATTTCATATAGTTAATCAGGAAAAACATATAGCAATTTGTAAAGATGCAGTTATATGATGGAAAATGAGTGAAGAAAACTCGAATAAACAAAATTTGTAGTATAATTTCAATACTTCACTTTTCGTAAAATCTTACCACATGCTTGGCAAAGGTCTTGATAATTTGTACACGTCTCATGGAATCAGTTCAGATAACTTATGCATTGTATCCAGACATTCTTTTTGTATGTGATATTATAAAGTTGTGCACAACCAACACAGTGATCCTAATCCAATTCTATTGACTCGGAATCTGTGGACTCTGATAATTTAAATGTATTTCGGTTTCTTCGCTACTGGAATTGTCGCGAGCTTTTTTTTTCTCAAGTTATTTGTAGGTTTATTACGTTAATTTAGTTTATTTATCAACTTTATCAGTTTCTGTTATGAAAGTTTCCGTCATTTTTCAGTATTTTCTGAAACAAATAAATCGTTAGGTCTGATTATATTATTATTAATATTATTAAAATATTTATATTAGTTAAAATTTAAATAATTATATCAATTAATATATTTGTAAACTTAAATGTTATACATTTATTTTAAATTTAATTATATTTAATTAAAATCTTCACTAAGTATAATTTTGAAATATTGGTTAAAGGTGGCCATTTCTCCTCGATTTCATGTGGCCATCTATCCTGCAATTGATGGACTGATGATCGCCAAATTTAAAGCATCAACAGCCATTCTAAGTCTTTGTTTTAGTTTCAGAAGTAAAGATTAGATTATGTACGTGCCTTAAAAGTCCATATAGTATATATATATATATATATATGTGTGTGTGTAAAGTACGTACTGCAAAACATTCAGATACCTAAGTCAAAAAAATATTCAACCACCTAATTTATTTACATTAAAATTACACTTAATTTTTATAATCGAAAAACACAACTGCACGTCGCAATAAATAAACTCGTTGAACTTTTTTATAGGAACAATGTTTATATTGCAATCTGTGATCAAGTTTTGGAGATATTTAGACTGGCCATCTCTCCTCTATGGCCATACATCTGAGAGTTACCCTAATGGTACACTGTAAAAAAGACCCACTATAAATTTGCCAGAACAAACTCGATCACAGTAAATGTGTTGTATCTTTCTTTGGTTTCCTGAGTATATTAACATGGAAAATACAGTAGTTGCGTAAAATTAACAGCACAATGTGCCGGAAATTTGGACTCATTTTTTTACAGCACAAACTGCTGGCGTCCAAATTGCCAGCTCATTGTGCTGTTAATTTTACGCAACTACTGTATTTTCCATATTAATATAATCAGGAAACCAAAGAAAGATACAGCACATTCACTGTGATCGAGTTTGTGCGCGAGATGCACAGTACTTTGTACTGTAAAAATGTCTTTTTTTACAGTGTATTTATTTTATTAAGAATAAGTGTACACGAATGTTTAAAAGATATTACGTTACGGAACTCTGAAATCTGCAGAAAAAAAAAACTCAGCAATACTAACTGGTAAAATATATATAAATAGTCTACAAATGCTTTAAAACTTTTGCACGAGTGAAATACATTTGTTTTGAGAACGTAACAAAACGAGAATGCAATTGCACGCTTTATGAACTTTAGAAAAGTTATAAATATATATTTTAAATCCCTTCTTTTTTTCCTGTAAATATCTGGTAAATTTTCCGAGAAATCTCGTGAAATTACAATGCATCTAACTATATGATATGTTAAAGTCATAAAAAAATTAAGAAGGTTGTTTCACTACGTTCTAAAATTTTAAATTTCTTCATAAAACTTGCGCATTAAACTATATAAATGTGCATTAAATATGTGCAAGAAGCGACGAGATAAACTAAAAATGAATCATATTAGATGTAAATTTCCAACTGGGCGAAAAATGTCCGGACCAGGATTCGAACCCGGGACCTCCCTGGCTGAAGCCGCCAGTGCTCTGCCATCTGAGCTATCCCGGACGATTCTGGTCGAACTTTTTCACCCAGCTAACCTTGAGGATTACAGCATCTGGTCTGAAACCTGGTTCAGCTCAACAGAATAAATCTCAGGTAATGGAACTCCAGAAAACGCTGGATACGAAATTACACTAGATTAATATTGACACAATTATTCTAATTGGTAAACATATCATATTACTGGCGGCTTCAGCCAGGGAGGTCCCGGGTTCGAATCCTGGTCCGGACATTTTTCGCCCAGTTGGAAATTTACATCTAATATGATATGTTTACCAATTAGAATAATTGTGTCAATATTAATCTAGTGTAAAAATGAATCATTTGATTGGTTTTACCTTTTATATGTCTAATTTTCTGAATTTTCCGTAAGGGTGAACAGCTTCATTTTTAGGATAAAATAAAAGTAAATTTTTGAATGAATAGTTTTCCCTTTTATGAAATTTGAAATTAGTAAAATTACAGCTATATAAATACTTTCTATCATTTTATTTATTTATTTATTTTATTTTATTTTTGTCAGTGGAATGTTACTAAAAAGAAAAAAATATATCTGCATGAAATAACATTCCTTCAAACGTATGAAAACATCCATTTTTATAAAGGCTTGGTTTTACAAATTATATCATTAAATTTTTTTAATGCATCAAAAGTTTTCAAAAGCGTTTTATGTCAGAATTCTAATTATGCAATAAAAAGTCGAGAGAAAAAGTCTGTAATTGCACTGAATTTAGATATGGGTTCTACTTAACTCCTTTAAAATTTTATGCAATGGCTACAGTACATGCATAAAATTCTTAAACTGACATCTGTATACAGTCAGAGTCGGAAGTTGCATAGTTGGGACACAAGAAGTACTCCTAAAGTTCACTATTTTACAGTCGGAGAAAAAACGATTAATCTGGATACACACAAATATCGCGTGAACCGATAAACCAAAAATTGTGGAACAAATGTCCATTTATAGTAAAAGAACTATGCGATATCATAGCATTTTGACTGCAGCGTCCCCATTGGCTACATCTCCAAGCTATCGGAAAATATGGGGGAAAAAACGAACTAATATTAATTTAGAAAATCTAGGACAGTAATATTTTGTACGAAATGACTTCTTACATGTAAAAATAACTTTATTAAAAGCTTTGAAATTTTTATTTGTCGATAACGAATTAATATCCCCTCTAATAAAGTTACTTTAAAACGCAAGACGTCATTTCATTTTAATAAGAGGATGCTCGCTAATTTCGGTAATGAAATTTTTTTGTTATCTCTGCTTGTTTTTGAGATAGGGTCGATAACTTTCATATTTCGCCATTAGGGACACTGCAAGCACTCTAAAATGATGAAGTATAGCCATATTAATATAAATACGCACCTCTACATTTCTAGCTTTATTTTTTGAGGTATTTGTGTGTACTTTTCTTTTACAGCCAGCTATATTTAGAAATATTAGTAAAGTAGATGTTTTGAACCTTGCTTTTTTACTTACCCATCGTATGTAGTATAGGGTAAGTCTTGTAATCGTTTTATAAATCGAAAACAATGACGGATTTTCACGTTTCAGAAACTGGAGATTCCGAAACACATATTTTTAGAAAAAAAAATTGTCATCCGTCTGTCTGTGTGTTTGTAAACGCTCTATTCCCCGAACAAATTGATATAGAGACTTGAAATTTGGTGGTTACTTAGTACGTAAAAATGGGAAGAAGCTTATTGAATATCAGACACCTCGATTATACGGAACTATTTTTCTCGTCTTCTCGAAATATTCGTTATGATAAAAAGTTATTAAAAATTTTCGAATTTGTTTATATTAAGGAGTGAATATAAAAGACAATAAAAAAACATAAAATTTCCACAAAAAATGAAGTCGATCTCATAATTAGTTTCGGAGATATTTGTAATCACTTTGTTCGATTTTTCTTGACCCTATATTTCATTCACATTTCTATTCAAAGTTATATTTTAATTCGAAATGAGACGCTTAATCCGACGCAGAAAACTGTTAGTTAATATGATTATCATTTTTGGAACTATAAGGATGTTTCTTTTACGCAAATCGGTACTACTTGATTATTCCATCGACCAAAAACTAGTGCCAAACTACAAGATTAAATGAAAACAATGGCTTATAACACGTTACACATGTTTCGTGTGTCATCAAGTGATTTTTAAATCGACGTTTTATTAGTATTTTTATTACAAATGTGTATTTTACTAATTTATTTATTCTTTCGTTATTTAAAATACAAATTATGCCAATTTGTATAATTTTGCGTATAGTTTGGTGATTTACATAATTTGTTGAAATGGTTCGGCGGGATAATCAAGTAGTACCCGCAATTCAGTAATATAGCATTACTATGTATTAAAATATTGAAATATACGTTTAAATTTTATTTTTGAATTTCATGTATTTTATAAATAGTTTACACAGGTTTTATTTTCATATTTTATATTATGCATATCCGTGATGTTTAAGTATGACGGTGACTCCCAATGACTAGTTTCACATTATGCGACACAGGCTCAAAATAAGACTTTTTTTTTTCAGTGGAGGATCCTTTTTACAATGTTACTAATGGTGTAATAACGGTAACCTAATCAAAAGAGTCTGTTTTGAAATATATGATTCTGAAAAAGATATTAATTAAAGTTATTAATTTAATTTTTGAGGGAATTTCACAAAAGAATAAATTAATAAATATTTAAGCAGGTGGGAAAGTACTTTAGTAGCTCTGTGTCATGTCCATGAATAACTAACTGACAAAATGACAAATATTCAAAATAGTTCGTTCTGTATTTACAGCTTGTTATGCTGCTCGTTGCATTGATAACTATTTTAGTCTAGGTTAACAGGCAGATAAAGCAATGGTAAAATTAGAAAACAATAACATTTTTAAATTCTATCTAATATGTGATGGGAAAGTACAGATGAATAGGCGAGGATTAGAAAATTTGGAGGTATAATCGAGTTTTCATTTGTACATTAATATATATTTTTAATAATACAATGCAAAAATAATTTTCTGTATGAAATTAATTCATTAAACACAAATATCGCCATGCACAAAAATTAACTGGTTCTTGTTTTGGTTAAAATTATAGTAAGAGTAAGTAAAGAGTTTTCAATTTTTTTTTTATTTAAAATATATATAACCGGAAAAATATGAATAATAACTAAGATGTTTTTAAACAGTATAACCGAATTCTTACTTTTTTCAAATATGCAAATCTAAAATTACTATTCATTCTACCAAGTTGTCTTTGAGCTATGCTGTAAAAACTCGAAAACTTAATCAGGGTTCGTACGCGTCTAGGACTTTCAAGTACCTGTTACCAGAATAATTGTAAAGTAATATTTGCCTTATTTAATGAAAAAACAATTCTATTTTCAGATATAGCGACATGTGCTTTACGTAATTTCTGGTACTGAAACACCTAAAATCCCCTCAATAAATTGATGCGTACGAACCCTGTTAAATATGATGTCAGAATTGTATATTAGTACTGAAAACTTCAAACAAAAATAATTCAATATGGAGAAACCACCTCTATTCTTATTATATTTGTTTATATAAATAACGGAAATAATGCCTAATTTTTATTCCAGGGGCTAATTTCACTTTAATATAGGACAATTTTTGATTAAAAAGTATGAAAGTTTTTTTTTCTTTGGACGACCGGACATATCTCTAAAATAACGTTAATAGGTAAGTTTTAAAAAATGTCTTACACTATTTTATTTATTGCATCATTCTTTATTTAATTTTTCTATTTCTTGGATTTTACAAGACTAATGTAACATATTGAGTGGGTAAAATACCTTAAGAACAAGTCCTTTATAATACACTGTACAAAAATCCGAACAGTATTCCTGTAGGAATCGGAAAAATAGTTGCCCTTATCGTACCGGAAAATTTTCCGACCCAGCTCGGAATAAAATACGTAAAAAAAGGGAAACATTCATTAAAATGGCACTTTACGTATTTTATTCCAATTTTACGGATTTTATTCCGAGCTGGGTCGGAAATTTTTCCGGTACGATAAGGGCAACGTGTTTTTCAGGAACTCATTGATTGTGAATAATCAAGTGTAGTTGTAAAATTATAAAATATAGGAAATATATCTGTCATGAATACAGGTTAAGTGATAACTTTACGGAAGAAATAGATATCAATGCTTAGAGGGAAATATCCATAATATAAGATAAACAAATACAAATACTTATATGAAATATTTCTTATCTCTGATATATAAATATAAATGATCCCGTTTTATCTAATAACCTCAAAAGAGTTATGCCTAAATACTGTCGAGCCCCAGTAGGATTATAGACCATAAAATGTACTATGTGAAAGAGGAAATAATATTAATAAATGATGCATGTAATTCGCGTTTTATATGGATCAAACCCAAATGGCTGTGGTTAGTAGCTACTTTGTATAACTCTTGACACATTTTATGATAAATGGAAAGCAGATGAGTTGGTTGCCAAATAACAGAACGTTAGAAGGAAATATAATGCTTTCAGACTATTTTAATCCATGTTCGGTGATTGATAATACAATACTGAAAACAGAAAACTTTAATAATTTTTAGTTCTTGAATGTATACTACACTGTTAAAAATTTTGCAGCATTCTGGCAGGTCATTCGACCGTTTTTTGAAAAAACGGTTTCATAACCATAATTTAACTATATTCTGACCATAAAATGGCCAATAATATAGTCAGACTAGTGTTAAATTACGGCTGTGTAACCGTTTTCGGAAAAAACGGTCAAATGACCTGCCAGAATGCTGCAAATTTTTAACAGTGTAGTGTAAAAATAAAATTCAACAGACATCAATCAGAATTTCTTAAGTTATATAATGTTTTTATTTTCTATACTAACAGATATACAAGTTTAAGATTTTTTTCTCAAAATGTACATTATTTGAAATTAATATCCGAAAACGACATAAATTTTAACCTATAAATTTTGTAATAGAAAACTTTAGAAGCTTGAAAATCTAAAATTGAAATTTATTCCACAAAGTCGTTTTTGAGTTTTACTATGCTAATTTTACTGTGTTTTTATTTAACTTTTACTATGCTTCGAAAAACTTAAATATGATATTAAGATTGTTTATTTATATAGAAAACTTCAAAGTTTACTTCAATTTCAATATGAAGACAGCTCCGTCTGCTTTTATTTTAATTGACAGAAAGAACTCACAATTCTCATATGAATGACTAATTTCTGTTTTTATTTGGGATTTTTTCCATTAAAAAGTACTAAGTTTGTTGGTTTTTTTCGTGGGTGCGGGGTGGAGACGACTGCACTGAAAACTAAATTAATATAAAAAGATAAATAAATAGGTTACACTTTTTAATTAACGTTTTCCAAAATAGTTGAAAAGTGTTTATGAATTGGGTTTCTCTATCTGCAACTGACTGTCTGTGTCTCAGTGTTTTTGTTCGTTTGATTGCCTCTCCGCCTGACTGTTTCTTCCAGGTGCCCATCAGATGGTCGTTTCTGTCTTCTCTGCAGATATGCTTCGAGTTACATTTCCAGTAACGTTCTTTTGTATCATTTGATTCCCCGTGTAGATGGTTTTGATCGCTTGTACCATATTTTCACATCTCAGAGATCTTATTGTATGATTTCGGTCGATCTGGAAAACTTCTGTACGACGTTACGTTCGAAACACCATATCGACCTCAATTTTTGCACACCAGTATATATGAGGAAAACGGTTAAGAAAATTTGTGATACATATAATTTTAAATTAAAAGCCAATAGGAAAAAATAAAATGACAGCGATTTTCGATATCATAATAAATACTTGATAGCATGAGATTTCCTCTTAGTAGTCGACATTTTTAAAAATTAATCCTTTAAGAGTTTTTGGATTGCGATAAAATCTATATATATAAAAGAAAGTCTGGATTTTGTATTAATCAACGCGCAGCCCAAACTACTGAACCTAAAATCTTGAAATTTGGGGTAAAAATACTTCTTATGACATAGAGTGCCGCTAAGAAAGGATTTTCCGAAATTCCACCCCTAAGGGGGGGTAAAAAAGAGAACGAACTTTTAAAAAATTCCTTAAAAATCGGATTTTATATTTATTTTTCAACTGATAACATATTTTAGTGTATTTTTGTATGCTGAATCGAATGGCACTAACCAAATTATTTTAAGTCTAATAGTTCATGAGATATTTCATATTTTTCTAATTTGGCACTATCTTTGGCGCCAAAACATCAAATTTTCAAGTGATAATTTCTAAAAATTCATTCTCTTCACTCTGTTACTATAGCAAGGGAAGAAATTCAAACTGAATATTTTTTTAATCAATTCTTTTTCTTAAATTTAAAACAACCGTGTCAGTAGGGAAAAAAAATGCCTCAAAAACTAAAACTAAATAATAATAATAATAATAATAATAATAATAATAAAACTGTTGTTTTTTTCGTTCTATCAACACTATGCCAAAATGTATGGCATTGCGCCATTTATTCCTACCCTTAGCGTGCAAACGATTTTTATTGCAAACCGTGTCAAACATTAACGTTTGCTATTTATTGAACGTGAATATTTTTTATGACTATTATTCCATCGTAATCTCGTAATTTTTTTTTTAATTTGTTATTTTTTGAATAGAAAATATTTATTTTAAAATTATAACTTATATTTATTACTGACACTGACATGGATTTTACGATTTGGCAGTTACTTGATGATGAGGAAGATGTAATAAAATTATTTCAGAACTTAGGAATTATACCTATAAAAATGTTTTGTTAAAAAACGTTGAACGCCTTCATTCAAAAAATTAAATGTTTGCTGCAATGACAGATATGCTTATTACGTACGCCATGCTACAATGATAACCTGAAAGACAACAATTCGAGACCTGCAGATTAAATTGACTTTATTTTATTATTTTATTATAAAATATTTATTTTATCTTTTATTTTAAGTATTGATTTGTATTGATTTTAAAAAAATATTTGGTGAAAGTCTGTAATTTTCAAATGTTATATATTTTAAATGCTCACTTTTGTATGAACAAAATTATTATTTTTTTTTTTCAAATGTTTCATTTCATTTTGCGCTAATTATTATGCTTGGCGACAACGGTGTTGGTATAACGGAAAAATACCAAAGACAGATACTGATTTTATTTAAAATACAAAGAAAAAAGGGTTTAATAAGAAATAAATATTATAAAACGAAAATATTTAATTTAAGTATGAAGGCAATGTCTGTACTGTTTAAAAAAGTGTTCATATTCAAACGTTTAAAAAGAAAAATATTTTATGGATAAAAAGATAAAATGGATACTTTTATGTTAGCCGTGCATAAATCTCGCCATTAGTATTTTATAAATCGCAAATACCAATACTTACAATTTTACTCATCATCATCTACTATACTTACAAAACGCAAATTCTTATTTCATTCTGATTGACTATAACTCGGGTTCTACTGAATACAATTTTGTAGAACGTACACTGTTAGTTAGGTAATTTGTTTTAGAAGTGTTTTAATGTAAAAAAAAAATAGTTCTACTTTGAATTAGTGATAAGTACGGGACTTTTAAAATTAGGTGAACCCAATTATGAAAGATTACCTTTAATGTAAAGTTTTACTAAATGGATTTTAATGCTATGCCGGAAAGTTCTTTGTGGTGTAGTAAATTACTATAAAACTATGTATGCTATAGGCAATGTGTATATACTAGAGAATATATATTCTATAAAGGTGTGCAGGGTTTCTTAAAAAATCCAGTGGGTATACAAAGTAGACCTACCCCTACATCCCTGAGACTTCTATAATCTGGTTAGAGCTATTATGGAAGATATATTTAAATTTAATTATCTATAATATGTATGAAATGCAAAGAGAAATTTCGTTTGGGCCGCTTACAACCTGAGTTCTGCTGAATAGATTTTTGATGGGACTTACATTGTTAGATAATTTTTCAGAGAAAAATAATTAGTACATCAGATCGTTCTACGTTGCTTAGTTAAATAATTATGGCGGAAAATTCAAAATCAGAAGAACACGATTATGAAAAATTGGCTTTTTTAAAGGTTCTGTCGGATGGATTCTGGTAAGACAAACTGTTAATTAGATAATTTTTAGGGAACGTTTTGGTACATTTGCCAGTTTAAATGATTCTGCTAAGTGGATTTTGGTGGAACTTGCTCAGTTAGTTAATTTTTCCGGGAATATTTTAGTATAAAACACATATCGTTCTAGGTTGCTTGGTTATAGGATTTTAGATGAAAGTTCTAGAATGAGGTGAGCCCAATTATGAAAGATTAGCCTTTTTCATAGGTTCTGTTGGATGGAATCTGAGGAGAATTGCATTGATAAATTTTCAGAGGAAGGGTATAAGTAAATTACATATTGTTTTATCGCACTTTACCAAATCCTACAGTAAAGGATCAACTAAAGAAGTTGGTCCTTAGCAGCTCAAATTTTGTCTGTCTCAATAGAAAATACAATAGTATAATGACGTCCATATCGTTTGTAGCAATTCGGATGGATATGCCAGGTGAATGTCCATATTGCTTTCAAACGAATGATCAAATTCACAGATATATTTCGTTTGATTCATGATTTGTTCAGAAAAACAGACCAGCGAAGCGGGCGAAGGCTGCTAGTAACCATATAAAATCTCTATTGAGGCAACAACTATTGAGTCAAATTAGCAAATACTAACAACTGATATTTATCAGGTATAAAGAGAATCTCTTAAAACTTCAGAATATCTAGAGCGATTCAAACATTTGAAAGTGCTATCTATTTATTCCATGTAGAAGCAATATACATCCTGACAATGTATACATGGTAAGTCCGTATTAAACAGCATGTTTCCTTCTAAAGTTGAGACAAGAATAGTCCATTTATCGTCTAGACTGCACATGGTAATGAACTTCACATTGTACGAATCTTATTCCGTAATACAGCCCAATATAAGAAAATATGTCTCCCTTTCTCCCGTGGATCCACATGGAATTAATCACGGGTCCACATGTCCAGAATCTAGCGTCTTAAACACTCGTATAGTAAGCACTGAGCAAATGGCAAGTTGGAATTGTTCAGTAGTGAAAAAGAAAGTAAACACCCCCTACTAACTCCTCAACAAATTATTTTAGAAGAAAGTTACTGGTACCGAATGATTGGGAATAAAATCTATTTTTAAATGATGTATATAAAATTTGCTTAGAGGGCCATATACATATTTAAACGAGAAATAATTTTGTTTTTTTTTTTTCGATAGCAGTACACAATTCTGGCAGCATAAATGAACTCTACACCCTTCAATTAGACTAAAAATAAATTTTTATGCAATTCGTATGATAAGTTTCCGAGAAATTAATTATTTTATAATCAGCGTATTTTAAGGGCTGTATCCAAATTGATGTTCGGTACTCAATTGTTAATTGAGAGAGATCCCTTCTTCATCAAAGCACCTAAAGCAGTCAATGAAGCCTGCTAGATTACAGCACCGCAAAAGAAATTTCAAAATATTTAGTCACTTATTTCATAGACTTAAACCATCATTTTGCCGTTTTTTAAGCATCATTTGAAAACTACTTGGAAGAAACATGTGAAATTTCGGATTTCCATAAAGCAGGACTTAATAAATCTAAATCCATAAAAAAAACTGTAGGTTGCAATTCATATTTTTTTCGAAAATTAATTTAATAATTCATAATTCATATCATAAAATTATAAAAATTGCAAATTGAACGTATATATGTTTGGGTATATTAGTATTATTGCTACACAAAAAAATAGCACATTGGAAGTATAATTTCAGGAAATATAAATAAAAATATGAAAATGTAATTTAACATTAGAAGCACTAAATTTTGAATGTTTATAATTGAAAAACTTATCATTCAAGTGACTTGAAATTTCGTGTCTAAGCATAGTCTGAACCCAACATTTGAAATATCTCGTTAAAATTGGGTATTGCCATTGAAAAAAATGAAGTTTGGATTCGTTTTAATATGTAGATGGCCCCCTAAGCAAATTTTATATACAACATTTAAAAGTAGACATTATTTCCAATCGTTCGGTACCAGTAACTTTCGTTTACGATAATTTGTTGAGGATTTAGTAGGGGTGTTTATTTTTTTTTCCACGACTGTACATATAGGTTACTTCAACTGTGGGATTGGTAAGGCTTCTTAAATATTTTGTTTAAAAAGCTCGGAAATTTAAAATACTATGCAGGAATATTTCGTCGTTATGAAATAATGGTTGGTGTTTTAAAACTTATTGAATAATAGAAGATAAAAATTATTACATATTAGACATATTTTCATAAGTCATTATTGAATCGTTAGATGCAAAATATGAATATTATATTTCTAATTAAATTCGAGAAGAGATGTTGGTTTTTTTGAACAAAATCAATTTTTTTTATCTTGATTGAACTGCTATATATATACATATTTTCTTTGTTCATTTAAATATATATTTTAAATATTTTTTCTAATACTCTAAAAAAAAAACTAGCAATAAGTTTAAAAGAATGAGAAAATTGCTTCTTTATTAAATTTGAAAGCATTATTTTAGTTATTAGAAATTTTAATTTATTGAATTTTCTGTTTTTATTTTTAAAAATAAATTCGAACTTTGGTATTGATACAGGCAATACACATGCGTGCAAAGAATAAACGGAGCTTTTCCTCTATTTTAGAGTTCTGGAAGGACTAACGGAAAAAGCATGTTTTCTATGAGTACGAAAATTATTTGTTTAAAAGTGGCGGATAACTTCCTGTATAAAGACTAATTTTTCTGACAATGTTGTTGCATACAGTATCAGGTATTGATATATTTACATTTACAAGAAATAAATGCGTTTAATTAAAATGATTTGCGACATTTAGTCTTCGATGTCATGATGTATTTTGATTTTCATTGTGTTATTTAATGTAGCAGAGAACTGATATCAAATAAAAAAATATATATTTAGTTATTAAAAAAGATTATGAAAAAGTATTTTTCAGCGACACATTTAATGACGGTATTTTTATTATTTTTGTTTTTTATTTTTATTTTTTATTTTTATTTATTTATTTATTTATTTGCACATCACAAAAAAAAAAAAATATTTATTATTCCATTAAAAAAGAATACTTTTAAAAGAAACACCTATTTCTATGAACATCTTGATATCCAATGTTTTAGGCTAATGTTATAAGCTATTACTAGTGAAATATCAAATGGATTTTCCAAACTGCAAAGCGCTATTCATTTGAAAGAAATGAAAACAGTTATATTACATATATTTTTAAACTTAAAATATAGCTTCTTAAAATTCCGTTCAAAAATAATACTTCTATGAAATTCAATTTACTGTGTTAGGTTGCTAATTTGAAAGAAAATATTAAAATGTCTTCATAATCAGTAATTTTTAGTTAAACATTAAAAAGTATATCAATTTGTTTGCTTTTTATTTTACTTGTAAACTGACTTCCACATTAAAAAACTTTAAAATAAATTACACTGCATAATAAAAAGTATAACTACTTTATTTTATTAGAAAATAATGTTTTTAAAAATACAATCCTTCATTTTATTATTTAATCATTAATTATAAAACTGATAATAAAATGTTTGCTGTATTTGGATAAGGGTTGTCTTCAAAATGAAGCAAAAACTTTAAATATTATAGAATAGTTTACGCTGCAATAAAAGTTAAACAGTTTAAATCAAATCCATTTAATTTAGGAAAAATAAAATGTAATTTAAGCACTGATTTTGTGAATTGCTTATAATTTTGCATAAAGAAACATTTAGATTATTATGAATGACGTACAACGCCCAACCACAGCCAGGCTGCCATTTACATTTCATATTTTCTGTATCACAATTATCAACCAGAAATAAGTAATCTATCTCGGAGATTAGCAGAAAACTACTATAATCAATTTGTTTGGAAATAGCATTGTAAAAAAAAAATAATAATAAATAAATAAGTAGTTCCTAGCTGCACAGCCTGCAAGGGTTCAGGATAGGTTTTGAAAAATTAAATATACTCCTTTTTCATTAATATTAATATAATAATAGTAATAGCTAACAAAAAAATTTTAATAAATAAAAATTGAGAAAATTAAAAAACTAATATTCAGCATTTGTCAGTTTATACTAAAAAGTTCTTGTATACATCAGTAGATGGGAGATTCTCAAAAGGTGGGATCATTAAACGTTAACTATATGTAATTTTTAAAATTTTCAAATTTAAGGCCGATTTTTTTTAATAATATAGTATTTTGTCTATAAATATAATATATAAATATTTTATAATAGTATGTCTACAAAATTATAGACAAACAGTAACTATTCTGGAAAATTAATGATTAAAGCATTTAATTAGCAGTAAAGTACGTTACAAATTTTGGACACTCTTTCGCACGTACGTTACAGATTTTGGACGTTGCTCTTAGTATTTAAAATATTCTTAAGGCTAAGAATGTAGTAAATGTGTCTGTATACATATGTATATGTATAATTAACTTTTTGTTATCCAGTAATAATAATAATAAAATCAAATACTTTGTTACGTACGTTACTTTCGGACATAACAAAATACAGAAAAATTATTTATACAAAAGTCCTTCTAACTCCAACAAAGCAATAAATCAGCCTGCCATCTCTTAACGAAATTATCAAAAAAATCATCCGTTTCCATTATGCATTCGTTGTTTACCATTAGAACCACCTGGGAAAAAGTTAAAACTCTTTTTCTTGTTGGTACATTGGAGAACTTAACGTTATGAATGTCCGAAATCGGCCTCTTTAGCATAAAATAATAAAATTTTAAGATATTTATACAACGCTTTTACAATAAATTATATCATTTTCTGTCTCTGAATAGAATTAAAAACTCCGTGTAAAAAAAAAAATAAAGTCAATGATAAATAAAGTTATGTTTGAAAGGCTTAAAGTTATGACTTTTGTCCTGTGCCCACCTTTTGAGAATCGCCCAGATTTCCATTGTGCTTTTTGATTTTAACAAACGCAAATGCCCCGTTTTAAAAATAGTAACAATAAACAATTAAGGTTGCGAAAAATAAATCTAGGGCTGTTATTTTAAATACAGTTACTTTATGTTATGTGTTTTGGTCATCGCAAAGACAAACATGGTTATTTCATTTTCTAAATTTAGAAGTATTCTTCTGAAAGAAAATCTTATCTCTTTCAAAAATCTGAAAATTTATCACTTTATGATAGAGAATGCATAAATAAATGTGCACAACCTTGGATACAGATACTGTTTTGTACAAAATAAGTATCAATATGAATTTGTTTGAAATAAAATGAATTGAAATAAAATTAACTTTAAAAATATTCCAATTAAAACAGGGCTTCGTTCCGAGATAATGTTTTTGGTTTAGATTTAAAAATTTGAAATATATATTTAACACGTTCATGCCGGCGTGGTGGGTCACACTCGACTGTCCCAGAGTTGTCAAGTCTCCGGCTTTTTGCACAATACTATTATTTTAGAGAAAATGTTGTTCCTTTAAATCACCCATTTGTTCTAATTAAATAAAACAATACTTTCTGTATTAAAATACTGGTATTCAAAAGCCGGAGACTTTGCAGCTCTGAAACAGTTGAGTGTGATACACCGCGCCGGCGTGAATGTGTTAAGCACACAAATACTCTTATTTAAGAATGATAATTTAAGACTTCAGAATGATAATTTAAGACTTTCAGATATAAGACTGTTCTAAAAAAAATCAGAATATTAAGAGCTATATTTGCTGAGTTATTGAAAGGCGGCTTTTCTCGTTTTCTTTGAAGTCGAGTTAGCTGCATTTTTCAGTTCCGCCATCTACGAATTCTACGATACGATACGATGCGATTTAAGGCTTAAGGCTGTGTCACTCGGAATACTATCGTCTTCAATGATTATACATCGCGATTACAGGACAGGATGTTCTTTAGGAAAACAATGCACTGATCATATTTGGCTTATGAAGTTGAGAACGCAAACATTTAATCAGAAATATCAAATAGTTGCTGTAAAGTAAGTGGTCCGCACTCCTAGGTGTGTCTTTATCAAGATTTCTCGAAATGACCTGATGAAAAAAGAGGCTTTTTTATTCATCCTCAACATATTGGCATTTGGTCAAAGATAAAAAATAATCATACAACAACCAGTAAATATCGCTAATAGCCATATACCAGTAAATAGACGTGTAAAATTTCATTTCTATTGTTGTTTAAAATTATAAAATTTTAACAATTCAAATAGTAAACAACTAAATCTACATCGGTGTTATGATAACCATTATTTTCATCATTATTTACTAGCTATTAAATAATAGGTTAATTCTAAGCATGTAAATTATAAAGAGAATTAACGTAAGACTAAATAATGTATATATGAAAACAATAATTATAAATAATGTGCATTGCAACATATACAAATTTTCATACATATCTATTTCTAAAATCTACAAATATGCGAACAAAAATCTCAGCATATTCCGCTAAATAGTTTTTGAGTTTTATTTAACAAACCACCTGGATTGCATTTGTTTTGAAAATACCAAATATTAATATAACACTACAAAGTCCAACTCGTACAACTGTATGATTCCCTAGCTGCATTTTTTATCTTGGCCAAATTAATTCCGGTTTATCATGCCCAGATGAAGTATAATAAAAAATACAGAAAGAAGTGGTTCCTCAAGGTATTTATTTTTGTTAGGTGTAATGTTTTATTATTATTATATCATGTTTGCAGTATTGAAGTTAATGTTAATAGCCCTTTTGCTTTTGTCGCTAACTATCAGTTCACATGTACAGATTCAACGGAAAGGTACAACGTAACATTTTAATTATTCGTGTTATAACTTTAATTAATTAAATTAATATTGGTTAATTTAATGATTATTTTACTATGTATCCATTATCCCCACTAGGACATTGCAACGATCACATTCTATATTTCATATTCAGTAATTCTTTTCCGCAGGCATAAAATGTTGCTTGTGCGTGTTCAGGATGCGTTTCTGAAAACGTAACCAATAGATTCAGCGTGTACAAATGATTCAAACATTAAATATTACTTAGCAGCACTATTATTACTGTCCTGAATTATCGATTATACTGCTTTACAAAACTAGAAAAATTCTGAAAATGAAATAAAGAAATCTAAATATTCCTATCTATAAATCAAAATATTTTTAAAGACTTATACTAGCATAAATACATGTGTGTATTTAAAATAATATTAAATTTTTAATTTTTAAATTATATTTGTGTAATTTTTATCTATAAGACTTGTTTTAATATAAATATCTTTAAAATACTTTTGTAAAAAACTAAAGTAAGAAATTGGAAAATTGCAATAATGTGATGAGCTATTTAGTGATGGTCAATGAATTATGATGATTAATATCAATATGAGCTATGATGATTATGATCCTAATTAATTACTGATGATTAATATCAATAAAAGCTTCATGAGAGCGTGTTATGTTTTAAAGCTTTCTTAATTCTTTTTGTATATTTCTGAAAATAAATTTCCTATTTGTTATTTAATTATTTCTCTATTCAATTACTGTATCATGTATAATAATAATTATTATTATTATTAGTTTGAACTTGCAATCCTGTAGTTAATATCATTAGTGCGTATGCTTGAGTCATTATCTACCCGTTTATACGTAGGTATTGAACTAGACACAACGCAGATGTTGATTATTAGTACTTTAATTAATTTTCGGTAATTGATTTTGGTAATTTAACGTTTATTGTAGTCTTACCCTTAATTTTCACCAGAACTTGCTTTTTATATTCTTGGATACTGTAATCATTTTCCGTCAGGCTTAAAAGGTTGGTTGGGTATATCTGGGAAACTCTTTTCAAAACGTAACCAAAAGATTCAGCTTGCACAAATCATTCTAATAGGAAATGTTTCAAAAGCAGAATGGTCAAAATCCGCCAAAGTATTAACCCGTAACATCACAGTAAATCAAAAGACAGACAAAAAAACCTGACATAAACACTTTCAAATCAAAATTGATATTATTTTTAAACATACTGATTATACAAATTCGATATATGTGGAATAATTTGGACAATAAGTCTCCTAAAAATCATCCATTAAAATGATAACTATTTCAATAAACCGTTAATTAAAAATGAAGAAAATAAAAGATAGAATGTTGTCCCTTCAATAGCTTATTAATGACGTATTTCGAATTTTTATTATTGTCATGAATTAGCGATTACTGTGCTCTGCAAGACTAGAAAAATGCTTAAAATGAAAAAAAAAAACTCATTTTAAATCTAAATATTACTTTCGATAAAATCTTTTTAAAAGATATATGCTAGGATATACATCAGCGTATGTTTAAAAAATTACTATTACATTTTTACGTTATATGAAATTACTTTTTATCTATCAGACTTGTCCTAATATAAATATTTTTAAAATATTTGGAAATATTAGTAATGCTAAACATATAGCATATTGTAATATTATACTAATTTCAAATGCTAAAATGTGTAAACTAAAACTTTAAAACCAGTAAAAATACATTTACTTCGACTGTTTAGAGGTTACGACAGAAGGCACAGATACACGAGAACCAGTAAAAATACGTTTATTTCGAGTGTTTAGAGGTTACGAATTTACGCGAGTCATTAAAAAAAATCTTTTTGGTTCTTTTAAAAATGACTCGGGTAGAGACCCGAGTCATTTTCTAAAGAACCAAAAAGATTTTTTTTAATGACTCGGGTAGAGTCGAAGCATGTAAACAGTCGAAATAAACGTATTTTTGCTGGTTCTTGTGTATCTGTGCCTTTCTTTAGAAATTTACATAATTTTAAAAATAAGACGGAATTAAATATTCTGTAATCAATTTATGCTGTCTCAGAAAAATTATTCCCTACCTTCACTAGCATTCCTTCTCATTAAGGGTTCCAAATTTGAATAATTACGCTTACCTAAAATTTAATGGTGCATTATAACTTAGGGATTAGAATTAATTAATTCTTTCCCAGTCGAAATTTCGAATAAATTCCTTGTAGAATTTGATTCGCAGCTGTTCTTGATTTTGTTGTCTGATCGCTTAAATAATTATGAGTAATAATTAAACCAATTAATTTAACAATATAATTGTATTTGAATACCATGAAAGTTAAAATTTATCTCTCCAATTCTTTATTTCCAATGATTGTTAACGTTTGGTTCCCCTTGGGACTCGTTTGTGACATTTCGGCTTCGACATTTTAATAAAGATAATGAGGTACGTAAAATTAATAATCAAATCAAAGCCAATTTTATTATAAAATAAAGCGTTCAATTATTTGACAGATGTCCTGAATTACATGTTGTAGTTTATTTTCAGTGAAATGAAATACCAGAAATGTAGTTAATTTGATATCTTAAGAATATTTACAAAACTATCATGCAAATAATGTTACATTTATATTAAAGAAAATTAAAACTAAATCAAAAATCATATCTATCTACTTAACCCATTAGCGCCCAGCGTCCTCATTTGAGGACGCTGCAAGAAAATGTTATTTTTTACGTTAAATTTAAAAATATTATTTTATTTACTAGTTGGTATGACAGATGACAGCACCATACAGTATAACATATGCGATTTCTTTGGAACTATGTAAAAATGCGCGTGAAAGATACAGTATAATTTCCCGGTTTTTTAGTAATCACGTTGTGCATTTTTTATACTACTTTATGGAACTGGATTTATAAAGTAAATTCTTTTAATTTGGAATAAATGTAATCCAGATAAACCATATTATGCCATTAGCATGTTTTTTAATATTTAATCTCATTAACGTATCCGTAATAAACAGGAAAAGTTATCCGTCCTCATTTGAGGACGCTGGGCGTTTGAGTATATTATTTATTCATATTCAGAATTTTTTCTTACATTTTTTTGCAGATAAACTGTAAAAGAAAAATTAAAAAATGAGTAGAAAAAGTCTTTAAAAGCTTAGAAAAGGCAACTCCTTATCTTTTTTCTGAAAAAAATGGTAGCAAATATTATATTAATGCCTCCAGATGTAGATGATCTAACAGATGAAAAGCAGTTCGATGATGATACTTGGGGTACTCCGATTGTATCAGATGTTACAGGTACATTGGAAATTACATTACCAGATGATAATGATAACTTTATTATTTCGGACCAAGAAAAAGAGGAAACAAATCCCATGAACGTAAAAGAGAAATATCAGTTATATAAACAAATGAAACCCCGTCTTACACATTCGGAACTTTGGAAAATTCTTCTAAGATAAATTCGGATACATTGACAGCGGAAACTAATAATATGAGACCAGTTGAGCTGTTTAAAGAATGTTTTACTAAAACTGTTTATATGATCGCAGAGGAAACAATTGATATGTTCACGAAGTGAAAAATAGTCTGATAATTGCGGGCTATCCTACTTTACGAAGTGAACCTGGGAAGAAGCAGATGATTTAAGAGTAACAATAGTGAAGGATGTTATGTCTAAAAGGTCTACTTGGAGCTCAAGCGATTATTACATTTCCAAGATAATAAATTATATTAGTATAACAAACATGTTAAATAATTTAATATACGTCCCTTGTTAGAAATGCTTTCCAAGAATTTTCAGAAATTGGTCATTTTCCATGAAAATGTGTATGTTGATGAAATGATCGTCCGGTGTTATGGTCGTCATGCACTGAAACAGTTTATAAAATCTAAACCTATTACATTTGGCTATAAACTCTGGGCTCTGTGTGGCAACAATGATTACTGTTCCAATTTTACACTGTATTGTGGAACAGAATCAAATGCTTTTGAATCTGACAAACTTCATTTAGGCACAAGAGTGGTGTTAAATTTATTATCCATTGTTGAAGATCCAAACAGCCGTCGTGTTTATTTTGATAACTTCTTTACCAGTCATATGTTTCTAAAATATTGAAAGAAATGCAGTTCAGAGCTAATGGAACAATACTAGAAAATCGTACTGAAAAATGCAGAATAATGGATGAAGAGAAAATGAGTAAAAAAGAGAAAGGGTACGATAGTAAGTTTGACAAAACAAATTAAATTCCTGTTATTAAATGAAAGGACAATAAGTGTGTTTCTTTGACCTCTAATATTTACACCATACCCGCTATTTCCAGTACAAAGATGGAGTGTAGAAAAAAATAAATGATGAAAGTGAATCAGCGTCATACAATAAGTTCCTATAACTCATTTATGGGGTTCGACCTTCATGATTGGCTTCCTGAGAAACATTCATTAGCCATACGAGGAAAGAAATGGTATTTTTGCCTTATTACTAGGCTGATAGATATGACAGTTGTAAATGGCTATGACATTTATAAAAAGATACATAGTTCTAAGTTGATGGCAATCGAAGATTTTAGAAGGTGTGTTGCAGTAACCTATTTAAAAAAAGGAGCCAATTCAAATGCGATTCCGGGAAGACCAGTAGAAAGGCGGATAACATCCAGATCCAATGTACTTCCAGGCATAAAATTCGACAAAATATAGCATGTTATTGGCAAAAGGCAGAAACAAATGCTCTGCCAATATGATAACAGTTCTTCAATGCCAAGAACATATTGTATGAAATGAAATGTAATATTATGCATACAACATTTTCTCGTTTTCAGGCTAAAACTCAATCTTAAAATGTAAAAAAAAAAAAAAAAAAAATAATAATAATAATAAATGTTTTCTTACATATCTAAAACTAAATTTTTATTTTTAACATTATTTCGCCCATTATTTTGTTTATATATTAAAACTAAATAATTTTATATGTAAATTTTCTATTTTTAAAAAAATTAGATTTTTACACACAAACGCCCAGCGTCATCAAATGAGGACGGCTTAAAGAAAATGTTTATAGTTAAATATTTTTAAAATGCTTTTGAAATACTCTTAATTTATGCATTTTTACCCATTTATATCAATTTCAAGTAAAATTTTCAAAATTTGTTAATTTGGGCGTTAATGGGTTAACCTATTATATATATATATATATATGTTGTATCTTAAAACTTATTTTAAAATTTATGTTGAAACAAATATGCTTTAATTTTATATTAGAGATAGGGTTGAGCGATATAAACGGTTCACTGATAAATAAATAGGTAAATAAGCATATCACAAATATATAGAAATGACGAAAAATTGTCTGTCTGTAATCCTATACAAATCCACAGTTTGAAAGCCAGAATTGTGAAATGTTACGTAGATGTGGCCAAGGCAGCTAATGTAATCCGGAATCGAAATAATTCATAGTTAATGTTTAATTAATAAAAATCCACCAATTTACTAGCAATTTCCAATCAAATGTAAACATTTTTCGTTATAGCAGTTAACCACAATTAAATATATACAATAAAATTCTTACCACAACTATTACTTTTCTATGGCAAGATTTCCACGTGAAAAATGACAATGAAATAAATATTAATATTTAGAAAATTTCCAGAGAGAAACGTTCGCCTTGCATACAATATTTCAAATGAAAATCAACTTTCAAATGAATTGCTTAAAACGCGCAAAGGCCCACTAGTGAAAAAGATTCCATGCCGGGACGACATGGAATCTTTTTCACTAGGTTGCCCTTTCCACCTTCTAAGCAATTCATTTGAAATTTGATTTTCATTTGGAATATGAAATAAATAGTTTTGCGAATTAAAAAAAAAGGGAATATTACGTCATGCTTTTCTATTGCAAGATTCACACGTAAATAAAAAGATAACGAAATAAATAGTTTGGCGAAAAGAGTGAATTTATCGTAACTTTTCTATTTCAAGATTTCGATGCGAAAATTATAATGAAATAAATAGTTTGATGATTTTTTTTTTAAGAGAATATTACGTCATACACTTCGACTTTTTTTTTATTGTTTGTTTTATATGGTACTAGCAGGCTGAGCCCGCTGCGCTGGTCCATTTTTCAAATAAACCTTTAATCAAACGAAATGGAGAATTCGACCCTGTATTTAAAAATAATATGGACCTTCGACTGGACAGTCCTTCCGCATTTTCTGAATACGCATCGGACGCCATTTAGCTATTATATTATCTTATGTTTTAGGCGAAATTCGGACTATTCAGAAGAAACTTTTTTATACTAGATCTTTAAAGTAGAGGATGGGAAGGAACTACGGCCGTTATGATAATCAGATATTAAAATGTTCTCTAGTTAGCACACTACTAAAATGAGAGATAATTATAATGATTGCATTGCGTGACCACTGAACATTAATCATGTTCGGATTATTCACTTTCATTTGTTAATTTCTGAACTCCGGGCTTCTCTGCTTGGTGCTATGTATACTTCAGGTAGCTTAAATACAATCTCTCTCTACGTACATTATATTTCGTAATATACGTCTTCTTCTGGCAGGTCTACTGCAATTTTCTATCTTCGTATTAAAGCAGAGTAAATACAGTCAAAAAATGTAATAAATTATTTGCACACAAAGAACTGATTAACTTTCATATTTAAAAGAAATGTGAATCATATAAAAGTGGATTTGCAAAACTGAAGTGTTTGAATAAAATTAAAATAATATCATTTTCACTGCTATTTCTTTTTTTAATATACCAATTGCAATCATGTAACTGTTAACCTGAAAAAAAGCCCTCGATAACTGATTATGATAGAAAGCTAAACCTCTTGTTTTCATCCAATCAAAATCTTCCTAATCTTCCATAATCGGGTGCACAGGTAAGTTTGACGTCAAACATTAGAAGTGTTTGCAACTACATGGTTACAAATGTACCAAGGTTAGATATAAAACAAAGGTAATTATGAACCAAACTACATTCCATTAAATAAAGCGAATTTGCTGTTGACTAAATTATATTATATCTTTCACAAAAATACTCTTTGTGTGTAATAAATAAATTCAGTTATACAAAACTTAATAACCTAGAACGTATTAATTTTTTTATGCACCGAAAGTTCTTTTTTTCCTTTCTCTAATGAGAATAGTAGCAAGAAGAATTAAATAGGCTTTTCATTTTCAAAATTACATTATTCTTCAGTCTCTTGCCTAAATAAACCTAAAATCGTTAATTTTTCGCTAAGTTTAGTGGCTATGGCTGTGCGTCAGATTTTGTCCGAGTATTGTCATTCCAAGTATTGCTTATTTAGAGAAACAAAATAACTGCTGATGAAAAATATATAATACTAAATCATGTTTTGTCCGTTTGCATCATAATCAAAAACGATAAATTTTCTAATCGGTAAGTACGAATTTCATGTAATCTTCTACAATCGGGGTCACTGTTCACAGAGTCTCTTTCAAATGTAAAAGAAACGTCCAACCGTACGCTAATTAGCGGGTAACCTGATTGCGGAAGATAAATCCAATATCATTTAAAAACAAAGAAAAAGTACGTAAAAAAAAAAAAAAAAAAAAAAAAAAAAAAAAACTGAAAAAAAGGTTGTCAAATTAAAAAGATCATCGAAAATTTATTTCAGTAAGCAATTTTTATTGTAAAATGTTTTCTTGTGTGGTATTAATAATGCATAATTCCATGATTTTTCTTAAGAATAATCTTTAGTACATAACATTTGAAGGAGTAGACATTTCTAAGAGGGAAATTGGCATTATGTGCTAAAAAAAAAAAAAAAAAAAAAAAAAAAAAAAAAAAAACAGAGTGGACAATAATCGTTGATCTGAGTTTCGAGGTTATAAAAGTCACAAGTTTGGGAAAAACAAACCAGCATATTTCCGTAGTAAAGTACGAGAAAAATATTTCAAATGTCTGAATTTAAATTATTTACAATATGTGTGTATGGGGGGGGGGGGGGCAGACATATTCACTAAAATTTAAATCTACTTTTATAATATTAACTTCTATTTATATAATTTACAATTCGATATAAAAAAAATTTCCAAAAATGTTGTCTTACATTTGAAAAATCACCAATATAATGTGAACATGGATGGGGCTGGTGTCACGTTTACGCCTTTTTGGATTAAAATCAAATTATTTGGCGACAAATGTAAAATCAAAATAAAGAAATATGTAACTCACAAGTATCGTCATTTTTATAATTACATCTTCTAGTTTTTTCTGTAAGGGTTAGATAATAATAAGAAAAAAAAATAATAAAAAACAAAATTTTTACTCACAAGAAAGGTCTCCTTAAAGCGCATACTCAAAATATTTTTTTGAAAAAGGAAATGCTAATAAAATTACTAATGTATGTAAAAAAGATCTCACAAATGCAGCGGTAGAAAATCTGTAAAAAAAAAAAAAAAAAAAAAAAAAAATATATATATATATATATATATATATATATATATATATTTTCGAGTATTTGGCACGAAAAGACGAACGCTCCACGCTATTTGGCGAACCAGTACATTTCCTGGCCAAATGTAAGAGATTGAAACTCATTTATAAATTTCTTGTTAAATAAGTATTTAAATGCATAATACTCCATCAATTTAAACTTAAACGGTGGATTAGTTTATTATTTTTTCTGTAAGCTTATATAATATATACAAATTGCGTGTTGCTGTAATTATTTAATTTTATACGTTGTCACCGGCGGGATAAGTTTTAATTGTATCTTGATTAAAAATGCTATCATTAAGCATTTCGATATTAAATCTTTGTTCCCATGGCAACAATAGTTTTTTCTTGTTATCTCTGACACTAATAATATCGAAGTCAAATTGCCAATGCCCAGAATCGGATCTTAATTTTGAGTTTGAAATAATTTTAATCCATTTAAATTTTGTTCTAAACAGCATAATTGCGATAGTTAAATTTCATTATATACACATATAAATGTATATGACAAAACTGCAGTTATAAAAATGTATTTATTTAAGTTAAACTTACTTAAACTAACTGTGTATGGAGAGTTGAAAAAGTTTTTCTTTATTATTCAAAATTTTGTTGCGTTGCCAACCAGCGTAAAATCACAAAAAATGAAAATTTCATTATTATTTTATGAACACTAAATTGAGGTTCTGACGATTCTCTTTGTTTAAAAAAGATATATATCCTCATGAGAAGATTATTCTATAATATTTTCAAATATTTTTCATCTTGCGCTTATGGAGAACTTCCTTAATGTCATCTTACCAGTTTTTCAGTTGCATTTTTCTTAAAGTGACACAAAAGATAAATCGCCAAATCTTATTTCAATTGCACTATTTCAACTAAGTAATTTTTTAAGCATTACGAACATTTCCTTTCATGTTTAAAATAAATATTTTCGTTTGCAATATCATCACTCATTAAAACTGATTTCTTTTTTCTTTTACTGCTTTTTTTAAAAATTTTAAATAAAATTAGTAACAACTTTCTCTTTTATTTTTCGAGCCGTTTCATTTTTTTCATCAACCATAAAGTTCGCCAAGAAATAAAATGGTAACCTTATCGTCCAAAATAACAGAACTTTCCGTCATAATTCTATAACTAATCTACGTAGTGTGTGTTATAGATTAAAACCTTCCCTGGAACGACACCTATCTAACGGTATACGTCCCGTCAAAATCCATGCAATAGAACTCAAAATACAGGTGTTCGGAACGAAATTTCCGTTTGGATTTTATATATATAATAGATGTAAAATTTTGAAATTGATTTTTCAAAACAAATATTCTTAAAATTTCGGCCAACGCTGGGTACTTTGGCTAGTTTTACATATAAATAGAAATATATATAGATGGATAGATATCTTCTTTCTTCAAGGAGTTTAAATTTTATTCTAACCTAATGACAAAGTTTGTTACAAAACAGCAGCTCGTTACTCAATTTTCTATCAATTATTCTGAAATTTGCAATATCTAACATACTCTACCATGCGGAAAAAAATGTAAAACAAAGAAAGAAAAAGATGAAAGAAAGAATTACATAAAATGAGTAAGATACTTTAACAGGAAATAATTGATAAAATCTTATTCCCTAAAGTAGTAATAGACTATAGATCTGGGACGGATTATTCAAAAGACAAACGCAAAAATTCTATTTCATATCATCACTTAACACAATCCGAAGTCCATAACTTCATTTATCTGTAAACCACTCAGAACTCAACAAAATAGATCCGAACACAAAACTCTAAGTAAGAGAAATTTAATAGATATTCTAAGGTAATGCCTGTGAAGCATTCTTGCATTTGAAAATTAGAAGTTACTATAATGCGCTTGGGCCATATAAGAATAGTACCTCCTTTAATTTCCGAGCTGAAGGGGTATATATCAGCTTAAATTTTCAAAAAACTGGCAAGCCAGACACAGTGGGAAGTGTCTACGTCAGCTATCAAAACATAGTCTTGGTTGACGTATCCATCTCACCATTTTTTCAAACTTTTAATAAACAAAGGACTAAAATGCGTCACAGCGTAATCCTTACCGATCCGGGGCGGACCGCAAATCCAAACTCCACAGGAATTTGGAAGCGGGTCGTTGTTAAAAAGCTGACAAGAGTGTAAACACATCTTGTAGCGGATATAGAGCCCCGGGTAATCGGCCTTAATGGTGGTGATCTCAACGCGCTCAGCCTTATCAAGTACGTCTCTAAACGCATTAACTTTTCGCATATCTGCTGGAATAGAGCCAAATTCGGTGAAATCACCATCCTTTTTAAAATACGACGAAACCTCTGCCACAGTTCCTTTAGCTCTTTCAAAACGAGCACCAGGAATCCAGCGCTTAACTCTGCAAAGTTTCCTTCTATTCTTAAAACAAACAAAGCCTTGGAGATGTTCGGGACCCGTATCCGGGCAAGTCTCTCTACCATGTACAAGATACTCCTGTACATTGCTATCAAACGCAAGCTCGGTAGAGAAATCAAAATATGTAAAAACCCAGTGCTTACACTTTGACATCGCTAGCAGGCAGACTGATTTTCCAAGCGTATAAGCTCTCTATAAATACTAGTTATTTATCTTAAGTGCGAATAAACACTCAGTCTAACATTACGCAGGCGCTCAGCAGTTTTTATGCAAGCTAATCAAACATACTATCAGCACAGGTTCGATTGCGCCTAAGCAGAACTACATTCCAGAAACAATCGAAAGACGCACATTCAGCTAGTTACAAGTGCGGTATCACTTTTCAGATCGAGCAGGACTAACTCACTGCCCTACCTCCCTTTATCGCGATTACGTAATAACAGAAGCCTGCGTCACGAATAAATCTTTAAAAAAAAGTTTAAGTCCAGACTGCTCACGTGATCAGCAGGCTGATAATTGGACGGGATACACAGGCGTGACGTCAGAATCTGGACGGTTCAAAGGTCACTTGGACGTTGGACGTCTTCCAAGTAAGGTAATGCTAATTTTAGTTGGAAGAAGGGGTCCAAGCCGCTAATAAGATTCTGTAAACGTCCAAGATTGCGGCCATTCAAGATGGCGGATGTCCAGGGATTATGCAATCCAAGATGGTGGACGTCCAAGATGGCGGCCATCTAACACATTGGTCATCTGGGGGATATAAAATCCAAGATGGCGGACGTCCAAGATGGCTGATGTCCAAAGTCGATCTATGATTTAAAAAAGTAGTTTTGTAACTAAAAAATATCTGAAAATTAAAATTTTTGTTAATTAAATAAGAAACAAGCAAATTTTAAGTTTTAAAAGTGGTACTGCACGCATTTATTTAAAATAAATGTCATAGAGATATATATAAATATTACAATATGAGTTAAATTTGACTACTATTTACAGGAATTAAACGTATTTACATACATTTTTCTCGAGAAATAAGGAGGCTTTGTGCAAAAACTGGTATATTACCGTGCAGGCACTGGGCGGACATCTCCAAGCTATTTAGTACGCTTCGGGCTAGGCAAGAAATCGTCCTCGCTGTCCACATCGGCATTCGAAGTTGGAACCTCAGATATGGGCCAATGGGAACAGCCAGGAACAGGAGATCTGGATCGGGCGACTATAGTACGATACTCAACATGGACAATAGACTTGGAACTACGCTCTTTGTGTAGTCCTGCTCGGTCTGAAAAGTGATCTGGCACTTGTAACTAGCTGAATGTGCGTGTTTCGAGTGTTTATGGAATGTAGTTCTGCTTAGTCAAGAGAAATCGAACCTGTGCTGATAGTATGTTTGATTCGCTTGCATAAAAACTGCTGAGCGCCTGCGTAATGTTAGACTGAGTGTGTTGATAACACCCTGTATATAATGCTACATCCAAAGCAGCTAAATTCAATCGAGTTTTGTGATTTGGATGTAGCATGATGTTGTGTTCACGCTGGGTTTTCAATTCAAATGCTGACCCGTCAGAGCCTGTATGTGATATTGCAAAGCACGCGTACTTGCTGTACAATTTCGATTATACAGAAAATGGCACCTGTTATATTACTGGTTTCGTAATATTCAAAGAAATGTTTGATATTATCGATTGCTATGCATGGTATCCTGATGCAGTTTTTGATAAAGCTTGCTATTCAAGCGAATTCTATTCAATGTTGATCAAACACAACAATTTTTTATTTTTTAGTTTGGATCAATATGTGATAGGACAGAAGACTACCTGTCTGAATACTTCATCCGACTCTGTTTGTAATAAACAAAAGACTAATATATATATATTTTTTAATTACGTAAGGAATTTTAATCATCTTTGTGATTTATTAAGAAATCACAATTTAAATTTAGAATTAAATTTAATTATTGGTTCTGACAAAATTTAACTTGTAAAAATTTTCTAATAAAACTTAAAAAATCCCTGTATTGTACACAGAACCAATACTCAGCCTGCTGATGATAAATCGGTACTTTTGCAAAATCAACTTGTGATCTTGCATACATTACCCCACCCCCCTACACTGATGTTCTAACATACACTGTTAAAACTTTTGCAGCATTCTGGCAGGTCATTCCACCGTTTTTTTTAAATGTTTCATAACCATAATTTAACTATATTCTGACCATAAAATGGCCAATAATATGGTCAGAATAGTGTTAAAATTACGGTTGTGTAACCGTTTTCGGAAAAAACGGTCAAATGACCTGCCAGAATCCTGCAAATCTTTAGCAGTGTACAGAATCAACTGTTCTCGCATCCAAAAAAGTGATGTTACACTATTTCAAAATGCCTGCATTAATTATCACTGTTTCGTAAAAGGTGGAAGCGGGAAGCGGTAGCGGTACACAAAGAGCGTAGTTCCAAGTCTATTGTCCATGTTGAGTCTCGTACTGTAGTCGTCCGATCCAGATCTCCTGTTCCTGGCTGTTCCCATTGGCCCGTATCTGATGTTCCATGTTCGAATGGCGATGTGGACAGCGAGGACGACTTCTTGCCTATCCCGAAGTGTACTAAATAGCTTGGAGATGTTCGCCCAGTGCTTGCAAGGTAATATACCAGTTTTTGTACAAAGCCTGCTTTTTTCTCGAGAAAAAAAAATATGTAAATACGTTTAACTCCTGTAAAAATTCTAAGCTATACACCTACTACTATATATGCGTCCTCCTCGGTCTGAAAAGTGATCTCGCACTTGTAACTAGCTGAATGTGCGTGTTTCGAGTGTTTCTGGAATGTAGTTCTGCTTAGTCAAGCGCAATCGAACCTGTGCTGATAGTATATTTGATTCTCTTGCATAAAAACTTCTGAGCGCCTGCGTAATGTTAGACTGAGTGTGTTGTTAACACCCTTTATATAATGCTACATCCAAAGCAGCTAAATTCAATCGAGTTCTGTGATTTGATGACGAAAATTTTTCTAGAGATGGAATCGATGTAGAGCTAATCAAATTGAGAGTATAGACTGTCAGAAAGCTAGACAGGCGCCTAGAAGCTATCGAAGACGTGACTCGTCGTATGCTCTTTCAAGAAAATATAAGAATGTTTACATTACTAAGTATAAAACTTTTGTCATTCCAGAAGCAGTTTTCGATATAGTCTGCTACTCAAGCGAATTCTACGCTATGTTGATCAAACACGACCATGTGTTCGTAGAGTTTTTATCAATTACTGATGGGGCAGAAGACTTCCACTTCGAATACTTTTAGCAACACTCTTTGTCTGGAACAAAAGACTGATATATTTTTTAATTGCACAGTGAATTTTAATAATCTTTGTGATTTATTGTAAAATCACAATTTAAATTTAGAATTAAATTGAATTATTGGTTCTGACAAATTTTAACTTGTCAGAACCAATACACAGCCTGCTGATGACAAATCTGAAATCACGTAACAAAAATTGGTCGCCTCATACAAAGATTTTTTTTTTTGCATAATCAACTTGTGATCTTGCATACATAACCCCCACTTATGTTCTAACATGCAGAATCAACTTATCTCGCATCCAAAAAATTAGTGATGTTACACTATTTCAAAATGCCTGCATTATTCATCACTGTTTCATGTTTATGAAACAGTGGCGGAGTTGCGAAACTGTGGTGGTACACAAAGAGCTTAGTTACATGTCTATTGTCCATGTTGAGTCTCGTACTGTAGCCGTCTAATCCAGATCTACTGTTCCTGGCTGTTCCCATTGGCCCGTATCTGAGGTTCCTAGTTCGAATGCCGATGTGGACAGCGAGGATGACTTCTTGCCTAGCCCGAAGCGTACTAAATAGCTTGGAAATGTTCGCCCAGTGTTTGCACGGTAATGTACCAGTTTTTGTACAAAGCTTGCTTTTTTGTTGAGAAAAAAAATATGTAAATACGTTTAATTCCTGTAAACTTTTATAAGCACTTTTTACAATTAGATCTTGGTGCTCCATAATTGCGATAAAACAGATTCTGGCAGTCTTTAAATTTTACCTTTTCTGTAGGAAAATGAATGTTGCATAATAATTTATAATCAAATATACAGTGTTTTCTTTTGAAATAGCAAATAAAATCCATGTTATTTCGAGAACAGAACGAAAAGAATTATATTTAAATCAACATGAGCCAAACGGCAATCTGGAAAAATCGATATAATCCAGAATGTATAGGACTGTCACGTGTTAATACCATATCGCGCTCTAAAGCTGCGCACTTGTCCCACAATGAAAGAAAAAATATCAGAAAAAAAGAAGAATAGATTCTATCAATGACAATTAAAATATATATATATATATATCCACTGTAGTCACTAATAATATTTTATTTATATTGATTTGAAGTTACAGCATAGCTTTCGCAGAAATCGCATATATGTTCATAGTTATCATAAACAAGGAAATAAGGGGTCATCCATTAATTACAACGCATAGATTTTAAAGTTTCCACTCCCCCCTCTTGAGTCACAGTTGTGACACACGACTTATGCACTCCCTTCTGTATTGGCGTCACTTTGTTTGTAACTTTTCATTTAGATCTAATTTTATATATAAAAAAAAAATTATGCGATCTGCAATTTACTGTTATAGAAATAGATGCTGTAAAATATTTAAGTATTGTGTTCTTTTATTTCAAACTTTTGAAATGTAAAAAAAATCAAAAATATGCCGCTGCATAAAAAAATATTTTAAAAAAATTGATTTTATTATACTGTTTGAAATTGTTGTCAAACTGATAGTTTCCAATTTTAGATGTGCTTTCACAACGTTTTAAATCACTCTTCTTCTTTTATCACACTAAATCGAACCTTGTGGTTCCCTCTCACATATTGAATTTGCCCGTAATTAATACTATGTAAAAGGAGGACACATTTATTTTTAAAGAATAGAACATATCCAAGAACGAAAATAAACAACACGATTTTCTTAATTCTAACTATTCCAAAAAGCGTTCTTTAACTTTAGAAACATCCGAAACCAACATACATTTGAGATTAAAAGAAGCTTCTAGAAAAACGAAATTTCTTCTGCAGCCATTGATTTTCAGAAACGTTTTCGGATAGTTTTTAAAGTCTTAAGGGGAAGAGGGACCTTAAAAACCTTAAAAACCAATTTTTTATTTTTTGTAAATTTCACTTTAAATATTATTCTATGGTACATTATATGCATTATAGCATTTGTCACAAAAAAAATAAAAAAAAAAATTAAAAAAATTTTTTTGAGAAAAAAATAGAATTTTACGTCTTAGAAATCTTCGAAATGCCTCCTGTGCGCTCCATATCAATGAAAATCCCCAATATTTTTTATACAAGTTTGGGTTATATATTTAAATAAAACTGTGCATCAAATTGTATATATTTAAATAAAAAGGTTTAAAAAAAATTGAAAATTTTTGAAATTTTTTCGAAAAAATTTCAAAAAATTTTAAATTTTTTATACCTTTACATTCAAATATATAAAATTCCTTGCACAGTTATATTTATACATATATAAACCAAATTTTTATAAAAAAAATATTGTGTATTTTCAATGATATGGAATTCGCAGTGGGCATTTCGAAGATTTCTAAGTAAAATTCCATTTTTTCCTCAGTTTTTTTTTTGTTATAAATGCATGCCATAATGTATATAATGTACCCTTGAGTAATATTTAAAGTGAAATTTACAAAAGAAAAATAATTGAATAACTTTGAAATTTTTCAATTTTTCATTTTTTTTTTTTTTACTTTTATAGTCAAATATATAAAAATCGATGCACAGTTTTATTTAAAGTAAAATTTATTTTTCAAGTGAAATTTACAAAAAAAAATTAAAAAATTGAAAAATTTTGAAAATTTGAAATCTTTTATTTTTTTAATTCCTTTTATTTTCAAATTTATAAAATTCGATGCACAGTTTTATAAAGTGAAATTCCATTTTTTTTTCAAAAGTTATTTAATTTTTTTTTTATTTTTTTTTTATTTATTTTATTTTTTTGTGATAAATGCATGCCATAATGCATATAATGTACACTTGAGTAATATTTAAAGTCAAATTTGTAAAAAATAAAAAAATGATTTTTAAGGTCCCTCGTCCCCTTAATCAATTCTTTTAACCCAGAATATAGGTTTTCTGGATGCTATCAATTCTAAACAAAACATTTTCATGTTCAGCAAACATGTGAGTATTGTGATAATACCAGTTTGGCGCCAACCGTCACTATATACTGTGAGGTGACCATCTTTTTTGTTATGTGTTGCAGACAAACATCATAAATCAACAAAATTAACATTAATATTAAAATCATTATTATATTTTTTTACTGTTGCATGTATCAATTCAATTACGCAGATTAGAGTGTTTAACACGTTCACGCCGGCGCGGTGAGTCACACTCGACTGTCTCAGAGTTGTCAAGTCTCCGCCTTTTTTTCACACCACTTGTTATTTTAGAGAAAATGTTGTTTCTTTAAATCGCCCAATTGTTCTAATTAAATAAAACAACATTTTCTATATTAAAATACTGGTATCCAAAAAGCCGGAGACTTTGCAGATCTGAGACAGTCGAGTGTGACCCACCACGCCAGCGTGAACGTGTTAAAAAAGAATTGATTGTATTCTAAAAAACGATATTCCAATTTAAGAAAACTGAATAATTTACTTTAAAAACTATTCGTAAGCGGATCTTAAAATCAATGGCAGGTTAAAATTTATACTCCACTTTGTTTTGTCTAAAACGTTTCTTTAACCCCTTGCGGTGGAAAAGCTCTTATGTTGCAAAAATGTTAAAATAATTGAATGACACCGGTATTTATGAACAAATTTATAAGAAAGTAAGTAAGAGTATTTCTTCACGTACATTATATAAAGTAAAAATTTAATTAATAAATTCTGATGCCAATGTGGCATTTCGGAATTAAAATTAACTGGTATATATAATATACCGGTGCCCTTCAACGGGTTAAATCTCAAAAATGTAACTGAAGTTTCTAATGACAAAGCATTCTTTTCGGAATCATAGGAAACTCGGAAAAGGTTATTGTATATTTTCGTTTGTGGTTATATTTTCTTTTTCTTTTACTGTAATGTGATTTTTTGAGATTTTAGAAATGTTATATCACAACATGTTAACCACATTTCTTCCTTTATCACACTGTGTCACATTTTGTGGACAACGTTCCCTTTTCTGGAAGTTTTGCGTTACTAACAGATGACCCCAAATTGTATAAAAATACGTAACAAATAACAAAAAAAAAAAATTCAACTTACATTATCAGTATAAAATATTATCTTCATATATAAGATAAATATTAATGTTTGCTGCTTTCTTTTGAGTTAGCTTTATTTTTATCTGTTTTTTCCTTCAAGTATTTTCCATACAAAATTGAATGTTAAATTCTGATCAGAAAAAGTATTATATTTTTGTTTACATTATGCATTATAGATGAAAATATATATTTTCTAAGAGCTATCTGGCAATCTGCCGAAAGAGAACACTATCTGAAAAAAGAAAAAAAAAACTTTTTAAATAAAATGTTTTTAAGGCACTATGATATGCTGAAACGCATTGTTATACGTTCTTTAGACGTCTCAAATTAAAATGTTTGGCAACAGGAATTGTTGCATTGTTATAGAATGCATCCTTTTTCTCAGATTACACAAATTGTGATTATTTACTTAGAAATCCTTTACTGACTAATATTTACAACTGAAATTATTTCCATACTGTGTAAATATTTTTAACTTTATAAGTGACATGTAAACTCACAATACAGGTAGAATTATAGTAATGATTTGTTATTTATGTTTTAAAAATGTAATAAGTGTCGAAATAGATTCCAAAGTATAATTCAAAATTTAGTTATTATTTCAAAAATGACACTTTTGAACTAGAAATATTTAGGATCTTGCAACCATAAAATGTGAAGAGTATATAAATAAGTTTACATATAAGTTATAAACAGATCTATCTTTTGTAGAAATGAAAATAAATAATAGTGTTTTAGATCAGGCAAAAGTGGTATTGTTCCATTCTCCTGCCATTTCGGTCCAGCTTTCGCTCCCCTATGCAGATCACAAAATAACTCTATGAGGTTCTAAAACTATATGTGAAACGCTTGAAACAGCAAAATTTATTTAATATTTGCTAAAAGTGATAAAAATACATATAGAAGGCAAATAAATAATTTATTTATTCAGATCGACATGTTTCTCAGCTCTGACGGCGACATTCTCAAGATTTATACGGATACAAATACTTTTACTAAAAATTAAAATGAAAAATGGTAAAAAAATAATAAATAAAAAAATAAATAAATAAATAAATAAATAAAAAATATGTCTTGAATAATGAAATGAACTGCAATATTAAATATGGATATTTGTGAAATGGAATTATTTTATACTATTGTTTCATTATTCTGTAGATCATCTCCTTCCAATTTTTAGAAAGCTTCATGGAGGCTGAATCATTGAATATTTTCTCACTTCATAAAAAGATCTTTATTCATTATCAGATAATAGATGGCAAATATAATATTGATGGATACATTATTCTACTAGATTTTGAAATAATCTGTAAAGGTTCTTTGTTACAAAGTCTAGCCAAAACTGTAGTTTTCTTGTTGTATTTCATATATGCTATATGTTAAGCAATTCTCGATTTAAGCTTTCTATTTGTCATTACTATATAAAATTACACTGTTCCATCTTCTTTGGTGAACGGGTGTATGAAATCATACACCCCTGAGAATTGATTTGGTCCTATTGTGTCTATTTTCTTACATACTATGTTATTTAATTTTACGGAAGGTTTTTCAATAATGGAGATGTTGTACTTATTAACTTTATAACCTGCTTAAAACAATTAAAGGATATGGAGGTTGTGAATGTAATTTGCGGCTGGGAAATTGTTTACTGAGTTGATACATCATCGACAACCGTGGTAGGCTATAAGAATAAAAAATTACAGATGTTCGGCAGAAAAAAAATACATTTTTTGAGCATTTGGGTAGAAAAGAGAAAAAAAAAACAATTTGTGCACATGAGTAAAAGACGAATAAAATATGTGTAGCTTTCAAAGAAAATCGTTTTTAGTAAAAAGTATAGTTTCCGGGACGATCAGCTCGCTGAACAGCTTTGAGGCTAGAGTCAATGAAGCTATTAATGAGGAGCTGAAGTATTCTGCCCCACAGCTCTTTCCAGTTCTAGGTGAGTTTGTGGGCGTGGTTGGCTTCTAGAACTCGTCTGTCTAGAATTTCCAAAACATGCTTTATTGCGTTCCTGTCTTGAGAACACGTTTTCCATTACAGTCGTATGATTCCTGCCCCAAAAAGTCAATCATCCACCAAGTGAGCACGGTGTAGCATGCAACCGCCGTCTATTAAAATGAAGTTATCTACAATTGCTGCTGCGTAAGGGACTACAATACGTCTGAGGATCACATTCATATATAGCTGACGGATCAGAGCTCCATTTCGGATGATGTGGAGGTCGGTGCGCCCATCATAGTCCATCACTCTCCACAGCCGCCAAATCTGAAACTTCCTCGCACCAACGCAGGATTGGTTCTAGTCCCACGTACCCTCCAGATGAAAATACACCTATTATCAGGAGGAACAGAAAAACTGGACGCTATAGAGAAAAAATATTGCGTCATTCAGACAAAAAATATTGCGTCATTCATAAATAAATTTTTTATTTGAAGTAAACATCATTGTTTGCGCAGTTTATACAACTGGCAACAGTTTAAATTGATAACATTTTCTAAAATTTGTAAAAAAATCTCTCGAAATGCTGAAAATTTGAATTTAAAATTGAAATAAAACTTCAAAAAATGAGTCAAATAAGAAGAATAAATGCAATCTGCACACCGGGAACTTATAACGTATAAAATGATCTAAAAATGATTAAATTCTCATGTATAGTTTTTGCTCCAATAAAACTTTTTTAATGGAACGACTTTGTCCAACTTTAGCATTAAATATGTCTTAAAATAATTCTTCGATTTGAAAACTGTCTGCATCAGCGTGTTTATCAAACATTTGTCTATAATACCACCGATTTTCATATTTTTGTATGCAACAGTTTTTTTAATAATAACGATGAAAGGTCATGCTTAAGCATTCAAATTGGATGCCGATCTACCCGGAATATCTACGCAGATTTTCATTGGTCCATTTTCAAATCAAAACTTTTTTTATATATAGAAGGATTTTTCATTTTAATTTTTAGTGAAAATATTTGTATCTGTATAAATCTTGAGGATGTCTCCGTCAGAGCAATAAAACATGTTGATCTGAATAAATAAAGGTATTTATTTACATTGCAAATGTATTTTTATAACTTATAGAAAACATTAAGTTAATTTTGAAATGAGTTCATTAACATTTTTACGCAACAGGAATTATTCATTTGCAGCAGTTACTGACAAAAGGTAGCATTTTTAAAGTTAATTAATGTTATTACAATTTTATCTCAAATAAAAAATCGCACTTTAAATGGACTTTTAAACTAACATATCTGTAAGCACATTGGATTATATTTTACACCAACAGTATTGCAAAAGGGTTGAATAAAAGTAAAATCTACCAACAAATTAGCATATTTATCTGTTGTAATTCACGAGAAAAATTAGTACTTTTTAAATATGATTGTTTCTCAAATATTTTAAGGATTATATTTTAAATAAAATACCGTGGGAAAACTCTTTTTGTTTAATGGAGTCGAAACAAATGCTTGTAAATAAAAATGTTTAAAAAGTTTGAAAGAAAAATTTGTGTATAGCTTTAAAATTTTATATTCCTCTAAAATTCCATCTCAAAACCATCGAAAACGCTGCTTGCATTTACCTCAGATTGTATAGAATGCGACGATATTTTTTATTTGCAAAATGCGATTGCTGGTGAAAAAAAACGTATGTTAATCTTAAGAAACTTTATTATAAATACAGTTCTCAATACTTCATTCGATAAACTTAAGTTCTTACATAAGAGAACTGAAGCAAATGTCTCTTCTAGAAGATCCGTTTTGGTTAATTTACTAGTTCTTTATATGAACAATTCAAAGCTATGGTTAATTGGAGCAATACTTCATTTAATTAAGGCGCAGAAATTTTATGATAAGCATATCAACCCCACATTGCAGTAATATGTTTTAAAATTTGGGAAGTATGCAAAGCACAAAATTACACCTAATAAAACTGTATGGAAATATTAGCATTCACACCTGAATTATATTATTGTGATACTAATATTAATATTAGTCTAATTAAAAATTAAAAATTTCCTCTCTTTTGAACTTGAAACTACCTGTATTTCTTAGAAACAATTTAAAAATTGTACCAGGATCTCACCACTATTCATAAACTAGGACTTCCCTCAGAGGGATTAGTCTGAGCGATATTACTGAGAACATAGATTTAATAATAACATGTGGAAGCAAAGAAAATGAGATGTTATCTTTAATTGTCCCTATACTGCGAAAAATTGAAATGATGAAAATAAACGCATTGTAGAATTACAAAATCTTATATACAAATTCGTATACACTGTTTAAAAAAATGGGAAATCAAACCATTCAAGACAGCCAAGCATGGATATAAAATTGAAAGTACGCAATATATTAAAAGTAAAATAGAAAATGAAACACTAATTTACTTATATCGGAATTTTAACTGTATAAAATGATGTCAAGAGCATAAACAGACGCTCCGCACCAATTTGAGTAACTTTAAAGGACAAATATATGATGTTTAAAAAGAATGAACTATATTTTATATGGTGTGTGCTCCCCCGGAATAGTTAATATTCTACAATATCTGTTTTCCACGGATGCAATGAGGTTGTCGATAACATTTAAGGAATTCTCTTCTCAAAATCTAATATAGTATCAAAGTACCGAATACATCAAAAGTGGCATGCAATGCTTCGTTAGAGTGTGTTTTAGATATGCTCGATCGGATTTAAATGATGAGTGTATGCTGGCCACTACATACGCTGTATTGTTTTGTTTTCAAACATATTCTGCACAAGTTGAGCTGTATTTAGCATGTATTAAATAAAAGAAATCGGCAATGATTACAACATAAAGTATGACACAAGATCTGAATATATCGTCTGCATAACTTTTGAACTGTCAAAGTGTCATTTGAAGTAATTTACAAATCCATACATTCAGCAAATCATGCAAGCTAACATACGCCAATATGAACCCGATTACAAAATTTCACCAGAAAAAGTTAATATATAAAAAATCTACTAATGATAATTGAGAATATGACCTTATGATAAAATGTCTAGAAAAATGAATCGGATAAAAAATTCATATCACATTTAAAACGGCACTTCCCTCTGTTAGTGGCCTTGGCGAGAGAGAGAAAAGCCTAGAGAAGGAGCACTTTAACAAGTACTTTCGGGCAACCTACTCGCTGTTTCATACAGGTCTTTATTCAATATTTACACAATTTATTTAATGCTAGGTGGGTATCTATCAGTTTTGTGGCATTTAAATCGCATGTTTTGCGGAGGAAATGCAGCATTATGAAATATTTAAAGTTGCTGTATCTAATAATTCCAAATTAATGGTAATTGAGATCGATTTCCGTTAATTTCATCTTTTTAAATTTTAAATTTTTTAAAAACCATTCATAGAGACAATTGTATATTTTAAAACTAACCCAAAGCAAAATTTCAAGATTTTGGGCTCAGCAGAAACAGAGAAATAGAAAAAGTTTGAAAGTTTTTTTGTTTCTGCCCTGTTTTATCTAGCGGCATTTTTAGAAATTGTTCTATTGCGAGAATTTACGTCATGATAAATACAGCCATGTCAATTTTCATGTTTATATTCCTAACAGTTTCATGTTCTTCGTTACTTAGATCATCTTTAGATCTTTTTCCGCTTTGTTTAGTCTTTCTATTTTTTAGAATTCGTTCTACAACGAGCATTTACATCTTATTAATTACTACCATTCCAAAGTTCTAGTTTCTAACCCCAACAGTATACCAAAAATTTCAGTATTCCAAATAAATCATAGTATAGAACCTATCTAGAAATTTTTACGTTTATCCGTCAAATTGAACCTTTTAGAGAGCGTTCATTACGAGTATTTACATCTTAAAAGTAACTACCGCACCAAATTTAAAGTTTCTAACCCAATCAATATCGCAGAAATCACAATTTTAGAACTTTTTTGCTCCTGCAGCGATGTAGGTTCTTGCACTGACATAAAATAGACATTTTTTCGGAGCAGATATGGCCACCAACATTTTTTTAAGTTGGCTATGTAGTTTCAGAGATAACACCTCACAAACGTACAAGCATTAATAATATTATATACTTTATAATATTATAACGCTTTATAATATTAGCATTAGATGTACAGATACAAAAGCCATTTATCTGTTACAAACTAAACTGCCGGCGTTGCCCAGAATTTGAAGGATGTTTGTTCTGAAAAATCAATTTCAAAATTTAACATGCAACACAAAACAAACTTTTAAAAAGTCCTTCCGGCCAATGCCGGGAGGAAGAGGTAGCTTTCATAATCCTTATTTAAAAAAAGCCAACTTATATCATGCAAACACACGAAGCTCAATTTAGTGGAAACCGAACATAGGAGATTCAATACTAATTTTTATCAATATAATGAATGAGAATTTCGCAAAATTAGTCAGCTTTATCCAAGCTGCTTTTCTTTAAAGTAACTTATATTTGGCTGCCAAATTCGGCAATTTCTTAAAGTGCCTGTCATTTTAAGACAACATGGTGGATGAGGCTAAGCAGTGAACTTGGTCGAGACCTCAGTAATTGCTGTGCACATGCTCACTCACATCGGAATCGGTTAATATATAGGAGTGCTGTCGCATGCAAAAAATCAGATTTTTCAAAATGTCACCCACAATAGAAATTGAAACTGCTAAATCTGAGCCCTTTTTTAAGGTAAAGACAAACAAAAAATGCTCCTGAATCCTTATATCAAGATCAAATACTTAAGAAAGAAACCTTTTTCAATTTCTAATTTTTTTGCACCTCACTTTAAATATATATATATTTTTTAATTTAATGGCCGTCATTTTGAAACAAGATGGCTGATGAATCTGGCCAGCGAACTTGGTCGAGGTGTTGATGTATACTATCCACATGCCTTCTTACATCGAAATAGGCGAATGCGTGTGTTATCGCGTGACAAATACAAGATCATTTCAAAATGTCAGCCATGCTAGAAATTCAAAGTGCTATAAATCAACCATTTTTTAAGATATCAACAAAAGAACAAATTTTCAGAAACAAAAACTGCTCCGAAATCTTTGTATCAAGGCCAAACACATAAAAAAAATCTTTTTCATTTTTCAATTTTTTAATACCTCATTTTGAATTTTAAATTTTATTTTTTTTAAATGGCAACCCTTTTGAAAAAAGATGGCGAATGAAGCTGGCCAACGAACTCGGTCGAGACATTGGTATGTACCATGTACAGACCAAGTTACATCAAATAGGTTCATAAATACGCCTATTATCGCGTGACAAAAATCAGGTCGTTTTAAAATGTCAGCCACAAGAGAAATTCAAAATGCTATTACTCAGCCATTTTTTTTTAGATATAGACGAAAGAAAAGCTGTTCCGGAATCTTTGTATTAAGGTCAAACACATACAAAAAAAAATCTTTTTCATTTTCCAATTTTTTGGTATCTCATTTAATTTTTTTTATTTTTTTATTTTTTTAAATGGCCGCCATTTTGAAACAAAATGGCGGATGAAGCTGGCCAACGAACTCGGTCGAGATATTTGTATGTACTATGTACACACTAACGTACATCCAAGTCAGTTCATAAATACTCCTGTTATTACGTGAGAAAAATCAGGACGTTTCAAAATGTCAGCCACGCTAGAAATTCAAAATGCTATAACTCAGCCATTTCTTAAGATATAGACGAAACAAAAACTGCTCCCGAATCTTTTTATCAAGGTCAAACACATAAGAAGAAAATGTGTTTTCAATTTTCAATTTTTGGTACCACATTTCAAATTTAAATTTTTCTTAAAATTTTAAATGGCCACCATTTTTAAACAAGATGGCGGGTGAAGCTGGCCAACGATCCCGGTCGAGACATTGGTATGTACTATGTATAAACGAAGTTGCATCCAAATCGGTTCATAAATACGCCTTTTATCGCGTGACAAAATTCAGGACGTTTCAAAATGTCAGCCACGCTAGAAATTCAAAATGCTATAACTCAGCCATTTTTTAAGATATAGACGAAACAAAAACTGCTCCGAAATCTTTGTATAAAGGTCAAATACATAAGAAAAAAATACTTTTCCATTTTCAATTTTTTGGTACCACATTTCAAATTTTAAATTTTTAAAAAATTTTTAAATGGCCGCCATTTTGAAACAAAATGGCGGATGAAGCTGGCCAACGAACTCGGTCGAGAGATTGGTATGTACTATGTACACATCGAATTACATCCAAATCGGTTCATAAATATGCCTTTTATCGCGTGACAAAATTCAGGACGTTTCAAAATGTCAGCCACGCTAGAAATTCAAAATGCTATAACTCGGCCATTTTTTAAGATATAGACGAAACAAAAACTGCTCCGGAATCTTTGTATAAAGGTCCAATACATAAGAAAAAAATATTTTTCCATTTTTAATTTTTTGGTACCACATTTCAAGTTTTAAATTTTTTTAAAACATTTAAATGGCCGCCATTTTGAAACAAAACGGCGGATGAAACTGGCCAACGAACTCGGTCGAGACATTAGTATGTACTATGTACACACCGAATTACATCGAAATCGGTTCATAATTACGGGAGTTACAGTGTGACATAGGTCAGATATATATATATATATATATATATATATATATATCAATTTTGAACGGAAGGTGGTTTCGGGGTCTGGGGGCCATGATCGATGAAAATATACCAAAAATTTTTTTTAAATCGCTTTCCTCCGAACGGCTGCAATAGGTAGCTTTTTTGTAAAGAAAGCTACCTAAAAAACAGTCGAAATGTTCTTGACTGAATCATATGAAAACGCTATATAAAAATGTATAAATGTATATAACAGACGCAAAAGAATACAGCTATAAATGAACTTATTTCAATTTATAATTGGAGCAATAATGTTAAAATACGCCAATATTTCCCTAATCGGATTTTTATCATGCTTCAATACATTTTTCACACTCATATGACGTTATACTATATCCACCATGCCCTTTATATTTCCAATATGACGTAATATTTTCCTCTTTCACGTGGAAACCTTGAAATAGAAAAGTTATGAAGTTATATTCACTTTCATTTAAATTCGTCAAACCATTTATTTCATTTTCATATTTCACGTGAATATCTTGCAATAGAAATGTTATGACGCAATATTCACATTTTTTTTAAAATTCGGCAAACTATTTATTTCATTTTCATTTTTCACGTGGAAATCTTGCAGTAGAAAATTAATTGTTGTAGTAATAATTTTATTGCGTTTTTTAATTGTTGGCAGCTGCTATAACGAAAAATGTTTAACTTTGATAAGAAATTGCTGTTAAATTAATGGTTTTTTATTAATTAAAAATTAACTATAAGTTATTTCGATTCCGGATTACTTTAGTTGTCTCGGCCATGTTTTAATACACATGTACGTATCTCTTCACAATTTTGGCTTCCAAATTGTGGATTTTTTATAGAATTACAAACAGACAGATAGACAAGTTTTCATTTTTATATATCTCTCTATTCTATAAAAAGTAACTAAAGCTGTCACCGCCGCCGCTGCCGCCGCCGGTTTTGAATTTTTTGTGACCGGAGGTCTTTCTTTAATAATAATAGACTAATAACTAATAGATTTTTTCAAAATTTTATTATTTGTCGTTTGATGTGAGGTATTCAGCTATAAGTATGCAAAATGTCATGTCTCCAACTTAATTAGGGGCTGAGTTCTAAAAATTGCTTAAAATACACAAGTTAGAGCGCAGAGGGTTAAATATTAGACTTTTTCAAAATTTTATTATTTGCTGTTTGATGTGAGGTGTTCAGCTATAAGTATGCAAAATTTCATGTCTTTAACTTAATTAGGGGCTGAGTTAGAAAAATTGCTTAAACTACACAAGTTACAGCCCAGAGGGTTAAATAATAGACTTTTTCAAAATTTTATTATTTGTCGTTTGATCTGAGGTATTCAGCTATATGTATGCAAAATGTCATGTCTTCAACTTAATTAGGGGCTGGGTTAGAAAAATTGCTTAAAATACAGAAGTTAAAGACTGGAGGGTTAAATATGACTTTTTCAAAATTTTATGATTTATAGTGTTATCGCAAGTGTTCAGCTATAAGTATGAAAACTTTCAAGTCTCCAACTTAGTTAGGGGATGAGTTAGAAAAATTGCTTAAAATACATAAGTCAGAGCCCAGAGTGTTAAATATCAGATATTTTTCAAAATTTTATTATTTCTCGTTTGATGTGAGGATTTCAGCTATAAGTATGCGAAATTTCATGTCTCCAACTTAATTAGGGGCTGAGTTAGAAAAATTGTTTAAAATACATAAGTTAGAGCTCAGAGGGTTAAATATTAGACGTTTTAAAAATTTTATTATTTGTCTTTTGATGTGAGGTGTTCAGCTATAAGTATGCAAAATGTCATGTCTCCTACTTAATTAGGGGCTGAGATAGAAAAATTGCTTAAAATACAGAGGTAAGAGATTGGAGGGTTAAATATGACTTTTTCAAAATTTTATGATTTATCGTGTTATCGCAAGTGTTCAGCTATAAGTATGCAAACTGTCATGTCTACAACTTAATTAGGGGCTGAGTTAGAAAAATTTCTTTAAATACATAAGTTAGAGCCCAAAGGGTTAAATATTAAACCTTTTTCAAAATTTTATTATTTGTCGTTTGATGTGAGATGTTCAGCTATAAGTATGCAAAATTCCATGTCTCCAACTTAATTAAATTAGGGGCTGAGTTAGAAAAATTGCTTAAAATACACAAGTTAGAGCCCAGAGGGTTAAATATTAGACTTTTTCAAAATTTTATTATTTGCCGTTTGATGTGTGGTATTCTGCTATAAGTATGCAAATTTTCTAGTCTCCGACATATATAGTTTCTGAGAACGGGCTCTGTGGCAGACGGACAAACAGACAGACAAAGGAGTGAGAAAGGTAGGGTTTCGTTAGATGAACGAAACTCTAAAAACAAATGATGACTGTAACAACCGGATGATTGTAACAACATCCTAAAATTACATTATTATCAGCGATCTACCAATCCCGAATTTAGTTTATATTCATTTCATATATTCTTATTCTTTTGTGCGGCCCTGTAAAATAATTATCAATATTATATACAGTAAAACCTCTGAATAGCGGACACCCCCAGAATACAGAATTTGTCCTCTATTTAGAGGTGACCGCTACTGAGAGTAAAACATGTACAGTTATTTAAGAGTTGGTAATCGAAAAAATGTCCGCTAAATAGAGGTATCCGCTAATCGGGTGTGTCCGCTATGGAGGTTTTACCAGTAAAACTTCTGAATAGCGAACACCTCGGGAGGGCAGAATTTGTCCTCTATTTGGAGGTGTCCGCTACTGAGAGTAAAAAATGTACAGTTATTTAAGAGTTGGTAATCGAAAAATTGTCCGCTAAATAGAAGTGTCCACTAATCGGATGTGCCCGTTATGGAGGTTTTACTGCATAATAATATCATCCTTTACAAGAAAATTGCATGCTGTATGATAGACAGACATCCAGAGAAAGATAACCTCCCGGATCAATAAACACCCATGTCTTTTGTTTTAATCATCCACAATTGTATGTCATACAACATGTCAGATTTTATGCAACAGGCTAAAAACGGTCACCGAGGTACGGAATACTGTATTATTATTTGTTTGCCCACCAAAACTGGTTGCCACGGGTTGTTGCAAGGTTTGTGATCACGTGGTTGAAACTGATCTATTCAATATTACTGCGTGCGTATTTTTTTTTATTTGCTCCATGTGTTCAAACCAGTTGTCTACGAAAACATCAACCGGTGAAAGTGATGCACACCAAATTTCTGTGACGTATGCAGATAAATTGTGCTTTTTTAAGAGTTTTTTCTATATAATTTTTAAACGGTTTGGAACTTATTTTTCACAGTAGGTGCATTCAGTAGGCGACCCTCATAGGCACCTTCTGGTGCAATCAGAAACGAAATCCGACAAATATTTTTTGAGTTATGCTTGACGAAAGGTTTTTATTAGGCTTTTTTTTTAGTAGGACATGGCGTTAATATCCATCGTAGTGGTAAAATGTCCGGACAGTAATATTTCGCTGAGTATTAGCCTTCGCTTCGCTCAGACAACTAATTAATATTCATAAACTATTCGATACTCTACTAATAAACATAGTAAAAATCCTGGTGAATGGTGTGTTACCGCAAGGGGGGGGGGGGGGGGGTAAAAGAAGGTACCTTTTTTCGGGTTTTTGTTAATATCTCGTAATCTATAGGTCCTATTGAAAAAATGTTAATACAAAATATAAAGCTAATTAATTTCTCTACATAAAGATTATAAACATTTTTCTCTAGAGGCCATAGTTAACGAAATAATCGCATACAAAAATAAAGAAATTTGCCAAAAGTCACACCAGCGGGTCAATGGCACATACATTGCATCTACTTAACTTAAATTTAAACGAGCGTTAATAAATGTTGTGCTTAGGTGAATGGAAGCCAGAACTGTAACTTCAACAAATGATAATTTTTTTTAAGTATAGATTATTTTATATAGATTATATGTTCCGTAATCGGGTTTGAAGTCATTTTAAAAAGCATGGCTTAACGCTAATTTAATTTCCTTCTATAACTTCTGTTTGGTACACCATTTTTTACATGGATTATAGACATGTTGAGCCTTCAATCCTTCAGGACCAAAGATGAATACGACAAGTTTGATAAACTGCAGTTCAAGTTGAGCTATTTCACGATTCGATGCAGCGACACGTTTTACACAGGAGTTTGGTCTGGCATAACCATTGAGCAAACAATAATGCTATCTATAAAATTCTCTGGAGGGCACACATGGACGAGGAATAAGTGACAGCATTTCGAGTAAGTGGGTTATGGCGCCAAATATACTTTTCATATTTGTACCGCCCTGGAAGAATTATGTTGTTTAACTCTTTCTTCCGGTGAACAACATAAGGATTTTCGTGAAGCTCGGATGAATAGAGATGCTACGGATATCATCAAACTTTCAACTTGGTTTGAAAATTATCCGCCCTTTACTCAGATAGATATAATTATATCAATATCTTCTGAGGTTATTGGAGATAAAACTATTATCTGCCTCAAAACTTTTGGAAAACAGGAGAAAAAAAGATGATTCAGGTGTCTAGCAAAGGTTACTCAGATGTGAAACTAACTCGGAAAGGTACAGCACAATCACTCAACCGTATGCACAATTCAATAAAATTTCATGATACTTCTAAAACTGTGGATCCTCTAGTTATATTCTAACGGATTTCCTTGTGCAAACATAGTAATAATGATTTAGCAAATTACATATAATACTAGTAAATCTGCAGATCAGGAGCCTCAACGTCATCTTTGAAAGTCATTGTTTTTTAACACTCATTGCGTAATATTCATCTTCCTACAAATCGCTTTTTAAAGTTTTCAAATTACATAAATATTTATAAGAATACAAAATACTTCGTAAAGTTTCAGAAATTAAAGGTGTTAAACAAGTCGTTATACACTGATGTTCTGAAGTTCTGATGAGCTGCTAATTCTGGTAACTTTTTAAATCAAAAATTAGATTTCTTCAGGGGGGCTATGCCCCCCTGAACCTTCCGTAGTTTATTTAAGTTTACATTCGTAATTTTTTATTGATTGTGCGGATGGTTATAGTATATCATAGATTTTTTTTACGCTGTGATTTATAAGGATAAGTATAAGTTTTTTTTTATAAATTAATAAATTTAAAATTTAAAATAAAATCCTCATGTTAACCGTACGCAAACAATAAATCTTGAAGTGACGCCAAAAATGTAACCTTAAAATCCGCTACATTCGACCGAAACACAACGGCGTGCTTAAAAAAAGAAAGAAAGAAAAGAAAAATATTTTTAGTAATACAGTTTTTAATTTATAATGCGATGAAATGCTACTTTAGAATGCTTAAATATAAGCAGATCATTTTCATTTTACAGAAAAAATGCACGGATGAAGTCAAAGAATTCGGTCCCTGTTCCACGTGCTTGTTTTGTTTGGGCCAAATGATGCATTTAAATCTGGGCGATAACGCACATCATATTGCAAACTGTTTTTACGGCATACTGCATCTCCATCTATCTCTTTCCTCCGTAAATAATATTGTAGTTCATTTTATTTTAGACAAGGTCTTTTTATTCCAACATCTTTTTTTTTTTTTTTTTTTTTTTTTTCTTTTTGATAAATGACGTCTAATTCATCTGCTATTCGTACTTACTCAAAACCTTTCATCTTGTTATATTAATAAATACTTGAGAGTTTTCTTTTTCTTCCCAATATGTCGCCATATTAATTTTTTTATTCTTAATTTTTTTTTTCATTTTCCTGTTTCACGTCAAAATCTTTCAATTGAAAATTGTTTAAGAGAAAATATTATTCAGGGTTTTGATTTTCTTGGCAACAATTAAAGAAACATTGATAAATTTTATGAAAAAATGTCACATTATTCTCTATGGAAATAATGAACTTTTGTATTTTTAAGCAAAATATTTGAATAAAATAAATAAAATATTGCCTATTTTTATTTCTGGGGCTAAAATTCATCTATATGCAAAAATACAAATGCATTAATTCATCCGTTTTGACGTTGGCTTTACTGAAACATTATAGATGCATTTATACTAATATTATTAAGACCAAATTCGTCGCTAGGCAACTGATGAAAGAAAAGGTAAAAAATGAAATATGTATTATGTCAAATTCATAAAACAAAATGCTTTATATTATTGGAAAACATGCATAAAGTTTCCCCAAAAATTATAAACCTAATTTAAAAAATCTCGCAAATATATTGACATAATTTCAAACTAATTGGAATAATTTAATAATCTTATTTAAAAATTTCAGCATCCAAAATTTACCATTTAAATCCATTTTTTATATGAGCCATTTCTTTCAACAAATGAAAATTTGAAAATCGTCTGACTTGCCATAGACAAGCATTACAGAGCAAAATAAAATGTTCTATATTTCCCGAACGAATGAATCAAACTTAACCAAAAACTATACAGCTAAGTCCGAGTACCTCATCAACATGCCCAATTAATTTCAAGCCGATCGGATGCTTTTTGCGGCAGTTATCGCGGAACAGACAGACAGACAGACAGACAAACGGAAATCAAAACTTTTCGTGTCTCCACAGTAAGCCTTCACTGACGTTTCGGCCATGAATTGCTCCTTATCCTCTCTCTCTTTTCAATGATTGTGGAATGCGCAAGACAAAGAAAAGTGCTTTCTGTCAAATATTTCAACAATCTGATGAAATAATAGACCAACAATAAACAGTAGTTGTGGATGGGGCTTCCTGTTATATGAGGGTGGTGTGGAAGAAGGAATCAACAATACAGGATATTTGCAACACCTAAATAAAGTACGTTAAGAAGTAAATAATGTATGTTACTCTATTGTGGAAAGGGACTCATAATTGTTTTTGACGAATACACTGACCTTGTAAACATTACCAAAGTAGCTGAATCAAATAGAAAGTGCTCAGTGAAAGGGCCAGTTGACATTCATTTTGAAAAACATACTGTCATCAGTGTTCCCCAAAATCAGTTTCTCTCAAAAGAGAACGATAAGACAATGTTGATTCCCATTCATACCAGTATTTTAAATGGCAAAGGAGTCTCATATCAACAAAGTCCTAATTATGCCGACACTCTGACTGTTCAGATTGCTATCGATGCACTGAGTGAAAGTCAGAACGTTACTGTTGTTGGACAGGTTGTGGATATGCTTGTTCTTCTCCCAGCCTTTTAACCCCTTCAGATAAAAATATATGCTTACCGATACAGCTGTGGCAGGGAAATGAACTGTCTCCTGAGATTTGTGGTTGGAAACGTAAGCTTTTTCATACGTTAGTGCCTATCACAACCACTGATCCTGTTGCCCCTGAAGCAGTACTAAACCTCATCCAGTGTACAACTGGTTGTAGGCAAAAATGTGGATGTAAAAAAATAGGAATTACATGCACTGCCACCAGCAACTACTGCAATGGAGACAGCTCAAACAGTCCACCACCTGTTAAGGAGGATGTCCTAATGGAAACAGACCACAAATCAACACCTTCACAAATCAATCATTTCCCAATGAATCTGGGTTAATCAAAGTGATCAGCACTTGAGTATATTGTTTATTTCTATATCATTGTATTTTACGCATTTTTCATTTTTGTATGTTTTATGTTAGCAAAAAAATGTAATTTTTTGAAGTTATTGTTCAGGGTTCCATTTTCCTTACCACAACACTTATTAACGTTTGTTTAAGGAAGCTGGATTAAGTACGTGTAATGCCGTTGGTAGGTGGAGTGCCGTTGACCCGCTCTCTGGAACTGGTGTAACTTTTGGCAAATTTCTCCATTTTTGAATGCGATTATTCGTTAAATATTTCCTCTAGAGAAAAATGTTTACAGCCTTTTTTGTAGAGAATTTAATTGTCTTTATTTTTTGTCTTAGCAATTTTTCAATAGGACTTATAGAGTATGAGATATTAAGAAAAAAAACGAAAAAAGTACCTTCTTTTGCCTCCACCCCCCTCGCGCTCACCACCCATTCACCAGGACTTTTAGTAGGTTCATTAGTAGACTCTCCCAAACAATATTATCGAGTTTCAAAACTTTCATAATTATGTCCCAAAATGGCCCAAAATCTACCTAATTTGACTGGACTATTAATACGGATTTAATTTCATCAGAACTTTTTTTTCGTCGCTTGTGGGGCATGTGTTATAGCTTTAAAAAATCCCATGTCATCGATTGAATGTTTGGCAACCGTTAAATTTGCTTATAAGTTGAATCAACTTTTAGCGTTGACAATCAAGCTGTTACCTCCGCTCTCTAAAGAAACATATTGAAATTGTGTTTGATCTAATTGGCTGAAAATCTCAATTTTAAACACATGCTAAGTTTTCAAGCAAACACTTTGAAAATTGATATCATCCAAAAAACCTGTATTGCATGTTGAGAAAAATGCAAAAACTATAAAAAAAATACTCGGAAACGTTTTCGAATATCATAACAGCAAAATAAACAATAAATGCTTCTTAAAATCTCGAAATAATATTGGTTTCTCAGGTAGCTAAAGATAAAGAAGGCTTTCTAATTTGTGGGCAACTCAGAAGATTTTATTGTATATTTAGCTCGGGTTTATATTATATTTCACTGGATTAAGAAATATTTGTCTTTTTTTTTACGTTTGAAGAACAGTTTTTGATCAGTTAAGAACTATATTTTGGTTCTTCTAAAGAATTCACACAATAAAATCGTAAGATTACATTAAACTAGAATTTATAAAACTTTTTTTTTGCTTCATATTTAGATTGCGTTTATCCAAAAAATATTTATATTTGAGAAGGTACCGCGTAATTATACTAAAAAAGAACTTAATGAGAATCGCAAACGCCTTCGCTTAATATTCCTAATGCATATTCTTTATATGAAAAATCTTTTGTATCACAAATGCGTTTATTGATTTCATAAATCTCAAAAGTTTGAAGCACTTTCTTTCAAAATATATTCACATCTCTTTCTAGAAAATTCAGCGCTTTGGACCATACACCTCATAAAAGTTTGAGCAACATTTTACAAAGACTCCTTTCAAAAAAAGTAAATGAGAACGGAATTAATTTCATATCCTTTGAAGAGTTAAATTTTAACTTAATAACATACCGTTCAGAGACGGCGATTTCCTTCGAAGTTCATTTTACTGCGCTATATTTTAAGTTTGAATGAAAATATTACGACTTTTTTTCCTATTTTGTAGAAGATTATTAAGATGCGTGCAAATTTTTAGCAGGTTTTATGGTAGGAATTATCTCGGAGTTGAAAGAGTGTAAACATTTAGTATAATGTTTTCATGAAAATTCCTGAGAATCATGAATTTCATTTTAAAATAAACTATAATATTTTCAAAATATGGAATAACTGTTAATATTGTTATTGAGAAATTCACAAAAAAAATAATTATTTTCATCAGGCTTAAATAATACTTTTTATTTAATAAATGGAGAATTGTTTAAGATATTTTTTTCCCTGATAGCAATTCATCATTGGACAAATATTGTATGCACGTACTCATACACTTTTGGTCTTTGATGATTTAGCTATTGTCTGTTATATCTGTTTATCATGTAGTAATTAATGGCAATGTAATCAAAAACCATTCCTTCACATTGGTTTGTTTACATTTTATTTCTATTTCACCAATATTGACAAAAACATTTTGCTATTTCATAGAAAATATTCAAAATATGGAACAGCTACTTTTGCACCGCCAACGTTTATTACAGCGTTATCTATTAACGTTTATTAATGCGTTTTCTATTGGCTATTATTTGTTATATTCTGATTATTATGGTGCAATCAATGGTAACGTCAACTTTTATTAATGCTTTGGGCAATAGTATTTTTATGCGTTCAATATTTTGCATTGTTAGTGAAATATTCGCTATTTTTAGCCGATAATGACATCTATTTTCCTTTTGCAGCTTTTGGTCAATATTGTTTAAGGCGTTATATCTTATTCATACTCGGTCATATTTTTATTATTACTTCGCAAGGAATGGTGTTATTAATAAGAATTATTTCTTTAACACTAAAGTGTTTAAATTTCCTTATATTTCACTACTAGTAACAAGAAACTTTTTTCCATTCCTTTCGAAATATTTAAAGTATGAGAGCAGTATTTCTACAACAACAACTTTGTTGTATCTTTAGTCCAACAGAGTTTATATGAGTTATATGTTTTGTATTTTTGGTTAAATTTTAACTGTTAGATAGCCAACAATAAAACTATTAACATGAAATATTTTCTTAATGTTGGAATGTTTACATTTTACTTATATTTAACCAATATTGTGAAGAAACGTTTAGCTGTTTGATAGTAAATATTTAAAATATAAATTCAGTACTTCTGCATCGTCAACATTTATTGCAGCTTTAAGCCAATAGTGTTAATAAGGGTTATGTATTACCTCTTATTCGTTATATTTCGGTTATTTCGATGCAAATATTGTCAGTATTAACTTGAACTATTTCCTTAGCATTGGAATGTTTACACTTTTACTTATATTTCACAGATATCGCGAAGAAGCATTCGTCATTTCTTTGGAAATATTAAAAATATAAAGCCAATATTTCTGTGGCTTCAACTATTATTAAAGAACTGGGTAATACTGTTTAGATTATTGGTTATATTTTTGTTATTACGTAATCAATAATGGCAATATTAACGTGAAATATTTTCCTAACATTGGTGTGTTTACAATTTAACTATGGGAAAATAAATATATAATTAAATACAAATAAATAAATAAATTTTACATTTTTAAAATTATATTTCACCAATATTTGCAAGAATAGTTTGAATGTTTCATGAAAAACATTTGAAATATAAAGCCAGTATTTTGACAATGTGCAAGTTTATTGAACATATTTGACTAATAAAGTCAATCTGTTTGTAAAAGTAGCATTTCACAGAAAAATCTTTCTCATATAAAGTCGAAATTTAAGCAAAATCATTCAAGTATTTCATTGAAAGTATTTCGCGAGAAACAATATTGTAACTGTTGTAATGTATTTGAAAAATATTGGTTTTCTAACAAATAGCGTTTTTTGAAAATTTTAAATTTTGTCGTAATTGAATTTTTATTTAAAAATATACTGTAATCGGAATTTAAAATATAAAGAAAACGTTAAAATGTTTTCCACATTTAAAACCTAAGCGGAAAAAAACAGAAATAGTACTCATCCTCCGACATCCTCCAGTAGTATTTAAATATACTACTGCGTGCCTTAAATTAACTTGTATGTTTTAGAAAAAAATTCAAATCCATTGAAAAAAGAGCGTAAGGAATGTATTACACGAATTAATGTCTATTTTTCAAATATTTTGTTATATATTTATTCTTTGATGCCCTCAAATTAATTTTCAATCTAGATTTAAGATATAAATATTTGCATCTTACGAATAATCCATACATGTATCTTTTTTTTTATTATTTCTTTAAAAATGTCTCAAAATAATCTTAATAATTCCGCTGTATTTTACTACTGCTTCTTTTCTAAATGCTATTAGTATATACTTCTCTTCAGACTTATCACACTTTTTGTATTTTTAATAAACTATTCTATTTTCTATTTGGTATTTTCTTCTCTGTTCAATGTTATTATATTTTTTTTTATTATTTGACGCATTCAAAATAATGTTAAATCTTGAATTAAGATACAAATATTTGTCTCTTACGAATAATTCTTCATAGTTTTATTTTTATTCTTTAAAAGTCTACCAAATTAATCTTTATAAATTCGCCATATTTAACTACCATCCTTTTGTTTACTACTGTTTTGTTCTTTTCAAAATGCTATTATTTTATCTGCTTTTCTTTCCACTCTTTCCTCTTTTAAATTTGATGAATTAGTCCTTTTTTACATGCATTTCCATGATAACATATTTCCTGAATAATGTAGCAGGTTTAATATCCTATTTATATTTTCTCCTGAAATAGCGTACATGCGAATGTACACTTTATGATAATTTTCAACACAAATAAAGATCTTGTTCTAATATACTTCAAAATATCAGTTTTTCGGTTGCTGTAAATTTACAAGCAAACCCGTTCATGTACCACAAACATGTTTTACAGATAAACATATTTATTCGACAGCATTAACATTAATATTAAAATTAATATTACACCGCTACACTTACATGCATAAATTCAGTTACGTAGCTGAAAATGTTTAATTGGGAATGTTCGGAGCAGGTAACTGCATATTTTCTCACGCGGTTTTATTATATTCTCGTAGATTCAGAAACATTTGGATTTTTGTAGAAGTATTAAAAATTACTTTTTAGCATATAGGGGGGACTAGGAACGGTTGACCATACGGGAGGATTGACCCACCCTTAAATTTTCATATTTAAAATAATTTCATTGTTTTATCAATAGGTGCCAACCAAAGCTACTGGAATGCTCAAACACCAGTCTTCGTTTCATAAAGATAATAGATGTGGAAAAAATCATTTGTGAGGCGTTTTCAACCTAAAAGTTGTGTTTTTTAGAAATATTTTGTAAGCTTTTTTCAAATAAATTATATAATAAAAATTTGAGTAAGTAAGTTTAAGGTTATGCAGAAATATCGAGCTTACATTCCAGGCATAAAGTCTGTACAGTAAGTTAGGCTTAACATAACAATGTGGTATTCTTTAGAAAAGGCCTATTTAGGAAGACTTCACCCAGTCAATGTGAGGGAGGGTTGATCAGATGCTCAAGGCTCCCTTAATTAAGTGGTTTTGGAAATCTTTTTATTATACACTGTGCTTAATGAAAAGTTAATGGTATATACATAAAAGAATGTAAATTTATTCTGTAAAGCTTCAGTAAAATGTGTGACGGAAAAGGAAAAGTTTAAAACTGACTATAGAAAAATGTGAAAAATTGCTAGAAAATGAGAAAGTTGATAGGAACTTTTTTTCCATTTACATGTTGCTTATAATAGGTATATAGAAACAGTGGGAAAGACTAGAAAGGACTAGAAAGGATGAAAGCAGCAGTCTTAACCCTTTGAGGTGAGAGGTATGTTTTTAAAAACCATTTAATTTTTATTCCGAAACATCAGAATGACACCAGAATTTTTCTAAAATATTTTCATTTAACATGTACGTGAAATATAGCCTTTTTCTTATTTCCAAATAAATTTGTTCTTAAATTCCGGTGCCAGTCATTTATTTCTACATTTTAGTGCTGAAAGTAATTTGTTTTTTAAGGTTTAAATCATCTTAATGATAAGTTATGTGCTCATGTGGTTGCAAAGTAGCGTAGCATCGATCGAAAACCTTTAGGAAAGTATGTAGAAAAATTTCACCAGGGTGAATACAGTGAGATGAAGCCAAACTATTTGACAACTAGATTTGTCAGATCGAGTGTCACAAAAAATAGGACGAGGAAATAAAAAAAGCGGGACATAGGTTCCTAAATCCGCACATAATAACATGAAACACTATGAAAACGGAACCTGTCTCTATCAGAATACTGCCTTAAATGTTTAAATTTTAGTTTCACTGTGTACAAATATAATTGCTCAGACAAAATCCTGTTTAAAGCAAAATTTTTCTCCTCTGACTTGCGATTGCGTCTGAACAGGTTTGTTTAAGCATCATATTTTAATATATATATATTTTTAATAATTAAAGCATGTAGAATACAGTTATTTTACTTTTCTTAAACTGATTTTATTTCTCTTCACAAGTAGTGCAATATAAAACAAAGTGGGTCAAGCCTCCCATATATGGGGACCCTTGAACCATTATTTTTTCATCAATAAAATCAATCATTTTTCAAATTTCTTATATGTTACACTTATGTAGCAATTTTATATTGATAACGGATTGTACAATACATAAAATGATACATAAAACATTATTCTATGTTCAATATTTAAAAAGTAAAAAATTATTTTGTAAAAAGTAGGTCAACCCCGCCCCCCCCCCTAGTTTCCCGTATGTTTTTCGTAATAAAAATTAGAGGGAGCGATAAAATGTATATTGCTTAATTCTTTGACAAGTAAATATATTAAAAAATGATGGTATTAAAATAAGTAATTAAAATATATTAATTTTAAGTTTTTGAACTCTAATCCCATTCAATAAAAGATATAATATTCCGTACATTTTTACTACGAAATCTTTTCCGCTTTGTTACATTTAAAAACAAAGCATTTTTCGCTTCCCCCGTTACATAAACACTGTTCGCGCATGTATAAAAAATAGATAAATATTTTAAGCGCAGCATGTTATATTTTATACTCCAAAATTTAAAGCAACTTTTAATATTAACTCTCTCTAAAAATTTATATCTTTTATTCTGAAAATTTAGAAGAAACTCTGCAGTTTAAACTTTATATTTGTTCGCATTTGTCACTAGACATTCATGATACAAAATTTAAATTCTTTTTTCTTTCATTTTTACCATTATTTATTTGTGTGCAAAAGCAGTAAGTCACTTGTGTTTTATTCAAGCTTTTATTTTCTAAAAAAATATCAGAAATTCTATAGCTATGTGATGGGGAGGAAACATAATGTGCAATGTTTCGATTTCGAATATAAAATTTAAAAAAATATATTCGGAAAAATGACATTTTAAAGTGTCTCAAATATTATTAAGCTCAAACAAATAATTTTTGTATTTTTTTTTTTTTTTGTATGAATCTTTTGATAAGTAAGTAATTAGTAGAAAGTTTTTTTTTTCTTTTTTTAAATAAAAAATTTAGCTACTATCTTCTAACTTACATTACACAAGAGAATAGAACTTAGGTAAATTTTGGTCAATGAGACTCTCTGATTGATAAATCTAACATTTTCATTATATATGATATACAGTGACAATAATATAACATATCATAGTATTTTTGCTAATTCTATATCTGTCTTAATACAATAATGATCCGTTTTTATTTAGTTCGCCGAATTGTTCTTCCCTTGAAGAGATTCTTTGAATCATTTTTTAATTTAATATTTTTGGATTTTCCCTTTTCTGCAGTTTCTGTTTTAAATTCAATAAAAAAATGGAAATACTATTGCATTCTAAACGCGTTCTAATTCTACGTAAATGCAAACATACATTGGCATTAGCGATGAGACGAACTCATCCCGAGCCCGAGCCAGGGACCGACAGGGGCTCGGGCTCGATTTTTATACCAGTCTTAGGACTCGTGCTCATTCTATCCCAAATTGACAATTTTATTTATTCTCGTACACGCATAGCTGCCAATTTGTACGGATTTTTCATACCACTAAATATTAATCCAAAATTTTAACTAATTGAATAACTGAAATTCAAGCAATTTTAACGTTTAAATAAATCAAAAAGTTCTATAAAATTTTAGTGGCAAGGAAAACCCATACAAGTTGGCAGCTATGTACACGTATAGAAACAAAAAATATTTTTCCCTTAAAAATTACTTATTTCATTGCAAGTCATTTTAATGCTATTTTGATCAGGATGAAAGAGAAATAGATTTTTCTTTTCGTTTTTGGTAGCAGTAGAACACTATTTTAAAAGTAAACTGATGTAAGAGATACCTCTGAAGAAAAAGATATCTAATGATTTATGTCTGGTGTTGACGTCGAGTAATGACTTGTTGATGTGACGCCAACCACATAGCTGTCAACTTGTACGGATTTTTCATACCACTAAAATTTAATAGAAAATTTTAGTTAATTGAATCACCGAAATTCAAGTAATTTTATCGTTTAAATAAGTCAAATATTTCTGTAAAATTTTAGTGGTAAGAAAAATCCGTACAAGTTGGCAGCTATGCAACCAGAATATATTTTAATCGGGATGTTTATTTATTATTGATTTTTTAGAGATCTAACGCGAAATAAATATTTTCTTTTAAGTCAATAAGCATTATAAGCATTATAGTAGATTAAGGTTTGCAAATTTTTAGTCTTCTATTGTCTGCTAGTGCTATTCGCTCTTTATATGAAAATAATGTTACTGATTCTATCGATTTTCCTTCTTGGACTCATTGCTCATTCTGTGTCTCTGCTCGTCATATTCACACAATCACTTTCATACGTAAGCATATAAAATTAGCACGTGTTGTTATTCCCGATAGAAAGCAATCAAGCAATATTTCCCCTTTTCTTATAAAAACATCGTCTATTTCAGGTTAACGGTATCATTTTTTTTTCATTTAAGCTGATTTTTAAGGACATGATAATTACGAAAGATGTACACCTTTATTAGGAAATATAAAAACGTTGTTCGATTCTTCGTAATATAAATCTTAATTTCTGCAAATTTCATTCATTTATTCATGAAACGCTCTTCGTTAATGTGTCTATTAGATGTACGTGTTACGGGAGAAAAATATAAGAATTTTTTACGGAAGTATATTTTTATTTGATACTAAACTTCTCTTTTGATAAGATTCAATATAATTTAATGAAATTAATTATGTTTGAGATATTTACAGCTATTTTCGTGTAAGAAATTGTTAAAAACGAGATATTACATTTAGATCTTATTTTAAATATGCAATTTTTTGTACCTTTTTTTCGGTATGCTTTTGGTGTCGGGGTCGAGCTCTGATGACGCAAAAGGTTTCGTGCTCGGGCGGGTTCAGATTTAAAATCGTCAGGCTCGGGCAGACCGAGGCTCTGAAAAGTGAGCCCGAACTCATCTCGTATATACATATATAATTTTAAACATATAAAATTTAATATGCAGCGTATCTAAACATTTTTAACGATTTTTCTTTTTTAAAAAATGTGAAACCTACAGTATATCTTTCATGATTGTTCATCTTCATTAACTTGGAAACAAAATATTACCAAATTCCTTTATTTAACATGTATATGCATATATATGTGTGTGTATATCATTTGTATTTGAAGCCAAATCTTAATATTTTCTATTAGATTTCTAATAGAACTGTTTAAAAAAAAACGATGGTTAACGGTTAAACTTCTTAACTATAAATTTTATTAAAAAATATAATTTTAAAGTAATTCAATAATTATTAGCAATGACAAACATCAAATTTATAACTTTTGGTTAAATTGAGGTCGCACTATAAATCACTTCTTTTTCGTCGGTATTGCTACGACTTTTATAAAAAATAAATTAGCTTCTAATTACATATAATAGACAAACAGTCAAAGCAAGAAATTAATAAAAAATTAATATATTAATACATTGGAACTATTTTAATCCCATATTTAACTAAAGTGGACATACAAACTTGTATTAATATGATAATTATTTTTTAAATATTTAGTTCAAGTTACTGAACTCTTCTTTTTCTTTATTTCTAGTACTTTCTTTATTTTTAGGTTTGCAATTTCAAGGTTTTACATCATTCACAATTCCTGGATTAGAATAAATGACAGATAAGTAAATCTTTCATGTGGAACGTATTATATTTCATACTTCAAAAGTTGTAGCAATTTTAAGAAACAAATTATAATATAATGTTATCTTTAGAAAATTTAAACTATTATACACGAAATTTAGAAGAAAAGTTGTAGTATCTTTTTGGAGTTATTCGATTATGTCATCAACATGAAAACGAAATTTCGTAGCAGAGCAAAATTCTTTTCTTCTTTTCTTTTACACTTATATTTTTTTTAGCAAAAACATTATGTAATTTGCATTTGATTCGAAACATTCTAGTAAATATAAAGACAAATAACTGATTTTAGCATGAATAAATGTTTATTAGGTCTTGATATATATCTCCCAATAAGTAGTGTTGCTATGCTGTATTTGCACGATTTCAAACACATCTTGCTGTCTTGCCATATATATCTTATCTTGCCGTCTATCTTGCCGCATTCTTACATTTTTCCATTTAGAGGAAGGAATTCCATCAAACTTTATGTTGAGTTACATCTTATCATAAGTGCATACGGATTAGGTTTGAGTGCATCTTGCACAACGCTACTATACTATGTTTTTAACGATATAATAAATAGCTAGCTATACTTGGTTTCTATGAAATCGATGTTCATCAAATTTAATTTATAGAAAACTATGTTAATTCAATTTTGACTTTGTTCAGTGAAAAGGGTACGCTGCTAAGATATGGTTTTCGTTGAACACTATAGTCGTATCTCATTTTCCATTCAATGCACCAAATTTTACATACAGCGTGGTTCAGAACAATATGTCAAACATGTTAAGGCAGGTACAGGTGACCTAAATAAGCAGATTTCGTATGTAAATGTGTGTTCGGAAATGCAGCGTTCAGGCAGTAGAGGGCGGAGGTAGAGTTCAGTGGATAAAAGCGTTTGGCTGGCTTGAATAGTCATTCTCCGCGTGAATTTCGAGCAACATGCGTTCTAACACGAATGCGGAACTTGCTGACATGTATTTCATGTATGGAAAATGCTGACACTGCTCAGAGTATGTACATTGAACGATTCCCGGGTAGGAATTTGCAGAATCGTCGAACATTTGAGCGTTTTCATGGGGAGTTTTGCACGAGTTTTATGCTTCGAGGCGTTATATGGGCACTTGAAGATATCGCAGAATTCTTGCTGTGAAAGAAGCAGCATTACGCATAGTAGAGGATTGTTATCCAACAAGCTCTAGAGGTTTCAGACGTGCAGTGTGTGTGAACCATTTCCTTGTGCAGCCCCATACATAAAAGGCATGTGGTCAAGATCCGTATTGGTGTAATAATTCATGTTGCTCGAAATCCCTGCGGGTCCGTTCAAGTCAGCGAAGCGCTTTCATCCGCCGAATTGAACAGCGACCATTACCGCAACAACGCCGCATTTACGCACTCATATTCCTATACGAAACCTGCTTATTTAGGTTCCCACTACCTGCCTTTACATTTTTAACATATAGTTCTTAAACACCCTGTATAAAGTTATTAATTAAAATATGTATGTAGGACCAAATTTGCAGTTGAATGTAAGCATGTCCGGTTAAATCCACAGAAATTCAACGTTCTTAATAATTGTTGATATGTAACAGCGATCTTTAAATGAATATATAATAGTATAACATAGAAGGAAATTTTGTGATGACCACAGCATATTAGTTATACGAAAAAATGCCAAGTCTCCGGATTTTTACGTACCAGTATTATCTTAGAGAAAATATTACTAATTTTAAATCGTAGAGTGTTCCGATTGAATAAAGCAACCTTTTCCGTTCTGAAATAATGGTATCCGAAAAGCCGGAGACTTCACAGCTCTGTGTATAGTATTTTAATATATATATATATATATATATATATATATATATATACTTAAATATAATAGAAATTCACTCTAGTATTTTATTAATATATTTTTTTTATTATTTTCATTTCAAATTATTCGATCAATGTTTCTGTTATAAAAACTAATGTACGAATGATTTTTTTAAAAGCCTAAAAAATATTGTATATATGGTATAAAATGAAAGACACAAGGAATTCATTCAGTAATCGGCAGTATTAGCTATATTAACAAAAGTGATATATATAGCAGATAAATATATAATTAAATATATAGCAGAGAATGATAAAATAAATATAATTCTTAATGAAAATAACATTACACACTATATTTAAATCTAATTTATTGGGGTCCGGGACACATTAAAAAAAATATATATATATTTATTGAGTTAAAATTCTGAATTTTTTTGTGATGGTTAACCATATCATTTGTAAACAAAATCATATGATAAAACTTCTCATAATTTTTTTTAAAGAATTTTTAAAGTTTAAATTTATTAAAAAAGTAGGGTAAGTAAAAATCGTTATAACTCGAATTATTATTTATGGAATTTAAGTTTTTTTTCATTTAAATGAACAGAAATATATAAGTTTTAATTTTGATTCAGCATTTTTGAAATTGATAATTAATATATATATATATATATATATATATATATATATATATATATATATATATATATATATATATATGTATATATTTAACGCAAAAAAATGGTGCAACTTAAAAAAAAATAATAATAATATTTTCAAAAGTAAATATTTAAAACAAAAAAATATGATGAATCAAAATTAAAGTAAAACAACTGAAAATGGCATGTTCCAAGTTTGAACCATTTATCATTAACGGTTCTTGAGTTATAAGAATTTAAATATGAAAATGGTGAAAAAAAACATCATGAAGAAAAATGCATTTTTATAAGAAGTCGTTACCGTGACAGCCATTGCTTGAAAGTTAGTTTTTGAAAACACACCAAAACGAAAAAAAAATTAATATTTTTTGTTCTAATTAAGATAGAAACACATGATTGAAAAGTCATTTTAAGCAGAAAAAAACAAAAAAAATTTGAATGTAATAAAATACTTTTACAAAATTTGAAGATTTTTGTGTCCCGGACCACCTTAATCTAGAAAAAAGAGAATTTTTTTAAATGCTTCATCTCTATAATAAAATACTTTTACGTTACAAAAGCATTATTGATCATGATAATTTCGATAGTTTAAAATATTTTCTTTCAAAAGAAAGTACCACCTGCTTTGTAGTTTTACTAAATTTAACCTGTTATGTTAAAGAACTGATAATGCATTCGTTAAATTTCACAAAGAGTTGCACTTTGAGGATAACGAGAACAGTATTAATTTACAATTCATTTGAAATGATATAATTTAACTTATTAGCGTACTATCAAGGATAGCCATTTCATCGATTTTAATTTTATTGACAGATTTAAAATTCAAAAAGAAAATTTCTAACTTTTTCATTTTTTCTTTTAAAAATTCGGTTTATTTCAAAGTTTCAGCTCTTTTTCAACAAATGCTTCTTTAAAATTATTGTTAATTTGATTAAAAACAACTTACGGAACTGGAATGTATCTTGTTTTAAAACTTAAAACATTTAATTAATTTAATTAATTCTTAGAAAGCAGCCTTTATTTAATTTTTAAATCATCTTCTATGATGTTTTATAAATACTAAACTCTTGTTCTTTTTTTTACTGTAAGATTGCAAAATAAAATATGATTATTTTTGCAATTACAGATTTTTATTTGTGATAAAATGTTATTTAAAACTCGAAGTTCTTAATATTTCGTAATATACAATTCAAATTGATCGTTTACTTAAGATGTTCACGACGGCGCGGTGGGTCACACTCGACTGTCTCAGAGCTGACAAGTCTCCGACTTTTTGGATACCAGTATTTTAATACAGAATACGTTGTTTTATTTAATTAGAACATTTGGGCAATTTAAAGGAACAACATTTTCTCTAAAATAACAGTGGTGTGCAAAAAGCCGGAGACTTGACAACTCTGTGGCAGTGGAGTGCGACCCACTGCGCCGGCGTGAACGTGTTAAATGAAGCAAGTAAGAAGCGACGCTAATGCACTAGCAGAAATATTCGTTTCGTAACTAATTTCCATCCTTAAAGCATATAAAAAATAATTTACATATAAATATATTAATTAGACTGTAGCCAATGTTCGTGTTGATTTTGTAACAAATTTCGTTAATTTGTGCTATTGTTTTTCAAACATACAGTGCAAGGAAAGTATTGTAATCTTGGTAAAGCCCTATTATTGAAATATCCCTACATTTTGATATTTCTAAGTGCTCTGACTCCGTTTTTGCAATTTTCCACCTTTTTTCAGAATTCCTAGACCTAGATCTTCAATGGATTAAATAAAATTAAACAAATAAGGTGTAATTTGTTATAATTATATGAATTTTACAGATGTCATAGAAAATTCCATGCTAAAAAAAATTTAGTATAGTGACCAATCTTTCTCTGAACAAAATGCGATAATATTTTACTGTATAAGAAATTTACTGTTATCTAGTAATTACCTACTCTTCCGGAACCATTATATTTTCTTTCAAAAACCTTTAACCCTTTCAAGCGCAGTGATCCCACGGCGGGACCACCTAATTTTAATTCCAAACATAGAATCGACACCAGGAATATTTTAATAAAATTTTGCTTTTATAATGAAAGTTAAACAGAACAAGTTTTAACTTTCTAAAATGTTCGTGAGTAAATTCTGATGTCAGGAATCACTTCATCATTTTATGAACAGACCTTTTCTGCGCCGGAAAGGGCAAACTCTTTCGCGACGAGCGTCTTTTACAGAATTTTAAATCTTTTATAAACAGTTTAAATTTTTTTTACCAAAGTAAATCACAAAAATATTTCGATTAACTAAGTCGAAATTGTCAATGGAAAATTACTGATAGGAATAATCAAGGATTCTGAGTACTTTATGCATCACGTTAACGCGACGCTCGTCGTAAAGAGGTTAACAGAAGAACAGATAAGAAATTTTAGAAATAAACAGGTTTCCGAAGTATTCGAAACAATTTCTGAAGTTTTGGGATATGTGTGGATATATGCATGTATTTTAGAATTTTCGGGTCTCCAGAGTTCGTTTTTGGTAGTTTTACGAGGTTGCTGGTATGTATGTATGTGGGAGAGGAAATATAATTACGCCCAAAGTGCAAGTGAGCTAATATTTAGTAAATATGTTACAGGCCACTTACGCAAAAATTGTAAACATTTTCGAAGAAATCGGCCAGCGGGTTTGGTTTCCAAATATTTTTTTCAACGATTTTTCACCCATTATGTAACGATATCTGATCTACATTTTATCTTATATCACATTTAAATTATTTTTATTGTTGACGTTCATCTTACGTCAATATAACAAAGAAACCAGAAAGGTTTACCCAGAAAGCGATTTAATTTAGTGAAATCTTTTTTTTTAATAGGCCTTAAATTCAAGAAGGGACAATGAAAATTTATTGAAAATTACATGATTAATTTTTTTAAAGATTTATGAATAAATGTGCACGTTTTCGTTTAAACATGATGTCATTTTTACCAGTGGAAACATTTCCCTTTATAAAATTAGGATCTAAGTTTTTATTTATTGTTTTATTTATTTGAACTCACAGTATTCTGTATAATGTTCAATATTCGAGAAGACTTACCCTGTTTATTAATATAATAATAATAATAATAATAATAATAATTATTATTATTATTATTATTATTATTATAATTATTATCAAATGTTTATTTGTATGTTACAAGCAACTGTAATATAATAAAAAACAGATATTTAATAATGTTTCATCATTTTTTTACAATTTTAAAACTTTAAAGGCAGAAATACGCTATTAAACATCGAACATAAATTTGAAATTCTGGTTATAATTTGAATAAGAAATGCGGAACAAGTTTTATTTGTAAAACATAACTGCCAAAACTCCTCTTTTTTTACATATTATACGTGGTATCATAAAATGTAAAAAAATTATTTAATAATATAATTTTTTTAATTCAAAGTTTGTTTATTTGGTTTTAAAAATCAGGATGATTAAAGGCTATGCTAAGTTATTAGGTTTAATAGTAAGATTCTTCAAAATACATTTAACATATATTTTCTAAAAATTTATAAAACTTTCAGCAAAATATTTGAATTAATATTTAACATAATATACTAAAATTTATTTTAAAAAAAGAATAAATTCATTTTCAGAAATTCACTTTCAGAATTTCCCTTTTAGGAAACTCCTTTTTAGTAAAATTATTTTTAAAAAATGTAGTCATTTTATTCGTAAAACACTATATTTCGTATTTTAAATATTGGGAATAGTTCTATAGGAATAATATAAATATTTTATAATTTATATATACATCAAACATAAATTTTATAATATACATATTTTGCCATGAATGTTCCATTCTAATGTAAACATAAAACTGTAACTTTTGTTTTATTTCTAAAATATTATAATTCGCATTTCCGAATCTGTAAAGAGACCGATAGAAACAAATTTCAATACATATTTTTCAAATATATAAAGTCTGAGTTAAATAATTCAAATAAAAAGGAACAGAAATTCTTCGACATTTTTTACAACGCATGAATGTATTACGTTATAGAGTAAATAGAGAATATATAAAATGTACAAATTTGTAAGTAAATTTATAAATGTACATTTACTCAGATTGTATAAAGCATTGAGTCATGGAATCCTACCAAAATAATAATAAACCTTTTAACCTTTTTATATTAAGAAAAAAAAAAAACACGCACATATATTGCAGGGTATAGAAAAAGATTTTTTCTTTTAATTTTAACAATAAATCTCCCAGGTAAAGTATATGATATTTATTTGAGTATAGTATTTGTTATGCTGAATAGAATACAGTAAACTCCCGACTATCCGGCCCTCCGTACTATCCGTCCTATTAAAAAATGAAAAATGTTGCAAGCGGTCAAGGCAGGCAGGTTCCCGTCCATGTGGGTACCAAAAGCATGGAAGAAGTTGTAAACATAGTAATTGCAAAGACTTGTAACATCCTTTTGCACCAAATAGGTAAACATAAACCCGTGTGGGAAACTGCAATGGGAGAGAGAACGATAAGCTTCTTCCATTGCTGAAAAGTATACCGGGCTCTGACGATGTCAATGGAGAAGACATTACAGAATGGATGGCAAACGACGAATTAATGAATTAATTGCAAACGATATTGTAAAAATATTGACAGAAGGAGAAACATCAGAGGAAAAATATTAAAAGGATTGCAGGAAAAATCTCATCCCACAATCGCAAGGGTTTAAGACGATTGAGGCAGCACTGTAATGCATTAGTCAGCAGGTATCGATGTCACATGATATTATCTACTTGCGTAAATGGAGGGACAATGCGTCGCGGATGAGGGCTAAGGCATATCACACACTGAACAGACAAGCGACAAAAAAGCGAAAGTGAAGAGACATTTCACCCTCATAACAAAGAAGAAACCGCTTTGAATACAAGAATTTGTCGCATGTCTCACACTTTTGTCTATTCAGTGTGTGATCTGCCTACAAGGGTGAAGCAGTCCCCTATTAAGAACTTTTCCAAAAACTAAAAACTGTATATTTTGACTCTTATAACTTTTCGCACAGACGTTTCGCTAACAGACGCATAACTTTTCATATTTGCGCATTCATTTATTAATAAACGATAAAATAAGATTTACTCATTTATTTACGAATTGGGATTGCATTTTATGTTAATGTTTTGCTTCTTTTGAAACTGTATGTACTGTATTTATAAATTTTTTCTTAATATGTGTAACATGTGTTTTTAATATCATGGCGGGGAACAAGGGGGCACGAAGTTAGTAAATATATGTAGAACTCCGGCTCCGGCCTATCCGTCTTTTTTATTAACCGACCTATCCTTCCGCCACATTAGACCGGATAGTCGGGAGTTCACTTATTTGTTCACAAAGCGTATGTTGTAAATCATACTCTGTGTTATTTTTTCCATCTGAATGGAAAAGCGTCCAAGCCAGGCGTTCAACTCTGAGAACTTTTCCAAAAACTAAAAACTGTATGTTTTGACTCTTATAACTTTTCGTACAGACGTTTCGCTAACAGACGCATAGCTTTAAATATTTGCGCATTCATTTATTAATAAACGGTAAAATAAGATTTACTCATTTATTTACGAATTGGGATTGCATTTTATGTTAATGTTTTGCTTCTTTTGAAACTGTATGTACTGTATTTATAAATTTTTTCTTAATATGTGTAACATGTGTTTTTAATATCATGGCGGGGAACAAGGGGGCACGAAGTTAGTAAATATATGTAGAACTCCGGCTCCGGCCTATCCGTCTTTTTTATTAACCGACCTATCCTTCCGCCACATTAGACCGGATAGTCGGGAGTTCACTTATTTGTTCACAAAGCGTATGTTGTAAATCATACTCTGTGTTATTTTTTCCATCTGAATGGAAAAGCGTCCAAGCCAGGCGTTCAACTCTGAGAACTTTTCCAAAAACTAAAAACTGTATGTTTTGACTCTTATAACTTTTCGCACAGACGTTTCGCTAACAGACGCATAACTTTAAATATTTGCGCATTCATTTATTAATAAACGGTAAAATAAGATTTACTCATTTATTTACGAATTGGGATTACATTTTATGTTAATGTTTTGCTTCTTTTGAAACTGTATGTACTGTATTTATAAATTTTTTCTTAATATGTGTAACATGTGTTTTTAATATCATGGCGGGGAACATGGGGGCACGAAGTTAGTAAATATATGTAGAACTCCGGCTCCGGCCTATTCGTCTTTTTTATTAACCGGCCTATCCTTCCGCCACATTAGATCGGATAGTCAGGAGTTTACTTATTTGTTCACAAAGCGTATGTTGTAAATCATACTCTGTGTTATTTTTTCCATCTGAATGAAAAAGCGTCCAAGCCAGGCGTTCAACTCTGGCTAAAATTACCAATCGCCTATTAATTGAGCGGCGCCTGTATTGTCCAATAATATATCTTTTTGTCGTTGTTGATTAAAATAATGAAAATATTTAAAAGAATAATGTTAATGTTTAGTGAAACTTTAATGGTCTTTGACCTGTTTAAACAATTTATAAAATTTACAGGGATCCATTTTGAACTGCTTCAGACACAGAGTAGCATTATACAGCGCTTTTTATGACCATCGTCGACTGATTCCTACATCCGCTATAACCAAAGCTGCTTGGAGATTACTCATTGATTTTGGCGGGAATAGGGGAGTGATTGAATAAACTTTCTTTTGCCCTGACTAGTGAAGACTGCTGGGAAGGTATCCCGATTGCAAAGGAACCGCACTGGAAAATTTTAAATAATATTCGTTAAGTAAAAGACATCAAAGAGCAGGTCTCGAAGGGACAGGCATTTAAAAAAAATACACCAAATTGTCTTCCAGTATAGCCATTACCCTCCTCGGTGTCTGGAAGAACCAAATGATGTTTATAACCGGTACCTGATCTTTAAAAATTGCTGGTAAGGTACTCCAACTACGGAAGACCACTAACGAAATAATTTAAAAGTGGTTTTCATAAAAAAAATATATATATGAAGTCCAATCTCCGAGAGGATTAGCATGTTTAATATACATAGATAACCGAAGCGGCTTCAAGAGAAGAAAGCATTCGAGCAAGACAAATTGCCTTCACAATCTCAGGACCTGTCCAGTTTGTGCTGCAATGGACATCAATCGTATTTATTTATTTATTTTTTTTTTTAACCCAGTAATGGCCAAAAATGTGATATTTTACGACTGTTCTTAAATCCAAATGACCTACTTTCTGATGCACTTTTGAATTATTTATTTATTTATTATTTTATTTTTTTTCCAAAACATGATCTTATTCAAAATCTATTTTATAAAGTGACGTTTTTCAGTTTTTGTTAAATAGAGAAAAAAATTTCAGAAAATGTAGGCAAATTTGGCGCTTTGAGCCGAATTTCGGACACGACAGCGCAGGAAGGAAGAAAAACCTTATTCCACGTGACAAAAATCACTTATAAGTCGATAATTATTTTATTTATAAAAAATGGAACACACGATTTGCTGCCAAATCCCTTTAATGGTAACGGCTGCCAATTTTATGCTTTTATATATCATGGAAGACGGTAGTATTCCGAGTGACGCAGCCTTAAGCCTAAAATCGTATCGTATCGTATCGTTAAAATCGTATCGTATCGTATCGTAGAATTAGTAGATGGCGGAACTCATATATACAGCTAACTCGACATCAAAGAAAACGCGAAAAGCCGCCTTTTAATAACTCAGCAGATATAGGTCCTATTGTTCTGAATTTTCTAGAACAGTCTTATATCTGCAGTCTAATCGTATACTGAAATTTTTACATTTCTACGTGCAGTATATTTTGAGATCTAAATAGCCATTTTTAAAGTGAAAACGTTGGCATGGTATAAGAGGAAGTTCCTAATTTGAAAATCTCGAAAACGGTTCTAACGATTATCTTTAAATTGATATATCATATAAATCTGATTAAGACGGGGTGAATAACACTTTTTTTTTTCTGGGAAAACTCGTTTTGTTTTAAAAATCGTTATTTTAAAAAATCGCTTTTTATTACTTTTCTCGTCTGTGATTGGTGAATAGGTTTGACGTCACTTCGCATGTAGGAGGAGTCTTAATCCATCTGCTGTGGGCAAAATTTGCAAAGTCATTTTAGGTATTCTAAGTTGAGTTAACAATCTGAATGTAGGCAGTAAATCTTTTTTTTTTTAATATTAAAATTTTAAATGTTAATTATTATGTGTTTTAAAATATTAAATATATTAATTGAAATTTCGATTGATATTATCTTTCTCTTTTGTTATGAAGAAATTATTATTCCATATTACTGCTTTTTGTCAAAAAAATATTTAGATTCATTTTTAAAAAAGGGGAAATTTTTTTTAATTATATGTATTCAATATAATTGTTATTTATCATTCTTTTTCAATTTTCCAAAAAAATTATTTTTAATTTTTTGTTTATGATCGTGGCTCGAGGTTTTCGACTTGTGACTCAACTCAACCATTGCTATAATTAATAATAATGCATAATTATGAACATGGTATTCTTTGGATTACACTTTATTAGGTATTTTGTTAATTTATTGTTTGTTTTTTTAATCTGATTTACGATTCCATTTTTAACTTTTCTTTTGATTTACTTAGATTTAATGAGTCCTTTTTTATTTTCCGCCGATTTAACCCAACTACGCTATCGTTTTGTAGATATTACGAACCTTTTATTTTCTCTTGAAATATCTATTAATGTTTTAATATCCAGCATCAATAATTATTTTTACAATACCTTATGGCTTCATAGTTGAATACCTTCTTCTGAAAAGGGCAACAGAAATTTCTGAAAACTTTTGTTTACATATCGATTACGATAGGAATGTTTTAATATCCAACAGTAACTTAAACTTTTGTTTTGATTACATATCGAGTAACAAAAAATATGTTCTTGACTCATTAGAAAATGCAACTAAAATGATAATTTTAACAATTGAATCATTAATAAAAAATTACATGTTAAATTAAGACTGAAAATTTTAATACTTGGAAAGGCTGAGACAAATATAAATTTTTAAAGCAGATATCTTACAATGAATGTTTAATCACAATGTTTTAACTAAAATATCTTTAAATATTAACAAATTTAAACAAAATGAAGTTCTTAATTTTGCCGATTGATTTTTCGCGAAAAAAGGTACTAAAAAAACTTAAAACTATTTAGCTAGAAAAGATTACAATGTTTCTGATGGGAACAAATAAATGGATTTTTCAATGCTTTCACTAAAGTAAATTTAAAATTCAATGTCAGAATTACAAATTAATTAAATTGTTTATTGTGGGATCCCCATAACTCAAAAAATATTTGAAACTAAGTTATCATTGTTTTTTCAATGTTTGTTGACAGACGGTTGCGATTTGTGTTAAAAACCACCAAAGTGACATTCTCTATGCCCTGTCATATGATACATACAAATAGATTTCTAAACAGCTTCCACTTGAAAATCTGAAGACCTTTAAGATTACTAAATCAAAAGAAAAGTTCACGATTAATTCCCAAAAAGTCAGAATGAATAAATTTCAAAATACATAATATGTGTAATCCTATTTTAGAAAGCTTTTTTCCAAAGTAAGAATTCATTCACATACACTGACAATAAAATTATCAGTGTTTTGGTTGGTGGGAAAACATTTAATGTATTTTATCAGCGCAATCCAACAGGGCATGATTTCGGGGGAGGGGGGGGGGATTATTTTTTTGCCAATGATTTTCTGAGAACACAACTTTTATTTTAAAGAGCAAGGGGTGATTCTGTTCTGAAATTCCAGCCATTCAGTTCTGAAAAAGAAAACAAAATCATTCCTTCTTAACCTAAAAACCTCATAATGGATATTAATTATGAATGAATCGTATGTTTTTTCCTACCGATTGGCAATTTTTGTGTGTCTTTTATGTGACCAATTGACAAATTTTATGATTTTTCCCCTAACAACCGACTGTCGATTTTTCTTTTTCATCTGCGACAGATTGATGAATTTTGTGATTTTTTAAGCAGTAGATGGGCAAATTAATCGATTTTTTTTTCTTCATGACTAACTGAAGAATTTCTTGTAACCAACTTGTGAATTTTTTGATTTTCTTTTCCTTCACAAGAGCGATTTAGAAATTTCTCTACATACATTTATAATCTACAGTGATTATAGACAAAATTCATGCATCAATAAGATCCCTGTGGTAAGATTCATCAAATGGTCGCAGAAAAAGACTAATTTTGTCAAGGGATCGCAGAATAAATGAAAATTTCCTCAAAATGTTACGGAAAATTTCGAATTTCGTAAAAAGTCTGTGAGGCTGTGAAAGTTCAGCTTTTTTTTTTTTTTTCGCTGAGCCTGTACCATGTCTGATTTTAAGTGAACACGACCCGAACCTGCAAAAATAATTTTCAAAATATGAAAAATATTATCAATATTTTGTTTTTGATACACACAAAAACCACATGTATCATATTTTTGATAGTTTATGTACACATGTTACATGTGTTTAAATTGAGAGGTGCCTGTTATTCAAACTTATATAAAAGTTCAAATATATAAAGTTTAGGAATTAAAAAGTGTTTGCTAAATAGAAATGTCTGCCTTTTGAAAGAAAAGCCATTATGGAGGTCTTATTGTACATAGACAGGGGTAGGGAAATGCATCATTTTACTCGCCATTGGCGAGTGAATTTTCTAACAGGGCGAGTGAATTTTTAGGTAGTTTTTGAAAACTGCAAACTATAGAGATATGCCGAAAACTTTTTTTTTATTAGTTAGCTATATTTTTCAACTTTCCTAATTATTGCGATGTAAATATGGTACTAAGTTCTATTTTATATTAAACTTTCATCTCTTGTTTATTTTTTTTTAATTTATAGGGAAGAAAAATATGAAAATGCATTATAGTAATAGTAACCAACTATTTTTGAGTTGCGTAATTTTGTCATAAAAATTTTCAACTGTAGATTGCATTTTACTGGCTGGTGAAATAAATCCTTGGCTGGTAAGATTTTCTAGAAATTTCCCACCCCTGTACATAGATCTTCAACCTGAAAAAATACTTTGGATATCATTTGAAATTCAGGTCGACCGATTAGAGTCAAAACCCAAACCGAAACAATGAAAGTGAACCCGGCCTGCAACAAAAAATCTACTATTGATCCGATCCGAACCAAGAGTCGGTTCGGGTAAAAGCAAGTAACCCGACCTGATGCAGGACTCTAATGCAGATATCTTTCAGTTAGTATAGTAAATTGTTTTACATGCTTCCTCAATTAGTGTGTGAAGCACAAAAGTGGTTACAGTATTTTTTTCCCAGCAAGATGGTGATCATTATTCAGCAATTGGTAAGTTTTCTATTAAATAAATTAACCAGTTTGTAGGTTTAAAGCAATTAAACTGTAATGCAAAATATTTTAATCAAGTCGTGTATTTAAAAAAGTACTCTATGATAAGTAAGCTAACATAATTAAAGAATTGTTGTAATGCAGATTAAAAATTAAGAGACTTTGTACTGTTTCTTGACTGATTGTTTATATTTTAAATATGTATACATTAATATGTGAGTGCACATATGTGTGCACCAGTCATTTTTTTTTAATTGTGTATTTGCAGAGTGCATGACATCTGGCTGAAAAAGTAGCAAAATTAAACACTGTATGTACTGTATAAACAAGAAAATTAATCGGCACTGTTTGTTTTTAAGCATTTTGCATATTACAGGTCATCTCTTTAATCATTGTTTATATCAGTGTTTTATTCAGACACTTTTCTCCAGGAGGGATTGCACTTTTTGACCATTGAAAACACAAAATTTCAAATCTTCTGGGGGGGGGGGTGTTCCCCCGCCCCCGGGGTCACCCCCTGAAATCCACACTGATTTATATTTTAAAAATTTATACTTTAATATGCGAGTGCACTTATGTGTGCACAAGTTTTTTTTTTTAATTCGGTATTTGCACAGTTCATGACACCTGGCCGAAACAGTACTCAGTACAATATTACTCAGAAATAAATTAAGAAATATTTTAACTCTCTGAGCGGTTTGAGCATATTTTTCAGTTAACCAAAAACAACTTTAATCTGTTGTAGACAAAAATATTTTCAGCAGAATTGTATTTCAAGATGTCTATCAAATAAAGGAGCATGAAGTGTATTTTAGAAACAAACAGGAAAAGAAAATTTTAATTAAAATTATTTTTATAAGCATTTTTATGAAAATGCCGGAACGCCTTCAAGATGCTCGGAGGGTTTAATATCTATCTATATATATTCCAATCACCAATCAATAAATATAAAAACGGTTGATTTACGTTGTGTAAAAAAAAAAAAATAGTGTATTTATATATTTATGCATGTAAGCATTCGCTGTTTTCTGTGGTAAAAATCTGTATGTACTTCAATGCAAATAACTCAAAAGAAGAGCTGGGCGATATATTGATAAAATTGATATAAAATGGTAATTGTGATAACGATATTAAAAAACCTTACAAAACGGTATATCATGAATATCATAATCGTGATGTAAACCGTGATTATCGTGGTTCTTCATTAAACCGCAACATTAAGCAGCGCTTCTTCAGCTTCGACCCAGTCTAAACCGTGGTATTAAATACTGAATCGTCTGTTCCGATTGTTATGATACTAACGGAGTGTCTCCTCTCAAGTCTAAACCGTGGTATTAAAAATACCAATTCCTCGGTTTCAGTATTCTTGATATTAACGGTGCGACTTCTGCCAGCCTAAATTGTGATATTAAATACCGACTCCTCGGGTTCCGTGTTCATGATACTAATGGTATGTGATTTCGTTTTGGTGCGTGATAAATATCGTACATGCAGTTTTCTGTGTGATCACTGACATCAGATGATACATATATCTATATATATATTTATGGTATTGACGGTGTAAGCTGAATCTCTGAGCATATGCGTTTTATGCTTCAGACACCATGTCTTTCATTTCATTATGGTATTTAGATTTCAGCGATGTTGATTAATATTTGCTCTTTGTTATTGAACAATGTGTGAATCAGGACGATAAAGAAATGAAATATAACATTTTATTTGCAACAGTGGATTTAATTAGACAAATGAAATAATAATTATATAGCTGGGTCCTCAGGGCCACTTTTCTAACTTTGGCCGAGACCCCTCATGTGGCACATCGTTCGAAAGGCCTGTGACCACTTATTCATGTTATGCACCTCCGGTGACCACCCCCCACTTCCACGTCTGGGGGGCACTTTTCTAAATTTTACCGAGACCCCTCATGTGACATATCGTTGGAATGGCCTGTTGCCGCTTATTCATGTTATGCCCCTCCAGTGTTCCTATCCTCCCCCGTGGGAGGCCTTTTTTCTAAATTTTGCCACCCCCCTTATGTGACGTATCTTGCAAAGACCTGTGACCGCTTCATCATTTTATGCATTTCCGGTGCTACGGCCACCACTTTGCCCCCCAAGGTGGCACTTTCCTAAATTTTTCCGATACTCATCATGTGACCGTTTATTCATGTTATGCACCTTCAGCATTCCTCTCCCCACTTGTCTTCCACTTGCGGGAGGGCCTTTTTCTAAGTTTTACCGTCACCCCTCATGTGACATATCGTTGCAAAGTCCAGTGACCGCTTTATCATTTTATGGCCTTCCGGTGCCCCGCCCACCACTTTGACACCCCCTGGGGGGCACTTTCCTAAATTTTGCTGACACCCATCATGTGACATATCAATGGAAAGGCCTGTAACCGCTTATTCATGTTATGCACCATCAGGGTCCCTCTCCCCACTTGCCCCCCCCCCGAGGGAGGGTCTTTTTGTATATTTTGCCATCAACCCTCATAAGACATATCGTTGCAAAGGCCTGTGACCGCTTAATCATTTTATGGCCCTCCGGTGCACCGCTCACCACTTTTCCCCTGTGGGGTGGGGGGGGCACTTTCCTACATTTTGCCGACACCCGTTATGTGACATATCGTTGGAAAGGCCTGTGACTGCTTAATCATTTTATGCACTTCCGGTGTTCCGCCCACAACTTTGCTTCCCCTCCCTCCCCGGGGGGCACTTTCCTAAATCGAGATATCGGAATATGATATAAAGATGCTGATTTATCATGATATTTAATTCTAGACATTGCCCATCCCTACTTAAAAGTGCTTTGCCATCGATCAGCATGATACCGATATATATTGTACAATACATTTTCGTCATTATCTAACATTAGTGCACACAAAATGCATTTGTATGCACTACATAGTTTATTATCTACCGATTCTAATAAGGATTTTATGATCGTAGTAGATATGAATGTATTTTATATGAAATTAGTACCAAATAATGAGAGATTTATTGATGTTGTTATGTCAGTAAATAACATTTTAAAGAGTTAGACTTTTTTGTTTGGTGCCATCAAGTTTTGATGGGTTCCATCTAGTGAATCTTTAAGACTTTTTTACTGTTGCTATAGAAATATTTTAGATTATTAATAATTTGTCTCGAATAAGTCATAAAAGGCCAACCCTGACGCATGGCAATTAAAGTTTTTAAAGTGGCAATTAAAAAATCTATCATCTATCGCCAAATAAAATACAGCTTTTTCATCTCTAGTTACGCTTAGCTTTTTTTTTTTTTTTTTTTTTTTTTTTTTTAATGGTGCAAGGACACGGTATCTAAAATGTCACTAATAATATGTGCATCCATTGTCTGCAATTTTCTATAATCTACGTTGCTTAGCAAAAGTAAATATCACAAATTTCACCTATCTGTTTCTAAAAATTATTGTGAACTTCAACCATTGATGGCCAATTTGTGTCGAAGTGGAAAAGACCATCACATCAAAAATACCTTTTGTCACAATTTTTGTTGCTGGCAAAAATTATACTAGTATTTTAAAACAGGGTTTTAAGGATTTTATTTTAACTACATGAGGCAAGAATGAAGAGATACTGATAAACTTAAAGCATATGGTTGCTCTACTCATTGGTTAAATCTTCTAGGTGACAATATAACTCCAGAAACAATTACAAAACATGTCATTGAAATACAAAAGTACTTTCACAATTACCATGCTGTATATGCTTGGTTAAAAGAATGCAATGATCATTTTACACTACCCTTACCTTGCAACTTTTACTAGAACAGTCAGATAACTTGTTTTGAAACTTTTATCAATAACCACAGCCATTATACTAAAATTATTAATGATAATACTATTAACATTTCTTTGAAATTATCAGAGACTATAATCTTTATAATGTTAAAGATCTTCTTTTGCAATTAAAACCAGTTGAAAACACTTTAAATAGTCAGGAATGGGAAATACATCATTTTGCTTGCCACTGGCGAGTACCTTTCCTCGCAGGGCGAGTGGATTTTTAGGCAATCTTTGAAAATACTGCAGGCTATATAAGGTCTGGCAAAAACATTTTTTTAATAGTTGGTTATATTTTTCAAATTTACTTCGATAGTGCTAAGTTCTATCTTATACTAAACTTTACTCTGTTGTATATATTTTTTTAATAACAATTAATAATTTCTTAGTAACAGTGACTACTATAGTAACAATTTCTTAGTAACAGTGTAAACTATTTTTGCTGTGTGTTTTCTCATTGTTTTTGAACTGTACGTTGTATCTTGCTGGCTCATAAAATAAATCTTTTTTTGGTAAGATTTTCTGAAAATTCCCCATCCCTGTAAGTAGTAGTATCAATACAAAAACCCTTAATGGGTTAAAAGTTAGTGACGCAGCACTTTATCTTATGCTCTAAGAATTTTAAATATGGAACTTAAAAATAATGATATCAAATTTTGAGTGACGCTATGCTATTAATTATAATCTCTATATATATTTCATCATTTTATTTTTTTATAATCGCATGTGCAAAAATTATGTTCAATTTAAAAAGATGTATAAAAGTTTAATCATTGATGCTTTATCATTCATATCTCTCATAAATTCAAAGTATGAGTTTAAAAAGATATGGGAACTACTTGCGAATTCACCCGGAGTCCGCCATCTTGTTTCTTTGTTGGTCATTTATAATCACTTTATGCTTAATTTAATAACATAACAACAAACATAATATAAACAACAACAAACATAACATAAACAACAAATATAAATAACAAAATAAATAAATCTAAATAAATAAATTTAACATCGGCGATGATCAACAAAGAAACAAGGCGGACTCCGGGCAAATCCGCAAGTAGTACCAAGATATGAATTTAAAGTATTCTATTTTTCATGCACTTTTTCTAAAATTTTGGTATTTCATTATGTTTATTTTGTTTTTAGGAAAATTTAATCCAATTTTATCTATGAAGGTGTACTTTTTTAATCTTTTGATTCTAAACCTCAAAAAAGTAATGATATCAATACAAAAACCCTTAACGGGTTAAAAGTTTGACGCAGCACTTTACTTTATGGCTATATGAATCTGAAATATGGGTCTTAAAAATTCTGATATCAAATTTTAAGTGACGCTGTGCTATTAAAATGAATTTATATATATTTAATTTTTCTTTTTTGTTGTATTTATTTTTAATCAGTGGTACTTTTTCATTCAAAATATGAGTTTTAAAAGATATGATATCAAAATTAAAGTGACGATGTGATCTGACTTAGATTAGTTAAAAAATTACTTTACACATACTTATGTTTTGTCTTCTGAAATATATTTAGAAATTGAAACATTTTTTTTCAATACACTATCAAATATGTCATAGATTTTCTCAGCTGATGTTATGTATTAAATGTATTTAATTCAATAAATTCATTTATCTTTTGCGTCACGATATCCAGAACCATCGGTAAAATTTGTGTAAATGTTTTCTTTGCATCACACTATCTATTTGCATACTATTTACTTAGTTTAGATACTATGACGCAAAATAAACGTTTACACAAGATTTACGGATGGTTCTGGATATCGTGACGCAAAAGATAAATGAATTTATTGAATTAAATACATTTAATACATAACATCAGCTGAGAAAATGTATGACATATTTGATAGTGTATTGAAAAAAAAAATGTTTCAATTTCTAAATATATTTCAGAAGACAAAACATAAGTATGTGTAAAGTAATTTTTTATTTAATCTAAGTCAGATCACAGCGTCACTTTAATTTTGATATCATATCTTTTAAAACTCATATTTTGAATGAAAAAGTATCACTGATTAAAAATAAATACAACAAAAAAGAAAAATTAAATATATATAAATTCATTTTAATAGCATAGCGTCACTTAAAATTTGATATCAGAATTTTTAAGACCCATATTTCAGATTCATATAGCCATAAAGTAAAGTGCTGCGTCAAACTTTTAACCCGTTAAGGGTTTTTGTATTGATATATATATAAGAGAAAATGTTTCAAGAATTTTGTGTTTGTTGAGAAGGGAGCTTAAGAACCGCCATAAGGATGTTCTCAAAGCCCAACAAACAACTATTTGACACATTTTTACTTCTTGTACTGCGTTCTGTGTTCCGTCATTGAAAAGACTGTTTTAAGGATTTAACAAGTTTAATTGATGGTTTTTTATCTGAATCGAAATTGAAAACGCAACTGATTGTTATTAAGGGCAATCACTGTTTGAAAAAATAATATTACCACTTCATTTTATTTTATTTTTTACATGTAAACAATTTTCGATCCCGCGTTAAAGTTTCTTTATAATACGTTTATTATTATTATTATTATTATTATTATTATTATTATTATTATTATTATTATTATTATTATAATTTAGTTATTTTTTAAAAGCGTGAAGTTGTCGAATGTTTTCTATGTACTTTTTTTTATATTCATTAGAATTTCAGCAGTTTAAGGGGAGTATGTATGTGTGTGTTTGAAGGGTGGGGGGGTAACCCTAAAAAATCAAAACACATTTCGTCTTAAAAAATCTACTTTTCTTCCCGTTTCAAAAGCACCCTTTCTCAACTCTAATTTAACCTAAATTGGGCTACATTTCTAAAAAATGGCTTTTCTAAAGTTTTAATTCTGGATTATTTTTCAAAACTGCATTTTCTAAATTGGTGCGAATCGTTTAAGAAAGTGTGAAGATTTAGTAATTATGCTATCGACTTCCATTCTAGAGAAGTAGCATGAAATATCTCTTCATCAACAGAAGCATTAAATTTGTAAGTATTACCTGAAGTGTAAAACTATTTCTGATAGCACAGCAATTTTTTAAGTTTTGCTTTGATCAGCCTAAAATGAATAATATCTAATCCAAAAGCAACTCGTTGCCAATGATCCCGTCAAGCCACAAACCTAAAACGTTAGTCATAAAAAGAAGTGATATCACATAAAAAGAAGCGATATAGAAGTGCATACTCTGAGTGCCGTGTAAAAACTATCACCACTCATAATGTTTCCAAAGGACTCGGAGTGAGGTACATTATGTGAAAACTGCTTATCGAACTGCTGTGAAAATTCTTATAGACATGTAGATATTTATTTAAGAACACGTAAGTGTACAATCGGACAATCGGAAATATTTTAAGGTAAAGAAGTGATTATATCCAAGAATTCTTTTCACAGGACGATATGAATAGTTAAATGCAACTTCTTTTCTTCCTTTTGCTTTTTTTCTCAGGAGGATAACATTTATTTTTCTGTAGTGAAAGAAGGGAAATGAAATGATAAAAGTACAAAGTTTTAGATATATTAAGTAGTATACTGAGTATTAGAAAAAATTAAAAGAGTTAAGAATGAAAGTTATATGTGTTAAATAATAACCTTCGTTCGCATTTCAAAAGTATGTAACACAATAGGTGTATCTAAACATAATAAACAACAGAAAATAAAAACAGATCATAACAAATTAGGTTACACTGGAGTGCAGTTTGCACATTAGAACATGCTAAAGTATTTTATATTTTTTTAATATAATTATATAAATTATTATTATATAAAATTATTATATAAAATTATTATATAAAATTATAATATAATTTATATATTTTTGTATATTTTTAAACTTTTATATATTTAAAAAAAAAAAAAAAAAAACCTTACATTTTTTTGAGATATTTTTTGCCGCAAAATGTCCGACCATTTGACAAGACTTGTGATGCAAAAATTTGGCAATTTGTTTTTATTCAGAAATTTGATCGAATTCATGCGGTTATTTGCACTATTTATTTTTCTTTTGAAAAGACTCTCTGTCAAATCTTGTGATACAAAACCGAAGCCAGATATTTTTAATTCGCGTAAATTATTTTATAAAAAAATGAAATCTGAACGCACTTTTATGTCTCTTTGAACTTTTTTTTTCTTGCTTCACAAACCTTCGATTTTTTTGACCAGTTTTATAGTGCAAACCACTCTCCGATACGGAAAATCTGTTTATTTTTATTTTTACTTTCTTCTATCTTCAATAGAAGAAAGTATTGTAATCGAAATTTTTTTCGACTTCCGGTTTTCGACGGATTTGCATGTTTTAGGGGTCAGAGATTCCAAAAAACATGTTTATAGAAAATGTCTGTCTGTCTGTGTGTCCGTCTGTCCGTCTGTCCGTCTGTCCGTCCGTCCGTCTGTCCGTCTGTCTGTCGCCATTGTACCATCAAAACGTGTATGAAGATAAGTATAGAATTAAACTAAAATTTTATTAGAAGTTTTAGGCTATGGCAAGCAGGTCCTCCCGGAATTTGGAAAAAATTCGCCGGTAGGGGGGCGCTGATATAACAATTTTTGTGCGATTTTGAATATTGTACCATCCAAAAGTGTATGGAGTTATGCATAGAATTGAACCAAATTTTTATTTTAAGTTTTTGGACATGACAAGCAGGTCCTCCCTGAATTTGGAAAAAATTCGCCGGTAGGGGACGCTGTAAATGCGATTTTTGTGCGATTTTGAATATTGTACCATCGCAAAGCGTATGAAGTTATGCATAGAGTTGAACCAAATTTTTATTTTAAGTTTTTGGCTATGGCCAGCAGGTCCTCCCTGAATTTGGAAAAAATTCGCCGGTAGGGGGTGCTGTAATAGCGATTTTTGTGCGATTTTGAATATTTTACCCTCCAAAAGTGTATGAAGTTATGCATAGAATTAAACCAAATTTTTATTTTAAGTTTTTGGATATGGCAAGCAGGTCCTCCTTGAATTTGCAAAAATTCGCCGTTAGGAGGCGCTGTAATAGCGATTTTTGTGCGATTTTGAATATTGTACCATCGAAAAGTGTATGAAGTTACGCATAGAATTGAACCAAAAAAAATTTTTTAAGTTCTTGGCTATGGCAAGGAGGTCCTCCCTTAATTTGTAAAAAAATCGCTCGTAGAGGGCGCTGTAATAGCTAATTTTGTACAATTTTTGTGCCATTTTGAATATTGTACCGTCGAAAAGTGTATGAAGTTATGCATAGAATTGAACCAAATTTTATGTGTTTATTTTTGGCCATGTCACGAAGGTCCTCCCTGAATTTGGAAAAATTCTGCCGGTAGGTGGCACTATAATTGCGATGTCTGTACCATTTTCATTATTGTACCATCGAAAAGTGTACGAAGTTATCCATGTAATTGAACCAAATTTTTTGTGCATGTTTCTGGCTATGGCAAACAAGTCCTCCCTGAACTTGACAAAATTCCGAAAGAAGGGGGCGCTATAATTCCGATCTCTGTGCCATTTTCATTATTGTACCATCGAACAGCGTATAAAATTATGCATACAATTGAACCAAAACGTTTGTGCTTGTGTTTGGCTTTGGCCAACAGGTCCTCCTTGAATTTGGAAATATTGCGCGGTAAAGGGGCTCCGTGCTAGTGATTTTTGTATACTTTTCTTGATTTTTCGTAGTTCTATTGAGCATCGGCGGCTCATGCAGCGGCGGGAACTCGCTTCCTGCTAAGCCGGCTATTCGCAAACAGCTGATAACAACAGAATAAGGAAAAATTAATAATTTTAACAAATATCATGATATAGATTAACTCGTTTTTAGTCCGTTTAATTGACTTGAGCAGAAATTTAAGATGAAAATCAAAGTTGGTATAGTATTAAACTAATAATATTGAAGTATTAACATGTGTAACTAGGTTTTGAAATATTAAGATGTATAAGAAAGAAGAAAGTTTTGGGATTGGCACATCCAACTAGTTTTATTTATTTTTAAGTAAGAGGATTTTGGACACTTTAATCTATTTGCTTTTTTGAAACGATACGATTCCGCTCCCTGACAAGTGTTGTGATTAAAATCGGATTTAAAAATGACAAAGCATTTAATTTTTTAGAAAAAAAATTAAATTTGAACTTACTTATTGGTCTCTTTCAAAAATATCTTTTTATTTCTTCGCAAAAACTCCTTTGTGACGAGTCTTATAGTCGAAACCGTTCACTCATACGGATAGTCGTTAATTTTTTTATGAATTTTTGAAAAGTGATACAACTTATGGGACACTTTAAACTATATAGTTTTCTTTGTTTTGTTTTTTTTCATGAGAATATACCCTTCTCTGACAACTCTTTGTGTCTCAAACCGGTTTTCAACATGACAAACTATTTCATTTTTATGAAAATTTGAAATTTGATCATATTTATGTAAACTTTTTGAACTATTCGTTACTTTTCATGATATTTTGAAAAGTGTGACTACTTATGGAACCCTTTAAACTGTTTCTTGTTGTCGATTTAGTCACGAAAAGACCACAATAGCTGAAAAGACTTGTGATACAAACCGTACTTCAACATGACAAAGTATTTCATTTTTATAAAAATTTGAAATTTGATCATATTTATGAAAACTTTTTGACCTATTCGTTACTTTTAATGATATTTTGAAAAGTGTGACGACTTATGGGACTCTTTAAACTATTTCTTGTTGTCGCTTTATTCACGACAAGACCCCAATAGCTGAAAAGACTTGTGATACAAACCGTACTTCAACATGACAAAGTATTTCATTTTTATAAAAATTTGAAATTTGATCATATTTATGACAACTTTTTGAACTATTCGTTACTGTTAATGATATTTTGAAAAGTGTGACGACTTATGGGACTCTTTAAACTTTTTCTTGTTGTCGCTTTATTCACGACAAGACCCCAATAGCTGAAAAGACTTGTGATACAAACCGTACTTCAACATGACAAAGTATTTCATTTTTATAAAAATTTGAAATTTGATCATATTTATGACAACTTTTTGAACTATTCGTTACTTTTAATGATATTTTGAAATGTATGACGACTTATGGGACTCTTTAAACTATTTCTTGTTGTCGCTTTAGTCACGACAAGACCTCAATAGCTGAAAAGACTTGTGATACAAACCGTACTTCAACATGACAAAGTATTTTATTTTTATAAAAATTTGAAATTTGATCATATTTATGAAACCTTTTTGAACTATTCCTTACTTTTAATGATATTTTGAAATGTGTGACGACTTATGGGACTCTTTAAACTATTTCTTCTTGTCGATTTAGTCACGACAAGACCCCAATAGCTGAAAAGACTTGTGATACAAACCGTACTTCAACATGACAAATTATTTCATTTTTATAAAAATTTGAAATTTGATCATATTTATGAAACCTTTTTGAACTATTCGTTACTTTTAATGATATTTTGAATATTGTGACGACTTATGGGACTCTTTAAATTATTTCTTGTTGTCGCTTTAGTCACGATAAGACCCCAATAGCTGAAAAGACTTGTGATACAAACCGTACTTCAACATGACAATGCATTTCATTTTTATAAAAATTTGAAATTTGATCATATTTATGAAATTTTTTGAACTATTCGTTACTTTTAATGGTATTTTCAAAAGTGTGACGACTTATGGGACTCTTTAAACTATTTCTTGTTGTCGCTTTAGTCACGACAAAACCCCAGTAGCTGAAAAGACTTGTGATACAAACCCTACTTCAACATGACAAAGTATTTCATTTTTTAAAAATTTGAAATTTGATCATATTTATGACAACTTTTTAAACTATTCGTTACTTTTAATGATATTTTGAAAAGTGTGACGACTTATGGGACTCTTTAAACTATTTCTTGTTGTCGCTTTATTCAGGACAAGACCCCAATAGCTGAAAAGACTTGTGATACAAACCGTACTTCAACATGACAAAGTATTTTATTTTTATAAAAATTTGAAATTTGATCATATTTATGAAACCTTTTTGAACTATTCCTTACTTTAATGATATTTTGAAAAGTGTGACGACTTATGGGACTCTTTAAACTATTTCTTCTTGTCGATTTAGTCACGACAAGACCCCAATAGCTGAAAAGACTTGTGATACAAACCGTACTTCAACATGACAAATTATGTCATTTTTATAAAAATTTGAAATTTGATCATATTTATGAAAACTTTTTGAACTATTCGTTACTTTTAATGATATTTTGAATATTGTGACGACTTATGGGACTCTTTAAATTATTTCTTGTTGTCGCTTTAGTCACGATAAGACCCCAATAGCTGAAAAGACTTGTGATACAAACCGTACTTCAACATGACAAAGTATTTCATTTTTATAAAAATTTGAAATTTGATCATATTTATGAAAATTTTTTGAACTATTCGTTACTTTTAATGGTATTTTCAAAAGTGTGACGACTTATGGGACTCTTTAAACTATTTCCTGTTGTCGCTTTAGTCACGACAAGACCCCAATAGCTGAAAAGACTTGTGATACAAACCGTACTTCAACATGACAAAGTATTTCATTTTTATAAAAATTTGAAATTTGATCATATTTATGAAAACTTTTTGAATTAGTCCTTACTTTTAATGATATTTTGAAAAGTGTGACGACTTATGGGACTCTTTAAATTATTTCTTGTTGTCGCTTTAGTCACGATAAGACCCCAATAGCTGAAAAGACTTGTGATACAAACCGTACTTCAACATAACAAAGTATTTCATTTTTATAAAAATTTGAAATTTGATCATATTTATGAAAACTTTTTAAACTATTCGTTACTTTTAATGATATTTTGAAAAGTGTGACGACTTATGGGACTCTTTAAACTATTTCTTGTTGTCGCTTTAGTCACGACAAAACCCCAGTAGCTGAAAAGACTTGTGATACAAACCCTACTTCAACATGACAAAGTATTTCATTTTTATAAAAATTTGAAATTTGATCATATTTATGAAAACTTTTTGAATTAGTCCTTACTTTTAATGATATTTTGAAAAGTGTGACGACTTATGGGACTCTTTAAACTATTTCTTCTTGTCGATTTAGTCACGACAAGACCCCAATAGCTGAAAAGACTTGTGATACAAACCGTACTTCAACATGACAAAGTATTTCATTTTTATAAAAATTTGAAATTTGATCATATTTATGAAAATTTTTTGAACTATTCGTTACTTTTAATGGTATTTTCAAAAGTGTGACGACTTATGGGACTCTTTAAACTATTTCCTGTTGTCGCTTTAGTCACGACAAGACCCCAATAGCTGAAAAGACTTGTGATACAAACCGTACTTCAACATAACAAAGTATTTCATTTTTATAAAAATTTGAAATTTGATCATATTTATGAAAACTTTTTAAACTATTCGTTACTTTTAATGATATTTTGAAAAGTGTGACGACTTATGGGACTCTTTAAACTATTTCTTGTTGTCGCTTTAGTCACGACAAAACCCCAGTAGCTGAAAAGACTTGTGATACAAACCGTACTTCAACATGACAAATTATTTCATTTTTATAAAAATTTGAAATTTGATCATATTTATGAAAACTTTTTAAACTATTCGTTACTTTTAATGATATTTTGAAAAGTGTGACGGCTTATGGGACTCTTTAAACTATTTCTTGTTGTCGCTTTAGTCACGACAAGACCCCAATAGCTGAAAAGACTTGTGATACAAACCGTACTTCAACATAACAAAGTATTTCATTTTTATAAAAATTTGAAATTTGATCATATTTATGAAAATTTTTTGAACTATTCGTTACTTTTAATGGTATTTTCAAAAGTGTGACGACTTATGGGACTCTTTAAACTATTTCCTGTTGTCGCTTTAGTCACGACAAGACCCCAATAGCTGAAAAGACTTGTGATACAAACCGTACTTCAACATGACAAAGTATTTCATTTTTATAAAAATTTGAAATTTGATCATATTTATGAAAACTTTTTGAATTAGTCCTTACTTTTAATGATATTTTGAAAAGTGTGACGACTTATGGGACTCTTTAAACTATTTCTTCTTGTCGATTTAGTCACGACAAGACCCCAATAGCTGAAAAGACTTGTGATACAAACCGTACTTCAACATGACAAATTATTTCATTTTTATAAAAATTTGAAATTTGATCATATTTATGAAAACTTTTTGAACTATTCGTTACTTTTAATGATATTTTGAAAAGTGTGACGACTTATGGGACTCTTTAAACTATTTCTTGTTGTCACTTTATTCACGACAAGACCCCAATAGCTGAAAAGACTTGTGATACAAACCGTACTTCAACATAACAAAGTATTTCATTTTTATAAAAATTTGAAATTTGATCATATTTATGAAAACCTTTTGAACTATTCGTTACTTTTAATGATATTTTGAAAAATGTGACGACTTATGGACTCTTTAAACTATTTCTTCTTGTCGCTTTAGTCACGACAACACCCCAATAGCTGAAAAGACTTGTGATACAAACCGTACTTCAACATGACAAAGTATTTCATTTTTATAAAAATTTGAAATTTGATCATATTTATGAAAACTTTTTGAACTATTCGTTACTTTTAATGATTTTTTGGAAAAGTGAGACGACTTATGGGACTCTTTAAACTATTCTTGCTGTCCTGTTTGTCACGACAAGACTCCTCTAGCTGAAAAGTCTCTGTGATACAAATCGACACTGTTGCCAGTGGGCTACTTTTTTTTTAATTCAGATTTCTTGATTGCCACCACTTTTTTGAAACGGTAAAATTACCTTTGTTTTAACCTTAATTAATATGTCATTAAATAACACGCATTTTACCATTTCAAAAAAGTGGTGCCAATCAAGAAACTGAATTTTAAAAAAGTAGCCCATCTGGCAACACTGCAAACCGGACTTCGATATGTCAAAGTACTTAACTTTTATGTAAAAAAAAAAAAAATATGATTTTACTTATAGGTCTCTAAACTATTTTTTTTTTCTTTCTTCCCAAAAACTCAAACTTTTTTATGAGTACTATAGTCTTTCTCCGATACGAATGATCTGAATTTTTTATGAACTTTTGAAAAGTGGGAGGAATTACTGGACTCTTTGCATTATTTGTTTTTCTTTTAGAACGAAAGATCTCAATCTCTACTAACCAGTATTATATTGCAAACTGGACTACAGTATGGCAATGTGTTGATTTTTCATTTAAAAAGTGAAATCTGAATCTATTTATAGATTTCTATTAACTATGTTTTTTCTTTTGCTGTAAACCAGTGAGATTGACAAATCTAGTGGTTCGAACCTCTCTTCTCCAACGACAGTTCGTTAATTTTTGTGTGTATTTTGTAAGTGTGAAAAGACTTGTGGGATACAGGGTTACGAAAACGTATCCTATAAGAACTACTGTATAGCTCTATAAAAATTGAATTATTAGTTTAATGGGAATATTATTAGAAAGATATTTTTATACATTTCGCACGAAAACATGAAAATATGTCTGATAATATAACAATATAATGCTTTCTCAAAAAGAATTTCTTTAATTCATAATCATATACAATCTTTGTTTTGAAAAGAATACTTATTTCATAAAGATTGTGTCGATTCATACGCAGCGTTAGATTTTTGCAGATTCTGTCAGTAAACAGCAATACTAAAAGAACGAAATGTGAAAGCTTTACGCGAATTAGCACAACCTGTTTCACTTCTAACCTTTGATAATACTTCAGCATTGATATTGAATTACTTCCTATGTCAAAAAAGTTAATTTTTATTTCAGTCGCATATAAATCTAAATCTAAATGCTGGATTTCTGTACTATATCGAAAATTTTGATAGTTTCTGGTACCGTATGTTATATTGGTCTTTATTTTAGGATTCTAGCACATATTAAAAAAGAATGTATATATATTTTTTATAATAAATGTACTATGATCTCAAACTTAAATGCCTAAATGCTTGAAGTTTCTTTGTATAACAAACTCATCCTTTATGAGATTAAATAATACAATTTCTTCCCTATTTGCGAACTTCTGATTGCAATATAATTATTTAATATTTTAATGTTCTTATTTAGATATGAATACATATCTGATTCAGTCAGCTATAAAAAGGCCAATTATGTATAAAAAAGAAATTCATCGAGAAACTCTATAAACTTGTTTCATCATTCTGGCAGCAGGATATAGGCTAATTGAAAAAATGGATCTTTTTATCTCGAAAATGTTTCTAATTAATTTTTAAATACAAGTTGGTGAAAACAAATATAGGTTCATTTTTTTTTTATTTAGATAATATATTTAAAAATATATACTTTATAAACTACGGTTTTCAATTCTAGAAAAGTTGTACATTATTGTTCTCCTTTTAAAATTAAAAAATAAAATTTAAATTCATAAACAACTATTAATCCTTGAATTGCATCTTCCATCTTTTCATATTTTTTTTTTCACATGTCTTCGTTTGGAACGATATCACCACAGAATCTTTTTATCGCTAAATTATCTGGCAAAGTTTCAAGAAAAACATGATTTATGAGTTTCTATTGTTGTTTCATGTTAAGTAGTTTTGAAACATTTTTTCCTTAGATACATAATTATATAATATTATATTTTATTAGAATATTGGCCAATTTGCTAATCTATTAAATAGCTTTAAATATTTTATATACATACATCCCATTCTCTAATAACTTTAACACTTTGATTGATTCAAATTTATACAATAAAAAATGTTATAAAGTGACATATTTGTTTGTAGAATTCAATGGTGGGAAAAAGTTGTAAAAATTATGATAAAATACACTGATCATGCAAAGAAGCAATGTTGCAGCGATTTTTGTGTTACACAGAATAATCTATTGATAGTTCTCTTTTTTCTATTTAATATAACATGATGCATGATATCCGTAAAAACAGGAGATATGATTTTAGATGGGAATAAAATAAGTTAAGCACAGGCAGTCAAATATATGCTTTTAATAGTTGAGAAGAACGGATGATCTAAGGTAGGCATCGATAAAGGAAATAACGAGACAAGGAAAATTATTGAAATTTTTTTCCCATATATATTGAACTAGGAATATAATTGGACAAAAAAAGAGAAGTATCTTGAAAGATAGTATCATGCTCTATGGAGGTAAAATATGGACTGTAAAAATAGAGACAAAGAAGACATAAGGTAGGTGATGCAGAAAATGGCTATAGTTAAGCTTTGAAGTTTTTTCATATTTTACTGGGTAAGTGTATGGGGCTGAAATTATTTTTGTAACATTTTACACTTATCACTAAAATCAAATTTAATAATTCTTATAATTCAATTTTAAAATTGCAGCTTATAGGTCACCTTTGGCCCATGGTGTCCAAAGGTGGCCCATCTATTCAAATCAATTTTAAAATGCGAAACGTTACTTGGCAAACTATTTTTATCCTCTAGAAGAGTATTACAATGTTAAAGTAAATATTTAATTACAAGGAAATTACAAAAAAAAAATTACAATTAACTTTTTCAAAATGTACCTTAGTAATTGGATTCCTTGCAGAAAGCGCAAATGAAATATTCGATTTTGTCTTGTTTAGTAAGTCACAGACAATCTTCATGCACATATCGCAAACATTGATTACACAATCGTATTCCATTATTATTTCTTTCTTGCATAAATGGCAAAACCAGCTTACTTTTGTCTCGCAACCAGTTGTTCCAAATGTGGTAGTGTCAGTTCGTTTCAGAGTCTCTTTTAGCAGTTTATGAGCTACTATTAAGGTGTTTGTTACAATTATGCTCTGATGATTCTTTCTTTTTATATGTTTCGAGTCTTTCTTCTTAATCTTCTTATCTCCTGACACGAAAAAACTTTGAACTACGTTCTGTGCACGGTAGTTCAGGCCTTTTCTTCTGTGAGTTAATAATTTCTTTTGAGGATCTCGGGTATTTTCAATAGGGTGAAAAATACTGGACAAGTCTGAATACTGGTTAAGTGGTAATAAATGGTAATAATTTTTGTTTTCAGATATTTGATAGAAATTTTAAAAAAAAATCTTTTACTGCATTGGTTTCCATAGTTGTTTCCAAAGGTGGTCCGGGTACCGGGCCACCTATGGAACATCAATATGGTCGCCAATTGCTAGAAGAAAACTATTAATCTAATACATTTCTTAGAATTGAATTAAATGGGGTTAAAGAGAATGAAACAAGCTTTAAGTAAACGTATCAAAACTCAAATTTCTAAGCATTTAAACACATGTAAATTTAAATAACTTCTTATCTGGGAATTAGAACGAGTATTCCTCAAAAGTGAAACCACTGCATACAATGCCATAGCATATAAAGTTATCTTTTTAAACTCAGCTACGTGCACAGGATATACATGATTTACAATGCATAGCAGCATCTTGAGATTATAAATTAAATTAATTCTAATTTTGGAGGTTGGAAAACCTTGGAAACACTGGACACCTTTGACTTACCTTATCTGCCTACAGGGATGAACTACGAGAGGAGAGCTGCTAATGCACCTTAAATGGAGAAAAAGAAATATACATATGCGCGAAAAACTATGAAAATGATAGTAATATGATTCATCTTATAGTCAAAAAACGGTACAGAACAATCAAAAAATGAATGATGAGAAATTATAATTTTTTTAAAAAAATTGGTACCTGTTAAAGGACAGATGCTTAGTTCAAATGAAAAATGAAAAGAGAGATTAGAAATAACACTTGTAAAAATAACAAAAAGAATGTCGAGGCGTTTAACTGAAAAATCTGTAAGAGAAAAAATAAGAAATTTCCCTGTAAATGAAATTTCACCACTGAGGAAAATCCTATTAGAACAAAGAATTCAACTTAAATAAAAATAAAAGCACACTTTCTTTTCTTAATATGCATTTATCAAGTCAAGTTGAGCGTCCAATAGACTGCAATTTATTTCTGAGAACCAGTATTTCCGAATCTTAATATTTTCCTTTACATAAACAGCGAATATCTTCTATGAGAGACTAAGGCAAAGGTTACTATTCGGAAATAATAATACAGAAAATGTGAAACATTTTAATTACATAAATTAATCCTCATAATATTTGCAAATTGTTATTTTTTTTCATAATTTTTTAAAATGCTACTAATAAATCTCAATCAAATTCACAAATGAATTGATCCCACTTTTAAATTTTCTCAGTTATAAATATTGTTTCACGTTATAACATAAACAATCCAAAAATGATGGAAACAAACAGCATAATCATTTCAGTTAGACTGAATTGTAAGCAAATACAATTATTTTAGAAAAATTGTAATCTATAAGCTGACACATCCGTCATTACAAGTTTATATGATTGCGCTATTCTCCATCAATAAAAATGTTCTGATTACTAAAATTTATTAAAGTTTTTTTTATATATATATTGAATAGGGATTTCTTTTAAGATGGATTTTCGCTGAATGTAAAAAATAAAGTTTACCTAAGTTGTTTTCATTTTGTAGCAAATAAATTTTTCGAAATTTCTCTCCAAATAATTCTTCGAAAAATTCATCTGACATAAATACAAAGAAAATTTTGTTTTTTATTATTAGCTATTAGTTAACAAAACCAATTTACACAAATGAAGAGTCCACAGAAAAATAAAACACTTCAGCCATGAACTGAAGTTGAACATTATATATCACATTGTTTATCAAGACGAAAATATTAAAAGTATTTAATCGTTTTCTGTGAAAAAGAACCTGAGTTCGACTAAAATTAAGAAAGAAATTAAAACACTAAAATTAAGAAGTAATGCATCAACGTTGAAAAAACACGTTGGCCCAATTTATATTTTGCGTACTCCTCCTACTAGATTACAGTCGATGACTAACAATGTTTTACCTTTGGTTCCTTCTAAGGCTAATGTCAGACGGACGTCTTTTTGCACGCTTTTTTACTTACGTAAAATACCTACACAGTGCCGCTAGCATTGTGAAGCGATAATACGTAAGTAAAAAAGCGTGCAAAAGGACGTCCGTCTAACATTAGCCTAATACTCGGTTCCCTAAAGGCTCCTTTCTCCGTAAGGGGAAGATAGTCGTGAACTAATGCTAAACCTATGGGGAGGCTATTTGCTAATATCTCATTATTTATTTGACATTTTTAAAGAGTGTTCTTTTTTTCATTTGATTGCTGAAGTTCATCTCTATGTCACCACTTTTTTACTTTTTCGATTTTGTTTGCAGATATTTTCCATAAAGTTACTTTCACTTTCGGAACCCGTTCAAAAAAGGAAAGTGTCATTATAAAAAAATATCTACAACAAAAATGGAAAAAGTAGAAGAGGAGCGATGTAGAGATGCATCTAAGCTATTCAATAAAAAAAAATTAAATTTAAAATGCAAGCGACATATTAGCATATAATCTCTCCATATTTTTAGGTTTAGCATTAGCTCGCGAGTCTTTCATATGTTCAAAATTAACAAAAAATATAATAAATCATAATCCATAAACAATTTTTAAATAGTTATCGAATCGTCGTATCGGAGTGAAAATTGGACCAAATGTCTTCTCAAAGAGAGAGAAAATATTATTGAAGTTCGATTTCGAGTTTAGGCCAATAGTTGGCGCTATTAAAATCTAAGTTTTTAAAAGACATAACACGGAATTTAATAGTGTCACTTATCGGTAAAAATTTAACTCTTTTTGTCTTATTGCGCAAATATCACTCCAATACGAGATTTGATATTTTTGTTTGAATTTTTAAAATGTGAATGGAATTATGTATTTAAAATACAAAACTTAAAACGAATTTTTTTTTAATTTGTTTAATCATGTAGCTATATACACTATATGGCAAAAGGTGACCGGTCACTTGCGATTTTAGACATTTTGTTAAATATCTAGAAAAATACATGAGGAATTAACCTGAAGCTGCAGGTGTGTAAACAGTATAGTATAGGTCATAGATGTCCGCGAAGATTTTCCCCCAAAACTCCATAGGGGACCGTCGACAAATTGAAAAAGAACGAATATCTTTTGGATAACCCTGTAAAAACTAATGTAAAAAAGAGTTCAAACTCGAGATTGTTAAAAAGAGATTTATTGTAATATACTGTGTTCATTTTTATCAGGATAGCATGTATACTCGTAGAAAAATTAAGGTTTTTATAAAAACAGTCCCAAATTTCGCCAAGTTTTTTGCTTATAATTTGAAGAGTTCTAAATATTTAAAAAAAAGTGACAAACAACATTGTACACAATACTCTGCAATCACAATTAAAATAATAATAATAATTGGATAAAAAATGAGCAGGTTTACTAAAAAATGTCTCACTGCGCATGCGCGAATCCAATCAAAATATAATGGTTGTAATGTATTAGATAAGTATATAGAGCAACTTTTGTGAAAGTCTCATAATCATAACTTGAAAATTCTAAAAATTATCGTCGAAGGTATAAGCTCGAAATCTGTTGTTCCCAAAAGGAAGCAAAAATATGAGGAGTTGTATCCAAATATAGACGGGAGGTGTTGGGTTCGAACCCAATCGCGCCCGACGGCCTAATCGTTCGGAGTTTTCGTTGTTTTCTTCGAACCTTGGAATTCCAAGCGTTAATACGGGTTAGGTTCCCTTAGAAAGACCCCCACGAAGGGCACCCCCCCCCTTAGGGCCTATATCCCTCGTGTTGATAATTGGCCGTCATAAACACAACCATCAACAGATATTTCATTGGTTCTAGAATTAATAATATTTTACATCTGGTCACCAAATTTTATCTCTGAGTTTTATACAAAATTCTGTTGTCTCTTTTTTTTTTCTTTTCAAATAATTAAATACAGTATTTTAAAAATTACTTCTGATTCTTTATATAATCTTTTTTTGGCTATCTAAATTATTAAAACATTTTGCAAAACTAAAACGTAAATATATTGTTAAAAAACAATTATATATATATTTTAAATTTCAATTGTGAATAACTAAAATTTTGTTCTTTTAACGCGTATAGTTTTTATAAGTTATTTAAGTATTAAGTTTATAGGTCCTTATAAAGTTTTTAATCATTAATACATATTCTAAATTTAAATTTTTTGTTTGTTTGGATTAATTTACTGAGATTCAGCTACTAATTGTTTCTTTTTTTTAAAATTCACTTGTAAGTCTAGCTTGGAACTTTAGTAACAACTTAACAAATATAATCTTTGATTGATAGAAAAAGAAAGCAGTTTCAAACGGTTAAAATGAAACAAATGTAAACCTTTTGGATAAATTTTAGAATAAAAGTTAAAGCACATCCATCATCTGGTAATTTATTCTAAGCAATTTCATCCTCCTGAAATATTTTCTGTTTATCTATGTTTATTGCATTTGTTACGTTTTGTAATAAAATGGTTCCATAAAAAATCATATTTATAATGTTCAAGGAATAGACGGTATCTAAAGAGTGCCTTAATAACACATTTTTGATATTTTCAATATTTAAACAGCATTTCAAATCCTTTTGTAAATGTATGTATTAACCCTTTGCACTCGCATTCCCAGACTGACTGGAGACCATCTTTCTTTGCAAAATTTGTTTTTGGCACCAGTAATAAAGAAAAATAAAATTTGCCTTACTTAATTATAGCATCTTTGAAATTCTGTGCATGAAGGAAACTTCTTTTAAGAAAATGTTGTCAACCGAATAAAATTTGTGCAAGAGACGCGCGAGTCTAAAGGGTTAATATACAGTGTGTTTCAAAATTATATGCCAAAAATGTAAAAGCAGATTTTGTATACGAGTGTGGATTCGGAAATGCAGTCTTTAGGTAGTAGACGGTACTGTTGAGTTCGGTGAATAAAAGCACTTCGCTGGCTTGAATTGTCATTCTTAGCACGCATTTCGAGCAACATGCGTCGTTACACCAATGTGGAGCTTGTCGGCTTGCATTTCATATGTGGGATTGCATAAGGAAATAGAACGACTGTTCAAAGAATGTACATGGAACAATTCCCGGGTAGGAATCTCCTAGATTGCCGAACATTTGAACGTCATCATCGGATGTTGTGCGCGAGTGGATCGTTTTATGCTTCGAGGCGTGGTACGGGCAAGGAAGATATCGCAGAATTCTTGCATAGGAAGTAGCAACATTATGCACAGTAAGGGATAAGCCTTCGACAAACCTGAGAGGTGTTGGACGTGCGTTGGGTGGGGGGCATTTAATTGCGAGCCCCATACATACAATGCATGTCCGCATGTAACAATGCGTGTTGCTGGAAATCCGTGCGCAGAATGACGATACAAGTCAGCAATGTGCTTTCATCCGCCGATCTCAACAGTGCCTTCTATTCCCTCAGCGATGCATTTTCGCACCCATATTCCTATACGAAATCTGCTTATTTAGGTCCCCTCTACCTGCCTTTACATTTCTGACATATACTTGAAACACCCTGTATATATATAACCAGTGTGCCAAATTATGATAATGTTGCGTCATTGTATGAACGGAAAAGGTAACAGAAATATATATTTTTTAACTATATGTCGGCTGTTTGCCATTAAAATATTGTATTATATCGTTCTATTTCCTATCTATCATATTCCAAAATTTATAGCAATTAAAATACTGTGCATTCTTATACCTTCAGTAAGAGGCCATTTTTAAAATAAATGCTTCATGTGTTTTCATAGTTAAGTAACAATTTTGATGTCAAGACGTGTTTGTTACTTTTTATTCAAATTAAAATTAATAAAAATAAAAATTACTGAATATGTTGATGACTTACATGATATATAATGGATACTTTAATGATATTTCAGGATTTTGCTTCAATAATTTTTGCGACATAAAACTGATATCATACACTCCATTATTTGGTAAAATGTTGTAAACAAAAAATATTAAAATTACAAAAAAGGTTTAAAAAAAAACTATTTACATGCTTCAAATTCGTCGAAGGCAATATCACAGCGAATAAGAACGTTCTGCAGCTGCACAATCTATAGTATAATGTTTTGAAACGCCATCATTAAAATATTCCATTTTTTCAAAATTCAATATCCAACTATTTAGCTTTATTTAACTTCCAAAATTACGGGTTCATTGACTTCAAGCTTAAGAACAGTAAAATAAACATCCAAGTAAATATAAGATAAAATAACGTGCGTAATCTTAGAGAGCATATAAAAAATTAAATTGTGGCGTTTTTCAAATTTCTCACTGCAGATTCTGCAACTGTGGAATATTTTTACTTGTTTGATAATGAATTTGGTGAAGCCGAAACATGTAAACAGTTTATTAAAACATTTTTTACTGGTTTTATGGTTTTATTTAACACCTGTAATCACGTAATGAAGTACGTAATCTCTGAGGGTTGTGATTTGCTATACATTGGCATCATACACTTATCTTACCGCATTTGTTTAGATGAAAGAGAAGAATTGAATATAAAAATATGGAATTATAAATGTTGTATGCTAAATAAGATCTCCTATGATTTATTTAATCCCTTTTCTACAGGTTAGGCATAAGAAAGAACTATAATAAACATTTTGTTTATCTTATAGGTATAGAGAGATATCGTTACCGTTTTATTCTTCTAATGGACATTAAAATATTATACTGTTAAATTTCCTAATGGGTTTTGAGTAGGGGATAATATACAAATTAAAGTTTATGCCTGTTATGAAAATAAATTCCTTGCAGGGGAATAATACACGAGGCTGGAATATAATTTTTTTCAATGCATCACCTTTTTTTTCGAACTTTAAGATGCGTCTTATGATTACTGTCCTCCGTGTATTTCTTTAGAAAGTTAATTTTTTTTTAAAAATATTTTCTAATACGAAAAGCAAACTTATACTATAATATTTTAAAACCTTTATTATATGAATTGTTTGAAAAGGGGATTTATTTTCTTTTTAAATCTGAATTACGTCTTTAATTAAATCTATTAATCATTCTTAGCGACAACCACCTACATTCTTATTCAAAAGCTTAGCAGATATAATGCAGAAGAAGTACACGTTAATAAACAGAATCTATTTTAATAAATTTTAATGTATTTTAAACACTTTTAATAATCCTTTTCAATTGTCCTCAACATACAGACACATACAAGACATCCAAAAAAGAATGTCCTAACTTTAAAATTCAATAAGTCATTTATTATAAAATATATTACGATGGGATAAGTGACGCATGAACTCAATTTCATAAAGATAAGACTACTGTATTTTTTTTTATATAAACAAGATGATAATGAGTTTTTTATTTGAATGAAATGTTTATTAGAAAATTAGAATCTTTTACAAAGAAATAATAAATATATTTTATAAAAGTCATTTTTTAATATTTATATATTAAAAAACAGTGCTTAAAAATAGAGTTTTATTGTGCAATGATAGGGCCACTTATATATACTTTAAATACATTTTAAGTACCCTTTTAAATACTCTAACATACCGCAAAGTGGACAAATATCCATGTTAACTGTCTTGTTTCAAATATGCAAACTATTTGGCATTCAAAAATTTTACTTTCATCTGCCATGCGATCAATTTATTCTTTTAACCTGATAGTTTGGCGAAATGCTTTAAATGAACATGAAAAAGGAAACTCATTGCGTACAAATTATGCGACCTTTTAGCGAGAGCAACAAAAGACATCTGCAATGATCTTATAGAGTATTTTTTTATTTTCTTAGCTAATACCTCATGTGGTGTGATAAAGTCAGTAGTCGATCACAAAAACTCCATTTTAAACTAAACAAATTACAAATAAGTTTTACAAGTTTCAAAATTAATAAAATTTTACTTCAAACTAGCTCTATTAGAATATTTAAACAAATATGAAGTAATTTCGAAACAAAAAGCAATGTTTTATATGGTGTTGGTCAGAAGAAAATTCATTTTTTTATATAACTTCTAAACACTTACATACACCAATCTAGCATAATAGATATTATTTTCAATTATTAATTTATAAGAAATCTGTGTTAAGTGGTATTATTCTTTAATTCCTGTTTTTTTCTAAAAGATGCAAATTTTAAAAACTACAAGCGTCCCTTAACGTTAAAATTACTTTATCCAACAATATAGTGTTTTTGTCAGAAGAAAATACTTTTATAGAAAAATCGAAAGAAGTGTTTTGTTGTAAATGTTCAAACAAATGAAGTTTTATTACACATTTTCTTGGGAAAAAATTATGGTTAATGTCTCAAATAAATATACGTGACTGCAAAATATTTAACACCACAATTATTTAAGATTTAAAAACCAAACTTAAAGTAATAAGAGCTAGTCGTATGTCAATCAATCAATATAAACTAAACACGATGGTTGCCAGTTTGTCCTCTATGTTTATTCAGAAATTTCTAATTCATACCATATATTCTGAGTAGTAATTTTGTTGCAGGCCCCTCGGACCCGTCTCCTAAATAAGTATCTATGGCGCGAAAATAGTTGACAATAAGAAAGGTTTATTTAAATCCAATAATAGAAAAGGATACAGTAGATAAAGGCTACTAAATTAGGTAAATCAGTTCAATTTAAAGTTTAAGTACTAAACTGAATGAGACTTATAAACGTCAACGTACATAAAAATGGCTACTTGAACAGTGCGCAGGATAAGAAGGGAAAGTTCAGCTCGGATTACTTGAAAATCCAGAAACACTGTATTAAAAAATACACAATACTGAAAGACCCCTAAAAAGTTAATCCCGTGAACTCTAGCTAGCTCTAGGTATAGTCCCCAGCTGCAGTGTCTAAATCTAAACTCAATCAAATTCAAATACCATTGCTGAATCCACCAAGATTCATAAAAGCTCAGAAACTGCCTTGGACATCCACGAGGGAATGATACTCGGCTAAAGCTAATGTTACTCAATACTACTAGTACATATATACATTATCTAACCGACCATACACATCTCATTAAAATTCTACTGATTAAAATAACCGTGAGAATCAGATTCAGGGAGATTCAACCATGCTTGCGAATGTAAATGATTAGCAGATTTTTTTCACGCTTGAGTTAGAATAAGGACGGCGGGTTCATTAACGAAACTCAACAAGGCATTTGACACTAGTATAGCGCCTAGAATATGTAGTGTGGTAATCGGCTATCGCTGTAATACTTAAAAAAAAGCGCTAAAATATTGTATCCCTTAAATGTGAAATGATACTGCTGCAATATGCTGATTGCAGCGACATCTGCAGGATATTTTCTACAACTGCAAGAAATTGCTAGTCTATACAATGTAAAACTAGTAATACGAAAATCGATGTCGCTGCGATCGACACTTGAAATTTTAGCAGTATCGTCGCACATTTAAGGGATACAAATTTTTAGCACTGTTTAGATAGTATATTTCCACACTAGGCGCTGTAACACTAGACTACTATGAAAAAAAAAGCACCTAGGAGTTAACGACATACATTTCGCGATTACGAAAACAAATTCTTCTTTTAGAATTTCCGGTATGAATTTAGAATTTCTGAAAAATAAGCTCACTCTGGCAACTCTGGCAACTCTGATAAACACTGTTATTTTAACAAGAACACAATACTACAAATAACTGTCATATTAAAATAAAAGACAATTTATCAAACAATTTAATCTTTTCACTCATCTTTTTCTCTTTGAAAAATATTCCTTTTGATTAGTATTTTTTTACTTAGTATTTATTTATTTCCTTAGTTTTAGAGATTTTAAGTATAGCTCAAAGAAATATCTTTATTGGTGAAAGTTTTCTTTACTTCTTAGGTATTTGTATTTTCTGCTTTTCAATAAGCTACAAAAAGAAAAGCGAATGACAAATGCTTTTAAGTTAGTCGGCAATTGTTTTATCTAAGATAACTGTGTTACATTCGTCCTTGGAATTTCTCTAATCTCTGATATAAAATGTAAAATTGAAAAATAATAGTAAGAAATAATAGAAGAAATAACTTTCAGTTCACAAAATTTAATTTTTCACCTTTTTCATTTCTACTTTAAAGTTTGCCTATTAAATGGAAAAAGATAGTGATATTATTATTTTTTTTTTTTTTTGCCTTTTGAAAAGATTCATAAAAAGGTGAAATTATTTTTAAAATATGTAATAAAATCAAACACGAAATTTAGAATTATCTGAGTTCGTAAATCATTCTTTCACAAAACATGTAACATTTTTATATCAGATATCATGATTCGTTTTATTTCGCTTTGTAAATAAATTTAAACTAACATGTGCTGAATTATTATAATCTTTACTTATATTCGCATATACTTACCATTTTTTTAAATATTTTATACATATATATATGTGTGTGTGTTTTAGTATTTATTATTCAAAATCGTAAAATTGCAATTTTATTCTTTCAAAATGCTTAATAACTTTATTTTTCTCGATTCACAAAGTTAAAGAGACAGAAAAATAACTAACAAATATTATTATATTACCCATTTTATATGAAATATTAATATAAAAACATTTACCTAACAAAATGGAAACATTGTGCAATTAAAAAAAAAATCCATCATTTTGCTTTTTTATTTTCCAAACTCAGTTGTTTTGTAATAGGGTGAAGACAAAATAATGTCTTTGTCAATTTACTTAATCCTTTATCAAAACTATGATACAAAACAAAGGATTATTTTTACAGTTATGTTTCGTTTAGAGATAGAAATCAAAGTCCAAATTTTAAATTTATACCGCAGATTTTACGTTATAAAATGATTTTAATACTTAACGTCAATAGTTATACTTAACGTCAGTTTAAGACAAAACTTTTTTATCCTATTTACTACTAGCTTAATAATATCTTCTACCAAAATAATGTTGACTAATGTAAAATTTTAAAAACATTTTTAAAGCTTTTATAATTTTTTGTCTCCAGATTAATATTCTTTTTCAGAGTTCATGCACTTCAGCCTTTTTTTCTATCATTTAAATATAATAGTTCGAATTTCAATAAAAAGATAAAATTTTCAGTGCAAAATTCGCCTTGATTAATAATTAAGTTTCATAAAGATACAAATAAATGTAAATACACTGCTTAAAGGTGCGTCAAACATAATAAAATCAATTGAAAATACATTAAATTCCTTTTAAAAAATTAAAACATTTTCAACCGAAACTTACTCATCCTTCATCGGTGAGAAACTAATCAACTAATCTGATTATTCTTTCACTGATGAATGCTGAGTAAGCTCGGTTGAAAACTTTTTTTTTTTTTTTTTTTTTTTTTTTTTTTTATGACTTTAATGTGTTTTTAAATGATTATATTATGTTTGACGCACCTTTAAGCAACGAATTTACATTTATTTGTATCTTTATGAATTTTAAATAGTTCCAAAATTTTATTAAACTACTCTTCTTACTTAAAAATTAATTAAATTACATATTAAGAAATTTAATAACTATGTCTGCTTACGTAATTTAAAAAATATAATCCTTCAAATATTGCGTAAATCATCAATATCACTGAACAAGTAAAAATAACCATTCACCACGTATCTGTGACAACAAAGTAAATTTACATTCAAGCAAATCAGGATTTTTCGACGAAAAGATGCAAATTATATACAACGTGCCAACTAATGTTCTTCTCTGCTCCCGCTCCCCGATTGCTTTCACAACAGCTATAGATATATCGAAGTGTGAACCGCGAGATAACGCTAAATTTTAATAGTAATATCCGCCTTAATAAATCGCTGAAATTCTGTGATTAAATAAAGCAAAGAATACAGAATTTAAAAAGTGACATTCCACGGGCGTTTGATAATCCTCATCATCAATATGCCGGCTAAAAATGAAGAATGCACGATGCATTTCTGCCTGTGATCAACACAATTAGCATACTTAATTTCATTGTCTGAATAAAACAAACGGTACATTCCTTAGATGATTTTATTAGTAAATGGTGTCTGCTTTATAACGACACATTCCTAAATGCAAGTTGAGGCGTATTTTAGTTGGTAGTAGAACACTTACTTTTCAGGGCTCTTAATAAAGTTACTTTTACATGTAAGATACCATTCCATACTAAATCCAGGACACTCTATAACTCTGAAATTGACTTTTTCTCCTATCTCATACCGCTTTCAGTATTTTGTGATCACCCGATATTTTCGTAATAATCGTAACAGTCCACATGTTAAAACTGCATTTTCTTTTTCTTGTATGCTTTTTTTTCTAACTCTAAATGCATATAAATTATGTATTATCGTAGTTACATAAACAATTCGTTTCATTCGATAATCATTTTAGACGTTTTGTAAGAAATTAGATTTTATCCTTTCATATTATAAGTCTGCCATACAGTTATTGTAAAGTACGAGTATTGCTCCTGATTAAATCCAGCGTCATCCACTGGACGTAATTTTACAAGTTCTGTCGAAATTACGATTTCTTGTCTTTTGAATGCAGTCACTTTACTCGGATCAAGTCTATGCCTTTTAAGGGCAGCGACGTGTTCTGAAAGAGGAAACGACCTGTAATTAGTGACACAGCAAGCTTTTCTTCTCCGTTCATACAGAAATAAATAAATGTACAAAGAATACTAGTATAGGGAAAATGAGCAGAGCACATACAAAAGGGAGTACAAGCACTAAATATAAATCTAATTGAAACCATAAAAATTACTCAAATAATATTTCCGGTTATAAAATAAAATATTTAATTGGTTTTATTTAAAAAAAATAATAAAAAAAATAATAAAAAAAAACGGAACGGCTATGAAATTTTAACTACTACTAGTATATGATTGTAAGAGAGTTTATAAAATATATTAAAATATGTGTAACCATTTTTATGATTCATTCTACATTCATAAATTACAAATGATTATAACTAACAAAATTATATTTCCATGTATTTCCATTTGTTTAAAACTTTTCGGCCCTCAAGCGACTTCTTAAGCTTACTGTTATGTGTGTGTGTGGGGGGGGGGAGGGGGGATGGTCTCACTTTAACAATCAGAGCTGTAAATGTATTCTAAGAAACAAAAACCATATACAAAGACATGAACTTTGCTTTTGTGTGATGAAAATTGCAGCATTTAGATGTTTGAAAATTGGGTTTTTCGGGTAGCAAAAATTGGTAAACATATGATTTTGTTTATAATTTTTGTATATAAAAAGAAAATCAATCAAAACACCACACGATTTATTAAAGCAACAAAATTGTTTTTAGGGATTTTACAATATTACCTTTTCAAAGTTTAAATGCAAAAGTATTTTTTATCGTTACGCAAATTTAAAAATCGTCTTTTGTGTACGACGTTGTATTAATAAGAATAATTCGTCAAATAGAAATAATTGAGTGAAATGTATGAAATTGCTACATTCAACTAGTTCTTTACTATGTAATCACCGTGCACAGTAACACATTTCTGCAAACGGTACTTCTAGAAGATAGTCTATATTCTAGAATCATTCTGTAATACACACATTGGCATCACACAATTGGCGAAAAGAGCATATGAAAAATAAATGATATGATATGAGCAAAAATTACCTGTTAAGCCTTGAACATCCACCAGGGAATGAGACTCGGAAAAAGGTAATGCAACTCACTTCTGCTAGTACATATATATACTAGCTAGCCAACCATACACATCTAATTAACATATTACTGCATAAAATAACCGTGAGAATCAGATTCAGGGAGATTCAACCATACTTGCGAAAGTAAATGATTGGCGGGTTTTTTTTTTCAAGCATGTGTAAGAATAAGGACGGCACGTTCATTAACGAAACTCATCAACCCATTTGACACTAGACTACTATCACAAAGAAAGTACCTAGGGGTTAATACTTTTCGCGGTTACATAAAAAAATTCTTTGTTCAGAATTTCCGGTATGAAGTTAGAATTTCTGAAAAAAAAAGCCCAAACTGACAACTCTGATAAACACAGTTATTTAAACAAAGATACAATACTTACAAATAAATGTAAGTTTGAAATAAAAGACCATTTATCAAACGCTTTAATCCTTCCACTTATCTTTTTCTTTATGAAAAATATTCCTTTTGATTAGTATTTTTTTACAGTTTTATTTCCTTAGTTTTAGAGATTTTTATCAAGTAAATGTATTACTTGAAATAAAAAACACCTTCAATACAGAAGCCTTTTTTTTTGTTTGTTTGTTTCATTTTCTTTTTATTTATGAAATTTTCCTTTCCTTAATAGGCATTTGTATTTTTGGCTCTTTTCAATAAGCTGGTAAAAGAAAAGATAATGATAAATTCTTTATAGTTTGTCGGCGAATGTTTTATCTAAATTCCTTTTAAAAGTGAAAATAACTGTGTCATAGTTGTCCTTCATATTTCCGTAATCTCTTAATATTAAATTAAAAACTGATATAAAAGATAAAGAAGTAGGAATATTATATTATACCTTCAGGTCACTGAATTTAATTTTTCACATTTTTCGTTTCTACTTTAAAGCTTATCTATTAAATGGAAACAGAAAAAAAAAATTCTTTTTTTTTTTCCTTTTCAATAGATCCATAAAAAGGTGCAAATATTTAAAAAATATATAGCAAAAGCAAACAAGAAATTTAAAAGAATCTCAGTTCTTAAAGCATATTCTTCAGAAAACATTTACCATGTTTATATTATATATCATGTTTCGTATTATTTCGCTTTGTAAATTACTTTAAATAACATGTGCTGAGTTATTATAATATTTACTTATATTCGTATTCTCTTGCCATTTTTTTCATATTTTTTATACATTTATATATGTTTTTTAGTATTTAATATTCAAATGCTAAAATTGCAATTTTATTCTGAAAAAATATTTAGTAACTTTATTTTTCTCGATTCCCAAAGGTAAAAAGTCAGTAAAATGACTAAAAACTGATATTCTATTCCCCATTCTATATGAAATATTAATGTGTAAGTCATTTACCTAAAAAATTTGAAATACCTCGCAATTAAAAAAATCCATCGTTTTCCTTTAACATTTTCGAAACTTAGTAGTTTTGTAATAGGGTAAAGATAAAATAATGTCATTACAGATTTACTTAATCTCTTATCACAAATATGAAACATAACTAAGGATTATTTTTTCAGTAAAATTTCGTATAGGGATACAAATCGAAGTTCAAAATTTTAAATTTATACAGTATATTTTAAGTTATAAAAACAATTTTTAGAGTAATATTTAACTTATATTTAAGTTTAATATTTAAGTTTTAAGTAATTAAATACTTAATATTTAAGTAAAATACTTAATATTTAAGCTTAAGACAAAACTATTTTTTATCCTATTTACTACTAACTTAATCTCTGCTTTCGAAACAATGCTGACTTATGTGAATTTAAAAAGCATTTTTAAAACATGAAAGTCTTACATTTTTATGTTTCCAGAAAAATATTCTTTTTATTATTAAATGCACTTCAGATGCTTTTTTTTTCTATTAATTAAAAATAACTGTCCGAGATTTTACTAAACTGCGCTTCTTAATTAAAAATTAATTAATTTACATTTTAAGAAATTGAATAACTTGGTCTGCTTAATCTTTGAAAAAAAAAAAAAAAACATAATTTTTCAAGTAGTGTGAAAACCAGCCTTATCAGCTATGAACATAAAATAATAAAACATCTCGTATATGTGTCAATACATTAAATTTATATTCTGCCTAATCAGGATTTTTCACCAAAAAATATGCACATTATGTACAAGGTACCAAAAATTTTTCTGTTTTGCTCCCCCTCTCTCCGTTTAATTTCACAATGGCTCTGTGAACTGATGTATAAAAGGATGTATAAAGTGTTTTTATAGTAATCTCCACCTTATTTAATCTCGGAAATGCTGTGATTAAATAAAGCAAATGATACTAGATTAAAATGCGATATTCTGCGGATCGAATTTTGATACTCCTGGTGATAAATATGCCGTCAAAGCATGCAGAATGCATGATGCATTGTTGCATAAGATAGACACAATAAACATACTTATTTTCATTGTCTTAATAAAATAAACAGTGTCTTGCTTCGATAACTTTCAGTAGTGAATAGCGTATGAATAAAAACGACACACTCCTGTGTGCAAGTTGAGCGGTATTTAATTTGGAGATAGAATGTGTGACTTACTTCTCAGGGCTTTTAATAAAGTTATTTTACATAAAAGATACCATTCCATATTAAATCGACGACACTCAAAAACTCTATTTTTACTCGTATCTCATACCGCTTTCGATATTTGCTGGTACACCGATATTTTCGTAATAATCACAAGTCACACGTTAAAACTGCATTTTTTCTTTAATTTTTTCCATATAAATGCATATAAATTATGTACTATTGTAGTTAACTAAGCAATTCGTTTAATTTGATAATCATTTAGAGATTTTGTAAGAAATTAAGTTTTACCGTTTCCTATTTTAAGCCTATTGTCTACCATACGTGTACTCAGCATCATCTACTGGACGTAATATTACAATTTCTGACGAAGTTACGATTTCTTGTCTTTTTAAAGCAACTGCTGTACCCGGATGATAACAGTGTCTTTTAAGGGCAGAGACGTGTTCTGAAAGATGAAACAACTGTAGTTGATGACGCAGCACTTATTATTTCTCTTCCGAAGAACATGCTCATATGCTTTTTGCTGTTCATGAGATACATATAATTCCATACCATCAAACTTTACATTATTATAAGTGTCACACATCGTCAGCACAATAATAGATAGTGGTATTAACAGGGTTAGCAGTGTAGACGTTAGAAATGGAGTAGTTGAAAAATAAGTAAACTACAAAGAACACTGGGGAAAATGAACACATAGAAAAAATAAGACAAATACCATGTGTAAATCTAATTTAAACTAAAAAAATAATACTAATGCAATTATTCTGGTTATAAAATAAAATCTTTAATTTGATTACAATTTTTGTTTTTTATTTAAAAAAATAATTTGAAAAACGGAAGGGTGGCTATGAAATTTTAACATCTAGTAATATTTGATTGTAAGAGCGGCTATATAAAATATTAAAATATGTTTAACCATTCTGATGATTAATTATAAATACATGAATTGCAATTTATTATAACAAAAAAAAATATTTTCATGAATTTTCGTTCGTTTAAAATATTTCGCCCCTCAGACGACTTCTTTAGCTTACTGTTTGTTGTTCGTGTTTATGCGTGTGTGTGTGGGGGGGGGGGGGGGGAGGATAATACTGACTTTGACAATCGCTGCTCTAAATGTATTCTAAGGCCCTAAAACCATATGCAAAGACACTAACTTTGCATTTGTATAATGCAAATTCCAGGAATTATGTGTTTGGCGGCCGCCTTGCACGCCATCTTGAAAATTGGTTCTTTTCGGTGGCTAAAATATATAAACTCTTAGTATGTAATTCACTAGATCTGATAATACAAAAAACGTGTTGAGAAACCTTCCTGTAGCAATATTTTTAGTGTTGGTGACTTTTTTTCCATATCTACAGCCGAATAATTCCATTTAATGTCTTTTTTAATTTATTTTAGTCTGAAAATTTGTCCTTTTATTTTAATTTTTTTTTTATTTTTATCTGTCAGGACTTAATAAATCCACTTGAGTATGAAAAAGTAAACATCGCGCAAATAAAGAGCATATTTCTGTGTTTTTCTATGTTTTTATGTAGAAGTGAAGATTTATAATCTTCTGAAACAAAATAAGAATTGTCGGTTTTTTTATCTAATCCTTTTTATAAGCATTAAAAAAAATAAATGATTTTAATTACGATTTTTGTATTTAAAACGAAAATAATTCGAAACCAGACATTGTCTACAATAGGACTTTTAAATAATGATACGGTTTGTACTTGTTTTAGTTTAAACAAAATATTAGATTTTCTTCAAAATTTAACAAACCTAATTTGACCTATTAAAGCGGCAAAAATTGCTTTTTAGGGATTTTAAAGTATTACCTTTTACGAATTTTAAACGCAAAAATAATTTATATCGTTACGCATGTTTAAAAATCGTTTTGCTTAATATAATTAAATTGAATTTTGATATCGTTTGTTAAGGTTTTCTTTAAATTTTAATTATAAATTTAAAATTACAATGTTAAAATGAAGTCAAATAAATTTAAAGTAATTTTTAAATTTGGAATATTGAGAAAATTAAGTTGATTTATGTTTCTAGAATTTTTTTTTTTTTTTTTTTTTTTTTCTCTTTTAACAGAGATCACTTCATTGCCAGATATTGGAACAAAATGCTTTCATTTTCAAATGCACGTACATAATATATGACTTGAAGTTCGAAAAAAAAAACCCTACGTGTGTGAAATAAATTATGTTCCTTGGGGAGTTATTAATCCAGCTTTGTATTCTCAGGAAATTATGATTAAAATACATCTCCGAAGTTTTAGATTAATAAGTCATTTAGGAAGTCAAATATTTTAAAATAAAATTTAATTTATCTAATGTTTATCTATGTTATACTAATGTTTAACTTTTAAATAATGTACAAATTATTTTTCAAATAAAAACTTATATTTAAAGTAATAACTTATGTGTGAATTCGCTTTATATTTAAAATGAACTATGGATTTTATTCGATCAGCTGTTTGTTTATATATGTATAATGCAGTTATGTATAAATAGACATATAATATTTTCATTCTAAGTATTTTATAAAAGAAAATATCTAAGTCTGAGTTGTTACCCTACAATTTAAAAGGAATTTGAGTTATTTCTAAAACATAAAAAAATAGAAGCACTATTTTCATTAATTTATCGGCTAGTATTAAATTTATAAAGAAGAAAGAATTAATGGAGTACCAGCATCAGTTCTAAAACTCATTAACAATTTAAACATGTGCAAAAAGTACTTTACTTTGCAATGACATTAGTTTTGAAAGAAAGTAAATTACGGAGAAAGTTGGGAACATAATGGGGGAAATGCCTCCTAATAGCAGAAACACAGATCCGATTTTATACTTTGCGATTTCGGCAATAAAATCAAATGATGTAAATTAAATATCAGGAAACCCAAAAGCGGTAGAAAATTTCAGAAGCAATTACATGTTTCTCTGGGGGCGGACAATAAATCTGTCCCGTGGCAATTTACCAATGCAAGATGAAAAGGCCTTATTTTAAAACATGGGATAGTTATTCTCAGGTGAATAGAAAAAGAATTAAATACAGTGATAAATAAAATGAGAAAAATAACATCCGATTTTTGTATCTGATGATTTTTTGAAGTCTTAAGTATCTCACGTAGAAAATTAGTTTTCACAAAATAAGTTTAAAAAATAACACTTAACCTAGGCAATAGTGCAAAACCGTTTTGTCATACTAAAGAGCGAGTCGGATATTTCAGTCCCGAGGCTAAATTTCTCTAGAAAAGCTTCTACACTAGAATAATAATAAAAAAAACTACATGTTTTTTGAAATATTTGCAAGAGTTTTCACATTCAATTCTGATAACTTTTTAGATCATTTAATAATCCCATTTCTAACAAGATAAAAATCATGAAATTTAAATATGCCTGATTAATTACTCCAATCTAATTTCCTTTCAGAATTGTTCATCAACTGTTTCTTATTACTGAGCGATTCTTCATCAGTTCACTCTTCAGTTAACTTTTTGAGCTCTGGGTTTTTAAATATTTTAAAATATGCTTAAAAATTACGATAAATGTTATTATTGAACAATCTGAAACTGTACTATATAGATATTTTTTTTATCCACCCTTTAACAAGGTGGGTTGTGAGATTTTTCTTCCCATCAGAGCTCTGGGGCTTCATTTCATTACACAAGCATTTACACATATATTAGCACATTACAAATTTATTTTAAAATTACTATAATTGTAAAATTGAAATTATTAGTAATTATTAGTTTGTCGACGAGAGAAATGTATTACCTCTTATTTAAAACAGAAAAAATTCCCTTTATTAACGCGCGAAAAACACAAAATGTCAAACTCATGAAAATTGCATGTAGACATTCTCATGTGAACAGAGGAAACAGGTAAATAAAAAATTAAAGAAAAATTTAAATATAAGATATAATGACTGTATAGATGCAAATATCTTAAGAAGCTAATATGCATGGATTTAAAACGTAGTCCACAGCATTAGGAAAACAATCTCTTTAGCGTCCTTTAAATAGCACCTTTTTTTAACACACAGGATAGTCATTCCCATGTGAATAGACAAAAGAGGTAAATAAGCAATAAAGAAAATTTAAAATATAAGATATAAGGACAATATTGATATAAATATCTTTAAAAGCTAATATGGAGGGAAAATGCTGTCCACAGCATATCAAAACGAGCTAGGTATTTAGCGTCCTTTTAAGTACACTTTTTTAAAACATGGGATAGTCATTTATGTGGGTAGAGAAATAGGTAAATGGCCGTTTTTAAGAAATAATAGCCTATTTATTAGAATTATAATAATTTATGTCACTGTTTAAAGATTTAAAAAGTTTAAAGAGACTCTTGGCTTTCTTGTGAACAATATGGATTTGTAGATTTTTTATCAGAAGTTTAATGATGACAGTTGCTTTGTATCTACACTGAAGAGCCAAAACATTATGAGCACCAACAAAATAACGTGTTGGCCCACTTTTGGCCCGCAAAACAGCTGCAACCTGTCTTCGAATAGATATCACCAAGTCCTTGGAGAATGGCAGGAGACAGATTGTACCAGGTGTTTAAGCAGCGGTCATGCAAATCCCGGATAATCCAACATGGTGGTTTTTGAGCTCTGAGCTGCCGTTCCATAACACAACAAATGTGCTTTATAAGATTAAAATTCGGTGCGTTAGGTGGCCAGGATATTACCTGGAATTCAGCATTGTATTTCTGGAACCACTGGAGCACAATTCGAGCCTTGTGACATGGATTTTTGTCCTACTGGAGGTCTTCGTTGCTAGTTGGAAAGGCAGACTTCATGTAATGGAGCAACTGGTTCGCAATGATGTTTAGATTGTCCGCTGCTTTCGTGGTCTCTGGTACCATAACCACGGTTTCCAAAGTTCCAAGAGAACGTCGTCCAAAGCTGAAACCCACCACCACAACCTTTGTCCAACTGTACACTGGGGGAGAAACTGACGCCTGAAATACGGATTACCCTGACACGACCATCGACGTGATGAATGATGAAATGTGATTCATCCGACTATGGATTTTTCCGGACCCAGTGCAGGCGTAGATTGCGATGACGCTTAGTCAACAGAATCACATGAGTGGGACGACTGCTGCATAGTCCCATATCCAACAGTATCCGCTGAACCGTTTGCTCCGAAACAATTATGTTTGTACCTGAATTGTATTGGGCTCTCAGGTGATCTCGATTAGTGTCGATTTTTTTTCACCAAGCGGTACACTCTCTGATGTCCTTTTTCTTTGATAACGCGTAGACGTCCAATGCCATGGTATCTACTGCTGGTTCCACCGCCATTCAACCACTTTGCATAAGTACTAATGACAGCAGATGGCGAACAACCCGTGATTAGTGCAATTGCGGAGATACTAGTTCCGAGTCTTTGGCACATTTCAATCTGCCCTCTATCAAAGTCGCTTAAATCAGCAGCCTTCCGCATCACACGCACAAGTTAGCGCACGAATGATTTCTACCACCATACCATTATAAATACCATTCCTACTTGATCATGTGCACTCAACGTCATCCAGACACGCTCATTTCAAAATGTAGGGAAGGTCATAATGTTTCAGATCTTCGGTGTACATCTCTATAAAATGTTAAGCGGAATAAGAAAAATCGTAGTTATGGGCATTTCAAAAACAGCTTTCTTTCTGACTAATGTGTTCATATAAGAAGAATCACAGACGCTTGCATATCTATGTAAAATATTTTTATGCGGAAAGGATTTAAATTGAAATAATATTATTTTTTATTATTTGGCAGTTACTTTCGAAAGAAATAACAAGAAATTCTTGTCTAATAAGTATGAAAAGAAAATCATAGACTTTTAGTTATCTGCGTGATGAAATTCTTTTTAGATTTAACTTAGATATGGACCATTAGAAATAAATGATATAACCTTGAAATTATGTTTATTTTTCCTTTTACATTTTCCACTGAAGATTTCGCATGTAACTCTTAGCTAAAATTTGACGACGCTTTGTGAAAGTGTTTTTTTTTTTTTTTTTTTTTTTTTTTTTTTTTTTTTTTTTTTCAGTGTACAAAATTATTTAGAAATATTTCACTATTATATTAATGGAGAAATGAAGTGTAATTTACTAGGTACTACTTGAGATGAAAAAAAAAATGTATAAAATGTAAAGAAAATAAAATTCCATGTATAAATTAGAATACCTCATTAAATGAAAGTGAAAAAATAAACATTCCTGATCTTCCGAAATTCATTTGGGCTTGCATTTTTATTAGGGAAGCAATTCATGACATTTAATGACACTGAAAAAGTCTTTTTTATGATAACCGGATTGGATTTTTTGGGAATTTGATTTTTATGAAGAGGAAAATATCTTTAAGCCTGAATGAGAAAAGGTCAATTGAAATTACTTGATAATAATTTTGATTTCGTGAAACTGTTTTATTCTTATTATTTAGTTTAAGTGTAAGCAGATATTACAGTACTTAACTTATAATTTCTTTTTTTTTCTTTTTTTACATTTTATACGTAAGGGATCTGTCAAAGAAAAAAACGTAGTGAAATGAAATATGCAAAGTTCTAATTTTAAACTGCTTTAAAAAAGTCTTATTCCTTAAAATGCATGTCGAATAAGTAATAACTAAATTTATCGATTGCCTAATCTGGAACTTATATAAAGGATGCAGAAACTGAAAAGGTATATTGACGGTTTAAATCATAAGTATTGTTTTTATTGAAAATGTCCACATTTAATCATACTTTATATCGTTGAAGAATCATTAACAGTTTAAACAGAGCATTATTTCTAAAAAAAAAGCTATTCTATTCCAAGTGTTAAGAAAAATTTTTAGCATTTTGCAACACTCCTAAATAATGTTTCTAATTTCAGTTTGTTTATGCTATCATGCATGAGTTTAATACAAAAAAATTAAATATTAAGATATTTAATAGTAGAAATTTGAGCAGTTGGTAACAGAAAATGCATCTCTCTTCTATGTTTTTATGGCATGTATTTTATTTTTATGTATTTATTTATTTATTTGCGCGACTGATTCTTTTCTTAGAGAATATGGGCGTTTGTTTATATCTCTTTTTTCGGACTATTCACTTGGAATGATTTTTGGTGTTATATTTAATAAAACTATTTTTTGTTTACATTTAGTACTAAGCGATTACGGAATTTATTTGTACTCAGTAAAAATAAATAGGTTCATTTTACAGAAAGAAACTTTCAGCCAGGGTGCTAGTAAAAAACTTTATTTTGCGAAAATAATCAGTATTTACAAACTTAATGTTATTTCAAAAGATTTTACTCGTGTTTAAATAACAAATACAGATTATTTCTATAAAGTAAATACTTTTTCACTCGCGTTTCAGTAAAAATAAATAGGTTCATTTTACAGAAAGAAACTTTCAGCCAGGGTGCTAGTAAAAAACTTTATTTTGCGAAAATAATCAGTATTTACAAACTTAATGTTATTTCAAAAGATTTTACTCGTGTTTAAATAATAAATACAGATTATTTCTATAAAGTAAATACTTTTTCACTCGTGTTCTGGCGGACAGTAATCTTCTGTAAAACCAGCAATTTGTTTTTCAGCGTATTGTAATAAAGCCTTAACGTGTTACTAATGTGTCAGATGTTCTTTACTAAAATAGTCAATATTTCTTTTTCTTCAATTGTAGAAAAAATTTACACATATTGTATCTCGTAAACTGTTTATAATACAGATATTATTTATGATTTTTTTATTCACTTAAATTAATTTATAATTGATTTTTATGAGTACATTTTGCCATTCTGTTCATCTACTCAAACTTCTATTGCTCTTTATGGGTGCTTTCACTTTCTGAAAAAAAAGTTTGAACCGATTTTATCATAATTCGAAATAGAGAGAAAACTTTCGTTAAAAGAAAATAACAAATTCATGTGATGCTGTATGTTTTAAAATAATCTTAAAATCTCGAATTCTTTTACGGAATTTGTTTCGTAAAACATCAAAACTAACAGAACATACTTTAAAGATATCTTTCAAAAAAATATATGTTTTTTGTTTTTATCGGAAAAGAATTAAAAAACTGATAGTTCAGAGAACAACAATTTTAATGACATTCAGTAAACTTGTATAACTTGTAAAAGTATTAACTAAAATTCACCATGTTAAAAGTAATAGAGAGTAAAATAAGAACTTCATTTACATATGATTGTAATAACAGAATTTTATAAAAATAGAAAATATGCATTTATGAAAGCACAATAAATGTGAATGATAATCTTTCATTTAAACTCACTTATTGAGTAAACATAACAAGCGTAATATCAAATAAATATTTTCGTTGTTTAAGCAAGAAAGTAAATTTTCATTCTGGCGTTATTGCATTGATACCGTAAGAATATTTATTATATTTATAGTTTCAAAAAAGGATAACTTATAATTAAAAGTTCAACTTTATTTTATTTTAAGAGTCACTATTACTGCGCTCTAGAAAAATAAAAATAAAATAAATCCTTTCAAATGCCATAAAACATAAGTATGAATAACAGACCTACCAGACGTTGCATAAAAAATCGATTTTTAGAAATGGCACTTACATAAAAAGAAAAAGAAAATCAGTGAGTTATTTTTCATCTAAAATACAGTTAAAGAATACATAAAAATACGTTTTATGTTTCATAGGAGATTTAATTGTCTTAATATTGATTAAGTTACCTTAGAATTTTATCTTCAAATGCAGATTCTATTGCATTCATTATAATTTTTTTAAACTTGTGATTCATGATTAGCATTTGGGTACTAATTAAAGTATTCTTTTAAACGTAATCTCATTGAACATCGTAACACATCCATTATAGCATTTTGCTCATATAACTTACCTAATCCATGAACAATGTAGGACGTTTATTATATTTATAATAAAATTTTGTACTCTCAGCATTACTAGGTTTCTTGCATAATTATTAGATGGCAATGAATGAGGACTTTACGTTGTAATATCGAATACTAAACAGAAAAGAGTTTGCTATCCGACTTATACTTTATTCATATATTTAAAGATGGTGTAAAAATAAAAAGACATGTATAAAGTAAAAGTCTATCTTTCGGATAAATCTTCTAAACCACCATCAGGAGTAAAATTTCCTAAAAACACAAATCTACAGTGTAAGAACTTTACTAATTACCCCTAAAGACTATTTATTCACGAACTATTAATTCGGGAGAAGATCCCCCTAGGGTCTTCTGAACTTTCCCACGCTAAGAGGAATCTCATAAACTCATCGTTCATCTTTGAACAAAGCTATGGTGCCGTCAAGTCTGCAAATATGAATGGAACTGGCAGTACAATTTCGTTCCGGCGCTAACGTAACATTCCATTGAATTGCACAGAGAGCAGGTGTTTCCGCCGTCCAGTAAGTGAGCGGTGGCAACAGCTGAGGGGGAGAAAAGACGATTTCTCCTAGGACAGCGAGCTTCAGCCGTCGAGAAATAGGCGGTGGCATCGGCTAAGAGGGAAAAAGCTAGTTTTCCCTAGGACCGGGAGTTTCAGCCTTGGAGAGAAGCGAGGTGGCAACGGGGAGAAGCAGTTAGGAAGCGAGAGAGCGAGGACGCTGGCGGAGAGGTCTTGCTGGACCGAGTGGGGAATGAGCGAAGCGAGGAGATGAGATAGATGGTCATCCGACCAGTCTTTTCTCCGATTGAAGCACTATATCTGTGGAAGCAGCCAGTTGATGGAACTTTTTATCCTGTAAAATTGACGCGAACCAAAACTAATATTGTTTAACTTGTAAATATTAATAATATAATCGAGACTAAATAAAGGACTTAGATTTTGATAACTTACGCTACCATAGACTCTTGTCCAGTGATATCTAAGTCCCTACAGTGGTGGCAGCTAAAGAGGATTAAGAACTGGTGAAAATAAATTATCACAGTTCGTCAAAAAACAGGAAGGGCCGCAACCAGGCCGCAAGATAGAAGGACTCGTGATCACCAGACCAGAGTCTTCGGCAAATCCAGCAGGGATTCCAGAGCCAAGGCAATCCGACGTCGTGCAAGAGACGTAAGACGTTCCGGAGATCCGAAATCGACAAACGGAGATTAGAAAGGAGACCTTGATCCTCAGACCAGAGTCTTCGGCAAATCCAGCAGGGATTCCAGAGCCAAAGCATTCCGACGCCGTGCAAGAGACGTAAGACGTTCCGGAGATCCGAAATCGACAGACGGAGGGTAGAAAGGAGACCTTGATCCCCAGAGCAGAGTCTTCGGCGAATCCAGCAAGGATTCCAGACCCAAGGCAATCCGACGCCGTGCAAGAGACGAGAGACACCCGAATGCAGGGAAGTCGAGCCCGCCGGATGGTTTAGCCTACAGATGATCGGAGCTGTACCAGTCTAAGACGGAAGTCAGAAGAGCAGTCAGCAATATCTCAGGTTAGCACTCTTTATTTGATTCATTACAGAGGTTTAATCGAAATAGTATAGTTAATAACAAACATGTTTTTTTTAAATCATTGTATATTTAATAGAGTTTAGGAAGTAAGGAATTTGATAATAACATTTTGTGAAATTTTTCCAACTGGATTCTAAGAAATTTAAGTAAATATTAATTTTCTAAAGTTCCTTAAAACTGTTTTAAATAAGTATTACTTGTACTAAAGGTTAATAATTCAGTGAGGAATTTAAATTGCTTATGAGAGGCGGCGCATCGTTGGATGCACTGAATGCAAATAATTTAAATTCTGTTTTGTATGTGAATTTTATTCAGAATGTATGTTTTCAAAATTTAAGAGACTTTTTGAGCAATTGACTTAAAAGAAATGATACCAAAGAATATATAAAGTTATATATGAAAACTTGGTTGGTTAATGATAAGGCTGTTTATCATATTAATATTATTGAAATTGTTGTGATATTTTTATGTCGCGAGAGTTTGTGATTATCCACAACTAGGGAAATATTTAGAGACTTCGAAGTGGATAATTGCATGATTGGCATAGCATTCTTTATAACTGTTAATTAGTAGGAAACATGTCAGTGTTTGCGGGTAAGAAAAAGTGCGATCTAAAAGAGTTAGCTATTGAATTCGGCGCGAGCATAGAAGAGTCGGATAATATAGCCAAAATTATTAAAAAACTCGAAGAAGCAGAGGACTATGACGAAACTTTAGCACTAGCCCAGCTAAAAATCTTAGAGAAAGATAGGGTTGAGAGAGAAAATGAAGAAAGGTTAGAACGAGAGCGGAATAAGGCCTTTGAGAGGGAAGAAAAGGCTAAGTCTTTGGAGCGGGAGCATGAATTGGCGAGAATTAGGTTAGAACGGGAACCAGATGGGTTTAGTTTAGCTTCTAGCCAAAATGAGAGAGCGCCGAAAATATCTTTAAAATCAGTTCTGCCCAAATTCGACTCCGATAAGTCCGAAATATCAATCTATCTCAGTTTATTCGAAAGACAAGCGCAGAAAGCCCAAATCGAGAAAAGTCAATGGGTTACGCATTTACTAGGATTGTTACCGACGGAATTGGGGCAGCTTATCTTGAGAGAACCACCCGCGTGTTCCGACGATTTTGATCATGTAAAAAAGATGTTACTAGAAAGGTTCCAGCTTTCGGCAGAAGACTTTCGACTAAAGTTTGTTACGACACAAAAGCCCGAAAACAAAACGTGGAAAGATTACGTATATGAGGCTTCCAATTACTTTGATCAATGGTTAAGTGGTTTAGGAGTGGGAAATTTTGACCAACTGAGAGAGCTAATAATCACAGATCAGCTAAAAAGAAAGGTTAATCCGGAAACGAAGCATCATTTCATTGATGTTTGGGGCACGATAATCACTCCATTTGAGTTGGCAAAGAAATTAGATGCGTATGATTCGGCTAGGAAAACTATGAGACGGCAAGGGCCCCCGAAACTTCAAAACCTTTCCCAACCTCTAGAGCGAAATAAATTCGCGGGGCAATCAAAAACGGAAAGTAGATCGGAAGAGAGTAGAACTAATTGGAGGGATAAAGACAACTCGAAAAATCGAGATGCAATTTTCGATAAAAGAAAGGAAATTACGTGTTTTACTTGCAAAAAAGCAGGGCACTATAGTTACTCCTGTAACGAGTCAAAAAAGACTGAAAAGGCCGAAGCAGTTTATCATATCGCGGGCCTACAAGACTTAGAAAGTGCCTTTGAACCCTACGTCAGTCGCGGGTTAATTAATGGGAAAGAAATGACTATTCTACGCGATAGCGGAACTAATTTGGACTTAATATCAGCTCACGATGTAAATGAGGACCATTTTACGGGTGAAAGTGTATGGGTTAGACAGGCATTAGATAATAAACTTCGGTGTTTACCTATTGTAGAAATAGAAATTAATCTGGGTACCGGGGATACTATAAGGACAAAGGCGGCCGCAGTAGATAAAGAAACGGACATGGTTCATTATTTGTTAGGGAACAAAACGCAGCAATTAATTGACAGGCGGAGACGATACCCGCGTTCAATCATCGCAGTTCGCACTGGGCCACGAGCGCACCCCGGAAACGCGGATACGAAAAGCGAAACTAAATCGCAGAGCTCGTCCATTCCTCCTACCGTAACGGAGAGCGAATAGGAAAAACCAGCCGGTTCACCTAAGCCGATGGACCAGCCAATTCACCGCGCCGAGGTAGAAAGAGGAATTTTTAAGAGCGACCCCCCGAGGTCAGGGAGTAACCCAGAAGAGAGAATCTTTGTCGAAGAGAAAAGGGGAATTTTTCTACCTGTAGTTGAGAGCGCTCAGTCCGTACCGAATTTGAATCCCGTTAATGAACAGGTTTTGAACTTGACTGAGAGAGGCGATTTAGCTGGAAGGGTGGGGAGAGTCGAGACTTTAAAATTCAACCCCCCGGACGCAGTCGGAGAAATAGGAGCCAGTTTAGTAACGGAGAAAAAGCAAGAGACTTTTCTACGCTTAAGCGAGACCGTACCGCAGGATGAAAACTTGACCCTAGGAAACAAAGAAAATGTGAGTGACGCTCAAGAGAAGATCAAATTCGATTGTGTTAAGCAGAGAGCGGACGAGGTGAAATCACATTTTGAAATGAACGAGGGGTTGGGGATTAGGAAAATAAAAGATCCCAGGGAATCTGACCAAGAACAAATGGTAATCCCGTTGAAAGTCAAAGGAGATGTGTTATCCTTATGTAAGGAGAGTGCAGGTAGACTTCTAAGTACGAAGAAAAAGTCAGGTTATAAATTCTTGAATCGTTATTGTTGGCCAAAAACCGTAAACGAAATTAAAAAGTTATACGAGAGATGGAAAAGAGATCAACGTTCTAAAGGTTTAAAATTCATACCTAAATTGGATTTAATTAGGCGCATCAGGCAATTTCGAGAATTATTAGTAGAAACGGGGACTAAAACTCGTGAGGTTAAGAAGAATAGGGGTGTCTTCCAGATTGATCCGGGAGAAAACTATTCGAGTACGCACGACTTAGATTTAGGCGCTAGGAGGCAAGACAATTCGAAAAATGTTTCTCCTAAGATATTTGGGTTGTTGTATTTAAACAACGCGAAAAGGGTTTCCAATTATTGGAGTAATCCTATGGGACAGAGAGGAGTTGCATTAAACCGCATAAGAGGAGTAAAAATGAAAGTGAAACTATCTAGCAGAAAATCAGCGCAGAGTACCAGTAAATATTGGGTAAGGTTGATCCGAAACAACGCCGTGAATAGTCCAAGATTGATCTACTGGTCATTGATGCGGCAACCTTATCATTATACAATCAGGCACCGTCCGGGGAAAGAAATAGTGCATGTTGATTGCTTAAGTAGGGTTGAATAAATTTAGGGAAATTGTATATAATTCTCAAAAAAAGGTGCTTGCATCATAAGGTATAAATAATTTACATTTTGTATATATTGTTGTAATTGTCATAATAATGTTCCTGGAAAAGTGTGTAAATTTATATGTGTTTAGTACAAAAGAAAAAATGAATAATGAATCTCTGTGGTGAACGAATTTTGAGTGTAACACTGATTTCACTATAGATTTTCCAGCTACGTGAAAAATCTCTCTTGGAGGGGGGATTGCTGTAAGAACTTTACTAATTACCCCTAAAGACTATTTATTCACGAACTATTAATTCGGGAGAAGATCCCCCTAGGGTCTTCTGAACTTTCCCACGCTAAGAGGAATCTCATAAACTCATCGTTCATCTTTGAACAAAGCTATGGTGCCGTCAAGTCTGCAAATATGAATGGAACTGGCAGTACAATTTCGTTCCGGCGCTAACGTAACATTCCATTGAATTGCACAGAGAGCAGGTGTTTCCGCCGTCCAGTAAGTGATCGGTGGCAACAGCTGAGGGGGAGAAAAGACGATTTCTCCTAGGACGGCGAGCTTCAGCCGTCGAGAAATAGGCGGTGGCATCGGCTAAGAGGGAAAAAGCTAGTTTTCCCTAGGACCGGGAGTTTCAGCCTTGGAGAGAAGCGAGGTGGCAACGGGGAGAAGCAGTTAGGAAGCGAGAGAGCGAGGACGCTGGCGGAGAGGTCTTGCTGGACCGAGTGGGGAATGAGCGAAGCGAGGAGATGAGATAGATGGTCATCCGACCAGTCTTTTCTCCGATTGAAGCACTATATCTGTGGAAGCAGCCAGTTGATGGAACTTTTTATCCTGTAAAATTGACGCGAACCAAAACCAATATTGTTTAACTTGTAAATATTAATAATATAATCGAGACTAAATAAAGGACTTAGATTTTGATAACTTACGCTACCATAGACTCTTGTCCAGTGATATCTAAGTCCCTACAACAGAAATAATCTATGTGCTACATTTTCAAAAAATAAATTCAAACTGGAAGAAGCAACGGAACATTAAAAATCCTTTTAAAGCAACTCAGTGTAACCTGAGTTATAGGAAAGACAACATTCCAGTGCTAGAAAAACAACAATATGTGTTTTTCCAGCACTACCTTTGTTTATTCACTTTGAATAACATATGGCGTCACTGGGTTTTTTAAACGATTTTTTATGTTTCCGTTGCTTCCTCTAGTTTGAACTTAGTTTTTGAAATTGTAGCATATAGATTATTTTCCTACCGATTTGTTTTTTTTAGAAAATTTCACCCCTTATGATGGTTTAGAAGATTAAACTGAAATGTAAGAGTTTTACTTTATACAGGTGTATTTATTTTTACATCATCTTTAAATTTATGAATAAAGTATACGTTGGATAGCAAGTACATTTTCGTTTAGCATAATATATTTCAAAATTTCCGGAAAATGTTACAAAGTGCAGTCCGATTAACTATTACTGTTACGTATTTCGATTAGTAAAGTAAGTTATTGAGCTGAAAGATCAAAATTTTATAACCATTGCTATAGGATGTGTAACGAATATCGGTAAAAAGATGAAATAAATTTAGTGCCATTACCAGTAGCCTTCAAACGTTCTCGAGAATTTTGGATATAATTCAAAGATACTTTGTTAAAAATCAATATTTTTTTTGGTTATTGTTACAGTCAGTTTCATAAATATTTCTACCGTAAAACTAATAAACACTGTATATTTTCTATAGATTAATTTTCTGTATCATATTACATGCAGTGCTCTTTTGTAGCGATAAAATTAACCTAATTACTCACGAACGGTTTCTTAAAACTGACAATTAATAACGAACTAGCAGGGATGACCGAGCTAAGGTCGGTCAAAATTAGCCTTGTGTTCAATTCGATATTTTATTCTCACTGTATCATTCTTGTTGTTTAGATACACATGGCTTGGTCCTGAGACATTGTGACCCAAAATGACCCACTAACCGATTTTGTTTTTCGAACATGCGACCTAGTCAATGCTCCTCTTGAACCCGAAAACGATAGAATACAAAATTTAGTCAAAATCGTTAAAGTCGTTTTATAGATAAAATTATCTTGACCCACGGTCACCCAAAAGGGACCCACTACTCTAAATTCAACCAACATATGACCTATCCCAATGGTCTTCTCATGCCCAGAAACTATATAACATAAACTTTTGTCAAAATAGTTTGAGTTGTTTTTTAGATACAAATATCTTGACCCACAGTTACCCGAAAATGACCCACTAATCGAATTTTCACGAACATGCGAATTAGCCCAATGGTCTTCTGATGCCCGTAAACGGTATAATACAAAATATTGTCAAAATGTTTTGAGCCGTTTTTTAGATACAATCAGCTTGACCCACAGTGACCCAAAAATGTCCCAGTAATCGAATTTTCTTGAACATTTTGATTCGAATTTTCTTGAAAATGTGAAAAATATATACTTTACAACAAACCGTTTTAAAAATAAAGGTTGGTTTGTTGGTTGTATTTATGACGGCCAATTATCTGCACGAGGGATATAGGCCCAGGGGGGGAGTGCCCTTCGTGGGGGTCTTTCTAAGGGAACCTAACCCGTATTAACGCTTGGAAATCCAAGGTTCGAAGAAAACCACGAAAACTCCGAACGATTAGGCCGACGGGCGCGATTGGGATTGAACCCAGCACCTCCCGTCTACCAGATTCGAGAGCAGAACCTCTCAGCCACTGGTGGGACTTTTAAAAAATAAAGGACAAAACAGATAAGCGTGATATACTCACCGATTTAATTTTTTTTTTCTCTTTAGCTCATATTCTGCCAGTGTTGTCATCATTCTTTTATATAGATCATCAGAAAAATCGGAGGATTAAAAAGCATGTTGAGTGCTGAAGTGACACGGTAACACACTTGTCTATCGCTGTGTTTTATAAAGAAAAGCGGGGAACTGGGCACAATTATATTTGATAAATGAATCGTGGATTGTACTGAATCAACCCGAGGAATGCATATTTAGCCTGCAGCGATGAAAGAAAAAGAGTGAAAAGATCGATGAATGTGCCCAGTGAAAATGACGTTGTGATATCATGCTATTTTGAAATTACTCCAATAATCTATACGATTTTTTCCCTTCTTCTTTTAATAGTAAAAGAAAACGTAAACATATTCATGTGCTTGTTAGATTAAAAATCTATGTTCAAGTCAATAGAAAGTAACATAATTTAGACAAATTGTTTTATTTTAAATATACTAGGGGGCTCTGCCCCCTTCGAGCTACGCTCGTCAACCCCCGTTCAGAGACAGCAGACTCTAACAGCACGCTAATTTTATCGGCTTTAAAAATATTCTGAAGATTGAATTATAATTTGAATCTGACGTAATTTTCACCAAACTTTTCTTTCTCTTTTTAATATTCACGTAAAAAAAAAAAAAAAAAAAAAAAAAAAAAAAAAACTTTTGTTACAAATGAAAAATTGTGATCATCTTAAAGTATCAAATAAATGTCTCGCGCAATTTTTTAATTTAAACTGTTTTGCAATGTTATTTTTTGTTCATTTTAGGTAATAAGTGTAATGTGACGTATATTCTCCTATTTAAGACTTCTAACGCATGTTAATGAATTTATTATTTTACAATATTCTTCCTCTTTTAAAATTTGCATGTGAATATAGTTTTTATGACGTAATTTTCAATGAGTTCCTGATTTTTATATTTTCTGTTTATAATAGTCACGTGTAAAATAATTTTTTAATTTGAAGCAAACATTATTGTTTGCGCTGTTTATACAGTTGGCAACAGTTTAAATTAATACAATTTTCTAAAATGTGTAAAAAATATCTCTCGAAATGCTGAAAATTTGAATTTAAAATAGAAATAAATGAGTCAAATTAAGAAAAAACTAAATGCATTCTGGACACCGGGAAATTCTGACGCATAAAATGATCTAAAAATGACTAAATTCCTATGTACAGTTTTTGCTCCTATAAAACTTTTTTAATGGAACGATTTTGTGTAACTTTGGCATTAAATATCTCTTAAAATAATTCTTCTATTTGAAAACTGTCTGCATCAGCGTGTTTATCAAACATTTCTCTATATTATTACCAATTTTCACATTTTTGTATGCAATAGTTTTTTTTTAATATTAACGAAGAAAGGCCATGATTAAGCATTCAAATTGGATGCCGATCTGCCGGGAATATCTACGCAGATTTTCATTGGTCCATTTCCAAATCAAAACTTTTTTTATACATAGAAGGATATGTATTGTAGATTATTATAGAAAGTTATACAGAGTATATACCTGGTGTCCCAAAAATGACTGATAGATTTTAAAATTCAATAACTTGCAAACGGTGACAGATATTTAAAAAATTCTTGCAGGAGTGTTATGTAAGATGTCAGGAGTTTTTATGCTGTGATTCTCAGTTTTAGTTACAACTAGCATCGATAGATGGCGTTGCAAGTAATAACCGCTAAATCCAGGATCGATTTTTCGGCCTCTTTCTTCTTCCATGCAAAAAAGAAAACTAAAATGTAATGAATGAATCCCGAAGTACCAAAAATCGGCCCAGGACAGAGCACCTATCATTTTCAGCGCCATCTATTGTTCGAAACTCTAATTAAAATCAATAATCACTTTAAAAATCTCCTGACATCATACATAAACATCCTGCAAGAATTTTTTAAATATCTGTCACCGTTTGCAAATTATTGAATTTTAAAATCCATCAGTCATATTTGGGTCACCCGGTATATGTGTGTATGTGTGTGTCTTACGTCTGTCATCTGCGATAACATGCATTAAAAAGACTGTTTTGATATAAGACATTACAGGTGTCAGATAATTGAAGTTTAAATTATTATTATAAACAACTATGTCATACCTTTTAATTAACTAAAAGTTAAAAAGACTGAACGTCTCCAAATTATATTTTGAAAAAAATACACATCATTGAAATTTGATGTCTGTTACGATCCCAAATTTTTATAAAAATGTACTTGTTATTTTTTTTTCCTACGCTACTACGATATAGTTCCGGGTTGAACCAATTTTTGGTAATGCAGTAACAGTAAACGAAAGATTGTGAAATCTCGTTTTAACACATCGTCTGATAAGCTCCATGTTTAATAAAGAAAACACAACTATTTTGGTCAAATTCGATTTTATTCATCAACATAGTCTCCTTTAAGAGCGATACAATCATTCCAGCGCCCCTTAACATTTCAATACATTTCTTGAAGAACGAATTATCTTTGGCCTCAAAATAGGCGTTTGTTTCGGCGACTACCTCCTCATTCGAGCCAAATATCTTGCCGGCGAGCATTTTTTTTCAGGTGTGCGAACAGGTAAAAGTCGCTGGGAGCCAAATCTGGAGAATACAGTGGGTGCGGACGCAATTCGAAGTGTAATTCGTGCAATTTTGTCGTCGTAGCCAAAGATCTGAGAAAGGTGCAGGGGAGAGGGACGCGGCACCCACTTCGAAAACAGATTTCTCATAAACAAATGTTCTCACAAAATAAAGCCTACACGTTCTTTTGATATGTTTGCAGTGTTCGCTATCTCTTCCAACTTCACTTTACGGTTTTCTAAAACGATTTTGTGGACTTTTTTTATGTTTTCCGGTATAACCACCTCTTTTGCGCATTGCGCATCATCGCATCTCCATTGCGCATCATCGATGTTTGTACAACCACGTTTAAATTCAACAATCCAGTCAATAATGGTCGATTTTCCTGGTGCAAAGTCCGGAAAACATTTATCAAGCCAAGCTTTTGTTTCCACGGTGTTTTCCCCCATCAAATAGCAGTGTTTTATCAAAACATGAAATTCTCTTTTTCCTATTGTTATGAAAATACAAAAAGTTGTTTCACTAAAACCATTGTAACTTTTGAAGCAACCGTCGAGATCGTCATAAAATGTTTACAGCTACCTTTTTAAGGTTAGTACTTACTAAACAGAATATTAATTCTGTATTTGTGGTACCATCTATGTGGCAGACCGGGAACTTATCAGCCGATGTGTTAACATTTGAAATTGTTCCCGGTTAAAATATGTTGGAACGAAATCGCATTATCTTGTGATTACCGCTAACGCAGCACTCAAAATTTGTTTCAATTTAGGAGAAAATTTTTGTGACTGTAGGAAAAATGAATTCTGTGTTAACTCATATTAAATACTCACAAATACACAAAATAACAAAACTGCAGTGCACTGTTTTTTATTAAATAATATCACAAGAGCCGCTCATGGTCTCTCACAACAAAACATTCTATGAACTCGCATAAACAAACGCAGACGATCAAAGTTATTGCCAAAAATGCAAAGCATAAAAACGACCGAACATACCGGCCCCCGTTGAGTGATTTTCATTCAACCACAATTATAATACATTATTACACTTTGAATTTTAAACAAATAATACAGCATGTACTAGTAAACAATAAATTGACAAATTACAAAAGATAATCATTTTTCCATAGGTAACAGACAAATTTTTGAAATTGGTCTCTTGAAAACACCTCGTTGTTTTGATGTTTACTACTCTAAAATTCTGCACGCATTATGTAATGATGTTCACTCATGACATCTAACACTCAAATTAAATTTTTAAATGCTGCAAGAATTTATTTCTTTTTCTCATATTTTACTTTAAAAATAACTCAGAAATACTTTATTTTAAAGTATTTAAAGGTTAACACACTCGATTTTATCAAAATAAACTCAAACCTTCTGGATAAAATAAATGTCATTTAAATAACGCAAATAATATATATCTCATATGAATAATCTCTCTATATAAATAATATAACTCAAATTATATATACACTCTCAATACACATTTCGTATGAATATTTTCTTTGATAAACACATAATACATTCAATCAAGCAGAAATTAGCTTAATTTCATATGTACACTCATAAATCTTATAAAACCTATTGCATGAAAATATAAAAACTTTATACAATATTTATAACATGAAACATGCAACAATTATGAATTGTTTTTCTACTTATTGCACGACCATTTAAAGGCCAAAACTTCTGCCTTAACTGAAAAAGTAAAGCTTGTGGACCTAAATGTAAATACCGTTTATGAAAGTATTCTACTAGCATTTGAGTAAGTTTACTTTTATTATGTAGTAAAATTGGAAATTTTTGGTTGGCATTTAAGTTGCTGTTCGCTAATCTACCTCCTACTCTTAGAAGACCTTCTTTATCAAGAAATGGATGTAAGTTTTTTAACTGACTATCATGATTAATATTACCTGATTTTTGCAAGGATTTTATTTCCTTGTCAAAAAACTCACGTTGAACACTTTTTAACAAAAAAACTTTCTGCTTTGTTGAGCTCTTCGAGGTCCAGAGGACCCTCCTTTTTTTCTTTTTTACAATTACTATGGAACCTGAAAATAAATCCTAAAATACGAATTATTTTACAATAGTTATTACTTAAATCAATTATATCATGCACAAAAGAATTAACAGAAACTGTAAAAACAGATATGCTTTTAAAGTCACTTATATTAATATTTTTCAGTTCATTTGAAAAGTCATTGGAATTAACTGCTACAGGAATATTTGTATTTGGATAGTCTTTTTCCTTTAGGAACAATGGACCACTCCACTATAACTCATTTGATAATAGTTTATCAGGATTAGCTCCTCTTGTTAGAAGGTCAGCAGGGTTATGCTGAGATGGAACATGTCGCCACTGCATCCCTTGAGATAGTTCTTGTATTGTAGAAATCCTATTCGCAACAAAAGTTTTTAGAACGTATGGTTCTTTTTTAATCCAGGATAATACTATCATGGAATCGGACCACAAGAAGATTTTGTTTACACTAATTTTGAGCGAAGAAATCACTCGTTTCATAAGCTTTGTCAATAAAACTGCTGCACAAAGCTCAAGTTTTGGAACAGTTAATTGCTTTAAGGGAGAAACTCTAGATTTACTTGTCACTAATTTTACAGACACTTGACCTGATTCTGTCATTGATTTGCAGTAAATTACCGCACCATAGGCTGCTTCAGATGCGTCGCTGAAACCATGTAACTCGATCATAATTGCATCTTTCAATAAAATACACCTACTAATCTCAAATTTATTAATTAATTGTAGGGTATCAGAAAACTCTCTCCATTCCTTAGCCTCTTTCTCGGTTAGCCAATCATCCCAATTTAATTGTAATAACCATAACTTCTGCATAAATATTTTTGCTTTAATTATAACAGGAGATACTAAACCTAAGGGATCGAATATACTTGATATAGTTGATAACACTTGTCTCTTAGTGACATTTACATCATTATGAATTTTAACATTGAAACTTAAACAATCTTTCTTCGATTTCCACAAAACACCTAACGCTTTAGATTCTTCTGAATCACCAAAGGGGTATATTTCGTCATTTGTTTGACAAAGTTGTGGAGCATTACTGCACCATTTATGTAATAACATTCCTGCACTGTTTAAAATTTCTATTAATTGATTTTGGAGTTCCAATGCAGAACTTAAAGAATCAGCTCCAGATAGAATATCATCCATATACATGTCTTCTCTCAGTACGGGTGCTGCTAAAGGAAACTTGCTTCCTTCATCCTTAGACAATTGAAGTAGTGTTCTCATGGCCAAAAAAGGTGCGCTAACAGTACCATAAGTAACTGTCGTTAATTCAAAAATTTTAATTGGCTCGTTAAGACCTTCCTTCCATAAGACTTTTTGCAGCTTCCTCTGATCTGGATGAATAGAGATTGCTCTATACATTTTTTGAATGTCTGTAGTGAAAGCGACGATATATTTTCTAAATCTCAACATAATTGAGAATAAATCATCTTGTATTACACCTCCGTTGTATTGAATAGAATTAAGTGAGTTTCCCTTAGTTGTTAAGGAAGACGCGTTAAATACAACTCTCAAAGGCGTTGATATACTTTTTTCTATTCCTCTATACACTCCAAGATGGGGAATGTAATAGGATCCACTTTCTTCCTCGCTTTCGTTAACTTCAACCATATGGCCTAACTGTTGATATTCTTTTAAGAAATCTGAATATAATCTTAAGTACTCAGGATCTTTTGCTAGACGATTCCATAAAGAATTTAATTTTTTCGTAGCGATTTGTTTTGAGTTTCCTAAAATAGCTGGATCCTCTTTTAAGGGCATTTTAACAATATATTTACCTCTTTTGTCTCGTGTATAATTTTCTACGAAATGTTTCTCACAAATTAAAGTCTCTTTACTTTTTGGTTTTTCAACCTCGATATTTTCTATCTCCCAGAATTTTCTAAGAGTCTTGTCTAGGTTGGTTTCTTTCTTAATAAACCCACAATGAACTTTGTTTTCATTCTCTGTCAGAAAACTTCCCGATACAACAAAACCGAAAACTGTGTCTTACAAAATAAGATCAGAATTATTAACACGAATTATTAACACGAAGGCAGCAGGAATGAAATTTCCATTTGAATTATATATAAGTAGAATTGGGTATTTCCAGAAAATGCTGTCGTTTATTGAGAAATAACCAATATTGTGAACGTCGCACAAACCGATGGCACGCTCATGCATTTTTGGCTTAAAATTAAATCGTTTGGCGATAAAATGAAATCCCAAAAACCATACAATATGTAACTCACAAGTATCGTTATTTTTATAATTACATCTGCTAATTTCTTCTGTATGTCACATGATGGTCGAGTTGAATAAAAATAAAAGGTAAATTTAAAAGAAATCAAAAACAAAAACAAAATTGTCACTCAGATATTATTTTATAAAATTTTCTGATGCATTTTATTTAACCGGACGCAAGAGATAAATTGCCAAATATAGTTTAAAACTGCAATCTTTCATATTGAATAAATTTTTAAGCATTACGAACATTCTCTTTCATGTTTAAATTCGATATTTTCGTTTTCCAATATTACCACTCGTCAATTTTTTTTAATTTTCTCTCTTCTTTTCTTTTTTTCTCCTTTTAAATAAAATTAGTAACAGTTTTTTTCCGCGATGTACAGCCATTTCAATTCATTTATCAAAAAAATCATCTCCAATAAAATAATGGTAACCCTTTCGCCCAAAATAACGGAACTTTCCGTCATAATTCTGTAACTAACCTACGTAGAACAATGTGTTATAGCTTAAAACCTTCCCTGAAACAATACCTATCTAACAGTATAAGTTACATCAAAATTCATGCAGTAGAATTCGAAATCTAGGCGTTCGGAAGGAAATTTTCGTTTGGATTTTATACATATAATAGATAGAATAGATAGAATAGATAATAGATTATGTGTATTGAACTATCTCAAAGTTTAAAACAGATCGCATTGTTAGATTTCCTAATTTTAACAATATCGCGTTATGTTAGTTCCACATTCCACCACCAGGGAGCGCACTCTATTCTTAACGAAAGCGTATCTGAACGAAACTCCTTCATGCAACCTTTCCGTAGGTACATGAATCGGGAGGGTGGCGATCTTAACCAGTAATTTAAGATAATTGCTGAAATTACTACGAAAAATATTTTAAAGGGGCTCTACGCGGGCTCCTAGTAGAGTTAGAGGAAATCGGAAGACGGCAAAATAATCGCGGGGAAAAGTTTGCTTGGGTGCTTCGGAGCTACTTTTGGCGCGAGATCTAAGCTCTACGACCAATAGGAGCCCAGATATTTAAGGAAATATGAAGTAACAAAGTCCAAAATAATAGAATTTTCCGTAATAATTCTATAACTAATCTAGGTAGAATGAAGTGTTATAGCTTAAAACCTTCCCTGGAACGATACCTATCTAACGGTATAAGTTCCGTAAAAATCCATGCGGTAGAACTCGAAATCTCGGCGTTCGGAACGAAATTTCCGTTTGGATTTTATATATATAATAGATAGATAATAGACTAGCAGGCTATGCCCGCTGCGCTGGTCAATATTTCCAAATGAACCTTGGATTAAACTAAATGGTGAATTTGAACTTGTATTTTAAACAATATGGATCTTCAGCTTGACCTTGCACATTACTGAAAACGATGCGAACGCCATTGCGATATAATGTTATTTTAAGCGTTGGACAAAATTTAGCAATTAAGAAGTAATTGTTTTAGTTGATTATAAACAGCGCACTTATGGTCGGGTAATGGGACCGCTAGGACAACAGGAATTAATGCCTCTGTAACTAATCAACATATAATGAAATCGTATATACTAACACCATTCCTAAAAGTCGTGCAACAGGGCCACTTGTAACAAAATATGTTCTGTAGATTTTTTTAAAAAGGCTAAACTTTCATAATCAGGTTCACTTAATTTTTGAACTTTTACTGTTGCTCTATAACTAAGTACCCTTGAACAATATGTATACACTAAAACCTTTCCAAAATTATTACCTAACTAATTGTGGTATATCCTACGAAAGTATTATAAACAATCGGAATGAAATACATATTTCTGTTGTAAATATATAGTAGATGATGATGATGAGATTTTGTGTAATAGAATTCATAGTAAAGTTTTCGCTTCAAACAAAAACGATGCTTCCAACATTAAAGCTAATACACCAATATGTGAAGTATCCGATTACGGAAGGTTAACTTGAAATCTCATGAGCAACTACTCAAAGGAAAGTGAATATGTGGCTTTTGTGATACTTTTATGTCAGCCGGGCGCAGGTAATAAATCAATAAAGATTGTTTTCATAGCATATTCTTATTTTATTATTTTCATTTAAAACATAAACCTTTCGCTCATTTAATTTAAAATGCATGCCTTATACTAATTTCATTTAAAAAACTGAAAAGATAAACAATAACAGGAAATAATGCCATAATTAAAAGCAAAAAAATATTTTTAATTTACATACGCAAAATGTAACTACTGCTACTGGGAATTTTAAAAATGCTATCAGCGAGATGTGCGTACGGTTGTTATAAATGTACCCATTTTTTCTTCTTATCGAGGAGCAATTTATAAATCGCACAATATTATTCCAATTCCAATTTCTTTCATTGAGGAACCTATGACCGGAAAAAATGGAAAAAGACTCTTGTAGATTCTTCGGATGACGGCATCTGACGCCATAAACCGAGTTTATATATATATGAAAATAATTTTTAAGTCGTTACAAACATTGCTTTCATACTTAAATATTTTCATTGGTACTACTTGTTATCCCGTCGACCAATTTCGCCAAATTATATAAATCGCCAAACCATTCGCCAAATTATATAAATTGATATAATCTTTATTTTAAATAACGAAATAACAAATAAATTAGTATAACATTAATAAAAATACAAATAAAACGTCGAAATTAAAATCACTTGATGACGTAAACACGTGTAGTTTGTTTAACTTCAAGTGAATTTGATATTTACGATCAACCATTATTGGCATTTAATCTTATAGTTTGACGATAGATTTTTGGTCGGCGGAATATCTAAGTAGTACCTTTTCCATTTTTGTTTTATAACGCTAAATTCTCAGTAATTTTTTCCCTTTTATTTTACATAAAATCACTATTTTTTAAAAAAATTAAGATGCTTGCATTTTTATTTCAAACTCGGATGTAATGATAGATATTTTGAGGTTTAGATGCCAAAGACACCGCCAAATTAGAAAAATATGAAATGTGTCATGAACTGTTGGACTTATAAAAATTTATTTGGTAGCATTCGATTCAGCATACAAAACTACATTAAAATATGCTATCATTTGACGCATAATTTTGATATTCGATTTTTTTATCCTCCCCGTGCAAAAACCATTAGGGGTGACACTTTAGAAAATCCTTTCTTAGCAGAAGTTTATGTCATAAGAAGTATTTTTACCACGATTTTCAAGATTTTAGGTTCAGTAGTTTGCGCTGTGCGTTAATTAGTCCCCTAATCCAGACTTTATTTTATATACTATATTAGATATGCGATTTTGCGGTGAATCGATGACCGAAAATTAGTCCAATATCATTTGAAATATTACATAACAGAGGAGAAAGTACGAAGAAAGACGAAGAAGAAATGACGAATTACAAAAGACTTGTAATTTTTTTTTTTTCAAAATGTTGAATTTTTCCATAGTAATAACGTATTAAAACATAAATTTCCTTAAAAATTATCTTTATTTCCTAGATTTCGAATCTGTGAATTTTCCTATAAATGAAATTGGCGATATGACTTGAGAAAATAGATAATATTTGCATAAATAAAATGGGTAATATTCGTTGATCTGAGTTCGAGTTTATAAATATCACATGCTTTCGGAATTACGGCGAAAAACATTTTAAAAAGTATGAAATTATTTAACAGTATGTATGTGTGGCAGAAATTCACACTGAAATTTAAGTATTCGAAACCATTTTTAAAATATTAACTGATATCTATATAAGTTACAATTGAATATGAAAATGTACTCAAAAAATGATCTCTTTCACCTAAAAAAACACCATTTGTGAGAACACCCTCAAGCTAATGTCACGCTTATGCATTTTTGGCTTAAAATCACATTGTTTGGCGACAAAAGAAAATAAAAAATTGTAAAGAAACAAATAGTAATTACACATGTGACTCACAATTACATCTGCTTGTTTCTTCTATAAGTCACGTGATGGGACAATTAGATATAAAAAAAAGAAAAGAACAGAACAGAAAGAAAACATCGTTAAAATTTCATCTAATCAAATTTTCAGATTCGTTTCCACATCTAACGCAAGCGATAAAGAGCCAAATATTGCGTATCAAGTGTAATATTTCTTATTAAATTAATTTTTAAGCATTACAAATGTTTCTTTCAGGTTTTGATTAAATGTTTCCGTTTTTTAATATTATCACTCATTAAAACGGATTTTCTTCTTCTTTTTTTCTTTTTTTTTTTCATTTAAATAAAATTAGTAACAGTTTTTCTTTTATTTTTCGAGGTTTAATAGCCGTTTCAATTTTTTTTTTTATCAACGATGAATTTCGCCAAGAAATAAAATGGTAACCTTATCGCCCAAAATAACAGAATTTTCCGTCATAATTCTAAAACTAATATAGGTAGAATAATGTGTTATAAATTAAAACCTTCCCTGAAACAATACCTATCTAACGGTATAGGTTCCGTAAAAATCCATGCAGTAGAACACGAAATCTAGGCGTTCGGAACGAAATTTCCGTTTGGATTTTATATATATAATAGAATAGATAATAGATTTTATATATATATAATAGAATAGATAATAGATTATGTGTTATGAACTATCTCAAAGTTTAAAACAGATCGCATTGTTAGATTTCCTAATTTTAACAATATCGCGTTATGTTAGTTCCACATTCCACCACCAGGGAGCGCACTCTATTCTTAACGAAAGCGTATCTGAACGAAACTCCTTCATGCAACCTTTCCGTAGATACATGAATCGGGAGGGTGGCGGTCTTAACCAATAATTTAAGATAATTGCTGAAATTACTACGAAAAATATTTTAAAGGGGCTTTTCGCGGGCATCTAATAGAGTTAGAGGAAATCAGAAGACGTCAAAATAATCGCGGGGAAAAGTTTGCTTGGGTGCTTCGGAGCTACTTTTGGCGCGAGATCTAAGCTCTACGACCAATAGGAGCCCAGATATTTAAGGAAATATGAAGTAACAAAGTCCAAAATAATAGAATTTTCCGTAATAATTCTTAACTAATCTAGGTAGAATGATGTGTTATAGCTTAAAACCTTCCCTGGAATGATACCTATCTAACGGCATAAGTTCCGTAAAAATCCATGCGGTAGAACTCGAAATCTCGGCGTTCGGAACGAAATTTCCGTTTGGATTATCTATTTATATAAAATCTAAGTCTCTGTGTGTCCCTCACGATTTAGGTAGGACCGCCTCATTGAGATGAGTAATTGTGAAAATATACTAATGCAGGGTTACCACAGTAGCGCCAAATGTTAGCCAACTTTGTGACAGCTGGCTAATTTGGCGAAATTCCCATTTAAAACCATTAATCTTTCATAAAAGTGGTCTCCGAAATTTAATTTAAACTCAGCTTTTTTAAGATATTTTTTCAAAATCTATGAGTGAGAATTTAAAGTACATCTTTACATCTTCCTCCCGATGCTACTAATAAAATAACCGCCAATAGCCGACGCTGTACTGTGTGAGCTCCTAACTGTGCGATTTTAATGTGCTTTAGGTACTTTTCCAGTATAGGTGCCTTGGCGAAAAAGGAAATTCGGCAACTTATTTTCCGGGAACCTATCCACTGTTTCATTTTATATACACACGCATTTTTTTTCGATATTTATGCGATTTATTTAACACAAAAAAGCCGTTTCTCTAATTTTATGCAGAGACAGATGTAATTTGTACATAAAAACATGAATAATATACATATAAAATAAACATATAAAACAAACAAAAACGCTCATCAAGTTTGTTTTCATAGCTGTTTATATGATTTGACAACAAATCTCGATATTTTCCCGTTATACGACCATGCCAAAATGTATGCTAAAGTGCCAATTATTTCAAAATGTTGAAAGATATTTGTAATTTTATGCTAGCAGTTTAATATGAGTTTTATTTTATTGCTTTATTTTATAACACTTATTTGTTCACTTATTTTAAGTATATATTTGTGATTTAATGAAATAGTTCGTAAAAGTCTGGAATTTTCAAATGTTATATTTTTTAAATGCTCACTTTAGTATCGACATGTTTTTTCTTTTACTTTTCAAATGCTTCAATTCACGTGATTTTCATTTTGCGCTCACTATTATGCTTGGCGACAATGGTATCCGTATAACGGGAAAGTACCCAAATCTCACTTTCTGATGCCCAAATTACACCAAGCTTTAAAAAAAAAAAAAAAAACGCCAAAGCCCCTACAGTGGAAAAGTACCAAACTGTCTATTGTTTTGCGCTAGCTGTGTTATAGTTTGTGCTATATGCAAGTGGGTTGGAGCGAAGAGTTTAAATATTAAATATTAAAGTTTCGGCACAGATGTCATATATTGGCGCGATGTTTTTCTGACGCCAATGCCATATACACAACTGGTACTTAACTGGCGCAAAAGTGTCGTTATTTTGCTTGATATGGTAACCCGGATGTTGTTGTTTATGCTGTTGATGTTTTCGCCAAATTGGCGTATATGACAACTGTGCCAAAGTTTCTATAAAGCAGTATAGGACTAAAAAAATTTAAGAATAAAATAAATTCAAAATAAGACTAAAGAAGAAAGATAAATCATGCGTTAAGCATAGAATATGAAACACTTTCCAACACATCCTGAATGCTTTAACAAAACTTCGTTATTTGAGGAAATCAGGTAAATAAGATAACTAAGTAAACATTTTAGAAGACGCATAAAATATTTTAAAAATTGATTTCAGCAGTTACCGTCCATATCCAATAGTATCGTTATTACATGCCACTATTTAGCCAAAATTTAATTTAAACTACTCTTAAAACTACTGAAATCACATTTCCAGATATTATCATCCATAGACGGTTATGTATCCAATTCTTTGCGTGACCCTGTATATCATTTTATCTATATTCTACAAACATTTCTTAGTAAACTAAATTCAGTTCAGCGTAAAAAGGCATAACTCCTTTAAAAACCACCTTTAAGCAATTTACTCTCATACTCAGTAACCCTTACGAATTCTTTTGTGTAGCCTTGCATATGAACTGTAGCATTTATACATACAGTATAGTATGCATAAATGCAGTGAAACATAAAAGCGCATATCATAATTAAAAATGCATTTCTAGCAATCATTGCTTATGTACAATACTTCGGAGAAAAGTTTCTTGGCGAGAAAGAAGTTTGCCAACGTATTTTCTGACAACCTATTTACTGCTTCATACTCACAAGCAATTTTTCCATATGTATGCAATTTATTTAATATAAAAAAAGCTATTTACCCATTTTTATAAAGAAGCAGTAGTAATTTTGGCAGATGTCATATACGCATCGGGGTTGGCATGTTTTTTCTCTGACGCCAATTTGCGCTGAAATGTCGCTTTCGAATACCAGTTCCTTATACATTTTTAAATTATTTGCTATTATTTTGAAAAGGAAATATCTATAAATAAATAAAAGTTTGATTAATAATTATAGAACAAAACAGTTTACATAATTAAAAACAGAAAATAAAAGTAAATAAACAATTTATTAATAAATAAAAAACAATAGCCGGGTTACCATAGCAGGCAAAATAACACCATATTGGCGCTTGTTAGGTATCACGGTTCATATATGAAATCTGTGTGTAATTTGTATATAAAAAAATATTATATATATTTAGAAACTATTTTTTCTATGTATATAAGTGCATATATAAACAAAAATAAAAGTCCATTAGATTTGTTTTCATAGCTGTTTATATATTTTGGCAACATATCTCACTTTCTGATGCCCGAATTGCGTCAAGCTTTTTTTTTAAATGCTCTATAATGGGAAAGTACCTAAATAAATAATTAACACAAATAACCAATTATACAAACTAAAACTTTTTATTTCGAGATCAAAGCATGGTTTTTAATTTCAATTAAAAATACATATATCCTTGGATAATTTCAGTTGAAATTAGGTTCACAGCTTAATATCTCATTCCATAAACCTATACAAACACAAGTGATTCATTCATCGTGAAACGTAAAAAATATTAAATCATTCAGGTAATCATACACAAAATAAGTTCTCCAACAGTCAATGGACAATATTCTAATGACGTCATAGTAGGTAAAATGGTGACGGTATCGTTTGCAAAATTAAATCTTTGTGATTTCAAACCATAAACAATGTCTCTTAGTTACATTATTTTATTGTCATATTTATGAGCTCAGAACAAAAGCATATTTTTTCCTTTTTTAGTTATTAAAGACGGAAAAAAAATATAAATGCATGATTTGAAAAATTTAAATAATTTTCGGTACTTCTTAGTTATCCCGTCGACCAAATTACTGTCGCCAAATTGCAAGATTAATTGCCAACAATGGTTGCCATTAATTAATTAATTGTAAGATTAAATGCCAATAATGGCCAATAAAACCATTAATTCGACGTTTTAATTGTATTTTTATTAATGTTTTGCTAATTTATTTGTTCTTTCGTTATTTAAAACAAAAAAAAAATGTCAATGTGTCAATGTGTCAAATGTCAATTTGGCGATTTATATAATTTGGCGAAATTGGTCGACGGGATAACTGAGAAGTACCTAATTTTCTTTCTTAAGAGTAAAAAATAACATCGGGAAGTAACAGCGTGTTTAAGTTAAATAAGTTTACCTGTTTAATTCTGTTGTAATATTCAAAATAACTGTATTTATTAGATTTCAGTAAACAACATCAGGGCCCGATTAAACTTTGAAATTAGAGAAATTGCAATGTCATTTCAGGACATTTCTTTTGGAGAAGCTTTTCGAAATTCCACAAATACACGGAAACTCATCAGTGTTAGAAATATTATTCTTAGGACTGATATAACATGAGAACGGCCTGCAATTTTACACAAGTTTTTGAAAACTACTTTATATCTGAAATTTTACTAAAAACTGGTTACTTTTTTGTTATAGCGGCCCACACTATTAGGATTATGACAAGTTGCAGCCAATTTCGCCAACGTCGTAACCAAGATCGTGAAGCACACACATATAATATCATTTCATGAAATCGTATACGATAATTTAATATTTTTTACCTTACTTCAAGTGTGTAATTTTTTTATTTTTAAGGCTTAACAATCTAAATTGTCCAATATATAAATTAAAAAAAAATGTAAACAAAGATTGAATTGACATGGCCGCAAAAAGCCTCAAATCTGCATAACACTTGGAACCAAACTGTGCAGATTAGTGGTCTTATACTGTACAAAATTTTTCATAAATGTGTTTCGTTCTTAAAATGTGTTATTTTCATCTATCACTGCGGAACAATCGAGAAAACTCATATTCTTGCACATGAGTTGTGTATATCTTTATATCTAAATTTCCGTCATTTTTGACGGGCTACCTTTCTAGTATATATATAATAGACTAGCAGGCTACACCCGCTTCGCTGGTCCATTTTCCAAATGATCATTGATCAAACAAAATTATGAATTCGACCTTGTATTTTAAATTAATATGGACCTTCACCGGGAAAATCTTTCCGCATTTGCTGAATACTATGCGAACGCTATTTAGCTATTATAATATCTTATGGGTTAGGCAAAATTCGGACTATTCAGAAGAAATTCTTTTTACAGTATATATTTAAAGTAGAAGTTGGGAAGAAAATACGGCCGTTGTGATAATCAGAAATGTTAAAATGTTCTCTAGTCACCACACTACTAAAAGGAGAAATAATTACAATGATTGCAGAGAGTGACCACTGAACATTACTTATGTTCGGATTATTCGCTTTCGTTTGATAGTTCTTGAACTCCGGGCTTCTCAGTTTGGTGCTATGTGTGGTTCTGGTAGCTTAAATACAATTTCTCTCTACGTTGCATTATATTTTGTAATACACGTCTTCTAGCAGGTCTACTGCAGTTTTCTATCTTCGGATTACAGCAGAGTAAATACGGTAAAAAAAGTAATAAATTGTTTGCACACAAAAAGTCTTTAACTTTCATTAAAAGAAATGTGAATCACATAAAAGTGGATTTTTAAAAATGAAGTGTTTGAATAAAATTAAAATAATGTCATTTTCATTACCATTTCCTTTTTATATATATACCACTTGCAATTATGTAACTGTTAACCTGCAAAAAAACTCGATAACTCATTATGATAGAAAAATAAACCTCTTGTTTTCATCCAATCAAAATCTTCCTAATCGTCCATAATCGAGTGCACAGCTAAGTTTTACGGCAAACGTTAGAAGTGCTTGCAAACTATATGATTATAAATTTACCAGAGTTAACACACGTAAAACATACATAATTATGCTCCAGACTACATCCCATTAAATAAAGTGAAATTGCTGTTGGCTGAATTATAGATCTTTCGACAAAAATACTCTTTGTAAACGACAAATACAGTCAGTTATACAAAACTTAATAACCTAACACGTTATAATATAACGAAATAATCTTTTTGATGCACCGAAGACCTTTTTTCATTTCTCTAAAGAGTGCAATAACACGGAGAAATAAATACACTTTTTATTTTCAAAATTACATTATTCTTCAGTCTGCTGCCTAAATAAACCTAAAATCGTTAATTTTTTCCTCAGTTTAGCGAATAGGATTGTGCGTCAGAAGAACTTGCTTTATAATGATTTCTATTTTCAATTTTATCTGCATTTCAGGTACTTTTTTTCTTATCTAGGCTAAAATGATAAATCAACAAACATTGTTCCACCAGCCACCATTGGAATTTCAAATTTTTTCCCCAAGTATTTATTTTTTAGTGACAGTAAAATAACTGCAAATAAAAATATATATAATACTAAATCTTCCGTTCTCCGTTTGCTTCATAATGAAAAAACATAAATTTACTAATAGCTAAGTACAAATTTCATGTAATCTTCTACAATCGCGATCACTGTCTGATAGTCACTGTCTGATCACTGATCTGACTCTTTCAAATATAAAAGAAACATCTAAATAGTTCAGTAAATACACTAATTAGCAGGTAACCTGATTACGGAAGATTTATCCAATATGAAAAACCTTAAAAATAATTTGTGGTATTAATAACGCAAAATTGCATAAATTTTCTTAAGAATAATCTTTAGTACTTAACATTTGAAACAGTAGACTTTTCTAAAAGAAAAATTGGCGATATATGTAAAAAAAAAAAAAAAAAAAAAAAAAAAAAAAGAGAGAGAGAGAGAGAGAGGACAATATTTGTTGATCTGAGTTCGAGGTTATAAAAGTCATAAGTTTGGGGAAAAACAAAATAGCATGCATCCATAATAAAGTACGCGAAAACTATTTTAAATATCTGAAATTAAATTATTTATAATATGTGTGTGTGTGTGGGGGGGGGGCAAACGTTTGCATTAAAATTTAAAAATTTGACTCCACATTTATAATATTAACTGCTATTTATGTAATATCATTATTTTTATAATTACATCTGCTAGTTTTTTCTGTAAGAGATACATAATAATAATAATAATAATAATAATAATAATAATTGTTACTCACAAGGAAGGTCTCTTTAAAACTCATAATCAAAATATTTTGAAAAAGAAAATGCTAATAAAATGACTCATGTATGTAAAAAAGATCGGTAAAAATATAGCGGTCGAATCGCAGTAGAAAATCTGTAAAAAAATATTTTTTCGAGTATTTGGCGCGAACAGACGCTCTTTGGCGAACCAATAGGTTTCCTCGCCAAATGCAAGAGATTGAAATGCATTTATAAATTCCTTGTTAAATAAGTAATTAAATGCCTAATGCTCAATGAATTTAAACTTAAACTGTGGATTAGTTTACTATTTTTGCTGTAAGCTTATATAATATATTCAAATTGCGTGTTACTTGTATTGAGCTATTTAATTGTATACGGTGTCACCGGCTGGATAAGTTTTAAGGGTATTTTAATCAAGAATGCTATCATTAAACATTTCGATATTAAATTGTTGTTTCCATGGCAATAAAACTCTCTTGTTGTCTCTGACACTAACAATATCGAAGTCAAGTTGCCAATGCTCAGAATCGGACGTTAATTTGAGTTTGAAACACTTTTAATCCATTTAAATTCCATTGTAAACGGCATAAATACGATCGATAAATTTCATTGTTACATATATAAATGTATATGACAAAACTGCAGTTATAAATATGTATTTATTTAAGTTAAACTTACTTAAACTAACTTCGTATCGAGAGTTGAAAAAGTTTTTCTTAAAGAATATTTATCATAGTATTATTCAAAATTTTATCGTGTCGCCATCCAGCGCTAAATCGCAAAAATGAAATTTTCATTATTTTTTAAGGAATGCTAAATAGAGGTTCTGCCGATTTTTTATGGATATATATATACTTATAAGAAGAATATTCTATAATTTTTCTCAAATAATGCTGAGCATGTGCTTATGGGGAACTTCCTTGATATCATTTTATCAATTTTCAGATGCATTTTTCTTAACCTGATGCAAAAGATAAATCGCCAAATATTATTTCAATTGCAATATTTCAACTGAGTAATTCTTTAAGTATTACGAACATTCTCTTTCATGTTTAAATTAAATATATTCGTTTTTTAATATTATCACTCATTAAAATGGATTTCTTTTTTTTTCTTTTTTAAAGATTTCAAATAAAATTAGTAACAGTTTTTTGTCTTTTATTTTGATTGCCGTTTCAATTTTTTCAACAACAAAAAACTTCGCCAAGAAATAAAATGGTAACCTTATCGTCCAAAATAACAGAACTTTCCGCCATACTTCTATAACTAATCTGGGTAGAATGATGTGTTATAGCTTAAAACCTTCCCTGAAACGATACCTATCTAACGGTATAAGCTCCGTAAAAACCCATGCAGTAGAACTCGAAATCTAGGCGTTCGGAACAAAATTTCCGTTTGGATTTTATATATATAATAGATAATAGAATAGATAATAGATTTTATATATATATAATAGAATAGATAATAGATTATGTGTTATGAACTATCTCAAAGTTTAAAACAGATCGCATTGTTAGATTTCCTAATTTTAACAATATCGCGTTATGTTAGTTTCACATTCCACCACCAGGGAGCGCACTCTATTCTTAACGAAAGCGTATCTGAACGAAACTCCTTCATGCAACCTTTCCGTAGATACATGAATCGGGAGGGTGGCGGTCTTAACCAATAATTTAAGATAATTGCTGAAATTACTACGAAAAATATTTTAAAGGGGTTCTACGCGGGCCCCTGATAGAGTTAGAGGAAATCGGAAGACGGCAAAATAATCGCGGGGAAAAGTTTGCTTGGGTGCTTCGGAGCTACTTTTGGTGCGAGATCTAAGCTCTACCACCAATAGGAGCCCAGATATTTAAGGAAATATGAAGTAACAAAGTCCAAAATAATAGAATTTTCCGTAATAATTCTATAACTAATCTAGGTAGAATGATGTGTTATAGCTTAAAACCTTCCCTGGAACGATACCTATCTAACGGTATAAGTTCCGTAAAACTCCATGCGGTAGAACTCGAAATCTCGGCGTTCGGACGAAATTTCCGTTTGGATTTTATATATACGAGGTGGAACCAGTCGAATTTCGACGAAAGAAAATGTTTACAAAGGAACTCTTGCATCAAATTTATAATGCATAGACAACAATAATTACAATAAATATACATCTTACACTTGTTAGTTTAACTCTCCGAAGATATATTTTAACCTGAGATTAACAAAATACTTTTTCCATAAACCTCAACTGTTAAAATTATTGAAAAATTAAACTTTATTCATATACGTAATCAGTAGCATATTATCAAGATAAGTAATTTTTTACCAAGTTATCAACTGATGCTTGGTATTACGGATTGAAAAATCAGCAAAAATGATTTCACCTTGACATAATCATAGAATTTCCCCCCTTAAATCTAAACCGAATCAATTCATTTTCCACTTTTCACATTCATACTAACCATTTAAAAACATTTTAACGCGAAATAGGTTATTAATAAATATATTTTCAAGCTTGAAGTCATGTTTGTCAACTGTTACAACTTTCCATGTTAAAATCCCCACTCGTGATTTGAGGTCTTAGTATAATCTCTGTACCTGCGCGTAAAAATTCCAGAAATTTGTAACTTTTAGACGTATTCAAGGGGAAATATCTCATTTTATCATATAAAATAATCGTTTTCTTTTAAATATGACGTCATTTTCAGTCGCTGAAATATTTTGTCTATTGTCTCAAACTCAATATCAGCGAAGTGGAAAAATAGTGAAATATAACAGTATCAGCATGGAAATTGTGTCTTTTTTAAAGCGTAACGTCATTTTCTGTTCAAAATTAAAAAAAAAAAATATTTTTAATATTAATGAGAGAATGGCATCAGTAAAAATATAATCAATAAATATAACTAAACCACTTTTAATAGAAATGAAGTACTTCAGTTGCCACAATTAGAAAATTGGTATTAAAAACTATAAAAAAATTAATATTTCAAAAACAAATTGAGATACAGCTTTCAAACAAATTGCATTTAAACGTGCATTTTTTTCTGCATACGACGGTGTAAACATTTAAAATGTGCGAGGTTTAGAAGTTTAAAAATTTGCAGTAGCGGAAATTGCAAAACCGAAATTTCCTTTCAAATTTCAAAGTGTTGCCATTCGCAGAGTGACGTATGCGTTACGCACAGATATGTTTGTCCTTTATAATATAGATAATAGATAGATGAAACAGTGGATAGGTTTACAAGCTAAAATCAAGCTAAATCAAGCCAATATATAAAAGTATATGAATCATGTTCTAAAAATATGTTTAAGAAAAGAAATAAAAACGTGCATTAAAATAAAATATTATTGTATTTAAAAAAGAAAATAAACTATACAAATCGCAAAATCAAAGAATATAAGGAAATGCTACAGAATTCCATGAACGCAAACTCATTTCTACAGGTGCATTGAATGGTTTAAATACTTAGAATTTGTGTATATTTCCACACTTAAGAATATAAGGCTGAATACGCGTACACCCACATATGAGTAAAGAGTGTATCTGCAAGCACAGAATTTCATCGAATATTAATATATTCACATTTTTTAAAAAAAATATTTTTTTCAACAAAATTTTTATGGTAATTAATATTTCAGTTTTCTAGAAAATCAAATAAAATAAAAGAGGCAGCGTGTACAATTCTAACATTTTTCCTTTATAAGGAAAACCATCTATATATTATATTAGATGTAAATTTCCAACTGGGCGAAAAATGCCCGGACCAGGATTTGAACCATTGATCTCCTGGCTGAAGTCGCCAGTGCTCTACCATCTGAGCTATCCCGAACGAACCTAGAGGAGCTTTTGCACCCAGCTAACCTTAATGATTATAGCATCTGGTCTGAAACCTGGTTCAGCTGAACAGAATAAATCTCAGGTAATGGAACTCCAGAAATCGCTGGATACGTAAAGCTATCGTAAAGATGGTATAATCATTAAAGTTAGCTGGGTGAAAAGGTTCCACCAGATTCGTCCGGGATAGCTCAGACGGTTGAACACTGGCAGCTTCAGCCAGGAGATCCCTGGTTCGAATCTGGGTCCGGACATTTTTTGCCCAGTTGGAAATTTACATTTAATATGATTTATTTACCAATTAGAATAATTGTGTTAAAATTAATCTAGCATCTATATATTAGTAAGAAATTACTAACTCGCAGCATAAAAAGAAGCTTTCAAATTTTTTTCTCTATACGTAATGAAATGACTTTGTAAAAAAGTAATATTTCACATATTTTTTTTCTTCATATTTATATTTCACAAGTTTTTATTTTACATTTCAAATATAGTGACAGAAACATTTCTTTATCTGTCTTTTCATACAAGTAGCTGTCAGAAATGCATACCTTGATGAATAAGTTATTGATATTTTCGTATATTTATCTTTTTTACAATTTAATTTCGGGAAATTTATTACAAATGAGGTAAATTTGACAATATCATACAAACTATAATCCGATCTGAAACACTAATTAGAACATGGTAGAAAAAAATTAGTAACGTTTCCCATAATCAGTGGTAGCGAAAGAAATTTTGTTTGTACAAATCTTTATTTAAATATATAATATATATATTGGTTTCTAATGTTTCTAAAGAAACGCTTTTCGGTATCGAGGGAAACTTATTATAACTTAGAATAAGTTATTGATATTTTCGTATATTTATCTTTTTTACAATTTAATTTCGTGAAATTTATTACAAATGAGGTAAATTTGACAATATCATACAAACTATAATCCGATTTGAAACACCAATTAGAGCATGGTAGAAAAAATTCAGTAACGTTTCCCATAATCAGTGGTAGCGAAAGAAATTTTGTTTTTATAAATCTTTATTTAAATATAGAATATATATCGGTTTGTAATGTTTCTAAAGAAACGCTTTTCGGCATCGAGGGAAACTTATTAAAACTTAGAATAAGTTATTCGTATTTTCGTATATTTGTCTTTTTTACAATTTAATTGCGTGAAATTTATTACCAATGAGGTACACTTTTTTTCAGATTTATTAGAATCAATTACATCTATCTCCAAGAATACGAATATATTTAATGAAATTATATTATGAATGATATATGAATGTATATTACCATTTAATAATTTATTTTATTTTATTCCTTTTTTAGCTTATTCTCCATCGAAGATCTGTATCCACGAGACATCTTCAGTAACAAGCATCGAAATTGGAGATGTAATAGAACTGTATCATTTAAGTCGAACACCATGATTAGTTTCCTTTTGGCCATTGATGTTACTTTTTTTTTTCTTTCTGACTTTGAAGGAGGCATAGGCAGTTTTATTATACCCCACAACTATAAGAGCAGCACTTGAGTTAAATAAGTTTTTTGAAATTGACCCGGCTTTAAATATGGAAATAAATTGATCATAGAAAAATAAATTATTCATTCTAACTTTAAATTTTATTTTGTATTTTCAATAAATTATCAAATTTGAACCATGTGTAATTTACATTTTAATTATTTTTAATAAAATCAATTGATTAATAAATAAATCATACGAGTAGTAATTTTTCCAACTGAGTGAAACTGTGTTCAACACGTGATTCGAACCTAGAAACTTTGGCGTAAATTACCAGTGTTCCTGTAGAGATATTTCGTTGGCTGGAAAAACTCTAGTTAGCTTAATTGAATGAGCATTAGTAATTAAGCCAATTATTCTCGGTTTGAATCCTGTCCCAGTCACATATTTACTCAGTTGAAAAATTACTACACATATGTATCTATGTTTATTTATGATAAACAACGTCTCATACTATCACTCATGTACATCAGAGCACAATATTATAAAGGGAAAAAATATGATTTTCCTAAAAACAAATTTGATTATTGCCTTTTGTATACGGATAATTTACGAGTTCTCAACAAATGAGTTAAAATGCCCCCCAATTCCCCCCTCCCCCCTTCAAAACACGGTAAAACTACTTATATTTGTGGAATTTATATGATGTCTATTTCTAGTGCCTAACCGAAGTTTTTACGAAATTATTGTGAGTGACCGTCAATTGTCGTAAATTATTCAATATTTCGTCTATTTTACCTATACGCATCGTTTTCACTCATACTTACACACGCTCATACACACACATAATGATTAGAATACTTTACAACGTGTGTTTGAAAAGTAACAAGTATACGTTCGAACAAGGATAATTTTTGTTTAACTTATCGTTACTTTAAAAATTATTGCTTTAGTCTGATCAGATTGACATTATATACTAAAATATTCATATTAAGATAATTGGCGTTAAAGCCGTGCTTGATTTTTCTACAACACGTTTTGAGATTATCGAGCCGTGATATCAATTTATTTTATAAAATACAAGCAGCAAAATTTTCAACAATTCTAAAATAGGTAGTAGATAGTTAACCCTTAAATGCCTGATTTTTCAAAAATCATTGTAATAATGTTTTTCGGCTTTCATTATTTCAATAAATCATGGGAAAAATACTTTAAAAATCATATTTTGTTATATGTATGTTTACGGCTAAAAAACAGTTTGTTACTAATCGGCAATACTGGTCTTTAATTGAAAACATAATTTTCCTTGACAAAATTCTACAATATTAAACACACAAGAATTTTAGGAACTATAATAAGAAATTAATTTTACTTGCTCACTCTAGAACAAAATAAGTTATTTCGCAAGCTTCCAAACAAAACAAAAAGAACAAGTAGCAGCAATTGAAAAAATAAGTCTATCTTTATTCTTAAACAGCACAAGTGTTGCCATCTGCATGTTGAAAATCGATTTAATAATATTTTCAGAATATATTTTATTGGCAACATTAGGTATTATAGCTTCAATATTATTCTAATAGTATCTTTGAGCCTAAATTGGGTATGCTGCAAAAAGCAACACCCGGCATTTAAGGGTTAAATGAGAAGAAAATCTGGTTAAATAAAGCGAAAAAGGTCTCTTAACATTATTAAAAATAGATAGAATAATATATCCTTCGAATTTTTTTAATTTCATACTATTAATAAAATCTTAAAGTAAACTATTTGAGTGAGCTAAATTGCGAACAAGGATAATTTTTGTTTGATTCATCGTTCCTTTAAAAATCATTGCTTCTGTCTGATAGGGTGGACATTATACAAAATAAATATCCGTATTATGATAATTTTGCATCTTAAAGAACTTTAAACAGATTATATTAAAATTAATTTTGTGAAACTGCTTTTCTGTGGAATATTTACTAATTTGTAAACGATCCCTCATTAAAATTTTCTTCTTAAACATGTATAACCCATATTATCACGCATCTACTTCACGGTTAACGTTTACTGTGCATGGATTACGAAACGCAGTAAACAGCATTAACCCGTAATTGCATTGTGATGTAAATTTCCATCACCTTTTTATTTAATTTTTAATACCTAAATTAAGTACTTTCAACCACTATATTTATATAGAAATATTAATTCTCTAAAAATTACACAAATATGCTACTAAATAAATTTAAAAATCTGTCTTAAGATTTCTGTTGTCTAATCCTTAATATAAAAATAAAAAACACAATTCTAAAAGAATAATTCATGCAATTAAGGGTTAAATATGAATGTGAAAGACAGTGTTGCCAGTGGGCTACTATTTTTTTTTATTGAGATTTCTTGATTGCCACCACTTTTTCGAAACGGTAAAATTATCTTTGTTTTTGCCTTAATTAGTATGTCAATAAATAAGGCGCATTTTACCATTTCAAAAATGTGGTGCCAATCAAGAATCTGAATTTTAAAAAAGTAGCCCATCTGGCAACACTGGTGAAAGAGACCATATCTTAAGATTTTAGTATAGCTTATGAATTGTGCTTTATTTATAACAGACTGAAAAATTTAATGATATTTAATATTATCCAATAAAATTCTGCTTTCCCATTCATTCTGATATTTTTAAGACTTTATCTATAATTAACTGCGTCTAAAACTCAATTTTTAATAGATAGTATTTTTTATATAAAGAATTACGGTTATAATTTTATCCTAACAGCCCATATGTGAGTTAATGGTACTAAATAAATTATTCAGAATTAGGATAATAAAATTTAAGAGTTCTAAATTAAGAGATTAGCATGACAGAAAAATTTTCTGGTAAACTTTGTAATACAGGTGACTATGTTTTAATTCTACCTCGCACCAATTTCGCAAAAGAAAAATCTTTGACATACAGTTTCACAACAATTCAAGAGATTATAAATATACTAAAATATTATTTTTTTAAATATTGGTGCGAATAGAATAGAACAAAAATCGTCTGCCTGCCAATATAGTCTAATTCCTGATAATTGCGCTCTTTCTTGCGGTAGATTGTTCTTTTCATTATCAACGTTAGTCTAAATGTGTTTAATACGTGGAGGTTGTGCTGTCATGTGTAGTGAATAAAATCATGTCTCTAAGTAATTTGCTTACTCCTTACGAGCTTTCAGACATTCTCAATCAACTATGCTTGTTATATTCGAGTTCTATTCAATAAATATGAGAGCAACGGGTCATTATATACAGTGTCTAAGTAAGCGACAGTACCGCGCCGCCAGATGAACGAAACATGAATTCGAGAGCCGTCTCACAATAAAAAACATGAATATCGGAGCCGGCGTGAACCTGCTAATAAACAGAAATGGGAGATTCTTATTTATTTCCTGAAAGAGATAATTTTGATGAAGTAAAAGTTTCTCAAATAATTAAAATTGTGGTAGTGTCTTAAACAGTAGACAGTAGATCGTTATAAATTTAATAAATAAAATGTACCCACTGAAAAGTACAATTTAATTCACAAACATCTAATAATGTAACCTTTAGGATTAAATTTCAGCTGTTGCATCTTTTTTATGAAATATTTTAAGCAATATGTTTAAGCAACGCCCATTTTAATAATTAATTTACTCATTTCCCCCCAATCCATGCAGTAAAATTTTTAGCTATTTAGCACTGAGTACAGCTTAAAAGAATGCATATTTCTCATTTTGAAAATGATGTTATATTTTTTTAAATGGATTCATTTTGTTAATTTAAAAAAAACTCTTTAAAAAGTCATACTTTCAAAAAAGTTTCTTTTAAAATAAAATGAAAATTTGAAAAAAAACCTGGTTTTTTTATCCATTTTACGCAAGCAGAACCTGCACAACATTTCAGTGTATCTCACTGAACGTACAGAAAGTATCTATTGAAAATGGAAGATATTTTGTGTTCGGTATACAATAAAAAAAATCTATACCTTTTTTTGTGTTATTTATTACATTTCAAATGCAACTTGATTTCTAAACATGCCAGAATAATTATTTCAGCTAGTAGCACATTTTTCAAATAAATTAGCAAATTTTTAATTATGTGCTACTTTTTATTTATCTATTTATTTACTTAAATGTTCTTCTTTCGAACCAAAATTTGCATTGAAATAATTCCGCACTGATTTTCGTATAAAAAATTTCAAATTTGTATTTAAACCTGTTGCGAAACATAAAAAGTAAAAACTGCATTTTTGAAACTAAAATTTTTAAATTATATGCCTAAAGAAACAATAAAAAAAGAGAGAAGAATCGCATATTGATATTTCAGCAACTGAAAAGTTCTTAAATAATTAAATAATATAACAATTCTCTAATTTGTGCATACCATTTAATACTAAACACTATTCACAGTCGAAATGTACTATGTCTTTTTTATTTGTGTTTTTCAGAAGAATTAACAAAGATTTTTATTTTATTTATTTATTTATTATTATTATTATTATTATTTTTATTTTTATTTTTTTTTAGAACGGAGCATAGTGGATAAGCAGATAATAAATAAGCAGATATAAGCAGCATATATAAGCAGATAATAAATTTAGAATGTTCGTCAAACACAGAGTGAGCAGAAATAAAAGCCCCTATTTGAAAATTCAGTAACTCATTAACAATAATAGTAACAATAATAATAAATATGAATATGAAATGAGTGACATCCACATCTGATGAGTCTTAAATTTCACATGCTGTAAGTGAAAAAATAGCTCAAATTTCCGTTAACACTAAAACGGTCACGGCGGACATTTTGAGCGTAAAAGCATTTTAATCTCGCACATATATGTTTAGCTTTCACCCATGGCTGCGGTAATTTTTTAATTTTCCTAAATATTCATTGGAAATATACAAAAAACATTTAATTCAAATATTGTTGTTAGTTTGTAAAAAAAAAAAAAAAAAAAAAAAAAACTTATATACCTAGAACGGTCAAAATGACCGGCGTCTGATACAGTGTTGAATTCAAACATTTTTCTCCGGGAGGGATTTCTGTGGCTCCGACGGGAACATTAAGAGTTCCGGGAGGGTAAATGACACTTTTTGACCATTGAAAGCACAAAATCTCAAATCTTCCATGGGGACATCTCACATCTCCGGGAAGATATGTCCCCCCGGAGCAATCATTATTTTGATGCCCTGAATTTAACACTTTTCAGGTAAAATCATTATTTTCATTTTGTAAAAGAGGTTTTTATACAAAGAACACATAGATGTGGGGGGAGAAGGGTGCTAAACAGCTAATTTATTCCGGTTTCTTCGAATGACACCTGTCTCTGTTGCTTCTCCGCATGCTCCGACGGCAGACATACGCAGAGATATGTTCGAATAAGTGATCGATTTATTAGTGAGGCAATACTTGATTTGTTAATTCCGTTTTGAAAATGATGTGAACAGATATTTTCAGTTAAATAATAATTATTATTATTATTCTAATAATGTCTCGTAGAACAGTAGAGAAGAACTTTCTGACTGCGGAAGCAATTGTGCAGTCAATGCAAGATTTATCTTCCGAAAATGAGGATGAAAACGATATCTAAAGTGATATCGAGTGCGATGATATTGAGTCTGATTCGAGTTTTGATTTTAAAATACATCAAATAGAAAATCCGCATAATATTTCATCCTCTAATTCTGTTAATGAAACAGGTGAAGAAGTTATTCAAGGACGTAGCCGTGGACGGAAAAATAGTCGTGGAAGAAGAAAAAAATCAACAAACTAATAGTGATGAAAATAATTCTGCAGAAGTAATAGCCGCAGTTGAAACCATATGTAATACCATGTCGCAAAATACTTTCCGAAGGCAGGCAATTCATAATGTTTTGCGTAAAAACGCTGGCCCCTCATCTTACGCTAACAGAAAAAATAGCTTTGATAATTCAATCAGTGCTTGACGCCTTTTTCTGACTGAAAAGATTTAGAAAAGCATACAATATTGCATAGAAATTAAAGCAGTACGGAGATCTGGAGATAATATTTGGAAACTTTCATTAGATGAACTTGATGCCTTTATTTAATTACTGTATATTTGGTGTGGTTTACAGGCAAACGGACTTTCGATCGATCCTTTGTGGTCTAAAAAAATGGGGAGCAGATATTTTAACGAAACTATGTCACGAAAAGACATAATACGATACTTGCTATTTGATGTCAAATCGACTAAATCACAACGGTTGCAAAATGTCAGATTCGCTCTTGTTTTCGAAGTTTGGAACAATTTTATTGAAAACTGTCTATCGTGTTACAGACCTGGTGAAACCATCACTGTTGATGATCAGCTATTTCCAACCAAAGCAAGGTGCAAATTTATTCCATACATGCCGCAAAAGCCTGACAAATATTGGATGAAATTTCTGTTAACTGTTGATTTATCAACGAAGATTGTTCTGAATGGGTTTCCATTACTTAGGAAAAGAAGAAATGCGGCTACTTCATGTAACAGTTGGAGAACACGCAGTGTGTCGTTTGATGGAATCCTTTTTATAATAGTGGGAGAAATGTTAGGACTGACAATTATTTTACAATACTGAATCTGGCAAAGACTTTGAAGAGAAATGGTCTAAGTTTGGTTGGAATAATAAACAGAGGCAAAAATAAGTATCATATAACTGTGGAGAATTATATGTTTGGACGCCGATTGAGCGATAAAGGGATGGCGGTTGCTTTATGTCCATTGTTTACGTCGGGTTACTCGTCACCTGGGCTCTCTGTCTGTACGAGTAGGTGAATGTGGATTAGAGTGGTCGCAAGAAATCAATTTTCGAATTTTTTAGGGAGGACCCCCGAAAAAGTTGCCAATTGGCTAAAAAATGAGATTGGAAATGTTTCAGCTCATTTGGATAATATTAACCCGTAGCTCATTGAGGTCAAAGTTCGGAAAAACGTAATTTTTCGCAAAAAATGCTGTTTTTGTCTTCATGAAATGAATACAATTAAACCTAGAAACATAATGTTGATCTCATTTCATAAAAAATATTTTTGCTTTGAAAAACCACTCTCTACATTTTTGTAAAAATGTATAGATTTAAACATATGCGCGTTTTTCAGGACCAGACTTGGTCCGAATCCAGAAAATTGACTTTTTATAAAAATGCTAAAAAACAATGTAACATTCCCTTTTATATTTTCTCAACATTTTGTTTTTATTTGTTTGTTTGCTTTTTTTCATTTTGTATATAATAAAGCTTTTAATTATGATAAAAATTGAAGTTTAAACTGAAAGATTTAAAAGAAAACACGGGCAAAGAAAGTATAAAAATGAGAAATTTAAAATGTATTTTGCTATTAAAGTTGTGTTACAAGAAAGGAAGTATTATAGATAAAAGAAATTACTATCCCTTACATCATATACCCCGTTGTCATGTTAAGGTGGTAATGGTTCAGATAAGGTCTGTCTTGAAATGTTTTTCTACATTAAGATACAACTTTTAGCAGAAACGTTTTTGTTCTTCATCATTTGTTAAACAGGAATTGAAATCATGGATTAATTTTATTCCCCTTTCAGCTGTGTTACCTTAAAATCATTCAGTATTTTTCATGATTTCAAATAATGTTTATTTTCACACCATACATCGGGATCAGTATTTAGAAATTGTATATTAATATACAATCTAATAAAAAAAAATCAGCTTGATATTAAACAAAAACATCGACTTGTTCAGTATATAATCCACTTGGTTGACATCTATTGTTGCTCTTACATTCTTATCACCAACATCATTTTCTTTTTCAAATAATATTAATTTTACAGCGATGCTTATTTTCACTTTTCCCTCCAAAGTATTACCAAAAAAATGAAAATGCAACTTGAACAGAGTTCAGATACCAAAGGTGGTTTATCATTTTAGCGAGTGCTTTGTCTGCAAGCTATTTATAATTTTTTCTGTACTTAACAAGTGATTTTAATAATGGCAGGTCTTGATTGCGGGGAAGTGGAAGCGTTGAACCATGCTTTTACATAAATATGGATTATAAATAATCAAATGCCTCTAACACCTTCTTTTTCTAAATTTGTTAATGAGAACTGATCCCCGAAAAGGTATATTTTGAGTGAATAAATGACCTGTGATACCCATCGTCGATGAATTGAAATTGGGTGCCTTTTGAAGGAAGACGTCCTGTAAAAATTAAACATAGATAAATTCTTTATAATCACCCATGGACTATTACTTTTTTAAATGTTCTATAAGAAAGCTTGAAATTTCTTAATTAAATATTTTATATCTAATATTTTACCATCAATAGCATTTTCATACTTAATCTGGTCCAACTTGGGCCGTACAATCTGAATCTTATTTTAAATAACTGGCTGAAAACAGCTTTTATGTTAATTTTTAAATTATGGTAGCGACATGGTAAACACAGAAGATTTTACTTTAATAATTGATATAGATATATGCAAGTTCCTCTGAGGCGACCAGTGTTTACTGTAGTGGTATCAAAGCACATTACCTGGTTTTTACGAACTTCCACCCTCTCTTCAACTGCTGAAAACACAGTTTTTGCCCGTGTTATTCCGATATAATTTTTTAAAGGGAGGAACTCTTATTAAGTGTTCCTCATTTCTACAATTAATTAAAACTGCTATCCACAATCAACTTCTATCTCTTTTGAATAAATAAGTTGTAGACATTTTCTTTATTCAAAATGTGAGGAAACAGTTTTCCATTGTAGCTAACAAAAGTTCCCTGTAAATCGGAATTGTGAAATGTGTTTTTGATGAACTCAGTTCTTTACTTTCGAAATAGTTTTTCGCGAAGTCCTATTACAGTTCTACTTAAAATTAAAATTTGTGATTAACTGGTGGGTGTACTGTAAGTCTAGCAACTTCTCTGCTGTTGAGTTTAACTTGGGAATATTATGAAACAAAATACATAAAATTTGACAATTACTCGATAACGATTTGATGAGCATGTAGCCTAATAAAAAAAATCTTGCATTGCTACCATGATACCGGAAGAGGGGGTGAGGGTCGGAATGTTTCGTCGATTTAAAAAATAAATAACGATAGCAAGTTATAAAAACAGCCTTGTAATAAAAAGAGAAATTCAGAGGTTCATTTTAAATGAGCTTCAACTGCAATACAAATTGGGAATTCTTTCTATGCACGGAACTAGACAACTAATAATTAACTATAATTCGTGAAATATTGTTAAAATTATAAAAATTGTCTATATATATATATATATATATATTTTTTTTTTTTTTTTTTTTTTTTTTTTTTGCCTTTTAATGCAAATAATAAAAATAATAATATCAAATTTAATAAAAATTATTCATTTCTCATTTTTCAAAAACGCAGTGTTTGAGGGTATGAGCTGACTTGAAAAACACTAAATGTCATTAAATATAAGTTTTGATCAGAGTAAAAGTTAGAGGCAACAACATTTTCTATGAAATAAGATAAGAATCAGGTTTCTAAGACGAACAGTTTTCAATTAATGAAAGAAAAACTACGGTTTTTCGCCAAAAATTGCAAATTTTCAAGAATTCAACCTCGATGAGGCACTGGTTAATATTATTCAATTGAGCTGAAACTTTGCCAATCTCATTTTCTAACTGATTGGCAACTTTTAAAGGGGTCCTCCGGATGAAAATGTTACTTTTTTCCCCACGTTGCTTGTGACCACCCTAGTGTGGATAGAATGTTCTTTAAAAACATGTTTTCGCTTTTACTGTAAATAAAAATGTATGTAGTGTAATATAGATGTATAGTCTTCCAATAAAAAGGAAGAGAGAAAATGATATCCCGTGGACTTCACTGAGTAAGAGCCAATTGATTTATTTTAAGATAGCGTTAGTTAATTAAGAAATCCACTGAACCAGAACCGGTCGCCACAATGGTGCAAAGGCCGTGGATATAAATTGATAACTATGGTACTAATTGGTATTCCATTAAACGGGTAAATTATTTAAAATTTCCCTTAAATTTAAGATATATTTCAAGACATAATTCTTTGAATGAGTGAATATAAAGATGATCAAAGTGAATTTCTAAAACGAAACATAGCAAAGCGCGGGTCAATTAGATTAACAGTAACGAAATTGATTAAAAAAATTGATAGTGAAATTAAAAAAAGAAATTGATTCCAAACCGGAAATAGTTGCGGATTCTTTAGCGGCATTACTTGAGCATAAATTATCAATAGAAAAATTATATGAGTCAATTGAATCAGAAATTGAAACCGATAATTTAGAAACAAAAATAGGAAATTCGATAGAATATAAGGAAGTTATTGTGACTTGCAAATCAAGAGCCAGTAGATATTTGAAAAATTTAAAAATAAATTCAACTATCGCGAGTGAACCAAAATCAACTACGCCCTCCATAACAGACAGTCAATTAACGTCGAATACGAGATTCTCGCGGATTTCTCTAAATAAATTTACAGACGACATTTGCGAATTTCAAGAATTTTGGCCTCAGTTTACAATCGCTATTCACGAAAATGAAGCTCTTCAGCAAATTGAAAAATTCATTTATTTAAAATATTTAATTTCTGATTCAGAATCTGCCGCTATTAATGGGCTTCCATTAATATGAGAGAATTATATAACGACCATAAATATATTAAACGATAGTTTAAAAAAAAAAGGATGTTTTGATTTCCGCTCACACTGACAGATTATTAAATTTAGAAGCAGTGCGAAGATCAAATGTCATACATACTTTGAGAAAATTATATGATCAGATAGCTATACAAATAAATCTCGAATCACTTGATGTGAAGTCAGACCAATATTGTTGCTTATTATTACCCATTATTTATAAATGCATACCAAATGATCTTTTATTACAATTTCAAAGAGAACAATTCGATAAAAAGGATGTTTGTGTATATGATTTATTGTTGTTCCTGAAACGAGAAACAGAAGCGTGAGAAAAAACTATTAATGTTACTTCTACCAGTTTTGAAAACACTAAATCTCATGAAAATAAATTTAGACAAAATTCTCCCGAACACTTTCCCCAAGGAAAAATTAAAAATCCTTCAGCACTTATATTAAATACAATTGCAGAAAGTCTGTGTCCCTTTTGCTCTCAAAAACACGAAGTAAGTTTATGTAATTTAAATTTGGAACGACGATAGAATCTTTATTAAAACAAGCAAAATGTTTTAAATGTTAACGGAAATTTCATAAGGAGCAATATTGCAGAAATACTGACATTCGTTGAGCAATTTGTTTTTCAAAAACTCATCAAAATTATCTTTGTAACAAAAAACAAAAAGAAAGATCATCAAATAAAAATAAAATTGACCTTCTTTCCACTGAGCGTGAACCGGGTGGACGGGACGAAAAATAAGCTGTATGAAAGAATAAGAGTTTCGTCACTTTGTTGTAATCCAGATGAATATATTTATTTTCAAACGTTGAAAGGAATTATGATTGGCAAGAAACAAAATATTAATGTTCGAATATTATTATATAGCACTTTGCAGCGAACATTTACCGGGAAGAATTTATCTAATTGTTTAAATTTAGAGGTAACAGGGCAGGAATAATTAAAAATTCATACCTTTGCTGGAACAAAAATTGTTGATAATCATTAGAGTAAAAATTTTCCTAAAAGACAATAATTAGGACAATATAGTATATCTGGAAGCATTAAAAACCGAGAAAATCTGTTCGATATAATACACGCCCCAAGTTCAGAGTTATATAAAAAATTATCAGACGTTTCTAATGAATTAGATGATGGTGAGAATGTAATAGATTTATTGTTTGGGAGCGATTACTGTTGGTCAATTATGACAGGAAAATATAAACCTATTTCACCAGCTCTTATTCTGAAAGAAACTAAATTAGGTCGGACACTTCACTGGAGGCTTCACGGCAAATTCTCAGAAGAAGTTAATTGAAATAATTTAGTAAGCGCTATGCACATATCTATTTGGGATAATAGCAAAGATGATAAAATTTCAGTTCAACTTGAAAAATTCCGGACTATAGAAGATTTTGGATTCATGAAATAATACGAACAAAAATGTGTATAATAAACAAATATTAGAACAATTTGAAAATTCGATTAAATTTAAGAACAACAGGTATGAAGTTAAACTACCTATGATATATTATAATCTTGACCTTCCTACTAAGTATCAAATTGCCAAAAAGAGATTTGAAAGTTTAATTAAACGATTTGTGAATAATCCTACATTTTTAAAACAATATAAAGATATCATTAATGGATATAAGGCTTTGGAAGTAGTAGAAGATGTTGAACTCCAAGAAATAAATTCATCAATGGTAATTTGACATACTATTTACCCCACCACCCTTTGATTCGAACTTACAAATAAACAACCAAACTGCGCATCGTTTTCGATGCATCATCTCACGCTCCTTCTGAACCTTCTCTAAATGATACACTCTTTTCAGGTCCGAATTTGAACTCTGATTTATTTAATTTTACAATTTCTAATCAATAAGATTGCTGTATTGGCAGGCATTGAAAAGGCATTCTTGCAGTTAAGCCTTGCTGAATCTGACAGGGATATGACACGATTTTTGTGGATCGAAGAACTCCCTCAAGATAAAAATTCGCCATTGAACTTTATAATTATGAAAATGTGCCGCGTATCATTTGGCGTAACTTTGAGTCCATTCCTGTTAGGAGCTGTAATTAAACATCATGTGAAAAAGTATGCAACTTTGTATCCGGAAACTTGCTCCAAAATTAAATCTTCCATGTATGTTGATGAACTTTTGTTTAAAGCAGATACTGTTAATGAAGCTTAAAAAATTCAGAAGGAATCGTTAGATATTTTTCAACAAGTAAATATGTCCTTGTGGAAGTGGCAAATTAATTCTACTATTTTAAAGGAACATTTAAAATCATTAGATATGAACGTGTGCCATGATACATTAGCTGATACAATTCCATTTAAAATCTTAGGGACACGGAAGAAGACATTTTCAGATTTGATAATCAGAGTGTTTTAGAATTTATTCATTGTCAGGAAAAGTCCAAAATAACTGTAATTCAAGTGGCTGGAAGAATTTTTGACCCCATTGGGTTTTTATCTCCATTCACAATTTTAATTAAAATAATTTTTCAATCTTCATGGGAAAAGCGGTATCGATTGGGACCAAAAATTGCCAGAACATTTAGAGAAAGAATGGGATAATTGGTGTCGCAGATTCCATATCTTAGTCAAATAAAAATTCCAAGGTATTATTTTCAGAACATCGAAGGTTTTGATAATGTAGAAGTTCACTGTTTTAGGGATACGAGTATTAAAGGCTATGGAAGTGTTATTTATCATAGCTATAACAAAAATAGCAGCATAAAAATAAGTTTTGTTACATCAAAAAGCAGATTAGCTCCCATAAAAAGTTAACTTTACACGTTTGGAGATAATAGGTGCTAATACAGCTAGACTTGGAAAACGGGTAATGTCCGTTCTGAAGATAAGTGAAAATTAAGTAGACTATTGGACTGACTTGAATATCTTACTTCACTGGATCAAGAGTTCATCTAGTACTTGGAGGATATTTGTCAGCAATGGAGTATCGGAAATACAAACTTTGACAAATCCGATCAACTGGCGTCATTGTCCCGGTAGCCCAAATCCTGCTGACCTACTTACGAGACGACTTTGACTTCTCGACCTCGAGAGCGATGATCTGTGGTGGTCAGGCCCTCCATGATAAATTAAAGATTCAAATTTATGGCCCATGGAAGACAGAGAAGTAGATGAAGATATGAAGCAACTAGAAGCTAAAGTAAAAGTAATTTGGCAAAACCTTTGTTCATCAGAACAACAGAAACCACTTATAGAGATTGAGCGTTTTAGTTCTTTCTTGAAAGCAATTATAACAGTGGCAAGAATTAAAAGATTTGACTTCAATCTAAGAAGTTCAATTAAATGTAAAGGTGTATTATCTGCTGAAAAATTGAAAGAAACTGAAAGATTATTAATTAAAGAAGTTCAAATGAAAAATTATAAGGAAGAAATTGAATCATTTGAAAGAGGAAATCCTGTTAAGAAAACCTCACGAATTTATTCCATATGCCCATATTTGGATGAAAATAAATTTTTACGAATAAGAAGCAGACTCCATGAAGGCTCTTTTAGTTCGAATGAAACCAATCCAGTCATAATGCCAAAGAATGAAAAACTTACCGCGTTACTGATTATGCAATAATACAGAAAAGTTTTGCATAGTGGAGTTTCTTTGACACTTGCACAAATCCGAAAAAAAAAATGGATTCCACAACAAAGACAATTAATTAGTAAAATTTTCAGAAAATGTTTAATTTATAAAAAATACAATGGAAAAAAAGCTGACCAACTAACTGGCCAACTTCCAAAGGAAAGAATATCAGAATCTCCTGCATTTACCGTTATAGGATTGGATTTTGCAGACCCGGAAAACTTAAAAACAGATAATAAAGATATGTCAAAGTCATATATTGTACTGTTCACCTCTGCCACAACAAGAGCAATACATTTGGAAGCAGCCAGGGATATGACTACAAAATCTTTCACTTTGTGTTTTCGTCGATTTATTTCAAGACGAGGAAACTATAAAATATTTTTTTCGAATAATGCATTGAGTATTAACGCTGCTGATAAAGTAAGACAACAATTTGAAAAAAATTATTAAAGATCAAGAACTTCAGGATTTTATATCAAATAAAGGTGGGACATGAAAATTTATCATTGAACGTGCACCATGGTGGTGGGGGTTTTACGAAAGACTCGTAAAAGGTGTAAAGGAACCCCTAAGGGATGTTTTGGGAAGAGCTCTCATCACATTTGAAGAATTGGCAACAATCTTGACAGAAATAGAAGCCATAATAAATATGAGACCACTAACCTATACAACAAGTGATTTCGGCGAGCCAGAGCCACTTATACCGGCTCATTTCCCTCAAGTAGGAACATAAAACATTAGTTTTGCTCTACGTTTTGCCGAATGAGGAAATAAAATTTCTACGAAAGAAACGTTGTTAAGGAGAAAACGATATCAAAGTAAGTAGTTGAATCTGTTCTGGATTAAATGGAAGGAGCAATACTTATTGAATTTAAGTTCAGTTCACCAATTTAAAACTCCTGAAAGACACAAAAACTTAAAAATTGCAGATGTTGTTTTAGTAGATGATACTGTTAAATCTAAACTGTTGTGGGACTTAGGAATAGTTAAGAAAGTTATACTCGGCAGAAATAAACTTATCCGTCCTTGTAGGGCGGACCGTAAAAATGGCTTTTTCGAAATTCTTTTCCCGCTAGCGCGGAAAAGTTGTAGAATGATCTCAGAAATATACTCACATAATTTCAAAATGATCCATAAATAGCTTCCAGTTCCAGTTTAGGGTCTAAATATGCAATTTTAGCCGAAAATGTTGCATATTTTCACATTTCAGTAATATTTTTAACTTCCGACTTTTTCTTTGCGCTACCGCGGAAAAGTTGAAAGAATATATAAGGAACATAAGTCCAAAATTTTAGAGCAATTAATAAGTATCTTCCGGTTCCAATTTGGGGTCTAAATATGGAAAATTAGCCGAAAATGATGCAAATTTTCATATTTTAGTGATTTTTTTAATTTTTGATTTTCTATTCCCGCTAGCACGAAAAAGTTGGAAAAATATACAAGAATGATAAGTGCAAAATTTTAGAATAATCAATAAATATCTCTCGGCCCCTTTGGTGGTCAAAATAGGAAAAATTATGCAAAAGAGAAGAAAATTTAGCGGTCGAAATATAGAAAAAAATGGAAAAGATTTGCATACAAATTTATTTATGGAAGCTTTAAACCTTTCTTCATGCGTTCGTTCGACAAGTGAGTGTTAATCGGAGGTTCCGTTAGATGGTAATTCTGGCAGTCTATGAGATTCACGTAAGATTTAGCTTTAAAGTTAAGGGCAGGAATTTTGAACACACGAACTCCTGCTCTTGTTTTTTCCCTTGCTTTCAAAATTCTACGTAGTGCAAGTTCTCACATATTCTGGTTTGGGTTGACAAGCATTGCAAGGATTAATATTGATTCAGGATGAAAAATGTAACCATTTCTCTGGATGAGGCGATCCACAAATCTGCAAGATAACGTGAAGCTTGAATTGTTTTCCAAAAATGTCGTCCTTTATCTGTGCAATTGGCATGCGATTTGATTGTAAGTTTATCACTGACTGAGTTTATCATAAAAGTTTACGCACCTGCGTGGTTCAGAATCAAATCGCCAATTGCACAGATAGAGCACGAAATTTTCGGAAAACAATTCAAAATTCGCGTTATCTTACTGATGATCTGAAGCTAGTTGTGGATCGTGTCATCCAGAGAAATTGTTATTTTGGTCATCCTGAAGCAATAATCCTTGTTGACCCAAACGAGAATGTGCAAGGACTTGGGCTTTTGAAAGTAAGGGGAAAATTGAGAGCAGGGGTTCGCATGTTCCAAATTTCTGCAGTTAAATATAAAGCTCAATCTTACACGGATCTTATAGATTGGCAGAATTGCCAACTACCGGAACCTCCAAATACGACTCACTTGTCGAACGAACACATAATACAACTGATAAAATCTGGCGAATATCCGGTATCGCCATTGGGAAACATAAACTTTCCGTGCCACACTCAATGTGTTGAAAGGGGAGTTAAACTGACAACAGAAGTTTTCCTTGCAGTCATCTGAGAGAAAAAGCGTGATGGCTACATCATAACCAGAATGGAGTCAAGGCGTGCCATTGCATCGTTTAAAACCAAAAGCCAGTATAAAGTGAAAAATATAGAAACAAGTCAATGAAGTGCATTTAATGCATATTTGCAACTTTTATTCTGGAACTCCAAATACACTTAGTTATATTATACACCTATTGTATAATAAAAACTGCTAAGGGACTGCTGCGAAAACCAGTACAACTTTTAAATCATTTTCAACTAGATTGCTGAATGATAAATGATTACAGTATTTGATTTGTAATTTATTTTTTTTTCTACTAGTGTTTGAATATCAAAATGTGTTTGTTTTATAAATTCATAGTTGGGATTTTTTTATGTGTGTGTGTTTTGCATTTTGTTGTTTATCCATTTAATAAAAATGTATCATTTTATGCATAATTTTACCTTATTTGAAATTGAAAAGGTTATTGAATTAATAATGTTATTTAATTTGTTTATATTATGTATGTATATATTCAGTTAATCTTATTCAGGTAAAATATCTGGCCAGATGTGTTCATGTAGCTACATGTTATAAGAATGTTTTTTTTCTTTATATATATTGATCATGATTTTATTATTTTATGCTTAATTCATTATGCTCAACACCTGTAGATTGAAAATTTCCAATTTTATAATTTGAGTTGTGAATTAAGCTTATGTTTATTATAAGAATGTGTTTATGTTGATTTATCATTATGTACTCCCAAGTGTCCAGGTAGGGAGTGTGTGGAGAATTATATGTTTTGACGCCAATTGAGCGATAAATGGATGGAGATAGCTATATGTCTATTGTTTACGTTGGGTTGCTCACCACCTCGGCTCTCTGTCTGTGTGTGGAGAATTATATGTTTTGACGCCAATTGAGCGATAAGAGGATGGAGATGGCTATATGTCTATTGTTTACGTTGGGTTGCTCACCACCTGGGCTCTCTGTCTGTACGAGTAGGTGCGTGTGGATAGAATTTTTTTTTAAGAACATGTTTTAGCTTTTACTGCTAATAAAAATGTATATAGTGTAATATAGATGTATAGTCTTCCAATAAAAAGGAAGAGAGAAAATGATATCCCGTGGACTTCACTGAGTAAGTGCCAATTGATTTATTTTAAGATAGCGGTAGCTAATTAAGAAATTCACTGAACCAGAACCGGTCTCCACAATAACATAAAAATAACAAAAGATGAGCTCTATTCTAGCAAAATAATTTCATATGAAGGTATTACTTTAACATCATACCAGTGCAAAAAAAAAAAAAAAAAAAAACGAAAATGTCTCTTGCTAAGTTCATTGCATAAAAATTTGAATGTATCAGACAATGAAAAGAAGACTCCGGAGGTTATCCAATTCTACAATTCTACTGTATACGGTGTTTCTACTATGTATTCTACTATGTATGTTTTGGATCAAGTGTCCCGAAAATACTCTACGAAATCTTCTTCCAGACGATGGCCAGTGCATGTTTTCTTTTAACATACTCCATCTAGATGCAATGAATTCATGAGTGCTATGCAGATAAACATTTTACTCAAACATCAGTCATCAGGAATACATTTTGAAAATATCTGATGAACTCCGTAAAAACTATATTGATCGAAACGGGTTGTATGATGAAAATCAAATCAAAATGCTTCCCCCGGAATTCAAAACAGAAATCGAAAGCAGTGTCAAGTACTCAAGAAATGTAAAGGTAATAAAACTTCCAAACAGTGCCAAGCAGTTCAACATGCCAGAAACACGTTTGCGGGCCATGCATATTAGAAGGATAGTATCTGTCTGCTTTGCTTGTGAAATAAACTATGTATGTTACATTTTTTCAGTATAATATTTTTTTAATCTATTAATAAAATTGATGACTTTGAAATAAAATTTGAAAACATATATTATATTTATATTTATACATGGTTCGCACGGATACCGTTGTTTCTCCAGGAAAACTACCAGTATCTCTTTTATAGAAAAAAAAAATCTAGGTTACACCAATACACCAATGCAGTTTTTCTTGAGTTCCTACATAAGTCGTCATGCTTATGTTTATCTCATTCGAATTTGGTGGATCGAATATGAAGGAATGTTTAGATGTTTAGCAGAGTGAATTCCTTACGAATTCTGGAGCATTGGTATGGTAGACGTAGCCAGGGATCGTGGGGAAAGATGAAAAAAGGCCCCAGAGCCATACATTTTTTATATATATAAATTAGTTATATCAAAATAAAAATGATAGGAATCAAAAAAAGTTAATAAAAATAGAAGTTGGCACAAAAAATAACGAATTTTGAAAAGAAAAAGGCAAGGATTTGACGGCTAACTTTGTCAGCCAATTAGGAAGCGAGTAGCATCGAATCAAAACTGCCTAAAAATATCAGTAAAGAAAAAGGATTGAGACACCAGAGAACTGGATGTCTGAGAAAACTATAAATGAGCTCCACCAATCAGCAAGTTTTGTGCATAACTACGTCAGAAACAGGTGACGAGCGTGTCGGAATGGGACAAATCCCCAGGATTTGACGGCAAACTTCAGCAGCCAATGAGGAAGCGAGTTGTAACGAATCAAAGTCCTTCGTTCCGAAAATGAGGACGGGTGGGCAGTTTGCTCCTCATCGGAGCAGGGGCGATGAGAAAACATGAAAATAAGATAAATTAAGTTAATTTGGATAGAAAGTGGATGAATATCGGTGCCAAATGCTTAGGCAGGAACGATGTCGAGGGAATAAATTGGAAAATAAGAGACTAGAGTTTAAAAATAAAGGGAAAATTTCAAAACATGATAGAATTTAGAAAAACCGCAGCGATGCGTTTAAGGTGGTTCTTGCCTCCTTATTTTGGAAGGTGGGGCGAAACCGTTATCTCGACTAAGGATGACAAGCGGTCTTTTTTTAACAACAGAATTGTTAATTCTGTAAGTTTTTATTAACCGCAACGCTTCGTTGGGTATAAGAATACGATCTCTGTGAAAACTTTTTCCGAGTTTTTTAATGACTTGCGAAATAGGTCGAATATTGAGATCCTTGTGAATGACATCGTTCCGGGCAAACGAGGTTGCATTTACAGCCTGCCTTAAAATAGTATTTTGCAGAATTTGAAGTTTTTGCATCTTAGTTTCATAAACAGATCCCCAAACAACTGACCCGTAAGTCATGGTGGATCTGATAAAGGATTTGTAAAGCAATAACTTTTTGGAGAGTGACAGACAGCTATGTCTAGCAAATAAAGATTTGAGGGAGGACATAGCAGCTGTAGTTTTAGAACGTACATCGTGAATCTGCCTTGTCCAGAGTAATTTAGAATACAGGTAAATTCCTAGATATTTATAATCGTTAACCCAGGGTATATCTTCATCATTAAGAGGAAGATTAATGTCTGTGGTGATAGATTTTTTAGAGAAAATCATGGCAGCACTTTTAGCAGCATTTACTTTAATACGCCATTTCCTGAGCCAGATAGAAAGGGCCTGGAGATAGGATTGGAGTTGATCAATCACAATGATTAGTGAGATGTTTCTGTAGAGGATGGCCGTGTCATCCGCATATAATGCTAAGAGGATGTTGGGAATCTTGGGAATGTCGTTGATATATGAGTTGAAGAGCCAGGTGCTGATCAGTCCCCCTTGGGTACTCCATTCTCGATATTGCGAGAAGAGGAGATAGAATGATGAACTCTGACAGAAAAGGATCTATTTTTTAAATATTTATAAATAATGAGAATTAGTTGAAGGGGAACGTTAAGAAGAATTAATTTATAGATTAGAGCTTCATGCCAAACTCTATAGAATGCTTTTGCAATGTCTATGAATACTACACCAGTTTTTTTGTCTACTGAAGAAACCCTCGTGAATGAGTTCAGTTACCCTCCAAAGCTGGTGCTGCGTAGACAGTTTGGGCCGAAACCAGAACTGCTCCGGAATAATGATCGAATTGGCAGTAACGAACTCTTTCAGACGGTTTGAAAGTATGTATTCATAGACTTTAGATACAACCGTAATTTAATACTATTCTGGCCATATTATTGGCCATTTTATGGTCAGAATATAGTTAAATTATGGTTATGAAACCGTTTTTTCAAAAAACAGTCGAATGACCTGTCATAATGCTGCAAAAGTTTTAACAGTGCAGGGACAGAGACTTAAGCGCTTAGTGAATTGCCTTGTCTTTGACATTAAATGCAGCAGTACCTGTTAGTGCCAAAAGAATGACAGCTTCTTATCCAAACTGCTCTTTCTAATTTCTTTGATTATCGTACATTTTACAGCTCTTCCAGGACAGGAGCTTTAAAGCGAATATGTGGTATTTTAACAGCTGTGACCTGCTAATTCAAAAATGTTCAATTGATGAAAAAATACATAATTAAGTTGCAAAACCATTAAAATGTTGTATTGTCATCGGTAAATCACCATTGTGAATAATTTGTATCATTCTACAGCAGTGGTTCCCAAACTTTTGGGCTCGCGGAGCCCTTTTTGGGAAAAATTTCTAAGGCGGAGCCCCTTAACCCCACGATACTCTACGGTTAACAATTTAATGTTTTTTATGACTATGGAGCAGAAAAAGCTCTGCTGGATATGAGTCTGAACCAGTAATTTCAAACATGGGGCCAAGGTTCTCAGTTTGGTGCTTTTCTTAAAACAGAAATTCTGAATTCATACTAGAAATTTCGAAAATCAAATTTTCTATTATTCAACCCCACAGTTTCATTTAATATTACTATTATTGGACACAATAAATTCAAAATAAAGACTAAAAACACTTTTTTGTATTAAAATATCTGCCTTGTATAATCGAGATATGTCCGCCAAATACAGCAATTATAATAAAACTATAATAAAATTATAATAAAACATATTCTTTTCGATGAAAAATGTAACTGATTATATATAAAAAATATAGCTTTTTTCAGACATTAGCAAAAATCCTGCTTTACACTACTGGTTGGGTATTCATTTAAAGCTCCTGGAAAACTCATTTTTGTCAAGAAAATTCTTGATCAATGTAATAAGGAAATACATTTTTGTTATTTTTAACAAAATGAAATTGCACACGTGTTCTTCCATGTGTCAAAAATAAATATGTGGCAAATTTTCTACATCGTTTATGCCTACCTATTTTACACTGGAAGCCTTAGAGTTATTTTAACTGCTAAAATCACAAGTGAATTTGTTATCATATTCTTCTTTATACTACATACTTCATGTGCCCATCCGTGGCATTTCAAACATTGTATCTAACCTTTTATGGATTTTGAAATTGGAGTAAATTTCATTGAAAACATCCCGGCTTCATTATCTTCTTCATCTTCTGAGGATTTCTCCTTAACCTTTTCTTGTTTCTTTTTCTGTTGATTCTTAATTTCTTTTTTATTTTTATGAATCTCCTATTTTCGTTTTGTATCTGTTTGGCTTGTTTCTCCTTAATATATATTTCCAGCTCTAATTTATTGGGCGAAGAAATCAAAATAAGAGCTTTCCCCTTCTTTTGCCAGCTCTTCTCACAATTCTAAAGTCTTCCTGGGGAGCGGGTAGTAACATTTTAGTCGAAATTGGAAATGCAAATTGCTGGGTTACACAATCTGAGATGTCGATGGAAAAGGCTAGATGTTGTCAACGCTGGATATGTGATGTCAACACTTTTAGATGTAGAAGGAAAAGCTTCATTATTGTGTGATGTTTCAGAAATATTTATTGCTGCAGCAATTCCAGCCTATGGCTGCGTAGACCAAGGTGTGTTATCACTGACTTTTATGTGTTTCCCTGTCATTTCCGAAGGAGAAAAAGCTGGTCTGGAAGAACAACCCCTTGATGTGCCATGAATGACACATCAAGGGGTTAACAGTACTTAACAGCACTAAATTGCAAATTACAACTTTACGCTAATTTATTAACTAACCTAAAAAATATCATTCCATGAGTGTAGGACAAAACCGGGTACACCCGGTTCTGACCTACTCTTAAGTACCCTGTTTTACCCCAACATGACACAGATTTAAAAACATGGCAACTTTATTCTCAGTCCTATAGTAAAAGATCAATAATACTGTCAAAATATTAGTAGAAAAGCAAAGAATTTGAAATAGTAATTACCACTATTTAATATGCTGATAAACAGTTAATATATGCGTAAAACATAGAATCAAACGAAACAATTTTTAAAAGTAATTCAAACAAAATCCTTCACACAAAAAATAACCTCACACAGTAGGGTTTCGTTCAGCTACAAATGCCGTAATGATGTTCGACAAGCAATTCCTCGTGTTGGCCGATAGACAAAAGTTAAAATCAAGGAGGAATCTGCGCTACCCGGTTTTACCCGCCTACCCGGTTTTGTACAACTCTCCCCTACATTAAAAAACTACACATGTTAAAAGAACTGCAGCTAGTAAGAAAAACTTTACTAACAAAACGGGATATACATGTGGGGGTTAATTTTATATCAGGGCGGGTACTCATTGACGAAAAGTCTAAGCAAAAAGATGGAGCTGAGCAAAAGTTTAGATTGATAATGTGATGAAAAATGTAAAGAACCAATATATATTTTTAAAATTACTACAGCTTATTTCTGATAAGAAAATGTGGCATCATAACATAAGAATATTAGCCAATGCCGCGAATAATTAAAACAAAATTTTAAAGAGAGTAGTTGTTAAGTGATACAAGGTGTTAAAAATGCGTTATCAACAACATACATTGCTTTAAAAATTAAGTACAATTATGTAAAACAGCATAGAAAAATTAATAGACCGGGAGCCGGTAGCACAGACAATCACCTCATCGAGTTCACGGATGAAATTCAAGGATTAGTTAAATCTTGATTCGCATATTAAAACGCAATCGGTCTGCCAAGTCATATCTTGGTGGAAAGCACCCGATTTTAGCGGCTGACTCGTAGGTTTACCATTGTGTTTTCCTGCTCCCAGTCCTCCATGATTTCATACCTTTTGGTGCAAGAAAACACAATGGTAAACCTACGAGTCAACCGCTAAAATCGAGTTTTCAGGTGTTTTCCACCAAGATATGACTTGGCAGACCGACTGCGATTTAATATGCGAATCAAGATTTAACTAATTCTAGAATTTCATCCGTGAACTCGATGAGGTGATTGTCTCTGCTGCCGGCTCCCGGTCTATAAGTAACTAAGAATTAATAAAAATAAAATAAATAGATTAAAGGAATTAAAGTTACAAAAAGAAAAAAGAAAAATTAAACAATATACACAACGTATACAAATATTAAATGAATCTACTAAGTGTTTTATTAAATTATACAAGATGTTACAAAAAAGATGCGTTTTAATCGACGAACATTGTTTCACTCTGAAAAACAGTATAGAAAATTTAAATATACAAATAACATAAACGCATAAAAGAAATTAAAGTTATGTAAGAAAAGAAATATATATACACAATATACACAAATGTAAAATGAGTCTAATGAGGGGATTTAAATGATACAAGATTTTATATAAAAAAAGGAGACGTTTTAAGCGACAAACATTGTTTTAGTATGAAGAACAGAATAGAAAATTAAAATAACTAAAAATTAATACAAATAACATTTTCTTTCTTTTGTTCGAAAAGCAGAGATAACAGCACTGGTGCTCCTTTGCTCTTTCGATTCACGCTTTGCATTCGATTCAAAATACTATTTCTTGTAGCTTATTTTGAATCAAAATTTTAAAACACATTAAATGCAGAAACATAAAATAAAGTAGTTGAAACCAAAAATATTATATAGAAAATAAATATATATATGATGAAAATTTTATTTTAGCCTTGATGTAAAGTTGCCAAGCAACTAGGGAATCCATACACCAGCTTTATTGTTCCATTATAGATTATTTTCAAATATATATTAGAGTATTTTTCAAGCTTGTGATATATTTATTTATTTTTGACACACATACACAAATTACTACATACTTTCGAAAAATTTTGCCTTGCAATATGCTATTTCTTTCATGTCTTGTTTATTTTCCTTGAACATCGCGGAGCCCTTGAAATGTATAGGCGGAGCCCCAAGGGCTCCGCGGAGCACACTTTGGGAACCTCTGTTCTAGAGTATCAGGAAGCGGGAATCCTGATTGAATTAAATAAAAGAGTGTAAAAATATATAACCAATAACACACCTAACACGCTTAAAAAAATTATTTAAACGAAAAATTATATAAAAATCTCTTATAAATTCAAATCGTTTATAAATTCAACTTGAATGTTTTTGCATTACATTTATTATATCTTATTGGCTGTTCTCTAAACTTTCCTGAAATTCTATTGGAAAATAAACTTAATTTTTGAATCCGCTTTCATGGCCAGTTTCCTAAAATTTTCTATTGTCATTCTATTGGCTAATAAAATTTATCTTTTAATCCACTAATCTTAAATTGGCTGATTCCTAAAATTTCCTGTAATTTTTTTTGGCTAATAAACTTTATCATTGAATCCGCTTCCCCTACATATATTTCAGCAATTTTCTTTTCTGAGCAATCTTATTATACGCTAGGGCAACCAAAACTAGTTTCAAAAAGATATAAAGTGTTTTGGTGTTTTAAACATTGTTTTTATTTATATTTTACTGCGCCAAGTAGTTTCTTATTGTAAGTTAGTTTTAATAATTCTCTCTTGAAGAGTATTCAGTTGAACATTTTGGATCATAGGAAATTGTAAGTTCATTAATTAGGTAAGTTCATACTTTACCTGCACGATCACCGTTGTCAAAACTCGAAAAACTGTCAGTAGTATTTTAACTTTGCTAACAGTACCTGCGTGAAGTTAATTTTCCTCAAGTGGTAAATTATTTATTTTCTCAATATAAAAACAAAGTATAGGTAAGATAACTTACGCTTACCTTGTATTTATGTATATCCATATATTGTCTGGTATCCGACATTGGCAAGGGTAATTCCATCTACATCTTCTCATTGTATGTCTCTTCTAGTCCATATGTGATCCTGTGGTATTCCGTGTTGTTAAAAACACACATGGTTTTGTGACTTGTAAAATTTTAAATATGTTGGAACTTTTAAAGAAAAGAAAATTAACATTTAATTCAGCATTAAAAATCACATCTATCCATTCTGGAGTCTGGGTTACAAGTGAAAGTAAAAAAACATATAAAATACATTATTGACATAAAAAACAGAAAATTAGTACCATTTATCTTAATATTAAATTATTTATATCAATATTTATACTTATAGCAATTTAAAAGAAGTTTATTAATGTTTTTAATGTCTTTAGTTCTTGAATATGATGAGATGTTTATAATAGAATGTTTATTTACAATTGTGCAATCACTTTTCACTTCCTTGATTCAGATAATAACCACTTTTTATAAATCACATTTGACATATGAAAAGCAATTTACTTAGTTTGATTATTTTAATGTCCTCGATTTGGAGATTATGTTTCACAATAACTGACAACAATCCCCCCCCCCTTTAATCTCCTAATGAGGATTGTTCTGTAATTTCAATTTGTTTCTATTATTTACAAATTCAGCTTGGGCTCTGGTTTTGTGAGTATGTCCGCTGTCATTGACTTGCTTGGACAATAACGCAATTCAATAATTTTGACTTATTTCAGCTGTTTAATCACATTATATTTTATATCTATATGTTTCGTTTTAGAGAACTTTTACGATTCTATCATTTTTATACAAGATTTATTATCTTCATAAATGACTATAGGCAATTTTTGCGGTATATCAATCTGCTGTATATCGATCTTCTAATTATTTTAATAGCCATATTAATTCTTGTGTAGCGCTCGCCGCTGCTACGAACTCTGCCTCTGGAGATGATTGTGCTACACATGTTTGTCGTTTCGTTATCTACTGTATTGGATTCTTTCCTAAAAGGAATAAGTTTCCGGTCGTTGATCTTCTTGTTTTTAAATCTCCACCCCAATCCGCATCACTGTAGACTTCTAAAATGGGTGGTTCTTCCGTGCTGGCTACTAAGTTTAGGTTCTTTGTTGAATACAGATATCTTATTAATCTTTTAACACCTTTCCAATCCCTTTCAGACGGCATTTCGTTTTTTCTACTCAGAATATTTACCTCTACTAAAATATCGGGACTACTTATTGTAGCAACATATAACAGCGCACCTATTGATTGTCGGTACTTAGTGTTGTTTGGCATTTGTGTTTCCTCATTGTCTAATAGTTAAAGGCCTGTTACCATTTGAGTTCCATATAGCTTAGAATCTTCTAAATTATTTTTTTTTTTGCAATTTCTATTATTTTTGCTGTTTGATTTAGTTTAAAGCCGTTGTGAGTTTTTTGTATTTTTATCCCGAGGTAATTATAAATTTGACCTAAATCTTCAAGTGCATACTTAGATTTTAGTTTATCTATTATATCGTTTATATTTTCATCTTTTCCTGCGATGAGAATGTCATCGACATATACTGCTATATAAACCGTGTTTTCCCCTTCTTTTCTTATAAATAAGCAGTTATCAGCATTGCTCTGTAAAATTTTTAATTCTTTTAGTGTTTCACTAATGTTTGAGTACCATGCTCTTGCAGCTTGTTTTTGTCCATATAGTGCCTTTTTAAACTTACAAACCTTATTGGGTTCTCTAGTGTTTAGGTTCCCTTAGGTTGTGAAACGTAAACATTTTCTTCTAGTTAACCATGTAAAAATGCCGTTTTGATGTCTATCTGTCTAATATTGAGATTGTGATAAGCTGCGGCGGTTATAAAGCATCTTAGACTTGTATGCGAAACTAACGGAGCGTAAGTTTCATCGAAATCTACTCCATATTTTTGTCTAAATCCTTGTGCGACCAATCTCGCTTTGTAACGCTTGATTTTTCCGAATTCGTTATATTTCGCTTTAAAAGTCCATTTCGACCCAATTAATTTTGCTCCTTGTGGGGGATCAACTAAACACCAGGTTTCATTTTCTTTAAGGGAATTCATTTCCTCTTCTCTCGCTTTTATACAGTTTTGTTTTTCTATAGGATTTTCTGTACTCATCATGTCTTCCCAACTGTTAGGCACATATACGGGATCGTGCCGGACTGCATAAGCAAACCTGTCCGGCGGCACACCACTATTGGTTCTTTCTTATCTTCTCACTTGTGGAGTTTGTTGTTGTGGGCTTAGTTCATTTTATGTTGGTGTCAGATCTATTTCAATTTCATTCTTGTCTTTCTGTTGTGTTTGTTTGTTTGTTTCCGCGATTAATTCTCTTCTATCTAGATTTTCGTTAGTATCTGGATTATTTTTATTTTCTATAAATTTTACGCTTCTGGCCAATATTACTCTTCGTCACTTGTATAGATTCTGTACGCCTTAGAGCGACTGTCGTGTCCGACAAAAGTACCTTTGTTCTGCTCTATTGTCTAATTTTCCTCTCTTTGATCTGTGTATGTAGGCGCATGCAGCACAGCCAAGAACTTTCAGATATTTCAAATTTGGTTTTCTATTCATACATAATTCATAGGGTGTGGTGCTTACCTATTTTGAAGGTAGCCTGTTCTGTAAGTAGTTCGCAGTGCATATGGCATCCCCCCATAATTTCTGTGGGAGATTTGCTTCATTTAGCATACTTCTAACCATATCTAGTAGCGACATATTCTTACGCTCTGCGACACCGTTTTGACTTGGGTTAAATGGTACGGTGATCTGATGATGAATCCCATTTTCATTTAGATATTGTTCGATTTTGTTACCCGTATGTTCACCACCGTTGTCCGATCTTATTGCAGTAGGCATTTTTCCCAATTTGTTTTTCACCATTGAGATGTATTCTTTCAATTTCTCTGAAGCCTCACTTTTATTCGCCATTAAATAAATTACACAAAATCACGTATAATCATCGATAAAGTGGCAAGGTATCTTTTCCCCCCAAATATGGGTGTATTTTTAGGGCCACATACATCAGAATGAGAGTCGAGCGTTTTTATAGCTCTTTATGCACCTGATTTAGGAAATGGGGTCTCGCTGATTTTTGAGTTGATGCATACCTCACATTTCGTGTTATGTTTGCAGTTGTTGATTTTAATTTGATAGCATCGACATAGATAGGTCTTTGATAACATCGACTGTATTGTGTTGAAACTCTTATGTTCAATCCGCCTATGCCACAAATCTATGCAATTTGCATTTGAGCAGTTGTAAGTGACATTTGCATAGTACTTGTAATTTTCATCTTTACTAAAGTGTATTTCATACAGATAGTTTTTTAGTTTACCTTGAAGTATAATGTTAACTTCGTGTTTTATGTCACATTTATCTTTTTCAAATTTGACTTTGCAATAGTTTTTAGTTGCCTTACTCACTGACAGTAGGTTAGTTTCTATGTCAGGAACGTACAGTACGTCACGCAATATATTTTGTTTGTTTTTATTTTCGGTATGAATTATTACCTCCCCAGATCCATATGAAATTAGTTTATTACCATTAGCAACTGTGACGTTTGTTTGAGTGTTATTTGTCATTTTAGTAAAGAATTATTTTCAGTTACCTATGTGGCTAGAACTGCAAATGTCCACAATAAAAGTGCCTTTATTTTCGGACTCTTTGGTTAATAAAGCAACACTGTTATTTTCATTTACTGTGTGTTTTCCTTCTCCAGGTTCAGCGTTTTTATGTAAATTATTTTCATCATAAACTAGTGATGTTGAATTGTTCTTGTTTTTATAGTGTCTCTTTTTATTGGACACATACATCAGACTTGTGTGCTTGACAACAAGGCCCGCTTATAAGTCATCGTCGATATACAGGGTCGAGATAGCACAATGAAATTTACAACACAGAGAATTTTTACATCCGGGAGCTCCACAAAGAGTGTGCAATGGAGCCAGCGGGAATCGAACCCGACAAGCCTGCTACGCTCTAAAGCGATTAGCAGCGTGGTGTCTTAACCACTCGGCCACGAAGGCCCCATAATGTCTGTTAGTGTGACTGCTGTTGTTTTTTGTTTTTAGAAACCAGCAGTCTTTATTCGAATGATTTTTCATTTTACAGTGCGAGCAGTACTTATTGTTGCCTCTTTTCTGTTCTGAATTATTTAATTTATCTTGTGCTTTGTAAGCTTTATTGCTGTTTTCGGAATTTTCAGAATTATCTATTCTGCGAGTATATTCATCTGTAAGCTTGCTTTTGATAAATTGAACAGTTAACTCAGCTTCATCTCTGCCTATAGGGCAGTAACTAGAGTATCGTAGGACGGTGGCAACGAGCACAGCAGCAGTTATCGTAGGACGGTGGCAACGAGCACAGCAGCAGTGCTGAAATGTGCGAGTCAGTTATGTGTTCACCTATGGCTGACAGTTTGCCCACTATCTGTAAAATTTTTGTTATGTGGGCTGTCCTTTTGCCACTTTCAATTAACTTTGTACCGCACAATTTTCGCAGCAAGTACAGATAACTCAGATAACTAGAGAGATTAGATCTCTCATGAATTTGTTTGAGTGCGTCCCATGTTTGCCTAGCTGAATTTAAATTTTTGACATGCACTATTTGACTGTCGTCAATGGATAAATTTATTAAAGCTCTTACTTTTCTGTCTTTCTTGGTCGAAGCATCGGTCAATGGAGTGGGGGCCTATTCCGTAATAACTTCAATAAGTTCATCTCGAATCAATAACATTTTGACCTTGAACGGCCAATTTGTATAATTGTTGACGTTCAATTTTTCAATGGTCGTGCTGTCTTTTGTAGAAGCCATAATGTTGCTAAGATTCGTTTTATTTTTTCTAATAAATTAACCTATCGGATTACCAGATTTTATTTTTATCATTTAGTGACGATGTTTTTATTGAGAATTTTTTTCACTGTCATAATCAATTTGTTAGTAGTATTTTAACTTTGCTAACAGTACCTGCGTGAAGTTCATTTTCCTCAAGTGGTAAATTATTTATTCTCTCTATACATTCTCTCTAAGCGGTCTTTTTTTAACAACAGAATTGTTAATTCTGTAAGTTTTTATTAACCGCAACGCTTCTTTGGGTATAAGAATACGATCTCTGTGAAAACTTTTTCCGAGTTTTTTAATGACTTGCGAAATAGGTCGAATATTGAGATCCTTGTGAATGACATCGTTCCGGGCAAACGAGGTTGCATTTACAGCCTGCCTTAAAATAGTATTTTGCAGAATTTGAAGTTTTTGCATCTTAGTTTCATAAACAGATCCCCAAACAACTGACCCGTAAGTCATGGTGGATCTGATAAAGGATTTGTAAAGCAATAACTTTTTGGAGAGTGACAGACAGCTATGTCTAGCTAATAAAGATTTGAGGGAGGACTCAGCAGCTGTAGTTTTAGAACGTACATCGTGAATCTGCCTTGTCCAGAGTAATTTAGAATCCAGGTAAATTCCTAGATATTTATAATCGTTAACCCAGGGTATATCTTCATCATTAAGAGGAAGATTAATGTCTGTGGTGATAGATTTTTTAGAGAAAATCATGGCAGCACTTTTAGCAGCATTTACTTTAATACGCCATTTCCTGAGCCAGATAGAAAGGGCCTGGAGATAGGACTGGAGTTGTTCAATCACAATGTTTAGTGAGATGTTTCTGTAGAGGATGGCCGTGTCATCCGCATATAATGCTAAGAGGATGTTGGGAATCTTGGGAATGTCGTTGATATATGAGTTGAAGAGCCAGGTGCTGATCAGTCCCCCTTGGGTACTCCATTCTCGATATTGCGAGAAGAGGAGATAGAATGATGAACTCTGACAGAAAAGGATCTATTTTTTTTAATATTTATAAATAATGAGAATTAGTTGAAGGGGAACGTTAAGAAGAATTAATTTATAGATTAGAGCTTCATGCCAAACTCTATAGAATGCTTTTGCAATGTCTATGAATACTACACCAGTTTTTTTGTCTACTGAAGAAACCCTCGTGAATGAGTTCAGTTACCCTCCAAAGCTGGTGCTGCGTAGACAGTTTGGGCCGAAACCAGAACTGCTCCGGAATAATGATCGAATTGGCAGTAACGAACTCTTTCAGACGGTTTGAAAGTATGTATTCATAGACTTTAGACACAACCGTAATTTAATACTATTCTGGCCATATTATTGGCCATTTTATGGTCAGACTATAGTTAAATTATGGTTATGAAACCGTTTTTTCAAAAAACAGTCGAATGACCTGTCATAATGCTGCAAAAGTTTTAACAGTGCAGGGACAGAGACTTAAGCGCTTAGTGAATTGCCTTGTCTTTGACATTAAATGCAGCAGTACCTGTTAGTGCCAAAAGAATGACAGCTTCTTATCCAAACTGCTCTTTCTAATTTCTTTGATTATCGTACATTTTACAGCTCTTCCAGGACAGGAGCTTTAAAGGGAAATATGTGGTATTTTAACAGCTGTGACCTGCTAATTCGAAAATGTTCAATTGATGAAAAAATACATTATTAAGTTGCAAAACCATTAAAATGTTGTATTGTCATCGGTAAATCACCATTGTGAATAATTTGTATCATTCTAGAGTATCCGGAAGCGGGAATCCTGATTGAATTAAATAAAAGAGTGTAAAAATATATAACCAATAAGACACCTAACATGCTTAAAAAAATTATTTAAACGAAAAATTATATAAAAAGCTCTTATAAATTCAAATCGTTTATGCATTCAACTGGAATGTTTTTGCATTACATTTATTATATCTTATTGGCTGTTCTCTAAACTTTCCTGAAATTCTATTGGAAAATAAACTTAATTTTTGAATCCGCTTTCATGGCCAGTTTCCTAAAATATTCTATAGTCATTCTATTGGCTATTAAAATTTATCTTTTAATCCACTAATCTTACATTGGCTGATTCCTAAAATTTCCTGTAATTTTTTTTGGCTAATAAACTTTATCATTGAATCCGCTTCCCCTACATATATTTCAGCAATTTTCTTTTCTGAGCAATCTTATTATACGCTAGGGCTACCAAAACTAGTTTAAAAAAGATATAAAGTGTTTTGGTGTTTTAAACATTGTTTTTATTTATATTTTACTGCGCCAAGTAGTTTCTTATTGTAAGTTAGTTTTAATAATTCTCTCTTGAAGAGTATTCAGTTGAACATTTTGGATCATAGGAAATTGTAAGTTCATTAATTAGGTAAGTTCATACTTTACCTGTACGAGCACCGTTGTCAAAACTCGAAAAACTGTCAGTAGTATTTTAACTTTGCTAACAGTACCTGCGTGAAGTTAATTTTCCTCAAGTGGTAAATTATTTATTTTCTCAATATAAAAACAAAGTATAGGTAAGATAACTTACGCTTACCTTGTATTTATGTATATCCATATATTGTCTAGTATCCGACATTGGCAAGGGTAATTCCATCTACATCTTCTCATTGTATGTCTCTTCTAGTCCATATGTGATCCTGTGGTATTCCGTGTTGTTAAAAACACACATGGTTTTGTGACTTGTAAAATTTTAAATATGTTGGAACTTTTAAAGAAAAGAAAATTAACATTTAATTCAGCATTAAAAATCACATCTATCCATTCTGGAGTCTGGGTTACAAGTGAAAGTAGAAAAACATATAAAATACATTATTGACATAAAAAACAGAAAATTAGTACCATTTATCTTAATATTAAATTATTTATATCAATATTTATACTTATAGCAATTTAAAAGAAGTTTATTAATGTTTTTAATGTCTTTAGTTCTTGAATATGATGAGATGTTTATAATAGAATGTTTATTTACAATTGTGCAATCACTTTTCACTTCCTTGATTCAGATAATAACCACTTTTTATAAATCACATTTGACATATGAAAAGCAATTTACTTAGTTTGATTATTTTAATGTCCTCGATTTGGAGATTATGTTTCACAATAACTGACAACAATTCCCCCCCCCCTTTAATCTCCTAATGAGGATTGTTCTGTAATTTCAATTTGTTTCTATTATTTAGAAATTCAGCTTGGGCTCTGGTTTTGTGAGTATGTCCGCTGTCATTGACTTGCTTGGACAATAACGCAATTCAATAATTTTGACTTATTTCAGCTGTTTAATCACATTATATTTTATATCTATATGTTTCGTTTTAGAGAACTTTTACGATTCTATCATTTTTATACAAGATTTATTATCTTCATAAATGACTATAGGCAATTTTTGCGGTATATCAATCTTCTTATATCAATCTGCTGTATATCGATCTTCTAATTATTTTAATAGCCATATTAATTCTTGTGTAGCGCTCGCCGCTGCTACGAACTCTGCCTCTGGAGTTGATTGTGCTACATGTTTGTCGTTTCGTTATCTACTGTATTGGATTCTTTCCTAAAAGGAATAAGTTTCCGGTCGTTGATCTTCTTGTTTTTAAATCTCCACCCCAATCCGCATCACTGTAGACTTCTAAAATTGGTGGTTCTTCCGTGCTGGCTACTAAGTTTAGGTTCTTTGTTGAATACAGATATCTTATTAATCTTTTAACACCTTTCCAATCCCTTTCAGACGGCATTTCGTTTTTTCTACTCAGAATATTTACCTCTACTAAAATATCGGGACTACTTATTGTAGCAACATATAACAGCGCACCTATTGATTGTCGGTACTTAGTGTTGTTTGGCATTTGTGTTTCCCCATTGTCTAATAGTTAAAGGCCTGTTACCATTTGAGTTCCATATAGCGTAGAATCTTCTAAATTAATTTTTTTTTTGCAATTTCTATTATTTTTGCTGTTTGATTTAGTTTAAAGCCGTTGTGAGTTTTTTGTATTTTTATCCCGAGGTAATTATAAATTTGACCTAAATCTTCAAGTGCATACTTAGATTTTAGTTTATCTATTATATCGTTTATATTTTCATCTTTTCCTGCGATGAGAATGTCATCGACATATACTGCTATATAAACCGTGTTTTCCCCTTCTTTTCTTATAAATAAGCAGTTATCAGCATTGCTCTGTAAAAATTTTAATTCTTTTAGTGTTTCACTAATGTTTGAGTACCATGCTCTTGCAGCTTGTTTTTGTCCATATAGGGCCTTTTTAAACTTACAAACCTTATTGGGTTCTCTAGTGTTTAGGTTCCCTTAGGTTGTGAAACGTAAACATTTTCTTCTAGTTAACCATGTAAAAATGCCGTTTTGGTGTCTATCTGTCTAATATTGAGATTGTGATAAGCTGCGGTGGTTATAAAGCATCTTAGACTTGTATGCGAAACTAACGGAGCGTAAGTTTCATCGAAATCTACTCCATATTTTTGTCTAAATCTTTGTGCGACCAATCTCGCTTTGTAACGCTTGATTTTTCCGAATTCGTTATATTTCGCTTTAAAAGTCCATTTCGACCCAATTACTTTTGCTCCTTGTGGGTGATCAACTAAACACCAGGTTTCATTTTCTTTAAGGGAATTCATTTCCTCTTCTCTCGCTTTTATCCAGTTTTGTTTTTCTATAGGATTTTCTGTACTCATCATGTCTTCCCAACTGTTAGGCCCATATACGGGATCCTGCCGGACTGCATAAGCAAACCTGCCCGGCGGCACACCTCTATTGGTTCTTTCTTATCTTCTCACTTGTGGAGTTTGTTGTTGTGGGCTTAGTTTATTTTATGTTGGTGTCAGATCTATTTCAATTTCATTCTTGTCTTTCTGTTGTGTTTGTTTGTTTGTTTCCGCGATTAATTCTCTTCTATCTAGATTTTCGTTAGTATCTGGATTATTTTTATTTTCTATAAATTTTACGCTTCTGGCCAATATTACTCTTCGTCACTTGTATAGATTCTGTACGCCTTAGAGCGACTGTCGTGTCCGACAAAAGTACCTTTGTTCTGCTCTATTGTCTAATTTTCCTCTCTTTGATCTGTGTATGTAGGCGCATGCAGCACAGCCAAGAACTTTCAGATATTTCAAATTTGGTTTTCTATTCATACATAATTCATAGGGTGTGGTGCTTACCTATTTTGAAGGTAGCCTGTTCTGTAAGTAGTTCGCAGTGCATATGGCATCCCCCCATAATTTCTGTGGGAGATTTGCTTCATTTAGCATACTTCTAACCATATCTAGCAGCGACATATTCTTACGCTCTGCGACACCGTTTTGACTTGGGTTAAATGGTACGGTGATCTGATGATGAATCCCATTTTCATTTAGATATTTTTCGATTTTGTTACCCGTATGTTCACCACCGTTGTCCGATCTTATCGCAGTAGGCATTTTTCGAAATTTGTTTTTCACCATTGAGATGTATTCTTTCAATTTCTCTGAAGCCTCACTTTTATTCGCCATTGAATAAATTACACAAAATCACGTATAATCATCGATAAAGTGGCAAGGTATCTTTTCCCCCCAAATGTGGGTGTATTTTTAGGGCCACATACATCAGAATGAGAGTCGAGCGTTTTTGTTGCTCTATATGCACCTGATTTAGGAAATGGGGTCTCGCTGATTTTTGAGTTGATGCGTACCTCACATTTCGTGTTATGTTTGCAGTTGTTGATTTTAATTTGATAGCATCGACATAGATAGTCCTTTGAGAACATCGACTGTATTGTGTCGAAACTCTTATGTTCAATCCGCCTATGCCACAAATCTATGCAATTTGCATTTGAGCAGTTGTAAGTGACATTTGCATAGTGCTTGTAATTTTCATCTTTACTAAAGTGTATTTCATAGAGATAGTTTTTTAGTTTACCTTGAAGTATAATGTTAACTTCGTGTTTTATGTCACATTTATCTTTTTCAAATTTGACTTTGCAATAGTTTTTAGTTGCCCTACTCACTGACAGTAGGTTAGTTTCTATGTCAGGAACATATAGTACGTCACGCAATATAACTTGTTTGTTTTTATTTTCGGTATGAATTATTACCTCCCCAGATCCATATGAAATTAGTTTATTACCATTAGCAACTGTGACGTTTGTTTCAGTGTTATTTGTCATTTTGGTAAAGAATTATTATCAGTTACCTATGTGGCTAGAACTGCAAATGTCCACAATAAAAGTGCCTTTATTTTCGGACTCTTTGGTTAGTAAAGCAACACTGTTGTTTTCATTTACTGTGTGTTTTCCTTCTCCAGGTTATGCGTTTTTATGTAAATTATTTTCATCATAAACTAGTGATGTTGAATTGTTCTTGTTTTTATAGTGTCTCTTTTTATTGGACACATACATCAGACTTGTGTGCTTGACAACAAGGCCCGCTTATAAGTCATCGTCGATATACAGGGTCGAGATAGCACAATGAAATTTACAACACAGAGAATTTTTACATCCGGGAGCTCACAAAGAGTGTGCAATGGAGCCAGCGGGAATCGAACCCGACAAGCCTGCTACGCTCTAAAGCGATTAGCAGCGTGGTGTCTTAACCACTCGGCCACGAAGGCCCCATATTGTCTGTTAGTGTGACTGTTGTTGTTTTTTGTTTTTAGAAACCAGCAGTCTTTATTCGAATGATTTTTCATTTTACAGTGCGAGCAGTACTTATTGTTGCCTCTTTTCTGTTCTGAATTATTTAATTTATCTTGTGCTTTGTAAGCTTTATTGCTGTTTTCGGAATTTTCAGAATTATCTATTCTGTGAGTATATTCATCTGTAAGCTTGCTTTTGATAAATTGAACAGTTAACTCAGCTTCATCTCTGCCTATAGGGCAGTAACTAGAGTATCGTAGGACGGTGGCAACGAGCACAGCAGCAGTGCTGAAATGTGCGAGTCAGTTATGTTGTTCACCTATGGCTGACAGTTTGCCCACTATCTCTAAAAGTTTTGTTATGTGGGCTGTCCTTTTGCCACTTTCAATTAACTTTGTACCGTACAATTTTCGCAGCAAGTACAGATAACTCAGATAACTAGAGAGATTAGATCTCTCATGAATTAGTTTGAGTGCGTCCCATGTTTGCCTAGCTGAACTTAAATTTTTGACATGCACTATTTGACTGTCGTCAATGGATAAATTTATTAAAGCTCTTACTTTTCTGTCTTTCTTGGTCGAAGCATCGGTCAATGGAGTGGGGGCCTATTCCGTAATAACTTCAATAATTTCATCTCGCATCAATAACATTTCGACCTTGAACGGCCAATTTGTATAATTGTTGACGTTCAATTTTTCAATGGTCGTGCTATCTTTTGTAGAAGCCATAATGTTCCTAAGATTCGTTTTATTTTTTCTAATAAATTAACCTATCGGATTACCAGATTTTATTTTTATCATTTAGTGACGATGTTTTTATTGAGAATTTTTTTCACTGTCATAATCAATTTGTTAGTAGTATTTTAACTTTGCTAACAGTACCTGCGTGAAGTTCATTTTCCTCAAGTGGTAAATTATTTATTTTCTCTATACATAAAAAAGTATACGTAATATAAATTGCGCGTACCTTGTATTTATGTATATCCATATACTGTCTGGTATCCGACATTGGCAAGGGTAATTCCATCTACATCTTCTCATTGTATGTCTGTTCTAGTCTATATGTGATCGTGTGGTATTCCGTGTTATTAAAAACACACATGGTTTTGTAACTTGTCAAATTTTAAATATGTTGGAGCTTTTAAAGAAAAGAAAATTAACATTTAATTCAGCATTAAAAATCCCATCTCTCCATTCTGGATTCTGGGTTACAAGTGAAAGTAGAAAAACATATCAATATTTATACTTATAGCAATTTAAAAGATGTTTATTAATGTTTTTAATGTCTTTAGTTCTTGAATATGATGAAATGTTTATAATAGAATGTTTATTTACAATTGTGCAATCACTTTTCACTTCCTTGCTTCAGATAATAACCAATTTTCATAATTGATTTTATAAATCACATTTGACACATGAAAAGCAATTTACTTAGTTTGATTACTTTAATGTCCTCGATTTGGAGATTATGTTTCACAATAACTGTCAACAAAAACAAAATTCGAAAAGCAGGGTTCTCCTTTGTGGTGTCATGCGACATGAGATATGAGTAACCATTTACGCGTCGGCGAGATAACTGCTCACGTTATTCCAGGTGCATCAAAAGAGTTCAGTAGCTAACCAAAAAAACTTCGATTACCATGCAGATGAAGGAAATCGCGGATTTTAAAAGTTTAGAAGAGATAATTTTTTAACACAAAAGTTTTCACTTTCTATTTTTCGTTACTCGTATCTTAAAAAATAGACAGATACCACCAATTCAAAATAAACTCTTAGCCAAAAACAACACGATTGAACTATAATTGAACTGTTGCAAGAACAATAGACTTTTGAACTTTTGTGTGTGTATATAATTATATAATATTCATCATAACTATTCACTATTTTACCTATGTTTTATATTCTACATTATTTTTAAAATTATGAATATCTTTCTAATTTAGTATACATATACGTAGCTTTTATTGTATTTTTGCAGAACGCCCAGCTTTGCAGAGTAATTGAGCTTTTGCCGCTCCAACAAGTTTAAAAATCCTATTATCTATTATCTCATGATCTTATTAATTACAAATATCTAAATTTCTCTCGTAAACGCCCAGTAAAAATTGGGCTTTCCATCGTGTATATATTGTACTTATATTGTATTTAATCTTAATATTCTCAATTGGCTTTCCTGTAGGTCCCTTCGGGCCTTTTATTTATTATTATTATTATTATTATTATTATTTGTGTGTGTGTGTGTGTGGTGACGGCGGTAGTAGATGGAAACCGCTGGGTGGGGCTTGTGAGTGCTTAAGCCATTTGGTAGGCCTCCCCACCTAGCTGACCCTGTGTTTTAGTTGAATTTATTTTGAATAGCCAACAGCTAAGATAGTCATATGTTTAAAGTAGATGAAATTGGCCACGTTGAAGATTAGTTTTATTATCTTAAAATTTTAAATGAGAACATAGTTTTAACATTAAATGGCCACAATCAAATAAATTTGTAATTATTTTGAATTATCTGTCTCTTTCTGCTTCATATACTATTTTTCACGGTAATTGTACAGTAAACAGTGGTATGTATTTAAACTTAAAACGCATAATTAATATAAATAACAGTTTATTCCATCAATTTTTCGCCCCACCATCTGGATTTTATGATTTTGAAAAAAAAAATGGTGTAAATGTATCTTCAGCGACAGCAATATTTTAATCTCAAAAAGGAATTTTTATTAGGGAAAACGAATTTCCTTATCTCAAATTTTTTATGAAATTTTTTTTTATTATAAATTTTCTGTGTCTTTCTGCTTAACTTACTCTTTTTTCATATTAATTCTATAGTAAATTATATGTAAAAAAATTATAAAATTTCTGCAAATGATATTATATTTTTACTCTTTCGTAACTTATCAAATTTCAAATATGTTGGAGCTTTTAAAGAAAAGAAAATTAACATTTAATTCAGCATTAAAAATCACATCTCTCTATTCTGCATTCTGGGTTACAAGTGAAAGTATAAAAACATATCAATATTTATACTTATAGAAATTTAAAAGAGGTTTATTAATTTTTTTAATGTCTTTAGTTCTTGAATATGATGAAATGTTTATAGTAGAATGTTTATTTACAATTATACAATCACTTTTCACTTCCTTGCTTCAGATAATAACCAATTTTCATAATTGCTTTTATAAATCACATTTGACACATGAAAAGCAATTTACTTAGTTTGATTACTTTAATGTCCTCGATTTGGAGATTATGTTTCACAATAACTGTCAACAAAAACAAAATTCGAAAAGCGGAGTTCTCCTTTGTGGTGTTATGCGACATGACATATGAGTAACCATTTACGCGTCGGCGAGATAACTGCTCGCGTAATTCCAGGTGCATCAAAAGAGTTCAGTAGCTAGCCAAAAAAGCTTCGATTACCATGCAGATGAAGGAAATCGCGGATTTTAAAAGTTTAGAAGAGATAATTTGTTAACACAAAAGTTTTCACTTTCTATTTTTCGTGACTCGTGTGTTTTAGATGAATTTATTTTGAATGGCCAACAGCTAAGATAGTCAATGTGTCAGTATGATAGTCAGTGTGATAGTCAATGTTTAAAGTAGATGAAATTGGTCATGTTGAAGATTAGTTTTATTATCTTAAAATTTTAAATGAGAACATAGTTTTAACATTAAATGGCCACAATCAAATAAATTAGTAATTATTTTGAATTATCTGTCTCTTTCTGCTTCATATACTATTTTTCACTGTAATTGTACAATAAACAGTGGTATGTATTTAAACTTAAAACGCATGATTAATATAAATAACATTTTATTACATCAATGTTTTGCCCCGCATCTGGATTTTATACTTTTGAAAAAAAAAATGGTGTAAATGTATCTTCAGAGACAGTAATATTTTAATCTCAAAGAGGAATTTTTATTAGGGAAAACGAATTTCCTTATCTGAAATTTTTTATGGAATTTTTTTTTATTATAAATTTTCTGTGTCTTTCTGCTTAACATACTCTTTTCCATATTAATTCTATAGTAAATTATATGTAAAAAATTATAAAATTTCTGCAAATGATATTATATTTTTACTGTTTCATTTACTATTATTATAATTTTGTAGTATATTATAGTAAATTTTAATATTTCAGAATAAAAAAATAAAATAAATTGATTATCAGAAGTGTTTTTGGCATCTGTATTCCGTACCCATTAAATGATTTTTATTCGATGGATTATTGTGCGCTTCGCTGTTTAAACTTTCACGTAAGAAATAATCATGGTCAAGTCATGTAATTATGCTGAATAAACTTGGTAAAAAACAACAGCTTCAACCCAAAATAAATTATTTTCTTTTCTTTCTCCAAAAGAGATAAACAGAGAATAATTTCAATTAAATAAAATTTCAAAAGTAGAAAACAAAAAGTATGAAAGTATACAACCTAGTTTTTGAAAAGAAGTTTCTTTTGTTATCTTTTTAACTGCATTATAGCAGATGTGCTATAAAAAGAAAATACTCTTTAAAAAATAGATTCAAAGTATTTCGTCAAGTAAATACGTAAAGAAAATATTTGTTAAAAATTATTTTTATTAGTATATGTTTATGTTGTACCTCATTTCATTATTATGGTAAACTGGAATAGTTGTCAGTCGGAAACTACTTTCGATACAAAAATTAATAATTTAAAATATGCTAAATAATTCGGCAGTTTTAAAACAGCATAAAGAAACTTTTTCTTCTCCATGTAAACAGTCCCAGAAAAAGCCAGAAAGAAATGGAGATTAAATTTTGAAACATGAAGCCTTGACAATAAAAATAAGCATTTGCAAAATACTATCTTAAAATCTTGCAGATTTTTATCTTACGGTTAATGTATATAACAAAGTAAATTCGTGTCAATTTTTTACAACGTGCGTGTAAGCAAATAGATTGTAAGTAGAAAAAAAATAGTTTTAATAAACATTGTGGACTCTTGTGTATATACGTATGAAATAATATGCTTAAATATGCAAAATAAAGATTTGCTATTTATTATAAACAGAATTCAGCAAATATACAAGATTACAGGACAAAAAATGGGATTTTATTAAAACTTCAGTTTTTGTTAATTTTCTTTATACGGCCAGAAAGTGAAATGAGTGACGGAAGCGAGAGAGAAACTTTTTGCACTTTTCTTCTTAGACACAGAGCAATATTTTTATAAACGTAAGTTCTAGAAAAGGGACGATGATGCTCCCTAACGCTGTTGCTAGGGGCCGTAAAACTTTTCTAATTGGATGTGATCTTCTGACATTACGGTGAACTATCTTGTGACCTTACGATGCGCATGTGAAAAACCTATGTCAATACTATCTAGAATTTTATTTGTAGATCGAAGAAAATTCTACTGGTTTGATAAAGATAAATTTGGAATACATGTTAAACGAAAAAGGTAATTAAAAATTAAGCACTGAATTTGGATGTATTTTTTAAAGGGCTATCAAATTATTCCCAATATTACGTTAATATTTTAATAATTTAAGAAAATAATAATTAAGTTTACTTAATGAATATATTGCTGAAATTTCTAAGATCCTATTAAAATACATGTAAGAAATAACACAGAATGTAATATAAATGTATATTGGAATTATCATTTTAAAACAAACTTCTTCTCAAAATTATTTTCTTTGAAATGAAGAAGACAGGTCTTTGCAATAACTTCTGCAGAGAATATCTACTGAATCCACTTATAATCCTCCATTTGTCGTATTCACAAGAAAATAAAATAAAAGCAGAATTTGCACATGGAGTTCTTGCTGATTTTGAGTTTTCCTACAATTTTAGAGGCTGTTTGCAATTAAATATGTTTGTGAAATAGTTTGACTATTTAAAAAAATATGCCAAGCCTTCAAACTTTTGACTTTGCATGTTCATACCACCCTTACTGAAAACGTGGCATTTATAGAAATTCCAGGAAAAAAAACAATGGTGTGTTTGCTTCACTATTGTAAGCATAAGATGCAATAATTAGATGTGTCATTTAAGACCCCCCCCCCCGGAAAAGGATTATTGTATTCAAGATTGTGAGAAATTCCTGCGGGTGACTATGCTGGCCGTTTTACCCAACCTATGCTGGCAAAGTGGCCATTTTGTAGTATTGTTTTATTTTTACAGTAAAGCGTACATTTAAAATAAATTATTTTAAAAAGCTAAACTAGCCTTCTGAAATTAAAATTATCAGAGTTACCATTGGTGTTTGTTTCTATAAATTGACTGACCAAAAAGGTATCATAAAAATTCATCACACCATAGAGTGTCATTAGACTTTCCTTCCCCTATGTTCACTGTATATCACCAGAATACTTGGAATTGTATGTTTGGATATAGATCAAAGAACTACGCTCTCCGTATGGAATGGCCTTTCTGTAAACTTTCATCAAAAATAAAATAATATTGTTTTCACGGGAATATTACCAGAAACTATTGAACTCGGAATTTTCAGGTTCACACAAAATAAATACAGTTCGTAAAAATCACAAGGCTATAAAAGCTTTTTTGTAATTTTTATAACATGTAACCAAGAAATGCATATTGAAAGTACACGTTATATAATTGAAGCAAAACTATCGTGTTTTAATTTGAGGCCCTACGATCATATTTAGAACATGAATGTTTAATAGATCTGGATTTCTTCTAAAGATAGAATTCGATACACTATAAATTTCCATACCTGAATTTTAATTAAAATCTGACTAATTTTGCATAATACATAGTTTCTTCAAACACTAGACCAGTAAGCGTAAAATACAGCAAAGAAAGACAATCCGATTTAATTAAAGTTTCGAGGAAAGAAAGAATTAACGGTATAGAAATAATTTAGAAGATAAGAAGTGCAAATCGATATTTAGAAAATAAATCTTGAAGTGTTCTTATATTTATTAACCGATTTTAAGTACTCACCCTTTTTTTATAGATCTTAAGATATGTTATTTTTTAAAATTAATTTTTTTTTGTCATTATGTATGTATAACTTTTGGTAATAGTATGTTTGTAATTTTTGTAAATTATAAATATTTTTATTTAGTTTTATATTCCTAGAGAACTGAATTTTATACGGCAAATTTATAACACAAGATTATCACAAAGGAAAAGTAAGTGAGCAATGTATGAATAAATCGACTGGATTGGTTACGGAATTCATAGTTGATAGAGAAAGCGGAAAAGAGACAAAATACGGTTTTTTTAAATACGTGTCGGCTAAAAAATAAATACCGTATACGAGCATTTCAAATAAATATGGAAAGACTGGACAATACCACACGATATACAGAAGAAATGGAACAAAGTATCAAATGCAACACTATGAAAGTTCAACTAAATTACAATGTACTTTCCTTTTATATTAGTGTGTTTGTGATTGTATGAATATAACTGTACCAAACATTTCACTTTAATCTTAGTAAAATATAAGATTAAATGCAGAGTTGATTCATTATACAATTAATATAATGACCGTAGTATTTTTTGTTTACTTTCGTGAATCCCCAAACATTCAAATATTATAAAATTTAAGCTACAAAGTAATATTTAAAGCACTTTGAATTTGTATCTTCAAAACTGGTGAAAACCTTATTTTTGCCTCCCATATTAGTTTTTATAATTAAAATATAATAATCCCGGATGAGACGAAATCGCAATTTTTGAAGAATATTCCAATTAAGGCGGTTTTTAGTTTTAACAAACACGCTAATCTCTTAAGATTTAATAATGTTTTAAAACTATGTAAATTTCTTTTTATGACAGATTTCCGTTATATATAAATTTAGAATTCAAAGTTTTTAAAGCAATGCATAATAAAATTGTATTACAATATAATATAGGCATGTAGTGTATTTTTAAATTAAGCATATAATATAAAAAGCTACTTTTAGTAACAAGAAACAAAAGACAAATTAATATTATCCACGAATTTTAAAATTTACGAATTTAATGCGTTAGAAATGTGTAAAAAGATCAAATATGTGTGAATTAAGCTATTTTTTTCAAATGTTTTAGAAGCATTAAAATCTTTGTGATTTTCAACAAGATAGAAATAAACTTTCCGCTTTGTATATAGCTATGTACGTAACAACTTTCGTTTAAAGCATCTAATATGCCTCCTACATCAGATACTCAACTTCACTTTGGATTTAATCAGAATATATTAAACGAGGCAACTAATTTGACGATTTGCATGCTGTCAGATAATTTTCTTTCTTTTATCTCCTTTAATATATTTGTCAATTATCACAGATGAAGTAGCATATTTCTCTATGCTGAAGATATGAATGAGAAATGAATAGCATATAAGGTAAAAATGTTTCTTACGTTTAAAATGTCGTGATAAATGCTGATAATGATAATTATTAAAATACATAAACGGTAAAATAAAAACAAAAGATTTGGAAATATCGCACCCTTTTGCTGCATGAAACAGCAAGCAGTAAATTACTTCGATGAAAAGAAAACGCATAACAAGTACTTTATTAATGACAAACGGTAATTTTTCCTAAAAAAGTCAGCCAGTAGCAGATAGTGTTATGCTAATATTGCTTTTTTTAATATTTTCAATTCAACGTGCTATAGAGACTCTTGTTTCTCCCCTTCAAAAATCGAGATGTGCGTATTTAATACTTTATTGACTTCTGTGTATATGACCATTGGTCACTCTTTAAAATCATTTGGACAAGATTATGCAATTAAAAAATCATTAAGCAATACACCTTAAATACCGTGCAATTCTAGTCTTAACTGTTAAATATTTTAGCGATATTTTGTATCCAAATTGCACATTACAAGTTCAAGGTGCATGTATTTTTTAAACTTTTGACGTAAGTGAATACATATGCAGAGAGCCCTAAAATGAAATGATGTTATTTAAAAGAAATAAATAGCGACAGATATTGAAAATACACTTGCTGGTCTGTAAGATGTGAAGTCGCTAGGTTATCTTAGTTGGAAGCATCAGTTCCAAATATCAGATGGCCCTGCTTTGTTAAAAACTGTAATATTATTCAGAATTTCAAAACCCAAGTCCTTTTTGGGGCATTTCAGCAGTTAAACATGTTATAGGGTTTGAAATGTATTCCATTATATCTTAATTTGGCCTTTCGAACAATTTGAGACAGTTAGTTCAGTGCCATCTATAGGAGATATTTAAAACTAAAAAAAGAAGCGTAATATTGAAATACCTAATTCACATATTATTCTTCTGCATGAACTGTAGCAGTCACCGTTTACCTTAACAGTTTTACGTTTAAAACATCAGCTTATTTTAAGGACAATGCATATTTTAAAATGATTTGCTACAATTTTCAAATATGTAAATTATTCAGTATACTGCAACGAAGTATAACCAGGGCTTCAGTATGGTTAAGTTGCCATTAAAAAGTGCAAGTTCCATTCTAAAGATATAAAAGATTATATTAATCACTAGAATTGCATATAAAAACGATCATCTTAAATTTCGTACTTTTTATAATATTTATTTATTTAATTTTTGTCTGCATATAACATATTTTCGAAAACAAAAGATGTTATTTCCAAAGTTTATGCAAAACAACGTAAAAGTGACTCTTTAATCACATAATCAAAAATTCTAAAACCATACTAAATTCAACAGATAGAAAATATCTCATTATGATGTTATCTACTAATAGTAAATTTTTTCAGCAAGCAATATCAAAGTAAATATTTTTTGATAATGAAAGAGGATATATATATATAGTTTTCTTATTTCTTTTCAAAGCATAGTTGGTAAATTTAAACATTCTTTATTACAATTAATTTTTGCAATGTATTAGACATTTTTTATCATATGGTCTCATTTCTTAAGAGAAAATAGCGCATTAAAACTTTTATGTATGAAATATTTTCTATAAAATATTTATTTAGAATCTCTTAAAAGGTAGCTAAAACACACGTATTGCTTTAGTAGATTTTTATGTTTTTACTATACTAATACCTTAACTTATTTCATTTCTGACCATGTTTCCTGAGAACTTAAGTTTTTTCAAACAAATTTTATATTAAAAAAAAAAAAAATTGCTTTAATATGTATGCATAAAAAAAAACATATTGATTTTTTATGCATACATAATTTAAGTAAATAAATCATCACAGGCAAAAATTACAAAACATTTTATTGCTTCAATCTGCAATGCGATATCCTAGACATGCATCTTTTTGCATATATAAAAATCTGGTATAGACGGTAGTATTTTTTAGCTTATTACTTCCTAAAATGTATTCATTGCTTTTCATATTTTTTTATTTATTCTGGAAATGCGTCAAATATGATAACTAAATAATAATCTATGACAACTAAATTATTCTATAAATTATTCTATTTTTTTGACAAAGCTTGTTTTTTGCCATTATGTGCAAGGCTTGTTGAGAAAGGATTTGTTTCTTGAATCATAAACTATAGCGAAAGAAACTTAAAAATCATATTTATTATTTCTCTTGTCAGTGATCAATAATTACAAAGACAACTTTAGAGAATTTTAGACAAAGTTAGATTAAAGCACTAAACTTCTTTTCGTTCAGTTAATTCGTAATTAAAAAGAAATAGTAAAGAAAAATAGTGAAATGCCGTACATTTGCATTCTGCTTAATATAATGTACAGTCGTGGAAAAAAAAAAAAGTAAACACCCCTACTAACTCCTCAACAAATTATCGTAGATGAAATTTACTGGTACCGAACGATTGGAAATAAAGTGTACTTTTAAATGATGTATAAAAAAATTTCTTAGGGGGCCATCTACATATTAAAACGAACCATAACTTTGTTTTTTTCAATAGCAGTACCCAATTCTGACAGCATAAATGAACTCTACACCCTTCAATTAGCCTAAAAACGAATTTTTATGCAATTCGTACCATAAGTTTCAGAGAAATTAATTATTTTAAAACGAGCGTATTTTAAGGGCTGTATCCAAATTGAAGTTCCGTACTAGATTGTTAACCGAGAGCCGCTTCCTTGATCAAGGCACCTTAAGCGCCACTCAAGGAGTCAATGAAGCGTGTTAGATTACAGTACGGCAGAATAAATTTCAAAATGTCTACTCACTTCCATCATAACGAGCGTATTTTAAGGGCTGTATCCAAATTGATGTTCGGTACTCGATTGTTAACTGAGAGAGCTCCCTTCTTAATGAAGGCACCTTACCCATCACTCAAGCAGTCAATGATGGCTGCTAAATTACAGGACAGCATAAGAAATTTTAAAATATCTAGTCAGTTCTATCATAGACGGACCCTTAAACCATCATTTTGCCGTTTTTTAAGCATAATTTGAAAGCTACTTGGAAGAAAAATGTGAAATTTTTGAATTTCCATAAAGCAGGACTTAATAAATTTAAATCCATCAAAAAAATTGTAGGTTGCAATTCATAATTTTTTCGAATATTAATTTCATAATTCATAATTCATATCATAAAATTATAAAAATTGCAAATTCAGCTTATTTATGTTTGGGTATATTAGTAGTATTACCACAAAAAAAATTAGCACATTAGGAGCATAATTTCGGGAGATATAAATAAAAATATGAAAATGTAATTTAACATTGGAAGAACTAAATTTGGAATGTTTATAATTCAAAAACTTATCATTCAAATGACTTGAAATTTGGTGTCTAGGCATAATTTGAACCGAAGATTTGAAATATCTCGTTAAAATTGGGTATTGCTATTGAAAAAAATGAAGTTAGGATTCGTTTTAATATGTAGATGACCCCCTAAGAAAATTTTATATACATCATTTAAAAGTAGACTTTATTTCCAATCGTTCGGTACCAGTAACTTTCTTCTATAATGATTTGTTGAGGAGTTAGTAGGGGGTGTTTACTTTTTTTTTTCCACGACTGTACTTATGTTGCCAAATACGATTAATTACTTTTGATGATATTTTTTAGCATTATTTCCATTGTTAAAAAAAAAAAAAAAAAAAAAAAAAAAAAAAAAAAAAAAAACCATCTGAAATTTTCTCAGAATATGTGTCTAAAATTTTTAAGTCATTCAAACGTAGTGGATATATATTTATATCGAAAGTAAAATTGACTTACGATGAAAAGTAGCTAATTAAATGCAAAAAACTTAAAAGTATGTTATATATATAGAAGGTCGGATAGATTGATATATTCATAATATGCAAAAATCCGAATGCTATTATTCAATAAATTGTTTTAAAAATATTTTGCTAACAGATATTTGTTTTACAACTGTATATGAAAATTACATAAAATCACCAAAATAAGTTAACGCGGTAATAGTCGAGTGTCGGTCTTTATCTTTTTTCTCTTTTATCTTCCCCTAACTCACATCCTCTTACAAATACAATGGCGAACTAACAAGTGTGATGATGGAATTAAAGTATCGTCACATATCATTATTTATCCCTTTTTAAAATTAAATTCCCCCCTTTTACAATTTTAAATTTAATCGAAACTTCTTTTTCTTTTCAAAAAAGTATATCTATTTCTTCTTCTCTTTTCCGCTTAATCAATTACATTCACTTTATATCCCAGGCATCCACAAAACCGCCACCAAGATAAATCAAAAACAATTCTTTTTCTCATCGTTAAATCATTACTGTGCTAACATATTTTCCTTCCGCAAACGAATATATATATGTATAAAAGATAATCTTTGACCATACGCTCCTGTTGCAGAAGTAACTTAACTCTTTCGTTACCGAGGCTGAAATTCTACAGGTTCTTCAGAGAACCGGAACGCCCGAAATCCAGTTGAAAATTTTCATACCCCCCTTCGTAGGAGTAATCTCAACGTAGAAGATATCAATTCCAGGAGTGGGAGGAAATGAACACAGAAAAGGATTAGCATTTCCCCCTGCATGGGGAAAAAGGGAAGAAATCCGACTGAATAGTACCTTTTTTACAAGGGACGAAATTCCCAGACAGTTTTAGAACAAAAATGTAAACATCTATTGTTGAAAGTTATCTAGATTAATGGAAATACCTTTACGATATGAGGGTAAAACATTATTAGTACCGCTTTGTATTCAGGGTGACTTAAATTTTATACTTTTCTAAATCTTTTGACATACAGCCATTCTTCAACATTGTCATTATAGCATGAAATTAGAGATGTTCAAATGTTGCTGTAATGTGTTTCAAAAAATTTCGGAATTCATCGGATCTAGAAATGCAATCACTATTGAAATAAATTTAAAGCCTCGTGATTTGCCTCAAAATTTGAAGTTGTAAAGAATGATTTCCTTTAGAATTTTGAAAAACGAACTAAGCACACATTACATAAAAAACCGTGCTAACCTAGTATAGGTTTTTAGATGAATTTTTTTTTCTGTGTAATGGAAAAAAGATACAATATCTAGAATATTTCTAATTTGATATAAATCCGAATATTAATAAACATCTTACAAAAATAAATAAATAACCATTGTTTTTTTCTCTGTACAGACATTTTTTTCTGTAATCTTAAACATATATTATTATTATTATTATTTAACATTTTAAAAGTGGTTAGTGTTAGCCATACATCTGGCGCGCACATGAAAAAACGGGAACTCCGGTACCCCCCGCGCCGTTTCTATTTTACAATTTCAATTTAAGGGAGAAAAGAAGATAGCAATTGTTTACAAATTTAAAATTCGATATTATAAGTAAAAGTAAATAAACTTGACATCCATGTTTCAGAAATTACATGAGAAGAAATGATTTCACTGTTTATTAGATTTTTTTTTTTTTTTTTTTTTTTATGTAACACAGAAAACATCAATTAAAGTAAGGGTTTTTTGTAATATACACTTTTTCTTTTCTCACATAATTATATCTTTGATATGAATTAAATCAGGACTAAAGGCACCATTAATAATTTCGAAAGTACTTTTGATATTCTTTCAGAAACTCGGAATTTTCAAAAAATCTCGCTTAGCCTCGTCTCGACTTAGCACTCCGGCACGTAAATGAAATCTGCAAAAGGGAGAATTTTAATATTTCTTAGAAAATATCAGTTCTACTCATAGCTATTTGGTACTGTTATTATTTCAGAAAACAATATTTTTTGTTTTAATTCAGTAGTATACATTTATTTTTTGAAAGTTCTAGCATAAAAGCATACACCACAATGGAGAACAAGTTCAAAAGAGGAAATATAATTTTAATATATATTGTTGAAAAATGCAAAAGGTCTACAATTTGAAGTTTAAAAAAGCCGAAAGGAAATATCTTTCTCTTTTAGGTGCAGTTTCCATATACAGTCGAACCTCGTTAACATGAACCTCAAGTGGAATCAAAAATTTGTTCATGTTAACAGTAATTCATGTTATCAGTACCAAATCTTCATTTTCGTTTTTATAAGGGAGTGTGAAAACAATTCATGTTAAAAGTAATTCACGTTAAGCGTGTTCATGTTAACGAGGTTTGACTGTAAAGGAAAAAAAACATACTGTAGTTAAAAGCTTTAAAAAAATAAAAGAATAAGCCAGCATCTATATATTTAAAAAAATAAATAAGTTTTTCAGATTTTTTCTTTTCTTAAATTATTCATAATATACAAATAGAAAAATCTCTGACGGCTTGGCCTAAAGGCACATGTAGATTTCGAAGGCTAATTTCACCTACAAAAACTAAATCAAGAATAGAGATAAACCCAGTTTAACAATTTTATCTACCGCTTTTCACGGGCTTTAATTTCCTCTTTCTGTAAGCGCTGGTTTCATTAGAATCATGTTAATACGATAATTTTTTCTTCAACTGCTTTTTTTTCTGTAATAGTAGGTCATTTGAGAAACTTGTCAATATAAAAATTGTAGATAATATTAAGAAGATTTCTAATAAATTTAAGAGGATTTGATATCTTCTTAATTGACAAAATTATGATTTTTTTTTTCCTTAACCCCCCCTTTTTTTTTTCCTTTGCTGTAAGAGTTCTCCCTATTAAGAACTTGCCAATTTAAAAGTTGTAGATAATATTAAGAAGATTTATAGTAATAAATTGAAGTGGATTTGACATAGTGTGAACTAACGAAATTATGAATTTTCTTCTCCGTAAAACCCTATTCTTTTCGCTCCTTGAGCCCATTTTTGATGATATCAAAAATCTGTTATACATAATTTTTTGGCCCTTTACCTAACAGTTATAATAGGTTTGAAGTGATTTGATATCTATAATAATTAAGAATTTATTAGTTTTCTTTTCTATTTTCACAAAAAAACCTCTCTATCCCCCCCCCCCCCCCTTTGGTCCGATTTTGCCCATTAACGAACTTGACCGAGATTTTCTGCCCCTTGTTTTTAGTTGTTAGTTCCAAACTTTATGTATCAGTTTGGAAGAGATTTGTGCAGGATTATGAAAGTCATCGTTTCAATAAAACAGTGATATGTATAGAAAATATATATATAAATAAATAGATAGATAAAGTTTTGAACTGGCATGATTTTGGGTTCTAGGGTTCATGATAGGCGTAGATCTGCAAATATTTTTCAGAAATTTCAACATAGAGAAGAATGTAAAAGGTAGTATTTCTTACGAAATATACCGAAAAAAACGGAAATTTCATTTCAATAAAGCACTCAAGCCGAAATACGTTTTAAAGAGCATAACCACACTTCATTTTCCCTTAACTGGCACCTAAAACATCCCTTTTCTGAAATTAAGTTAAGAAAGAGAAGATAATCCTCTAAACATAATACCACAACGCCCGTCTTGACAGGAGCTCTTGGGAGAAAAGAGGGGTAGAAATTAGAGGTCTGCACGGGCCGGAATTTCCGGGCCCGGACCCGGCCCGGCCCGAACGAAAGCTATCTTGGCCCGGCCCGATGTAAAAATTGAAAGTTCGGCCCGAACCCGGCCCGGCCCGTTTGCATTTTTACAGTTCTCGGCCCGGCCCGGCCCGTTTGCATTTTTAAAGTTCTCGGATCGGCCCGGCCCGGCCCGTAGAAAAATTAGTGAAAACAGGCCCGTCCCGATTCAATTTCTACAAAAAAAAAATCCGTTTTTTCTCGACATACAATTCAGATTCTTTTAATGACTACTACGTACATATTTATGGGAAAATTTTACAGTATATTTTAGATTACTATGTGTTCGCAAAGCAGAAAACACACAATAGTAAACATTAACGATTACACAGTGTTTTAGTCATAGCCTCTACAGACATTTCAAAATTCCAATAAGGATTCATTAAAAAGTTACTGTAGTTCAGAATAAAGGATTAAAAACATGATACCTTTTGCAGCTGTATGATAAAAATTAGATTTGCGAAAATATTTCTCTCATTTTTAAGGCTTTTCTCAAATCAAAAGAAGTTAAATTTCGACACATTTGAAAATTCATTTCTTTTCAGAAACGTGTAAGATTGGCAGGTATTCTTATTCAGAAACTATGTAAATGCCGTCTTTTTCATAGATAAAAGCAATGTATCTTTCTCTGAAAATACTGCCAAAGTTAGCGTTATGAATTGAATTTCCGGAAGCGATAGCACAGGAAAGGAGAAAAACGTAAAGTCACATGACAAGAATCTGTTATCTCTGTAAGTAATTTATCAAATATGGAGAAAGGTATTCGTTTCCAAATGCCTTCAATAGTCAGGCCTGTGAATTTTATGCCTTTATAGTTAAAAATGAGTCAGAAAATGTGTTTGAAAGTTTCGCATTATTGAGCAGTGAATATGAGAACCCCTTAAGGTATATTTCCAAAGATACTGTTAACAGAAGTTCATTATCACTATTAATACTTTTACAAAACATAATGCCTGTCCTACACATCCTGAGATCGATTAAGACCCGTTCCGTCCCGGCACGAGTCTGCTGAAAAAAAAAAAAAAATTAAACCCGTAATCAGACATCTTGTAACTGTACGATGCCGATCTCTACGATGGACATGTTACATATCTGTATTGATGTTGTTAAACTCGCATGGGCTCGTGACGCACATTTATACTTCTCGAGAAAATCATATTCATTGAAAATGGCTCGTATTTTATCTGCTTCGCTTGAATTCTTATATCGGGCCGATAGGCCCGATTAATTTTTTTTATCGGCCCGTCCCGGCCCTGCAGGCCCGTTCAATTTTTTTGCCGGCCCGGCCCGTTTATTTTGTCTGTCGGCCCGGCCCGTTGGAAAAATTGTCCTAATTCTGCCGGCCCGGCCCGGCCCGGCCCGTTGGAAAATTCGCCTTCATTCCGCCGGACAGGCCCGGCCCGGGTACGGGCCTCGGGCCAAGCCCGGGCCCGTGCAGACCTCTAGTAGAAATTGACCAGGCGTTTTCGGGCGGTATCGGTAATCTGAATGAACGGGCGTTTGAGGCGCTTTGGTATTGAAAGAGTTAAACACGCATTGCTAATTATCCGTTTGATAGTCAATACAAAACGCCTTTTCAGCCTGAAAGATATCCTGTTAATATTAAAATCGGCGCCTAATATCTGCGTTGCTTCTTTTGAAAACATATTTATCATTACGCAGCCTTGGCATATCATATTGTTCGTTAAATTTCAGTTACTTAAGCTAATAAATAGTTGAGCTGATTTTGAATTCAAAATGTCCGTAAAGTGACGTAATTTTGGGGTTATAATAAAAGTTCAAAGATTTCTGGCTCGATGCACTTACAATCAAATCTGTCGAGCGGTATGCTACCTCTGAACGCTCTATTGTAAAGATGTAGAATAGTATTTGTCTCCTGTATCGGGGGTCATCCCGCCAGAATATATTATTGTTCTCTTGTATTTAATAAAATGCCACATGCATATCTTGGACTTTTCACTGAATATCTCGTATTATCTGACTTTTTGCATCCACGCAAAGTACTTTAAACACACGACTGATTTGATACAGATAAAATGACTATTTAAAATTTAAATCAATTTCTCTTTAAAATGATAAACAAATAAACAGCGCATCATGTAGCTGACTCTAAGTGTTTATCCACCACCATAGTGAAGTAACAAGAACTGTTTTTCCTCTGGGTACATTTTTACAAGCAATGTTGAAATTTGGCGGAAAAGTCTCCGCCACGACCACAGTGTTAGTTCATTTTTACTTTTCCCAGAACTCCAAAACTCATGAATAGAATGTATTGAAATGAATTGAAACTTAACTGAAATGGAATATTCGAATATTAAGTGAAAAATATTTCCTATCTTACATTTTCTATATATGGATGTCCAGCGGCAAAAAGGCCGAGCGCGATTAATAACGTTCTGAAAAAAGACTCTCGTATTAATACGTTCTAAAAGTGATAAAATTACAGTTACAAAACAAATAATTACTTTTATGCATATCGACATGTTTCATCGCTGAGACGATGACGTTCTCAAGATTTATAATGATACAAATATTTTCGCAAGAAAAAAAAAAAATAATTGAAAAAGGTTAAACAAAAATCACGCGATCTAATGCACAATGAAATCAAGTGCAATGATAAAAATAGATATTTAAGAACATGAACATATTTTATACCGTTGTTTCTTAAAGTGCGGAGCTTCTTTTTCAAGTTTTAGGAGTCTGAAATCGTGGAGGCTAAATCATTGCATATATTCTCACCGTGTAAAATGGTCTCTATTGATTCTCTGATAGAGGATGAAAAAAGAAACTTATTAATTAATTATTCTAGATAAATTCTGATCAAAGCTAATAAAGTCTAATAAAATTCTGATAAATTGTTAAGTATTTTTATTATTAATCTATACAAAGGTCTTTTGTTATACTGTCTGGCCAAAAAACTATAGGTTTTTTTTTTTTTTTTTGTATTTGATGTTTACTATATGTTCTTAGATCCTAGCTTTGAGCTTTCTGTTTGTCAAGGCTTCAAACAGTTTCAAACTATAAAAAGTTAAATATTCATTGGTATTCATTGATTATTTATTCAAATTACAAGCAATTTTATTAAAAGCAATGCTGCAGTCCTTTATGAATTAAAATGGATGTGGAAAACACAGATTAAATTCAAAATCGTAGATAATGTAATTTTACACGTTGCATTAAGTATCATTGAAAAATCTGCATTGCATATTTTAAGGTATAAATTACCATATTTCATTTAGATATAATAACTCATATTAATTTGATTCTGATTTTCTACAATGTAACTCTGTTTATTTTCTAGTTTGTTTTAGCACAATAAATCAGACCTTCATTTAATTTTAAGATTTTTTTTTTGTTTTTAGAAACATGTCGAAGAGAATAAATAAATGTTTGATTCCAAAATGTTTAACACTTTCCTACCGGTGTCAAATTGATCCCTTTTAATGTTTTGACTTAAAAAACACTCCAAACCCGATATAAAATTAAACTGCCCCATCCTTGTTGGTGCAAGGTATTTCATATACTCCTGATAATTGATTTGGTTCTTTCGGATCTACTTTCTTTCATACTATGTTTATCAATTTTACGGAGGTTTTGCATTAAGGGGGTCCGGCACACAAAAATCTTCATATTTTGCAAAAACATTTTATTTAAAAAAAAATAATAATAATCTCTATTTTTTCCTGCTTAAAATGACATTTAAATCATGTTTCTATCTGAATTAGAACAAAAAATATCAATTTTTTCGTTTTGGTTTGTTTTCAAAATCTAGCTTTCAAACAATAGCTGTTATGGAAACGACTTCTTGTAAAAATGCGTTTTTCTACATGATAGGTTTTTTTCACAATTTCTCATATTTAAATCCTTATAACTCAAGAACCGTTAACGATACAGGGTTCAAACTTGGAACCTATCTGTTTTCAATTTTTTATTTTAATTTTGATTCAGCATATTTGAAAAAAAATATTTACTTACGAAAATATGATTTTTTTTTTAAGTTGCACCACTTTTTTTGAAATTTTTTGGTTAAATATTTTAAATTTTTTTTATAAATTAATATTTTTAAAAATGCTGAAACAAAATTAAAACTTATATATTCCTGTTTATTTAAATGAAAAAAAATTGAATTCATTCATTAAAATCTATTCAGCCGTTGGAGTGTTTCGAGGGTATAAAGAAATCCACATACCCATACACGCGCAAAACACATAACCCTTTTTGGCAGTCGGGTAAAAAATTGAGCAAATTAGTTATCTGAATTAAAACAAAAGTAGCAATTGTCAACATTGATCTATTCAAGTATACTTTCCTTACTGCAAAAAAATTTTGCCGCTTTATCAGAAATGGAAATATTTAATGCACCTTTCGTGAAAACACTTTTTCTTTCTAACTATTCGACTGAATTTGCTTCTGAATATTAAAATAAGATTGCAAATGTTTTTTACACTTTCTGTAATAATACATGAAATATTCCACATAAAGAAAAGAACTAGCAATAATAAAGAATCTCTATAATAAAAGCCTAAGTCATGCGACTGTCATCAATAGTTCCGGTCTACCCGCTTCAAGTTTTACAAGCCAAGCGGCCAATTTGGTGTTTTAATGTTAGCCAAGCGCAGGTGATAAGTCGCCAAATATTATATAGATTATTATTATAAAGCATTTGGCTGCCATCAACAGTTTGCAACAGGATAAAACTGCATAAAAGTTACACTTTTAGTAAGATCGTATTCAAAAAATTGTAATGATTCAGAGAATAGCTACATTCAAATATCTATTTATTCTGAGATAACTTCAAATGAAATGACATTGACAGTCCAATATCTGTTTCCACCAAAGTAAACACAAAAGATTCGTTCTTCATTGAGCGAAAAAAAATGTTAATTTATGGAGGTAATCATTCACACAGCAAGCTCTCCAACAGTGAATTTTGTGCAAAAATAATTCAAGCCTTTAAGCCAACCAAAGTTCAGCATATCATTCTGTTAGGTAAACTGCTATAAAATTCAACTTCTTTCACGATATTTTCTTCAAAAACAAACCCAACTCATGAAATAATATTTAATGGATGTCATTTCAAATCGCTGGGGGCTCTGTGGCTGAATGGCCAAAGCACCAGTCAGCTAATCGCTTGTACGTAAGAGTTTGTGGGTTCGATTCCCGCTGGTTCCATTGCACACACACCTTGTGTGGAACTCCCAGGGTGTATTTCTCTTGTGTTGTAATATTTCCTTGTGCTATCTTGTCTCCGACATATAAGCGGGCTCTCGTGCCAAGCACACAAGTCGTATGTTTGTTATTCAATAAATAAATAAATAAATAAATTTCAAATCGCATAGTCAAATAATTTTATATTTATGTATTATCCGTGCCGGGAGGATAGATCACCGTAGATGATTGTTAATAGCTAATCACATTTACCTTTGTCAATATCGCATTCAAAACAGTGATTTAATGTACTTTTATTAAATAAGAGCATTAAAAATGGTAACTAAAATTGAAGCAATCAAAAATTACACAAAACAATAATTAAACACTTAACAAAAATGAATTATCTTGACGTCCCATTCACTTGACATCAGATTCGTTCACGTGTTTGTTGCGTCATGAAGTGATTTAATTCGACATTTATCTGTATTTTTAATGATGTTTTACAGATTTATTAGTTTTTCTCTAACTAAAATATCAATTACGGCATTAAACGGGGACGTCATGATATTAAAAGAGTACAAACATTCAAAAAATGTGATGATGCATTAGTACAATAGATCAGTTTCAACCGTTTTAACTGAAAGTGTACATTTATTTTATTGAGTGTTTGGCGAATAGTTTGGCGATAGTTTTTTTTTTTTTTTTTCATAGGAAGTGATCAACGGGATAATGGAGAGCAACTCTAAAAGGATATTACTAACAATATTGTCTTAATTTAAGTGTGGGTATTATTAAAGGTTTTTCACAAAAAATTTCATTGACTATTAGCTAAAATACGCTACTTGGCTAGGGGCCCAATTACGGAAGATTACTTAATAGGTTTAAAAATCACCTCATTAGTGAACGTATTGCAACTGATAAGCAAACGAACAAGAAGCATAAATGTCTAAGTGAACTAAGTGGTTTTCCGAAAAAATAAAATAAAATACAACTCAACTAAAAATATCGAAATGCTGTAATGATCGCGAAATGTTCTTGAGTTCTCTGTCAGAATCTCTCGATTTGTCTAAGAATTAAGCATTTAAGTTAAATTATGAATAAAGGTAACATGTTGCAATGCATAGCATACATTTAAGGCAAGGGAGATCAAACTGGTCGCCAGAGGCGGCTAGTTAATAATAAAATTATAATAATAAAACTTTTGCCTTTCAATTATCTTATAGCATTTTAAATGCGAAATTTAAATTACAATTTACAACATAAGGCTAATGTCAGACCAGTGTCTATTTGCACACTTTTTTCCTTTCTACACACTCGCTACCATGTGTTTATTTTTCATGTTGAAACAAAAAGCGTTCAAAAAGACGTTCGTCTGATATTAGCGTTAAAGTCAGGAAGGGTCTAATTTGTATGACTTAATGTTGGATACAAAAATATATGACAATTTCCATGGTATTCTATACATAATAGTAATTCTAATTTCGTGGATAAAAGCGAATTTTAATATAATGATTTCATAAATCGTTAATTTGTTAATAAATAGCCAACAAAAATCATATCTGGGGCACGGCAGTGCACCTGCCAAGTCGAGAAAGCACAGCCGTAAACATCCTTTTCTGAAAGCAACTCAGGGTACTTTTGACAGCCCTATATCCCTTCGCCAAAATTTCCCAGGAACTTGAAACTTTGTTTTTCTAAAAGTACTCTTCAAGCTAAAGCAAATGGTAAAATTTCCGCATTTCTATCTTTTCTAGTTCAGAAAATATATGTACTCAAAATTTTGCTTTTTCGACACTGACTCACCGATCATAAAAAATCTGAGGTACATCCTGTAGACCAAGAAACTTGAAATTTAGTAAGAAGGTAGTATTTGGGATACAAAGAAAGAAAAAATTTAAAAATTCGGAAAATTCGAAAAAAAAAATCTTTTATTTCCCGTAATCGGAATTATTGCCAATACTGTTGCTCACTGATTATCAACATGATAAAGCACAGTTTGTCAACTGAACTATCGGTTTATGAACTATACTAAATCGAGCACGAAATAGCTGTGTCCTTAATACAGTAAAATTCGTTTTAATTGACTAGAACAAATAAAGGTACTACTTGATCATCCCGTCAACCGAAAAACTATCGCCAAACTATAAGATTAAATCCCAATAATGGATGATCGTAAATGTCGCATTCACTAAACATTAAACACCATACACGTGTTTGTTACGTCATCAAATGATTTTTAATTCGACATTTTACTTGTAGTTTTTTTAAGGTTTTATTAATTGATTTGTTTTTCCGTTATTTAAAATAAAAATTACGGCAATTTGTATAACTTGGCGAATTGTTTGGTGAAATTGATCGATGGTATAATCAAATAGTACCCAAATAAAATTTATTTATTTTACCAAATATTAATTTGGTGAATTTAAATACTTTATAAACATTCTACAAATATGCTAGCATTTCTTGATAGATAGCTGCTCTTTTACTTTTGTTATATTTAACATCACTACCATATTATTTTAAACATTGCTATTGTTTGATGCAACGGAAATAGACCATGGCGCAAAATTAGCAGCAGTTTTAAAAGCAAGAGAATTTCGCTGCCAAACTTACCTCACATTTACAAAATAGTTCACATTTGCTGCCAAACTATTGACGTAGACAATAATTGTTGAAGAATTATAAATTTAATTTTTATAAAACATGGAGAGTGGAGAGAAAAATGACATATTTAAAAGAAATAAATTAGTTTTATGTTTAAAACTTAAACATCATCAATTTTGCACAACTATGACGTCATTTTCCCTGACTTTTACTTTTAACCGTGCTAAGACTACGAGCGGTAGATATAAATATTCAGTGAACACTCGTTAGTGTGTATTTCCAAGGGAGGCCATTTTTCATCTGCACTAACCGAAATCCGCAATAAACGATGCCTTTAACATTAATTAAAATATGATGTGGAAATGAAACTGTCCGCATTAACCGGAGATACGTCTTAAGAGGATACGCATTAACGAAAATTCCTCTATATTTTCCACAACATATTGATATTTTGCGGATAGTATCTATCACATTTCTACATTTAATAAAACAAAATAAACTTAAAAAAAAACTACCGAGCTATGCTCGGTTTACTGTGTACTAAAATCATTTAAATAAATAAAAAAAAATAGTACGATTTACTTTAAATTCGAAAGTATGAAGGTTTAAATGTTTAGTGTAAAATTATTTCACCTACTAAAAGATACTTGCTGAAAAGACCCGGTGACGGAGTGAAACGCGAAATTGTATGATATTCCAACGAAAGACATTGTTGATCGAAGAAAGTTTGAAAGGAAAAACTGAAATGTTATATTTTGATCACACGAAGAAAGTCCTCATCGAGTAATTCCTACATCTGGAGATGGAGATGGTTCGTGTCTGTTTAATTATGTATTTTCTTTTCTGTGCTAGGTAACATAGTCTCGTCGTATAATACCAGATGTGCTATAGTTGAGTACGTGGTTGCGCACTGAGATTAGCTGCAAGCATACACTTCTGATAAGCACGGAAATGTTTCCCCCAACACTGGACTGTAATTGAAGCTTATGCTGAATACTACTACTTATGGGTCGGTCTCGGAGTTCATGGTAGCCCCCAAACTGTATCCGTATAGTTTTGAGGTCTATCAAAATGGCCTTCAGGGGATCAGTTGGTGGTAATTCTCAAACTTTAGTGAAAAGTTTACTTTTTTCTGATATTTTCTTAGGAGGTCACTTTGACGTTCTACTTCCTCTTCTTAACAGATAGCAAGAATCTATTATTTTTCCAAATGAATACCTATTACAGAGAGAAATCAGCTAGAGAAAAAAATTGCAAGACCTATTGATGTCAAAAGGGAAAGGCCTAATCGTTCCGAGAAATCACATTCTCAACAGCTCCAAGAAGCTAGATCTCTCTATTGTCAAAACCATCTTCGAAAACAAAAACACACATTAAAAAGTTACAGCGATTCACACCCTGAAATGGGAAGCCTTAGCTCGCTAAGCAATCGCGTGCTGTTCTGTTGCACACCCTGCTATGAATATTGGAGCTTACTGACGAAAAAGGTCTTGAGGTAAGCTGCAGTGTAAAATAAACATGTTAGAAAACATTACGAGAGCTGTAACTAAAAAAATGGGAAATAGACTGGGAAAAGACAAAGTTATAAAATGGACTCTGCACAATAGAAATTAACTTTGGAGGACTTTGATTGAACAGCTGATAAATTGAAACAAAAACTAATATAGATGACCTTGCAACATTCAGCGCCCATCTATTGAGAGAAGGTGTCTTCGACATACACACTCAAGCTCGTCGGGAAGCAGTCGCGCACTGTATTGTTTCACACCCTGACATGAATATTGGGGCTTACTGACGAAAAAGGTCTTGAGGTAAGCTGCAGTTTAAAATAAACACTTTAGAAAACATTACGAGAGCTGTAACTAAAAAAAATGTGAAATTGACTGGAAACAGACAAAGTTATAAAATGTACTCTGCACAATAGAAATTAACTTTGGAGGACTTTGATTGAACAGCTGATAAATTGAAACAAAAACTAATATAGTTACTAGAAAAATTGAATGAATGGATTTCAAACAGTAGCACACATGACAAATTCGCTTTTCTAAGAAAAGCGGAACATCGAAGCAATCAGGAGCCATTTTATGCACGTGAAGCTTATAAAGTCTATGAAGTTAAAGATAGTGTGATTGAAATCGACACTTCTGAAAAAGCTATCTTTGACTTACTCCATACAAAAAGAAGTGAAATCCCATAAAAAACATCTTATGTAAAAAATAAACCAAGTCTCTTGACTCTTTGACCGTAAAAAGTTCTGAGATCATGTGCAGAGCCAAGCTTAGCTCTCTCATTAACTCTGATATTTTAATTCACAAATTACTCTTAGGCTTTACACCTTTAGTTAATGATTATTTTGTGTCTTGACCATTACGCAGCAAGAGAATATAAAGGCTGTTGTTTACATTTTAATATTAACCCGGTAGAACTCGCCGCATGAGATTTTCTCTCACAGTCGTACTTTTTTAAGACTCTTATTTAAATCATTTTTCATTTTAATTAAAATTTCAAACTGTTTTACAATTATTTTACCTATTTTGTGAATAAAAGTACTAAGCCAACCAAAAATAGTTGATATTATATGAATGTAAAGTAAAAGAAAAGCAATTGGGCATTCTCACTAGCGAGTTCTCCCGGGTTAACGTTTATTTATAAAGTATTTCATAAAATAGTTTTTATAAGCACAATGAACGTATATGTATTTGTAGCATGGAAATAATTTTACATTACATTGTAAGACCGGATGCGAAAACTCTCTACTTGTCAAGCTTGATGTCCGGAGTTTTGGATGATTTTCTACCTATGTAACGTGAATACGAGCCAGACCCCTCTTTTACAAAGACCACCAAGCGGTGCACCCTCCTTTAGGCTTCTATCCTTCGCGTTCATGTTCAGCCTTAATCAAATAATCTAATCCCAATTCAAAACATAGTAAAGTGTTGACGTAATAACTTTCCCGTGCAGCGTAATTGCCAAGTCACAAATTAATCATTAACTAAATGTGTAGAGAATAGGAGTAATTTGTGAATTAAAATATCAGAGTTAATAAGAGAGCTAAGCTTGGCTCTATACATGATCTCAGAACTTTTTACGGTAAAAAAAGCAGGAGACTTGACTTATTTTTTTTACGTGAGATGTTTTTCATGGCATATATTTTTTTCTGTTTTCAACACATATTTTTCTCAGTACATAGAAAACGCACAACAATGAGTGAGGTATCATTCGAAGACGTCTGACATAGTTCACTCATATTTCGTTAAAAAATGTTTTTGACTAAAAATTACAGTTGATTAAAGAATAAATCAGAGATGTTTTCATAAATAAAACAGACAAACGTTTCCGTCCGTAACGGTGACGTCAATTTGATATTGTCAACAGCTGACTATTAAATTTATTTTTTATTACAATCTTTTAACCCTTTATCGATTGACGGTACTTATAAGCTCCATTAAAATAACTTATTATAAAATTCATTTGATACATCGATTCGCAGTAAGACAGTTTAGAATGAGTTATAGATGCGATTTACTTTATCTTATTTTAAAAACATTATTGGTCGCGCAAAACAAAATACTTTTAAAAGTATGATTTTTCTTGCCTTTGCGCCTTTTTAGATTTCTTGGCGTTGGGGTGGGTGTGATTCGGAAATATTTCTATATTTCCATTGTAAGAATGTTATGTATGTACATTTCCTAATTCTACAAAATACTAAGAAAATATTTAAAATAAAATATTTGAGTGGGGTTATTGCTCAAAATCCCTATAAATTCAAATCTAATGTATTCATCTAAATCCTTCAATCGTTATAAAATCCTTCTAAAATTTATTAAGTGATTATATTCTTAACGTAGATTCAAAATTTCTTACGTTCTTAACGTAGATACTTCTAACGTAGTTTCAAAAATGCATGAAAAATGTTTTAGAAGATAAAATCTTCATGAATTCATAATTCAGTATATAAAATGTTTAAACATCTAAGCATCGTACATTTTAAAGTTTTACACAATGTAAAAAAAAAAAAAAAATCCGACCAGTTTTCCTGTAGGAATCGAAAAAATAGTTGCCCTTATCGCACCGAAAATTTTCCGACCCAGCTCGGAATAAAATCCGTAAAAAATGGAAGTAGTCAATAAAACGGTATTTTGCGGATTTTATTCCGAGCTGGGTCGGAAAATTTTCCGGTACAATAAGGTCAACTTTTTTTCCGATTCCTACAGGAAAACCGGTCGTTTTTTTTTTTTTTTTTTTTTTTTTTTTTTTTTTTTTTTTTTTTTTTTTTTTTTACAGTGCATGATTGAATAGAACAACAACAAAAAAAAAACATAAAAAAAAATTACTCTAAAACTTGGAATTTGTTTGAAAACTATAACACAATTTTTTATAGTTTTTAAAATAATGTTTAAGCATAATTTTTATAAAAATCTATCTCTGTCGCGTGCAGACGATATTGAAACATAAATCATTTTGAAATTCAGTTATTACAAAAATAGTTAAGAATTTGTTTCTGGCTAACTTTCCATAAGAAAGCTAAAACTTCATGAATAAAATAAAATAATATATATGAAACAGAACTTTAACAGATATGCAGACGAAGTACTCGCTTAAATTAATAAAATGATCAGAAAAAAAATATTGCCGTAAATAATGAATTTTATGGCGATTTCTTCGGCTATTAACTCTTACAAAATTATCGTGTATAATAAATTTTAAAACTTTATTTGCATACAAAATTGATAATTTAAAAATAAAACATCTTTTTGGTATTATTAGTTGGCAATCTAAAAGAAACGTGTTAATACAAAAATTGTTTTTGTTTCATTTCATTCTCTATTCCATTAGGTCCGGGTTGGATCTCATAGTATCTTAAATATTAATATATGCCTATTGTGCACCATTATTCGCAAGAATTATTTCCTCAATATATTTTCCATATTTCCATTGTAAAGTCCACATTTCTGCATCCAGCTTGCTTTATTAGAGCATTTTTAGAATGCAAAGTTTGTATTTCTACTAGAGTTGCATTTCATTGGAAACAAACCCAATTTAAAGTGAATGTATTAGGAATATTTGTAATTTAGTGAAAACATTTCGGACGATTACAATGTTGGTCCTCAACGTGATTAATTTAACCAGAAATGATTATGCAGGGAATAATTCAGTGAACATTGAAAGAGCTTTTAAAATTATAAATGCGTTATATACTTTCTACAGTAATGGATAATACACTACATGGAAAAATAAAACAAAAATAAAGAAAAGGAAAAGGGAATAAATCAAAAAAAAAAAAATCGTAATGATTCTCTTATGTATGAAATATGAAATACATATTATTAATACTATTTAGTTTCATTTTTCTAGTCGTAATTTTCATGAGCATTTAAAGACTTATTCCAAAGGTAAACATTAAAAAGATATCAACAATTACAATTATCTCTTGGAGAAATAATACCTAATCCGATTACACGTAATTACTGTTAAACTGTTACATTTTCTATTCGTTCAAAAGATTACCATATGAATCCAAACTAGTATGCTGGCGAAACATTTAATAAAAGTGAAATTACTGATTGAAATAGACGATTAATAAATTTAAATATGCGACTTTCCTTTATCTATATCAAACTTTGCAAAACTTCTCAGTAATTGTGTGACTATTTTTGTATAATTGCACAGCTCTGAAAAAAAAAAATTATATTTCTTATCACCAGGTAACTGCTAATCGTAAAATCAATCTCAGAGTCGGTAGTAAATGTAAAGTATAGCTTAACAATAAATATTTTCAATTCGCAAAAGAGCAAATTAAGAAGTTTTCCGAAATTAAGATTAAATAATAAAATGTCACTCATTGAGTAGCAAATTTGATTGTTTGACACAGTTTGTAAGAAAAATCATTTGCACGTTCAGTGTTGAAATAAAAAGCGCATTAACATGCATTTTTATGTTGTTGGTATAACTGAAAAGTATTTATTTTTTAAAGATTCTACACATTAGGAATTTCCTTCTATTGTTGTAATAGCGCATTATCATACATTTTTATGATGTTGCTACAACTGAAAAGTACTTATTTTTTTAAAGGTACTACTCATTAGGAAATTCCTTCTAATGCTGTACTGAGAGTAGTAAGTTGTGCTAAAATTAAGCACGTTTGTATTCGTCAAGCATCCTTGATCTTAGTATCAATTATCACACGCAATTTGTATCGCAAATTTAGATATAATATCTGAAGCAATATAATTAAAATTTTCCTAGTGTGTTCAGACTTTGTTACGATTGGTGTAATTACACAATGATTTTATTTGCTCGAGAATCGCGCATTTTTCAAATGATATTCAGTTCCTCCATTATTTTCTTTCTGCAATCCATAAAACAAACACTACAATAACTGCTAACTTTTTCGTTTTTCAAATCAATTAAACATATTTTATGTCAGAAATTGTACTTTATAAAATTCTACTTATTAATCAAGAAAGAATTGCAAAAAAAGATGACACATTATATTAGTTTTTTTTTTCCAATTAATAGTTTTACTTTTTCAAACGCATATCAAGGATAATATCTAGGCATTATAATCTCTAGCCCAACTTCTAATTCTGGGATTTCAAAATAAGAAAAAATCGAATTCACTGGTAGGGAATTTCCAACTATTGGCATTATTACTATTATTATTATTAATTTTCTACTATTTTTCTTCTCTAACAAACAATGCCATTCAACAGAAATGGCGATTATTATAGCAATAAAGTTAAAATAAGAGAAATATTATTATCTTTTCTATAGTATACAGAATAATGCTCGAAATATTAAAAGCAACGATGAATACTAACTGATGAAGGCAACGAAATTGCGATGTTATTTCTTAAAACGAACCATAAAAATAAACGAATCATCTATATATTGCCCTACAATCACGTTTTCAATCACGTTTCATTGCAATCACGCAGATAGCTGCAATTTCTTTTGCAACAATCGTAGACGAAATAAAAATATATATATTTGCTTTTTCCATTTCTGAATATTTGCTAAATATTAAGCCATTGTCAAACAGATAAATATCATTTTTAATTCTTATAAAAACAGGTTAATACAATTAATAAAATCAGAAAGTAAATTGCTCTAATTGTAGCTTCAAAAACATAATGGCTTATAATTAGCTTTTGGAATACATGCTTGGTTTTTAAATAGATTTATACTCTAAAATTTGAAACTTTGCCATAGTCACAAAATAACATTTTTCAAAAAAATGCTCATGGAATACCTTTTTCTAAATGGAGTTTTTGTTTTAAGGTTAGTCGTGTTCTGCAATGTAATATTCTATGAAATATCATTACTGGAAATCATATGGAACATCAGGATTTCGGAATCGCATACCCTGCACTGTTAAAAATTTGCAGCATTCTGTCCAGTCATTTGACAGTTTTTACCAAAAACGGTCATACGACCGTAATTTAATACCATTCGGACCGTATTATTGGCCATTTTATGGTCAGAATATAGTTAAATTACGGTTATGAAACCGTCTTTTCAAAAAACGGTCGAATGACTGGACAGTTTTCTGCAAATTTTTAACAGTGTGGGTATCATTACTTATTTTTAAAAGAAATGAAAGATTAAAAAAAAAAACATAAATATTTTGAATCAAATACTACCAAATATGATTAATTACCTTTGACGATTTTTTCGGCATTAATTTAGCTTGGATTTAGAAAATTTTATGTTACCTTCTCCCAGAATATACGTCTGTGGAATATTAAAAGCTTTCCAACGTAGTGGAAATACATTTATAACGAAAGGAAAATTATTCAAAGACATAAAAAAACAAATTAAATAAGAGATAATAATCTTATATGACGAGAAAAAATTGTTTGTGTGTGTGTATGTGTCTGTATGCAAATTTTATCTTAAAAACGGCACAAAAGATTTTGAAATAATTTTGTATTTTACCATTTTCGTGCACGAGAAGACCACTGGGCTGGGTAAAATATTCCCGAAAATTTGTTTACTGGGTCATTTTGGGTCGTTATGGGTCAGGCTCAAGTTATTTATATCTAAAAACGGCTCACTAGATTTTAACTAATTTTCGCATGTAACCGTTTTGAAGTACTAGAAGACTATTCGAGTATGTCACACCTTAAAGAAATTTCTGTTAGTGGGTCATTTTTGGTCACTTCGGGTCAAGCTAAGTTTACTAAAAAATGGCTTTAATGATTTTCACTAAACTTTATATTCTAGACGTTTTGGATTACCGGACGAGCATTGGGCTAAGTCACATGTTCGAGAAAATTCGATTAGTGGGTCAATTTTGGGTCACTGTGGGTCAAGCTAACTTTATCTAGAAAATTGTTCAAATAATTTTGATTAAATTTTGTATTATATCATTTTCAGGTTCAAGAAGACAACTGCGCTAGGTCGCATGCTCATGAAAATTCGATTAATCGGTCATTTTGGGTAACAATGGGTGATGGTCAAGATAATATTATCTAAAAAAATGGCTGAAACGATTTTGCCAAATCTTTTATTACACCGTTTCCCTGCACTGAAAAACCTTTGGGATAAGTCACATGTTCAATAATTTAGATTACCAGGTCCTTTTTGGGTTACCTTGTGCCAAACTAATTTTATCTAGTAACCAATCGTTTTCGGGCTCAAGAAGAGCATTGGTTAAGTCGCATGCTCGAAAAAATTCGATAAGTGGGTCGTTTTGTGCCACTAAGGCTCGGGGTCATCCCCACCGGTAGCAAATTAAACTAAGAAAAATATTAAAAAATTAAAAATATGTTATAAATATACGAGATTAAATACATTCATGATATTCAAGAATTGGAATTTTGTTATATAATAATTTGTTGTACAAATGTGTTTCAAAAAGATATTGTTTCATAAAAACAAGGTAAATTTAAGTTTATGGAAATGAACTTTTTCAAACTTTACAAACATATCATTGTCTTATTACTCGCTTTCAAAAGTCAACATACAGTGTGTTCCAAATTTATCTTTACATATTTGACCTTGCATAAGAAATTGTAGACAGATAGGTACAAGTACTGGTTTAACATCCTGTCTGTGAACTGTTGTTAGTGTTAATCGAAATATATGTAGGCCGCACAAATGTCCTCCTTTAAACTCGTTAGAAACTCACTTCGAACACTTTCTTTATCATCTTGGCTTTTACCAGGACAGCGTTTTTTTTTTTTTTTTTTTTTTGGCAGCACAGTACCGGCGTCCTTAAAAAACTCCTCACATGATGTGAGTCTGTATGATGGATTGATTGTGTATTTTGTTCGGAAATACTTTTGTGTGAGACTATGAACACATTGTGTCCTGTAATAATACTAATAAAACTTTATGAGTCGCTGTTGTACGCACGCAAAACGCTTACTTCATTTAGGTTTTATGGAATGTCAAAGTTGTTGCAGTATTTTTGTAAAAAACATTTTTTGGAACATCCAATATTTGAAGACATACATAATATTCATCACAACATCTTTTTACAAATAAAATGAAATATGATTTATTGTTCCTATTTAATGATTATTCCAATGCAAAAATTAATATTTGAATAATGCAATATCAATTTTGATAAATCAGTATAATAATCGTTATAAATTGAAACCATCAAAGCACAATTTGAATAATAAATGACACGTCTAAACAATTCTAATATTTCAGTGTGCAAAATTATATATTTATTGACTCATCACTTGTAAAATTAAATATTTATTGAAATTCATTGAATTCTTAATCGAATTAAAACCTATTTTGCTGAAAGGAATGTTGCAGTATTTGTGAATTCAAAAGGATATGGAAAACAGGTATTATATTCCAAATCCCAGAAAATGTAATTTTGCACGTTGCATTAAATATCATTCAAAAATTCTGTGTTGCATATTTTAAGCTATAAATTACAATATTTGATTTATATATAATAAGTCATTATGCTAATTTGATTCTGATTTTCAACAATGTAACTTTTTTTTAGTTTGTTTCAGCGCAATCAATTAGAGATTCATTACTATTTAAAAGTACTTTTTTGGTCTTAGCAACAAGTCGATATGATTTATTAAATGGTTGCCTTCAAAATTTTTAAAGAATAAAATCTAAACGTCCCATGTAAGTTATAATCAGTCTTTAAAAATAATAGTAGTCATATAATTATTAAATGAAATAATATTAGGTACATATTGACAGCTATTTTTAAATAATATAAGATCTTAATATATATACTGGAATATTGTTGGTAAAACCTCACATTGATGCAAAATTAATAATGTTAAAACCGTAACTTTCGTCTTAAAATGTACAATAGAACCTCGATTATCCGAAGTAATTGGGACCGACCACCTTTCGGAAAATCGAAATTGTCGGATAATCGAGAATGCTTCAATTTTAAAATTAAGGGCAAATATGTACGCTATTTCTTATTATGGGAACGCGCGCGTATTAAAAATAAATCAATAGGAAAATAAGAACAAGAATAACTACCTGAATTTTGATTTTGATATTAATTACATTTTACATATTTTACAAGGGTTCGAATGAAAGTTTTGTTTGTTGAAGTTTCGATTGACTTTCATTTGCAGCTCTATCATGAAGTTTTTCTAATACTATTTGTTCACCAGTATCAGTCATTCTGCTGCTTTCTGCATAAAACTTTTTTTTATTTTTGCAGGATAACTCTTCGTAGAACTAACTGTTGCAAGACCAGTGCTGCATTCTTGAGCTTATTTTGTCATACTCTCATCATCCCATTCATATTTTTACACATGATAAAAAAGAAAATTTTTAGTCTAGTAAAAATCTCGTACGGGAGCTCAAGTTAATATTCAAAGAAATTCTAAGCAAGTGGATCCAAAATATTTATCTGTACTCGTGGTTCGGTAAGGACCGCTTGCACAAGAGGAATGTGATATTTAAAAAAAAAAAAAATCTTTAGAAATGGATTTCGGTTAAAAGAGTTTCAGATAAAAGAGGTTCTACTGTATTACTGAATTAGGTGACATAAAGAAGGAAGTAAATAACAAACATCTACACTTAATAATACTTTTATGACAGGAAATTTATTCGTCATTTTAAAACATTGAATAGAAATAGTAATAAACATTCCTTAGTTGAAAACATATTCTCATATTATTAAATTAATTACCATTACATTATCTTATCTGTCATATGAATATCTTTTTTAAAAAAGTGTCATAACTACGGTAATAAAACTGGTTTTTAATATAACGATATTTATACTTATACTGTAAAGAGTTTAGCAATAAAAATTTAAAGTTACATTTTATTATTTTTTTAATAATACAGTGAGTTAAAAATAGTAATTGCATAATTATTTTGCAGACAAGACATCATTGATATCTGTGAACAGATAAATTGAATTTATGTTTTATTTCTGTTAAAAGTAGTAATGTTTTTAATAAGAAAAATTCGATAAGGGGCCATCCAGAAATGATGTCACGCTTGGAGGGGGGAAGGGAGTTTGTGACAAGGGGGTGGGAGGGGTAAGAAGATGTGTGACATCACACATTTAGTTAAACAGTAGAGGGCTTACTATCATTGCATTGACATTTGAGGGCTTACTATCCCAGAGGATGGGAGTGATGTCAAAATGTGGGCGAGCATATATCGTCTCCAAGGGAGGAAGAGTCGTAAGAGTAAATGATTCAGAGTAACTTCTATATTATAATTTAATATATAATTTTCTAAATGTTCATATCAATGTGACAAATGAAATGCGATGGCAATTCCATTTAAGTGAAACTAATATTGAGACTACTTCTTCAAAATCAATCTGTTTTAAAGTATTTTCTGTTCATAAATTATATATAAGATTTAAAAACCAATTTCAAAAATAAAATTTGAAATATGATCTATAGCGTAGTGCTTTGTTTCTGAACTGGAAGTATATGTTTACGTAATACAGAGTGACATGTGACAAGGGGAGGGGAGTGGGTAAGGTGAAGTGTGACATTTTGTGACAAAGGGGAGGAGGGGGGTAAAAAATATTGAAAAAAAGAGGGACATCATTTATGGATCGCCCCTAAACACAAAATTTGAATAATATTTTATCAGAAAAATTAACAGTATTTAATGCACAATCCGCATAGACACAATGATGTACTAAAAGTTTTATGCATGTTTCGACAAAATTTCTCCAAAACAATAAGTAGCACATCAGCACTAAAGTGGTGTCAGAACCCGAAACAATTTTGGCAAAGAAACGTTTTTATGATCAATGTATGGAATTTATATAGAATTGTGAACTTATATTATATATTGAGTTTAGGTAATGTATTTACTTTGAAATTTATCTTATATAATTTGGTGTTTTTAAATTATAATTTAAATGTTTATCCAAAAATCTAATTTCTAACCATTTGAGTAAACTTAAAATCAAAACAAAAATATAGAAAAGCAGTGACATCTACCAACAAAGAATGCGTAGCTTTTATTAAATATAAACCTTTAAACAATAAATTAGACGAAGTATAGAAATATTATTATTATCGTATAAAACATGCAAATAATATTTCCTGCCCAATACACATATAGATAAAGATACGCTACATTAGCATATAAACATGCCGGCAATGTTGGTAGAATAAAATATCAGGAAAACACAAGCAATAAAATTATGTCATAATTTATTCGAAATGCTAACAACAAACTATTCTTATAATCTTTATTTATTAAAGTTACTCCCAATCAGCGAATTATGTTAATATGTTCATTTAACAAAAGGCATTGCATGATATACTGACGTCATTTGTGAAGGAAATTGGGCGGGATGCTTTTATTCTGGTATTTTTATTGTAAAATGGTTTGATGTTTGTGCCAGAGTCATTAGGGGTCAGAGACTTTAGGGGTCAGGTATTTTTTAAAGTGCTTAAAAGTCGATAAAGAAAAACTACCTTATAATTAAATACGATCTTTAGAAACATTTAAGAAAAACATTCAAAAATTCGAATTAGAGGAAACATTATGTGTAAAACACTTTCAGCTTTTTCTATATTGTGAAGGGGTGATTTAATCGTTACAATCAATATTCGTAAAATGGCGATTTTAATTATCGCTCGCACGATTTCTGCAAAAATCATTACATAGAATTTTCACTGAATATGTTAAACATAGAGAGGCGCAAAATGTCTTATTATTATTTCTACGTAAGAAGTATAGAATTCCTGACTAATTTTGTATTTTAAAAAATCGATATTTCGAGTTTCTTTAAAAAATAATTTTTTTTTTCGGGACCTACAAGTTTTATTTTTTTTTTCATTGTGGGTCATTTTAAAAACACATATCCGTGTTTATTATAAAAATCTTGGCTTGTTTTAGTCATTCAAATCAGAAAAATCATGCGCGCAATGCATGCAAAAATATTTCTTTCGTAATAATTATATTATATATAAACACAAATTAAAAGACTTTATATATCTGCGATCCTTTTTTGAGAATTTTAATTATTAATATAAATCTTTCGTAATGTATGGTATAAATTTTGTAATCAAAAGTCAATTAATTATAGAATGACTGCAGTTTTCGAAGTAACTTTCTCATGTATTTTGTTTAATCAAAAGGAACCTGTTGTTTCAAATAGGTTTATTTTCTGTCTTAAAAAAATGAATATACAGATTATAGAACGTAAAAATTCAATTTATGTTGCAGAATAAGAATGTATACGTCAATTGCACATATTGAAAAATTTTTATTCAATAGAATATGTATGCATTTTAAAGAGTGAAAATTGAGCATAAAAAAGGAATGAAATAATTAATAGACTTCTTAAATTTGAATACGATTTTGAAATTTATTCATTTTATAAATAACGAAAGGAAGATCTTGTTATTATTTTTCAATTAGTACAAGTAGTAGGGAATTATGAAAAAATAATTGTCTTGAAAATTAGATAATTATATTTTATAAAAAATATTTTCTGCAAGCGTTATATCACTTCGAAAAAAATATTAACTACAAGAATCCAGATTGTATATTATACCGTTTAGAGACTTTTGCCATTGTTATAAGGATATACTGTAGTATAATGCAAATAAAAATTTCTTCTATCAGGGAAATGATGTAGTGGAAAAGCAAACATTGGTTTATTCACAATACAAACTGTAAAAAAAAAAAATAATAATAATAATAAATATATTTATAAGCAATTCTAGATTTATCGTTTTCTAATCGAGCGGTTTCCAAACTTATTGTTCCTGGCCGTCTTAATATGTAGGAAAATTGAGACATGATTAATCTATAACAAAGGAAAGGTGAAATTTCGCACAAAACTCACATGCGAGAGAAGTAATTGGCAATGTATAAATGTAGGAAAATAAATATCCCTAACAAATCTACTTAACAAACTTAAGAATATACTCTATCGATATACTCTACCACACGAAAATAAAAAGCTTAACACGAGGCACGTGAACAAATCGTAAGGTATGAGGAGATATTATCGCACTTGGAAGATAACAATTAAAAGTACAAACAGATGTTGTTAATGTTCCATATTTTTTATCTCAAAAAGAATCTTGAATATTCTTTGAGTGCCAAATAAAATATTTAATTAAGAATTTTGGGTGAATTGTTTATATTTATGAATGTATTATATTGTTTATTTCGTCGAATTGCCGTGATCTACTAAGTACATTATTTGTTTGTGTGAGTAATAAATATTATATAAAATTTAAAATATATTAGCAGCGTTCATTTTCTGTTATAAGTCAAGTGATTATTTAATTGTATTATAAATGTAAAGTATTACAATTTACGGAATCTCAGTGTCCTGATCTAAGTAGAAAGATTCTTTGAACTGACACAAATAAAAAGTGAATTAAAGTAATCAAAAGTAAGAATTGAAAAAATGTGAAAGTTTACGGAAGAAGTCGTTTTGAGCCGGTAACCGAAAAAGAGTTATTTTGCGTCGTGATAACAGTGGAAGGAAAACTGTAGATTATAAAATATCAGTAAGACAGACAAATCACATTCATTATGACGATTTTGAACAAAGCCCGAAAAAGTGATCTGAAATAAGCATAGTAGCGAAATTAAACATTCCGTCATTAATTGAAATAATTAAAATTTGTAAAACTTTGGTGAAGAGATTATAAAAGATCGTCTTGAAGTAATATCATCAGCTAGCACAGAGAGAGAAAAAATAGAAGCAGTAAGAGAAGATAGAAGATTAAATGCTGCAACTAACATATTTGATATTCCACATGTGTCCAATAAGTCCTTGTCCACTTCCATAATTCCATTACACACTCCATCCCATTGGAAACAGTCTCCATATGTATATTTAATCCAGGTCCATGCAATCTGTGTTGTCAAATGCGACCATATTCCAGGAAATAATGCGTGTTCGGTTTGATCCAGGCATTTTTAGGTAGCTTTAATTAGAAAATTATGCAGCCGTTCGGAGGAAAGCTATTTCGAAAAAATTGGTATATTTTTACAGATCATGACCTTCAAACCCCGAAACCCCCCTCTGTTCAAATGTTGATATATATATATCTATCATATATATATATAGTTGATCTTTGTCACATTGTAACTCTCGTATTTATGAACCGATTTGGATGTAACTTGCTGTGTACATAGTACATGCCAATGTCTCGACCGAGATCGTTGGCCAGCTTCATCCGCCATCTTTTTTTCAAAATGGCGGCCATTTTTTTTTTTTTTATATTTTAAAATTTAAAATGGGGTACAAAAATTTAGAAATTGAAAAAAAAATTCCTTGTTTGTTTGACCTTGATACAAAGATTCCGGACATTTTTTGTTTCGTCTATATCTTAAAAAGTGGCTGAGTTATAGAACTTTGAATTTCTAGTGTGGCTGACATTTTGAAACGATCTGATTTTTGTCACGCGATAACACGCGTATTTATTAACCGATTTGGATGTGACAAGACATGTGCATAGTTAATACCAATTTCTAGACAGAGTTCGTTGGACAACTTCATCCGCCATCTTGCTTCAAAATGACGGGGATTAAAAAAATAAATAAATAAAGAATTAACTTTAAAATGAGGGACAAAAATTTAGAAACTGAAAAAGGTTTCTTTCTTTAGTATTTGACCTTGATACAAGGATTCAGAAGCATTGTTGGTTTTGTCTTTATCTTAAAGAATGGCTGAGATATAGCAGGTTAAATTTCTAAAGTGGGTGACAGCTGGAAAAATGTGATTTTTCTGCCTGCGACAGCACTTGTATATATGAATCGATTTCGACGTGATTGAGCGTGTGCAGAGGAATTTAACCCTAGAACAACCGAAAATTTTACTCAAGTTTTATAAAAATATTGCACATTAGAATTCTTATTTAAAACTATGGAACTTATTTACTTAACTCATTATTGTCTGGTTTACACATTTAGTTTATTTTAAAGAAATTTCTGGTTAGAATAAATATTTCGAATGTACCCATCGGGCCCATTGGACCCGTCTGGTAGACGGAGGGTTAATAAAGTATCGACAAAGTTCATTGGTTATCTTCCCCCATCATGTTATTTTAAAGTGACGGGCACTTCAAGATATCGCCGAATTTGGAAATAAAATATAAATCACTTTAATTAAATCCAGTTCGGATAAAGCGGACTAATTTCGCAAAATATTCATTCATATTTACTATTGAAAAAAAAATATATATATTAGTTTTGAATCTTCTATGATCGGGTTCCACTAATTTGAGCTTTTTGTGTTTGAATAATATAAGCTGGCTTTTTGAAAATAATGAATATGAAAGCTACCTGTTCCTTCCTGCACAGGCCGGAAGGACTTTTTTTGTCATTATGTTATGCATCCAATCAAATGCGTGCTATATGCATATGTGTCCAATTTTTGATATCCTTCTTGTAGTTTTCCCTCATATATCCAGGCAATATAAGAAAAGCGTAAAAATTTCGAACATTTTTCACGTTTACAGCCTTTTATCTTTTTTAGTTTTTGAGATACATACCTGTAGCGCAAAATGCGCTATACCATATCGCTCACCCGCAAGAAAAGGAACACATCTCGCAAAAATTCATTTTGCATTTTATTCCACTAATAGGTCTGACATAAATGTGTCTTACTACACAAACAGTTTCATAAGTGTAGTTATACGGAAAATCCCTTTATTATGCTATATGTCCATTTGTGTCCACAGAAGAGGGGTGGATTATGTAAGGAGGTAAATCTATCCAACCCTCCAAACCTCATCCAAAGTCTTCTGTCTTAAGGCTGTTCTTAAATGCTCTGCTCAAGAAGCGCAAAACGTTTTGACACATTTACAAATTCATTTTTTAGCGGAAAGATATAAAACTGGAAAGCTTGGGCCGTGGAAGCGATTTGGAATTGAACTGTTTTTTCCCTTTTATGATCAATAAATTACCTATTGAGTTATAAACGTTTTTGATCACATGACAAACATGATTTTCGCCCTTCGCGGACTTGTTTTTCTCCTTTCTTCGGGAACTTCGGTTCAAAACGTCAACTTTAACAGGATTTTCTGAAAGATCTATTAGTCCAGGCAATAGGGAATTTTACCTTGCAAAATGAATGGAAGTTCTAGAAATAGGCTTACTTTATGTTTTTTGGGTCGCTGAATCCGAATTTGTAACTTCCCAACAAAATTTCCTCCGGCAACCCCCCCCCAAATTTTGGTAAAATGCCCCCAAAAAAGGTTTTTATTGTTTTAGGGAAAAATTAGATATATGGCATTATGACTTAGGATGAAGGGGAAGGGGGGATCTGCCTCGGATCATGTTCCGCGGTGCTGCGTGGACTAAGTTGCGCAATTCCACTTAACCACTCACATGTTTACATTCGCCCTCCCATCTCCCCTCCGAACTTTCTCTATAAGGTTTACTTTAAGTTTTTTGGGTCGCTGAATCCGAATTTTTAACTTGCCCCCCAAAGAGTTGTTTTTAAATTAAATTTTTAATTGTTTTAGGGGAAAAGCATTACGAAATTCAGAAACTAGAGAAAATTTGCAACAAATAGGATAGATGACATTATGACGTAGGATGAACGGGGAGGGAGAGGGCTCCCTCTGAACATGCACTGCGGCGCTACGTGCACTAATTTATGAAGTCCAGGCAATAGGGGATTTTACCTGGAAAAATTAATACTAGTTCTCGATTTCGACTCACTCTATCTTTTTTCGGTCGCTGAATCCGAATTTGAAACTTCCCAACAAAATTTCACCCGGCAACACCCCAAAAATTTGATATTTTGAAAAAAAATTGGTTTTTGAGAAAAGCGAAAGGGGAATGTTCCGAGGCAACCCCCTCTCTTCCCGTTTATTCTACGTCATAATGTTATGTATCCTATTTGTTGCAAATTTTGTCTAGTTTCTTAATTTCGTAATGCTTTTCCCTAAAATAATAAACAATTTAAGTTAAAAACAACTATTTTGTGGGTTTTCGGGGGTGGGGGGATTTGGGGGGTAAGTTAAAAATTTGGATTCAGCGACCCAAAAAACTTAAAGTAAACCTTATAGAGAAAGTTCGGAGGGGAGATGGGAGGGCGAATGTAAACGTGTGAGTGGTTAAGTGGAATTGCGCAACTTAGTCCACGCAGCACCGCGGCGCATGTTCCGAGGCAGATCCCCCCTCCCCCTTCATCCTAAGTCATAATGTCATATATCTAATTTGTTGCAAATTTTGTCTACTTTCTGAATTTCCAGATACATTTTTTCCTAAAACCAAAACAATATATATATATATATATATATATATTAATAAAAAACTTTTTTGGGTGACATTTTACTAAAATTGGGGGGGGGGGGGGGTTGCCGGAGTAAATTTTAGTGGGAAGTTACAAATTCGGATTCAGTGACCCCAAAAACATAAAGTAAGCCTATTTCTAGATCTTCCATTAATTTTACTAGGTAGAGTCCGTATACTGTCTCTATTGCCTGGACTATATTGCGTTTGCAGAAAAAACGGAAAAAAAATAGCTCGATTACATAGTTTCTGAACAACAACACCTGCTAGTTTCATGCATTTCCGCAAAAAAATTAATTAAAACTTATGTCAGAAAGTTGCCCTTTTGGATTTGAGAACACCCTTAAAGTTTTTATTCCTCCATGCAAAGCTAAGTGCTGTAATTTCATCTTAAAGTAAAATTGTGTAAATTTTCGTTTGCCTCTCCTGTGAAAGTTACTTTTGTCGAGATGTGTCACTTTAAAAATTGGAAAATTAATGTGATGGATATGAGCCCGTTTAGAGACACAAGCCAAATCCGTAAAGTCAAAAATTGTGAGTTCACTTAAAAGGTTCGCAAGTTTCAGCTGCAAAGAATGTCTGAGAGGGAATAACACAATCATACATCCTTCCCCTTTTAAACCGATCAAGACGTTATATTTTTGCTGAGTTCTTAAAGTTTAAAATTACTTTTTATTGAAAATCGCTCATTTAGACCCGAGTGCCTACCAGGTCCGAGTATAGATTTTAAATACTTTTTCACGTCCAAAATACATACAATTAATAATTTTACTATAAAATATCCAATGTAAGAGTCAATGAGATTTAGCAAAATTTTATGCAACAACAACAGTCTCTGTATCAGTTTTGAGAGGTTTTTTTTTTTTTTTTTTTTTTTAATCCAGAAGTCAATACCTACAGTGTAAAAAAAGAAACAAAGAATATATCTACTTCGTAGAAAATCAGAAAATGTATATCTGTTTATACCAATGAAATAAAAAATATATTTCATTCAAATTCAACTTTTAAGGATTTTAAACTATGTAAATTCTTTTTATAAAAGAAATATTTTCTTCATATAATGTTTTACGTCTTTGAAGAAAATTTTATAATTTTCAGATTCTGTCTTTGAAATTTTATAGGTTGAAAGAGAAATGTGATTCAGAAAATGTCAATAGAAAAATATTATTTTCGTAAATCTGTAATTCCAAAGCAGTACCTTCTTTTTTGGTCGTTTTGGATGAATTTAGGATTAAATTTTCATTAATAGTTATAGGTCATACTCATGCAGTTTGTTTTATTTGCTATTTAAGTATTATGTTGAAGTAATCTTAGACATTTTATAAAAATGTAGCATTCTTACCAAGTTGTAATGAGTAGAACTTTTATATATCTTTAATAGCAAAGTCGATCTGTTTAGCGTCACTCAGACATTTAGAAGGGTCACAATTTAGGAGGGACACAGAGCTTGCAAAAATTAGACATTACGTTCATAACTTATGTAATTGGTTATTGATTGTTTGAAGTTATGTTTGTGTTATATTTTACTATTAGGTTTGACCTACGTAACCTTGTCGTATACTTTATCTAAGGTGACCATAATTTGGTGCCCGATTATTAAATGGCAGATATCTATTTTTTTTCAACTCGTCAAAAAATTAATCACTACTACCTCACCGTCTCTCGGATAGGATTTATCTTCAACGTCACATGACAAGAACGACTATATTGAGTGGAATATCTTTCATGATGCATACGCAGTTTAAACGAATTTTGTCAGCCTTGCTTATGATAGATTTCATTGAGACAAGATGTCAGTTACAGTTATTTTCTATCATTTATATTTTAACTATCTGTAGTGTCTGTAATAGATGAACTGGTATGGTTTACACTATTCAGTAAAAACGTTGTAAGCAAATACTGGTAGGCAGCCAATAAGTAAAACATACATTTGACAGCTGATTTGCATCGGGTTTCCGGCTCATATATTTACTGCATGGTTAGTCATTGAATCATTAATAAGAGTTTTAGCCGTTCAGGAAGATTACTTACGACCATCACTTTTTGCCATGTTCTTTCAGAAACTGGGTTACTTTTTCTTCTTAAGAAAGTAAACTAGCTTTTACTTTAAAATAATTTCACATTCACTTAATTTAGTTTCCTGATCATATAAATTTAGAAAATGTTAATTAAATGTGCATTAAGAGTCTTTTTTTTAAAATCGAGGCGTGGGAATTTCTTATAGAAAGAGCATGACAATAAAACAGGCACAATCATTTTTAAGAATTTCAGAAAGAGAAGTACATATTTCTATCTGAGCGAAATCATATACATGCGTGATTTATGTCATACGTACGTAATTTATGTACCCTTTTCTTTCTTTCAAGAAGATGATTTTTCTTAACATTTTTTATGATGCAGATTTTATATATGGGTAAAGTTACTTTTATATGGTTAATTAATAGGTGTTTTTCTCTTTATAGTCAAACCTAAAAAAATAGTAAATACAGATGCATATACGGAAATACTTCTGAGATGATTTAATAAGAGAATTTAGAAACAATTATAGATTGCTAGAATGTAATTTAAATTTGAATCCTAAGTTTCTTTGCATTTGTTTTCTTGCAATGACGCATAAAAACTAAATTTATGCGCAGAATATAACATCATACGAGCTATTTCCATCAAAAATAGAATTCGCCATAAAAGTTCAAAATGCATACTTTCGGGTATGCATGTAACTATATTCCATACATTATATAGAACAAAAGACTGTTTTAGCCTATGATCTAATTAAGTTTTGTATTGTTGTATTACTTATATCTAACATCTGAGTAAAAAAAAGAAAGAAACTCATATTAGCAAATAGTTAGTACAAGCTGTAATAATTAGATGAAAAACATTTGTGCTAATGAAAATTTAGTGGACATTGTTGTTGGATTAGAAAGGTTGTATTTAATTTCAACTGTTACTTCTTTCCGCAATTGTTTATTTATCTAAGTATCAGTGAAATTAAAAAAAAATATATATATATATATAAATTAATAATAAAAATAAATAAAAATTTGTTAAATACGTACAACAAAATTAATTTCGCAAAAATAATTTTCCTACAATTGCAAAGTCTATTACAAAACTTTAGAATCGTTGTTTCTCATTTGTACTGCTTATTACGTTAATTCTCGATTACTGAAACAAACAAAAATATTTAAAAGTGATTTACATACACTTACACACACACACACACACACATATATATAATAATAAAATAGCCAATATTCAATACTCAATTATATCATACAGTGCGTCTCAAAATTATATAGACAGGCAATTTTTTGAAATAACAGTTCAAAAAATGAAGCCATAATCTCGAAAAAAATAATCAGTATATGGAATTATAATACACGTTTATGACAACAAAAAAAAATGCAGTAAAGGTTTTACAGAATTTTTGTAAAAATATAAAAATCAAAATAGGCTGTCTCAAAAATATATGAACTTTTCAAATTTTTTGTACATAAATTCGAATTTTGGATCCGTTCCTTTGAATTATCTTGAAAACCGTATCAAATAAGCTTCAAACTAGTGTTTGGAGAATATGTAGCTGTAAAGAGAACCAATTCTGCTCTGCGTTTTGCTTTAATTCCTGAATCGTAGAAAATTGACGACCATGAGCATATACATCTCGTGCAAGTACTCCCCAAAGGTTTTTAGGTAGATGTAGGTCTGGGCTGATAGCTCGCCAGTCTATAACAGTCACTTGATTCTGCGTAAACCAAGCTGTTGTTGAATGACAGATGTGAATCGACGCATTGTCCTCTTCGAATTTTCAGTTATCCCTTCCAAAAATGTTTCCAAATGGAAGTAGATTGCTTTAAAAGACATTTTAATAATCCTCAGAGAACTGTTGACCATTAAGAGAAGCAATATCCTTTGTTCCATTGAAGCAAATCGCGCCTCACACCATGAGAGAATCCCCTTCTTGTTGTCGACTAATGAACTCCCGAGATTCTCGTCGCAGATCATGCCGATGGTATGTCCTGCCATCAGGGCCATCCAAATTGGTTTTGTTTTCGTCACTGAAGAAACACTTAACAATTCATCTTCCCAAGGCGTGTGTTTTTAAGTTCAAAGAACAAGTGCATTTCTATGGTGCACTTTCAGAATAGATTCCGCGAACATTCTGCAATATTTATGAATTTTGCTTGCCTGTATGCAACAGTGAACAGTAGGTCTCGTAATAGGAAACGCTAAAGTCTTCGAAATTTCATGAACAAGCTTCTTTTGGGTTGAAACTGCTCGAGAAATCTCTCTGTCTTGTTGTAGAGTTGCTTTTTTGGTCGACCTGAACGTTGTTCTGCAATCGCATTGTCACTTTTTGAAAAAATTTCATAAATTCCAGATCTGTTACTCTTTATATGTTTAGCAATTTCAGAAATTTTAACATCTGAGTCTTTAAAGGACAAATTTTAGGTATATCAGCAGCAGAGAATTGAACGTGGCGAGGCATTTTCCCACTATTCCATAATTGAAGAATGAGCAGTGATTTTATATTTTGCAGTGGGTACTTCACATGTACAGAACGCAGGAAATGCATTTTTTTTTTTTTGATACGGTGGAAATAAAAGGAATTTTCTTCATTGCCCATCTATTGTTAGGACAGCTTATTTTGAATTTTTACAAAAATTCTGTAAAAACCTATACTGTATTTCTTGTTGTAACAAACATATGTTATGATTCTATATGCTTATTATATTTTCGTGATTATGGCTTCATATTTTGAGCTGCTATTTCAAAAAATCGCTTGTCCATATACTTATGAGACGCACTGTATTTCTATACTTTTTAAATCTCTCCAAGCCTAATAAATGGCGCCAAAGGACCATTAAGTTTTTTTCATTTGATCTTGAACAAAAAATAAAAAAGAGCAAAATGTATTTCATATAGTTGTTCCAATTTATTGCCTTGGTTGTATTTTAGAGTGTGGGAACATTCGAAACCAACTCTTTTCAACGCAAATATATAAAATCACAAATTATTAAGAAAAGGCAATTGCGATGCCTCAAATCTTGTTTTCTCTTGCATCCCTCTGCTTTATGGGCATGATCGCCAGATAAATCTCCATTGCTGATAAAACACCGAACTCAGCTATAATTTCATTACATCTTTTTTCGAACAAAAAAAAATTATTTACGCTTAATTGCATGAGACAATTTTCTGTCAGCTTCCTTATCATCAGCCAAATTGTAATATATAAATCAGAGGAAAATGTAAATTATAACTTAAGAAATAATATTTTCTGTTCGAAAAACAAAATTAAGCTGTTTGCAAGGATTTGAATATACTGTTTAATATAAAAAAAATATTCATGGGCCACAATGTTTCCAATAAACCAATTATTTCTTTTCAACGAAATTCCTTCGTTGAAATAGCATACATTTTTGCACGTGGTTGGTATAATGAGAAAATACCCTTTTTTTAACCATTTGGAAAAATGGCTATTGTCCTCTGTCAGGGTAGGAAATCAAAAACACATCTGAAGCGTTTTATTGGTTGAATCCGCATTTTATTCGTTTTCTGATTGGTCTCTACAGTAATCTGTATTTCCCCTTTACTTTCAACAGAGATGGATACTTCTGTTGCCACTATGACAAAAAGCAATAAAAACTACAAAAAAAATTAATAATTCAGAAACAAATTGAGATACAGCTTTCAAACAAATTGCATTTAAAAGCACATTTTTTTCTCTATACGACGATGTAAAAAGTAATATTGTGGGATGTTTAGAAGTTTAAGAATGAAATTTCATTTAAAATTGGTCCTGGAATATTAATGTTTAATCCATGGCGTACGTGTTGTAGCTCCGTTGAAGTTTAAAAATTTACAGTACCGAAAAATGCAATTCACGGCGTACGTAATGTATGATCAACTCCGTGCGATTTTTTATGTCTTAAATTTTAGTCTTTGAAAAAATCATTTTCCAAATGGTCGTTGTAATTTGTTAAATTGCATTTTTTTAAAAATAAATGTAGCTATTTTGATTTCATTTTTTAAAAAAAAGCATGTAAATCAGCTAAATTTTTTTTAAAGTGTTCAGGGGAAAACCACTGAAAAACCATATTAACTCAGTTTTTCCTTTCAGAGGCATTGTCGGTTCGTGGCATGTACGACTGTAATTTTAGTTCTTTAAGTATAGGAATAACTGTGCGACATTCTTACAGGCTCAAATATAATAATAATAATAATAACACAAAATACATTTTTCCGTCATTTCAACCTTTCTGATCCCCTAAAATTTCTTTTTACTTTCTTTTATTTAACATGACTTTGTTCATGTTTTTTGAAGAGAACTTTTAAATCGATTTTTCTCTAAATTCCGTATATGCTAGGATGATAAAAAATTGTACATACGTGTGTTTCCAGTGACAATACAATATTTAAATATTTTTAGATCCAACCTATAAACACAAAAATTACTTTTTATGCAATCTTTCTTTAGTCTTCAGCCAGATGATACATTTCCAACTAATTTTTTAAATTGTTCAAGAGTTTCAGCGACAACGGATTTTATTATACAGGGTGGTTATAATTAAACTTCCCCTATGAACAACATCCTACAGAGCAAACGGGTGAACGAAATGCAATGAAATTTGGTATCTATCTCTCTATTCTAAAAAAAAGTACCTACCGCTGTCACCGCCGCCGCCGCCGCCGGTTTTGAATTTTTTGTGACCGGAGGTCTTTCTTCGTTAATATTAAGAAAAATAATGCATACAAAAATATGAAAATCGGTAGTATTATACAGAAATGTTTGATAAACACGCTGATGTAGACAGTTTTCAGATCGAAGAATTATTTTAAGAGATATTTAATGCTAAAGTTGGACAAAATCGTTCCACTAAAAAAGTTTTATAGGAGCAAAAACTGTTCATAGGAATTTAATCATTTTTAGATCATTTTATGCGTTAGAATTTGCCGGAGTGCAGATTGCATTAATTTTTTTACTTTGACTAATTTTTTGAGGTTTTATTTCTATTTTAAATTCAGATTTTCAGCATTTCTAGCGATATTTTTAACAGATTTTAGAAAGTGATATTAATTTAAACTGTTGCCAACTGTATAAACAGCGGAAGCAATAATGTTTGCTTCAAAAAAATATATATATATTTATACGTGTAAATAAATTTAAAATTTATTTACACGTGACTATTATAAACAGAAAAAAACATTTGGAATTAGAATTAAATAATTATGTACAAAAAGCAGGAACTTATTAAAAATTATGTCATAAAAACTATAATTTCACGTGAATTTTAAGAGAGAAAGGAATTTGTAAAGCAATAAATTTATTAACATGCGTTAGAAGTCTTAAATAGGAGAAATTACGTCATATTTACGTCACATTACAGTTATTACATAAAATGAACACAAAATAATATTGCAAAACGGTTTAAACTTAGAAATTGTGCTAGGCATTTATTTGATACTAGCTGACCCGCCCGGCGTTGCCCGGGTCCGTGGTAATATTTATAAAGAAACCTTTAATTTATATGATTTTATATGTAACTCGATTTTGTCTGAAATACGTACCCACTCACAGTATGAAAATGGGGGAGAAGCAGTTGCAAATTGTTGAGATGTTATGCAAATTTTATTCATAAATTTTTGTAAAATTGTATGCCATAGTCATGAACAAATTAAAATTTTAAAACACCCTCTACTGATGAAAAAATTAGTTAAGAGGAGAGGAGTGAGTGCTTAGTAATGTACAGGCCAAAAGCTTTAAAACGACCTCTGTCAGAAAACAACATATAAAGGATACTCATCGAAGAAAACGCTACAGTTGTAAGGACAATTATCGTCACCCGCCTTCCAAACTCGAAATTCAACTCTCCCACCTTCTTTAAAATTTTAAAGTGTTATCATTCACGTAAGTTAATTTCAATTGTATTCGTTCTTCGGGTTAATGGCAATTTACATATGCATAGTCGCCCAAGCATGGAACGTGTTTCTTGAACTTTTTATGAAGTAAATAATTTCTGTTCTTGAGCGATTAAGAGTCCATTCACATGCGTTTCTTATCAAACTCCTAATATATCACAAAATGCACACCATATTAAGTATTTCATGAACTCAAGGATTTTTCACTCAGTTCTTATTCTTTTGTTAATATTTTCTCATCCTAATGAAAACATATGTTATACTTTATTGAATGTTTTCACATTGAAAGTGCAGTGTAAAATTTAGGCATAATTCAATAAAGCGAAAATTTTGAATGTTCGTTATTTATAATCTATCTTCCTGTTAAAATTGTTGACTACATTTTTCGACACCCATGAACGGTGAACACATAACATGTGATAAATTGTCACAAATTTAAAAAAATCACAAATTTTGTCTTAGATCGTTGAAAAAAATTGTGAAGTGATCATTAGAAAAAAAAAGAATTTCATCCAACGATCTTGGAAAAATAATCATGAATTTTGTGAAACAATCGAAGAAAAAAATTGCAAATTTCATCAAAAGATCGCAGAAGAACATGTTGAATATTGCCAGTCTGTCACTCAGGAATATCGGGAACTTCGACAAATAGTCGAAGAAAAAAAAATCAAATTCGTCACAGATAATTGAAAAAAAAAATGCATGCAAATTTCGCCAAACAATCTTGGGAAAAAATCATGCATTTTGTGAAACGATCGCTGCAAAAAGCCCTCGAATTTCAGTAAAAAATCGAAGAAAAATTTTGCAAATTTCATCAAAAAATCGCGGAAATGTATAGCAAATTTTGACAAAAGAGTGCCGAAGCGCACACTGAATTTTGCCAATCTGTCGCTGAGAAATATCGGGAACTTTGGCAAATAGTCACCAAAAAGAAATAAATAAAATAACAAATTTCATCATAGATCGTTGAAAAAAAACGTGAATTTCGTCAAACGATTGCTGAAAAAATCCCCGCGAATTTCAGTAAACAATAGAAAAAAAATTGCAAATTTCATCAAAAGATCGCGGAAATGCATGGCAAATTTCGTCAAAAAAGTGCAGAAGCATATGCCAATTTTGCCAATCTGTCGCTGAGAAATATCGGGAACTTCGACAAATGGCCGCGGAAAAAAAAAAAAAAACACAAATTTTGTCCCTGATCGTTGAAAAAAAAAAATGCAAATTTCATGAACGAATTTGGGGGGGGGGGGGGGGAATCGTGCATTTTGTGAAACGATTGCTGAAAAAAAAAAAACGTGAATTTCAGTAAACGAAGAAAAATATTGCAAATTTCATCAAAAGATCGCAAAAACGCATAGCAAAGTTTGTCTAAAGAGTGCAGATTACAAATTTTGCCAATATGTCGCTGAGAAATATCGGAAACTTCGACAAATGGCCACGGAAAAGAAAAACAAATTTTGTCACTGATCGTTTAAAAAAAATCGTGAAAAAAAAACACGAATTTCGTCAAACGATTGCTGAAAAAATCCCCGCGAATTTCAGTAAACAATCGAAGAAAAATATTGCAAATTTCATCAAAAGATCGCGGAAATGCATGGCAAATTTCGTCAAAAAAGTGTAGAGGCATATGCCAATTTTGCCAATCTGTCACTGAGAAATATCAGGAACTTCGACAAATGGCCGTGGAAAAGAAAACACAAATTTTGTCACTGATCGTTGAAAAAAAAAAAAATGCAAATTTCATGAAACGATTTGGGGCGGGTGGGGGGGGGGGGGGGGAATTGTGCATTTTGTGAAACGATCGCAAAAAAAAACGTGAATTTCAGTAAACAAAGAAAAATATTGCAAATTTCATCAAAAGATCACAGAAACGCATAGCAAAGTTTGTCTAAAGAGTGCACATTACGAATTTTGTCAAATGGCCGCGGAAAAGGAAAACACAAATTTTGTGACTGATCGTTAAAAAAAACCCCACAAATTTCATGAAACGATTTTTTTTTTTTGGGGGGGGGGGGGAATCGTGCATTTTGTGAAACGATCACTGAAAAAAAAAGCGTGAATTTCAGTAAACGAAGAAAAATATTGCAAATTTCATCAAAAGATCGCAGAAACGCATAGCAAAGTTTGTTTGAAGAGTGCAGATTACAAATTTTGCCAATATGTCGCTGAGAAATATAGGAAAGTTCGACAAATGGCCACGGAAAAGAAAAACAAATTTTGTCACTGATCGTTTAAAAAAAATCGTGAAAAAAAATTGCAAATTTCATGAAACGATTTTGGGGGGGGGGGGGGGGGGGGAGAGAGATCGTGCATTTTGTGAAACGATTGCTGGAAAAAACGTGAATTTCAGTAAACGAAGAAAAATATTGTACATTTCATCAAAAGATCGCAGAAACGCATAGCAAAGTTTGTCTAATCTTTGGCTAATGGTCGCAAAAAATAACGCGAATTTCATGAAATATCTTGTAAAAACAATCACTATAAAAATAAAACACAAAATTCGATAAACAGTCGAGGGAATAAATTGCAAATTTCATCAAAAGATCGCGGAAATGTATAGCAAATTTTGACAAAAGAGTGCAGAAGCACACGCTGAATTTTTCCAATCTGTCGCTGAGAAATGTCGGGAACTTTGACAAATGGCGACAGAACAAAAAAAAATCATAATTTCTCTTCACTGAATTACGCATAAACTTTAAACTGCAATGCCTGGCACCACAGTTGCAGAATTGCCGCGGATTGGCTTAGAGCTGCAAATAGCCTAAAACCCATAACGTTTTATTGCAGCGGATTGGCTTAGAGCTGTAAATAGCCTCTAACGCATAACGTTTTAATTACGTTTTAATTTTTTTTTAAAATATCAAAACTGAAATTTTAAAATCCGGCGGCGAAGTGCACTTTCCGGTAATAGCATCTACACATGACAAAAATTTCAGAGGTCTAGGTGTTATAATTTCGGAGCTTTCCGCGGTCAGGCAGGCAGGCAGGCAGACAGACATCTCTTATTTTATATATATAGATTTTAAGAGGATACATTTCAACTATTTTTGTTAGGAAAGCGCAAATAATATTTAATTAATATAAATAATATTTAATTAATAAATCTTTCTTTTCACTTTGTTAAAAAATACCATACGTCACATTGCAGTTATTACATAAAATGAACACAAAATAATATTGCAAAACAGTTTAAATTTAGAAATTGCGCTAGACATTTATTTGATATCTGGAGAGGATACTTTTCAACTAGTTTTGTTAGGAAAGCGCAAATAATATTTCATTTCTAACAAAAGTATTTTCACGTGAATATTAAAAAGAAAAAGAATAGTTTGGTCAAAATTACGTCAGATTAAAAACGATTAATTTAAAATGTCTTATTTAACCCTCCATTACTCGCGTGGGGTGTTCTGATCACCCACGAGTAAAAACATGCGCACAAGTACAGAGTTTTTCAAGCTCAAGGTCAAATATTTTCAGTAGCTGCACATTCCTAGAGGCCACGCCTACTGACGACAGATGTTCATTCTACCATTTTTTCCGAAGCAGTGAGGACGTGAAAATTTTCCAACGGGGTGCTGAGAACACCCCGCGAGTAATCAAGGAATATCAAATTTTTCCAGAGAAAGAGACTGCAAAGTGACAAATGAAACCGAAATAAATGCTTTCATTGGCTTATTAGTTCTTGCTGGATTGTGTAAATCTAGTCACAGGAATTTGAGCGATTTATGGAATATTTCCCGTCTTGGTATTAATATATTTCACAAAACAATGACTTATAATCGTTTCTCGTTTCTATTACGTTGTATTCGTTTTGATAATGTTTTAGATCGTGATGAAAGAAAATCTTTGGATAAATTTACTCATATCAGAGACATATTTTCAAAGTTTAACGAAAATAGTGCCAAATATTATTCAGTAAGTGAATACGTGACGATTGATGAGCAGTTGCTCAAATTTAGAGGACGTTGCCCATTTTTACAGTTTATGCCAAATAAACCAGGAAAATACGGTTTAAAGTTATTTGTGTTATGTGATGCTAAAACATTTTATACTTTAAAATTTGAACCTTATGTTGGTACTCAACCAGATGGACCATTTAAAACTTCCTATACCACCTTAGATATAGTTATGAGGTTAAGTGAAAGTATATATGGTTCAGGAAGGAACATTACATGTGATAATTGGTATACGAGTGTTCCATTGGCTGAGGAATTATTGAAAAAGAAGCTAACGTTGGTTGGTACACTAAGAAAAAATAAAAAGGAGTTGCCGAAACAATTTATACAGCAACAAGAGACGGGTACGTCAGTATTTGGCTTTCATAATAAGGTGCCCATGACTATAGTTTCTTATTGTAAGACAAAAAAGAAAATGTAATTCTTCTATCTACAATGCATTACAATGATGACACATTAATCGAAACAAAGCCCGGAGTTATGAAGCCTGAAATTGTACAATTTTACAATTCTACTAAATGTGGAGTTGATACAGCTGATCAAATGTGCAACACTTATGATGTATCAAGAATTTGTAATCGTTGGCCGCTTCGATTATTTTATCATCTACTAAATACAGCAGGAATTAATGCTTTTGTATTAAACTATTCTGTGTTTCGAAATACAGAAATACCACGTTCGAAGTTCATAGAAGAAATTGGATTCAGTCTTATACAACCTCAGATAGATGAAAGAGCACAAAATCCAAATATCAATAAAAGCCTGAAAAGAAGCTTAAATCCTGATACAAGTTTCGAAAACACCAACCCTCCAAAGAAAGGTCGTTGTGTGATGTGCCCTCGATTAAAGGACATAAAAACTAACTGCTACTGTGTTTCTTGCAAAAAAAATATGTGCTTAAAACACATGTCTTCCATTTGCCCAAATTGTTTTAAAGAGTAATATTATTAAATCATTACGCATAAACAAATCTTAATGTATGTTATAATATAGCAAATAAATGTCATTATCCAATATTTTTTTAGTATAAGTAATATAAGTAGTAAATGTAAATATTTTTTATATAAATTTGACTGTAATGTAGTAGTATATGTAAAGTTTTTTATCTATTTTTTATAAAATTATATTTTTCTTGTATTTCCAAATTATTTTTATTTATAATAAGTCAAAGTAAGTTACTTTAATTATGAGTAGATGAAAAATTTATTATAATTCATTATAACTTGAAAATTGCAACAAAAAGTTTGGGGTGTTTACAACACCCCCGCGAGTGATCGTGTGACAAAAACAGGCGCGAGTGATGGAGAGTTAAAAGAACTTTCTTTTCGCTTTGTTAAAAAATACCGGGAGACAAAGACTCTGTTTACTTAATTCCTTTTATATTAGCTTATTTTGAAATGGTGTTACACGTGTCTACGTCATCAAGTTACTTTTATTTCGACGTTTTATTTGTATTTTTATTAATGTCGTACTATTTTATTTGTTTTTTCGTCATTTAAAATAAAAATTATGTCAATTTGTATAATTTGGCGAGTAGTTTGGCGATTTATATAATTTGGCGAAATTGGTCGACGGGATAATCAAGTAGTACCGCAACGGATTTGGCGTTAAATTTCCCCAATCAAAGAGAAATGAATAGAAATCCGTTTATAGAGAGATCGCCACTGTTTTTTAAATTATAATTCAATCTTTCGAAATCTTTTTAAAGCCGATCAAATTAGCGTGCATTTAGAGTCTACGGTGTCTGGACGAGGGTTGGCGAGCGTAGCTCGTAGGGGGCCGAGCCCCCTAGTTCTAAAAAAAAAAGTAACTACCGCTGTCACCGCCGCCGATTTTGAATTTTTTGTGACCGGAGGTCTTTCTTCGTTAATATTAAGAAAAATAATGCATACAAAAATATGAAAATCGGTAGTGTTATACAGAAATGTTTGATAAACACGCTGATGCAGACAGTTTTCAAATCGAAGAATTATTTTAAGAGATATTTAATGCTAAAGTTGGACAAAATCGTTCCACTAAAAAAGTTTTATAGGAGCAAAAACTATACATCGGAATTTAATAATTTTTAGTTCATTTTATACGTTATAATTTCCCGGTGTGCAGAATTGATTTATTTTTTTAATTTGACTCATTTTTCGAGGTTTTATATCTATTTTAAATTCAAATTTCCAGCATTTCGAGAGATATTTTTTACAGATTTTAGAAAGTGATATTAATTTAAACTGTTGAAAACTGTATAAACAGCGGAAACAATAATGTTTGCTTAAAAAAAAAAAAAAAAAAAAAAAATATTTATACGTGTAATAAATTAAAAATTTATTTATACGTGACTATTATAAACAGAAAAAAACATTTGGAATTAGACTTAAACAATTATGTACAAAAAGCAGGAACTTATTAAAAATTACGTCATAAAAACTATAATTACACGTGAATTTTAAGAGAGAAAGGAATTTGTAAAATAATAAATTTATTAACATGCGTTAGAAGCCTTAAATAGGAGAAATTACGTCATATTTACGTCACATTACAGTTATTACATAAAATGAACACAAAATACTATTGCAAAACGGTTTAAATTTACAAATTGCGCTAGACATTTATTTGATATTTTGAGAGGATACTTTTCAACTATTTTTCTTAGGAAAGCGCAAATAATATTTTATTTCTAACACAAGTATTTTCACCTGAATATTAAAAAGAGAAAGAATAGTTTGGTCAAAATTACGTCAGATTAAAAACGATTAATTTAAAATGTCTCATTTAAAAGAACTTTCTTTTCGCTTTGTTAAAAAATACCGGGAGACAAAGATTCTGTTTACTTAATTCCTTTTATATTAGCTTATTTTAAAATGTTGTTACACGTGTCTACGTCGTCAAGTTATTTTTATTTCGACGTTTTATTTGTATTTTTATTAATGTTGTACTAATTTATTTGTTCTTTCGTTATTTAAAATAAAAATTATGTCAAATTGTATAATTTGGCGAGTGGTTTGGCGATTTATATAATTTGGCGAAATTAGTCGACGGGATAATCAAGTAGTACCGTTGCGGATTTGGCGTTAAAATTTCCTCAATCAAAGAGAAATGAAGAGAAATCCGTTTATAGGGAGATCGCCACTGTTTTTTAAATTATAATTCAATCTTTCGAAATCTTTTTAAAGCCGATCACATTAGCGTGCATTTAGAGTCTGCGGTGTCTGGACGGGGGTTGGCGAGCGTAGCTCGTAGGGGGCCGAGCCCCCTAGTATATATAAAAGAAAGTCTGAATTTCGTATTAATCAACGCGCAGCCAAAACTACTGATCCTAAAATTTTGAAAATCGGGGTAAAAATAGTTCTTATGGCATTGAGTGCCGCTAAGAAAGGGTTTTCTAAAATTCCACCCCTAAGGGTGTAAAAAAGAGAACGAACTTAAAAAAAATTCCTTAAAAATCTGATTTTATAGTTATTTTTTAACTGATAACATATTTTGGTGTATTTTTGTATGCTGAATCGAATGGTACTAACTAAATTCTTTTAAGCCCAATAGTTCGATAGATATTTCATATTTTCTAATTTGGCACTATCTTTGGCGCCAAAACCTGAATTTTTCAAGTAATAATTTCTAAAAACTCATTCTCTTCATTCTGTAGCAAGGGAAGAAATTCAAATTGAATAAATTTTTAACCAATCTTTTGGTTAAATAATTAAAACAACTATGTCAATTAGGGAAAATATTACAAACGCCTCAAAAACTAAAACTAAATAAATAAAAAAAAACCTGTGGTACTTTTTCAATCTAATTCTCGTCGCGATACCGTGCCAAAATGTATGGTGTCGCGCCATTTATTTCAACCCTAATCGTGAAAACGATTTTTATTGCAAACCGTGCCACACATTAACATTTACTAATTATTGAACGTGAATATTTTTATGCAGGAATTTTTAATGATGGGATTCATTTTATTCCGTCATAATCTCGCAAAACTTTTTAATTTGTTATTTTTTTAATAAAAAATATTTATTACTGATACTGATTTAGATTTTACCATTTTGCAGTTATCTGATGATGAGGAAGCTACAATAAAATTATTTCAAAAGTCAGGAATTATACATATAAAAATGTTTTGTTCAAAAAACCATGAATGTCTTCATTGAAAGAATGAAATGTTTACTGAAATGTGAGACATACGTATTACGTACGCCATGCTTCAGTAGTAAAAGACATTTACAATTACAAGACTGCAGTTTAAATTGGCTATATTTTATTACTTGCAAAATATTTATTTATTCTTATATTTTAAGTATTTATTCTGGTACCCGTCGACCAATTTCGCCAAATTATATAAATCGCCAAACCACTCGCCAAATTATACAAATTGACATAATTTTTATTTTAAATAACGAAAGAACAAATAAATTAGTATAACATTAATAAAAATACATTTAAAAAGTCGAAATAAAAATCACCTGATGACGTAAATACGTGTAACTTGCTTAAAGTCAAGTGAATATGACATTTACGATCAACCATTACTGACCTTTAATCTTATAGTTTGGCAATAGATTTTTGGTCGACGGGATAACCCAGTAGTACCATTATTTTTATTGATTTAAAAAAAATGGTAGGTCAAAGTCTGTAATTTTCAAATATTATATTTTTTAAATGCTTATTTTTTTTCAACATTTCATTTTTGTGCCAACTATTACGCTTGGTGACAATGGTGTTGGCATAACAGGGAAATACCAAAACAGTTACTGATTTTATTTCAAATGTAAAGAAAAAAGTTTTAATGAGCAATAAATATTGTAAATATGACTATAACTCAGATTCTACTGAACAGAATTTTGTAGAACTTACACTGTTAAATAGTAAATTTGGTTTATAAATGGTTTAATGTAAAAACCATCATTCTAAGTTACTACGGGAGTTCTAAAATTAGGTGAACTCGATTATGAAAGATTTTAAGTCAACTAATTAAATGCACAGTAAGTTAGATAATATTTCCGGGATTTTTTCATTATTTATCATATCATTCTGTGTTGTTTAGTTACGGAGCTATGCGGAAAAAGTTCTCAGTGGTACAGTAAAGAAAATTGGAAGATATACGCTGCAGAGATAGGGTATACTAGAGATAAATGCTATAGTTAAGGAAGTTGAGCTGAGTTCCTTAAAAAATTCAGAAGTGATGCAGTATATACCTACCCCTACCTCCCAGAGAGTTCTATAATCAGGTTAACGTGATTATGAAAGCTATATTTAACTATCTCAATATATATATAATGCAAAGAGAAATTTCATTCCGGCTTCTTATATCTTGAGTTCTGCTGAATAGATTTTGACGGGACTTACAATGTTAGTTAGATAATTTTTCAGAAAAGATGTTAGTATAAAACATAACGTTCTACGTTGCTTAGTTAAATAATTATGCGGAAAGTTCTAAATCAGATGAACCCAATTTTGAAAGATTTGCTTTTATTAAGGGTTCCACTGAATGAATTTTTATGGGATTTAAACTGTTAATTAGATCCTTTTTACGGAAGATTTCGGTATATTTTCCAGTTTAAAAGATTCTGCGAAGTGGATTTCGATGCAACTTTATCGGTTAGTTAATATTTCAGTGAATGTTTTAGTATAAAGCACATATCATTTACTGTTGCTTGGTTGTTAGGTTGCTTGATTGTAGAATTATAGATGAAAGTTCTAGAATCAAGCAAACCCAATTGTTATGAACGATCAGCCTTTTCAATAAGTCCAATTAACATATTCTGATGAGACTTGCATTGATAATTTTTCATGAACGCTTTTAGTATATTACATATTGTTCTATTGTTCTTTACCGAATCCTACACTAACAGATTAACTAAAGAAATTGATCCTTAACAGTCTAAATTTTGTATGACTCAATAAAAGATATAATAGCGTAATGACATTTATATTGCTGTTAGCAATTCGGTTGGATACACCAGGTAAATGTCCATATTGCTTTAAAACGCATGATCAAATTCACAGATATATTTTGTTTCATTCAAGATTTCTTTAGAAAAACCGAACAGCGTAGCGGGCGAAGGCGGCTAGTATATACTATACACGAGATGTGCTCATGGAATTTCGAAAAAAAAAATAGTTTCAAAATGTCCACCAGAGGGCGCCTTTTCCGGAAAAACATTAAATTTACTACTATAAACGGCCAAAACTTCCGGTTTTACATTTTATTACTCATAATTCTTGTTCTGGATTGTTAATATTGTTTCTGTATTCCGTTTTGGTCGTTTATTGTGTTAAATTTAATGTTTTTATTTTCGGGAAAAGCGCCCTCTGGTGGACATTTTGGAACTAATTTTTTTTTTCGAAATTCTGTGACCGCATCTCGTGTATAGTCTATATACCAAACTTCGTTGCATTCCGTTCACCTGTTTGCGCTGTAGGATGCCGTTTATAGAGGAAATTTAATTATAACCACCCTGTACTCCAAAACCACGCTCGTCAGAATACGTATAAGAGATTGCTGTGAAGCTGGCAGCTGTAAGAAAAAGAGAAGTTCACTATCAGTAAATAATAAAGAATGGGCATAATATAAACAAGCAATATTGTGGTATTTTTAAGAAACACATTTTCATAATACAACATGCATTACTTTAATGTAACTGATGTCTGTAACATATCGTGATTATCATTCAACAAAATGCTTTTATAAAAAATAATAATAGAAATAATTGTTGTTATATTAACACATGAATTAATATAACACACAAAATATTACACATTCTACTTAACCCCTTAATTCACGCTCCCGTGATATTAATGGGCTGTTTCAATCTGAATAAAAGATTAAGATTGTTTGATTATCACCAGTTTTATAAAATAGTGTAATTGACTTTATTAAGGTATCGTTTTACTTGTTATTAAATAAGGTGAATATTTCTTTCTGAAAAAGTGGTGGCAATAAGCAATTTGAATTTTTAAACAGAATTTAATGCGACTGTTAAGGGTTAAGTAAGCCTGTTCTTCACTAAAAATGTAACAATTTGTGTTAACTAACTCTGATAATATTTTCATCAATTCATAAACTTTTATAAAAAATATTACATAATTATATTATATTATATTTTCTTTAGGGGAGGAAATTTTACTCATTATTATAACTTAACACACCGCTTTCCATTTAAATTAGCTTCTAAATTCCTATTAGTAATTTATTAAGGGAATAAATATGGGACATGGATGTCGCGAAGAAATACATGGAAAAACAGTGTTTTAAAGTAAAATGCCATATGTTTTAAAATTATTTATGTCATGCATTTAAGGAATTAGAAGAACAATTTTCTTGTCTTTAAATGATTCCCATAGTGCAGCAGTGCTTTTACGAAATAAAAAATGCCAAATGTTTCAAAGTTATTTATGTCGTGTATTTACGGAATTAATAGACCACGTTTCTTATCCCCATGGTACAGCAATGTTTTTATGAAAAGAAAAATTGCTCTATGCTTCAAAATCATTTATGTCATTTATTTAGGGAGTGAAACAAATTATTTTACTTGCATTAAAATCATGCCATTATTTTTATTTATTTATTAGCATTATCTAATGTATATTCTGATAAAAAATATATTTTGTTAAATATTTACTATAGTAATGTGTAATAATGCTTAGCTGCATTTTTTTCATGGGTAAATTTAATCGTGTTATACATCAAAGAACTAATAAATGCGACTTTCATTGAAAAGAAAGGGTGAGGTTATCAAAAGGTAAGAATACAACATAAATCATTTGCATCTCCATACTGTCAACGGATCAGCAAATATTCTTTTCAACATTAGTTTAAAGGGATCGGATTTAGTAGCCAGTGATATACTAATATTGTTTTGTTATACTAATCATATTGTATTAAAAATGTCTCAAGTGGTAAGATGTCTATCAGCTTATACATTCAATATTAACAGAATATTGAATTGGCATAGTGATATGGATGTGTTTATAATGAGATCATCATATTGAATATATTTTACGTGTTTTTGAATGAAAATACTGAAAATATTGGCTGTCACAGGCAAATTTAATTTACAAGGGTATAAAATAATAAAAACAAAATAAAAGGTATATTTAAAGATGTGTTTAAAATTAAAGGTGTTCTGTAACAGTTTGATATAATAGTCGCATCTATTGAGCATTAATATAACAACAACTACAACAAAAGCATTGTTTCTCTATATATCATAAATATTTCTCTAAATACGTTTTTAGAAGTATAGGTATTGGTAATTGTTCTATAACATACCACTAACTCAAGGACTAGACGTAAAATTTACCAAAAATAGTGAACTATTTTGTATAGTGTAGGAGAGATTTGCACTTTTCGTTTACTCGATTATATGGGCATTAACTGCTTGCGTAATTTAAAAAAATAACTCTATGAATATTGACAGGAAAAAACTATGTATATCACAAAAATATAAAATCTATAAAGAGCTAAACACAGAATGCATAATTATTAAATGAAATTATTATATTTATCTAAATTTTATTTCAAGAGTATAATACGGAAAACTCCATTTTTTCGTTATATTTCTGTACACATGTGTATGGGTTTTTAAATGATAAACAATAGAATTTACCGCTGTTCCTAGCCCAGACTCAATGGTGTCTTTTTACACATTATTTGAAGAATTGCAGAATCAGGATACCTAAAATCATTAACTTTCCATGAGAGTGCAATTACAATTTACGACGCACACGTAAAATGTGGGGGCAGCATTTCCGCTTCCATCGACTGATCCTGCAGATCAACGGCGAGTCTTTTTACCCGGCTGCCAAGAAGGGTCATGTGTTTCATGCGTATCTGGGTATGTTGATTTCTTTATACCCTCGAAACATCCCGACAGTTGGATGGATTTTAATGAATGCAGTCTCTATCGATTTCTCATAACCGTCCGATGGTTATAGGCTATATTTTGTTTTTTTTATTAAAAGTGGCGGCCACGAAGTACAAAAGTGGTAGACACCAAGTGGTAGACACGAAAAAAAATACTCACCGTATTGAGCGGCATATCATTGCATATTTCTTTCAAAATGAAGACAGTGATTCATTGACTATTTTACAGTCAGTAACTCCGTTTAAATATTGCACAACCGGGAAGCTGTGTAGGTAGGATCTCTAGCTTTACTGCAACTCTAACCATCATAGACATCTATAGGCCTCATCAAAACAGTACTTATAGATATGAACTAACAATTAAACACAACTTAAAAGTCACCAATACAAGTAAATAAAAAAAATAGGTAAGTAAAATAAAAAATAGTTTATCATTGGTGAGAAATAATTAGTTTGTTTGCTTTTTACACAGTTGGGTCTTTTGATTTTTAAAATTTAAATTAATGACTTAGTTTGAACATTAATAGCGAAAAAGTATTTATCTTACTAAACGGGTGCTTTTTAATTAAATATGTTTTGCTTTACAAACAAGGAGCAGCTTCTCAAATCCCTGCCTTAAATTATAACCCTCATAGCATGCATGGTCACAGTGACGTCATTGTGACGTCACTGTAAGTCACTGTGGTCACGTCACATCTGTGACCAAAATGCCACCACTCAGTGATGTCACATTGTGACTGAGATGTGAACTTCTTAGAAAACTTTAAACAATTATAAAAATTCTTCAAAACATGTTACTTATTGTAAAATTTTATTTTTAATTAAAAAAATATTGTAACGTCACTGTTATATCACTGCATGTAACGTACGTCACGTCATATATGTGACAAAAAAACCACCATATTGTAAATCACAGTGTGACAAAAATATTAACTTCAAAAATTTTTGAAAATGAAGAGAAATATTTAAAACCTTCCCTAGTTACAGCGGCATAAGGAATGAATATTAGTGGACAGAAAATAGTAAATTCGGACACGAAAAGAAGGGGGAGGGGAGAAAAAGAAAAATGCACGGTACAAGTATCAACAAACTAGATTTCCATGCTATATTTTATCAATTTGATATCTAAGAAGTGAAAGTATACTTTTTTCATGATTTCAATTTTATCTAGCATTGCAATTTAATATAATAATACATCACGGATTGTTATTATTATAAAAGTATTTCTCAGAAAAATGCTATGTGCTGGAGGAATTTGAAACATATTTAGAATTAGAAATATTAAATCTATACACTTTACATATTTAGTTTCCAGGGAGGAAATTTTTTAACTTTTTTGGCGACCACTGGTCGAAACACTTCTGTGGTTTCAAACTAAACATTTTCTATTACAGTTAAGTCTGCAGATTTTAATGAGCACGCAGAAAGAATCGTCAGAGTTTAGTCATATATGCATTTATTGCTTTATAATTTGCATTCAAGTCATATTTTTTTCCTGTTAATCTATTTTTAGTAACTGTTTTTTTTTTTATTTACTTCTTTCAGCCTTTTTAAATAAAATTAGCCTTTTCCGAAAAAAAAATATATAATACAAAATTTATGCAAAACACATGATATAATTAATTTTTCGTATTTCCAATTTGTGTTTTAGAGGTATGACTTTTAAAAAAGTTATTTTACAAATTGTTTTATTCTGTAGAAAATTAACATGAAAAGATTGACAGATTGACAAAGAAAAATTTTTTATCCTCAAAACATTTTTTTTATTTATTAAGAAGATATTTTTTATTTATTACGCATGAAACAAACTTTACTTAAAAAAAGGGGGGTGGTATTATTACCATTAAATTTATTTTTACACATTTTAAAAATTTAAGCAGTGTTTTATCTAATAAACTTCCGTTTTCAAATGGATTTTTTTGAAACTGATAAAAAAGAAATGGTAAAATGCATTGGAAAATTCTTCAAATAGAAAATTTTAATTACAGACTAACTCATAAAACTATTCCGCCTGAAAGTTAGGACTGCAAATAAACAGTAAAATCAGCTGCTGAAGATCGTCTGCGTCGGATATGGACCGCAACCGCAGGGTAAACAGAGAACTTTTTGTAATACACGCGGGAAAAGAACATGACCAAGTCTACAATGTCAGCTTTTGTTTTTGCTTTTTTAAATATAAGAGAAAGACGTCTGCAATTTTCGGGCAAAAATACTCGGATATTATTAATTTACAGCAAAAAAAGGTAAGTCTTATTTAATTTAAATTTTTTATTTCTGTTTGTATATTACGATTATGAATTAAATAGTTTTATGTTATACATATAGAAAGTGACTGATCTGGAATTGTTTTGAAGTGAAATTTTCCTAATCGACACTATTTTGTAAAATGTGTTAATCGGCCATCGCTCAAAAAAAAAAAAAAAAAAAAAAAAAAAAAAATCATGTCTACATTCATAGTGGGATGAATATAAACATTAATTTGCAGTACTTGAGATTGAGACAGTGATGTTGAATTTTTTTCGGCTTCTTATTTTTTTTCTGATTACTAACACTCATATAACAGTATTTATCGTCATTATTGTTTTGGAGTTAAATATTATATTCGAATAGTATGATATTACGAAACTGTTTCAGTTTAGAAATTAACATTATAGTGGGAAAATGTCTTTTTACATATTATAATAGCGTAACTTTTGAAAGATTTTTTTTTTTTTTTTTGCTAATAATATTTTAAATTATTATTTAAAATCCTGAATCTTCATACCAATGTTTTCAGATTTAACATTTGCCAAAATTATAAAATAATAGGAATTCCTTATAACATATGGAAAGATTTTTGAGAAATTGCTAAATCTAATAATGCATTTAATTCATCTATTGTAGTTAGTTGTTGTTTAATAGTACAATTAAAAATACTAATTAGTATTTTTAGTGTTTTTCAAATTGGTATATTTATTTATTTATTTTTAATTGTATGTAAGCATTTTTTTTCTATTTGCGATTTTAATCAAACATTTAATTATAGACATTCAGAATCAGTTATTAAATTTTCTTCGATTGTAAACTCATTTTCTACGTTTTCGATACACATAAATATTGGCATTAAAGGTGTATTCGAAAAAATATTTTTCCACCTTCAACAGCTCGATATTTTCTGAGACATTTTCAGACTCATTTTTAAAAGTAAAAACATGAAACTTGCTGAGGTGATTTTTGAAGAGATGTTTAAGAGGCCGTGTGATTTCATTTTCCCCTCAATTCATTAGAATTTAAGTTTTAAATAATTATTTTCTCAGTAAGACCTTTTTTTTTCCATTCCCAGATCTTCCGCTGTGAAAAATTCGGTTCAAAACGCCTACTTTGACAGCATTTTTTTGTAATATTTTCTGCATTTATCAAAAAATCGAGAAGCACGGCACATTAGGTAGTTTCTAAATAAGAGAATTTTTTAGTTTGATGCGTTTGAGAACAAAAAGGAATTTAATAATGAATCAGAAAATAAGCAGTTTGGATTGAAATACACCCTTAAAAAATAAAATATTATATTTAAGCATTGAAATAAAGTGTTTTTCATGCCTGATAGGAAGCTTATAGATTAAACTGCTTTAGTATATATTTTTTAAAGTTCATTATTTTACTTTTATATTTCCTTTCAATCATTTATTTTACTTTTATATTTCCTTTTTAACACCTTTCAACAAAGTTGAAAAGTGTTTATGACTTTAGTTTGTCTAGCCGTCTGTCCGCGCTCTAACTCTCGTAAATATACTCGGATTGCTCTGAAATTTTTAGATGTTATTGACCTTTACCATAGCACGGTCCCTATTTGTAACGACGTTTGTAGCATGTTTAGTTCATTTACAGGTACAGTCAAAAGTATACCGTTACATAGTATACCGAAAACGAAAGGTTTTTTCATGATTTTACACGTTTTCATACAGAAAAAAATTGATATGCATTTATGAAACGTACTAAAATATGCATTCTGAAGAATACGAGATGCAAAGAATAGTTATTGTTCATTTACAGGGCTAAAAAGAAATTCCAATACATAATGATATAGCGGTGGAGGGAATTGTTTGCGGCGTACTTTAATTATGTTAATCTATTTCATATATAATGAAAATGATATATGTCGCTGAGGTTTACATACTATAAATTTTTCATGTAGAATATGAAGTGTATATAGCATTTACAGGCACACACAATATAGTTCAGATACTATATTGTATCCGAAGTACTGTTCATTTGTGATGATTGCTGGAAATGCATTTTTAATTATTATATGCGCTTTTATGATTCACTATATTTATGCATAGTATATGGTGTATATAAATGCTATAATTCATATACAGGGCTACACAAAAGTATTCGCAAGGATTACTGGGTATGAGCGCAAGTTACTTAAAGGTGGTTTTTAAATGAGATGTGCATTTTTACGCTGAACTGAATTTAATTTACTGTTGTATAATATAGATAAAATGGTATACAGGGTCATGCAAATAATTGGATACATGGCCGTCTATAAATTATAATTTCTGGAAATGTGATTTCAGCTGTTTTAAGTGTGTTTTAGTTTGAATTAAATTTTAACTAAACGGTGGCGTGTAATGAAGGTTCTAGGTCAACTACAGGGTTGTACAAAAGTATTAAAGTATGTTTCCATATATTAGTATAAATTGCTGAAAGAGAGTTTCAACCTGTTATGCGTTTTCTTGCTAAACTAAATTATCCCATTATATAATATATATATCAACCTACAGATCAAATACAGGGCTGTTCAAAAGAATTGGAAAACCTATTTAGCTATGGACAGTAACTGCGGAAATGAGTTTTTCAAATGTTTTATGCGTTTTCTAAAATGTTTACTTAGTTCTCTTATTTACCTTATTTCCCTAAATAACGAAGTTTTTTTAAAGCATTCGGGAAGTGTTGGAAAGTATTTTATAATCTATGCTTAACGCATGATTTCTCTTACTTGTTTTTTCTATTTCCCAGATCAGTCTTTTCCTATAGAACATACCAAATCTATTTAAGCTCATATTCACAAAATACAATTTACACGGAAATAAAAAATTTAAATAAATATGGCTTACGTCGTATTTAATAAAGCAAAGATTAATCACAACCACAACACCTTAAAATCTTATACATTCTTAATATCAAGCTTGAACTCAAGATCAAGCTTAGAACTTAATAAAAAAAGATGTCAGTTGACAAACATTCTTTTTTAAGTGGAAAAATTAAAACTATTTTAGAAGAATAGGACTCCAAAATAGCTATATTTTGCTAAAAAGTACGGTTAAAAGATACGATTTTACATCTCACACAAAACTTTATTTTAAAATTGTCCATTTTAAAATTCATCACAATATTAATGCTTGGAAATTTTTCCACAAAGAAATATTCGGTTTGCATACAATATTTCAAATGAAAATCAAATTTCAAATTAATTGCTTAAAAGGCGCAAAGGCCAACCTAGTGAAAAGAGTCCATGCCGGGACTCGAACCCGTGCCATCAGCATAGCGCACTAACATTCTACAGACTAAACCACATGGAAAGACACTCAGCCTGGAAAATTTCTCGCTATTACATGCTGGCAAGGCTACAAAAGCAGCATAAGATGGGATATTTATCGTGAACCACCGACATGGGGCGAACACGAAACTTAATTAAATTCAGCATCGATTGAAACTATATTAAGACTTCGAAATTTTTCCAGAGAGAAACATTCGCCTTGCATACAATATTTCAAATGAAAATCAAATTTCAAATTAAAATTGACTTTTAAGCATGTAATTTGAAATTTGATTTTCATTTGAAATATTGTATGCAAGGCAAATGGTTCTCCCTGTAAAAATTTCCAAGTATTAATATAGATTCAATCGATGCTAGATTGAATTGAGTTTCCTGTTTATTCCGTGTCGGTGGCTCACGATAAATATCCCATCTTGTGCTGCTTTTGTAGCCTTGCCAACATGTAATTGTGTGAAATTTTCCAGGCTGGGTATCGTTCCGTGTGGTTTAGTTGGTAGAATGTCAGTGCGTTATATTGATGGCCTGGGTTCGAGTCCCGGCATGGAATCATTTTCACTAGGTTGGCCTTTGCGCCTTTTAAGAAATTAATTTGAAATTTGATTTTCATTTGAAATCATCACAGTGTTTATGACAAGTTCGTCACAAATGACACATATTTCACAAATTGGTCACAATGTGACTTCAAAGCATTGTCGCTTTCGTCACATGTTCGTCACAAAATTAATGCCAAAGTAGTCACAAATGTCACACTTTTCACAAATTAGTCACACTGTGACTTCACAGAGTGGTCACAATGTGACGTCACAAACGACCTCTAAAACGGCCATAACGACCTCGCATTCTAGTCACTATGACGTCACATCGACGTCACGTGACGTCACATCGACGGTCACAAAGTCACAGTGTGACTTCACAACGACGTCGCCGTGACGTCACCATGCCTTACGGGAAGCATTAATGCATCATAAGTCTCTAAAAAATGGTGACCATTTTTAATCAGAAACTGAACTTCAATCCTAATGGATCTTTGTAACGAATATTAATTTTGTGACATCGAGAAAGGATGCTATAATGGGTGACAGACAGATGCTTTTTCAAAATGGATGTCACAGATCAGCGATGGATGACAGGTATCCTCGATTCCAAGTTTCTGTGTTTCACATATTTTTATAGATATTATAAATAGACTATGGATGATTATCTCATTTCGGGGACATAAATATAAGTTAAAAAAATAATTCTCATTGATAAAAATGTTCACAATTATTTTATTTATATACCTTTTTAATCTCTTGAATTCGGTGGAATTGTCATTTTGGAAATGAAAAAAAAAATATATATATATGAATAAAATTTGTTGTGTCGAAATTGTGTTTCAAATATTTTTTTAATGTTTTAAAATTTAAAAAATCATGATTCCAGGTCACGGTTTACGTTTTGTTTTTCATATAAACATGAATGTGACACAATATGCTGTATATAAATATTAAATGTCAACTAAAATGTTTACTATAAAATTATCATAATATAGAAATGCAGCTTTTATAGTAAAAATATACTTTAATTAAACTTAAAATGCTGTTTACACCAATAAATGTCACATCCATGGATCATGGACACCCTTCACGGTACAATAATGTCATACAGGTGACATATCAGAAATTAGACTTAATATCTTTTTAACTATGCACAACATTCACATACGTTGCTTGGTTATAAAATTAAATAGAGTAATTTAAAGCTACTTATCAAAAGAGTTCTTCTTTTTTATATATTGTCATATCTAATGATGTAATGGAGTTGACATCAAATAAAATTACAATTTGTTAATTAAAAGTTATATATTAAAACCACATAGAATATCAGCTTACTATGCTGTTGAAATATCCCATGCAACAAGAGGTTTCCTGTAAGTAATTTGTAGTCCAATTCTTGATTATGCTATCATATAATAGATTTTTATATAAATACAACTGATAATACCTGCAAGGGACTATAATTCTGGGACTGAAACTGCTCGGATTGTAATTATATTTTTAATATAATTTTTTGAAGTCTTCTTTTCAAATGTAAATAAAATCAATCCATTGTTTAACTTCATATATTTTATAGTGTTCTTTTCCTTCATCTAAAGGGACACAATTATTTTGTAAAGTAAAAACATACATAGAAGGACATAGTACCATAAAGGTGACATTTTGTATAACTTTAATTTAGTTAAAATAATTTTAAATTTCAAATTTATTCTATTTAAAATATATATATGTATGATTTTTAGATGTTATTTTGTTTATACTACCCAGGTTTAAAAAAAATTTAATTCACCTCTAAAAAGAATAACACATTTTTTTTTAAATTTATATTCTGCATAACCGCCCACAGAAGGAAACGATATTTTTTATGTCTCCCTTATATAATTTACAGATTTTTATTAATACCACATACTTAGTCAAAAATTAAATTCAGCTAGGACATGGAAAACACAATAAAAATTGCGCTTCCAGAAGTTACCATCCACAGAAGACTATATATCCAGTTTTTTCCGAAGCTCTATATACGTATATTCTTTAAACGTCTATTGAATACAGCTAAGATTCAAAATGCATAATAATAAAAAATAACTTAAAGGATTGATAGGGACTGAAATTGTAGAAAAATTTTGAAAAATTGTAAGGTCAGCTACAGAGAGTCAGGCGCGGATCCACGGGGACGGAGGAAGCGATCGGGGCGATCGCCCCCCCCCCCCCAAAAAAAAAAAAAAATTAAATCCACCAATTATCGAGAATTTTCACAAATGGTTGCCGAAAAAAAAACAATTTCGTCAATCGTTCGCAGGTCAAAGAATCGCAAAAGAAACGCGAATTTCGTCAAAAAATCACGCAAAAAAATGCGAATTTCGTCAAAGGACCACGAAAAAAAACGCAAATTTCGTCAAAGGGTCGCAGAAAAAACGCAAATTTTGCAAAAGAAATGCGGATAAAACGCTAATTTCTCGAAAGAATCGCGCAAAAACCCTAATTTCATCAACAGATCTCTGAAAAAATGCGAATTTCTACAAAGAATCGCGAATAAAATACGCGAATTTCGCTAAAGAATTGCTGAAAAGACGCGAATTTAGTCATCATTTAGTCGCATTTTAGCTTTTAACTGACGAGGATTAGGACGTAATCCTTTTTTGTTTAGTCATCAAATACCCTTGAAATTTACCAGTGTGGGTGGCAATAACAGTACATTTTTTACACATTAGTGGCTTTCTTCAGAAAACATTAAGATGCTTGAATTTTTCAAAGGACCTTTCTTTTTCTTGTTTCTTTCTTTCTTTGGAAATTTGTGTGAATCCCATTCTTTTCTCAAACAGTGTCCTTCAAATGTTCTCAAACAGCTCCTGAAAAATATCGTTATACAGAAATTAGAATTGAGTTTCTTTGAAAGAACGAAAAAAAAAAAAAACGTTAAATATTTTAAAACATTTTAAAGTTTAAATACTTTAAAGGGATCCGCATAACGTTGTCAATTTTTGTTGTAGAGATTCAACAAAAGGTACACGAAATTTCATCGTCCCCCACCTCAACCCATAGTGTCAAAAATTATGGCGCCATATGCCTTTTGACTGGACATAATCCTTTTTTGTTCACTAATTGCCGAAACGTCAGTGAGGTTTACCACAGACACCCGAAAAGTGTGGTTTCCGTTTGCTTGTCTGTCTGTTCGGCAAAAACTACTGTTAAAAGAGTTGGATTTATATCTAGGGGAGGGGACCACCCCGATCGATCCCCCGTGGATGTGCGCCTAGGGGAATTCTTCCTGGTGCTAATGTTGCGTTTTTTCCATGGTCCTTTGACGAAATTTGCGTATTTTTTTCGCGATTATTTGACGAGATTTGCATTTTTCCCAAGATCTGTTGACGAAATTCGCATTTATTGAGCGATTCATTCGCGAAATTAGCGTTTTTTCCGCAATTGTTTGGTGAAATTAGCAAATTTTTCTGCGATCCTTTGGCAAAATTCGCGTTTTTTCTGCGAATCTTTGACAAAATTCCCGTTTTTTCAGCGATCCTTTGACGAAACTCACGTTTTTTCCGCGCTTCTTTGAAGTAATTCGCGTTTTGCGCGATCCTTTACGAAATTCGCGTATTTTGCGCGATCCTTTGACGAAATTCGCGTATTTTGCACGATCCTTTGACCTGTGAATGACTGACGAAATTGATTTTCGTCGGCGACCCTTTGTCGAAATTCGCGATAATCGGTGGATTTAGATTTTTTGATCCAAGGGAGGGGGGGGGGGGGCGAGCCGTGCCTGTGAAGAGATATACACACCACTTAGATGATACATTTTTACTTTAAAGGATGTTAAGGCCTCTTCAAATTTCTGAAGGGGATACTTTTTAGAGATTATCCTCTTTCAGAAATCTGATATTAAATAAACGGTCAAGTGCGAGAATTACTAGCGCACAGATGGTTCCGTAGAATAAATATATGAATTTCTAATTGTATTATTTAAAAAAAAGTTGCTAAAAGTATACTAACACTTTGTAAAAAACTATACAACGTAGGGGTTGGGTATAACTGCATATATTAGAAAAGTGTAAATGGTTATACCATGAAAGTTCAAAGAGATATGGAACCTAAATTATATCAAATATAGCTCTTCGTATAACACTTTTTTTAATATTATCCTAATCTGTTAATGATGAACTTGATTCGGTACTGACAATAAAAGCAGTGCATAGTTAAACTTCATTTGGCATTTCATGAAACTAAATTCAGCGTAGTAATAACCTTTATTTTTACAGTGTAGCTAAAACAAAATCTTTGTTCAAAGTTTAAATTTGGCATTGTGCTAAGCGCGCTTGGAATTGAGGTCTCAAAGTTGCAACGTCGCCTTGGTCAGTGCCGCGTTTTTCCAGATAGGTGTTTAATAAACTTTTAAAATCACTAGAGGCGTATTGAGAGATACAATCAATGCAAACTATCGCGAATCCCACAGTATTTATGCGATTCATTCTAATTAAGTCTTTCGAGGGCGATGCCCTTAAAAAACGGACACCTAATTTTAATTCCAAAACAGACAAACGGCACCAAGAATATTTAATTAAAACTTTCCTTTTATCATGCACGTGAAAATAACCAAGTTCGCATTTTCTAATAAATTCGTTTACAAATTCTGGTGTCAGTTCATTATATCATAAGTTTATAAATATAATTACTCCGTGCCAGAAAGGATTAAGTGGTCGCAGGACTCTTAAAGCTTCAAAATTTAAGTAATTTTAATTTTTTTAGATGTTAAACTCCTATCTTTTCTGAATATTTTGATATAATTGTTTCCTTGAAATTCCCATTAGAACAGAAGTTGTGCCTTTTAGAATTATATTCGCTCAATAGCTGAAGCGGCATTTCCGAAACTTTCAAGTCAATATTTTACAAATGGCGTTTTTGGGGCATAACGCGCAGGATACCTCAGAAATTTCTGAATATTTTTTCATGAAATTTTCAAAACATATATTTCATGTTAGTCTGTATAAACTTAACCTAAAATTTCCTTTTCATTGTTCAAAAAAATATTTTTTTAGGTGATTTTACTGTTGAAATTTTCAAAATTTTGTATTAGCTAAATGCAACATTGCATTAAAAATATAAAAATGCTTTAAATACAAATTTATTTAAGTCCAGGGAGATTATTACAATCTAAAGTATAAGTAAGCACCAAAATTTTCATTCTAGTTGCAATAGTTTTTTGTTTTTTTTGTAATCCTGTGCGTAAGCTGTTATGCAAATTTTTTGTTCGACAAATGTCTAACAGTCTCAAGCCCCCTATAAATACTAACTCCGTATCTTGCAATTTTTTAAGTAGATGAAACGAAAGAACATACTTATATCTTTCATCCGAATAAAAATTGTGTTTTAAAATCATATACATTTCAAGACATTAAATGTTGAAAATGGTCTTTTTTTCATTTTTTCCATTTTTAGAGTCCCGAGACTCTATAAATTAGTATGTTTTTAACAATTTGAAGTTTATTGCTTTTATACTGTTATTGGACATTACATTACACATATATATCATTAAAAGTTGTTAACTAGGCATAGAGTACGCCGCCCTTGTCCTTGTGTATGTCCAAACTGACCGTACATTTAAGGGTTAATATCTCGGCTAATTACCGATGATTTTTTTCGAAAATCATTATCAATAATGCTTTTATTCTTCTGCAACGATAGGTATATTAAACGATGCTCAACAATTTTTCTGAAGGCCCGTAAATCGAAATTTGTGTATAACAGAAAAATGCTAATTACTCAAAAACTATCTGACCTACGGTAATCGCTATAATTTTCCGGCAACGTTTATATTAACGTTTACTACCTCTAATTTTTTCATAATTTTAGTTTCAGTAGATTCGGAATTAGATGGGGGGGGGGGGGGTGGACATATTTTTACGCTACATTTTCAACAATATCTTTGAAAATATAATACCTAAAATTAAAAGGAATATATTTTTGTGTTCGGCGTTACAAAAGCTTTCACAGGATACCCCAAATGATATACAAAGAAAAGATTTTTTTTCAAGTAGCATAAGTAGCCCCTCTACTTTTTTACTAAATATATTTATGAATGTTTATTAATCTGAAAATATGTGGGTCAATGGTCTTTATTACTTCCCGAATTTGAACTGTCCACGTTTCATAGTTTACGAGTAAAATGGCTGTGACAGACAGACACAGGAGTGATCTATTAATGGTTCCGTTTTTACTTTTTAACTACGGAACCCTAAAAATGGATGTGATGGTTATGTTTTTCAGCTTTCGATAATTAGTTCTTATGTATTTTTTAGTGCTGAATCCAAAAATGACCTTCATTTTTAATCAATGTCAGGATTTTTCACAAATCGAAAAATTTTAAATAGTCAAAATATTGCAAAAATCTGCTGCTATAAAATAGACGTAACTTTTTTTCATAATAATTTATTCCTTTTTTTGCTTACACTATGCATTTTTACAGTTAAACATGTAAAATATTGTGTATTTAAAATCCTTATAATTTTATTCCATGCGTGAAAGTTTCTTTGAACCGCTTATGCTCTGTTTCACGTTTTTCTTTTAATCTTCTCTATGAGGGTCATCTCGGTATCCTCTTTAATTTTGGCGGTTGATAAAGCTGGGAAATTTGTCGCAGATGTATTTTAAACATTTACCTTCTTTTGTTAAGGCTTTGACAAATTGCTTTGAGAGATTTTCGGTATTTCTTTACATTTTAACTTTAAAATTTACAGTGTGCGAAAATCGTGACGTGATGGTTATAAATGAAGGTCATTGTCGGATTCAATTCTAAAAAATACATCAAAATCAATTATCAAAAGTTAAAAAACACAACTATCGCATGTTTGATGTCATTAACGTTGTTCACTATAACTAAAAGAAAAAAAAATAAGATAAATAATTACCATAGTACAAGAGTAAAAAGAGAAAAAAATAAGACATTTAATAAATAAATTCTGTTATAACGTTTTTAATTTCACGACCTAATAAGTAAAAATAAACCATATTTTGAGGGGAGGGCAGGATTATATAAGAGTGTTGGATAACCGAGTGTTTCGGTTAATCGGGCATCGGATGATCTAGAGTCTGTAATATTTTCAAACAGCATTGATTATTTCATATTCCTTTAATAATTAACTGCAAGGAATGATTTGAGCAACAGAAATTATGACTACGTTGATTATATGTCACTCGGTATCGCCCCCCCCCCCCCCCACCCAAAAAACGATTCTGTCGATACGCCCCTGCAGAGAGTTCAAAATAATAATAAATAATAATCCCGTAGGACCGTGGTCTCGCATTTTAGTTATTTGGTTAATATAACAATATGTCTCTTTTAAAGCTGAATTCGACTTTTTGTTCAGAACTTTAACTATAAATAAATGGAATCGAAAAATCGTACAAACAACATAAATTTTGAAACACTTTCCAACACTTTCTGAATCCTGGAAAAAACTTTACATTTGAAAGATAATGTCTAAAACGAGATTTAACTAGTTGGGGAGGCCTGCCCAAGGTATAAACCTCTACTAGCCCCACCCATGTCTAAATAAGCAATTTAGAAAACACATAACGTATTTGAAAATCCGATTTTTGCCAAATTACCACCAATTGTGTTAAAAATATCCGAATTGTTCTGTGCAGCACTTTATGTGATCTGCAGAGTATATACACACCAAGTAATATGCAAAAGAGTTATATTTTAAAATTCTAACCCAAACTGAACGCAACCTTCGAGCAATTATAGTTCATAGTTGGTACTTAAGTAACATTTCTTTTGTATGTCCCTGTACATAAACGATAAATTACATTCACATCCTATTCTGCAGTACTTGATTCCAGTGATTAGTAAATATAGATTTCATTATGTTTAATATCAGTAAAAACACCGCTAACGAATTTCACCATAGACCGTGACGGAACAAAATTTTTTTTAGTGTCCCCGGAGATAATCGTTGGGATGTGTCGATGGTATAAAATATCCACATACCAAAATACGCGTGAAACACATAACCCTTCTTTGCAGCAGGGTAAAAAGTAAGGATTATTTCAACACGTTTTCGTCGCTTTTTTAAATTATGATAATATCACGAAAAGCGGTGGAATTGTTCCGAAATTCTTTAAGTGTTCGTGCCCAAAGTTTCAGTTTTTTTACGAAATAGGGTATGTCTACCTCAATGTTACATGTGCGCAAATGTAGTCCGCCTCAAAAATTTATACACTTTTCAAATCTGGTTAAAAATAATTGAAGAAGAAAATATATGCAGCCACTTTATAATAAATACTCGACGTTTAATCAAAATAAAATAAAATAAGACATTTTTGTTGGTTAAAATAAAAATTACATTAATTTTTATTTAATTTACTTTTTTCTACAAAAAGTCAAGAGGTCTCTAAAGTTTAAGCCCTTTATGCAAATATTTTTAGAAACACGGGATTGGACAGGTGTAATATGGTTGTATGACGTCGTATTCTAGTTTTATAGAAGTATAAAATTGGAAAAATCATTTCCACTCGTTTTAAAACTGTCGAAGGGTAAAAAATTCCTAAAAGGAAGGATTTTAAAAGTTTTTAACTTGAAATCACAAACTAAAACTGTTTCTCAAATTGTAAAAAAATTAAATCAATCAAAACGATGTGTGTATATAAAGTGCTCTCTAGAAATGATAATTTCAACCGGGAACCAAGAAGTGAACAACCACGTATAACGATTGTTGAGACGGATCGGAGAATGCGGAGATCGGTGTTTAGATAAAATATGCTCATACAGCGAATTAAAAATAATCTCGGTGTACAGCTCTCCAAAGATAATGTACATAGACGTAATAAAGAAGGTGATTACATCCTACTAAAAAGAAAAGGTTCGCAAACCGTGTCTCAAACTACACTACTAACAGGCAAGCATGAACTGGTCTAAAAAACACATGTCCTACGGGGATAAGTGACTTACTGTTTTATTTAGTGATGAGAAAAAGGGAATTTAGATGGCTCTGATTGGTAGAACATGTATTTTCATGAACTACGAAAGGAACCAAAGACTTCTTTTAGCAGACAGCAAGGCGGTAAGTCTGTTATAGTTCTTGATTATTATGGCTTCAACGGCTTGACCACTCTGGCTTTTCTAAATGGAAGACAAAATTCACCAAAATATCAGGAAACGATGAATCAACAATTACTTCCATTCGGTAATGTTTGGGGGAGGAGGGGGGTGTCCTGAATGGATATTTCAACAAGCTAATTCCTCAATCTATATATCACATTCTACAAAATTGCGTCTGTTACAGAAAAATGCTAAAATTCTTGGCTCGCCAGCTTTACGTCCTGGCATAAACCGAATGAGAATGTCTGGGGCATTTTAATCCGCCAGTCTTACAGCAATAGACAGCACTATTACCCTCATGAAGAGCTTGAAGAGGCTATTGAGAAAATATGGTACTCTTTGCCACCCGAAACCCTACAAATCTCATAATTTTGATGGACGCGCGTTTATTTGAAATGATACGAAATCGCGGAAATATAATTTGTATGCAACAGCTGTGTAAAAACGATAAATGTAGTTGTTTTTGCCATAACTTTGTGCATAAACGTTTGAGACAGTTTTGTGTACTTTTTACAAATATGTAATAAATTTTTTCTTCTTTTGATATCACTAATTTAAGCGAAGTTGCCAAATCCGCAATTAAAAAATATAATTTATTCTAGCTTTTTATTATTCACTAAAAATTAGCATTTTATGATTGTGCTTAAACTTTTGAGGAGGACTATAGTACTTGGTTCTAATACTTACAATTATTTAAGCAATTTATCACCAAATAAAATAAAGTTCGTTGAAAGACTATTTAAAATATCTCTTTAGTATTAATTAATAAATATTTAGGTTCGGGTTAGAACCGTGTATTTAATATTTACGGCTCTTTTTTATAGCGGTGATTTTTGCTAATTTTCGTTTTGAGGTGCGTTCATAATTATATAAATACGTTATCACCTACACTCGTCGTCTAGTCCGCCCATAAATCTGTCCGACTGTCTGCATGTAATAGTGCAAAAACTACTCAACCGAATAGTTGGAAATTTAATAATATTAATAATTTTGCAGAATATTGTCGAGTCATTTCAAATTTTATGAAATTCGAATCAAAACTTAGAAAAATATTAATAAAAGTTTTCTTCAATCTATTAAATCCTGTCCTACCTCATTAATTCAATGCTATCCCATAATAGGTAATGACTCTAGGTTGGCATGGAGATTATGTCCTATTTTAGATGGAGTCCTATTATTTCCGTATTACTGAATTTAATATATATAATCCCAGCAAAGTTTGTATTCATGCATAAATCCTATCATACGTAATTAATTTAATGATATCCCATGATAGTTTATGACTCTAGGTTGCCATGGCGATTACGTCCTTTTTAAGATAGAATTCTATTATTTTCGTATTACTGAATTTAATATGTATAATCGTAGTAAAATTTGTATTCATGCATTTTTACATAAGAGTGCAACAGCTATTGCTCCAAGATATAAACATTTATTAAACTGGTAATTGTACGAACGCACATCGTTGGGAACATTTGATGTACAATTTTCGACTTGTTTACATTTTCGCTTTTGTTTTGCGAAATATATTTGAATAATACTGGTTAAAAAAGCAATAAGATATTTCAATCTTTTAAACACCTTAGGACATACAGAAAATCTAATTTGATTTGATTTCCAGATTAACGAATTTGTTTTTTATCGTAAAAATGATTGTAATTGGGGACTTTAAGCTAATTATATACTAATATTTTAGTCATTGTTTGATAACTGAACCCCCTTCTTTAGGAAATATACAAAATATAGAAGTGTTAGATAATGACTGTAGCTATACCTAAAAGTGTTAGTATTTGATGAGAATTTTTTTATATAAAATTTTAATTTGATTCTGATTACTTTTTATAATGAAAATTAGCATAAGTCTCTAGATTAAAAAAAAAAAAAAGTAACTTAAGCCGCCGCCGCCGGTTTTGAATGCTTTGTGACCGGATTGTCTTTATCCGTTAATATTAAGTAAAATATTGCATACAAAAATATGAAAATCGGCGGCAATATAGAGAAGTGTTCCATAAACACGCTGATGCAGACAGTTTTCAAATCGAAGAATTATTTTAAGAGATGTTTAATGCTGAAGTTGGACAAAATCGTCCATTAAAAAAGTTTTATAGGAGCAAAAGCTATACATGGTAATTTAATCGTTTTTAGATCATTTTATTCAATATAAGATCCCGGTGTGCAGAATGCATTTATTTTTTTAAATTTGACTAATTTTTTGAGCTTTTATTTCTATTTTAAATTCAAATTTTCAGCATTTCGAGAGATATTTTTTATTTATTTTAGAAAATTGTACTAATTGAACCTGTTGCCAACTGTATAAACAGCGCAAACAATAACGTTTGCTTCAAATTAAAAATTTATTTACACGTGACTAATATAAACAAAAAAAACCCTTTCAAACTAGAATTAAATACTTACGTATAAAAAGCAGGAACTTATTGAAAATTACTTCATAAAAACTATATTTACTTGGAATTTTAAAAGAGAAAGGATATTGTAACATAATAAATTCATTAATATGCGTTAGAAGGCTAAAATAGGAGAAATTACGTCACATTTTGCTTATTGCGTAAAATGAACAAAAAATAATATTGCAAAACAGCTTAAATTTAAAAATTGCGCGAGACATTTATCTGATATTTAGAGATAAACTTTTCAACTATTTTTGTTGGGACAGAGCAAATAATATTTCATTTCTAACAAAAGTATTTTCACGTGAATATTAAAAAGAGAAATTAAAGTTTGGTGAAAATTGCGTGAGATTAAAAACGATATATTTAAAATGTCTTTCATTTATTTATTTATTTATGGAACAACAAACATACAACTTGTGTGCTTGACATGAGAGCCCGCTTAAAATGTCTTATTTAAAAGAACTTTTGTTTCGCTTTGTTAAAAAATACCGGGAGACAAAGACTCTGTTTACTTAATTCATTTTATATTAGCTTATTTTGAAATGTTTAACTGGTTTTATTTAATGAAACAGGAAAACAGCCATAGTATCTTTTAACAGCAGCTGATTTTTCCTTAAAATTCCCCAATCAAAAAGAAATGAATAGAAAACCGGTTATAGGGAGATCGCCACTGTTTTTTTAAATTATAATTCAAACTTTCAAAATCTTCTTAAAACCGATCAAATTAGCGTGCTTTTAGAAACTGTGGTATCTGAACGGGGGTTGGCGAGCGTAGCTCGTAGGGGCCGAGCCCCCTAGTTAATAAAATAAAAACAAATCAATTTAAATTAAAATGAAAAAAATAAATTCTTATCCTTAAAATGAATTGTTTAAATGTTACAATTATATATATATATATTATTTGACGACATTTCAATTGATCATTTGATTGATTTCTTATGTGTTACCCTTTTTTTTTTTTTGAATGAAGAATAATCAAAGTACCAAAAAAATCATGCATTTTCTTTTTACATAAGCTATTATCACAAAAGACGAAACTAGTCAAACTCTGTTCAGAATTCTACTTTATCCTTCACCTATTCATCATAATAAGTTGCTGACTGTCATATAATATCTCAATGTACCCACGTTATGAGGAATGAAGTAATAACTTTAGTCCTCAAAGGTTGGGTAGGAAATGATTACTGATAAAAGATACAAGTGACATAGCGTTTTGCTTCTTTGTGCATTTCCTTTTTTCATGTTCCTCCCCCAGGGTGTAGTCGCAGGACCTGCAACTCCATCTTTAATAATTCTTCTATTTTTATTTTTCGGTATTTCCCAATAGTTATTTCTGCTTCTTTAACAAAACACGTTTTTATCTTTCTTTACATATATCTCTTTATTGATAAATTATCTTTACTTGTGCATAATGCCAGTGGATTTATAATTAATCTATTATTTCTACAACTTTCTGAAATCATGCTACATTTCCATCATTTTTATCTTTTTAAAAGCTATGTATTTTGCTATATCGTGTAGAATTAACGAATTATAAGTAAATGTCTTTATTTTATTCACTTTTTGAAATATAAGTTCTAAAAATACAGTTCTGCCAAGTTTTCAGGGTTACTACGAAATATTTGAACATTTGAAAGGTCCTATTTTAATATTTTTTCCAATTATTTGTAATTCTTATAACTTACGGGGCTCCCAAATGGTCCGCAAACGAATACTAATATTTTTTAACTGAACATTTCGTGGTAGGTTTTTGCAACATTTGCGCTACAATCAGCCTTTGGATTTGATTTCTGCAAAATTTTCAAGAAATATTTAAAAAGAAAAATTTTCTAAGAAAACACCGAAACTTAGAAAGAGGACAATTTTGGAGCCCTGTATTATCTCATTTATTATAAACTAGCAGATCTACCCGGCTTCGCTCGTGTCAATAATAAGGGTCCTCCCGGGTAAAATACGTTAAAATGAAATAATATGGCAATGACAATAACTGAGATTGGTGCATTCCCATCCACGAATCATTAAAAAGACCGATAAGAAATATAAGTAAAATAGTCTTAATTGCGTCTACTATTAACTATTCCATAATAATATATATTCCAAACAAATGTCATAACATATATTAAAGTACAATTATTTGCTTCATTTCGATTAAAAAAAAACATTAAAAATATTAAAAATGTATATATTTCGACTTTTTCATTGAGTCATCTTCAAAATAAACATTAAAAAAAAAAACCTACAAACACAATGCCATTTGTGACGTTATACTGATTATGGCAATGACCTTACCCATAAATTTTGCTTTTACTTACATTTTTTTAACGTATGATCATCATACAATTTTGTTTTTCACACCGTCGAAAAGAAAAAGTTTCTGTGAAATGAAATTTATTTGAAAATTTTAATCTCAATTTTTTCATGTGAATGGATTTTAAAGCAATTTTCAATCATGGATATTTTTTTATTTGCATGCAGCCAGGGATAAGATTTCCACGTTTTTTCACACCAGTATTTTGTTAGAGAAAATGATATTTCATTTAATCGGAACACTCTCTTGATTTAAGAGAACAACATTTTCTTTTAGAGTATACCGGTGTGCAAAAACGTGGAAATCTCATCCCTACATGCAACCAATTACGAAAGATATGCCTGTTTGCTCTTAATGCAATATTATAAAGTAAAGACATTGATGAACTATGAGTATCTCTAGCATCATATTGTTGGTGGTAACAACCTAACCCAACCATAAATTTAACTTGTACTGCAATTTGACCTTTAAACATCGCACATTTGATTATTCCAACATCTAATAGAATACAAAAAGTACTTTCAGTAATATTTGTTTGAAAAGCTTATCTCAATTTGCGGATTGTTTATCCATTTTAAATTAATTTTCAATCACGGAGATATTTTTAAATATACCTGTAACCCAATTAAGAAAGATATATCCGTTTGCTATTAATGCAATATTATGAAGAAAAGACATATCTATGAGTAACGCCTAGCACCATATTGTTGGTGGCAATAACCTAACCATACCATAAATTACGTTTTTAATGCAATTTGATCTCTAAACATCATGCATCCCATTATTTCAACATCTAACAGAAAAGTCTGTCAGTCATGAAATTTTGTTTAAAAAAGAAAAAAAGCTTACCCTAAGAAATAGTAGCTATAATTTCTATTTAATATAAATCGTAGAAAAATCATATTTTGTATAACCGTATTCGATAAAAATCGTAGAATGTTATCACTGCGTTTCAGGTATTAAAACATTTATCTAAATGATATAATTAAAGATTACAAAGAAATATGGAATAAATTACAGCATGCAGTTTTTAGAACCAGTTTGAAATTATACTGACGAAATTGATGTCATATCTAGCAAACGATTTTTTTTTACTATTATCTTTTTCCTTAATTGATTTCTTGATATTGAAACGACTTCATTAAAATAGATTTTTTAACATTCAACTAAATTACTACTAAGGTCATTTTAAAACATGCTTAGTTAAAAATTTTACCTAAATATATGAAAAATGTGCATTTTCTTATTTGAATAACATCAATTTTAAAAACAGCAAAAATATAGTGAGACAATCCGAATTTTTATTGACTTATAAAACAAAGTACTCGAGTTGTCATTTTTTTTAAATTATTGAGCTGTTTTTTTATGTGTGGCAACAGGAAAGAAACTTGAATTTTAATATTTAAAAAGAGATATTTCTATAATGTTAAATTATGAAAGTTCGTAGAAAAAAGGGATAAATATTGGTCTGATGATTTTTTAAAGTAGACAGGGATCTATTCCATGTTCTAAATCGTATATACAAGTGCAATATTTCGTGCAATTCGGTCTAAAATTGAAGATTTGTATAAAGGACATACACACAGAGAACGGCTTATATATATATAGATTGAAATAAATTTCAATGAAAATAAAATTATTGATCTATAAATTATGTAATAAAATAAAGTAATAGATCTATAAGTTAGAAAGTGCCTTATTTCATAATATTACAGATAAAATAAACAAGTGAAGGAGCGTTTTGTTTCTTTGTGCTTTTTTTTTCACGTTCTTCTCCCAGGCAGCAGTCGGAGAACCTACATGGGGCATTTTCACAATCTTTTGACTTTTGTGGGAAAAAATCTGACAAAATTAAACTTGCTAAAATAACATTTTAATCTGATAGACAAATGCCTTAATGATTCAAAAAAAAAAAAAATGGTCAGCAGCGAAACATTTTTTATTTAACTGAGGTTTAAGTAAAACTTCCAGTTTACTTTTCCTTACAATTTTACCCCTATAACTTTTTATTTTCTTCTAAATTTTTACTTATAATGAATTTGCATAGGACTATAACGACTATCCCGTTATATATGTTTTCGTTCGATTCCCCCCCTCCTCCAGCAAATTTCAATTAAAATTCTGTTTAATAATTTATTTATTTTAGTGCACTATAGTCAAACAGTGCAGCCCCTAAATTAAATTTAACATTTAAAAACTAAATCGATTGTATTAATAGCCCTTCACATTTAAATTAAATTATTGTAGTTACTCGTTTCTTTAATAAAATAAAATCAGTGATTCGGTCTTCAATTTTACTTTGAGAGTTTCTCACACATACGATTTAATCTTGTAGAAAAACGTTAGTGCTGACTGTTAGTAACAAAAGCATTTTAACTTCGGTCACTTCTTTATTTGGGCATGAAGGTAAATCATCATTTAGAATCACTTAACATGTAATCTATTCATTAGATTTATTTTCGCACTGCACTCTAGTATTTCAGACCGTTATATTCATTCGTATGTGAATGCTGCATTTTTGTGGCAATGTAAGGTGCTAAACCTTGCCCTACCCAAACATCTGGTTTAGAAAATACATTCTCATGGCTTTTTCGACTAATAACTCAATAACTTTTTCAACCCTCTGTCCTTATCCAGAGACATCTTTATTTTTATACTTAACCGCAATAGTATCAAAGTAGTCTGGCTTTGCACTTCTCACGATTCAGGAATTTTAGTAACCCACGATCTGGGAACCCTTCCCAATTCAAATATGTAACACGTTCACCATATGTATTTGGCGAAATCAGTCCCGTGTGCATGGAGCAAATACTTTCAGATTGGCGATAATCTATTCTGCCAACCATTCTATTCTGCCTATTCAACTCACTTCTGCTCTGACGTTCGTATTTGAAGGAGACACTAGGAAGAGTCTTCTTGCTTCCCCTTTTGTACCTCTCCCCCTCTGCTTTTCATGATGGAATAAATAACTTCGTTTACCAGATTGGAGGTTTTTTTTTCTGAACTAGTGGTTATTGCATCTGCTTTCACGGTCAATCAAGACTAAAGTATAAAATCTCCATTACAAAAACTTGGTCAATGCGACCAGTTTTTTTTTTTCTCCAATGTAAAAAAAAAAAAAAAAAAAAAAAAAAAAAAAATTAGGGGAGAGGTACGCGTATTCTGTCTCCATCTGCATGTTTTCTTCAAGCGGTGGATGCCTGCCGTCACCTACGACTGATGTCCAAAAAAACTGCCGCATGACTCATAAATTCTCCGTCGAACTGTGAAATTCCCGCTCCCTAAGAAAGTACAACCGGATGCTGACTTCCCCACGGTCGGCCAAACCCGCTGAGTAAAGAAACTCCATCCTCCTCGAGTCTTCATCCCTCTGTTTTGCAGCCCCCCCCCCCCTCCCGACAACGAAGGAATATTCGAATCCCTGGACTCAATAATATCGCCGGCTCATCTTGTGTTGCTCGAGTCGTAACCCCGGCCCTTTTTCTCACATCGAATGTTGTTTTTGCGCTTCTCTTTGCTGTCCCACCGGTGTTGTTGACATCAACGGAACGTACGACTAAGTTCTTCTCTTCGTGCATCCCGCGGATCAGCGTGTGGGTGTGTTTTCGCCCGAAAATCATCCACAGTGTTCTATGTTCGTTCACCCCTGCACTGAATTCTGTGATTAGTCTCAAGTCGACTTCGATGTGTATTTTTCACCAAAATTACAGCAATATGTGTGTACTCAAAGTACGCCTATACATTTTCCCGTGCGAGATGTGAATTCCCAATTACCAATTCAAAAATGTAAGAAAAGCCTTATCAGTTAAAAAAAAAAAATAGGGGAGAGGTACGCGTATTCTGTCTCCATCTGCATGTTTTCTTCAAGCGGTGGATGCCTGCCGTCACCTACGACTGATGTCCAAAAAAACTGCCGCATGACTCATAAATTCTCCGTCGAACTGTGAAATTCCCGCTCCCTAAGAAAGTACAACCGGATGCTGACTTCCCCACGGTCGGCCAAACCCGCTGAGTAAAGAAACTCCATCCTCCTTGAGTCTTCATCCCTCTGTTTTGCAGCCCCCCCCCTCCCGACACTGAAGGAAAATTCGAATCCCTGGACTCAATAATATCGCCGGCTCATCTTGTGTTGCTCGAGTCGTAACCCCGGCCCTTTTTCTCGCATCGAATGTTGTTTTTGCGCTGCTCTTTGCTGTCCCACCGGTGTTGTTGACATCAACGGAACGTACGGCTAAGTTCTTCTCTTCGTGCATCTCGCGGAACAGCGTGTGGGTGTGTTTTCGCCCGAAAATCATCCACAGTATTCTATGTTCGTTCACCCCTGCACTGAATTCTGTGATTAGTCTCAAGTCGACTTCGATGTGTATTTTTCACCAAAATTACAGCAATATGTGTGTACTCAAAGTACGCCTCTACATTTTCCCGTGCGAGATGTGAATTCCCAATTACCAATTCAAAAATGTGAGAAAAGCCTTATCAGTTAAAAAAAAAAAAAAAAAAAAAAAAGTGCTGAAATTGAATAGTGTGTGATATTGTGTATGTGCAAACAAGATTTCAAGTATGCTTTCCCCTCATGTGTGAAAATGTGTGATAAGAGAATACTCGTCTTAGCTTGTGCTAAAATTCCACTGTGTGTTTTCTGTTAACAAAACGAGAAAATGTGTGCGCCCACCGCACGAGTGAATCCGTGAACGAATCAAAACTAATCGTTCATCACAATTCCATTATTTCCAGTCTTTTCAAGACTGCCATAATAATAATAACAATAAAAGTGTATACAAAATAGTTTAAAAAAAGGGCACTACAAATACTCTTCCACCAAAAAGTATAAATCTCATTTGCTTCGAAAAATTGAATAAGAAAGTCATACAATGTGCCTATTATGAAGTTAAAAAAAAAGAAAAATTATAACGATACACAACTACATACTCAGCATTTCAAGAGTGTAAAAGCAGATGTTTTTATCCCCCCCCCCCCTTTTTGCCTTTTTCTTCTAATTATTCTTTTCAGTTAATTCTTGAAATATTATTTAAATTTCCCAGCAAGTTTCATTCCATTTTTTTCTGCTTTCACACTCAATGGGTACTCACGGGTACTTATTTAGTAATTGAAAAATATATACACATATTATTGTGTTTTTGTACAGGATACGAAAACACAGTGATATTGCTATTTTTAATATTTTGTGATTTATTTTGTGCAGTTTACTATAATATGTATAAATATAATATATTATTTTTTCGCATTGCATGGAATTTTCCAACATTCTTAGTTAATATCAAATATATCCTCCCTGCTTAACTCTTAATGGATATTAAAATATATAGAAATTGTTTTCTTCAAAAAAATTTAACGAGGATTATACTTTTTCCCTTTTTCTATTATCTACCAAGGTTAAAATAAGATTTTTCAAGTTTGCCTTTCGGCTTGAAAATATTTTAATTTGAGAGAATTTTAATTTCTGTCCTTGTAGAGAAATAAGGACAGATAGCAATTCTTCACTATTAAAAAAAAAGATCAAATAGGTATTCATTTTTACTTGCTTGCTTCTAGTGGTTTTGTTTTGAAAGACGTACAGTTCCCATCCGTTAAAAAAAGAAAAGAAATGAGAAAGGGAGCTATTGTAATTTTTTTGTTTCTCTGTATTTTGCTTGAAATAATCAATGATATTACTTTGTTTACTGTGAGAAACACAATTTATCTCCGGATAGATTTTTTTTCCCATTTTTCCTATAAAAGGTTTAAATAAGACCTTTAGCTTATTTTTTAAGTTGTGTGTTATTTTTTAATGTGATTATTATATTATTTTATTTCATTACTTTATTTGCTTTACATTTTTATCTGATATATATGTGTTATATTTATATGTATTATGCAGAATCTCAGTAACAATTTTGATTAAGGGACTAGTTTAAACTAACCGTTGACCATGTCCGTTAAACAAATTCCAATCAATATCATCCAATTTGATGGAGATCCGGATTTGCTTAAATTCTTTTTTAACCAAATTAGGTCGGTCGCTGAAATTAACAAATACAGCCCTCAGACTACCATTGTTGTACTCGTAGGAAAGTTAATTGGACCCGCGCAAAAATTTTATGCACAAAATGCGGAACTTCAAAAAATCAACGATCTAAATACGCTTGAAAAAGAATTTGCGACATTTTTCTCACCCCCTAGCAAGTGTGTGGCTGGTGTTGAACTTTCGAGTTTATCTCTTCTGCCAGCGGAGCCAATTAAAAATCTGGCACAACAATTGTGTCTGGCCCTTGAATGGCCTCTCATCGAAATCCGATTACACGATAAGTGGCCGATTATCGTATTCTCATCGGACAGGGATGATTTTCATCGGCAATTACTCAGAAATGTCTCATTGGCCTTAGATCAATAGATGATCGCAACCTGATGAATTTTAGAAAAAAATATGATGAATCCCCGAGGAGTACGATTTCATGGCGATGAATGTCCGATGACTTTTAGATGAGTTATCAAGCAAATTTTGATGAGAAAGCGATGAATTATAGATTGGTTGGTTGGGTGTATAAATGAAAGCGATTTCAGAATATTTATTTTCAGATTTTGCGAAATATACATACATTAAAATTTTAGGAGTTAGAAATTTAAATATGCTCACTTTTAATTTCTATTAGCTTTACTACAATCATTTGAAACAAAATATTTAAACAAAAATATCCAAATTTTGTTTTATTTTTTGAGGGGGGAGGGGAGCTGAATTAAAGTTCCATATTTTCTTAGTTTATTTCTGAACAAATACTACTCCTTCATTTAAATAATCCTATTAAATTCTATTATTTATCCTCTTCCTAGAGCCTTTTATTTTAAATAAAGTTTGCTTGCTGAACTCAAGCTGATTTATTTAAAAAAAAAAAAGGCTCTAAAAAAGGGATTTTCCAATATTAATACTTAAAAAAGGGATTTTTTAAGTATTAATATTGGACTAACAATTACCACTGTTATTGTTTATCATTTTGTTTGATAGAAATATTTTAAAAGAATTTTGTTAATTCTAAATTATTGTTCTGCTTTGATAAGTTTTTGCCCTTTAAATTTTTCATTTTAAAATGTGAAAGGTTATTTCTTTCATTTTATTCGACTTTAAGAGATGAAAAATGCATTGGGCCTTTTTCCTACCAAGGTACATATGAATAATTCAGTAAGTTATACTATTGTATAAACACTCATAACTCACAAGAGTGCATATTTTTAAATAAGCATTTTCTGGAGGGGGGGAGGGTTAAGGTGGGATTCAGTTGTCTAATTAGGTACAATTTAGGTCTGTTCGGAGATCCTTGACAAGAGGCATACAAAAGAAAAAGGCCCTCACACCCTCCTCGTTTAAATAAAGACCATTTTTATCAAACAAACTGTCCCAAACACATACCCATATTTGCCAATAAGCCGTTTTTCCCAAAAATAAATACTTTGAACCAGAAAATTTATTTAATTAAATGTGTCTTGCCTCTATGTGGTAGAGATTTGAAATATACTTTATTTCATTAAATAAAATTTCTGGTTTAAAGTTTTTTTCTTCTTTCATTACGTGGGAAGGTGGTAATAAGTATGCTTATATATATATTTTTTTAAATATTTCATAATTCATATCTGTAAAGTATAAAAAATAAAACTCTTGAAGAAGCACACCGTAATAACAGATTATATTTCTAAAACAAATGTATGAATTAGGTTCAGCTTTGCAAGTCCCATTTTTAGTTCAAATCCATTTCATTTAACCCCTTGAGAAAGTGATTGTGTTCCTGTAATGTTAAATTCACACCGGATCTTTGAAAATTTTTGTTTCAAAATAAGGAAAAGCAATTTTACAAGTTTTTTCCATCAAAGTTACAAAAATAAAATTTATTTAAAAGTTTCCGGTGCAAATCTTGATTAAACTTAGGTGAGATAAAATATATCCCATCGCCTCTCAAGGGGTTAATATTCACAACTTTCACGTCTACGGTTAATTTCTTTTCTATTAGTACTACCTAGATGTTTAAGGAAAAATCTTATGTCACACTGATACTTCAAGACTGTATTGTCTGTGAAAACTTCTGTAAAGTAGGTCTTTCCCCCTCTGAAATATTTGTATCTTTAATATGATTTAAGAAAAATAGATAGAAAAACTATTTTAATTAATATTTTAATAATTATTGATCAATCTAATTGTCCAATTTATTTGAAAATAACTTTTTGAGCCTTTCTGATAATTTTTTTCCCAAAACACTGCTGCGATGATTTTTTTCATTCAAAAAATTTACATAAATTTATATTCATTATGGAATTGGGCTTCATTAGCACAGGATCAACATTCTCTGGAAGTGTAGGAAAAAAATTTTCAACACCTAAACTTACGCATCCAGATGCATAGGTCACAATAGTTGAATGCGAACAAATCCACACAACGTGGAATAAGGAAAGGCTTTAATGCTCGTGATATTATTTAAAATGTTTAACTGTTTTTGTTTATTAATCCATAAATTTCATGACTGAAACAAAATTTAAAATACTACTGCAGTAGTTATACAGTCAAACCTCATTAACATAAATTTCAAGGCAAATTAAAAGTTTTTCCCTCATGTTATCATCAATAGTTTATATTATTAGTAACAAAATCGTTGTATTAATTTTGACAGGCATTGTAGGAACAATTCATATTAAAAGTATACCAGGTTAATTCTGTACATGTTAATGAGGTTTGAATGTACATTTTGTTGTTTAATAGCAACATCCATCTCCTGTTAGTTTCTGTTTCATAGCTGCCAACTTGTACGTATTTTTCTTACCACTAAAATTTTATAGAATTTTTTTATTTATTTAAACGTTAAAATTGCTTGAATTGCGGTGATTAAATTAACTAAAATTTTCTGTTACATTTTAGTGGTATGAAAAATCCGTACAAGTTGGCAGCTATGCTGTTTAGATATTAGGGCAGATGACTGAAAAAATACATTATCTTAATTCATTTTTTTTTCAGTTTTATATCTCTATGCCTACATAAAACATCACATTAATGTTAGCTATTTTATCTTATTGTTTCTAAACTTGAAGTGTTGTTTTAAGAATCTACATATACTATCTGCATTTTTTAATTACTACATTAATAAAATACCCCAATTTCTAGTGCATACTCTGCTGATCAAACAAACATGTTTAGATCCAGAAATGTTAATAAATAAGATTTATCTTATTTCTATTTTATACATATTATGCAACATATTTAAAGAAACTTTCTTGATGTAAAATTTATTGGATCGGCTGCAAACTATGTACATCTGAAATTAGAGTACACAAAAAGTACTTAAATTCTGTTCAATTAACTTGCTCATTTCATATAAATGTACTATTTGAAAGTTTTATTAAGGTTAAACAATGGCAGAAAAAAAAATTGTTGCTTCTTCCCGTAACTCTTCATAGAAATCTAAACACAAATCTTCTAAGTTAAATGAGTTTCTGAAGCAATTTATTGTCACAGAATGATTCAAACGTGGCTGTGTACATTCACATCCCATAAAAAAGTAGAAGTAATAAAATACTTATTGAATATTCATGCATAAGAATTAAATGAGGACGTCAGTTTCAAAACTTGTCTTATCTAAAAGTTAAAAAATCGAGTTTTCTCTGTCATTCTATTCTACTGGTACTGGTGGACATGAATTGAGAAAACAATACAATCTGCAAAACACTGGCTTTACTGTGTATTTCTGGCATTGTAAAATCTTGGTTTAGAATGAAGACCAATGGATGTGATGTGATCAGAGGTTTTTCACAATTTCTGAAAATTTGATTTTCTGGATAAGGCGAATTTTGAAACTCATGTCCTCAAATATAGCTAATAATTTCAAAAGCAAACTTTAATTAACTCTGATATAAATTTAAGATTTATTTATTTTTAAATAACACATAATATAACATACACATCAAAAGAAATTCAAGGTAAGTTTAAATATATAAGTGCATCAATTACACTGTTTATAATTAATGTTCCAACAGGAACAAACAAAAACTAATGCATTTAAAATAACTTCGGAAAAAAAATCGCAAGGGAAGGTTGATCTGTATTTTCCATTTGAAGTCAGTCATCTGGGTAATTACATGAAGTATCTTGTTTTAGAAGTGTTCTAGCCAAATTATCAGGACGGAATGCCATCTTTTCTTAAATGTAGCTAACAAAACTGCTGACAATATTTCATTTTCTGCAGTGTAGAGAGGGGATATCATGAATGTCATCAGATGTAAAATGCAGTTCACAAAGCTAGACAAAAAGAGAAAAAAATAGTAAATTTTTGTGCATAATCATGTGTTGTGTATATACATATAAAACTGTGGTTTATTTCAGTAAGCTTTATTTAGTACCCTTGTATTTTATTTCAATGAGAGATATATGGGGTCATTCAAAAAAGTCCATTTTGAAATTTTTAAGAAAGAAAAAATATCTTTTGAAAAGGATTGAATACTTATTCAAAAAAGAAACTGAAGGTGAATTTGGGATTTTGGCCCCAGCTTAGTATTTTTTTTTTTAATCTTGGATTTTTTGGGTCTGCACAGTTTGAAATAACAGCAAAATTGTAAAAATTTTAAGCCAAGATAGAATTTGTTAAGGCCAAACCTGAAAATTTTAGTCTGTGCAGACCTTTAATGTCTACTGTTATTTCAGTTAATTTTTCTATATACAAGTTAAAATTAACAAACATAAAACTTTCCAAATAGGAACCGGCAAATTTGCAAAGAAAAAAAAATTAAGACTTCATATACAAAATTACACTTTGTTTCTATAAACAGTTTCAGTGTTTAAATAACCATTTTACAAAGGGCCAATTTTGGAGATTTTCTTCAGATTGAAACCTGGTACTTATCAAGTATACCCTACAGATTTCACCCAAAATCTTATTTCAAACAACAAAAACCAGCTTTTTGCTATGAAGAAAAGGTGGTTTTATGATTTCATGGAATCCTCTATAATTTTCTTTAAAGGCAGGATACCATTCATTGAGCCGAAAAAGTAGGTCAATTTCATCCTCCCCCCCATAGAAAGAATAAAGTACCACAAAAACTGAATTTAACCAGTTATTATTCATAGTTTGTAGTATAACAGATATTTTTTATTATACAACAACCCCAGTAGCAGAAAATTCTCCATGTGCCTGTGACAGATACTTCAGGGACAAAAAATAATCTGCAGGTAAAATATTTTTACAATTGAAGCGTTAATTAATCAAACAATCACTTACATGTAACGTTTTTAGACATTTTAAAATATTTTATTAATAACAATATTAACTTTTTGTATTAAGTAATAAAGAAAGAGCTAAACATAATACTATGAAGCAAAATAAAGGTCTGACGAAGAAGAATCTGCAAAAGAGAAAAGAAAATCTGCGAAGCTCGTCTCCTGTTTCGAACATTCTGCTACTGGGACAACAACTATTAAAACTGATGGCAATATTGTCAGTTGCATATACAACATTTTTAGCATGACATGTAAAATACAGTTTAAATGGATCACCGAATCATGTTTTTCTTTTTGGAAATAGCAGAATATTTTGCGGGCCCATAAGCCTTTTACATATGTAATTATAATATATTCTTTGAGCTACACCGAAGTTAAGAGATAAAAGATTTCAGAAAAAAGATGACACTATTTTTCTGAAAACAATTTCGCCCCCCCCCCAAAAAAAAAATTAAATTTCAATGAACTGCTGTAAAATTTGTAAAAAGTTTACACCACCATCGTTATTTTATGTCACACAGACCTTTCGATTTGAGACAGACTGCATGCAGATTGAAGAGAAAATTTACCATTTTGGCTTTATTTTCAGTCACACAGATAATTTTACAACATCTGTTTTATTTCAGGTCCAAGGTGCATAAAACCAAGCAAAAAAAAAAAAAAAACAATTTTGTATAATTTTTATTCTTGGAAACCTGAGGAGAAAAAAAAAAGCCAAATTTTCACAATTGGTGGGGGGGGGGGGGAGGAGTTTCCAATTTCGAAATTATTTATGTTTTCACAGACACGAGGGAGAAGAGGGGAAAAAAAGGGAGGGGTGAAAAAAAATAACAACAATTTAAAAAACAATTCATAAGCATTCAACGTTTATCTTTAAAAATCACACCTTTCAAAACTGCAAGTTTATGTAGTTAAAAAAATTTTTCATTACAACACGTTAATTTGGCATGGGCCCGATTATTGAAAATTCATCCTTTTGATTGACACTTGGATAAAAAACATGAAATGGTCCTTAAAAATAGACTTCTACACGGTTTTCTTGATGTGTAATCATAATTATATTTATTAAACCATTTGAAAATTTTAAATGATAAAAAGAGTAGGCATATAAATTTTTAAATACATTATTTTTTTTTATCTTTTCTACTTTTTAGTGTTTAAATATTTTGTTGTTGCAGATTCACAGTCAGTTGGCATATTTTCGAAGAAATGATTTGACACATTATCTTCATTGTTTTTGTACTCATAAACAATTATAACTACACTTCTTCTAAACTGTTTACTCAATGTGTAATCATAATTATATTAATATTAAACTATTTGAAAATTTGAAATGATAAAAAAGTAATATTTTTAAATACATTTTTTATTTATTTATATTTTCTACTTTTTAGTGCTTAAAATATTTTGTTACTGCAGATTCACAGTCAGTTGGCATATTTTGGCAGAAATCATTTGACACATTATCTTCGTTGTTTTTGTACTCATAAATAATTACAACTGCAAAAATTATTTGGCAATTTATCAACATTTTCAAAATCACTTTGTGGCAACCTTTATTTACATTTTAAAAACATTCACAGATTGAAATATCTTTATAAAATAGTTATCAATGTATCAAACGCACAAACAATTATTTGTTTTATATTGATACCATTTAATATACACATTAAAAAACTATTAGTTTAATTTATGCATAAATAAAACATAACAATTAATACAATATATATATATATATATATATATATATATATATATATATATATATATATATATATATATATAATAAGAAATAAGCCATATATAGTTAGACATTTTTTATTGGTCGCAATTTCACTTTCACGACAGTTTATAATATTTGCCAAGAAATCACACTTTCTTAATCTTAACTCGGTCATGACTGAGTTATGTCATAGCCCCTATAATAAAGAAGTATTTGTTACATTAGTGTATAACTTAACATACTCTTTGAAGTAGCAAGAGACGTCAAGTTACGTCTGGTAACTCAAAAACATTAACGTTTAACATGGATCAGTTTATACCAACCAAAACACGAATTTTCTGCTTAAAATCAATACGAATCCAACAACAAAAAAAATTCTACAAACTGAAGAGAAAGGAAAGTAATACATATTTTAATACAATTATGGAAAAAAGTCTATAATTAAATGTTTCATATAAATACTGTCTTTTTTGCTTTGAACAGTTTGAACACATACAAATTTATTAATATTTAAATACAGTAGAACCTCGATCCATCGTTTTTCAAGGTGTGTGTGGAAAAAACGATAAATGCAGGAAAACGATGAATGTGGTTTAACGTCAAAACACGAAAAAAAAAAATTAAGCATTACTTACTAATACATGCAATGTATACAGTATATTAATAAATACTAATTTGTTACAAACCAAACTGTAAAATAAAGAAATCAAAGTTGTAGAAAATAGATATTTATTCTAAAAATGAGTAATTTTATATTCAGTTTTTCGTTCATTTTTTAAATTAAACAACAAATTTTCAGGATGTACAACATATTTCTGGTCATTTTCTGTAACTTCATGTACATATAAAAAAGTTCGTATAGTTTCAAATGCCGTAATTAAATCAGACAGACTTTGCGCTGGTGTAGGCTTAGCTTCATCGGCATGAACATTATCCTCTGCTTCTTCGCCATTATTTTCATTTTTTGCATCATCACACATTTCTTCTATGCTTAGGACACCACATGTCGCAACATCTCGATCAATAGAAATATATCGTTAAATTTTGTAACAGAGACATCCTCTTTTACACGCAACCACTCTTCATTTGCATTATCGTCAGCATATTCATTATTTTCTTTCCCTTCTGTTGAGCATTCTTCATGAGTTTTTCGCAAAAAAACTGCATTTCACGAAACACTTCTGGATGGAATGAAGAAGTTACTCCATGCCAAGCTGAAAGTACAAAATGAATAGCCTGCAGAAGCTCCATTTTTGGAGTACGTTCTTTTGCTTATTCCATGAAACAAAGATATTTCACTAGCTTTCTCCTGTAAAATTGCTTAAAACAATTGATTATTCTGGCATCAAGAAGATGTACGACCTCTTGATAATCTCTGTCCTCCCCCCCCTCCCGAAACAGCTCAAATGAGTTATTTTAGGATAAAAGAAGTAATTCCAGTTTGTATGTCATATGGATCCGCTTGACCTTCAATTTCATTTCGGTGGGGAGAAAAATTTTACAACGATGAATGCGGGAAAAAGATTTCTTGACGAACGATGAATGCAGGTTTCGTTAACATTATTTAAGTATAATTTGTGCAGGGACCAAAGAAGTAAAACGATCAATGTGGGAAAACGATGGATGCTGGAACGATAGATCGGGGGTTTCACTGTATAGTATAGATGCTGCTTAATGTGATTACTTCGGGACCACAAGTTTTTGATAACAATATACAGGGTTTTAAAACACCCAGCACACTGGTCTAAAACTCGGGGTTTTCTTTAAAAAAAAAGGGGGTGGGGGGGGGGGGTCGGGACTTTATTGAGTTTTTTTGCAGAACACTTTAAACTTCTACATAATACATATACATTTATCAGTGAAACCTGGGTATAATTTTGCATTAATTAAGTATGATTTAGCAAAATATATATATAAAAAATTAAGTTAATTTGAAAAGTACATTTGTATCTCATGGGACTGGTTTGCTGCATTAAGAATATATTGAACCAACTACAACTGAATTTTTTTATATAATTCTTAATATAATTCAAAATATTTTTCACACAAAGCGATGCTTTTAGCATGATGCGTTAGGTCGAGACATGATGATTTTGAAAACACTAACAGGCTGATATTACACATAATCACATTAAGCAGCATCTACTGCAAAAAGTAGTTTATTTAGCATAAACATAATTACCGTTAAACAGATTTCTCTAAAAAGTCACGCTGCAAGGGGAATACTGTTTGCATTCTCAGAGTGGACTCTCAGGAATTCTAGGTATATCCTAAGGATTAAAAAAAAAAAAAGTAATTGAAATGTAAAAAAAATATTGGATTTCATTAAAGTACTGATACACAAACACAAGTTGGAAATTGCACGTCAAACGTAGCTAATGAGGTGCGTTCGTACTATAGCTAGTTTTATAAATATTTTTTGCACCGCATATTGTACTCACTGAATGTATATTTTAGTACGGTTCAATAAGTGCATATCCATTTCATTCTGTTGGCTGTAACATCATTAAAATGCACTTTCCCCCCCCCCCCATTGGCCGTAATGTAATGGAAAACTTTAGACTATCCCTGTCATTAAACTATAGATCTGATTTTCATAAAATTTGAAATGACTCAACAAAATATTGCAATAATTATATATTTAAAATTTCAGAACATTCGGTTGGGTAGTTTTTCCTCAGTTATATGCAGAGTGACAGACAGACAGACGTACTAACTGAATGACAACTATAGCTACATATTTATATAATTACGAATGCACCTAAAAAGGAATTTTGGTAATGTAAAAATAGTATTGACTATGGGCTTATTTGTCAGGGCATAAAGCCCGGCGGCCCTACTACTAACTACTTTATGCACCCAGGGGTCCTTACTGCTTTTTTTTATTCACCCTTTTATTTAATTTAATCGAAAAATACATCAATCAGCTGCAAAAAAAAATCTGAATTTCCCTAATTGGCCGAAGGAGAAAAAAACCCAGCTAAATTCATCGAATAGGCAAGGGAAATGCAAAATTTGTTAATTGATTGTAAAGAGGGGGAAAAAATCAAGAAATATGTCAACTCCACACAAGAAAAAAACTGCGAAATCTTTTAATTGTGATCGATTAATGGGAAAAAATATCAAATTGTCTACTCATCTCAGAAAAAAAACATGCAATTTTTCAATTCAACAGAGGAAAAACAGAGTAAATTTTGTCAATGAATCGTAAAATGAAATGGCAGGATTTATCAATCGTCGCAAAAATTTTATAACCGCTGAAGACAGGGCTTGAAATTCAATTTTTAGGGTTTCGTTCATCTGATGAAACCCTATTCGTCTCGCTCCTCTGTCAGTCTGTCACAGAGCCCGTTCTAGTCTTTTCTGCGAACCATTCACAAAATTTGAACTTTTCCATGCCCTATGATGAAATTTGCATCCCCCCCCCCCCCATGATCCTTCGATGAAATTCACGATTTTTCAGCAGCCATTCGACGAAATTTGAGTTTTCGTGATCCTTCGAAGAAATTGGAGTTTTCGCGATCCTTTGAAGAAATTGGAGTTTTCACGATCCTTCGAAGAAATTGGAGTTTTCACGATCCTTCGAAGAAATTGGAGTTTTCACGATCCTTCGAAGAAATTGGAGTTTTCACGATCCTTCGAAGAAATTGGAGTTTTCACGATCCTTCGAAGTAATTGGAGTTTTCACGATCCTTCGAAGTAATTGGAGTTTTCACGATCCTTCGAAGTAATTGGAGTTTTCACGATCCTTCGAAGTAATTGGAGTTTTCACGATCCTTCGAAGAAATGAGAGTTTTCACGATCCTTCGAAGAAATGAGAGTTTTCACGATCCTTCGAAGAAATGAGAGTTTTCACGATCCTTCGAAGAAATGAGAGTTTTCATGATCCTTCGAAGAAATGAGAGTTTTCACGATCCTTCGAAGAAATGAGAGTTTTCACGATCCTTCGAAGAAGTTGGAGTTTTCACGATCCTTATGCGAGTTTTCACGATCCTTCGAAGAAATGCGAGTTTTCACGATCCTTCGAAGAAATGCGAGTTTTCACGATCCTTCGAAGAAATGCGAGTTTTCACGATCCTTCGAAGAAATGCGAGTTTTCACGATCCTTCGAAGAAATGAGAGTTTTCACGATCCTTCGAAGAAATGAGAGTTTTCACGATCCTTCGAAGAAATGCGAGTTTTAATGATCCTTCAAAGAAATGAGAGTTTTCACGATCCTTGGAAGAAATGAGAGTTTTCACGATCCTTGGAAGAAATGAGAGTTTTCACGATCCTTGGAAGAAATGAGAGTTTTCACAATGCTTCGAAGAAATTGGAGTTTTCGCGAACCTTCGAAGAAATTGAGTTTTCGCAATCCTTCCAAGAAATTGGAGTTTTCTTGATCCTACGAAGAAATTGAGTTTTCACGATCCTTCAAAGAAATTGCGTTTTTGTGATCCTTCGAAGAAATTTGAGTTCTCGCGATCCTTCGACGAAATTCGAGTTTTTAGCGATCCTTTGACGAAATTTACGCTTCTTTCGCGATCTCTTGACAAAATTAGCGGCATTTTCCGTGATTTTTTAATGAAATTTGAGGTGTTTTTTTTTTTTTTTTTTTTTTTTTTTTTTTTTTACAAAATCCTGCATTTGACCGGTTCCTTCCATATTTTTAGTCGCCAGTCTTTCAAGTTTAATCGCCGGGTGGCGAGTGCTTATTTTCATCTTTACGACAAAACCCTTTTGATTTTCATAAAATAAAAATAAAATTATATACAGTCGACTCTGTGAAATCTGCACACTTAGGGACAGAGGGTTTTGCGGATTACACATTTTTGCAGATTATAGATCATCCATTTGTTTACATTTTACTTTTTAGAGTCTGGCAATAAATTAGAAACAACTGCACACAAATTATAATTACAATGTAAAAGAAAAACATAATGCATTATTATTTTACTAATTGTATTAATTTTTTTAAACGTTGACACAGCATAATGGTAATTTCAGTTTTGCTTTGTTGTCAATAATCTTTTTCTATAGTCTATGAACAATCATTACTTTTTGCTCTGAGATAAAATTTTGTTGCCCTGAGAAATTTAAACATTTATGTCCAATTTATATTTAAATATTTATTCATTGGAGAACTGATAACTTATGAAAAAAAAATACCAAATTTAACTTTATCTAAGAGTTTAACTGTTAATGGAATTTTCATTGTTTACATTCCAACATGTAGTCCGGATAATAGACATTGGCGGATTATACATCAGCGGATTTCACAGAGTTGACTGTATTTAATAGTTCACTTATATATTATATTAAAAAAAAAGAAAAAAAAAAGAAAAAAAGTCGCCAAACAATGTGATTTAAGACCATAAAGTTCATAAGTGTAATATGGTCACATTTGTTACATGTTTATCATTTTTGGACCACAGTCAAATATCTTGTCTGTGCATTCTAATTATAGAAGATTGCTAAGAAAGTATGGCAACAACCAATCAAGACTGCAGTGAAGATAACCAAACTATGGCTGTCAGAATGATTGGTACAAAATTGCATTTTTTTTTTTTTTTGCTTATTTCTACTATTATATATATATCCCCCAATCTTTATGTTTCGAGCTAAATTTGCTGTGTCAGAACTGATTAATAAAAAGTCACTGGTCTCAAGGACTCAAACATTAGAATTTACTGGTCCACAACATAAAATTCTATTAAGCACCTTTAACCCTTTGAGCCCTCTACCCTCCGCAGAATATAAACCAAACTCACTTTTCAGTTATCCAAAATTTTCAGCATTAATAAAATGTGAAATTTTAATTTGTTAAAAATAAAATAAAATTGTGATTTGCGATCCCCAGAATATAAACCAAACTCACTTTTCAGTTATCCAAAATTTTCAGCATTAATAAAATGTGAAAATTTAATTTGTTAAAAATAAAATAAAATTGTGATTTGCGATCGGGAGAGCAGAAAAGTTACTGGTTCTGCGGACAACTAAATTTTTCAAATTAGGGGCTTCCCACAACTAATGTCATGCTTGGAGTAGGGTTCGTGAAATTGTGACAAGGGGATGGGAGGGGGTAAGAAGAAATGTGACATCACACATTTTGGTTAAAATAAAAGCATTAAAAATCAGCAGATTAAATTTTTAAGTTATTTTGAAATTAAAATCAGGGGTCGATCCATGCAAAATTTGGGGCCTATTTAGGGCCCTTTCACAAAAATCTATTTAATAAAATAGACCCCTTCACAAAATTCCTTTTAATAAACAGGCCCCTTTCATAACATTCTTTTTCATAAAAACTGTTTTAAAATGTGTAATTTGTAAATAAAACCAGATCACGAAAAACAAAAAATTTAGCACGGGGATTTAAAGAAGTTTTTGTTTATAAATTCTTGGTTCGAATGAGTAACTGGATTTCCACTTTCGTTACAAAATGCTATTTTTCACAAAAATATTATAAAATTCACAAAAATAACTTACTTTTCACAAAATGGGCCCCAAGAATAAAAACCTGCATCGATCCTTGAAAGTATTTTATACTCATAAAGTAAGGATAGTATTGAGTTGACTCTAAGCCGCTTTTTAGCAGGGCGCAGCGCTAGGCGGCCCTTTTTTTCTTTTTTGTGCCCGGCAGCTCTTTTAAACCCTCCCGATACGCCCAGCTGCCCTTTTCAACATTTCCTATGTGCCTCGTGGCAATCCAATTGATCCCGAAAAAATATCACAAATTCTAGGCTCTCTAAACAAACCAGTTCAAAATATTTTTGTGAACAAGGTTTAAGTGTCCCTTTTTTGAAAAAAAAAAGTGCCTTTTTTTAGAACAATGTTTCCTTTTTGAAGAAATGTACCCTTTTTTAGATAGTGTTCCCTTTTTTTAGAATAGTGTTCCCTTTTTGAAAAATTACTGCCCGGCGGCCCTTTTTTTCTAGAGTCAACACTAAAGGATAAGATTTAAAGCCAAATATATTAAATTCCATTTCAAATTCCAAAATACTACTGTTTTCAAATGCTCTTTCATATTAATATTTTATGACTATTGCATATTAATTTATGTTTTTTGTCGTAAACCTTAATATTATTTCATACAAAATAAATACACAAATCATATTTTATAGTTATGCTCACAAATGTCGTGAAAACAAATAGTTAAAGTTAATATGAAAGTTTAATTATAAAGTTAAAATTTTAAATATGATCTATAAAGCAGTGCTTTGTTTCTGAACTGCAAGTATATGTTATGTAATATAGCATGACATGCGACAAGAGGGGAGGGCAAGAGGTAAGGTGAAGTGTGACAAAGGGGGGGGGAGGGGCCAAAAAGTGTGACATCATTTATGGACTGTCCCTTAGTGGTCAGGTTGAATTTTCAGTGGTCGCGGACCAGCAGAACACCAAGGATTCTGAATGTTGATTTGTAAATGTAGAACAGATATTTATGTGGAGCAATATTAATTTATAAACTGCCTAATTTAGAAGACAATGAGTTACTTATAGTTTCATTAGAAAGAATATTTTCTGGTTTTCATTTAATTTAGTTTAAAAAGGTTAGGCAATAAAAATACAGGCATGCTAACATTTGCATTCAAATTCTTCAGTAAAAAATATATTTTGTTCTGTGTATAAAAATTCCCTTGATAGTGAATGTTTGTTTTTTGTGAAAGCAAATTGTTTCTGTTTTCAATTAGTTGACTGTCAATTTTGGTGTAAATAGAAAGAAAAAGATTGTGTTCTTTTTAGGTGCAATATATTTTAGTTTCCAATTTATATTAAATCTCAAAATATTTATAATCAGCAATAAGTATTTGACTATTTTGCAGCGTTCGAAATCCTTGGTGGTCCGCTGGTCCGAGACCACTAAAAATTCAATTGGACCACTAATTTAAAAAATTTAGTGGTCCGAAGGACCAGTAACTAACAGTAACTTTTTCCCCTTTCTGACAGGTAAACGTAAATTTTCCCATCCCTGAGAAAACTGCAACCAAACATTACAATAAGCATAAAATTTGCATAAAAACTTAGTTAAGATAAATAGACGGAAATAAAAAACATAATAATTTCAGTTTTTGTTTATGTACTATTTAATTTTTAGCAAAATATAATTTTACATTTTATTATGCCGAAAATTTTGGGTAACTGAAAGGAAGTTTAATTTATATTCTCGGAGGAGGAGAGGGATGGGGTGTCACTCAAAGGGTTAAGGTACTTATATAATTTTATGTAGCGGGCCAGTGACGATGTCTGCGGACCAGTAAACTCTGATGTTTACTGTTCCTTGTGATCGGTGATTTTTTTTTAATCAATTCTACCGCTGAAAATAGTCAGGGTTGCAAAATCGCTAAAGAAATGTCGGTCATAACAAAAAAGATGACAGACGATCAAGGGAGAATATGCAAGGGATATACAAAAACTCATTCAATTTCATTATAAAAATTAACATAAGGTTAACAGATGATAAGATTAAAAATTCAAAACAATATTCTTGTATTTAATAACATTTGTTATAATACTTGTCCCCAAGCAGCATTAGCGATAAATACAAAATATTATTTTGTCTTCAAAAACATCGGTAAATTAGAAAAATTTTGGTTAAAAAAAAAAAAAAAAAAGATCTATTCAATCTATCTTTTAACATGCTTTTACAAACAAAATATCAAAGTTCTACAAATGTTATTTATGAAAAAGGAGAGAGAGAGAGATGGGGAGGGGGGGCGAGAAATTTGTAAAAAGCAAATAGTATAAAATTTTGTAATGATAATGATTCTGAGATTCATATAAATATTAAAATTGATCTAAGCCCAATAAAAAACAATGATGTTTTCAAAACAAAATACCAAAATTTTCCAAACGTTATTTCTAAAAAAAGAGAGGGGAAAGGGAATTTGTAAAAAGCAAATAGTAATAAAATAAACAAAAAATTTTGTGCATGCATGTGCAGTAAGTAAAAAATACTGCATGTATGAGCACTGCATGCCCATAAAGCAAAAATTCAAAACAATATTCTTGTATTTAATAACATTTGTTAATGCTTGTCCCCACGCAGCATTAGCGATAAATACAAAATATTATTTTGTCTTCAAAAACATTGGTAAATTAGAAAAATTTTGGTTAAAAAAAAAAAAAAAAAATCTATGCAATATGTCTTTTAACATTCCGATGAAGCAAGTAACTTTTTTCCCTCTCTGACAGGTAAACTTAAATTACCCCATCCCTGACAAAAACCGCAACCAAACATTACAATAAGCATAAAAACTTAGTTAGTTAAAATAAGTAAACGAAAATAAAATACATAATTAATAAGTTCAGTTTTTGATAATGTACTACTTATTTAATTTTTAGCAAATTATAATTTTACATTTTATTATGCCGAAAATTTTGGGTAACTGAAAGGAAGTTTGGTTTATATTCTCGGCGGAGGAGAGGGGGGGGGGGGTGTCACTCAAAGGGTTAAAAGTACTTAATATAATTTTATGTAGAGGGCCAGTGACGATGTCTGCGGACCAGTAAACTCTGATGTTTACTGGTCCTTGGGACCAGTGACTTTTTTTTAATCATTTCTACCGCTGTTTTGATATTTGCGACCCTGCAAAAATTTATTTTTTATCATAAGCGATAAAAATAAGAGTATTTTATGAACTTTTTTGTATTTTAATATCACCCCCCCCCCCCCTCTGCCTGTTTTTTTTCTTTTTAAATATCCCAGCAGTAGGGGTTGTTTTGTGTGTTAATAAACGAAAGCGTTAAAAGATGTTTTTTGTTTAGTATCCTTAAATCTTGACTGAATGATACTAAAGCATTTTGGATTTTGGCTGCCAGACTGCTTGGTTTCAGAAACAAAATACTACTACATACTAGGGTGTAAAAAAATCATGATTTTTTGGAACAGATGTCATATTCGCCCCATATTGGCGCGATTTTTTTCTGTCGCCAATATCATATAGGCAACAGGTACTTAACTTGCGCCAAAGTGCTTGATGTGGTAACCCGGATTATGTTGTTTATGCTGTTGATGTTTTCGCCAAATTGGCAAGCGAAAAAAATCGCGCCAATATGGGGCGAATATGACATCTGTACCGATTTTTTTAATTTAAATCAGATTTTTTTTATTTTTTTCCCTGTGTTAAAATATTAAACATTTACCAAGAATTAAGCATTTCAAAAATGAACAACCCTTCAGTTACTAACATAATCTATGTTTTTTTGCTTTAATTAATAAAATTTTAATTATGCAATTATAGAATTTACAAAAAACTGCAAATTAAAAATTTCTTTAGTAACATACAACATTATGTGCATTAATATTTTGTAATAATTATGTAAACCAATATTAAATACTGCTTACATTTTAAAGTTATTGATAAATTGCATTTAATTTTAAATTGATGATACAGATTAAATTTTGTAATTATTAAACAATTAACTTTTTAAGAACACAATCTACATTTTTGAAAAAGTGATTGAAAAAAGGTGATAAATAATAGTTTGATAAATACATAAAGCAGCCAGTAATTTTACACAGGTTCTAAGGCGTATGTATATCAAATCGATCAAAAATTGTAGCAATGTATACAGCAAATTCACACATAATTTAAAAATAGATTACTGAAACTTAAATCGGATTTTTTTCCCCATAACATTAAAATATTTGAATAGCTACTAAATATTATAATGTTTTGAAGTTATTTAACATTTAGTTAGATTTTTTTTTAAAATGTATAATACTTCTTTTTACACAGTTTAATATTTTTATAATTAACAATAACAAATATTACATTTTTTACAAGTGATTTAGTGATCGTTTTCATTACTGATTATAATGCTTTTTCACACTATTTTAAAAAATCAGAAAATATGTGATTTTATCATCTGATTCAAATCAATTGATTAAAATCATTGACACTCTATTGCTATGTTTATTGTATAGTATAAAAGAATGAATAACTTGATTATTAAAAGGAAATTATGGCATTGTAAATTATATTAGATTGAAATATCATTTTTAAATTAAATGCTTTTTATGTTTGTTAGATAAAAACCATGCTTTTTACAAACTTACTGTACTTAAAATTTCACAATACTCAGGAATTATGCTTAGAAACAATTATTTAAAGCTTTGTTTTGTGTATTCATAAGTCACAATACCTGTAGAAACTTTCCAAATTATGTTCATCTTAGATTTGAATACTTTTTACGTCATTTTAAACATTTAGAATTTTTTTGATTTTAATCAATGATTTTTTTTAAAAAATCACTTGATTTAAATCGCTGATTTAAATCAACTGATTTAAATCGTTGACACCCTACTACAAACAGACTTGCCAAGCTCCGAAATCCAAAAATCAGAAATGAAATCAATTTTTTTTTTCAGTTTTAAATTGCGCTTTGTTATAAGTTGTTTGTTATAAGATTAAATATAAACAATTACACAGACTGTTAAAAAAGGTGCATTACAATCAAGAGCACGGGAAAACGTGTGTAAATCAGAAGCATTGTCAAATGAAAAAGGTAATAACATCAGAAAGAATGAAATAGGTACTTACATATTTCCGGAAAAAATGTATTTATTCCACGGATAATGCGGTGTAGCAATGGCGACCGCTTCCTTCTTCCTCGCGAACAGCCATCAACAACAACATCGTCTTCATCCGGGATCTTCGTAGCTCTCGTGTTTCAACCAATCAGATTCACGCTTCCAGAAAAACTGCGTTTTCTAGCATATTTCACAGTGATTTGATATCGGGCCGTTATCTGTTGCACACGACTATGCGATTAGCACATTTTCCTCGGTAATTATGCTCATAATGATACCTTTTACCCGAGGAATTAGTGCCCATCGAAAACCGGTTCTCAGGTACTGCTCGCAAGGATATACCTGTGTTATTACTCGAGCACATTTCGAGGAATTGATGAAAGGCCGAGAAAAATACGATCTGTCGATGCTACTAGGGACGTTTAAAATTGTTAGTCGCAACTGTGTATGCTGATATTAACGACGAAAATGCCCGGAACACAATTAAACTTATGAAATTCATGGAGGCTGTGCCAGCTAACATACGAATTAAATTACAAGAAGAGGGCGTCAATGAGTATAGGGCTTCTGTTTAAAGAGCACAGGTTTTGCATGAAATTCTGCAAAATGAAAAGATTCTACATTCCTTGCCCTCTGTCAGTAAAAATTACATCGGATTATTTTTATTGAAACAATTTTATAGAGACAGCTCAAAACTTCCAAATCAGCATCAGGGACACGGGACGGTATAGGAGTTTTCCAGATGTTTGGAAACATCGTTCAAAACTAATTTATATCGTTAATATTGCTGCGCAATCATGCAATGGGATGTTCCCCAGTATGTAAAAAAAACGCACGCACAAAAAAAGTGCATTAAAATAAAAATTATTATCCAGGGACTTGAAAGTCAAATGATTGTGAGAATGCCCCACATCTGCATCTTTAATAAACATATTATTGTTAATTTTCGATATTTCTTATTAGTTCTGCTGCTTTCACAAAACATTTACTTTTCTGTTTTTATTTATAGTTATTTTTGACAATATATAACTTTAATTGTACGTAATATGAATTAATTTATAAATAATCTGTTTTTTTTTTGTTTCAATGATTTACCTAAAGATTAGAATCAAAAATACATTATATATACCTTTTTTTATTGATGAAAACGAGGTAATTTGTTATAGCGTGTACTATTAGTGAATCTATAAATAAAAAATTTGTCTTCCTTTTATTCACATTTGAAAGATTTGTTGTAAAAAATATATATTTTATGAGCGAATACGAAATATCTGAACGATTGAAAGGTCCTATTATAACATATTTCTAAGTATTTTAATTCTTATAGTCATTACGTCGTTTACTATAATTAGAAATGAAATTCAATTAAAATAAAATAGTGGATCTATAAATAATGTAATAGATGTATACGGAACAATTGCCTTGTTTCAAAGGATTACATATAAAAAAAACTAGAGTCAAAACGCTTTGCTTCTTTGTGCTTTCCCATTTTTCACGTTCCTTCCCCAGGCAGAAGTCGCGCAAAAAGAAACTTGCATCTTTATCTTTAATAATCATTCTATTTTTAGTTTCGGTATTTGCGATTTGTTATTTCTATTCCTTTCACACAGCACGTACTTTTTCTATTTTAACATATAAGTGTTTGTTGATAATATATCTTTACTTGTGCATAATACCAATGGATCTAAAAATAATCACATGTTTTTGATTCAATGACTTCTTGAAATACTTTTAAAATTATTTTTTTTTATACCTGAATGTAAGTTTTTTGTGTTATATCTGTACTTTGGTGTAGTATTAATGAATCTTGGAAAAAGCAATTGTCATTAATAAAATGACTTACTGATAGATTAGCTCTAAAAATACGTTTCCAACAGTTTTGTATAAGGAACCTCTCTCTAGATTTGAAAGACCACATAGAAATTTAATTTTAGATACTCATATCTGTGTCATATCTGTGATGTCATTATTTGAGTTTCTAATAATTAACGGTGCATTGAAATCTAACAAAAATTCTATTATTATAATATTTTTTTTTTGTGTTTTAGAAATATTTAGATTAACATTATTAAAAGCCATATTACTTTCTATATTTAATTTATTGTAGGAGCGATTCATTACTTCTGCCTTCTTTGAGAAAGTACGTATTTTTCCTATTTTTGCATCCGTGTCTCAGTAGATAATATATCTTTACTTTTGAATAATAATAAAAGTATTTAAATACAGATTTTTTTCACATTAACTAGTTATTCTCAAAGCTGTTCATAATATATCTCGTTTTTAATATCAAAGAATCTATAAATATCCAAGCGTTTTGATTCAATGTATTTTAAAAATGCTATTACAGTTATTTTTATTCCCTTCGTGAATTTGAAATTTCTTGTTAGATCTGTACTTAGGCATAATAATAATGAATCTTGGAAAATTAAATGGCATTAAAACAGTAACTTAATAATAGATTATTTAAAAAATACATTTCCAACAGTTTTGTATACATCAATATGAAACAGTCTATAAATTTTTAAAACCATGTAAAAATACACCTTTTGATATTTAGGATAAATTATTTTTGTTGATAATGATAAAAGATGCATTGAAACCTAACGGAATGCCATTGTTGATTTGTTTAAAAGAAATATTTAAAGAATGAATTTTACATTTAACTTTTTTTCTACTGTAATTAGCTTTTCAGTTTCTTTGATAAAGCACGTATTTTTTTCTATTTTTACACTTAGCTGTTTGTTGATACCATATCTTCTCTGGTGCATAATGTTGAGGGATCTATAAATTTGCACTGTCTTCGTATCAGTAACATATTATAAAAGATTTCTTCTAAAAATACATTGCCATTTTTAACTGAATACGATTTATTCTGCTTATCTTTACTTAAGCATGGTATTAGTGGATATATTAATGAGAAATTTTCTTTATTCTCTTTATTTTAATGGATAGTGAAAATAATTGTTTTAAAAAATATTTCCAATTATCTTTACATAATCAATAAGAAGTACTTTTTTCCTCTCGAAATGCGGTATAGAAATGTGATTTTAGATATTTATCATCTGTTAAATCTGTATTTGTGTTTGCCAGAAATAGCATTCTATACAAATCTATTTAAATCTACTTTTATTTTAACTGTTTTTTATTATATTTGATAAGGAATCGGCAAGCTTTTCACGATATATTTTATTTAGTGTATATTCTGAGTAGTAGTATATATTTTTATTCTTTCTAGAATCTAGACAAGAGCTCTACAAATTGGAAAAAATCTTAAAGGCAGCAAAAAATTCATACAGTAGTAAAAAGAATTACTTTGAATTTTACCGAATTCAATAAATAAAGATGCATGAATTAACCTTTCTACTTCTAACGTTGGAAAATTGAGTCAAATTAATTCGCATGAAACGGAAGATTAGTGGGATCTTGGCATCGATGCATTAAAGATGAATTTTATGAACACTTAATATTTACGCTATTAAAAGGCGTTGGCGTATGGAGTACGCTACCCATGTATTTATGTTATTACAAATCTCTGTGCTATACTAATTCTAATACCCTCTGACAGTCTTGGAAAAGGGAAAAATTGTAATGTTGTTTTCTCTGCATTTTGTATTAAATGCTAAAAAACCATGTTTCTTTCAACATTTTATAAAAAATCCCCCTTAATAATGAATATGAATGCAATCTTTGGAAGTAATAATCATTGTTCAATTTATTAAAAATACATTAAATTAATAGAATTATATTATTATAAATATTGCTTGTACTGAAGTGAAACCTGGAGCTTAGTGAACGTATTAAAACGGTCTTGTCAGTGAGGGGGTTAAATTGTTATATTAATTAAATTTATGTTTATTGATTTTATACTATTACAGGATTTTAGATTAAACAAGCGTATCATTAGAAGTTGTGTGTTAGGTTTTAAAATGACTTGGCGCATACAGTACACCATCCGGGTATTTATCTTGCAACAAAAGATTAGTTTTTACATCAATTTTCTCGAAAATACTGCATTCTAAAGCGTCACGAATATAGGATGCGCAACTATTCGAAAAGTGCTAGTATGCTATCAGTTTGCCCAATAAATACAGAGGCTGTTCACACATTTTTTAGACGATGTATATTGCATTCACAAAACTAAATTACATAAAATTCTTGTGTTTTAAAATTTCTATTTGACGGCCCTTATTCTGAATTGTCTTTTGACACCGCAGTTTCCAGGATAATAATGCCTTTTCAAGCGTCAGAAGAAGTATTCTATACCATTACTCCTGAACAGCTATCAAGAGTCCTGTAAGGGTTGCGGGACGACGTTTGGATAACGCAGATTTTAAAAGTCCGAAAGTACAAAAATCCATAGGTGACACATCGGGAGATTTAGTAGGGATATTAGTGAAGGGTACGGCCTTGATACCGGTTTTTTGTTCCATTCCTTTCAGGAAATTTACAGTGTGATTTAATGTGTGACTGCTAGGTTTGTCGTGATGGAGTTTCACAGATTGATGGCACTGTGGGTAAAGCGATGGTACTTCATTCAGAAAAATTGGGGATAAAATATGTTTCTTATAGTATTTGGAGTTAGTCTTGACATTTTTTCCACTCTTTATTTTTAACTTGTCATTATATGAAAAACCAGCAACAATCATGAATCCCTTAGAAAAACTTTCTTTCGATTCTTTGAACCATGTACTTAAATTTTTTTCTCCCCCTTTTATGATAATAAATGGCTATGTTTTTGCTGCAGTCATTTAAATACACCTATGATTCATCTATTGTGACAATTGTTTTCCATTTTTGTTCATTATAATCGTTTTTGGATAACGGAATATTAATATTTCTCTTCGGAAAGAGCTTAAATATAGCCTTCGAACCACTGCTTCTTTAAAAATGCCATTTTGAATAAAAACAAAAATCTCTAGCCGAAAACGATAATTTTGACTTTTAAAAATATAGTACAATTCAATTATTTCTTTTGCAGCAAACGATTTTTTTTTACTGCTAACCAAAATCGTCTAAAAAATGTGCGAACAGCCTCTTTACACTGTGATATATTTTCATCTTTTCGCAAAATATTTGCGTGCCCAGCTTGAAACAGTTTATTTATTAATTTATTTAGTTTTAATTTTTCGATTCATGCTTTTATCTAAAAGAAGTAAATGAGATCTTAAAACAAAAGACTAATTTCGTATAGTCTAATATAACGTCAATACATTCTCAATATTTAAATACCAAAATATAAATGTTATATTTTTCCCGCACTTTGCAGATGTTTTACATTTGATCAACATGGCTATCCTTTATTAATCTGAAATATTATCTATGTGATAACTGAATTTTTAAAAAAGAAATGGATATTAGGGTGTGTCGAAAAAACCGAAATATTTACAATCAAAATGTAATAAAGCGGAAAAGTTGTCTTTTGTAATCAAAAATAAATTCGTAAAATATTATACCGATCGATTAATATCTTTTACAGCCGCAAAAGGGCCAAAATTTCAAAAAATCGCAAAAAAACTTTTTTTTTTAAATATATATTTTTTAATTATCGAAACATACGAATACAATTCCTAACAGGACGGCCCCACCAGCGGCCGAGAGGTTCTGCTCTCGAAGCTGGTAGACGGGAGGTGCTGGGTTCGATCCCAATCGCGCCCGTCGGCCTAATCGTTCGGAGTTTTCGTGGTTTTCTTCGAACCTTGGTTCTCCAAGCGTTAATACGGGTTAGGTTCCCTTAGAAAGACCTCCACGGAAGGCACTCCTCCCCTTAGGGCCTATATCCCACGTGTAGATAATTGGCCGACATAAATACAACCAACCAACCAACATAACAGGACGCAATAGCTATATGAAGATATAATAATCCCGGTAAATGTTCATTATGATAAAATAATATATTTTGCTGCCGCAAAGGGACCATATTTAAAAAACAAATTGTAAAAATTTCAATTTTTCATTTTTTCTATATTTTTTAATTTCTATAATACACTGGTGAAAACAATTAAAGGGACAAATGTTCTTTGTACAATTTAAAAAAAACTAAGAAAGCAAATAAAAGCAAACTTGGCCAAAATATCATTCGATATAAGATCAATATATGGGAATAGAAAAATGGGCACAATCTGCACCTTAAATAAGGAAACTGGTCACGAGTCCACCACAGCAGCTGACCGACATCCTGTCAGTCAGAGAAAAACATGTCTAATAGGGTGTATGATCGCCTGTAACAGCTACAAAACTCTCGCATCGGCGTTTCATACTGTTTACCAGGGTCCTTATCAATCCCTGTTCCAACTGCACCCACTCTTGCACCAAGCCACCATAGAGCTCATCGATGGCCATTGGAGCTGGTGTTCGAGCTGCAATTGATCGTCCAAGGACGTGCCATACGTGTTTGATAGGATTAAGGTCATTGGACATCGCAGGCCACTTCATTCGTTGAACATCCTCCGATTAGTGATATTCGCTCACCAACTGAGCCCTATGTGGACGCGCATTATCGTCCATAAAGACGAAATTTGGTTCATATGACCCGTGGAAAAGTCTCACATAGGGTGCAAGGATCTTGTCCCTGTACCGTTGACCTGTCAGAGTACCTCTATCAAATCCATGAAGGTCGGTATGCCCGTCTGGCATGATACCTACCCAGACCATCAGGCCACCTGTACCATAGTGATCCTTTTCGACATTCTTAGATGGCCGATATCGACTTCCGGGTTCTCTCCAGATGAGAACACGTCTCGAGTCACTGTCCAGACTGAATAGCGACTCATCACTGAAGAGAACCAGCCCCCAACTATCCTCTGTCCAGGACAGGTATTCTCGGCATCATGTTAGACGGCGTTTTTTGTGGTTCACAGTCAAAGGGATGCAGACTACAGGGCAGCCGGCATACAGGCCACCTGCATTAAGTTCCTGGGTGACTGTTATTCGTGAAATGGATGTTCCTGTTGCATTATACAGGTGACGAGACAGTTGTGTCGCTGTCGCGGACCTATCCTTTTGGCTAGAAGTCTCAAATAACGATCTTCAGCCGGCGTTGTTGCCCCTTTGTGGCCTTGACCAGGTCGGTGGACCACTGTTCCTGTCTCACTGAACTGTTTCCACAGAGTGGACACCACATTTCTCGAAACACCGAAGTCATTACAACAGGTAGCCTGTGTTTGGCCGGCCTCGAGTCTTCCAACAACCCGCCATCTTGTGGCCTCATCTAGACGATGATAACTAGCCATACTAACAATGGGTAAACAAAGAAATTCAAAAAACAAGGATGGGGTTCTGCTACGATGTTTCAAAACGTCCTTACGCTACAAGCTTCGGCGGTCAAATGAGGTGCTTCTGCACAAACGCGATCACAGCGCCACTGCCTTATGACGACACAGACCACTGCGTGGCAGGTGTGTCCGCGAGGAGCTTAACTATCATCTGATACCTTATTTCCGCATGGGGATAACTTATTTTTTTTTAAACCGTTTGTCCCTTTAATTGTTTTCACTTTGTACGTCTAGAAGTAAATAAATTGACTTTATATCTATTAATATGTCATAAATTTTCTTAACTATTTGTCATAGACTGGAAAATAAAAAAAGGTAATCATTCATTGTTACGATCGCTTAATCTACTGCCCTTTTATTGCATAGCAGCAGTTCATAAACCACAAATCACAAAAATGATATAAAATGAACAAAATATTTGAGTATTTTATTAATTAAAATACAGAAATGTTTAACCGAAATGGATTAAATAAACTTAAAATGAAGAAGTATTTAAAATGAATTTTATAATATGACTTTTTTTCAAAAAAGCCATTGTTCCTCGAGTGGCCGAAATGGGTCATATGTGATCCTCACTCTGTTCAGGTCCACAAACTTTACCAGCACTTTAGTGACTAATTTCCCGAATCTTTCTACTGATTATGTGGGACAAGGAAAGTTATAATAGCTGGTATCTTTACTCGAACATTCTAAACTCACCAGCGTTGTTAGATCGTCAGTCGATAGGCAAACCGTAATAGGTAATTTCGTTAGTTTACAGTTTTGCCTTTCGTCTAGAGACATATAATTTTAAGCTTCGGAGTTCCAATCTGGAATGACGAAATGACGGATGGCATTATTCTTGTCCACAGAACTTCGTGCTTTGGCAATTTTCAATTTTGGCAATCGGCTGATCAGGATGTACTCAATGAGTACATCCTAAAAGTGTACTGCATCAGTTGGTTCACAATTAAAATGAATCCGTCATGTTTTTCAGATTCTGTAGACTATAATTAGTAACCCTCGTTACCTGCCATATCATCTACGAAAGATTATAGTTCCTGTAATTTCACGAAATTCCTGTTTCGTAAATCATGAAAATAGCCTCATTGGAACGATAGCATATGAAGGAGAGGACATCAGGACCCCAGTCATAAAGAAAATTGCCAAAGCACGAAATTCTGTGGACACGAATAGTTCCATCAGTCACTTCATCATTCCAGACTTGAACTTTGAAGCTTAAAATTGTATGGATTTAGACGAGTGGCGAAACTGTAAACTAACGAAACTACCTGTTACGGTTTGTCTATGGGCTGATGATCCAACGACGCTGGTGAGTTTAGAATGTTCGATTAAAGATACCAAGTATTATAATTTTCCTTGCCCCACTCAATCAGTAGGAAGATGAGTGAAATTAGTCTCTGAAGTGCTGGTAAATTTTGTGGACCAGAACAGAGGGAGGATCACATATGATCAGTTTTGGCCTTTATTTGAAATGGCTACAATGGTCAGTTATGGCTTTATTTGGAAGCAACTCATACTATAAAATTCAATTACTTTAAATACTTCTTCATTTTATGTCTATTTAATCCTTTTCGGTAAATCATCTCTGTATTTTAATTAATAAACTACTAAAATATTTTGTTCATTTTATATCATTTTTGTGATTTTTGGTATATGAACTACTGACGTCCTGTTTGCAGCAGTAGATAACGCAATCGTCAAGAATAATGAATGATTACCGTTTTTTTTTCCAGTCTATAACAAATAACAAAATTTATGACATATTAATAGATATGAAGTAAACTTATTTACTTCTAGACATATTATAGAAATTATAAATATTTAGAAAAAATAAAAATATGAAATTTTTACAATTTTTTTTTAAGTATGGTCCCTTTGCGGCAGTAAAAGTTATTACTTTATCATAATGAACATTCACCGGGACATTACTTATATCTTCATGTAGTTATTGCGTCCTATTAAAATTGCATTCGTACGTTTGGATAATTAAAAAAAATACTAAAAAAACATTTTTTTGCGATTTTTGGAAATTTTAGCCTCTTTGCGGCGGTAAAAGATATTAACCGATCGGTATAATGTTTTACGATTTCATTCTTTATTACAAAAGGCAACTTTTCTGCTCTATTACATTTCAATTATAAATATTTCGGTTTTTTTGACCCACCCTAATGGATATAAACGTAAAATGTTTTACAAGCGCAATAAGTGTTTTTCATTCCATAAAAATACCTTGCCTAAAATCGCATACCGATAATTTGAATTGAAAAATATATGATCTATCTTTTTTTATCTATCTCTCTATCTATCTTCTTCTTCTATCCATCCACATTTCTATTTGAATTGAAAACTGTTCTGTCGTTTTCGATAAAAAGGTATTGATACCGTAAAAGGTGTCTGCTATACGAACTTAGAAGGAAAAAAATTAAACACGTATATTTCTTAACCCTGTTGAGAAGTATTTTGTGTGTCAAATTGTTTTACAGATAGGCACCATTTATGCGAAAAAATATCATTATTTTCACAAATCTATATATGGAGGAATATAAAATCCATTTTTTATGCAATTTGAATATATATATATATATATATTTCTTTTATATTAAAGCTGTGGTTATATACCTGTAAGTGCTGGAGAAGACGTTCATATCGTCGGTATAAAAAATGTCTGAAAATATTTCAGTGATATTAACATTAACATAGATAGGTAGTTAATGTAAATTTAATTATATATTACAATATGTCGTTCTTTTAAATCCCGTTTAGGAAATAGCTTATGTTTTAACTTCTTCATAATATTTCTCGATTGAAAATATATAAAGTAGTATAATAAAAGCAAAACATAAAATAAACAATAATTATCTGAGAGCAGTTTGGATATATTAATTGTTTTCACAACCATTTAAACAAGGGAGATAAAAACATGAAGCAAAAAATACGATATTTTTCAAAATACACTGCTCAAAACAATTAAAGGATATTGCAGTTTTAGGTGGATTTTGTATCTGGTAAACTGTTTAGCTGATTGATACATGGTCGACAGACATAGTAGGTTATATGAGAATAAATTACACATGTTTGGCAGAAAAAAATGCATTTTATTGCGCATTTGTGTACTAACGGAAAAAAACACAATTTGTGCATATGAGAAAAAAAGAATAAGAAAAGGTGTTTTCTTAAAAAAAAAATCATTTTCAGTAGGGAGTATGGTTTCCACGGGCGGCCAGCAATGTTGAACACCTTTGAGGCATGGACTCAATGAGGCTATTAATGACGAGTTGGGGTATTCTGCCCCACTCTTCCAGAAGAGCTCTTTCCAGTTCTTGGAGAGTTTGTGGGGGTTGTTGGCGGCCAGAAACTCGTCTTCCTAGAGCGTCCCAAACGTGCTCGATTGGATTCATGTCTGGAGAACACGCTGGCCATTCCATTCGAACGATTCCTTCCTCGAAAAGAAAATCCTCCACCAGGTTTGCACGATGTGGCCTGCAGTTATCGTCCATTAAAATGAAGTTATCTCCGATTGCTGAAGCGTAAGGGACTACAATAGGTCTGAGGATCTCATCCCTATATCGGCGACCAGTCAGAGCTCCATCTCGAATGATGTAGAGGTCAGTGCGCCCGTCAATGGAGATGCCACCATACACCAACACTCCTCCACCGCCAAATCTGACACTTTCGTGCACGAACGCAGGATTATTCCTACTGCCACGGTCCCTCCAGATGAAAATACGCCTATTATCCGGATGCACAGAAAAACGGGACTCGTCAGAAAACAGAATATTGCTCCATTCATTTCTCCTCCAGTTGACATGCTCGGTTGCCACTCCCTGCGGTCGCGACGATGCCTTGATGTTAATCTAACACATACCATCGGTCGGCGAGCATACAGACCTACAGCATGGAACCGGTTTCGGACAGTCTGAGTTGAAATCGTGGTGCCTGTAGCCGAGCGAAGGTGTTGTTGGAGAAGAGTAGCGTTCATGGTTCGGTGTCTCCGAGCTGTTAACGCTAAATACCGATCTTCATTGGGCGTTGTTGCCCGTCTACGACCTTGCCCTGGTCTTCGGCCTGCACATCCACTCTCCAAAAAACGGTTCCAGATCCTGGAAATGACACTTTATGACACTCTAATGGCTTGCGCTATTTCGGCTTGAGTTTGGCCCCCTTCTAACCTACCAACAATTCTCAAAGCTTCTGAATCTGTCAAATGACTTCGCTGAGACATCGTACTCATCGAAACAAAGCAATCACTGAATGCCGATCATCCTTGTCTTCATTCTCTTTTATCCAGTTGAAAGTCAAATTTCATTCGCTGCCGCTGAAGCGACGTTTTTGACGTCGAACTCAAAATTTGCATACTCCACAGTTTGAAAACCAGACAAATTTGCATTTGTGATTCTCTTCTTCTATTTTCGGCAAAAAAAATTTCGTTTATATCTTTATTTTATATAAAACTTCAAATATCCTTTAATTGTTTTGAGCAGTGTATTTATGTGAAAAAAATTTCAAAAATACTTTAAAAGGGATATGATTTGCGGATAAATAGCACTTTTTAAAGATTTAATCCGTATTAACTTCACTTTTTTATCTGTTAAATCTGTAATACCTAAAAATAAAGAATCTTTTGTTTAACAATTTCTCTATTTTATTCAATTTAGTGAAATATGATTAAAAGTATTTTCCAAAAGTGACAAAACATTTTATTGCATATTTCATAAATTTCTTTATAACCCGAAAACATGGTTGTTATCACCCAGAAAGTTTTAAACAAAATACGAGTGCTTGCATGAAGCTTCATACATTTGTAACCAAACCTGTGTTGTACATGAAATATCATTTTTAGAAGTTTGATGTGCTTTCTAAATTCCGTTTTAAAATTTTTATTGAAAATCATCCTAAATGTATGCTGCATCCTCAGATACTCTACAATATTGTAAAAGAAAAATATTTATCCTACAAAATTTTCTGTCAATCTGTCAAAGTATTAAATCCGTGTTTCTCTGAGATTAAAAGAATTTATACGGCTTTGAATATGTTGCCGATTTTAACATAAAATGCTGAAATGCATCAATTGAATGTATTTTTCTAGTGTTACATTTATATAAATTCATATTTTATATGTAACTTATATTAAAATATAAAAATTAATATATTTTATAGTTTGTTGCATTATATTATTGCATGCTTTAAAAAATATATATTCTTTATCTTTCACTTATCATATAATTGATTTAGTTTATTGAGTTTTTATTTTATTTTCTTCAATTTTAAAGCTATTCATAGCTGCTAATTCTTTTGTTTAGCAATTCGTTTTAGCAATAAAATTTAATAGTAGTTAATTTTGCCTTATTTAATTGTTAAAATCTGATATTCAATAAAATAAAAAATCAAGTCAGCCGTTGTTTGGAGTCTGTGTTTGCTGTTTATATCTGTGCGAAGTTTTAAACAATTAATTTCAGATGGATTGCAATCTAAAATTATATTTCTGCATTAATCCAAAATATAAAAAAAATTATAAAAGTTTTTGTCTTTATTTGTGTCATACAGCATTTTGTGGTAAATAACAACACAAACAAAACCTCAGTGTATTTAGATGCCATCTAAGCAATATTAATAAGCAAGAATTGCTAATATGTATAACGCGTAGCATCTGAAACAATCTGCGCCATTTCGCTCAAAAAAAAAAAAAAAAAAAAAATGAAGGATCTCAAAGTATAAGTATTCGCGCAGAATAAACTGAAGATCTTTCCAACGTCTTATCTTATTCTTCCTTTTTTTAAGAAGAAATTATTCTGTAGTTAAGCATTATGATTTTGTTGTTAAGATTATTTAACATTTTGAACATTAGTTTCTCAGAAATATGTGTATACTCTCAATTTTTAAAATAATTTAAAGGACCATTTGACAAATGAAAATGTCTACTTGTTTATGGAATGTTTTTTAGATAAAATTTAAAAAAAGGAATAAATGTTTATTGAATACGTGAAATAAAATGAATCTGATATGAAAAAAATCATAGGTAGAAAATTTAAATATATTTTTTAAGTCTTTAATACTCCTGTACCATTAGTACACTATGAAAAAAAATTATAAAAAAAATGAAGAAGAACAGTACATCCATGACCATTAAATGCACAGAAAATAAAAAGAGAAGTTATTTTTATTTGCTTTAAATATATTTCAATTTTACTAGTAATACTTTCATGGATTTTCCCTTCATTTAATATTTTAATGATAGCAATAACTCTTTTTAAGAATTTATTTCAATATATTTTTCATTTTCCTTTGAAAACTGACGTTCTCTATAAATTCCTGAAATTGCTATCTAATATGTGTAACACAATTTTTAATGTTAAAACAAATGTTTAAAAGGTGAATTTCTGTATTCGATGTTTAATTGCTCCGAAATAAAAATATCTTCTTTGAAAAAATATAAATAAACCACTGAACATTCTTAGCATACGCTTAAAGTATTAACAGACGAATATATATAAATAAATATTAATGTTTGTGTATATATCTATTGTATATTGTATTATGGGTATTTTTAACATTTTATTTAAAGCAAGCTTTTAGATTTTTTTTTTTTTAGAACTGAACTGAAATTAATCATCACAGAAAACCTTTTTGCGTATTTTCTTTACAATTTAAATATTTTGGAAGAAGAGTCGCTTCAAAAATCGCTGTTTTCGTCAGTTAGTGGCGGCAAAAATTCGCTGTTTCGAAAACATAAGGCATGCGGTTCCGAAAATTAAAGAAATCGCTCATCAATCCAAAAATTCGAACATAAAAAATAGAGCGAATTTCGACAATAATCAGTTCCGTCAAAATAATCAATTTCGTCAATCGTTCGTAAACAAAATCGCCAATTTCGCCCAATGATCGCGGGTAAAACGCAAATTTCGTCAAATGATGGCAAAAAAAAAAAACTCCGCAGATTTAGCCAAAAGATCACAAAAAACCCCCCACAAATCATTCATAATTTGCTCATTGTCAGTTTTTTTAAATGAAGAATAATGCATTAACTGACTAAAACATAAATACAAACTTCTTAGAAACCATTAAAAGATATGTTTTTTATATTTTATTTTTTGAGACAAAAGTTTTTATACAAAAAATAAATTCCAAAAGATTGTATTGCTAGTAAATGCTTAAAAGAAATCGTTTTCTCGTGCTTTTAATTTTTTTCTACTACGTAAAGTAAACTTTTCATGATTTTGAACTACATTTGAAGTTTTATTGTTATAGCACTCGGTCAACTTTTTTTAAACACAAGGAAATTTTTCACTTAACGGGCAGCAGGTATAGGAAAATAGTGCTGTTGCCCCCCGACTTATCTCGGGGAAAACGTTTAAGTGGTTAACATTTATTCCAGGCATGTATTTTTAATGATTTTCTTGTTTTCTGAGATTTCAGTTGTAAATAAATTATGTTTATAAACAGAAATTAACTAATTCAATTTATCTAAATATGATAACCTATAAATGAGGCAATTCTTTTACCTAAAATCTTAACGCAAGAATCGTGAAAACAGTGGACATAATCAAACATCCAATTTTCTCGAACAAAATGCGACACATATTACTACATTAAAAGTGTTTTTTCTAGGTGAATTTCTTATTTCAGTAAATATCTTTACTTATCCAACTCCGACAACACTGCCTAAATGAGTCTAATAATGATGATATTGAGATCACCATGTGTACTATTTCTGAATATGTAATAATATCATTGAAGTCATAGCCTTAGATGTTTGTTTCATTTACAGGAAGCGAAAGCGTCAAACGGGATCAATTTAAACTAGTACTGTCCTAAAATATTCGACACGTTTTGGTGTCTGATACTTTTTTAGATCTATTAGAGACGAATTGGATAATTAAACTGCTAGATGTATTCGGTCGATGTACTAATGAAATTTTATGTGGTATTTTCTCAGATAGAAATATTAAGTGATTTTTAAAAGCAAAAACTGTGAATAATCGAGCGTCATGGAATTAATATCAGCCTCAGCCTCATATCCGGTGGATAGAGTCTAACTAGGGGAGAGAAACGAGAGACAGTACTACAAAACGAAAAAAAAAAAACTACTTTTGCCAAAAAAAGAAAACGTTGAATAATAGCAAAAAAGAATAAGTTAAAAAAAGGAAAAAAAAAACAAAAATAAACTCTCTTTTATAAGCATTCAAAGTTCATCTTGAAAATCACGCTTTTATTTATTTTTTTATTTTTTTTTATTTTTTTTTTTTTTACTACAATTCATTTTTTTACAAAAAATGTAAGTTAACCCATTTTTGCCTAGCGTCCCAATTTTGGGACCTTTTCGAATTTTAATATATATATATTTTAATTTTCTTCTTCTTTACAACATGAAAATTGTATGAAGTAATTATCTATAAATGTCTTTATCTATTACCGAGAGATGACAGTATAAGATTGATATTTATTCGCTTAAATGAAGGCCTTTTTTCGGTGTTTTTAGATTTTTCTTTTTTCAAGATAGCGAAATGCGAAAAATAAGTTTATTTGTATTTTTGTATCAAGTATCAAAATAAATAAGTCATAAACTTAGCTTGTAGACTTCTTTGAAATACGTATTTTTTTAAATTGCGAAATTATATGTTCAAACCTATATTTTATGCATGTTTGTGACGTGCAAAATATAGGGCGTAAGTCGCAATTGGATAATATTTCTATTAGACATTTGGGGGACAATTATTTACATAAAGTCCTTTTCAAGACGATTTTGAAATAAATTGTTTTTTAGCCTCAAATACGATTATTCTTAATTTATTATTAATAATACTTATACTGTTATTAGTCTCTGTAAAGAAATAAAAATATTTTTTAATAGTTCATTAAATTACTAATTATAGTATAGAATATACAATTGAAAAGCTTAATTTATATAAATTTAGACAAAACATATAATTTTACATTTTTTTTCAAATATGGATTTTCCCATATTTAGTACGTTTACATTTTATAAAATAAATGCAAAAATATTTTAGCGTAATTTTTTTAGTATTTTTCCAGTTCATTTTGCAACATATTAATGTGATTTTACCAACAAATTTGAGAAAACAAAAATTCAGGCATAAATGGGTTAAAATAGATTAATTCGTAATAAAAATAGATTAACCGTATTCGATTTAAATATATATATATATACCACTTTTTGCGCGTTGTAGAAAGCGCACGCAAATAAAATTAGTAAAAAACATATAATTTTTACCCTGCTTATATTTTTAAATATAGGTTTGTCTGTCCGTGCTTTAACTCGCGTCAATATACTTGCATTTTCATGCAATTAATATACGTTAATAACGTTTACCGTAGCATATTCTATATTGAATACGAAGTGTGTAACATTAATAATTCATTTAAATGCTGAACTTAAAAGAATTTTACTCCATTATGGTCAATGTTGAAAAACATTTTTCCGTGTATTTTAACTAAATTACGCTATTTCAAATGAACTCGATATAAATAACCGAATTTCACTAAAAGATGATTGCTGTCGAATGGGTAATCACGGCATTTAACTTTCATTTACAGGAAGATACAAAATAACTCGGTTAAATTACTATATTTGACCAATAGTTGCTGAAAGTGCGTTTTCAATTTCTGTATGCGATTTTAAATTCAACGAATTTTTTGCATGCTATATTCTAACAAGTTGGAAATTGCTCGTCAGACGTGGCAAATGAGGTGCGTTCGTACTATAACTAGTTTTTAAATTATTTTTTGCACCCCATATTGTACTGAATGTATAATTTTTTGCACTTCATAACGTGCATAGTCTGATACATCATTAAAATGCACTTCCAATAATTTTTTCGGAACACTTTTGACTGTCCCTGTAATTAAACTATACATCCGATTTTCCTAAAATTTGAAATAGCTCAACAAAATTTTGCAACAATTATATCTTTACAATTTCAGACCATTCGGAAGGCTGTAATATCATTAAAATGCACTTGCAATAATTTTTCCCATTGGCCGTAATGTAAAGAAAAACTTTTGGCTGTCCCTGTAATTAAACTATACATCCGATTTTCCTAAAATTTGAAATGGCTCGACAAAATTTTGCAACAATTATATCTTTAAAATTTCAGATCATTCGGAAGGCTCTAATACCATTAAAATCCACTTGCAATAATTTTTCCCATTGGCCGTAATGTAAAGAAAAACTTTTGACTGTCCCTGTAATTAAACTATACGTCCGATTTTCCTAAAATTTGAAATGGCTCGACAAAATATTGCAACAATCACATATTTGAAATTTCAGACTATTCGGTTGGGTAGTTTTTGCTCTGTTACATGCGGACAGACGGACGGACAGACGGACAGACGGACGGACTGAACGACGACTATAGGTGCTACGTATTTATATAATTACGAACGCACCTAAAAATGGTATACAGGGCTGCACAAGCGGAAATTGCTAAAAGGGAATTTTCAACTGTGTTATATATTTCCAAACTGAACTAAATTTTTCCATACATGTAGTTTATAGATATAAATCAGAATATCATATACAAGGCTGCTCATAGAAATCGGATACTTTTCCGGTTGTGAAAGGGAATTGCTGATATTGTGTTTTGAAATATGTTATGTGTTTCAAAATGGTTCAATTAGACACTATATTTCTACTTATTAAATTGTTCACAGTTTAGTAACAGTTGTTACATTATTTTTAATATGTTGGAAGTGTTTCATAATCTATGATTGCATCACGATATTTTCGTTCTTGTTTATTTATAATCTATTTTCTACATTTTACTCTTTAAATTTTTTCTTTGTTCCAGTTCCATATTTTGGCATATTTTGGACGAACGTTTTATGGCACTTAATTAAAACCATTCTTGGTTCACATCTTATACAATGGTACGACTTACAGGGAATATTTAGTGAATTATCACCTGCCTCGGGATAATGAAAAAATGCCAGAAAACTAATGTTTTAAATTTTAATTAAGATTTATACAGATTAAAATATTGAAAGATCGTTCGAAACTCACATGAGATTGTAATTTTTATCATTCCAGCATATGAGGAAGTTAGTTATTAGGTTGAGCAAAAAGTTCTGGTAAATTTTTAATCTAATAGTTACCAGAATTTGTATCGTATATAGTAGTACTAGTGGTACAGTGCAGACGTGGCTCCATCCGATTATGGCGTATTTCGATCAATGCAACCCTTTCTCAAGTGCGTACGATTTGAATACTTTAATGAAATTGAAGAAGCATGTCAAGAGTTTTTCGATTCAAAGGAGCCGCCATGGTACTTCCAGCAAATCCGGAAACTGGCAGAAGGATGGCAGAAAGTCTTGGACTATGATGGTCTCTACTTGAAAGAATTGTCCTTGTTGCTTTTGTTGTTAAAGAGTTTCAGGACTCTTAAAGCTTTAAAATTTTCGAAATTTCAATTTTTTTTTTAGATGTTAAACTCCTATTTTTTTCTGAACATTTTGATATAATTGTTTCCTTGAAATTCCTATTATAACTGAAGTTATGGCTTTTACATTTATACACTTTCAATAGCTGAAGCATCGTTTCGGAAAATTTGAAGCCATTTTTCTTCAAATGACGATTTGGGGGGCATAACGCGCACGATATCTCAAAAACTTATGACTATTTTTTCATGAAATTTTCGAAACGTATGTTTCATGTTAGTCTGTATAAACTGAACCTAAAATTTCCTTGTATTGTTCAAAACAATATTTTTTTAGGTAATTATACTGTTGAATTTTTTTTTAAATTTTGCATTAGCTAAATACAGCTTTGTATTAAAAATATAAAAATTCTTTAAATACAAATTTATTTAAGTTCAGGTTTATTATTACAATCAGAAGAATAAGTAGGCACCAAAATTTTCATTCTAGTTGCAATACTTATTTTGTAATCGTGCGCGTAAGCTGTTATGCCGATTTTTTGCTCGTCAAATGTATAACTATTTGGAGCACCCTGTAAATGCTAATTCTGCATCTTATAATTTTTTAAATACATGAAATGAAAGAACGTACTTATATATTTTATTCCAATTAAAATTGTGTCTTAAAATCAAATGCATTTTAAGATATTAGATGTTGAAAATGGCCTTTTTTTCTCTTTTTTTTCAATTTTAAGAGTCCTTTTGCGCATAACAACGCAACCTTCACAAATTTACAGAACTTTTTGCTCAACCTAGTAAAAATCGATTAGAAAATTCCATCTTGGCAAGCAAAAACCAGGTTGAGTTAAATAAAACGGAACAAAAAATTAACCAAGTTGGAAATTGCTCGTCAAACGTGGCAAATGAGGTGTGTTCGTACTATAACTAATTTTATAACTATTTTTGAACCCCATATTGTACTGAATGTATATTCTTTTGCACTTCATAAGTGCATAGTCTGTAACATCATTAAAATCCACTTGCAATAAATTTTTCCCATTCTCCGTAATGTAATGGAAAACTTTTGACTGTCCCTTTGCAACAATCATATATTTAAAATTGGTTGGGTAGGTTTTGCTCTGTTATATGCGGACGCACAGACGGACAGACAAACGGACTGAACGACGACTATAGGTGTTACGTATTTATATAATTACGAACGCACCTAAAAAGGAAGATGTAAAAGCAAGTAGTATTGATGACACTTTTTTCTTTACACCAGCTACACTATATGGCCAAAGGTGACCGGTCACTTGCAATTTTAGACGTTTTGTCAAATATCTAGAAAAATACATGAAGAATTAACCTGAAATAAGCCACTTATTAATAATATCGAGTTTGAACGCTTTTGCTATATTAGGTTTTACAGGGTTATCCAAAAGATATTCGTTATTTTTCAATTTGTTGACGGTCCCCTATGGGGTTTCGGGAAAAAATCTTTGCGGAAATATATGACCTATACCAGGGTTGGCGAACCTATGGCAGGCGTGCCAGAGTTGGCACGTAAGCTAATTTTTCTGGCACGCGAAAAATTTAAATTTGTTAATCGTTATACACATAAAATCCATTTTCTTATTTCTGTTATAACCAATAAAAGTGTTTTACATACGGACAGTACACAAATAATGCAATTATTTCTTGCATGAATTAACACATCAGAATAATTTTCTTTTCCTGCCATGCTATGAGCATTTTCGCCATACATTTTGCCTTTCTATACGAATTTAAAAAGCTGTATTTTTTGAATGAATTTCGTTTGACAGTGATTGCAATAAAATGGCAAATGAATTCAATTTAGCTATGTATATTTGTAAAAATAACAAAATATGAGCCAGATATAGAGCATTTTCCATCGAACGTACAACAGCAAAAATCTCATCAATACATTATTAGCACATTATTTAATGCAACTTGGAAAATTATAACCCAGATGTTACATTAATAATAAGTTGAAAATTAATGAAATAAAAACTGGCATTTTTCCCCTAATTACAGTACATACCGCATAAGTGAATCCTATTTACGAATTAAAAATAAATTCATTTAATGGCTGATACAGAAAAATCATTTTGATTTTTAATATTTTTTAATTATTAATATATGAAAGCAACTGATTTTATAACCAATAATTCGTATAAACATCGTACTCTTCAAAATTATTTTTGCATAAGTTTGGCACGTTGCAATGTTGATAGATATCGTTTGTGAATTTTTGACACGCGCACGTGAAAAGGTTCGCCGAGCCTGACCTATACTATACTGTTTACACACTTGCAGTTTCAGGTTAATTCCTCATGTATTGTTCTAGATAAGTAATAAAACGTCTAAAATCGCAAGTGACCGTTCACCTTTAGCCATATAGCGTATATTAAGTTACGCAAAAACAATCTTTTTCTGAGCAGTCACTTTAACTTATATTATAAAATGCTAATTGAAGAATTTGATGATAACATTAAAGTTAGCAGTAATGCAATCGCTGCGTATGAGGGCGAATTTTCCCATGGTATTAACACTAGAAAGATCGATAAATAAATAGATGTTAGAACAATAATTGTGATAAGTCCCAAAAGTTGAATGCGACGGGAATATATATTTTATAAACTAAACAGAAATAATAAAATTATCACAGAACCACAATTAATTCACTCCAAAAATAGATGCAGTGTTCCAGGAGTTGCTTAGTATAAAAAAAACATTGTTTTTAAAATTTGTGTAAAACATACAGTAACATAAATTATTTTAGAAAATATAATATTGTATTAGTCGTTTATTTGTGTACTAAATGGTTGACTTTTTAAAGTATAATATATGTATGTGAAATTATTCATTTACCTGTATGTTACTTATGATTTCAACATCTTCAAGAACTGTAGTGCAAAAAGCTTCGCTAGATGTCCACTCATTTAACCCTTAAATGCCTGAATTTTCAAAAATCATTTTAATAATGCTTTTCGGCTTTCATTTTTTAAATAAATCATTGGAAAATTCTTTAAAAAATCATATTTTCTTTTAAGTATGGTTTACGGCTAAAAAATGGTTTGTTACTAATCGGCAATACTGGTCTTTAATTGGGAAAATAATTTTCCTTGATAAAATCCTCTAACATTAAACACACAAGAATTTTAGGAAATATAATAAGAAATAAATTTTACTTGCTCACTGCAGAACAAAATAGGGTATTTCGCAATCTTCCAAACAAAACTGAAAGCACAAGTAGCAACAATTGAAGAAATAAATCTATCTTTATTCTTAAACAGCACAAGTGTTGCCAACTACATGTTAAAAATTGATTTAATAATATTTTCAGAATGTATTTTATTGGCATCATCAGGCATTATAGCTTTAATATTATTCTAATAGTATTTTAGAGCCTAAATTGGGTATGTTGCCGAAAAGCAACACCCGGCATTGAATGGTTAATTAGAATATAGTATTAAGTATATAAAAATTAAATTAAAATTATCAAACTAAATGACATACATAAAAATCATTGATACGCTTAGCCCATCTCATTTATATTTTGATTACTGGAAAAGTGGTAAAATCTACCTAAATGTTACTATGCTGCATTTTTGTTTAACTTACAGATAATCATATAATTTCTTCAGAACAAATTAGCTTAGAATTAAAAGCATAATGTCGGATTTTTTTCTGCTTATGTTTAGATTATAAATTTAATCTTATTAAAATGCTAAGTTTATCCTAAATGTGATAAACATAGCTAAAATTGTATCACATTTAAGAACAATGACATTATTATACTAGTATGTTGTGGCCATCACAAAACATTCTTCTTTATAAATCACATGAATTAAATCATTTAAATAGTACAAGAAATTACTTCAATTTAGCACCAATTCATCTCAAAGTATATATGAATTTGAAGTATGATGAAAATTTGTGCATTAGTTTCGGAGATAGAGCTATAGCAGAAATTCCGAAAAATGTAGCATAGCAGCGCCACCTTTTTGAGCGATTTACAACAAAACATGAACAGCACTAAATTATATAAAGATATACCTGAATCTGAAGTTTGTTGAAATTTCGTGCATTAGTTGTTGAGGTAGACGTATAGTGGAAAGTTTGAAAAAATTTAGCGTAGCAGCGCCACCTGATGGGCGATTAGCACCAAAACATAAACAGCACTAATTCATATCAAGGTATACCTGAATCTGAAGTTTGTTGATAATCCAGGCATTAGGTCTTGAGTTAGAGCTGTTGCGGAAATCGCAAAAAATGCAGCATAGCAGCGCTACCTGTCGAGCGATTTACACCAAAATGTACAAAATGTCAATTCATGTCAAGGACTAACTGAAACTGAAGTTTGATGAAAATCCGTGTATTATTTCTTGAGATAGAGCTATTACGAAAATCGTGTAAATGTTGCAAAATGCACCATAGCCGCGCCAACTGTTGGGCGATTTACACCAAATCGTTATCAGCACCAACTCATATCAAGGAATAACAGAATCTGAAATTTGATGAAAATTCGTGCATTAGTTCTGGAAATTGAGCTATTGTGGAAATCGTGAAAAATGCTGCATAACAGCTCCACCTGTCGAGCGATTAGCACCAAAAACAAATCAGCACCAATTTGTATCAGGTAGTAACTGAATATAATTTTTTATTAAATTCCGTGCATTAGTTCTTGAGATAGAGCGCTCACAAAATTTGTGTCACATACATACAGACATACAGACACACAGAGTCACAGACTTACAGACAGACATTTTCTAAAAGCATGTTTTTTCGGAATCTCTGACCCCTAAAACGTGTAAATTTCCGTCGAAAATCGAAAATCGAAAATTTTAAAGAATCCAATACTTTCTTCTTGTAAAGATAGAAGACACTAAAAAAAAAAAAAAAAAAAAAAAAAAAAAAAAAAAAAAAAAAAAAAAAAAAAACATGCGTCAGAAATGTGCAATGCTAACAAATATACAATATAACAATGCTAACTTTCTTTCATTAAAATAATATTTAATAACATTAACAAAAGAAAGAACGAAAATATATTATAGCTCGTCGTAATTTTTATACAAAAAACACGTTATGAATTTTTCTAGAATTGAAAAAGAAAAACTAACAAGAATTTTTGGTACTACTTGATTACCTGTTCGACCAAAAAACTATTGCCTAACTATAAGATTAAATTTCAATAATGGATGATCGTAAATACCACATTCAGTTGACATTAAACGCATTATAGGTGTTTGTTATGACATCAAGGGATTTTTAATTCGACGTTTTATTTGTATTTTTATGAATGTTTTGCTAATTTATTTGTCCTTTCGTTATTTAAAATTACTGCAGTTTATTTATTTATTTATTTATTTATTTTTTTGCTTCAAGCCTATATCTAATTTTACACACATTTTATAGTTATCTCCGTCTACGTTTTTTTGGACTACATAATACACATACCCTTCAATCTTCCGTCATGATTGATATTTATTATGCCCCGAGATAAATTCAGTTATTACATTTAAAATACATAAATTTTATTCACAAATGCAATATCTTAAAAATATCTGATTGTTTATGGTTTAATTTAATAATTCGGCATTTATACACGTAAACTACCCTTAGTATTATTTTCTCAGAAATCATTTGAAAAAATCAAATTTTATATTTCGTGTGTCACTGCGTCATAAGTGAACGTCATTATTAAAGTAATCCTATTATTTAGTGATTTTTTTTAATTTAAATTAATTAATTTTCCTAATTTAAAATTTTTCAACTGCAACGTTCTTCCATTTGAATAACTTGGTGAACAATTTGACGATTTGTATAATTTGGCAAAATTGGTCGACGAGATAATCAAGTAGTACCGAATTAAAAAGAAAATTAAAGTGGCTTTAAATGGATATTTCTTTATAGTCCACGATAACTAAGACACCCAGAAGCTAACGTTAAATAAACTGCATCTCTCTTTTCCAATTTCTCGTTTGCATTTCAATATAGTTAAAACATTTTTTGCATAAGATTTCAAAGGTCAATGTTTAACCGGATAATTCCGTACTTTATTTTTTATTTCGATTGCAAGGTCTATTTCCTGAGGACATTTCGAAAGTGCTCCCGAATGTGAAAGAATCCAAATAAAAAAGCTAAAAAATAAAAAAGGAAAAAGACACATGGGTACACAACGAGCTCAATATCCTCTAAATAAATAAATAAATAAATAAATAAATACAAATCGGGAAATTAAATACAAATCGGCGAGTTACACACAAAAAATTCAAATAAAAAAGCTAAAAACAAAAAAAGTTAAAAGATACGTGGTTACACAACGAGCTCAATATTATCTAAATAAATAAATAAATAAATAAATAAATAAATAAACACAAATCGGGAAATTAAATACAAATCGGCGAGTTACACACAAAAAATCCAAATTAAAAAGCTGAAAACAAAAAAGTTAAAAGATATATGGTTACACAACGAGCTCAATATCCTATAATAAAAAAATAAATAAATAAATAAATATAAAACGGGAAATTAAATACAAATCGGCGAGTTACACACAAAAATCCAAATAAAAAAGCTAAAAACAAAAAAGTTAAAAGATACATGGTTACACAACGAGCTCAATATCCTATAAATAAATAAATAATTAAATAAATACAAATCGGGAAATTAAATACAAATGGGCGAGTTACACACATAAAATCCAAATAAAAAAGCTAAAAACAAAAAAGTTAAAAGATACATGGTTACACAACGAGCTCAATATCCTATAAATAAATAAATAAATAAATAAATAAATAAATACAAATCGGGAAATTAAATACAAATAGGCGAGTTACACACAAAAAATCCAAATAAAAAAGCTAAAAACAAAAAAGTTAACAGACACATGGTTACACAACGAGCTCAATATCCTATAAATAAATAAATAAATAAATAAATAAATAAATAAATACAAATTGGGAAATTAAATACAAATCGGCGAGTTACACACAAAAAATCCAAATAAAAAAGCTAAAAACAAAAAAGTTAAAAGATACATGGTTACTTAACGAGCTCAATATCCTCTAAATAAATAAATAAATAAATAAATAAATAAATACAAATCGGCGAGTTACACACAAAAAATCCAAATAAAAAAGTTAAAAACAAAAAAGTTAAAAGATACATGGTTAAACAACGAGCTCAATATCCTCTAAATAAATAAATAAATAAATACAAATCGGGAAATTAAATACAAATTGGCGAGTTACACACAAAAAATCCAAATAAAAAAGCTAAAAACAAAAAAAGTTAAAAGATACATGGGTACACAACGAGCTCAATATCCTATAAATAAATAAATAAATAAATAAATAAATACAAATCGGGAAATTAAATACAAATCGGCGAGTTAGACACAAAAAATCCAAATAAAAAAGCTGAAAACAAAAAAGTTAAAAGATACATGGTTACACAACCAGCTCAATATCCTATAAATAAATAAATAAATAAATAAATAAATAAATACAAATCGGGAAAATAAATACAAATCGGCAAGTTACACACAAAAAATCCAAATAAAAAAGCTAAAAACAAAAAAGTTAAAAGATACATGGTTACACAATGAGCTCAATATCCTCTAAATAAATAAATAAATAAATAAATAAATACAAATCGGGAAATGAAATGCAAATCGGCGAGTTACACACAAAAAATCCAAATAAAAAAGCTAAAAACAAAAAAAGTTAAAAGATACATGGTTACACAACGAGCTCAATATCCTATAAATAAATAAATAAATAAATAAATACAAATCGGGAAATTAAATACAAATCGGCGAGTTACACACAAAAAATCCAAATAAAAAAGCTGAAAACAAAAAAGTTAAAAGAGACATGGTTACACAACGAGCTCAATACCCTCTAAATAAATAAATAGATAAATAAATAAATAAATACAAATCGGCGAGTTACACACAAAAAATCCAAACAAATGTTAAAAGATACATGGTTACACAACGAGCTCAATATCCTATAAATAAATAAATAAATAAATAAATACAAATCGGGAAATTAAATACAAATCGGCGAGTTACACACAAAAAATCCAAATAAAAAAGCTAAAAACAAAAAAGTTAAAAGATACATGGTTACACAACGAGCTCAATATCCTCTAAAAAAATAAATAAATAAATACAAATCCGGAAATTAAATACAAATTGGCGAGTTACACACAAAAAATCCAAATAAAAAAGCTAAAAACAAAAAAGTTAAAAGATACCTGGTTACACAACGAGCTCAATATACTCTAAATAAATAAATAAATAAATAAATAAATAAATAAATACAAATCTGGGAATTAAATACAAATCGGCGAGTTACACACAAAAAATCCAAATAAAAAAGCTAAAAACAAAAAAGTTAAAAGATACATGGTTACACAACGAGCTCAATATCCTCTAAATAAATAAATAAATAAATAAATAAATAAATAAATAAATAAATACAAATCGGGAAATTAAATACAAATCGGCGAGTTACACACATAAAATCCAAATAAAAAAGCTACAAACAAAAAAGTTAAAAGATAAATGGTTACACAACGAGCTCAATATCCTCTAAATAAATAAATAAATAAATAAATACAAATCGGGAAATTAAATAAAATCGGCGAGTTACACGCAAAAAATCCAAATAAAAAAGCTAAAAACAAAAAAGTTAAAAGATACATGGTTACACAACGAGCTCAATATCCTCTAAATAAATAAATAAATAAATAAATACAAATCGGGAAATTAAATACAAATCGGCGAGTTACACACAAAAAATCCAAATAAAAAAGCTAAAAACAAAAAAGTTAAAAGATACATGGTTACACAACGAGCTCAATATCCTCTAAATAAATAAATAAATAAATAAATAAATAAATAAATACAAATCGGGAAATTAAATACAAATCGGCGAGTTACACACAAAATATCCAAATAAAAAAGCTAAAAACAAAAAAGTTAAAAGATACATGGTTACACAACGAGCTCAATATCCTCTAAATAAATAAATAAATAAATACAAATCGGGAAATTAAATACAAATCGGCGAGTTACACACAAAAAATCCAAATAAAAAAGTTAAAAACAAAAAAGTTAAAAGATACATGGTTACACAACGAGCTCAATACCCTCTAAATAAATAAATAAATAAATAAATATAAATCGGTATATTAAATAAAATCGGCGAGTTACACGCAAAAAATCCAAATAAAAAAGCTAAAAACAAAAAAGTTAAAAGATACATGGTTACACAACGAGCTCAATATCCTCTAAATAAATAAATAAATAAATAAATAAATAAGTAAATAAATAAATAAATACAAATCGGGAAATTAAATACAAATCGGAGAGTTACACACAAAAAATCCAAATAAAAAAGCTAAAAACAAAAAAGTTAAAAGATACATGGTTACACAACGAGCTCAATATCCTCTAAATAAATAAATAAATAAATAAATACAAATCGGGAAATTAAATACAAATCGGCGAGTTACACACAAAAAATCCAAATAAAAAAGCTAAAAACAAAAAAGTTAAAAGATACATGGTTACACAACGAGCTCAATATCCTCTAAATAAATAATAAATAAATAAATAAATAAATACAAATCGGGAAATTAAATACAAATCGGCGAGTTACACACAAAAAATCCAAATAAAAAAGCTAAAAACAAAAAAGTTAAAAGATACATGGTTACACAACGAGCTCAATATCCTCTAAATAAATAAATAAATAAATAAATACAAATCGGGAAATTAAATAAAATCGGCGAGTTACACGCAAAAAATCCAAATAAAAAAGCTAAAAACAAAAAAGTTAAAAGATACATGGTTACACAACGAGCTCAATATCCTCTAAATAAATAAATAAATACAAATCGGGAAATTAAATACAAATCGGCGAGTTACACACAAAAAATCCAAATAAAAAAGCTAAAAAGAAAAAAGTTAAAAGATACATGGTTACACAACGAGCTCAATATCCTATAAATAAATAAATAAATAAATAAATACAAATCGGGATATTAAATACAAATCGGCGAGTTACACACAAAAAATCCAAATAAAAAAGCTAAAAACAAAAAAGTTAAAAGATACATGGTTACACAACGAGCTCAATATCCTCTAAATAAATAAATAAATAAATAAATAAATACAAATCCGGAAATTAAATACAAATCGGCGAGTTACACACAAAAAATCCAAATAAAAAAGCTAAAAACAAAAAAGTTAAAAGATACATGGTTACACAACGAGCTCAATATCCTATAAATAAATAAATAAATAAATACAAATCGGGAAATTAAATACAAATCGGCGAGTTACACACAAAAAATCCAAATAAAAAAGCTGAAAACAAAAAAGTTAAAAGATACATGGTTACACAACGAGCTCAATATCCTATAAATAAATAAATAAATAAATAAATAAATACAAATCGGGAAATTCAAACGAGAAATTCGAAAATAATGTTGCTATTGGATTAATATTAGCTTACGAGTGTCGTCGCGACATTATCGTAGCGCACGATTTGTAATTGTTAATAAACATTCTTGTTATTAACGTATATTATTTATTTAAATTTTGCGCACCAATTGGCGTAGTTAAGCAAGAATGTTTTGGTAAAAGTGTTTTTTTTTTTTTTTTTTTTTTTTTTTTTTTTAACAACCTTTTCTTCTTATCGATATTCAATTTAATCTTTATGAATGTAGCCAATAGAATGCCCAGTGGAGAGTTACACACATAGCACATACTCTGATTATAAGTTTTTCTCCTTACTTAGGGTCTGTGCATATATAACGTTATCATTTTAGGGGGGAGGCGGATTCGTCTGTTACATGATATCGTAAGATATCGCTAGGGGGAGGGGGGATTTGTCTTTTGATAACGTTATCATTTTTCACCGCATATATTTTTTTTTTATTTGTAACTTGGTCTTTATATCTAAATTGTACGCTATCATTTTTTAGTCAAGGGAGGGGGGGGGTCAAGGGCAAAATGACATTATTACTGTTGAACGTATTATGTAGACAAAATCTATTATTAAATTATTTTAAATAGTAACTATTTCTTTTAAGTGTTATTTAATTTGTTAAAGTTATTTCATATATAAAATGATATTTTAATGACTTCTCTTCCTTCTGAATCAATAAAGTATGCAAAAAATAAATGTAACGGTATTTGTATATCACTCCAAAAATCAAAAGGATTTTTAGACTTTGATAGCGATATCATTGACAGGGGGGGGGGGGGTGTCAAGAGATCAGAACGCATGGTATCGTAAGGGGTGGAGGGGTTCAAAATTTAAAAAAAATTGATAACGTTATATAAGTACAGCCCTTACAGACCAAATAATTACAGCCCTTACAGACAGCTCCTTACAGAATATGAAAGTATTCACCGGGATAGTTTGACGAGTAAAAAAGTCAAGGAACAATAGTATGGCCTAAATGGTATCTTTGCTTAGTGGAAGATACCGACAAAATTGGTGAAAATTTCTACAAAATCCACTCGACCATCGATTACGTACAATTTGTAGTAAACTATTATGCATTAAAATATTTGCGCCTCCCGTGAAAAAGAATCTGTACTGATCTACTCTCTATTGTGGCATTTCTAGCTTAAAAATATCTCTGGTACACCGGAGTTGTAACATAAAATGTTGCATTCAAATCCTATCAGAGATTTCTTAAAAATTTCAGACAGACGTACATAATAGCCGAAAACAGAAGCTTTTTTTTCTCTGGAATATATAAAGTTTAATTTAACTGAAAATGTGAAGAAATGTTTTTGAAAATTAAAACTCGCCTTCAAACATACGAAAATTGCACACATGAATTTTGGAAACAAACCTATAAATTCTCTGATGCCTTATCTTAAAATTGATATAATATAAACGTAAAGTATTTTATGATAATTTATATGTAGAAACACGTTTACGTTATTACAAATTATAATATATATAGTTAGGTTATTATAATGTAGATTAATTTAATGCATGCAGATTGTTTTTGTTTTCAATTTCCAAGTCTACATATAATTGTACTGCTTTTATTTGTATCACGACGAGAGTTATTGAAGGACGAAAAAAAATATTTACTTAAATGTAAGATTTAGATGTCTTCTAAAGGATGAGTAATCTTCATAAAAATTGGTTATATATTACACTCTTTTTCGACTATTGCCTACATCCGAACAATTGCACAATTAATTACACAATTGTAATGCAGGAGGAAGTAGAAAAACACCTACTAACTGAAAGGTACCCCAAAAGAAGGGAGGCCTTATAGTGTGGATTCATTGAGGAAAAACTAACTTTTGCTTAGACTAATCGAATAGATTTCAAAGTACGTTAATAAGTTAGTGAACGTGAAGATTAAGAATAATTTAATAAAAGTAAAAAAGGGTCAAATAAAGATTCAATATTTATCTTAAATCGAATGCCTAATTTCATGAATGCAATTCATGTAATTCCGAAAAAAATGTCCGTTGCAACTCACTAATTTGATGATGTTCCCGATTTTGGAAAATGCATCGTACTGAATTATGCTGCAATTTTATTTTTTTTTATATTTTTTTTCCTCCGTTTTTGTTTTAATTTTAGCAAAAAGAAAGAAGAAAAAACATTTATTCTGTCTCAGGTATTGAGGATTTCTAAATTATTTTATCAAATTTTAATCATAGTTTAATTCATTTTAAGCTATCATATGGTAAAAGAGTATTTAAAAATACACTG